>CM033425.1:24199879-25522294 GCA_019425775.1 Rafetus swinhoei | reverse complement strand
TTCCTACATAGCCCCAAACAGGAACTATGCATCCACAGATGGCTTCTTCAGCCACAACTTTCTTCACAACATGATGCTGGAAACTGATCTGAAGCCTGGTTGCCCCTGTTGAGGGAGGGTTAAAATTTGGGTCAATTCTTATTTTATCTGAACTGGGCCATCCTTCCTCTATTGATTGTAACTGAACTGAGAGGGGTGCATTGTTGTGTGGGACTAAGTTATGTTTTTGCTAGTGGAGATAAAGCACCTTCTTTCTGTATTAGGAAAGGGATCCCTATCAAAGGCAGAGGAGACAGAGGGAGGAAACAGTATACTTAATAAAAGTTTCAGATGTGTCATTTTTGCTTACCAAAGATGATTGCCCAGGAAGAACTGACTGCTTAATGGATTGTTCAAATGCTCATTAGCATCAAGCAGATTTATTTGAACAGACAATTATCCCCATATTGTGCTTTCATCACTGGAATTGTTTATGTTTAACTGTCAAGCAGCAGTTCTCAAATTGTATCCCTTGGTGTGTTGAGCTTCCTTTTATGGCTAGAAAAAAAAAATAAAAAAAACCTAACTCTATTTTACCCTCATTTTAATAGGTCTTATGAAAGACTTTGAAGTTTGCAGGAATAACAGGTCACGTGTATTTCACACAGTAAGGAGAGTTGAACATGCAGATCCTCTGGTGCAAGATACAAAGCTATTCGAACTTCTGTTTGATGATGTAATTCATCCATCATAAACTGGAAGGAGCATGTGAGTGTGCATGCATGAAAGAGGCGTTAGCTATGAATGACAGCTTCTCTCTACAACAGCCAATTTAGAATTTGACAACAGATCAGCATTTGCTTCAGCCTTTGGTTTCAGTATGGTTAGCAAATCAGTCTATTCACAGCTAAAAGTGATTAGCGCCTTAGGAAAGATAGCAATTTGGGAGCTATGCCTAATCAAAATGAAACAAGCTGTGCCTTTAGGCTAGTCATAATGCAGTTGCTTGCAGTTAGAGGAATTTTGACAGTATATTTGTGTCCTCCCCATTCTTTCTAACTGTCAGTCAGCCTTGTCATTCAGTGCACTCCTTGTGTATGATGGAAGCCCATTTTGCTAGCCATATGAATATTCCTTTAGCTACAGAGGCAGGTGGCTAGTACAACTGTTAGTGACCAGCATTTGCAAATTAATTCTAAAGATTATCCACAGCCAAGGAGAGTGTTTTTGCTTTTCTATTTCAACCCAATCCCTCCTAGTGTAGATATTCTTTCCTATCCTTCTGCTAAGGTGAGGTGGTGGGAAACACATTTAATACTATGTTTCTTACTCTCTATAGAGTTTGGCTCTACAACTGCTCTATTCTGGATAAGGAGGATTAGATAGATGAAGTTTTTGGTAGATGAGCTGTACTATGTTGGATTTCAACTTCTGCTCCAAATTAAGTGTCTCAAACTGAAACACGCCATGGGGAATGTTATGTCTCTTCTGCTGGGTTCCTGTGACTCCCTGGTTATAAGGGAAGTAAGAGAGAAGTATGGATTCAGCAAGCCTAAAGGGTCCTGGAAGAAGCAACATCACAGATTGAGAGCCTTGGTCCTGGAGAAATGAGATGTTCAAAGGAAAAAATACTGGTTGAAATGTAGGTTTTCATGCATGAAAAAGGGATTAATAGGAAATGGAAACTGACAAGACAGTGTAACATGATACAGTTATGTTTTGCATGTTTGCTGCATTAAAAAAAAGAATTGAGTGCTACAGAAGAGAAAAGGGTGTTTAGAATGAGTGACAGAAAACTAATATAATTCTCCCATGCATGGGCAAGCACAAAAATTTGCCAGCATTCTGAGAGAATCACTCTGGATTAACCTTGAATACTTGGTGATTAAAAAAACATTTTTCCAATGGATAGCAATTATGGGACCTTCCCCTCCCCAATCATCTGCAGGGCAGCAAAAATCTTGCCAAATCCTAAATTCAGTCATGAGTTGCTGAACTGAGTTGGTGGTTATAAGGCAGTCTAGTTTAAAGCATCACATTCTGCATGGTTTTGCCACAGTCATTCAGATGATATGTTCAAGCAGCATGAAATGGCACCTAGTTTTGCAGCCACTGCAATTCACTGTTGCTGTCAGGCATGATAATGCGCTCTATGGAAGTTTACACTTGGGAGTGTGTTTGGCTCTGTCTCTTTTGAGACTTACTGGAGTCCCATCTCTGCTTAAACCAGAACAAACTGGTAGATCTTGACTTCCCATGAACTCAGTAGGACCTAAATCCAGAATTAGATAAGCCAGCACAGAATCATCACTCCACTCTGCAATTGTAATACTATCTGACTACTGTGCCACGAGAAGCCAAAATAAAGTAGTCGTTACAAGAGAACACTGTTTGCCATAGTTTGGTGAAAGGGCAGTAGAAATCAACCTGTAGACAGCAGATACAGATTAAAAAAAATTATTTTCTGTCAGAAAGATTAAGGGTCTGGCTACATCACCAAGTTTTGTCAACAAAACTTATGCCAACACCCAAAAGTCGACAAAGCAAAAAAGTTAGGGGGAACAACAAATTAGCCAAGCCCCTGGGCAAGGTGGAAGGGCCTTGCTCTGTACTCCTGGAGGGCTGGGGCTTTGGACAGAAGGGGCAGCCAGCCCGCAGCTGCACCTGGAGTGTGCCATGCCATGGCCCTCCCTCCCACCAGCCCTCAGAGCCATCCTGAGCACACTGCCCAGAACTCTGGCAGGGATTTAAAGGGCTCAGGGTTTCAGCCACTACTGCAGTAGTGGTCACCAGGAGCCCCAGGCCCTTTTGAATCACCAGGCCTTGGGCAGTTGTCCCTTTTGGCCCCTGTTGGCAGGCTTGTCCAGAGGGTGTTCACACTTGTTCCCTCTGTCAACACTGTGGGCACCATCTTCCATAGTGTGAGCAATGCACTGTGAATATGTATTGCAGTGCTGTGGGAATGCAGAACTGATCCCTCTCTTCTCCCCACCCGCGAGTTCTTCCATACTCTACTCAGCTTCTGAGTGGCATCATGAGTATCTCTGTGATCTCTCCCTACTGAGGAATGTCAGTGTCTGTCCCCCTCCCCCTGCAGTAGCAGTCTGCCTGCCACTGTGTTCCTAGTGCAAGGCAGAACAGGAGCATTTCAATAATTTGTTCTTTACTCCCCAAATGGGGCAGGCCACTCAACTGTCAGATACTTCCAGAGCTTTGGAAGGGGAGCTGTGCATTCCTACACATGTCAGCAGCAGAAATCAAAACACTGAACAGAGCCTTCAGCACAGGCATTCTGGAATACTGGTGGAAGCCAGGTCTGTTGACAAACAAACAGCAGAGTCCACACTGGCTTTTTGTGGATAATAAAGGGAGTGGGAAAGAGAAAAGTCACATTGCAGGGTGTACACTCTCACTATTTTATCAATTTTTGGCAACAAAACTAGTTAGTGTAGACAAGACAGATTTTATTAATCATATGCTGAACATCAGTGAATGCATGTTTCTCCAAAAGTATAACTGTTATATGATCTGGTAAAAAGCAGCAAGGCTGTTCACAAGAATAATGATGAATCCCCAGTAATTTTACAGTTATTGTAAGTGTAATACTTTAAGGACATCCACATAATATAAAAGTCACAGTATATGACCAACAGATAGCATATAATCATCCCATTTAGTTCTTCCTTCCAGATCTCAGTAAAAGATTCAGCATCTGAGACACTAAGGTGTAGGTTTGCAGAGAAGAGATTGATTTCAGTCCATGTGCTTTCACCTGATCTCGTATATCAAAACAAGAGTACCAAACTTGATTGGGGACCTCTTGCTGCTACTGTGATTATGTAATGTACACACTTTCTGGATTTGGTGTACTGTCCCATCTAGTGGCACTGAGGCCACCCCCCAGGCTACGTCTAGACCGCAAGCCTCTTTCGAAAGAGGCTTTTTTGAAAGTATCTTTTGAAAAAGCCTCTTTCGAAAAAGAGCATCTAGACTACAACCAGTACTTTCGAAAAAGCAAGCCACTTTTTCGAAAGAGCACCCAGGCAGTTTAGATGCTTTCTTTCAAAAAAACACAGTTTGCATTGCATAGCACCTTTTTTCGAAAGAGCACTTTCGAAAAAAGGCGTTATTCCTCGTAAAACGAGGTTTTCCGCAGTCGAAAAAACTGCCGCGTTCTTTCGATTTACTTTTGAAAGAACACGGCAGCAATCTAGACGCAGGGGAAGTTTTTTCGAAAAAAGGCCACTTTTTTCGAAAAAACCCTGTAGTCCAGACACACTCACAGAAAGTACAATTAGTCAATTCTACAGCCTTAGCTAATAGGCAAATGGCTTTTAGCTCATGTAGTTGTGGCTCATGCACTAAGTTCCTGAAGTCCCTGGTTTGATTCTGCCTGCAGACAGCTGAGGTCTGCTAGTATTACTTTATCACCATGGACCACAACTATGATCTTCTCTAAAAGAGAATCTCTGTGACTGTGTGCTCAAAGGGAGTAAATTGATCTCGAAAAACTCAGAGGAGAATGGCAGCATCTATACAGCCCCTCCAGAAGTGGCATCAGAGAAACACTGTCAGTTGTGGTCTTCATTAGGGTAACCCAGTAGATGAGACACTCCATATATCAAGAGGTTATTAAGTGTAGATTAATATTCAGCTACTAGCTCAACAAAGCCAATAATTTCAGCATATAACAGTCTGGGCTAATGCTAAAGAAACTCAGTGACATGAACTAGAGACCGATTTTTTTTATTCTTAGAGGGTAAGGTATTGCCATGGTTTTATTAGATGTTAGCAATAACCATCCTAACGCTGCAGGATATAAATTAGATTCTCTCATCATAGATTTTAAAAAATAGGACTGCAATTTCTGCAAGTTAGATTTTACTTTGCTTAAACCTATATAGACACACAGACTGCTCAGGTTCTGATGTAGGATGTGAGATATTTTACTACACAAAATTTGGTTCACTAAATTTACTCTCTCTGCGGATACATGTGCCAGTCAACTAAAAACCAGGCTTTTCTGGTAAGGAATCCAAATCTTAGATTAAAGTTTCAATGCCACAATAAAAAAACAAAAAACACCAAAATACATAGCAAAAGCAAATGAAATTAAGTCATAAATCAGGATCATCCAGAAGAGTAAGCTAAAGGCTCAATGCCAGAAATAGGAAAGCAGGACAGATTTTTAAAAGTTTGTACGTGAGCAATAGAAGGAAAAGTAGCATTCAACAACATTGGAAGAGTGGAATTTTGATAAATCATCATGACTTTGTTAAACAGGAGTTGTAGGTTTATAAATCAAGAGTTTCGCTTGCATTTTGAGGAGAAGTGAGCTACGGGGAAATAACACTCTGGGGACAATGCAGATTTTAATCCAATCTGCTTGTTGCTGGATAGATTAAGACAACGAGCCAAAAGCTTCATGTCAACAGAGTTTTCTCCGTGTCTTACTATACTATATTAAGGATGCCACCCTGTCAGTTTTCACCAGATTAACTGAGTCAAACTGAACTCTTACTTGAACCGGATGGTTCTGGAGGGGACTCTTAGCTTTTTGGGAGCAGATTTCCCTCTGGTTGGTTGCATGATCTGGCTTTTTAACCAAAACAAAAACCTTCTCTTTCCTGGGTAAAACACAGATCCATACCCTCTCTGGGACATAGTCATATTCTTAACTCAAGAGATGTGGTTTCCTCTCTATCTCTGTAAGTCTCAACTTGGAACCCTAAATTGAGCAGGGACACACAACAAGCCGCAAAGTCACACCACAGATCTCATACTTCAGATTAATCTCTGTTAAAGCATTGCTGCTCCACAGCTTCCTACCTCTTCAGGCCTAGTTCTCGGCAGCAATTCACTAGGTTCATAGAATTCTAGGGCTGGAAGAGACCTCAGGAGGTCATCAAGTCCAGCCCCCTGCCCAAAGCAGGATCAATCCTAACAAAATCAATTGAGCCAGGGCTTTGTCAAGACAAGACTTAAAAACCTCTAAGGATAGAGATTCCACCACCTCTCTAGGTAACCCATTCCAGTACTTCACCACCCTCCTAGTGAAATAGTTTTTCCTAAAATCCAACCTAGACCTCCCCCACTGTAACTTGAGACCATTGCTCCTTGTTCTGCCATCTGTCACCACTGAGAACAGCCTCTCTCCATCCTCTTTGGAACCTCCCTTCAGGAAGTTGAAGGCTGCTATCAAATCTCCCCTTACTCTTCTCTTCTGCAGACTAAATAAGCCCAAATCCCTCGGCCTCTCCTCATAGGTCATGTGCTCCAGCCCCCTAATCATTTTGGTTGCTCTTTGCTGGACCCTTTCCAATGCCTCCACATCCTTTCTGTAGTGGGGGGCCCAGAACTGGATGCAATACTCCTGATGTGGCCTCACCATTGCCGAATAAAGGGGAATAATCACTTCTCTAGATCTGCTGGCAATGCTCCTCCTAATGCAACCTAACATTCCATTTGCCTTCTTGGCTACAAGGGCACACTGTTGACTCATATCCAGATTCTCATCCACAGTAATCCCCAGGTCCTTTTCTGCAGAACTGCTACTTAGCCAGTCGGTCCCCAGCCTGTAACAATGCTTGGGATTCTTCCATCCTTGTTGAACCTCATCAGCTTTCTTTTGACCCAATCCTCTAATCTGTCCAGGTCACTCTGGACCCTATCCCCACCCTCCAACATATCTACCTCTCCCCCTAGCTTAGTGTCATCTGCGAACTTGCTGAGGGTGCAATCCATCCCCTCATCCAGGTCATTAATAAAGATGTTGAACAAAATCGGCCCTAGAACTGATCCTTGGGGCACTCCACTTGAAACTGACTGCCAACCTGACATCGAGCCATTGATCACTACCCCAGCTCTCAGAATGAGGAATCTTTACCCCACCTCTTACTCTCCTCCCTAGCCTCAACTCTTACTGAGGAACAGGGCATGTCTTTTATCCCCCCTTCCCAACAAGCCTTGCTCTGTCACGCATTCCTTCTGGGAACTACAGCTCCAAGAATGCCCACAAAGAAGTTGCATCTGACGAAGTGGGTCTTTGCCCACGAAAGCTTATGCTCCAACACTTCGGTTAGTCTATAAGGTGCCACAGGACTCCTCGCCGCTTTTGCAGATTCAGACTAACATGGCTACCCCTCTGATACTTGACACAAAGAAGTTGAAACTTAAGGATTGGACCATGCCTGCCAGTCTCAAAACATCATCAGAAGACAATGTTTGTTATTCAGCAGGAGGCATGGCTTGCATTTTGAGATGGGTCACTGTAGTGCTGAAAGTGCTATCTTTTGGATGAGGCATAAAACAATGGCTTTTTGGTTTTTTGTAAGAGAAGATGTAGACACTATTTTTCTGGCTAAATTTCAACTTGTTTTATTATACTGTTTCTCTAAACAACCACTTCAGTTTCAGTAGAGTATATATATTCTGTGCTCTTTGTCCTATTTATCACTGAAACTAGTTGCTATGCTTCACTCCAGAGCAGGTTGTGTTTCAGTGATGAATGAGGAGATGTGTGGTTTGTATCACTTTGTAAATTTCTTTGCAAAGAAAGGCACTGCATGAATGTAAGATTGAAATCTTTACCAATAATCTTCCAGTTCTTCCAACATGAGGCTGTTCATTTGAATGGTTATGTGCTCATTAAAGGACTTAGTAGGAGACATTTATGCAATGCTTTGCATGGACAACCCACTTTTTCTCATGTAGAAAAATGCAAACGCACTTTCAACAAAACAGTGAACCATGTTTTCTGATCAGGTTTTTATACCCAAAGGTTTCTGCAAACAATCTTGTAATGGGATTAAGTCATAGGCTCAAGAGCTAAGATGGAATCAATAAGCATGTCATCTTTATTATATGCAGTGTTAGTCCCAGGATATTGGAGACACAGAGTAGGTGAGGTAATATCTTTTATTGGACCAATTTCTATGGATGAGAGAAACAAGCTTTTGAGCCACACAGAGAGAAACTTTTGAGCTACACAGAGCTCTTCTTCAGGTCTGGAAAGGGATCTCAAAGTATCACAATTAAATACAAGATAGAATAGATATGTTAGTGTAAGTAGTTAGCACATATTCTAAAGGACCCTTCCAGGTGAAGTTAGTCGTAACTTCTTATGGCAGCATTAGAAAATATTGCAGTAGAGAAGGAGCCAGGTAAGTGGAAGTATGGAATTCCATCAGGATCACCACTTCAAGAAAAATAATGCCCCTACCAGCAAAGCTAGATACTTCTATCATGCCATAAATGAACAAGTTCTGTGGACTGTGTGTTAAGAAATTCCCTGATTGTGATAAGTCATTGATATTTGTTTTAATTGATCTTGTCTTGGCTAAGAAATTGTAACAGAAGGCCACAGTCATGCCCAGGGTATGCTAAGCAGGTTCATTACTGTGCAAAGCGTCAAGAGTAGGCCAGTGGTATCAGGACAGTCAGTGCTCTTTTGTTTCACTTGACTCATGTGCCACATTGGCAAGTTTCCAGCCAATCTGTATTTGATAACTGCAGCTGGCCCAGGACTCTGAAGGAGCATGTCTGTGTTTAGCAGATGAAGAGCATCATGGGTAACCGCTCTTCAGCACAACCCCTTGTAGTCCCCTCATGTCCTTGCAGGGAGGGTTACATCCAGGGCCTCCTGCAGTTCTGTGAAACAAGTAGCCAGACTGAACTGATCCAAGTCATGCACTTTAATGGTTATTATTACATCTTTCCACCAGCATGACTCACTTTGGTTAGCCCACCCCCTCTTCGCTGGGTCCATAGGTGGCAAGTTATATGGGCCTATGGTGCTTGTGCTCCACAAATATTCAGGAATGTGGGCCTGGCTCCACCAATGTTGGACTTATATTTTCAGAGCTGTCTGGTCCATAGGACATTCTGAGTCAACCACCCAAGGTCCTGCACTTTGTAGTCCCCACACTTCTCCTGCTAGTATCCTGGGAGACTGGAAACAGCATTTATGCCAGTCCCCTTCCCTTAGCTCATCCCCAGTTGGTTGAGAGGGAGACTTACTTCACCCTTTCTGCAAGGCTCCTGGCCCCAGACCCTTGAAGACACAGTGACAGGATTTCTCAAGCATTACTTACTCAGGGGTAGGCAATAAACTGGCAGGATTAGCTCCTGGTGGGCTAGTGATCCTATAGTGAGACCCCTGTGTCTCCGCAGGTACCAGTGATTGCAGCTCCCATGGCATGGACTCGGACATTGTTTCCCGCAGCACCCATTGGCCAGGAATGGGATCCGTGGACAACAGGAGTGGTGATTGCTCATATTCATGGAAACGCAAGTAATATAGTGTGTCTGGGGAGGTGCACCAGAGGCTAACCCTGGTGATTGGATCCAGCCCACTGGCCAGTATTTGCTCACCCCTGACTTATTCCCAGGACAGTTTCCTCTCTATTAGTATCTCCTAGGTCCTTGTACGTATTTATACACTGAACCTTACAAAATTTAAAAGGGCCACATCATGTGACAGGGTGGGTTGATCACTAGGTATCACTACTATCAAAGGGGCAGACTACCCTATTATATGGAAGCTATTAGCTAATGTTGTCTCAAAGCTGCTCTCCATCATGGGGCAACCTAATAAGGAAGCTTCATTAATTCCTTCTCCGAGTAGTTTTGGGTTCTTGGCTTTTCTATTGCTGAACTGAAAATGTTCTTCAGTGATAACTACATTTTAGTATTTGAGGAAATATATCTATAATTTCTGGGTTATACTTGTATTTAAGCATTACCTGTAAAAGTTATAAGGCTCAATAAAAAGAAAAGTTTGTTCTTTTCATGTTTCCTTCTTGTATTGAGTTTGATTCAAATTGTCAGCCAATAACAGGCAAGAGGTACTTATGAAATCACTAGTCTCTTGCTACCTGCCTTTACCCCTCATGGTTCCTTTAACATCATGTGATCCAAGGAAGTAATTTTCTGCTCCCAGACAAAATGATTTTTGATGGAATGTCTGACTTCTCCTCACAGTGAACTCTCAGCTCCAAAAAACAATTCCAATATTGCGACAGGGTGGACTAGGCCCTAAAAAGGTCCCTATTGGAGACTTGAGGACTTCTCACACCTCATCCCAGGAAGAGAGCAGTAGAGATGTCCTCCAAGCTCCCTTGAGTGGTAGTGTGAAAAGCTGTCAATCAAGGCCCAGCAGTCCAATATAAAGAAAGCTGCTGGACTAGAGCAAGTCAGTTCTTCTTTGGAGCCCTAGGTGTGCAGACTGGGCCTCCGGCTGGGTGAAGGAGTGACAGTATCATTGACAGCTCACTGTGGAGGGCTTCTTGCAGACTGGACTATAGCCCAGGGCAGCTCCTGAAGACTGGGGCTTAGCTGCTAGGAATTGCTGCAGAACCTGAGACTTTGTGACAAAGGCTACGTCTAGACTACGATCCTCTTTGGCAAGAGGAAATGCAAATGGAGCACTCATTTGCATATGTCGCACTCTCATTTGCATTTCCTCCTTGCATCACTTTTTTGCAAAAGGTTTTTGCGCAAAAAAGAGCTGTGTAGATGGCTCCTTTTTGCGCGAAAACTCCCCTTTTGCGCAAGAGCCATTTCTTAATTAAGAATGGCTCTTGTGCAAAAGGGTTCTTTTGTGCAAAAAGAAGCCATCTACACAGCGCTTTTTTGCGCAAAAACCTTTTGCACAAAAGTGATGCAAGGAGGAAATGCAAATGAGAGTGCGACATATGCAAATGAGCACTCCATTTGCATTTCCTCTTGCCGAAGAGGATTGTAGTCAAGACATAGCCAAAGAGTGCAGGTACCTGCAGTTGGCTGTGCTTGTGAGAGGTGAGTGTGATCCTGTTATAAGGTCAATGGACTCCTATTTCTTCCCTAGGTGCTGAAACAGCCCCAGCAGAACAGAAAAGCTTTTTAGCAACAAAGCCTTATGAAAAGCAGAAGTTCTTTTGTGACTTGGCATTCAGTTGTGCTATAGATTTACCAGTAATGTTTCTGCTTTAGAGACTAATAATAGCAGTAAAATGTTGGCCTAGGCATGGAAAGTTACTGAAGCCAAAGGATTTTTTTCACAATTAAGGCAAACACCCTATTTATCTCAGAGTTATTGTTTTCAAGCTGTTGTTTGTTTGGTATTTTTAATAACAGGTATTGTTTATTTAATGTACTTCAAAATGCAAAAACAAACAAACCTTGCATAAATCTTGCTTCAATAGTCATCTGAAAGGAATAAACCCTGTACTCTTCCTCAGCTTTCTTGGTTTTAGAAATCACAAGGATTTCTTTCTTTAAGAAATCGCTGTTGCCAAAAGATAGGAGGGATTTAGGTTCCCTTAGTCATCTAGTATATTAGATTTTTCCCATTTTTAGCAGCTATTTTTTTATAATATTTAATTACACAGCAAGGGAAGTGGTTTGTTAATTAAAGCACTGAGCTGGGAGTCAGGTAGTCTGCCTTCAATTCCTAGTTCTATCAGACTTTACTGAGGCTATGTCTACACTGCACGCTTATTTCGGAATAGCGCATCTATACAGAAAATGGCCATCAAAATAGCACTGAGCTATTTCAAAATAGAGTGTGCACACTGATTGGATGCTAATTTGCATTTAAAGCCACCCGGAAGCTCTTCAGGCAGGCCATCAGGACAGCAGTCACTTCCTGGAGCTGCTTCCCCAGGCTATCTGAGGCTTGAACTTAAAGGGACCGCCCTGCACATCTGTGTTTCTGCTTCTCCTCCTTCTTGTCTGCTTCTCTGAGGGAGACAAAACATATTCACTGCATGCTTGGATGCCCTGGTGGACATCACAGCACTCCCAGCTATGCAAGCAGGAGCTGCCTCCCAGCAGTCAATGGCTCTTACAGCTTATGCTGCACTTCATAGTACAGTTTCTGCAGGCTGCCCTCAAGGCCATACAGGAACAAACCCCCCACCTCAGTGTGAGGCACCTTCTCCCTCTCTCCAGGTGCTGCTCTTGCAGCTTGACCCCTCCTGCCCTCCCCTGCACACTGTGCACTGCTGCTTCTGGCGCTGGGACACCAGTTCTGATTGGTGGGACCAGATCATCCTGGAGTGGTGGGACGACCAGCAGTGGCTCCAGAACTTCCACATATGGAAGGACACTTTTCTGGAGCTGTGTGAGTGACTCGCCCCTGCCCTCAGGTGACGGGACACCCACATGCAACCTGCCATCCCCCTCCAGAAGTGGGTCATCATTGCACTGTGGAAACTCACCATGGTGGATGGCTACTGATCCGTCGGGAACCAGTTCAGCGTGGGGAGATTGACCATCCGAGTTGTGGTCGTGCAGGTATGATTCCCTCGTGCCATTGTCCCAGGAGGGTGGTAAACTGCTGGAATGGGGTTTCCCCAGGGCAAAGGTAGTGATAGTGGTGGTGTTGGAGGAGGCTCCCTCTCAAGAAGGGTTTTCAGTCCTGCCCTCACCAAGGCCTGTGGGGGGAAAGGGGCAAGTTGGTGTTACTCCTGGTGTGGAGAGGGGGAGAAGAGAGAAGAGGGGGGATTGGACTCGGAGGCTTCCCGAGGGCCCTGGCAACCCTGTGCTCCTCTGTTTCTTTCCTTATACATGTAGTGAGGGCCATCATCACTGTCCTGCTGTGCCGGCTCATTGTCCTGGGAGACATGGATCTCATTGTCACTGGCTTTGCTGCCATGGGCTTCCCCAACTGCAGGGCGGGGGAGAAAGATGGCTATTGACAGCACCTGCATCCCCATCTGGGCCCCCGAACACTGGGTATAGGATTACATCAATCGCAAGGGCTACTTCTCCATGGTCCTGTAGGCCGTCATGGGACCATCGAGGCTGGTTCACTGATGTCTACATCAGCTGGTCAGGGAAGACTCATGATGCCTGTATATTTAGGAACTCCAGCCTCTTCCACAAGGGTCAGGGATGTGGACATGCCAATGTGCATTGAGGGGAGAGGGAAACAGCCTACCCTCTTCTCCCCTGGCCCATGAAGCCATATACTGGACACTTGGACTGCACCAGGGAATGTTTTAATGCGAGGCTCAGCAGGGCCCACATGGTTAGGGAGGGCACCTTCAGGTGTCTCAAGAGGAGTTTTTTTCTCTCCTCACCCACCTTGAGCTCCAGGAGCGAAATGTCCCCCAGGGGACATTGGCTGCACGTTGCATCCTCCACAACATCTGTGAGAGTAAGGGGGAGACATTCCTGCCCATATGGGGGGCAGAGGCCGAGTGGCTCGCAAGGGCCTTTGAACAGCCATGCACGGCTTCTATCTGTCAGGCCCATCAGGGGGCTGTGAGGATCTGGGAGACCCTGAGGGAGAGTTTCAGCCAAGGCCAGCTGTGAGACTCTCCCTCACGCCTTCCCACAAGGGCCCTCTGCAGTGGTCAGTGTGCCTTTCCTCCCACTCCTCCTTCCCTCCCTTCTCCCCACCCTCCTCCGCCTTTCCAGAGACAATAAAGCATACCTGTTGTTTTGAAACCAACTATAACTGTTCTTATTTGGGGTAAATATACTGGGGAGGGCTGGGGAAGGAGCTTGGGCATAGGCAGGATGAGGAGGAAAGGCTCAGGGCTGGGACTGGGAGTAGTGCCTACCACAGGCAGTCCCACCGCCTCATCTGTGGGACCCTCAGTGGCCATGGGGGGAGACTAGGGGGAGAAGGTGGGGGGCAGGGACAGGAGCGAGAGGAGGAGCAGGAGTGGCAATGGGAGGAGTAGGAGCGGGCTCTGGAGCAGAGGCAGGAACGGCAGCAGGAATGGCCCCCAGGTGCTAGACAGTGGCTGTGAACACCACTTACAGGGACCGGCTCTGCTGCAGCAGCTCCTTCCAGGTGGCATGCCAGAGAGCCAGGTCCTCCTGAAGCCTGTAGTCCTGCCAGTCCAGGAAGTGCTGCAGGGCACACAGGCAGGCAATATGCTCCCGCTGCAGGTCCTCTTGGGTCTACTTTCCCTTCTGGGTCCCACGGAGTCAGGAGGATAGAACGGGAGGCGTCACCTGCTCCCCACTCACAGATGATCTGGCTGTGAAGAACAAAGAGAAGGGCAGTCATCCCTGGAGACACTGTGCCTGAAGCCAGTCATCATCCCTGAGCCAACACCAAAAGGACAAGGGGGATGTGCTTTGAGCAAGGCCACCTGAGGCCTGGGCCATGGGCCCTTTCCTGCAGGGACACCAATGTTCCACAGGGGAGCCTTGATACCCCTACCCCTGGGGACAAGCAGGCATGGGAAGCAGCCAGGCTGGGAGCCTGTGGGCGGAGGAGGAGTGACAGGGCAGCTCCATTACCCTCCGGGCTGGCACACACTGGATCCAGCAGTGGTGGTGTCCCACACAGAGAGAAGACTTTTATCCCTGCTCTCCGGGGGAGAGGGAGGCAGGGTGTTTGCAGGGAGGTGTGTGTGACTGGCAGACACCTCTTGCTGGGGAGCGTGTTGCTGGGGTTCCCCCCTTTCTTCCCCTGACCAGGTTCCCTTGCTGGGGCTCAGTGTCCTCTGCCTCACTGCGCTGTTCCCGAGACAGGTGCTGCCCCAGAAGTGCAGGCAGGACTGTGTGGTGTGTGCGGGCGGCACTGCTGTGTATGTCTATGACTGTATCCCCACAACAGTGGAGGCATCTGGTGGGAGGGAAAGGAGGCATGTGGTGGGAGGGAGGGTGAGAAGGTCGAGCGATTAGCCCCCAGCAGCCCTTGGCCACCTGCCACCTCCCTCCATGTGTGTGTAGGGAAAAGGGGAGACACTCACCTGATGAGCCTTCCCCTGCCTCAGAAGGCACCTCAGAGATGTCCTGGGAGGGGGACACCCACTCCAGGTCAGGGCTGGCAGTCCTCAAGGCGGTGCTGGCCTTTCCCAACACCACATTATCTTCCTCTTCCTCCTCAGTGTCCCCGGCACTACCCACCATCTGGGCCATGATGGATGTCTCCAGTTGAGAGGCCACAACAAGGTGGGGAAGGGAGTGACCCCTGCCCCCCATCCAAGGATGTGATGGAGCTGCTCATAATCGGGGCAGGTCGGGGTGCTGTTCCAGAGCAGGAACTGCCCTCCTTAGCTTTGGTGTATGCCTGCCTCTGCTCCTTAATCTTCACCCCAGATCTCCAGGAGATCCAGGATCTCTGCACCACACCAGGACGGGGAACACCTTTTCTGCCCCCTGCCAGGGGCTTGAGAGCTGTCCGGAGCTGTGGTGGCAGCTGCTGGGGTCTCAGCTGGGGCAGTGGGCTCAGCCATGACAGCAGGGAGAAAAGATGGGGCTGCTGTGGGTGGTACCAGGCTTGCATGGCCTTCTTGGAACCACAAGCCCCTCTGCCTGCTGCCTGCAGCTTTAAGGGCTGCAGGGGAAGGAGGACGATGGAGATCTGATGACTGTGGACAGAGCAGCAAGCAGGGCACTGTGGGGATTCCATGGAGGCCCCTTATTTCCATATTTCAAAATAACTGTCTACACACACACTATCTCGAAACAGCTATTTCAAAATGTGTTATTCCTCATAAATTGGGGGTTACAGATTTTGAAATAAGCCATCCATTATTTCCCTGCCCCCCACCTTCTCCCCCTAGTCTCCCCCCATGGCCACTGAGGGTCCCACAGATGAGGCTGTGGGACTGCCTGTGGTAGGCACTACTCCCAGTCCCAGCCCTGAGCCTTTCCTCCTCATCCTGCCTATGCCCAAGCTCCTTCCCCAGCCCCTCCCCAGCTATATTTACCCCAAATAAGAACAGTTATAGTTGGTTTCAAAACAACAGGTATGCTTTATTGTCTCTGGAAGGGGCGGAGGAGGGTGGGGGAGAAGGGAGGGAAGGGAGGAGTGGGGAGGAAAGGCACACTGGGCCACTGCAGAGGGCCCTTCTGGGAAGGCGTGAGGGAGAGTCTCACAGATGGCCTTGGCTGAAACTCTCCCTCAGGGTCTCCCAGATCCTCACAGCCCCCTGATGGGCCTGACAGATAGAAGCCGTGCATGGCTGTTCAAAGGCCCTTGCGAGCCACTCGGCCTCTGCCCCCCATATGGGCAGGAATGTCTCCCCCTTACTCTCACAGATGTTGTGGAGGATGCAACATGCAGCCAATGTCCCCTGGGGGACATTTCGCTCCTGGAGCTCAAGGTGGGTGAGGAGAGAAAAAAACTCCCCTTGAGACACCTGAAGGTGCCCTCCCTAACCGTGTGGGCCCTGCTGAGCCTCGCATTAAAACATTCCCTGGTGCAGTTCAAGTGTCCAGTATATGGCTTCATGGGCCAGGGGAGAAGAGGGTAGGCTGTTTCCCTCTCCCCTCAATGCACATGGGAAGCAGCCAGGCTGGGAGCCTGTGGGCGGAGGAGGAGTGACAGGGCAGCTCCATTACCCTCCGGGCTGGCACACACTGGATCCAGCAGTGGTGGTGTCCCACATAAAGAGAAGACTTCTATCCCTGCCCTCCGGGGGAGAGGGAGGCAGGGTGTTTGCAGGGAGGTGTGTGTGACACTGCTTTCAGAATTGTGTGGCAATATTTTTGTGATATCATATCCCCTTACAATTGCCTTGGGATCCTCTTTTGGGTCAGGACCCTTAGTTTGAGAAACACTGGTCTATCACAATGGGATTCTGATCATAGTCAGGGTTTCTAGGAGCTGCAAGCAATGAATAATAGTAATTAAAACAGCAGCAGCGTGGATTTCAGAAACGGTCACATTTTAACAGATAAAACAGAGTTTAAAACCTTCTACATTTCAGCAAACTTGAAATAGGTCTGTATGTGCTGGATTTAGGAGAATCTTGCTTATGACTCTTGTAAAGTATGATTGTACTTCCCATAGCAATTAATGGGGGGCTTCCCCCAACACACACACAGGGATCTTTGGGACTCTCCAGTTCCTCTTTGTAGCCTGATGCCGCAAAAAGCCATCACATTATTTTATTTCTCTTGAAATAACATCATTTGTCACTTCCTAGATGAAAAGCCATTTGTGATAGTAAGTTAACCATGTTTCACTAAAATGGTCCATTGAACACCTACATTTCTGCTATAGTCATTGATCCTTTCCTGTGTTCTAGCCAACTTTATAGGGGAAGCCGAGAATAATCTATCTTTTGCTTTTAGTTATTTCAAAATATGTAAAGCAGGCAAGGTAAAACCCTGTCTAAAAAAGCTAAGTATCATGAAGAAGCAAAGTGAGTAGCTTAATATATATCATAGGCCATATCCAATCATCGCGTTAAAGCAGAATTCCCCATTGATGTCAATAGGTAGGTTTGCTTAGAAACTGATTGCACACTATGGCCCATTATTAAGGGTACCAAATGTCTTCCAAAAGTATACACTTTGCTTTTCATTCAATAGCTGTCTGAGCTCCTCTGGGAAGATTCATGGAGTCAGAGAGCAGCCAGTAGACTTTCAGGAGATAAGAAGGTGTGTTGTTGTGGGGCAGGAGTTCGCAAAGTTGTTGTGGGGTGGGAATGCCTTCTCTTCTGTGCAGCTTTCAGGGAAGGGCTAGAATAGGGTTCCACACATTTCTGCATTGCTTTTCAAGGTAGCTCTGATTTCCCTACCCACAGTGACTCTGTAGGAGAAAGACAACTCCTATCCCTCCCCAGATTGGCCAGACTAGCAGTTGGATGCCCCAGATTCCTAGCAACAGGGGGAGATTAGTTTTCACAGTGCAGGACAGATTTCAAAATTCATGACACATTTTCATGGTTGTGAAGTTATTAGGGCCCTAGTCAGATTCTCAGGGACCTTTTTCCCTGCAGTGGTCTGCACTGAATGGTAGTCTCCATCAGAATGATAAGGCCATGCTATAAACATCAACGGGAGGTCCTTCAATTCATTGTATTTGCTGTTTCTTTTCAGTCCAACATCGTGGATTAAGGACACTAGCAACCCAAGCTGACATTCTGGTGAAAAAGGTCTTTTCAGGCCTTCAGTAGGTCTCTGTGGTATAGTGTCTGGTTCGTTTCTCTTCCCTGGTTGGCAGATTTCATCAACTGCCCTTTCCCTATTTATAACCTTGAATGGTCCTTGCCACTTGGCAAGCAGTTTTGACTTCAAGGTTGGTAGTAAAAACAAACCTTCTCACTGGGTTTAAATTTTCACATTCAGGCCCATTGTCGTCTGTCTGATCCTGGTTCTGAGATTTCAGTAGGTTCTCCTGCATGGAAGCCTGCAGGGCCTCCAAGTTTTCCTTCTGACAGAACACACATTGTACCATGTTGGCTGGATGGGAGCCTGGCTCCTTCCATGTCTGCTGGAGAAGATCTAGGATCCCAACTGGAGGCAAGGGATCATCTAGGCTGAGTGATGGGGATCTGAGGCCTTGGCTCTCCAGTTGGTTCACCAACTGAGTTCCAGATTCACAGAGTGCAACACAATGTAAAGTCCAATGTCCACACAAAAGAAAGGGTCTGCAGCCTGCCCCTGGTTCCTGTGAATCACTAAAGGCTCAGGGATCAGCATGAGCTATGAGGGAAGGCTAAAGGAACTGGACTTGTTTAGTTTGGAAAAGAGAAGACTGAGGCTACGTCTAGACTATGGGGTTTTTCCAGGATACCAGGGGAATACGTCTGCTCTTCCGCCTTTTTTTGTGTGGAAGAAGAGCAGACGCGCTCTTTTGGAAGCCCTATCTTCCTCCTTCCATGAGGAAGAAGGGCTCTTCCAAAAGAGAAGGATTTTCTGAAATTTGGCCTGGTATAGATGGACCAAATTTTGGAAAAGCCTCTCCCTACAAAATTATCAGAAAAAGGTATGAAAAGTGTGGAGTGCAATTTGCGTATCTTTTTCCAATAAAGCATTGTAGTCTAGATGTAGCCCAAGAGGTGACATGTTAGCAGTTTTCAGGTATCTAAAAAGATGTCACAGGTAGGAGGAAAGAAATTGTTCTCCTTGGCCTATGATGATTGGACAAGAAGCAATGGATTTAAACTTCAGCAAGCAAAGTTTAGGTTGGATGGACATTAGGAAAAACTTCCTAACTGTCAGGGTGGTTAAACACTGAAACAAATTGCCTAGGAAGGTTGTGGAATCTCCATCACTGGAGATATTTAAAAGCAGGTTAGATAGACAACTACCAGAGATGGTCTAGACAGTGCTTGGTCCTGCTGTGAGGGCAGGGGACTGGACATGATCTCTTGAGGTCCCTTACAGTTCTAGTGTTCTATGATTCATGATTCTATGTCTCTGCCTTCTCCTCCTCCCCAAAGGATGGGAAAGGGGTCTAGGTTCCTTCCATGAAATGGGTAAGTATGTAGGAACCTGGGCCCTCCTCTCCACTGGGCATATGGCCACATACCTCACCCAGGATCATCCAGATGTTAGAGCAAAGGCTGGCATCTGTTCTCAGGCCTTGGGCAGCTATGGCTGGCAGGGTATCTCCTGCAGCCAGAACTCCTGCTATATCCTTCAGCATTTCCCTAGATCAGTCGCTCATTCTCTGTTGTCTCTCCTCTTTCAGCACAGCTCACACTGGGGACTCTTGTACATTTCAAAGCTGGCATGCCATGTGCAGCCCAGGGCCAGTGGGAAGTCCCACTGACTCTGGGCTCCACGCGGGTGCTTCTGCTTTGAAATGCATGAGAGTCTATGGGGGCTCTTGTGCATTTCAAAGGGTAAGTGCCCTCATGGAGCCTAGCATCAGCGGGACTTCCCGTTGGCCACAGGCTGCACATGGCATGCCACCTTTGAAATGTACAAGAGTCCCCAGCAGGGGCTCTTGTACATTTCAAAAGAGAAATGCGGAAGCGCCTATCAAGTAGTTGAGTTGTTGATGGAAATTCTGTCGAGTACTCAACTAGTACATTACTCGTTTGTTAATATCCTTACTCTGAAACAGCATGCTGCATGCCCTCCAGATATGAGTTGTAAAACTGGTTCAACCTGTTTCTCCCTATACCCTTTCTTCCCCCCATCCTTCCTCATTCTAATGTTAGAACTAGAATAGACCCCATAATGAGTCTCTTTTATTATTTAAATTTAATCCAGTGGATGTTGAAATGTATTGTGGCTGGACTGTGCTTTGGGCCAAGAGGTACAATCACCAGGTTTGGCTTGGAGCCAAATCTGCCACAAGCCAGCAGAAGCAGTGAGCAGATGTGACTGAAAACCAACAGGTTGGTGATGGAGAGATAGAACAAACAGCTAGCAGGGTGGCAATGCAGAGGTATAATGGGCGACCAGCAGGGCAGCAGCAGAGAAGTGAGATGAATGGCCAGCAAGATGGCAGCAGAGAACAGTGAGCAGGCGGATGGTGAGTGAGCAGCAGAGTGAGCAAAATGTTCAGAATGGAAGGTGAACTCTGAGAATGCACCTCTGAACTCTGGATTTGCTCTGACCATGGGAAATGACTCTGAATGAGGTACAGAAAAGGAAGTTATAAGACACATCTGCAGTATATTTCCCGACTAAGACAAAAGCTGTAGGATGCCTATCATAGAATCATAGAATCTTAGGGCTGGAAGAAACCTTAGGAGGTCATCGAGTCCTGCCCCCTGCCCAAAGCAGGACCAACCCCAACTAAATCATCCCAGCCAGGGCTTTGTCAAGCTGAAACTTCAAAAACTCTAGGGATGGAGATTCCACCATCTCCCTATCGCTTGGCTACTGCTGCTATCCAGAAAATCTCTGATAGTAACAAGCACTGGTATGATGCAAGATTGTGTCTGCTGGAGCTCCAGCCAGGGGACAGAGTTCTGCTGTAGAATTTGGGTGCTGCTGACAAACACAAGATTGCTGGCAGGTGGATGGCAACACTTTACTTGGTAGTGGAAAAACTTAGATCTGCTGGACTACGAAAATGAAACTTGAGACAGGATTAGGGCAAATAAAGTGCATAGGCATCTCCAACTGCCTGTGGGAGAATTGGTAGGTTCCCCTCATGAAATGGATCATGACATGGGACCTGAGAGAAAAAGGGGTGCTAGGCCAAATCTGCCACCTAACATGCGCAATGGGCCCCATGGGGTTAATCCACCCTTATACAGCACATCTGAGAGTGAATCTGAAGAGAAAGACACTCACATGGAGCATCTTAAAATGGAGACTGGATTATGCATTCCATCAACTGAACACAGGGAGAGCTCCACTTCTTTGGCAGAAGTATTCTGAATTCTATGGCAGAAGTATTTAGGCCTGTGGATGGCAATCCTCTGTCCACAAAAAGATCAACCTGAGATAATGAACTTGTCCTACCCACATTCCCAGACCTCCTGGAAGAAAAACAGATCTGTGTAGACACACCTAGATTGGAGGACAGAGGGGATGTTCAAGTGGAAAGGGTCCCTGGTGCCTTAACATCCCAGTACTTGAGCAAGTAATGCTTTCTCAAGATCCTTGCTGCTCCAAAGCCATGGGAATCTCTGCAGTTGCTCCTCTCTTGTATCTCTGTCCTGTCCAGATGATATCAGGGTCCTTCTATGAGGTCACCACCTCCCCACCACAGTCCACCAATAGGCTGAGGTCCAAAACAGGCTTTTGTGATGTCACTGCCACACCGACCCCTCTCTTGTAAGGTTGGTGGGCTGATCTGACCAGCCTCTCTAGGGGTATGTCTACAATAGCCCCCAAGTTCGAACTAGGGAGGCTAATGTAGGCATTCAGACTTGCAAATGAAGCCCAGGATTTAAATATCCCGGGCTTCATTTGCATGTTCCCGGGCGGGCGCCATTTTTAAACCCCCTTAGTTCGAACTGACTGCCCGCGGCTACACGCGGCAGTCAGAAGTTAATCCGAACTAAGTTTTTACTCATTGCAGGAGGAGTAACAGTTAATCCGAACTAAGGACTTAGTTCGGATTAACTTCTGACTGCCGCGTGTAGCCGCGGGCAGTCAGTTCAAACTAAGGATTTAAAAATGGCGCCGCCGAACATGAAATGAAGCCCGGGATATTTAAATCCCGGCTTCATTTGCAAGTTTGAATGCCTACATTAGCCTCCCTAGTTCGAACTAGGGGGCTAGTGTAGACATACCCTAGGTATCTGAGTGGTTTTCCCAGGATCATCCCACTTAATGATGGCTGAGTCTGGGGATTAAGCTGGCTGCACTGTAAAGCCCCAGAGGCCCCATATGCCACACTCAGTTTTTCAGTAATTAGTAGACTTTAAGGCCAGAAGGTACCATGATAGCATTGAATCTGACCCCTAAATATCCCAGCCCTCCTGTATATCATAGCAGCTAAGGTTTTTGATCCAAGCACACACCAGAAAGGCATCTAATCTTCATTAGAAGATATCACGAAATGGAGAATCTGTCACTTGCTTTGGTAGTTTGTTCCAATGGTGAATCATCCTCACAGAAAAATTGCTGCCTTATTTCTAACATGAATTTGTCTGTTTTCGCCTTCCAGCTATTCGTCTTGTTCTGCCTTTTTTCTGTAACATTAAACGGCCCTTTAATACCTGACATTCTCTCTCCAGGAAGACACTTAGACACTGCAATGAAATCACCTCTCAGCCTTCTTTGATAGAAGCAAAACAGATTGGGCTCACAATAGCCCACAAGAAGGCATTTTTCTTCAGCCCTCAAAATGCTGGGCTCCTGCTGCCCCATCTCCAATTTTTCAATGGCCCTAAAAAGTAGGCTGCAGTATCCAATCTCAATCTCATGGATACTGTGTGACCTGCCTGTCCTGCTCATTCCTCTGCTCGTGAGTCTAACGATGGCTTTAGCTGTATTTACCACAGCAGCACCCTGGGAGCTCCTGTTGAGCGGTTTGCCCAGCATGACCCCCTAGAGCCTTCTCAGAGTCACTGCTTGCATGAAGTGTGAAGGAGTGCGACCACTGCTGCTATGCGGTACCGCCCCCTCCCACCCTTGATTCCCCAAAGTCAGATGTTTGGGGGACAGGGTGCATTGGGAGAAAGAGTTGGACAATGTGGGAAGGGTCAGGGCTTGGGGGCTGGTAACAGACAAACTCCCCCTGGCCCACTGGGAGTTTCAGGCCAGATTGTGCAATCACCCCTGCGGGACTGACCTACAGGCTGAGAGCTTGAGAGCCCTGGACTAGCCAAATGCAGCAGTGCTGAAGGCTGCAGGCAAGGCTTAGCTGTTGAAAGCATGGAATTAATTCTTATAACGATTTCTTGGAAATACATTGGAAATGGTTTTGTGGATGTGACACAGGACAGGCCCTCAGAGATCTGAGCTCTGTTCCTGAACTGACTTGTTGAATAGTTTTGGTCAGATTGTTTACCCTCCCTGGGCTTCATTTGGCCCAGCTGTAAAATAAGAAGAATGAACCTGCCCTCCTCTGTAAGGCCCTTTGAGATGTGCTGAAGATCAGAACTGTGTAAGAGCTAAGTGAGGCTTGGGCTGTGTCCCTTGTGAGGCTGATCATTTCCCATCACAAGCTCAGGCTACGTGTGCAAACACTGGTAAGCACTAGGCACAGCCATCCTGTAAGCTCCTCCACCTTACTCACAAGAGGGCAGGGTAATAAATGAGTAGAGCACAGAGAAAAAAGAGGTATGTCTGATGTGACCAGCGTTTAAGCATGTGCTTGTGATGCTAATGAGCAGTGAGTTCCGCGCTAGGCAGGAGTGACCTGGTGGCTGTGCAGAAGCTTTCTAGTGAGGTCAGGGTCTGGTTCCTCTGCTCTCCCTGTTGTGTGCAGCACTTTCTACCTTGGTTTATGCCACCTGGCACTCTGCATCTGACCTGCACAGGATCCAGCTCTCAGTTTGTCCAAAATCTGCTGGGTTTAGCTGGAGCAGAGTTGCTAGGATGGCATGTTTGGGACAGGCCATGACTATTATATGGGACAGGACAGTTATGGGATTGTTTTCCTGGGGCTTATGTTACCCATGGCTACTGCGATGCTCTGCAATTTTCTCCACTCTGCAAGGAAACCATCCATAAAGCTTAAAGCATCAGGGTCTCCCTGATGGCAGGCTATGTTAGTGGGGGGAGTTCCAGCATCACCCCATGGGGGGAAGAGACAATGGGTCTTATGGCATGTCCTGGGTAATCCTGCTCTGTAGAGTCTGTTTCTACATGCAAAGAGGATCAGTGGATGCTGCTCATTAGGGTTGCCAGGCAGATGGGCACAGTTAAAACAGTGCCTATGTCTGTGCACTCTGGTGGGTGCTGGAAGAAAGTGCCTGTGCATTGCAGACACTGCAGCACAATGCCACTCTCTGAGTCCAGAGCACCGGATACACCCCTGTGAACTCCTCACATATTGCCTTGAGAAGATGTGGCACAAGGAGAGATAGGTCTGCCGGAGGGGCCAAGACAGGCATGGAGGGTGGCAGGCATGTTTAGGTCAAGTTGTACAGTCACCCCCATTCCCATGTGAGCGAGCTGTAGGGAAAGTGTGTACATTCCCTCTCCCCATGCAAACCTTAAAGATAAAAAGATAAATAAAAGATTCCTTCTGTGCAGTATTTCTTTTTTAACAGGAGCTCAGTTAACTTGATGTTAATTTGAAAGTTGGTAATGCACCATTCTGATTGACTGCCATTGAGCTCACTTGAATACAAGTAATTTTACCAGTTGTCTTGTATTCAGCATAGAAAATACAGTCACCCTATCTTCGTTAATAATTTACTGGCAAAGACTGACCTATAATAGTTTTAGTTATGTCACCTCATGCTCTTATTGAATCAAACCCTGTAGCCCCATTTTTTACCGAATCCTTTTTCAGACATCCCTCTCCTGGTGGGAATCCCAGGGTGGGACATCAGGTTAAACCTCATCTATCCATCCTCTGGGGAGCCATGCCCTCTGATTTGCATCTCTAGTGTAGGACATCAGTTTACGCAAAAGGTGGGACATTTAAAGTGTTCATTGTTGTCCCATCTCCACTCCCACAGAGGCTAGTAATAAAAACAAAAACATTGACTCTAATGGGAGCTGATTTAGGCTGAGTGCTTTTAAAAATGCCACACCAAGTCTCTCTACAACTGAAGCTATTTGTAATAGAATGCTTGAGTGTGAAGAAGGCATCAGTATATTGTTAACAAGAACCGCTGCTTTGTCATTGTTGTTGTTCTTCTAGTTAACTTAATTACAAGAAGCAGGAATTATTTTCACAGATTTGGTCTAATTAAAATTAAATACAAGCCAGATGGTTTGTAAATTTTTCAAAAGTGTAAGTTTAGTAGTTTATTGACTTTTAAAAAAAATAATAAGTCATGGATGGTTAGTGCTCCATGTCTAATGAAGTTGGAGGAGAGGATACCAAACCAGTTTTGTAATTAAGTATTCTTTGAGGCAGCAGTTTAAACCAACAGTACATTATGATGGGGACTCATTCAGACAACTGCAGTGCAGTTCGTATATTCAGTTCTTAGATGTGACAGTATTTGCGCTGGATACAGCTCTTTGTTGGTGAACCATTCAAGAAAGGGAAACATGCATGAAAGATTATCAGTGTTGGGGGTAGATGCCCATTGCCTAGAGCAGGTTAGAGAAACGCAGGAATGGTCAAGAGATTAGGACATTAGATTGTGAGTTAGGAGACAGAGGAGCCATTTCTTCCACTGACTCTGGGCAAGCTTTTTTACCTCTCAGTTTCTCCCATAGGGATACTTCACCTTCTTTTTCAGTATCAGAGGGGTAGCCGTGTTAGTCTGGATCTGCAAAAGCGACAAGGAGTCCTGTAACACCTTATAGACTAACAGATGTATTAGAGCATAAGCTTTCATGGGCAAAGACCCACTTCGTCAGATGCATGTAGTGGAAATATCCAGAGGCAGGTATAAATATGCAGGCCAGAATCAGGCGAGAGATAACGAGGCTAATTCAATCAGGGAGGATGAAGCCCACTTCTAGCAGCTGATCTGGAGGTGTGAACACCAAGAGAGGAGAAGCTGCTTTTGTAGTTAGCTAGCCATTCACAGTCTTTGTTTAATCCTGAGCTGATAGGGTATGTCTACACTGCCACCCTAGTTCGAACTAGGGTGGCTAATGTAGGCATTCGAACTTGCAAATGAAGCCCGGGATTTAAATATCCTGGGCTTCATTGGCATGTTTGGTGCCGCCATTTTTAAATGCCCCATAGTTGAACTACCTGCCGCGCCACTGCGTACGGACTAGGTAGTTCATTAAGTTTCTAATTCGAACTATCGCTAAACCTCCTTGCAGGAGGAATAACGGTAGTTCAAATTAGAGCTTTAGTCGAACTACCTAGTCCATGCCGCTGCAGCGGGCAGGTAGTTCGAACTACGGGCATTTAAAAATGGCGGCGCCTGGGAACATGCCAATGAAGCCCAGGATATTTAAATCCTGGGCTTCATTTGCAAGTTCGAATGCCTACATTAGCCACCCTAGTTCGAACTAGGGTGGCAATGTAGACATACCCATGGTGACAAACTTGCAGATGAACTGTAGCTCAGCAGTTTCTCTTTGGAGTCTGGTCTTGAAGTTTTTTTGCTGCAGGATGGCTACTTTTAGATCTGCTATTGTGTGTCCAGGGAGACTGAAGTGTTCTCCTACAGGTTTTTGTATATTGCCATTCCTAATATCTGATTTGTGTCCATTTATTCTTTTACGTAGGGACTGTCCAGTTTGGCCGATGTATATAGCAGAGGGGCATTGTTGGCACATGATGGCGTATATTACATTGGTAGATGTGCAGGAGAATGAACCAGTGATGGTGTGGCTGATCTGGTTAGGTCCTGTGATGGTGTTGCTGGTGTAGATATGTGGGCAGAGTTGGCACTGAGGTTTGTTGCATGGATTGGTTCCTGAGTTAGAGTTACTATGGTGTGATGTATAGTTGCTGGTGAGAATATGCTTCAGGTTGGCAGGTTGTCTGTGGGTGAGGACTGGCCTGCCTCCCAAGGCCTGTGAAAGTGAGGGATCATTGTCCAGGATGGGTTGTAGATCACTGATGATGCGTTGGAGAGGTCTTAGCTGAGGACTGTAGGTGATGGCCAGTGGTGTTCTGTTGGTTTCTTTCTTGGGCTTGTCCCACAGCAGGAGGCTTCTGGGTACACGTCTGGCTCTATTAATCTGTTTCCTTACTTCCTCGTGTGGGTATCGTAGTTTCAAGAATGCTTGGTGAAGATCTTGTAGGTGTTGGTCTCTGTCTGAGGGGTTGCAGCAAATGCGGTTGTACCTCAGTGTTTGGCTGTAGACAATGGATCGTGTGGTGTGTTCGGGATGGAAGCTGGAGGCATGAAGGTAGGCATAGCGGTCGGTAGGTTTTCGGTATAGGGTGGTGTTTATGTGACCGTCAATTAGTTGCACCGTGGTGTCCAGGAAGTGGACCTCCTGTGTAGACTGGTCCAGGCTGAGGATGATGGTGGGGTGGAAGCTGTTGAAATCGTGGTGGAATTCTTCCAGAGTTTCCATGGGAAAGATCATTATCTTAATGATGATGAAGGCTGGTCAAATTCGGTTTGTTGAATATGTTATTGTTCAGATAATAACAGTAGCCAGGATGCAAAATAAATTACATTAAAGTGTCTTTTTTGCTGGCCTTCCATACCTCTGATGAATTTCACCCTTTTGTGACTACTCAAGGATTCAAACTTAAAGTTTGCTTTTTGTGAATATTTTCACAAATAAATTTCAAGCGATTATATATTCAGGGAAAGTGCACACAGAAATTCTGTATATATGGTAGAATCAAAATTTGCTTTCAGATCTGAGCATATATGCAATAATTTTTTCCCTGTATTATTCCTTGAGCTCTGTAGAAACACCCGCAGGATCACAATTCCATAGTACAATAAAAGCAAGCAAGTATATATGAAAGTAGTTTCAGAATCATTTACTGCACTTCTGAAGTAAACATTAATTAAAAATGTATAAACACCCATCAAAACAGGTTTTAAAATTTTCCCCTAGGAAGTGGTTGGCTTTTTAAAATTGCCTAAGTATATTTCTAACACATCAGGGACCATCAGCTTAAAAGGAACAAAACTCACACTGTAAAAATATTAGCTTAATGCCCTAAAGTGGTCTAAGTGCAGAGAAGACCCAGGACTTGTCTTGTGATATAATCTAAAAAAAAAAAAAGATTGCAGAGACTCCAAATTCCTCCCTTGTGGTTTATTCCTAATCCCTTCCCACTCCTCTGAGGCATCAGTATCCAGTAGCTGGTGCTGAAGAAAAAGTCAGAAGATCTGTGTTTAAGTCCCAGCTCCACTATATTCCACCATGGGACATTAAGCACTATAACTCATTTGCTTACACAGAACTCTAGAACTGGAAGGGACCTCGAGAGGTCATCGAGTCCAGTCCCCTGCCCTCATCCCAGAACCAAGCACCGTCTAGACTATACCTGATAGATGTCTGTCTAACCTGCTCTTAAATATCGCCAGTGATGGAGATTCTACAACCTCTCTGGGCAATTTATTCCAGTGTTTAACCACCCTGACAGTTAGGAAGTTTTTCCTAATGACCAACTTAAACCTCCCTTGCTGCAACTTAAGCCCATTGCTTCTTGTCCTATCCTCAGAGGCCAAGGAGAACAATTTTTCTCCCTCCTCCTTGTAACACTGTTTTAGGTACTTGAAAACTGCTATCATGTCCCCTCTCAATCTTCTCCTTTCCAAACTGAACAAGCCCAATTCTTTCAGTCTTCCTTCATAGGTCATGTTCTCTAGACCTTTAATCATTCTGCTCTTCTCTGGACCTTCTCTAGTTTCTCCACATCTTTGTTGAAATGTGGTGCCCAGAACTGAACACAATACTCCAACTGAGGCCTAATCAGTGCAGAGTAGAGCGGAAGAATGACTTCTCATGTCTTGCTCACAACACACCTGTTAATGCATCCCAGAATCATGTTTGCTTTTTTTTGCAACAGCGTCACACTGCTGACTCATATTTAGCTTGTGGTCCACTCTGACCCCTAAATCCCTTTCTGTAGTACTCCTTCCTAGACAGTCACTTCCCATTCTGTATGTGTGAAATAGATTGTTCCTTCCTACTTTGCATTTGTCCTTATTAAACCTCATCCTGTTTAGAGCCTTATTAAACCTCAGAACATTTCTCTAGTTTGTCCAGAGTCCAGACCATTTTGAATTTTGACCCTATCCTCCAAAGCACTTGCAACCCCTCTCAGCTTGGTATCTCTGCAAACTTAATACATGTACTTTTTATGCCAATATCTAAATCATTGATGAAGATATTGAACAGAACTGGTCCCAAAACAGACCCCTCGGAACGCCACTTGTTATGTCCTTCCAGCATGATTGCAAACCATTAATAACTACTCTCTAAGAACAGTTATCCAGCCAGTTATGCACCCTCCTTATAGTAGCCCCATCTAAGTTGTATTTGCCTAGTTTATTGATATGAAGATTATGCAAGACCATATCAAATGCCTTACTAAAGTCTAGATATACCACATCCACCACTTCTTCCTTATCCACAAAACTTGTTATCCTTTCAAAGAAAGCTATCAGATTGGTCTGACATGATTTGTTACAAGCATGTGTAACATATCAGAATGCTGTTGTGTACTTGAACCACACAGAGGTTTGAATTTTATATTATCTCCAGAATAATAAAGCTTGTTCTAAGTTACGTACTTGCAGCTTTTTAGACCCAGAAGTTGGGGGTGTCATTACATCACTAACCATCTTGGTATGTATTTTCCCTTCTGCCAAAGGGGGATAATAATACTTACTCATTTTTGTAAAGTGCTTTGCAATCAGATGCTCTGACACTGAGATAGATGGATAAAGGCTGCTATATAGGGTCCATGTATTATTTATTAACTGTTGTCTTGAAATCTATGTTGTCATTGACTTTAATGGGAGCAGGATTGGGCTCTTTTCAGGGAAACTGCATGAGGTTTCTCCTGATTATACTCATCACTCATTAAATCAGTCTGTGTTTTTATGGCTGCTGTAAAGTTGTGCCCCCCTATTTTTATGGAAATATTATGTTAAATCTGAATATGCCCATCCTGAATATGCATTATGCAAAATGTGGCCTGTAACCTGTCATTGAAAAGGCTGTAATCTGCTGAACGTGTATATTCTATTTGTGTGTGTGTGTGTGTATCATTCCTGTTTTTAAAATGAGAAATATAAAGTATAAACCTGTTTATTAATCTAGGGGTGGTGATGAAAGCTATTAATGGTACTTAGAGAACTTAATGGCTCAGTGCTCAGGACAATGATCTGTAAATAGTCTTGTACTTCCTATAAGCTGGAGTATAGTTGGTCCTCTGAAGACATGTGGCTAGGGCACCTGATGCTGGAACCTATTTTGAATGTGTTATTTTTCCAGAGGAACTGGGCGAAAGGATTAAAGCTAAACACAAAGGATTCCCACCTTTGGCAAAGTCTATTTATATGTAGGGAACCAAACAATAGGGGGAATTAACAGTTGCAAGACACCATGGCACTCCCTGTTTACCACCAAGATTACTGCTGGAAACAGTAGTAGACTGAAGAGGGGGAAGGATTGGGCTCAAAAGAGGAGGTTGCCTAGTTTGTGAGAAAGATTATCCAGTCATCTGAAGAAGTGGGTTTTGCCCACGAAAGCTCATGATACCATCTTCATGTTTTGTTAGTCTTTAAGGTGCTACTAGACTATTTGTTGTTTATTAAGTTTTTCCAGTTACATTACATACTAACTCAGCTACCCCTCTGAAGCATTAAAACTATTGTTAGGGTAAGAAATTGCATGTAACTAATTTCTTAAAATATTAAGCTTTGCTGGTGTGTTGTTTTATTTTGCCTAGCAACTTACTTTCATCTATCTGTTATCACTTGCAACCACTTAAATTCTACTTTTTATTCTTAATAAAATCAGTTTTGTTTATTATTAAAGACAATTTAAATAATTGTTACTTGGGGAGAACAACAGCTATGCATCTCTCTTTCATTGATAAAGAGGGTGAACTTATAAGTTTGCTTTGTGTAAAACTTTTACACAGTGTAAAACAGATATACCTGGGAGTTTGATCCCATTGGGTCTGTGCACCTGTGTGCTGTGTCAAGTCCCTGTGACTGAGCCTTCCCGGAGAGGAGCTGTTCTCAGTGTCTGTTGCTCTGCTGTGGGCTGTAACCCCAACTCTATGCTTTTACAGGAGCAGAAGAGAACTTCTCACTCAGCAAGTGAGGGTGCTGGGGTACCTCAGAAGGCAGGTTGGCAGGCTCAATGGTCATATGACAGCCCATCATATGACAGTCTCAGAAGAATCTCTGTGACCCAACCCATCACAGATGTCATTACTGGATATAAACTATTTGCTAATTATTGCATATGGGCACAAATAACACATTATGTGAAAAAGGGATCTGAGAGGAAGTGTGAATTAATTAAACATGTTCTTTTGATGGATGTGTCTTTCCCTCTACATCAAGCTTGGACAGACGATTGAGTGAATGGTAAATTAGTGTCATCATCATGGTCACTAATCATGAAGAAAATGGCTTTCTGATTTTGCTAATTTACTTTTCACTCCGTCCCCAAATGACAGTATTAGTTTATCACAGCATCTCAGTTCTGACATGTTTTCTTGCCTCTGTGGATTAAGCATATTAGTTATGCAACCACTGTCTAAAACTTTAGTAGTGGTTGAGTTCATGATTCAAGATGTTCAGTGGGACCAGGTGATGAAGAGAGAGTAATGATGTTCCAGTGTAAGTGGAATGTCTTTCTCTTACGGAGACAGCTTCCAAAAAATTAGAGGGGTAGCTGTGTTAGTCTTTAAAGTGCCCCAAGACTGCTTGTTGTTTTTGCAGATATAGACAACAGATTTATTTGGGCATAATCTTTCCTGGGCATAAAAGTGGGTCTTTGCCCACTAAAGCTAATGTCCAAATAAATCTGTTAGCCACAAGACTTCTTGTTTCTTCAAAAAATTAGTGTACCTTATTCTATAGGGAAAGGAAAGCCACTTGGATTCTAACCAGAGAGCTGAGAAGTAACTGCATCTTAATTAAACAGAATTAATTTAATTTATTCTGGGCCTCCCTGCTTTTCCGAAACATGTTAACAAGGTAGCAGATATCCTTCCTTTTTTCTCATGAATAAATGTTGAAAATCCCTTTTCTTCTCACAACACCTGAATTACATTTCTTTTCTGCAGTGCCACCATCTATCATAATCTCTGTATGTCAAGGCTGTGATAGAAATAGATTCACTCGCATGTTCCGCATCACAGTGTCATAATCAGAGCTGTTGGGAGTTTTCTGATAAAACAGAATTTCTCAAAACTGAAACTTTTCATGGGAACATTTCAGTTTCTATGAAACTTTCCTAGGGAAAGATTTCTCAGGTCCAGGATGGAATTTCAGAGAGATTGAGATGCCCCTTCTCCTGCATAGACATTATTTACAGGTGTAGGACACGTATGTGGAAAGTCAGGGACCCACAGCTATATTGGCCAGAATAGTGACTTGATCTTGGGTGTCCAACACTGCCGGTGAATGTTTTATCTACTGGCTATCCTAGAGTAGCTTTTTCTCTTTCTGTGAAAAAATGTCATTGTGAAAATGGAAGAACTTTTGAAGTCTCAATATTTTCTGGAATGGAAAAACTGGTTTCCACTCTAGTTCTAGTCATAACCAAGCACTGTCATGATACAGAAACATAGATCAAAAACAATTCCAAAAGGCAACAGGGCTGTCCAAAGATTTTCAGCTAAGCTTTGTGGTTTGCAGGCTTGAATCTCTTTGAATCAATGCCTTCTTTGAGATGTTGTTCACCTTTATGCAGGTGAGTTCCATATCATTCAGATATGTTCCTGAAATAGAAATGCCCAGAAGACAAGATTCAGAATACCATTACCAACATTTTCAAATTTTTATTTGGGGGTATGCAGTCTGGTCACGGCAAGCCACAGCATTCCTATCAACAAAGTTCAAGGCACAAAGACCTCCAGGAAGTTGAGTCATTTTGCAATCCTCAACAATATGTGTCATCATTTGTGGGTGCCCATAGAGACAAATAAGAGTGTCTCTAAAATGCCACCAAAATTCCTCTGCAACACAAATTCTATGTCTGTTACCAAATGGTTCAGAAGACTCCTTTGCCTTCCTAGTAAATCTAACCCAGGTTCATGCTGAGTGGTGTCCGAGACAAGATAATTATTTCTCTTCAGACAATGAAGCTTACCACATTTCCTCTACTGTAAATCCCTCACCCAGAAAACTTACCTACACCATCCGTCAGGGCAAATGACCATGCTGTGGATTATAAAAGTCTTTAATTAGCAGTAGCTGTGGCATATCACATATTTTCAGATATGGATACCTAAATGTAGACTCCTAAATCCCGGCATATAAATAAGTGATCTGATTTACAGATGTGTGACCACTGAAATCCATGGGACTTCCTGAGGGCTTTTAAAAAGTAAACCACTTATGTAGACAGAACCATCCCATCCGTAGGATGAATTAGGGTGACTACCACAAACTCCATACTGGTGAGGGCCCTGCAGTAGCTGTCCCAACCATCCTATGGACGGGAGGAACCCAGGAGATTACAGGGACTGGTACAGCAGCAGCAGGGGTTGCCACCCTCCACATTCACCCCGGGGACAAAGAGAACCAGAGCAGCCCGGTAGCCTTCTTTGCTATGCTCCATCCAGGAGTATCCTGGCAATCAAAATAGGCCCGGGAAATGGGTTGAGAATAGCCCTCCCCATGACATCACCCCTGCATGTCCCTCAAGCCCCACCCACTGTATCATGTCCGGCATGCGGCGCAGGCAGCGGGTCAGGCTCTGTGTGCCTCATAGAGCGCGGACGCGGAGCCGCTCTGAGTGAGGGACAACAGCGTGCGGACACGATAGCCCACCGGACGATGGCCCACCGGGAAATTCCCGGTATCCCGCCGGGCCAGTCCGCCCCGGCTCCATCCCACTGCGCCAGCCCTCTCCTGGCCCACTGAGCTCAGCTTCTCAGACCAGAAGGAAGCAGAATGCTTCAGCCCCAAGGCACTTTGCTTCTTGCCACCAAGGAGAAGTGGGGTGCAGCAGGTCGGAAGGGTGGTGTGGCAGGGAAGGAAGGTAGGGAGGAGAAGAGCAGACTGCTGGGCCACTCTATCTCCCACCGCCTGTGTGATGAGTAGGAGGGGCAAACCCTGCAGCCACTCTGCCAGGCCCCTGTAATCTCCATAGGGGGAAGGGAGGCTAGGGGTTAGAGGGCAGAGCTTTGGGAAAGGAGTGGAATGGGGGGCAGTGGCAGGATAGGGCCTGTGGCAAGGGACATTGCCCCAGGCCCCTTAACTCCTCAGGATGGCCCTGTATGTAGATGATCTATATAGGCTCCAGAGCCATTTCTGAAAACTATGGCCTGTCCCTATGTTAAAATTCACAACAAAGTAGGCGTGTGTGTAGTGGGCATTGAGGCTTGGGGGGCAGGGGAGGTGCTGTATAAATCACTATGTCAGATCAGTTTTTGCAGAGTTTCCGCATTTCATTTATGATGTCAGCACCTAAATTACTCTGCTTTGTACACAACAAAGGGGGCAAAGGAGTAAAATTAAATCTTAGTTCTAAAATAAGGTGTGCATTTCTTTACTCATGGAGGGGCCTGATTCTTTCTAATCTACACAAGTCTGGCCCTGATGTAATGCCATCACTTCAACAACATAATTCCTAATTTACACCCATGTAAAACAGAAGACAATTAGGGCAGGGGCGGATATAGGGCAGAGGCGAGCAGAGGCGGCCGCCCGAGCTCCAGCTTCAAAAGCCCCGCACATGCGCCGTGGAAAAGGGGGGCCCCGCAAAATTGTGCTGCCCTGGGCCCCGCAAAATGGTCATCTAACCCTGAATTAGGGGACCCTTCATGTCACAGTCATGTTCTTTTATCTCTGACATTTCCCTCATGTTCGCTAATAGACCTGGGAAAGCCATCCTGCCAGTCCTGACTTGACAGACTTTTATCTTCATTACCATTCTTCAGAAATTCTCCTCCCCACCGCCACCCCCAAACATCTTGACATAAACCAATAATGTTTTCATCTAAATTTTCAGTAGAAATTTTTAAATTCTCTACTACCTCTTCAAGGCTGATTTATCCCATTGTCATCCACTCACAGGCTCTGACACTCGTGTGCTGGACATTGCCTTAGTCTGCAGCTATGTGTTATGTTCATGTATTCAGTGTTCGCCATTTTGGGTAAAGAGTAGGAGTTGCTTGTAAAGATGATACTCAGTGCTATGTGATTTAAATGCTAGAGGCCAGTTCACTTAAATTCATTATTAAGCATAGGGCCAGATCCTCAGCTGGTGTCAATTTATGTCAATATATATCAGCTGGATACACCAGGAGAGGACCAGAGAAAGACTGGCCTGTTCGTGACATGGATTTGTCCCATTACCTAATGCACTGGAAAGACACTCATGCCCAGATCCTTGAATGCTCATATGTGATTTAGGCACATAAATACATTTGAAGATGGGGGCCTCAGAAAAGACAATGATGATGGCAAAATAAGAACCTTCACAGAATAAAATAGAGGATGTGTGTAACCATCATCTCAAATGAGCAAAAACATTTAACAGTATGTTCTGTCATGTGTGTGCAGCCTTCACTCCCTTTGGTTTTGGTTATTGTTCTCTAGCATATACTTAATTCCACCCAATTGGAGATTATATTGCATCATGCTTAATACAATACCTGTGTTGATGTTAGCTCTACCACAGCAAATTTATCTTTGCTTTATTTGTGGGAAAATATTGTTGCTGTAAAAGAAGCAGTTAACATCTCCAGGAGCTGCACTCCTTTATAATTTATAGGATAGCATTTTCAGCATAAGGCCATAAATATACAGTACCCTACAACCTAATTTTAAACGACAAACAAGCCTTTAGCTGGATGCCCATGGGCATTTAATAACACTTGAAACTTACTTTAGACCATCTTTTTCAAGGGTTTATGGCCTAAGCAGGTTAATTTACATACAAAAGTACAAAGCAGAAGACAGTTCTTTCCTGAAACAAACTTAGCACTTTTAGCTGGATACATTAGGATAAATTGCAAGTGCTTAGAATAAGGAAGTAGGAGGCATACATGAGTCAATGATTATTAAACACTGTTGCTCATTGTCAGGCAAATTCTGTTTAGCTCTAAGGGTTTCATACTTTTTCTTAGAAATCACAGTGTTCCTATCTTTTAAGATACTAAAGAAGATTGCAGTAAAGGTGGTGTCACTCTCCTAAGCTCCCCTTTCTGAATAGTCATACCACAGACATGTTTGGACCCACAGGCTGGATCTGTGGCTTTTAATCCCCATAGAGCTTTGGTTTCCAGGACACCTTTCCCAGGAACTGATACTCAGACTGGGGTCACTTCTAGTGAATGGGATTGTTCAGTTCTACTGTCCTGGGCTCCCAGTCCTAATGTTGACCCCTATAAGACCACCCAAGCATTCAAACACATCTTCCCTGAAACACGAGTACTCTGGTTTTTAGGAACATGTGACAATTGAAACACAGCCTGTGCACAGGGATTTCTAAACCAGTCCTTTTACTCATCGATAAAGCACAGGAGTCCCATCTAGCTAGGAAAAATAAGAAACACATGTATGCAATTCCCTCTCTTAAAGCCCTAACTTCTCTTGAACATTCTTGCTTGGTATTGACAGGCCTCCCATTCTCCTCCCTCAGTCTTCTCTTTCTGACTGTGGGGTTCCTCCATCCACATGAAGCAAAAAACTATATTTACACTTGTGAGCTGATCTCTCCAACAGCTAGTACTCACATTTTTTTAATGTCTCCTTAAGGATTATACTTTCATTGTACGCATCAGTTTGCAAAACAGACCCCGTCATTTATACCAGTGAATGAAGTAGAAATTTTGTTAGATGTGCAAAATAAGAAATGAGCCAGAGTATTTAAAAGGTACTATTTGATTTGCCCTCTAATCAGGTGGATAGAGCCATTACCACAAAGAACAATCTGAGAAAGTGCGATTCTGGGTGTTAAACATGACAAACCAAATCCTCAGCATGAATAACTTTAGACTGAGATTTTCAAAACTAGTCAAGGGGGTTGTACACACCAAATTCTATTAACATTAATGGGAATGGGGGTATATAAATACATTTGAAGATGTTGTCCTCAAATATCACAGTGATGATGGCAATATAAGAACCCACATAGTATAAAACAGAGCATGAGCAGAACCATAATCTCTAGAGATCTCCCATTCAGATATGAAAATCCCAGCCCTACTATTCAATGTATGCAGTGGCTTTCAGACAACAGAATTGCATTACTGTCAGTGATCCATCAGCCTGCTGATTTCTCATGTCTTGCTCAATGTAGATATGGGCCCACTAAGAAAATTCATCGTAGTCAGTAAGTATGCTCAACTTAAAATAGCAGCAGGGATAGAAACCAGATCTCCACAGCACAAGCCCCTGCCATGTACGCTAATGGAGGATCACCACTAACTGAAATATAGGGCTTGTTACACACAGATAAGTGGTACTGGGTCTATCCAGGAGTGGTCAGTGTTGCCCACATTCACAACACCCACTTTATTATTACAACACTATTAAGTTATAATAGCTCTCAATGCCACAGACTCTGAATGACTTTGAAAAGAATCAGACTAGTCAGCTGCTTTATCAAGACACTTTGCATGCCATTTGTGAGCATAAAGAGCTTTAAAGGTGATACAAGAAGAAAGTGTTTAGTCAGGGAGGGATTTTCACCACCTTTACCCTTTTTATTCTACTTTTAAAAAAGAGAGATTCAAAGTAATCTGTGCTCATAGCATCCTATTTATTGTTGTTGTTATTGTTGTTTTGTTTTGTTTTCATTTGTAACATGTGACTTTTGGATTGTTTAAGAAAAAAATAACTGAAAGACATGTCAGTGTCAGAAGGTTTTACAAGTCAAGCCTAGAAAATTCTACAGGCCTATTCATAAATATCAAGGACATTTTTTCCAGAGCTCTATCAAATGCTAAATACTTCCATTAGCTGCAAAGTGTATTATTATTTGCAGTCAGGAGCATGCTAACCTTTTACATTTAAGAGAACAATGATACATCCATTCTCTTCTAACATAGATTAGCAGTTTGTGGTGATACTTTAATAAAAAAAAACAATGAAGTCTTTATTCAACAGTACATAAAACATAACTAAAATTTTGTTTAATGGCTCATAACAGTAATTCCTTATTTTGCCTTTTTCCAGATAATTCCCTGACCTGTTGTCACCAGTATCCATATGACACTTATCTATAATCCTTAAGGGTGAGATTTATTGTCATGGCTTTGAAGTGCAAAGGATCAGAAGGCTCCTTCCTGGTGGGCAGCATTTTCCCTTTCCAGCTTGAAATTTCTGAAGGGTTTCTTTTTCTTTCTTTTTCCCCACACTAGGATGAGGTTAAATCAAAGAAATTGGACTGTACATACAATCGTTTATCAGTAGTTCTGCCCATCTATTGGAGTGTGGAAAAGGCTAGTTTAGACAGCAGTAGGATTGATAATCTTAAAGAAAGGGAGATCTCTGAGCTAATTTTTAAAGTGTTGGCCTGAGCAGCTAGGCTGTGAGCTCTCAGCATGCTGAGAGCTAACTAACTCCTGTACTTACAATGAGAGGTGACTATAGGATCTTAAAACCACCCTAAGTGTTGGCAAATTGCTGACTTTTTAATAGCAACCTGTGTATCATCAAACTGGAGAGGGACATCTGCACCAGACCTCACTTGACATTATTTCTTCATAACAATATCTATAAAGCATTTCCTACCTGAAAGATGTTCTTGGCCATACCCCCCACCACAGCCAATATTTTCTGGACTGAAAATGTGACAGCTGAAGGTCAATAACATTTTCTGGTCCATGTGAAATGATTTAGTGATCTCCATTCAGCTAGAGCCTGGTCCAAAATCAATTAGGCCTCTTGAAAAACTCCCTTGAATTTCATGTGCTTTGATATGTACTGCTGACCTATACAGAGAGGTGTCCACATCAGGAAAATTGCTAGCAGTGAATTGGCTACTGTTGGAAGACAGGATATTGGGCTAGATTGACCCTGGGTCTGACCCAGTGTGGCCGTTCTGATGGTCTATATCACAAGAGTTGACAGTCTCAGCAGAGAGGACAAGAACTGAATGGAGAGTAGACTGGTGTTAGCCATGGACGTGATCATTCTTGCTCTAGAAGAGTTGAGATATATTAGAGAGAGCATGGGGAAATATTTGGTACCACTGCCTGTCTTATGTCTGCAATAGGGATAAACAGAGTATCTAGTCACTAGGGGTGCATCTACACTCCACCCTTATCTCAAAATAAGCTACACAGTTTGTGCCACGCAAATCACGTAGTGTATTTCGAGGAATTTCAAAATAGCTTATTTTGAAATTTGGCACTGTCTACACAGCACCAAATTTTGAAATAAAGCACTATTCCAATACGTCCCTTAACTCTCATTATTTCAAAATAATGGGTGTGCTCAAAAGACCCAGAATAGCTATTTTGAGATTCTTTAGTATCCCAAAATAGCGCCACAGTGTAGACATACCCTAGGTTTGCTAATCCAGTAGCAATGTCACATTAGGAAAGAGAAACACATTAGTATTAGACAGGTCTCTGGATGTTTCTCTGTGTGACTCTCTCTGTACTGACCAGTATCAGATATGGTTTTCAGGACTGGAACAGGAGGCCATATATGACATGCTAGTGCCCACTCCTTACTTCTGAGGATTGTCAATCAGACTTCAGCACATGCTATAGTGTGTGGAGGATACAAGGGAAACAAAATCAGTAGAGAGGGCATGTGCAAGGGTATTTTAAAAATTACTGCACTTGTGTTATCTGATTGCTGAATTCTTCCAGCCTCTCTGCAGCTGTAGCTCTGTATAAAGACATATCGCTAAACAGCAATGTTATGAGCAAAAATTTAGCCATAATAGCCCAGAAATCTATTTATTTCCATCTGCTACTGTATACAATGTCTTGCTATTCATATATTTGCATATTGCAAAGCATATTAGGAGACAGAAGCAATTCTCAGCAGAAACCAGATGCACATTTGCTCTTCAGGGGCCAAATTCTGAGCTCCTGTCTTAGGACCCAATCCATGGCCCATGAAGCCAATGAAAAGATTCCCACTCATTTTAATGGGCTTTGAACCAGCCCTTAGTTTTTATGCAATACTTTATGGAAATATAATGCTGACAAGTGGAGCTTAGTGCATCAGTCTCTACTGCATGAGCTAAAAGCCAGCTAGCTGTTAGCAAAGGTTGTAGAGCAGACTCATTACTTTCTCTGTAAGTGGTCTCAGTGCCACTAGATGAGACAGTACATCACACCCAGAAGGTGTGTGGTTACACAAGCACGATTCCCAACATTCACAATTTGACAACCCTCCTTCAAAAATCACAAGTTTCCTACAGGGCATTCAAAATACTTTATCATATGCATTTGTTGAGAGCTGATGTAAACAGCTGCATACAACAAGCCATACACAGGACACACGAGCAAATTTTATTTGTCCTACAATGCAAACTACACTACACATTCTTGAGTGCCAACCTATCTACAAAATATTTACATTCAGATAAATATGGAATTCTCCTGTAACAATGGCCAATTTGTATTTCATTCTGCCTTTAAGCATTTATCCATGAGAAAATATTGAAATGTTATAGCAGTGCGGACAGCCATTGCTACTGATCTGTGTCTCAAAGGGTACATACAGTTGCCCTTCACCATGGTATATGAGCACCAATATGCAAGTGACTATACATTGAAGCTTTCTTGTTGGCAGATATCTTTTCATATGTAATTATTTAACCCCGAGGAAAAAGGGAAAATACAAACATTTGTTTTCTGGCTTGGTCAAAATAAATCCAAGAAGCCTGATGTGAAGATGAACTGTATAACCAATCACATAATGCTGAAAGTTGATATTTTACCACTGGACTCACAGATATGTCCCCCACAAAAGTGATAGCAAAACTGTCTCACAATGAGAGCAACGAAAGAGTCGTCAGGCAGCCAGAACATTCACAGTTCATAAATTTTTCTTTGCTTGCTACATCAGTACTCCTTCAATACCTGGATGATCCATGACATACTTAACCACGGTGGGCACGCTATTCAATGTTTTGGATGCAATTTCAGAACCCTCAGAAACATGAAGGGTATGTCTACACTTGCAGCCTATTTCGGAATAGGGCTGCAAATATAGGCATTCGGAATTGCAAATCAAGCCTGGGATTTAAATATCCCGCGCTTGATTTGCATCTTCCCGGCCGGGCGCCATTTTTGAAATTTACTATCCCGGAATAACTGCCCGCGTCTACACGTGGCAGTGAAACGGGCATTCGGAAATAAAGCCCTATTTCAAACTACCTGTTAAACCTCATTGCAGGAAGAAGAACATACCCAAAGTGCTCAAGGACCCTGCGAATAGGAAGGTACAGAAAGACTAGCCAGACCCTGAAAGACATAGCTATATTTGTTCAGCGCAGAGGCAGCACAGACTTAAGGATGTAAGATGGCAGTGTCAGGGAGCCAACTGCAGTAGGGTCTCCTAGCAACACACGGCCCAGCTGACCCTCAGGTATAAGAGTGGCCTGCTTGACTGCACGTCCTGCCTGGCCAAGGAGGTGCACATCATGCTGTACCTGCCCTTGATGCTGTTCCCTGTGCCTGATTCTGTTCCCATTTTCACTGCACACCCCTTACTTCCTGCCCTTCCCCATCCTCGACACCCTAAGATCTGTCCCCACTCTCCACTTCAGATCACATCTTTGGCTTACTCATTGGCTCGGCATTTGGCTTCTAATCCCTGGCTCTGACTCCACTCTGCTCTCACCTATGGCCCTGGGTGTTCCTGGACTTTGATTCTTGACTCCAGCTTGGCTCTACTCTAACCCACATGCTTAGCCACCCCTTGGCTCTAACCATTAGACACGACTGCCCCACATCCTGGTTCTGTTCCTCTCAGGGAGCGAGAGTCAGGATAGGAGACTTAAGCTATGTCTACCCTCACCTGCAATTCAGACTAGCAGCGGCGGATATAAGGCAGGGCGAGCGGGGCGGCTGCCCGTGCCCCGCGCTTCAATAGGCCCCATGCCCTGGGCCCTGCAAAACTCTCATCTGCCCCTGCAGCCTAGAGAAGTGTGACAAGCAGTGCGCACCTAAGTACTGCACTGTAACTCTCCAGTGTGGATGCTGCGGGTGAACTAAAAGTTTTATAGTGCCCATTAAGATAGTCTGGCTTGAAGAGAACTAAGTGAATGCAAACTAAGGACCTTTTTCTTTGTGCCCGCAGCATCCACAGGGGAGACTTATAGTGCAGCACTCTGGCATGCACTGCTAGTAACACCCCCGTAATCCAAACTGCAGGACAACATAGACAAGCCATTTCTCGTTCTGCCACTGATATGTAGTGTTACATTAGGCAAGACACTTTACCACTCTGTTTCTCCTCTTGCCCTTCCATTTTCCTAATTAGGTTGTAAACTCATCTGGGCAAGGATTTTCTCTCAATAGGTACTGGACCTATCAAAATATGGCCCCAATCTTGATTAGGCCTGTAGACACCACAGTAATATAACTACTACTACTACTACTGTGCCACTTTCTGCCACACCTACTCACTCACTCCACAAACAATTTCATTGTTGTACCTCCCAAACAGTAGAACTCCAAAAATGCAGAACCCTCTTCTTTACATGTAAAGGCTGTCATAATTCAATTTATTTTTAATTAGGAGTAAGACTTGCCAAATCATAAGAAGATTAAGTGTTGCCAGTGAAACTCTATGTTTATCCTATCCTATTTTAGATTAAATATTATAGCTTGTTTGATAGGTTAGCTGTGCAAAGGCTGTTCAGAGCCACAATGACATCCTTGGACTTTACCTGGTAATTGTGGTATTCTTACTATTGCACCATATACTTCACCAGAAGAAATAGTAACAGTTTATTCATGTAATATTATGTTCACATTACAAGCTGCATTTTGTGTTTCTTTAGTATGAGTTCATAGAAACAACACAATGATGATACCAAACCATTAGTCTAAGATGGCGGAGACAGTTATAAGCAGTGAGTCAGAGAGTGGGGCGTTAAGTGCATCAAAATGATTTGTCATTGTTGGGAGATAAAAGAACCATAAATGTAGGGGTTAGCACAAAGCAGACATCTGGAATCTAGAGGAAAGATCTGTAGTTGTCAGAGAATAATAGAAAAAAAGATACAGGAAACTGGAGAAGTTTGAATTTGTGAGAAAAGAAAAGACCTGAGGCAGAAAAAGAGAAAGGGCACAGGAGCACACAGAGTGTGAAATTCACCCCTGAGCAAAAGGCCACCACAATGCCTAAGCATCATTCAAGTCTCATGTAAACCCTATTTTGAGATCTTTGCTATTTAATTCTACACGTCTGCATGAGTCTTCAACCTGAGAATCACAACCAGGTTTGGGAATCTAGAAACACTTTTCATTGGTAACATGAGATCACAGCATGGGGCCCCTATGTGAACCATCCTTACTTCCTTATCTTCCTCGAGTTTGCACACACAAGGGGTTGCTTGACATTTTGCTCCCTTCACTAATGATAGTATTCAGCTTCCCAAAATTCCCAATAGAAGAAAGGGGTGGAGGTGATTCAGAATCACAGGAAACAAATCATTTAAAACTTTGCACTATTTTATCATGAAAATCTTTTTTAGCCCAGCACTGGCTTGACTTAATCTCTGTATTACTGCAGTTACACTGCACCTTGTGCAGCCCATTATACAAGTGCAGAGGGAACCACACTCTCATTCCGACACGGTCTCATTCCATACTTTGCAAGGGTGGGAAAGGATTCACAAAGTATTGGACAATAACAAACTGGAGCCCTGTTTTCAGTTCCCTCGCTCAGGAATTATTGTTATTTATCCGTCTGAGTAATGAACATTTTATTAAAAAACTCAAATTTTGTCTGTCATTTTACCACTGGCTGGTGTTTTCCACAAATGTATATAAACATAAATCTAAACAATCCTCCAGTTGTTTAAAAAGGCTATCTCGGCTGGCATCAGAAAATGAACAGAGCCCTATTGTACTGAGCAATTTACTTCATCAGAGCTGTGCTACAGGGCCCTCTTCTGGGCAGTATGTGTTAAACATAGATATTACAGCTTAGTAGAATGGTAGGCTCATTAGCTTTAGCATTCTAACATGCATGATGGACACCTTGGGTTCATACTACTGAATATCTGAATTTAAAACACCAGTTTAGTAGCAAATCACAGCCCCAATTATACTTTTCATTCACTCTAGTATCCTAATAAGGTCAGAAAGATCTCATAACCTATTCAGGTTACAAAGCAATCTAAGTCAATTTCAATCTGATCAGATTCTGTTTCATAAACTAGGCTCAGCAGACCCGTGAAATATGAACTATGGCCCTGTCACCAAGTCTGAGCCCTTTTACCTTTAGTTTTCCTGTTTAAATAAAATCTGCCTCTGTTGTATTTCAGCAAGAAAACTTGATCTTATAGCTATGTGTTGTCCCACTGCCTTGTAGCTAGGAATGTGTCTTCCTAGCAATGGATGGTTTCTTTATATTAAGGCAAATGTTTGCTTGTGAAATTTGAAGAAGTGAATCTATGGCCTTGTAAATATGATCAAAATATAGGCAGAAGGAAAAGATAGTAAATATCTCTCACAGTCATATGGAACCTCTCACCTATTAGCTACCAGTGTGAATCCAGTTCTAGTGGGTATTGACAAGCATGGGATCAGAAAACACATTTTCAACACACTTAATCATTATAATCTTGAAATCAGAAATAGAACTACACATGGGCAAAAAAAATCACAAACAATAATGTATTTAATTAATTTATCTTTTTATCTGTGAACTGCTTTTAATGGTCTGTCAGCACATTCTAATGGTCAGAGGAGAGGACTCTACTTCTGTTTGTGACTCAGTATCCAAAAGCTGCAAGGTTGTTAAACTGCAGTGCAGACTTCCAGATTCAGGCTGCAGCCCAATTTCTGGGACCTTCCCACATAGTGGGGTCTAAGAGACCGGACTCAAGCCCAAGCCCAAATATCAACACCACAAGCCCCAGTGAGGTGGCACACATCAGCCATGCATTTTTAACTGCAGTGTAGATAGACCCTTTCAAATTCTGAAAGAGTCCAAGTACCTCAGCTTCACCAAGAGAGCCACAACTCCACAGACTTCCACGGGCTTCCCATATATATAGTGATATGCTCAATAAGTCCTGAGAAAATTCCTCTTCTGGAACAGAATTCAGTGAGAGCCATGGGTGAGCAGTCCCTTATTGCTCTATGCCTTTTTTCCCCATCTGTAAAATGAGTGTCCTGAAACTCACCTACCGTCACACTCAGGCTGATTTTAAGCCCATTGAAATCAGTGGCAAAGCTTACATTGACTTCAGTGGTTATTGGATCAAGTCCTTGATGAGGGAAAGACTTGGTGTCCAAATACCTGGGAAACAAGCACCCTAGGAATGTCATGATAGAAACAGCATTAAACGACATATTTTGACCATGTACTAGTTTGCTTATTTTGCATGATATTTAAAATAAGTTTACACGTCTGAAATTCAGTTTCCCAGGCTGCCAGTTAATGTGTCTGCTGCAGATTGAATTAGTTTCGTCCCATTATTCAAACTTCTTGCAATCAGCCAAGAAAGTTTTTTCCGTTCTAATTTTCGTTGTCTATTAGATCTTCTACTCCCAGGGCTCTTCTTCTTCTCATAGCTTTTTTTCCCCCCAATTTGAAATATTGTCTACCTAGAAGTTAATTTCCAAACAGAAAGCCTCACTTATGTATGTTAATACACTTCTATCTTCTTTACCATATCTAGAACCAATTAAATGCCTGACCTCGGAGAAAGTACTTAACCATCATGGAGCCTGAATAATTTATTAATTCAAAATACCATTCAAATTCCTACCAACTGCAAAAGGTCCTAAGCACCACTTAAATAGGAGATCGTTATCCCACTGAAGTCAAGGGGAATCTGAGTGCAAGATGTTAATGTTACGTAGGAATTTGGGTAGAACTCTGCATTGGGATCAATTTCAACTGTAGATATTTGGTACTCCATCCATTACACAGGACACTGGATCTTGGAAAGGCACAGAATAGCACTGAAATGCAGTTTTCCTGTTCCTGGTACTTCAGATTCAATCTGCATTATGCAGCAAAAGTTGTGCCCACATGGATGATTTTTAATTGATTTCCCTGTTTTGTGTTGATGAAGAAAGTGGACAAAATCTCAAGCTAATCATGATCCCCTCCCCACTGTTCCTCTCTGTCTATGGTATTTATCTGACACCTATTAGGGTAATGTCTGAGTACCTCACAACCTTTTAATGCATTTATCCTTACAACACCATTGTAGGGTAGAAAAATGCTGTTATTTCCATTTTACAGATGGGACACTGCGTCCCAGAGAGACTAAGCAATTTGGCCAAGATCACAGAGGAAATCTGCGGGTGGGGCAGGAAACCAAACCACAGTTTCCATATTCTCACCCTAGACCATCCTTCTTCCCAAAGAAGGTGATCTGGCTTTATAACTAACATTTTTGCTCCCACCTCACTTGTCTCCCTACCTCAATTCTAGCCAGTTTAGCAGGACCTATGTACCCTGAGCATGGTGAAGAAAGCAATAATTTGTGAAAAAGACTAAAGTCCATTGTCTGGTTTTCTAATCCAATAACTCCCAAAAGAAATGGTAACAAAATCCCGCATGCAGCCTGGGGACACCCCAGCTGCCGCTTTGAAGTTCCCTCTCCTCTTCCCCCCCTTCCCTTGCTGACTTTATCTGATAGAGGCAGCAAGGGGGTGGGGGAAGCGACTAGTTGACTATCCTGTTGACTGTCCGATAAGCATTTGCTTACCAGATGGTTGACTAGTCCTTCACATCCCTAGCCTGTACCAGAGAATGGCTGTTACAAAAGAGAAGGAAGCCAACTGGGTGGGCCTGAGTCAGTATGGAAATCTTTATCCTCTGGCCTTTAAATGACTCGGGGAGGGGAGGCAAGTCTCTACCAGTAGAGACAAATGGGTTCCCAGAGCTAATAGATCTCCAGGTGTCACATGGCACATCTGTTCTGTAGACCGTGCCCAAAACAGATCTAACCTGGCAGAAGGGAAACTCTGGGTGACAGGAGGCACAAAATGCTCTGGCAGAGCTGTGTGCCTTGTGTACAGTGGGAGTGAACCTCGCAACTCGGCCCTCCTTGCAACAGAGCCAAGTGCTTTTGGGTGAAAACCTTCCAAAAGAGGTTAATTCTCCCACTTGTCAATGGAAAGCACTCTCTCTGAACTAGGCTTTCCGGAGGGAGAAGCGGGGGAAGGCCAGGGGATTGTTATCTTGCTTAGGAAAGGCACCAGTGTTACCATGGCGATTGTATTCGTACTCTTGGTGTTCTTGCTGACATAAGTCTGGGCTGATTTGCTTTCCAGGCTCCCTTTGGCTTTGGGGAAGAAGAGCAGCAACCTCTTTGCTCTCCAAGATGGTCTGCGGAGCTCACTTGGCATTCCTGCTCCAGGTTTAGTTGCCGAGTTTAAACTGATGCCCCACAATTAGACTGTGACGTGTTCAGCAACTGGGACAAACCTGAAATGTGTTTAAAAGCTCTGAAGCGTTTTGTGGGTACTTGGCCTAATAGGAGTGTAGCTTTCAACTGAGTCTCAGGGTAGGTGGCGACCGGCAGGCTTAGCTTTTGATGTCACAATCTCCCCCTGACCCTTACTGGTTGGTTTAAGGAGTGGTTGCCTCCATAGGCCCATGTTCTGATTTCTTAGTTTAAGGGCTGGAGCCTTATGTTTCCTCCATAGCAACTTTTGGTCTAGGAAGACCCTCCATAAGATGTGGGAATGTCCCTTTAGACCAGCGTGGCCCACCGCTTTGATACCCTGCTGATATGCATGGAGTCACAGGCCTAAATGAGCCATCTGGCTGTGGGATCTGTTGGTGGAGGCCTGTGAAAGGACCTTTGTTCCAGTGCAGGGTTTTGGGAAAGTTACGGGTAAATGCAGGAACTTTATAACGTGCACAGGTACGCTTGGCTTTTTACCTTTATGTGCTGTCACAGCAGCTCCAGACCCTTCATGCAGTGCATAGTCAACCTGTGGAACTCCTCGCCAGGGGATGTTATAAGGACCAGGACTTTAACAGGGTTCAAAAAATAATTAAATAAATTCATGGAGGTTAGGTCCATCAATACTTATTAGCTAGGATGGGTAAAGATGGTGTACCTAGCCTTTGTTTGTTAGAAGCTGGGAATGGGTGACAGAAGAAGGATGACTTGATGATTCCCTGTTCCATTCACTCCCTCTGGGGCACCTGGCACTGGCCACTGTCGGCAGACAGGACACTGTGCTAGATGGACCTTTGGTCTGACTCAGTCTGGCCGTTCTCATGTTCAGCGAGAAGTCCTGTTGCACCTTAGAGACTAACGGATTTATTAGGGCATAAGCTTTTGTAGGTAAAACCCACTTCATCACAAGAATTGAAGTGAAAGTTAAAGATGCAAGAGTGTATATTAAGAAATTCGATAGGGCTGTGCTGAAGAGCTTTTGTGCCTTCCATGCCCATGTCCACCAAAGGAACTTACTGTAAGATGTTGAGTACCCCCAATTCATGTTTGAGTCCTCTTATATTTCCTTACAAGCAATGCACAGCACCCTGTAGAAAAGAAAAAGGACAGAGACTTGCGAAAAAAAACCCAAAATATTTTATGTATAACACATATCTCATATTGGATAATCACCAAGTAATTTAGCATTCTGCATTGGGGTAGGAAACACAACTGGTATCTGAAGCATGAATGTTGGCTGGAGGCTTTTAAAATATGACACACCCACTTTTAGCAGTGAATTGTAGAAAAAATTAATTAAATTTCTGTGTTTTGATGGGAAGTTTGTTGAGCTAGGAATTGTCCTTTACTATATATGTGTATAGCACCTAGCACAACTAAGATCCCTGTTGCTGGAATAGTTACACTCCATAATAATAGATGACTATGCCATCTATTGGCTTTACAATACAAATAAATTCAGCGTATTCAGTGAACACTGTAACAAAAGTAGGCAACAGAGTGGCAAAAGTACTCACAGGTTTATAGTCTTAAAAACAGTTATAGCAACTGGATTAGCACTAACCAATGCGGTTGGTTAGTGATTTGATTAAAAATTACATTTGTGATTTAGGTGTGCTTTTGAAAGGCCAGGGAATTATTTTTATTAAACTTTTTCTGGAGTTAATTTGAAAATAGAAATGAAAATATCAAATAGGCACAGTAGTCCCTCTAATCCAGAATGTTGCCTTGGGTCCAAAGGGAGGTGCAAGAAATCCTGCAATTCAATAATCTGCCAGAAGTGAACATTGCTTCCTAACAGTCATTGGTTAAAGGTTGGATTATACCTTGAAGCATGAGGGTTTATATCCCTTCTAAAACTCTTAGATGTAATTATGTAACCTTGTTATTGCAAACATGGATATTCTTGTGAACTATGTAATTTTCCACTTACTTTTTTAATACCACTAATTTTGTGCCCTCAAAGTTATCATACGTCAATGAGTTTCACGAGTTAATTGTGTTTTGTGTGTGTGTGAAAGAGAAAAAGAAAGGGGTGGGAAAGAAAAAAAGACAAAGACAATGACAGAGAGAGAGAAAATTTCCTTGGTCAGTTTTAAATAAGCTGTCTTTTAATGATATTCAGTCTCCCATTCTTCTCATGTTATGAAAGAGCATGGCCAAGTGGATGGACCATTGGACTGTGTCTCAGGAGACTTGGGCACTAATCCCAGATCTCTTGCTGGTGTGCTGGGTGACTTGAGCAAGTTTCTTACTGTCTCTGTGCCTCAGTTTCCCTATATTTGAGATAGTGATATTGATCTTTGTCAAGTGCTTTGAGAGCTATGGATGACAATATGCTATATACACAAGGGGTAGTATTACAAGTGCCTGATTTACCTATGTTTACCATACATTAAAGTTAACCTCATGATCATATCTACAACAAGCCTAGTTTGTTTAGGTTGTTAGGGCTACTTCCTGTAACTATGTAAATTCTTCTCCTCCATTCTCAGCTTCAATATATTATTTGCACTTAGCTGAGAGCAGAGCCTGATGCTTTGACAGTTCCTTAGACAGTGTCAACTGTGTGAATAGAAGGGAAAAAAGAAAATCCACCCCAAACATCACACCAAAGCACTAAGTCAACCTATGAACATAAGGGGGAAAAAGATATTTGAGATGGTAGCAAGGTCAGGGAGGATCAAAATTCCCACATGGATACTTCTTTATGCTGCTTTCAATGTTATCAGATTGAAATGGCTTCAGATACGGTTGGTCCATTCTGACATCAACTGTGTGAGCCATCATTCAGGGGAGTAATGTGTTTGGGGCCACAACAGCATGGTGGATGTGATTTCAGTGGAATTTATAGGCTCATGTCCCAAGTGATTACCATGCAAAATGCCCTGTTGCTCCTGCTTCTGCCATTGAGTCTTATCCAGGATCAGTCTGGCCTTAAATAATCCAGCTTCTTAAATGGCCAATTAAAATTATTTAATTTGCTGGGGGCAGGAGGACATGGTTTTGGAAACACAGAGATTAACCAGGGACCTCCAGAGCTGGGAAAAGTGAATCTGCTGCACTTTGGGCTTTGTGTTATGTTTCTTTTCTTACAACTGCTGCTGGAAAAGACTGTCAAAGTAGTTGCATCTGACAGACAAGGTAGAAAAGGCTGGTGGGGGAGAAGTCTATGCCTTTTTCTGCTAAGAGCCTAAATAAAACACAGCACTTCAGGAAACAGAGAGACTTTCTCTTTTAACCACAGACCTGAGTGTTTCTTTATTAACAGGGAAATGTGGGAAGGGTTCCAGGCCTGCTTGCTATTTCCTATTGTTTTCTAAGAACATTATGGGGAGTGTGTCCATTTCTTTAGAGTGCATGAGGTTAAATTCTCCGCTTTACAACACAAGAAACCCCATTGACTTCAAACAGAATATAAATCAAGGCGCCACTTGGTTCCTTGTCTGTTTCTGATCTTCTTTGATGGTCTCTGAGCTGCATCCTTTGCTGCACAACTGATTCTCGTGCACTTACTGAAAGCTCAGCATGGACAGTTAGCTCTCAGAAAAGCAATTATTTTTCCCCTGTTGTCGTTGCAAATAAATTTCTTTTTCTTACAGTAGCAGATGGGAATCCCCAACCCCAATGCAAAATTGGGGGTGTACTTTTGGGGACCCGCAGTTGCAAAATCTGCAAGAACCTGGAGCAGTTATTACAAAGGAATAATGTGAAAAATTCAGACTCCTCATTTGTTACTTTACAACATATAGTTGCTATTTATAGTTTTCCAGTAGGGGATAGAATGCTGTTCTTTCTAGTCTGAAATTATAGATTCCCTCACCCACTGAGCTAACAGACAACCTCCATTAGCTTTTAGGGATACACTTAGCAGAACATTTCTGATTACTACCCCTGGAGGGCAGTGATTCACATGCATACTAACCCAGCCACTACAGTACAGTATATTAAAACACTCATGGGGACCTTTTGCAGTACTGGTACCATCAGGCCTAATGATGTATCATCTCAAAGTCATATCTTTATACTTTATTCATACTAATATTATTGAAACTAGTTAGACTCTGTATTTGTTTGCCCAGGTTTGCTTAAGTTGATCATAGAACCATAGGACTGGATGATACATTTAGGGCAATGTTCCTTGTGAGCTATGCATTTGTGCAGCCAATCAGGAGAGATTCAAATGATGACCAGCTGATTAGCAAAGAGCCCACAGCTAGGTATAGTTTATGTTGGTGGTGCACATTTGCACATGCTTTGGTGCACATAAAATTATTCTGCACATGGATGGAAAAAATCCACACATGAATGGAAAAGATTAGAGGGAAGATTGCTTGTGAGATCATCCAGTCCCCTGTGCTCATGGCAGGATAGAATATTAGATGATCCCTGGCAGGTCTAAACTACTCTTGAAAATCTCCAATGATAGATATTACACAGCCTCTTAGGCAATTTATTCTAGTGCTTAACCACCCTGACAAAAAGTTTTTTCTAATGTCTAACCTAAACCTCACTTGCTGCAATTTAAGCCCGTTGCTTCTTGACCTATTCTCAGAGTTAAGGAGAAAAATTCTTGGTCTTCTTCTTGCTTTCTCATTTTCTTTCTACATATTTGTGGTGTTTGTATTCATCTTTTGTAATTCAACCTTTCTTCCACTTTTTGTAGGCCTCTTTTCTGAGTTTCAGATCATTCAGATCTCCTGGTAAGCCAGAGTAATCACTTGCCATACTTTCTATCTTTCCAATACAGTGGGATAGTTTGTCTCTGAGAAACTGCCAGCTCTCTTGAACTATTTTTCCTCTTGCTTCCGACCATGGGATCTCACCTATTCTTTGTATACAGGCCAGTTTACAAGGAGGGCAAAAGGGAATATTGCCCTGAGGACCAATGATTCAAAGGGACCCATGGCTAGCCACTGTTGCTACTGCAGCAGCAGTGGTGGCTGGAGCACTGGGCCCTTTAAATTGATGCTGGAGCACTGCTGCAGCATGCTCCTGGCAGCTGTGAGGGCTGCAGAGGGGTGTGTCATGGCATGCTCCAGGCATTGCTGAGGACTAGGTGCCCCAGCCCCATCCCTTCCACCTGAAGCACCCTCTCCCCCCACCTTGCTCAGGAGCCCAGCAAGGCTGTCAGCTCCGCTGTGCATAAGTTACCTCTGAGACTGCTTAACATCAATTTTTGAAACCTACTAACAGCACAGACAAAAAGGATACCATGTTTGGGAAGTCTGAGGTCTTTATTTCCTGTGCTTACCATGTTAAGTGGCCTATCTTTACAAAAGGTTAAGGTTAGGATTTTCAAAGGCATCTGTAGGAATTAGACTCCTGAGGCCTGATTTTTAAAGATTCTTAGGTATCTAAAAATGCAGCGAGTGTAATTTTTTTTCAAAACTATTTACACACCTAACTCTTATTGAATTCATGGACACTTCTAAAAATCCCACCAGTGAACTAGATGTGCCTTTAAATGTTTAATTCCTTTTTAATATCTGACCCCTAATTCCCTTAGGCTCCTTTGAAAACACTCCTGTTGCATGGCAGGTGTAAGCATTCATGTGATGGCTGCTTTGCAGGAAGGCAGCTGTATTTCCAGTATAATTACAAATCTATCATGTGTACCCTTCTGTCTCTTGATAAAGAAGTGTCACCAGGCAGAAATAATTTCTAGGAATTCATACTGTTGACTAGATCACAACTTATTGTTAACTGATACTACTGAGGTGTCTGGGAGTCAATTTACTACACTTAATAGTAGCAGTGAAAACTGTTCCCAGAGCAATTTTAAGTTTTATACTTTTCTGAGGTTGTATTTGTTTTGCTGTTGCTGTGTTTTTACGTACAATGTGAAACAGGTTAGGATGTTGATCTCATTAGTTTAGAGGACTGTTGACAAGCAGTAATTATACAAAGAAAGAAATAACAGCATATTAGACCCAATAATAAGCCAGACAATAAAGAATCTCTGCTAAATACATTGCATCAGTGACTGACCACTGCTGGGAAGAGATGGTATCTTTTGTTCATTAGACATAGTTCAACGTTTTTTATTACCAAATAATCCATCATGAATGGAATGACATGAATAGTTAATCTTGTCTGGACACATCTGGAGTATTGTGTCCAGTTCTGGAAACCCCCCCCCCCCACTATAGAAAGGATGTGGACGCATTAGAGAGGGTCCAGTGGAGGGCAATCAAAATGATTAGGGGGCTGAAGCACATGACCTGCGAGGAGAGGATGCAGGATTTGGGTTTATTTAGTCTGCAGAACAGAAGAGTGATGGGGGATTTGATAGCAGTCTTCAACTTCCTAAAGAGGATGGAGAAAGGCTGTTCTCAGTAGTGACGGATGGCAGAACAAGGAGCAATGGTCTCAAGTTACAGTGGGGGAGGTCTAGGTTGGACATTAGGAAAACCTATTTCCCAAGGAGGGTGGTGAAGTACTGGAATGGGTTACCTAGGGAGGTGGTGGAATCTCCGTCCCTAGAGGTTTTTAAGTCCTGGTTTGACAAAGCCCTGGCTGGGATGATTTAGTGAGGGCTGGCGGTTGGACTAGATGACCTCCTGAGATCTTTTCCAGCCCGAGGATTCTATGATTGTGCCATACTGATGGAATTTGGTGCTTTCATGCCACTCCTGAATGGCATACGTAATTAAAAACATAAATAACAAACACACACAACCTGCTTGTGTTGTGTTGTACCATGTATTTTTCCCTCTGGAATGATTCTTTTAAACTTGATTGGGTGCACCAGGGGGCACTGTTTGCATTGAAAAGACAGGAACCGATGATTTGGAGCTGAAGAACAGTGTGTAAGACTAATGTGAATGGGAGAAATTTGTCTTTCCTTCGTTCATCATGTCCAAACAAAGATCGTTCAGGAAAACTTTGCCTTAAGTTTCAGTACACCTTAATCATGCAAGAAGTTTAAAGGAAGTGATGGAAGACATTTTTCTGACTTGGTCACCTGGATTATGCCTGCCAGAAAATACAGTATTAATATATTTTTGTATATGTACAGCTCTTGCTTCACAGGCCAATAATTGGTATCACATGTTAAAGTAATTGTTGAGCTCAGGGTAAAAGGCCAGAGGTTCTCCTTGATTAGCTATTTATCCCAGGCATAGCACTTTGAAGTAGATGCCCTTTGTCAAAATGCATCCTCCAACAGATGTGCCTATTAATTTCAAAGACTTGACTTCAGTAAATGAAGAATTGAAGTAACAAGGTGTCAAACACCTTTGAAATGTATTAGAGCTGACACACTATCTTAGACTAGTCACTATGTCTGTATTAATAAAATGTAATCATACTTAAACAATTTGCTAGTCTCTAAGGTGCCACCAGACTTCTTGTTGTTTTTGCTGAAACAAACTAACAAGACTGCCTCTGAAACCTCTAATCATAGTGTGCATTATATTCAAAATAGAGAATTTTCTTATGTACATACTCAATGTGTGTGAAAATAAGACTCCTTACACCCTATGTATACATGTAAAAAAGTGAACAAAAGGCTTTTTTTTATATAAGTTCCAAATGTTGTTTGCTATTATTGGCTTGCATTAGAGTAACAAGTGGTGTACTAATTAGGTCAGGACTCCACAATATAAAGCAGTCCACAGGCTTCTAGAAAAGGGCAGTTGCTGCTCATTAGAGCTCTAAATCTGAAGGCATGTCTTCACTAGAGGGAAGATCAATGCAGCTGTGATCCATCTTCCAGAGTTCAATTTAGCAGGTCTATTAAAGACCCGCTAAATTGAACTTAGAGGGTGCCCCATCAGTAGCTGGTACTCCTGTTCCTTTGAGGAGTAAGGGAAGTCGATGGGAGTGTTTGCTCCCATTGGTCTCCCGTTGTGGGGAATGGCAGGAAAACTTGAATTAAGATATGTCGACTCCAGCTACATAATTAATGTAGTTGGAGTTGTGTATCTTAATTCAACCTTCCCCTTTAGTGTACACCTAGTCTTAGTTTAAGACAAGATGTAACAAGTCTGCAGAGGAAACCTGTTTGTAAAGCTAGAAAATACAGCACACAGCTTCATGCAAGTATTTGCTTGCATTTAAAATTGAATTTCCTTCGGCCATTCATACCTCCTTTTGTGTTTTGCTTTCTTCAGATGAGATGTTGGCATTAAATGCACACAGAACGTAAGTAATGGGATGTCTCCACTTTTTGGGTGTCCAAAATGAAATCTCTTGAAAGGATTTTTTCAGAGAGCAGATGCCCAGAATGACTTGAAAATCAAACCTTTGGAACAATGGTCCCTCTAATTTTTTCCATCCATGTGCAGAATACATTGTTATGTGCCCCGAGGCATGTGCAGATGTGCACCAATAGTAGAAAGACATGCTGCCTGCTTTGAGTGCTCTTCTAATCAGCAGGGTGGTGTTTGAATCTCTTCTTGGTAACTGCCCATACAGCTTACAGGGAACACAGCCTCAGCTCAGGTGCCCAGCAGTTGTGGTACCCTACATCCATTAGTCACTTCTGAAAAAAATCTTGGTCAGAGCTCTTGCACTCAGGCATTTGCACTAGAACTGGTACCCTTCCATGAGACAGGTAGTGGTTGGTCTAGCTATAGGCCAAAAAGGCTGCTGGCTTGGGTGACCCTTTTGGCCTGGTTGCTGTCTGGGCCAAACCAAGAGGTGCTGTAAGCACATGTACCAAGTCATGATGCCACTCACTTGAATTTGGATTAGCCTCACACCATAATGGAGGGATAGCCAGGCCAGTTTGAGTGGCATCGGAGGTGGCACGCTGAAGGGTTGCAGATACTTGAGCAAAAGTGTATGGACACCTCCCGGTAAGGAGATGATAGGGCATTTTGGGGAAGCTGCTGCATGAACACAGTTATTTTCTGTGGATATGAAAAAAGACAATTAAAGACTACATGCAGCTAATGAAACTGGCACTTGCTTGATTTTTCTAAGATGGATGCCGCAGACAAGGCTTTTGAAGCCAGAAAATAAAAGGCTCACATAATCCTAATCCTGTTTTCTGCTGGCTTCATTGATACTTACTCTTCTTGGCCTTCCTTGCATGGGTCTTATTTTCTTAATGCTTCCCTTGAGTTTAGCTTCAGTGCTAGTAACAACCAGAGTGAATACAGGCAAGATTGTTCATTGTAACAACTTTTTCTAACCCTTATCTGAGTCGGCTTGGAGGACAGGTCACTTAAAATGCTGGTGGCCCCATGGAGCCCTGTCTGCACTTCCCCTATAACAATTGGTGCTGCACCATCTTGGTAGCAAAATATTTTTGAGGGAAAGATGGCCTGTTTATGCACCCCCTTGCACAAGGATAGATTCAAAGTCCTAGTTACTTATGGACCCTACCACCCATCCATTCCAGTGGGGAATGCAGACTTGTGCAAATGGAAATTCTTCAGTAACTAAGTGCAGACCAACTCACTCTTTGCACACTCAAGCCCTGGATTACTAAAGATAAACTAGAGCAAGTGTAACCCAACTAAAGATAAACTAGAGGAAGTGTAACCCACACACCTAGTGTGGTTACCATGCAGTGGCACCTAGACCACAGCAACAGTTAAGATCAAGAGACCTCTACAGCATGGGCTGGGAGCCCACTAGCTTTTAGCTCAGAGGGTAGAGGCTCCCATACTCCGCTCCAGAGGTCCCAGGTTCAGATCCACCTGGTGGTAGTTACACAAGCTCACAGTGGCTCAAGAATCTGGTCCTTTAGAATGAACTGGGTAAAAACCCATGCAGTGCTGTTTGAGGACAACTTGAATCAATAGCTCTAAGAGGTGTGAACAAGACTTCCATTTATTTCAGTGGAGATGTTGACTCTGAACCCTAATAAAGTCTGTTTAAATCAATGTTTTTCTAAAAAGAGAAGTAACAGAATGGAAGATGGTGAGAGGCACCAGTAGGTAGCTGGGGGAGGTCCAGGGGAACAGGGGATGACTCTCCACTTAGTCAGTCCTCTACCTACCTTGCTCCTACCTGTATCTATGCCCAGCCAGGACTCCGTTGTCTAGGCTGACTCATTAGTTCATCCCCAATTTCCCTTGGCTTAAGTCTCTGCCCTGCCCATTCCTAGCTACAGTGTCTCTGGCTGACTCCATGATGACAAGCACCCCTCTCTTCAGCCTCGTACTGGTACCTGTTGGCTTGGAAAAACTTCCAGGCCCAGCCAGGCCCAGCCAAGCGAGGCAGTTGCCTTGGACCCTGCACATTCAGGGCCCTATGCAGCCCAGCTCTCAGCCCCCACCATCCGGCTGCTCACTCACTTCCCTGAGTGGGAGGCGTGTGGCCGTGTGGCTCAGCCAACCACAGTGTTGGGCCCCACAAACTTTTTGGCCGGGCCTGGATCCAGCTCCTTCCAAAAGTACCAGAAAACCCCTCTTCTGAGTAACCCAGATGATTGAGTGCTGGTTTAAATATCAGTATTGTTCATTCTTTCACTACTGAATCAAGCATGCAAGAAGGAAGAGCATGATGATATCCTCCAAATACGAATGTGGTATAAAATTCTTGCAAAATCTATTTATCATTTTGTTGTGCCCCATTTTTTCTTCCAAGCGCAGCCCATCTGAGGTCACAGTTTGCATACTGAATACTTCCAATGAACTGACCAAAGTCATTCCACAGAGTTCTAAAGAATTTTTTTTCCCTTCCGGAAAAGTGAGTAAAGTCCAGGTTGAATTTTGTTGTTGGACCATGGAGGTTGCTGGACCAGAGAGTCTCGGGTAGCTGGGATCTCAGCCAGTGTGGCAGCCGGGAACATAGAGCCACTGGGAGCGCAGAACTGCTATGGCCAGCCAGGACCCCCAGGCAGAGCAGGATGGTGGTTTGGAGTGGAGGCTCGGAGTGGCCATGCCAGAAACCGGAAGTGGAGCCCCAGGAAAGCCCGAGGCCAGACTTCCCTCCTTCTGGACCACTCAGGCCCCAAGAGTACTGGACCAGGGAATTCCAACCTGTAGAATAATGACTAGATTGCAGTCAACCTGTAAGTGGAACTGGATAGTAAATTAACTGAGCAAATTACATATTTACTCAGTTTATTGATTTTGAAAGAGACTAGACAATACTGTGACAAGGTCCTCGCTCAGGACCCTCATCCTGGGCTCCCTTTTTCAGCTACAAATCACACGAAGACCCTCTCTTGTGCAATCATTTGTGTCTTTTATCATCCCTACAAATTTCCCACCACCTATTTACAGAGCTTTGTTCCAGCAGCAAACTCAGCTAGCCTCTCCAGCTGGCTGGGAACACACTCATCCACTCTCTGACTCCTCCCCTTCTACTGTCCTCCTTGCTGCCTTATCTAGCCCTTTGCCAATGAGGCCCACAGTTGCTTCCATTAGCCCCTCAGGCATGAGCTTGCTCAGCTGACTTCCACTGTCCTTTCAGCCAGACTGTAGTGGCAGAGGTCTAGCTTAGCCAACAGCCTGTCATACACCTCCCCTCTTCTGAATTGCTAGATTCAGGCCTGCCCTGGCCCTCTCTGGGGCCCTTATCCTGACATCTCAGTGCTTCCTGCAGCTGAGTGCGTAGGGCGGCTGCTAGTCCTTAAACTTCTCCACCCTTGCGGGTGGCCTGCCCCCCTTTGTCATGGGGTCCTTGTGGGTTGGCCCTTCACTCTGGGCTGGGCAATCCATGGGGTTCCACCCCTTCCCCCGGGCCACTCTGTCCCTTGCTACAGGGACCCCCCCGGGGCAAATCCCTGCTTGTGCCCAGGTTCTCCCTCGGGGCTTCTTAAGGAGGCTCCTTTGTTCCCTCCATGCAAAAATTATAGTGATAAGGGCCCAACCCATAAAATTCAGCCCTTCTCCACAGGTCCTCACACCAGTCACACCCCTGTCTGGGCCTCTCTTCAAGTACCTCTTCAACCTGAACGGGGGGGCCGGGGGAGAGCTCAGGGTTCCATCCCCCTTTGTGCGGTACCATCTGGGCCTCAATTTCCCTCATCTCCCCAACTAGTGTCAGTGTCTCTTCCTCTGGAGGCTGCTCTGGGGAGAGATCCAATTGCCTCCCCTCCTTGGGGGAGGGTAGGGCTACCCATCACAACCAGACACGCTTCCCATTTGTCTGTCTCCATGGGGTTAGGGCACCACCTCCTTTGTGGCCTGGAACTGCACACCCATAGCACAGGCAGCTACATTTCTGTCTCACTTGGCGGGACCTCTCACCTTCCCCTGAGACTCCTCTCTGTGACAGGCCGGGCCCAGTCCTGACCTACCACCACCAGGTACAGCATCCAGTCCACTATCCCCACCCGCTTCCACAGGAATCTGCCCCTCCTTACAGTGGCACCTGGGCTACAGGGTAGGACCTCTTATCCCTATGGACACAATTTAGCATCACCTGTGCTCCAGGGACCGTCCAGTGTGGTCTTACCAGCTCCTTCCACACAAGCGAGTGGGCTGACGGAGAGTCCATTAGCCTGCACAGGACAGGGCCTTTCTCCCCACCTGCATTGGGACAGTGGGCAGACTCCACCTTTTACCAAGTCCTCCCATCTGCGTCCACCCACAGCATCCCACGTATCCACAGTTCATACTGTCTGGGCAGCCCCGCTTCCTATGCCCTGCCCTCCCATGCTGCCAGCAGATCATTGTGCTGGCCCCGCCAGATGTTCCTCAGGATGCTTCCTTTCTCCTGGTCCTTTCCCAGAAAGAGGCTCCTCCATCTTCCTCCCTAGGTTCTTCTCCCTGTATGGTCAGCCTTTCCTCTGGGGAGCCTCCGCCTCAGTATATTCCTCAGGCAGCCTGACCGCTGCATCCACTGTGTCAGGCTGGTGGCACTTGACCCACACATGGATATTCTCCAGCAGGGCTTGCAGCAACTGCTCGAGTATGAGTGAATCCATTATTTCCCACACCATCCGTGTCTCCCACATCAGCCAGCAGGTTGCCCAGTCTGCTAACTTCTAGGAAAACATCCAGGGCCTCACTGCTGCTGTCCATAGGGCTGATCGAAATTTCTGGTGATATTTTTCTGTCAACAGCCCTACCCTGTTCAGAATGGCTGCCCTCACTGCCTCATAGTTCTGGGCTTGTTCAACCCCCAAAGCCATGTAGGCCACTTAAGCCTCTCCTGCCAGGTAATGAGTCAGATGTAGGGCCCAGGTAGTCCTCTTTCATCCAGCTGTCCATGGCTACCCACTCAAATGTCCCCAGAAAAGTGTCTGGGCCATCTGCTGCCTCTATTTTACAGAGTTCTGGACCTGGTGGACAGGTGCCATCCCCTCCCCTGATACTCAAAATTTGCTGCAGGAGTTGCTGCTGCATCTTGCTCTGATCCTTAATAAAATTCTGCAGGCTTTGTTGCTGTTCTGCCAGACAGGTTAGCAAGGCCTGACTCTCCACCTGGTGTGACTGCTGAAAATTTTGCAGGGCCTGCTGCACTTGTTCTTGCTGCTTGATGAGCCACTGCAGGGTCTCCTCCATCTCTGGGCCACCAACCACATTCGCTGGCTCTGACTCCCTCTCCTGACATCACGTGTGGCAAGGTCCTCACCCAGGCTCCTCGCCCCGAGACCCCTTCTTCAGCCACAAATCAACCAAAGATCCTCTTTTGTGCAATCACCGGTGTCTTTTATTGTCCATGCCAATTTCCCACCACCTTCTATTTACAGAGCTTTGTTCATAGCAAACTCAGGTAAACCGCTCCTTCTGGCTGGGGAGCACACTCTGGCTCCTCCCCTTCCACTGTCCCCCTGCTGCTTTATCTAACCCTCTACTAAAGAGGTCCACAGCTGTTTCCCATTAGCGCCTCAGACACGGGCTTGCTCAGCTGGCTTCAATTACCCTTTCCAATCAGTCTGTGGAGGCAGAGATCTGGCTTAGCCAGCAGCCTATCACAATGATTACATACAATTTGTTTCAGCTGTAGGTCTCCAAGGACTTCAGAGAGGTTGCTCAATGTCATCGTCTCTGTTGTACATATGGGGAAACTGAGGCATATAGTCATTAAGGGTATGTCTACACTAGCCTCCTAGTTCGAACTAGGGAGGCTAATGTAGGCATTCGAAGTTGCAAATGAAGCCCGGGCGCCGCCATTTTTAAATCCCCCTTAGTCCGAACTCCGTGCCCGCGGCTACACGCGGCACGGAGTAGGTAGTTCGAATTAGGATCTCTAATTCGAACTACCGGTACACCTCGTTCCACGGGCTTCATTTGCAACTTCGAATGCCTACATTAGCCTCCCTAGTTCGAACTAGGGGGCTAGTGTAGACATACCCTAAGGGACTTGCCCAGGGTCAGTCAGCAAAGCAATGACAGAAACATTTGTATTGTATCACTGTAGAATCTAGGCTTACAGTATATGCCTTACTTGTATATTAAGGCAACAAATATTAGGGAACTAACGCTATTGTTACATGGGCCATCGTCTGCTCGCCAATCATATCTAAAACCATTCAAGAGTATTCCATGGACAGTATATATTTCATTGGCTATGTGTAGAATTTTTCTATTATAATCTATTTAAAGTCAAGATTACAAGCTATAATTTCCATTATGTCCTCTCCTTTCATGAGAGTTAAAATACAGACAAGGTCTGAGCTCAGAATCCTTGTCTGTAGGATGGTGAATTGCTACCTCTCTAATTTTTTCAAGGGCATTTGGTAGGCACACTTCCCTTCCAGCCCTTCCTCCAGGCTTCATCCATCTCTTCTTCTTGTATTGAAATTCTGACTTGCACAAAATCTGGCAGTTAGTTTCCCCTAGAGACAGGCAGACTTTTCACATTAACAAAAATGTGTGAAATCTTGTACCTAAAGTATTACCCATTATATTGTGATTCAGCCTATACAAAAACAAGACAACTCATAGTTCTTGTTTAATATAGTAAATAAATAGGAAGCTGGGTAAATTTTAAGTGGTAGTTGTGCAACTCAAACATTCTATGCCTTGCAGATTCCTTGCAGGTGGTCTGCGGCTCAAGCTCAAACCCCCCCCCCCCTTTAATTCCCCCACAGCAGGGAGCCTGCACTGATGCTCCAGCCTTACGCCTTACCACCCCCTCCTGCCCCTGAGTTTGGAACACCAGTGATGGCTTCCTGCTGGGGTGCGGGGGAGGAGGGAGAAAGACCCAGCTTGTGAGGAAGAAGCTGATCCATGCAGTAGGGGAACAGCAGTGCATGGTCGCACTACCTGAAGGTTTTCCCTGCTGTTCCCACTGGCCGGATTCTGGCCAATGGGAGCAGCAGGAGGCTGTGTTACACGGTGACTGGGAAAGGCAGGGATGTAAAGGTAGGTAAGTGCCCCCCTTCCCCTCATGACCCAACCCTGCGCCAGACACTCAGGGCTGACTTATCCATTAGGCACAATAGGCACAGTGCCTAGGGCCCACGTACTTTTAGGGGCCCACGAAAATGTTTTAATTTCTTTTAAAATCAGAAGAAAAAAATGAACTTTTAGGGTAGAAGAAAATGTTTTAATTTTTTTCTCACATCAGAAAAAAAATGAAACTTTTAGGGCCCACGAAAATCTATTACATTTTGTCTAAAACAGAAAAAAAAAATGTTGAAGTATTTAAAGTTATATCAAAAATACTTTTTAATATTGATATTATTATGGTGGGAGGGGCCCATGAAGGCAAAAGTGCTTAGGGCCCACGAAAGTCATAATGCGGCCCTGCAGACACCTACCCCCAGCCCACTCCTGCCCACTCCCCCTTGGCCAGACACCCTATCCCCACCCTACTCCTGCCTCTTCCCCCTAGCTATACACCCTACCACCATCCTGCTCCTGCCCCCTCCCTCTGGCCAGTCACCCTACTCTCAGCGTGCTCCTGCATCCCACCTACTACCTAGACCTTGCACTCCCACCCCCTCCTGCATCTGACCTCCTGCCAGGATCCTGCACCCTCATCCCATTCACACACTGAACCCCTCATTTTGGCCCCACCCCCGAGTTTGGGAGTGGGGTCTACAAAATCCACTAACCCTGGAATCCCAGAAGAGTTAATCTGGCCTATGGAAAGCCCTGAACCTCATTCCTCTCTGCCCCTCCATTGTCCATGGGGTTAGAGCACCAGGGGAGAGAGGTATTTCAGTAGGGGACCACCTCAATGATGATTGGGGGTTTTTGGAGGGATTATTTTTGCTTCTCACTTGCGTGATCCCCGACTGATTTTTCTGTGGGTCAGTAGCCCCTGGCCCAAAAAAGGTTCCCCACCCCTGCCATAAATAAAGACAATGTTGAAACTGTTTGTATTGGACATAAATTAATATTTTACTTTAAAATGAAGTTTGGTAAATGAGCATGAGAAAGTTAAAGCGCTTAATCTGTTTAATTATTCAATTAATATTTCCTTTCTTACTGATTAAATTAAAACCATTAGTTCTAGCTACATCACTGGCAAAATGGCTCAAGCGTAATATATAATTAACAACGAGTTTCTATTAGAAGCTGGTGGTCTGCGGAAAGGTTTGCCTTAAGCCAGGTGGGCCACGGGCCATAACGTTTGAGAACCATTGCTCTAAGGGTATGTCTACACTCCAGAGGAAGATTGAAGCTGCTGCTGTCAGTCTTCCAGAGTTCAAATTAGCAGGTCTAGTCAGGATAGATAATTAGAACTGAGAGGGGCTCTCAGGTCAATGCCAGTAGTCCTGCTTCCATGAGGAATAAGAGAAGTTGAAGGAAGAGTGTTTGTCCTTTGACTTCCTGCAGTGTGGACAGTGAAGCTACTTTTACTTCAGCTATGCAATTAATGTAGCTGAAGTTGTGTATCTTAATTCGACCCTGTCCCGTAGTGTACACATACCCTAAGTACCCCCAAAGGCATCAAAACACAGGTGTAAGCCTCTCATATGAGACTCTCACATTTAAAAAGCAAACCCTGTAACTTTCATCCCGCTCTCTCTCTCTCTCTTCCGCCTCCCCCCCTTGTATGACAGTGGCTGTAGAAAATGAAGTGACATGGTATTATTTATCATTCCCAGTTTCTGTCTCTGAAGAGGCATGCAGATTAAATGTCTTGATGAACCTTTATTTTGCTGTGTTGAACTTTGAATCAAACTTAGAGGTTAAAATTTACCAGAAATTGTAGACCTTATCCTTTAGCTTTCATTCCTGTGCATAACTCGATTATCGGATTCAGGCCTGTTCTCAAGAGTAAAATTCCTGCTGATTTCAAGGAGAGCAGGATTTGGCTGTTATAGTAAGTTCATATCCTTATTCACATTGCATATTACATTCCTCTGTGACTAGTGCCCTCCATGACAATGGGATTATACTCCACACACCTTGTGTGGATGATATACTTTTCCATCTAGTGGCACTGAAACCATTTACAGAGAGAAGAAGTTTGCTCTACCAGAGGTGGGTCGTAGGCCACTGGCCCACAGAAAAATAAGACTGGAGACACACACAAAAATCCCTCACTGACATGGCACCCAACTGAGAAGCAGAAAGACACTCCTCACATATCAGAGCCAGGGTGCGGGGGGCAGCCTAGTAGATTTTGTGTGCTCCAGCCCCATGATGTGGCAGAGGGGGTCTGGAACACCAACACAGACTCCCCAATGCAGAGGGAGCATGAGCCTTGGGGGCTGGATCTAGGCAAGCTGGGGCTAAGGTTCCCCACTCCTGCTCCATGCTCTTAGCACATAGCAAGCTAGTTTTCAGCTCATGCAGTAGAGGCTTGGGCACTAAGCTCTAAAGGTCCCAGGTTCAAGTCAATCTTCCTGAATTACAGAACTCTTGAGGATTAACATATTACTGTGCATAAGGAGACAGTCTGGCCCTCTGTAACTAGATGAAAAGAGTTTTGGGGAGAGGATTTTAAGGTGGCATAAATACCAAGTTGAGCGGAGTCAGATATAATTTAACTTACACAGAGCACATTCTTTCTTATGTTGAAAGGGAGAGTTTGGGCTAATAGCAAATGAGGACAATGACGTTTTTCATATTTAAAGTTAAAATTTCCTCTTTCAGTCCTTCTCAAAAATACCCACCCTCCACACACATATGGTTTTGTGTCTAGTATTAATTTAATTTTTCATAATTTTTCATATGTGCTTTAGGAAATAAATGAGGCTGGAATTTTTGAACATCACTCTAACTTGGATGACTAACTCCCTTAGGGTATGTCTACACTAGCCCCCTAGTTCGAACTAGGGAGGCTAATGTAGGCATTTGAACTTGCAAATGAAGCCCAGGATTTAAATATCCCGGGCTTCATTTGCATGTTCCTCGTCGCCATTTTAAATCCCACCAGTTGAACTAACTGCTCAGCGGCACGCCGGCAGTCAAACGTTAATTCGAACTAAGTTCTAACTGTTACACCTCATTCCATGAGGAGTAACAGTTAATTCGAACTAAGGACTTAATTTGAATTAATGTTTGACTGCCGCGTGTAGCCGCGGGCAGTTAGTTCGGACTAGTGGGATTTAAAAATGGCGACCGGACGGGAACATGCAAATAAAGCCCGGGATATTTAAATCCTGGGCTTCATTTGCAAGTTCGAATGCCTACATTAGCCTCCCTAGTTCCCTGCTGTTCCTTGATTCTCTGGCCATAACCATCCCAAACATGCTAGGTAGCTTTAATAAGAAATGCAAAGTTTTAAAGGCAGTCATGTGACTGTTTACCTGCTTGAGAGGAATGGCTTTGAAGGAATCATTCTGGGGGCACTGGCAGTGGTTTTTACCTCTTTTCTAAATAACACAGTTTTGATAACTTATTAAAATAGATTTTGCTCTTGCTTATGAAGGTTGAAATTAAAATGGTCTTGCAAGTGGCTGTACATGAATGAGAGGGGTAAGGAAAGAGCTGAAAGAATTCAGCTGTGAGATCAGGCTCAAATTCTCAAGGTAAAAGCAACAGGTTGCAAGAGGAGAAGTTTTCATTTTCAGAGAATACTTTGAATTGGAATTGCACTTCTCACAGGAGTGATGCAGCTGATGGTGGACTGTGAGGTGGCATAGGGGTAGGGGAGTGGGCTCTGTCTTGCCTCCCTTTCTCCATCTGTGACAAAAAATAGTTCCAGAACATCAGAGGTACAAAAGTGATGCCATCTCATTTACCTCTGTGTGTCTGCTCAGAGGCTGCAGTTGGATGCTTGCTCTGCATCCCCTTCCTGCATAGAGAGATGGAAAAAGGGTACATATCAATGGTATCTAGTTTTTCCACCAGGCAGTATGGATAGAAGATAAATAAGTGGTAGTAAAGCTGGGCCCCAAAAATGAACATTATGCCTGGATGGAAGGGAAGGACAACAGGGACAGAACTTGCAGGACCTGGTAGAGAAGGACCTGGTAGAGAAAGGTGCAGCTGGCAAAATTTAGGGGGTGTACTCTTCTTCACCTTTACCCATCACACCCAGACCCTCATTCCTCAGCCACCTAGGAATCCTCTCTCAGTCTTTCCTTCCCTAGTCCTAGTGTTGGGCTCTTCTGTTCCTCCATCACTGGTGCCACACACCTGGGCCAAGTCTCATTCTTGCCCAGTCCCTACAGGGCTTAATCTTATTTTACCCCACCCTCTGCCCAGTGTTTATATGACCCGGATGGCTGATTTCTTTCATAGTGTCCCTCTTTGGGGCAAGTCTCTTTCCCCATCCCCTTTGGTCGCTCCCCTCCCTAATGACTGGTGGGGGCTTCTCTCCTCTCCCTCCACAAAAAAATTTCTGTGCAGGGGTCTCCCTTCCCAGCCGCTAATTCTCATCTCACCTCTCCCTATGGCAGGAAAGGATCAGTCCCCCCCCTTCCCCCAGCAAGCCTCCCAAAAGCTCTCTGTCCCTAGGCTAGGGCTCGGGTCAGGCTGCTGCTTTTCCTGCCCGGTGTCCGCCCAGACCCCAGCCCCGAGTCCTTGCTGCTCCGGATCAATAACGGCCGTGGCTTGGGAGGCTCCCAGGGGGAGCAGCGGGGGAGGAGGCGGGTGGGAGCTGATTGGAGCCCGGGCTCGTTCAGCCCCCAGGTTACCGCCTCCGCCGGGCGAGGGGGTTTCTCTCTGCTCGGCGGAAAGTCCGGCCGTGCGCGCTGGCGGGGAGAGAGGCGGGGGGCAGAGCCAGCTGGAGAGCAGCAGCTCCGAGCTGGGGGTGGCTGCTGGGCGAGCCCAGCCCCGGCGGAGGACCAGACCCAGCCCGGCCGCAGCTGCGGGCCTGGGAAGTTGGCTCCCGCGGGCTGCGCTCTATGCGGCGCCCCGGCCGGGGCTAGGGCAGGGAAAGTTCCCACGGGACGCGGCATGGGGCGCGCGTGGGGCGCCCGGCAGGGCTGAGCCCCTCCAGCCCGCATGGCGAGGCGCCTGCCCGGGCAGGGAAGGAGGAGAGCTGGCAGATGGCTCGCCCGGAGGGGGCCGCGGCAAGGGAGAGCTAACGGGGCCAGGAGGAGCAGCCTCTTGCAGCAGCGCCCGGGACGTCTGCCCCTAGCCACCAGCACGATGGGCCCCGGGGGCTTGGCTGCCCGGACCCGGGTGCGGCTCTGCCCCGCTACCAGCCTGCTCCTGGGAGCGCTGCTCTGCGAAGGTAAGCAACTAGGGGCCGCTTCTCAGCGCCTGCCCCACTTGGGCAAAGCGGGGGAGTGGGGATTTGACCGTGTGAACCAACCTGGCTTGCGGTGCCTCACGCCTGGGAAAAGGGTAGTCCGGAGACTATTCGGTTCCAACTCCCAAGGAGCCTGGTTGATACACCTCCCACACACACTTCCACGCACACAATCCCTCGACATAGCTCCTTACACAAGGCTGTCGTGTCCCCCCTTTCAAATGAGTCACCTTGGAGTCACCTGTAGTGTGGCCCACATATTATCTGCAGGATGGAAACTCTGGGGAGCAGGTTTGATCGAATCAGGAAAACTGGAAGTTTCCCTTTTTAAATCTCCCCTTCTCCTCCGGGCTGGTTTGGAAAGAATATCACAGTTATTTATCTGTCTATCAGTTGCAATAAAGAGATCTTATTCTTAGGGGAAATGCATCCATTCATATCGGGGCACAACTCCCACAGGAAACTGATTCCCATGATCTAAGGAAGTCCTGAATGATGGCACAGACAGTGATTAGACCAGGGAATAACCTCCTACCAGACTGTGTGAGAAAGTTGCCTTTCAGGAGCGATTACTTGGCGTTAGAAGTGTTGTAGGGGACCGACCGTACAAGACGCTAGGTAACCTGGAAAGGAACAATCCTGCCTCGGCAGTGAGATTGGTTGAATCATCCAAAAGTTCTTTTCCATTTCTGCGATCCCAAACGGGGTATGTTTGTCAAAGGCAGTTTTTTCTTCAGCAGATCCAGTGAGGTGAAATGTGCTTTGTGGGTGTTTTTTATGGAAAATTCGAGGCAGGATAGGTGCCTGCTAATAGCTCCTGTTTCTGGATCAGAACTATATTGTGTGAGTTCTATCATAGTTATTAATAACGTTTAGGGAGGGAAACTAGCGTCCGCTCCCATGTAAGTTTTGTGGTTGTTGTCCGCTTAAACTGTGAACACCTTCGTTTTGCATTGTCCCCTGTTGGTATCAGTGGTGCGGTTTGACAGACGTAAGAGGATTACTAAGAAAAAAATACACTTCTTTGTTTAGTCTGGTCCAGTCCTGCCAGCCTTTTCCCCAGGACAGTTGACTGTCAGTCACATCATGGCAGTATCTCAGGAATGGGGCAAGGGCATTTTAAAGTAATTAGTGACAATTAATACAGGGATTTCCCCCAGATTAGTGGGGGAAACAGTGCTTGATAGAAAATGGCATAGCACGCTTAATGCCAGTAATTCATAGCACATCAAAATAAATGGGTATCTCAGTGACTCAATGTGTTACAAATGTACTACAAATATGAGATTTCACTGAGTGCTGCAGTCTGGAGGTGAGAATTATACTCATCTCACATTCAATTGCAAGAGTGTGGGAGAAATTGCAAGAGCCTCAAACTTGCTCAGAGGTCTGGAGTTTTAGCTGGCCAGTACAGCTTCTCTACTATAAGGTTGTTCTTGGAAGTCAAACCTGAAACAGACATTCACATGAGACTTTAATAAAATGGGGAGCCAGTATGTGGGAACTTATATCAGACAATAATTGTCTAATGGAGAGTCTTGTAGGCTCACTGCCCTTGCAGGGGTGGGAACCGGGGTAGACCACAGCCAGAGGTTGTAAACAAACTTTGGTAAGCTATTTCTTTCTGCTGGAACCCAGGTCAGTGTCAGCTCCTCTGTGTTGAAGAAAAGTGTAAGGGTGCATCTACACAGAACCCGAAATTCGAAATAAGATATGCAATTTGGGCCATGCAAATTGCCTATCTTATTTAGAATCTATTTCAAAATAGCTTATTTGGAAATTTGGCGCATCTACACAGCGCCAAATTCAGAAATAACCCACTATTTTGAGCCATGCCTTATTCCTTATGCAACAAGGCTTATCGGGATGGTGAAATAGCGCGCCTGTCATTTTGAAAAATATTACAAAATAACGGGCGACTTGTGTAGATGTGGAGAAGCTATTTAGGGATACCAGAGGTGCAGTGTAAACATACCCTAAGTGGTGTCAGGGCTAGGCATTGGGAGTTTCTGAACTGCTGGGTTTGAGAGTAAGAAAAAAATAATAGTTCCCTGCAGGGAACTAAAGCAAAGCTTATCAGCAAGGGATTTGCCATTCAGTGTTAGGCTGCACAGTATGATGGAGAAAAGAGCCAGTTAATTAAAATAATTAACAAAGGTGTTTGTATGGCTTCCTTGTGAGGCCTTAACAAGTGTTTTATTTGGTCTCCCCTTGTGTATTTTCACTTCTATTGTTGGCCTCTGCAGATGGTGATTGTTCTTGAGAGCTGAAGCCCCACCAAATGAAAGTCACTTTTTAGCCCCCAAGGAAATATTTTAAATATACTGAGAAACTTATTATTATGGACAGGGTGTCATTTGGTGTTTAAAGAGCTATATTTATTTCTCCAAACTCCTTAGCCTCTACAAGCGTGAATTTCCAAGAGACTTCTTCTGATGTGGTGCTGTGGGCTTCAGTGTGGCGTTTTCCTGTGATTATGTGATCTGGCTAATAATGCTAATTCATTCATTCTCAAGAGAGGAGCCTGGCATTTAATTTAAAACTTGCCTTTAGTGAGATCCATGTCTGGAAAAGTCAGCTGGCAAAAGTGTATCTGTGTGCTTGCATATGCACAAGTTTCATGTGCAAAACACCAGAGATGTGTACCCCAGTTGGGGGGTCAAGTGTGAAATTGCATGGGCATAAGTAATTCCCTGATACATGTGTGTTCCTTGCAGCCCTGTTCTAGGAAATGATCTCTGTGCAGAAAAGCACTAAAACACATGCTTAAATATTATTGAAATTAATGGATTAATGGAACTTAATCACTTGCTTAAAGATAAGAATCTGTTTGTTTTCCTGAATCAGGGCATTGGTGTTTTGTGAGATAAGTGTGCAAACTTACTTTTGTAAGTGTAGTCATTAGGTAATTTTTAATTTTCAAGAGTAAGATTAGTTGGGGGAATGAACAAATACAGAAGCTAGAAATGCAAAAAAAAAAAAAAAAAAAAAAAGCCTTTAAAAATGGCTGCACAATTTCTCAGATACAAAGTCAATTCATTTGCACACTTAATTTACATGCACATTTTTTATTTATCCATTTAGTTATGTGACTTTTGTGTACAGTCAGAATGAGTATTTTGTACACAAATGCACACAATGTTGCACATACAATTGCTCACAAAGTGATAGCCACACTCTAGAAGGTTGGAGTCTCCTCCCAGTAACACCAGTGTTATGGCATTAAAATCCATTAGTAGAATCAGACCCACTATTCTCTGTTCTTAATCCATTCTAGATATTCACTTGTCAAACAATGGAGTTTACATCACTGCATTTGGAATTCTAGTCCATAGTATGACACAGCTCAGTGTTATAAATGTTTTCCTAACTTTCTATTTGTTAATTTTACTTTAGTGATCATTAAAAACACAGCAGGAATTCACCATCTGCTAAAATTGTAACAGCATGTAGCACATTTCTGAAATAGGCTAAGCAGCCTATTAATTTTTAATATTGATCTTGTGTTAATATCTGATGCTTTGTTAACCATCCTGCTATCAGAAAATATTAACTATTCTAGGTGAAAGGATGTTGAGGTATCTGCTCTTGTATGATTTTGAATGTGTGTAATGGAAAAAGGAATTACAGCTGTGGATTTAGTTAACTTCTATCAGAATGAGTAACATGGCTGGCTCTTGAATTCAAGGGTAGGGCTTCTTAGTTCTTTGGCCTTGTCTGCACTATGTGGTGGAGCGAAGCTGCAGCAATTGATCTACTTGGCTGTTGATTTATCACATCTGCTCAGATGCGATAAATTGATGTCAGAGCAAGCTCCTGTTGACACCTGTACTCCCCCAAGACTAGAAGAGTATTCAGTGTTGACTGGAGAGCAGCCTCTGCCTACCTTACCCCACAGAAGATTCTGCAGTGACAATGTAGACTTCAGCTACAGTATTTGCGTAGTTGAAATAGACAAGGCCTTTGTATGGAATAAAACAGTGAACTGTGTGCCATGGTAAACTTAAACTTTCAGAAATATAGTACATTTCTGGGAGTGAGAGGGAAGGGATTCAAATTTGGATTTAGGCCCTGGTCTGCATTTTAAAAATCAACTGAAGATACAAATGTCCAGAACCTATTAAATGCTCTTCTGTGGCGTGTACCTAGGAGCAGTGGCATGAAGAAGGGGAACATTCATGCTAAAAGTCAGGAAAGGTTAGCTTGGTGAACAGTCTCCCTCAGGGAGGTGATTTTGTAAGTCTGGTTGCATTGACTATCTAAAATAGACTGAACAAAATGCTGGTGAACATATTGTTGTAACTATCCTATAGTAGCCTCAGCCAATGGATGAAAAAATGGACTAATGGTTATTTTTCATTGGTAATGTTTTAGTGTCAGCCCGCACTGTGTTCGCCAGATAATACTAACACAGCTGTGAAATAGCTAACAGTGTGGGGTTACATTGCCACTAAGTTTTTGAACTAACACTCCATTGAGATGAATGGGAGCAAAGTGTTGTTCTGGTTTGTGTGCAGCATCAGATCACATTCAGAAGTGGAGATTTTGGTTAATTTTGGTTAATTTTTTCAATTGTAAAAGTTTTTTGGTTTTTATACGTTTGTTTTTGAAACACAGAAAGGGTTTCAGTATTTCCATTTTTTTAAATTTTTTATTTTGAAAAGACATTTTGTTTTGCAATTCTCCTCACTTGTATTTAAATGCTTTTTTAAACACCAGTTTTTTTTAAACCTTTTGGATTGGGGTCAACTATAAGTTTTAGTTGACATGAAACCAAACATTTCAGTTTGTTGAAACATTTAAAACATTTTTGTGCTGGATAGAACAAAACTCAGGAGTTATTTTTTTACTATTTTATCTACAAAACTGAAAAATGAGTTATTTACATGACTGTTTCTAGCTCTTATGATTACAAAAAAAACCAAGCAAAAAACAGAAGACTTTTACAATTGAATAAATTAACCAAAATTGATCTGAAATTGAAAATCATTTTGGTCAATGCACAATTGCAATTTTTTTGGTGGAAGCAGAATTTGCATGACAAAATTTGTTTGACTGTACTAATTATTTTTAATTAAAGCTTAAATTCTTCAGAAGCTCAGAACAGCCCAATCTGGTTTTCTTTAAGCCCTGGATAAAGCTTAGAAAAGTCTAGTGACATGGCTCACTGATTCAACACCACCAGCCCTGTGTGTGGGGAATCATTGATCAAAACTTTGGCAATGCCCCACTATTGTATTAGATACATGCTGTATGTTTAGAAGAAGACAGAAGATATTATGCTAAAAAGTGTAAAAGAAAAGTTATACAATGAATTGGGAAACCACTGAGGAATTATATGAAGGTTGCAATCAGAAATCATGTCAATGTGGGGTTGGGGGAAGCCAAATTGAAAGTATAATGAAGAGGGTGTTCACATGGAGGAGTAATGTAGTCTAACTAATCAAATTCAAATTCACACAATCAATTAATTCAGATTAACTTTTCTGGATATCCCTGTGTAGATATGCCCTTGGAGAAAAAGAACTGGTCCATACTCCTTTTCAGTTTGTATACAGTGTTTCTTGGCTCGTAGCAGCAATAGGGTATGTCTACACTTGCCCCCTACTTCGAAGTAGGGAGGCAAATGAAGCATACCGAAGTTTCAAATCAAGCCCGGGATTTAAATATCCCGCGCTGATTTGTATAGCTGTTGCCATTTTAGAAATTCACTAGCTCGAGACTGCCGATTTACACGCGGCAGTGAAACGGGATTCCAGAATAAAGGCCTAAATCGAATTAGGTAGTATTCCTCCTGCAATGAGGTTTACCAGCTAATTCGAATAAGGGGCTTTAAATCGACTCGCTTCACTGCCGCGCGTAGATGCGGCAGTTACCCGGCTAGTGAATTTCTAAAATGGCAACCGGTTGAACATGCAACTGCGCGATTTAAATCCCGGCTTGATTTGCAACTTTGGTATGCTTCATTTGCCTCCCTACTTCAAGTAGGGGCAAGTGTAGACATACCCATAAAGAGGCATATAGGAAAGGAGACAAATTCCATCATGCTTGCCTTCTTCTCCGTGTCTGGCAGATGTTTTATAATATTCCTTCATTTAGCTGTATCTCTTTTGCATGGTAACATGCAGTCTCCTCCTAGCCACCAAACTTGTCATGGTGTAGTTTCAAATTCAGTTGTTCTGACTTGCTGTAACAAACATGGAGTCCCTTATATTTTATGCAGCCTCCCTAAAGACTCCAATACCCAAGGAAAAAACAGTTTCACACTGTTCAGCTCTTCAAACAGCTGTACTGTTTTGTGTTCTGTGGATTGGCTCAGGCTCTAGTGACAGATGTGACCCTTTTGAAACAGGAACAGACAAATGGTGCATTGAAAGTTCATAGCTTTTGCAGTATCCTCACTTAGAGGTATCCAGTAAAAGCCTGAAGATGCATCTAGCTTTGGAAATAATTTTGCTCCAGCAATGCTTGTGTCTGTTTTAGTTAGTGAGTGGAAAAGCTCTTTATCTATTTGTTCACTTTTTTGGGGTCAATACACCGACTCAGGTTTCCATTTTTCTTTTCAGATGTAGCTAGTGAATTGACCCAGTAAGTCAACTGCTATTTCCCTTGCCATTCCAAAGAATATTCATCTGTCGAGCTGAATTCTATAAACAAAGTGTCATCCCCATCACTAAAATCACAAGCATCTTTAACCAGTAGTTCAATCAGCTGAACTTTCTTTCGGGGAGTACATTTTGACTAAGTGGTTCTTTGCCACAACACTTAAATGAATTAATGCCTCTCTTCTCATCATTGACTTCTTGGGTCAGTAGCATTGTGCTTGGAGACATCCTTTCTCTGTCACTTCTTTGTCTGGAGTAGCTTGAACCATGCTAATCATAGCTCCACTGTCATTATCAAAGCTCTTTGTAGGCAACTGTGCAGTTTCAGCAGCTTGACAGATGTAAACAGCTAGATGGTTTTCCCTAAGTAGACACTTATTACATATCCCAGTAAGGGTTTAATTTGATTCTAACATCCTTCGATGGGTTAATGCTACAAGGGTTGTGTTTAGCGTCAAGCCACTACCCTATTATTTGGCAATTTTCTTCAAATACTTTTTTTTTAGATTTCCTCTGCAATAAATGTTTTACAGGAGTAGGGTTTTTTTTATTCATTCAGAAAAATAAGAAACAACGGGGGGGGGGGGGGGGAACACAATAATTCCCATTTCTTTTCTAGTCATAATTATGTGCTCTGTGTCACTTGTGTTCATCAAAGGACAAGGACTGTGTGTTCCTCTCTTAGCTCAGAATACATGAGTCTGCTGTAGTGCAAGACAGAATTGTGGCCTTTTCCATAATATGAAGAAAACTGAGCCAAAGAACAGTGTTTAAGAATCTGACATTTATATGAAAACCCTGAAGAAGAATTGGGGGGAAAAATAAAGTGAAAGGCTTTCTCAGTTATAAAGAGAGACTTTAAAAATCGTTTATATTTTTGGAAGAAACAAAACTTAATGGCCTCCTGTGCACATCTAAAAGCCAGTTTTACTGAGCACTAAAAGAGCTTAAAGTAAATAGAAAGCATGCTGTAGACCCATTACATTGGTCTGCTGTAACTGAAGTGAGACTTTAGCCGACATGATTCATGCTCTCTTAACTAGCATAGAATCATAGAAGTTAGACGTGAAATGCATCCTCTGTCAATGCTGGATTCCTCAGGCTAATGCAGGATTATTCCTGTGTGTTGTCTAATTTTTTAGTTGGTTTTCCATCAGAAAATGCAATTTTGTCAAAATTGAAATGAATGAATGAGTTGATTTTTTATTAATATTTTTTATGTTGATGGGGAAATAAAGTCAAAACAAATAATTTTGCCTTTCTCATTTTGTTATGGCATCAAATTGTTTAATTTTAGTAAGGCAAAAATGTTACATTTGGACATCTCTTTGATTCATTTCATTTAGATTTTATATTATATCAAAATGTTAATTATAGAAATTATAATACTAAATTTTGGCATTATCAAAACAAACTGATTCAACAATATCAATTCAAAATATTTTGATGGTTCCAAATTAAAAAATAAATAGATTTTTCATTTTGTCTTTTTGTTCTGATTTTGATGAAAACTGAATGGCTATTCTTTTTTCTGATCAACTTTCTTGTCTACTACTTGGTGCAATGCAATTTTAATTTTTTCACATGACATCACAGAAATGAAATGGTTGGTAGATATGGTTTGCACTGAATATTCTGTGCAGGATATTAATCACTGAAAAAGTGAAAAGGTATGATATGAACCACCTGAAAAATATCCTTAGATTTACACACTCCATGAGGAAGAGTCTCTTACTTATGGTAACAAGTTATCGAATGCCCTTTTTAAAATAATGTAATCGAGCAGATTAACTATGCCAAAACTACAGAGAGCACGCAAGAGCAATCGTATGATGTCCAACTTCAGTGATTTCATATTCACATCCCAGGTGATGAATAGGATAATTATTAGGTGTCTGTCCTGTTGTCTGTTTCCTGATGTGTTCCTTATTCACTGAGACTAAGCAACATCTTTTATCCTGAGTTCTCCCCCACCACATATGTATGTTCATGTATAGGCATGAGAATGTCAACCCCCTTTCCCTTGTTTGTATTTCCACACCCTACAAATTTTAGGGTGATTCATTTCTTATAGGCTACCCTGTTAGATCCCCTTATTCTCATTTTCATCTGTCAATCAGTTACCATAGCAACTTGAGGTTATTGCCAAATCCCCTGAAATGTTACTCTTGGGCATCTTGTGATATTAACGAGTGCATTACAGGTATTTCCCAGTGTATTGTTGCAGAGCTTCCAGAACTTCACACCTCTTTCCCTGTCCTCTTACATTGTACAGGTATAATGTCAGCTAGTCATACCTGTTTTAGGCCTGAGGCCTTCCATGGCCAAGCTATATATGTTATTGACCTAAAGTTTATAGATCTGTTAATGCCTTATCTTACTTAATACACACTCATCACTGGTGATACATACTTCTTAGTCCTATACCACTGTGGTGTAATCCTACTTATACTTTACCACTTAAACCTGCAGCTCAAATCTAATCTATTGCCCATACTCTGATTTCTCAATCATATGATTTTTTTACAAACATTCTTGGCCAAAATTAAATAATTAAACCAGTGGCCCATCCTTACTTGGCTATTACAGCATGTTTATTCCTTGCATTTACCTACACTACTTCTTTTGATAGAATTATTTGTGTGCTAGTGGGGACTATAGCTATGGAGTATACATTCTTTGTTATTTTTACAACTGAGAGGTGGTTTTGTTTTGTTTTAGTTCACATGTCTTTAGAAATAGTCAGAGTATTTTGTTTGCACTCTGTGGAATCGAACAACTTATCACTTTGCTGGCATGAAATAAAGAGTAGCAAATACAATAAATAACTACTGTGGAGAAGATAATATAATATTGACTTGTCAGCACCTGTTAATTTTCACGGATCAGAACACCATGAAAGAGACAGACTGAATCTGCTTGCACCCTACTGATCCTGGGCAAGTGGCTGTGAATACTATTAATCTGTAAACTCAAGAAGGCTTCTATTCGGGGACAGATTTATTTTAAAACTCCTAAGTGGATGGCAAAGTAGTAATGTGAATGTAGTGCTGCCACTCGTCAAATGCTTATTTTCAAAGTAACTGTTTAACTTCTATTTAGAATGTTCCTCATTAAATCCTCCCTCCTTTGATTTTGCAGGTATGTTTGGTGCTTGCTGCTGCTTTTTCACAGCTCCTGGTGTGCTGTAGCTTGCTTGTTTGATGGAAGAGAGATTTCTCCTTGTGTTCAGCTGTAATTTAGGATTTGGACATAGGCCATATGGAGGATTAGAGAATTTCTATGGGTATTGTGACAAGAAAGAGCTCTACTTTTGTGGAGGCAGCATTTTTGGCCTATAGTGATTGCTCAGTGAATCCCTGACACACTACCTTATAGAAATGTTGGCACATACAATCTGATTTTGAATCACTTGGAATTACAGATTCCCCGCACTTTTCCAAAGGCTGTGCCTCTGGATAAGACCAGCAGGTCGCTGTAACAGTATCTGGAATGCTGATTTTCTGCAGCTGGCCTCCAATTACGTATGATGGACAATGTTCTTGCTAATTTTTTTCATCCATGTAAGGAGTTTTTCCATCCATGTGCAGAATACATTTTATGTGAACTGAGGCATGTGTTAATGTTCACTACCTGTAGAAACAAAAACCTAGCTGTGAGAGCTCTGCTAAATGCTGGGTGGCATTTGAATCTCACCAAAGTTGCTGTACAAGTGCACGGTTTACAGGGAACACTGATGGTGGATCTTTGAGTAGTGATTTCTTTTATGACAAAGCTTAAACATTGGGAGAGGGAGGACGGGGAGAGAGATGTGAGTGGTAAGCTACCAGAGAGGCTCTGATAGTTAAAAATGCACCAGTGTTCTCAATTTCGGGGGTTAAAGATATTGTACTAAGCCAAATAGGTGTCTTTTTATGAAAGGACACTGCTGAGGTGATATTTACAAAGAATGCCTTTATGCTGCTGCTGTTCATAATAACTCCCCTGAAAGCTTGCAAAGGAAATCTATTCACATAGGAACTATGGGATCTATTTTGTCCTCCCCACTATGATTATACTGAGATGCCCTCTCCTCATCCAACCCCAGAATGATTGAAAACTCTATTCCTTTCCCCTCCAGCCTCCACCCCAAATGTGATGGTTCTAATGCTATTTCTTTGGTTCCCTTTCATGGAAGTCTCTTTAAACTTGTTCCTGTGGGGTTGCATACAAGTATTGAGCTGATAGTATTTCCTTATTTATGAACAATGAAATTGCAGGGATAGAAATGTGCTTTAGTGATTAGAGCAAGAAAATGAGAGTTAAAATTCCCTGGTTGTGTTTTTCCAGTTATGCCACTGGCTGCCTGTGCAAATTTGGGCACTTGAATAACCTCTTCTCGACTCTGTTTGCACATCTGGAAAATGGGAATGATAATACATGATTATATCCCAGGGGTAGTGTAAGGCTTAATTAGCTGATGTTTATAAAGGGTTTTGATAGTATAAGATGAGAGAGCTACTATGCAAGTAGAAAAATACAACTTTTATTACTGGAATATGGAAAGGCTGTTATCTAGTTTAATTATCCCTTAGAGTATTATAATTTGGGTTTAGGTATTATTAATGATAAATCACTTGTGTGTACCTTGTGTACAGTAAAGCAAATTTCTTGTATTCTATTGTCACTGCATATGATAACTGATGCTTTCTTGTTAGTATCAGGACTATTTGTTCCTACCTCTCTGATGGGTGGATGTGGAGAGAGGGTATTTAATATAGTGCCTTATCAACTCCCAGTGTAAATTGGTACAGCATGACCCAATTAATTTGTGATGCAAGATCTTGTTTTTTTATACATACACCAAGCGTTGGTCATGAGTAATCATAATAAATAACATAAAACACCCATGCTTTATTTTTAATCATTATATTTTCTGTGAGACTGAATAAAAAAGCACTAACTACAATGGATTTATTGGATTGTGTGAGCGGACTGAAGGTGAGATGCCTTGCTCAGGTCACCCAGAACTGCGAGCCACCATTACTGCCTGCCTCAGCAAGAATGAGCTTCAATTCTGCTAAAGTATGAATCAGCTTCCCGGCACACTAGTTTGATAGCAAATTTCTCAGGACCCTGCCAACCCAATCCTTGCTTCACAGATAAGTTTGTGAACTCTGGTTTCAGGTTCCCCAGAAACATCTTTCTGCAGTGTCCATTTCCTCTCCCTGGACCCTCACAGCAACTCTCAAGTTTGCTGCCTCCAAAAGAAAGAATGCATGTGCACAGCCACATCCACACACACACCAGCCTGTTAGTTTGCCTGAAAATCTTCCCTTCCATATAATACACTGCACTCAGATGATTTTGTAACAATGCAAGAATACATATATTAAAAAAGACAAAAAACAATGCATGCTTCCTAGTGACTAAAACTTAACTTCAGAAAGTTACAATCTTGTTCTGTGCAAGTTCACCATTTAGTCAGTTCCTAAACACTTTAGCTCCCTGGTTGAAGGATTCAACTTTCTTGGATTACAAGAGTTCTGGCCGCTTGTCTGTCCTGGTGCTGGACAACATAATGGCATTTTGCCTCTGCCTGTGTCTTCTCAAAGTTCATTAATCATGTTTCAAGAGAGAGGAAGGCACCCTGGAGGGTGGGGGCGAGGATAGCCTCCACTTCCTGTCAAAATTGTTAAGTAGTCATCTTCCCCCTCGCTTGCTTAATGCATTTGTTTACCTTACGTGTAAATGTACTTTTCATTATCTTTTGTCATCTCAAGCATAACTTACATTGCTGGTACATTTGATGAGTTGGATCACAAAGGCCGCCTTCAGACTGTCCCCCAATGTGCTGATCATACCACTGAGCCTGCCTGCATCACAGTAGAGTCAAACTGGTGATGAGCATTCTATGGTCTAGGAGAAGCTGAGCTTAGTCACTGCCTACCAAACACATTTTAGGAACGTATTTCCAGCACACACATATGGTTCTTAATACATGGCTCAGACATGCACCCCACCATAATATTCATGACCAGCATGTAACCAGTATGTTTCTGATGCCTTTTAGATACAGATTGATGATAGTTGATTGGGGCAGTGATTGTGTGGGGCCCAAGAGAATTTTTGACTGGGGTGTACTCTGGCTGTTGGCATCAAGGAGCTCCCTGATCATAGAAGGCACTATGCCAGTGGTCTCCAACCTTTTTACACCCAAGATCACTTTTTAAATGTCAGGGCAAGCCAAGATCTACCCCATCCCTTCCCCAAGACTCCACCCTCTCCATTCCCCTCCTCTCCACCACTTGCTGTCCCCAGCCCATGCTCACTCTCACTGGGTTGAGATAGGAGGTGCGGCCTCTGGGGTGGGAATGAGGGATTTGGGTATGGGAAGGGGTGAGAGGTGCAAGCTCTGGGAGGGAACTTGGATGCAGGAGGAAGTGGAGAAGGAGATGCTGGCTCAGAGAGGGGGCTCCAGGCTGGGGAGTGTTGGGGTCAGGTGGAGGGCTGGGGTGCTGAGCAAGCCACAGGCTTGTGGATGTGAGGGTGCAGGAGTTTGGGTTGGGTATATGAGGGGCTCAGAGCAGGGGGTTGGGTATATGAGGGGCTCAGGGCACAGGTTTGCAGTGTGTGGATGGTGCAGAAGTGTTGTGGCACAAGACTCAGGATGTGGGGGGCTCAGGGCAGAGGGTTCAGGTATATGATGGGCTTAGGGTTGGGGTGCGTGGGGGGTGTCCAGGAGTGTCATAATGCTGTGACCAGATGCGGCTTGGCCCCAATTGGGGGCTTGATGGCCATGCTTCATTTTTAAATAAAATATTATGTCCAACACAAAAGGTTTCAACATTGTCTTTATTTATGGGAGGGGCAAGGAACATTTTGGGGGTCGCGGGCCACTGACTCACAGAAAATCAGCCGGGAACCACACAAGTGAGATCAGGGCCAGCCCGAGCCATTTTGGTGCCCCGGGCCCGGGCGTGTGGCACCGCCCCCAGGCGCATGCATGGGCCTGCCTCTGGGGCGTGGGCCCGCCCCCCTAGGGAGCACGGGCCCACCCCTGGGGCGCACGGTGCATGCGCGAGCCTGCCCCCGGGGCGCACGGCGCATACACTGCCCATCCCAGCCTGGTCACCTCTGCTGGCGCGCAGCCCGGGGCAGGCCGTGCCTGGCTGTGCAGGGCCCCGCAGCTGTGGGGGGAAGGGTGCTGCTGGCTGGCGCTGCGAGGATGGTGGGGGGGCTAGTGCTGCGGGAGCCGGGCACACGGCGCCTGATGGCAGCTATAAGGGACACCGCGCGCCCCTTACAGCTGCCATCAGGCACCCCCCATCGGTTGGCGCCCCGGGCAGCTGCCTGGCTCGCCCACCCCTGAGTCCGGCCCTGAGTGAGATGCAAAAAACCAACCCCTCCAAAAACCCCAACCCTCACTGATCCCATGTGATGTGTGGGTAGGTAGGACTGAGGTTCAAGGCCTAAGGCCAGATTAACTCTTCTGGGGTTCCAGGTTTAGTGGATTTTGTGGGCAATCCTAGGCTCTGGGGTGGGGCCAAAAATGAGGGATCCGGTGTGCAGGACAGGGCTGCAGTGAGTGGGATAGGAATGGGGGTGCAGAATCTGGCTCGGAAGTAGGGTGCAGGAGCAACCTGGGGGCAGGTGTCTGGCCAGGAGGGAGGAGGCAGGAACAGGGTGTTGGTGAGTGTCTGGCCAGGGGGCAATGGCAGGGTGTTCGTGGGTGTTAGGCCAAGGGAGAAGAGACAGGGGCAGGGTGCTGGTGTGTTACTGGCCAGGGGGAAGGGACAGGGTGCTGATGGGTGTCTGGCCAGGGGGCAGAGGTAGGTTGCTGGTGGATGTCTGGCTAGGGGAAAGGGGGGCAGGGGCAGCTTGGCTAGTACCTGGGGGTGTCCAGGGATGAGTATCTCTCAGGAAGGATCTGCAGGCAGCACTAGAAGAAGACACGTGCAGCTCATTTAAGACAAGAAAACATAGATGTGACTTTGTGGAGGGGAGGAACAGTGTGCGCATGTGCACTTCTTGAGAAGCTGGATCTGATGTGGAGCCGTGGGACTTCTCACCCCTACCCCCACTGCAGGAAGCCAGGTTTGGCTTCAATTTTGTGAGGAGCGGGAGGCTGTAATGCCAGCATGGGCTCCTTGTTGCAGGTGGGGGAGACTGCATCGAGATCAATTGGCAGTGCCTCTGCGATCTACCAATTGATCACAATCTACTGGCTGGTGACCACTACACTATGCAAAGGCAAAGTAGTATGATTTTAGAAAAACAAACTATATTAAGTTCAAGAAGAATGTGCAAAGTATTCCAGAAATGGTTTATATGAAAAATTAATAGTGAGTGATATTTGGGGCTGAGTGTACATTATAGGCCAGACTCTGATACCCTGGCTTATTTTGGATAGTACTTTCTCAGGTGGTCTGACTGTATCAGGGGGCTGCTAATGCAGTACATTGTTATGAATAAGGAGTGAAGAACTGGCTGTTTCTATGAGCAGGGCCCCTTTCTCCTCCCATTGAGATGCAAGGCAAACGATCTCAGTGCCAAATCAGGCTTTATCTAAGGAACAAATATTCAAAACTAAAACCAGATATATGACCATTGTTACCCTGACACTGACAAATAACTTGTTTATATAGTATAGTAATGTAAATAATTATTATTGGGTGAAAGTCCTTAGGTGTTTAGTTCTTACTCAGCCCTTACTTGGCCAAACTCCCATTGTGTAAGGGCATCTGAGATTGACCCATGGTTAACTGATCTGATTCACTGTTATCTTTTTACTACAAGTAGTTTCTCAGAAGAATCCTTCAAGCCTCCAGTTCTTTGGAGGCAATGTTAAATGGTCACTATCATCTTGTTGTGACTGATCAAAATTTTATACTTGTGATAGTCATGAATGGGCTTTCACCTGGTTGTAGGCCTAGAGACTTGATGTCACGTTACCTAATAATCATATAGTCAGTTATATTGGTAGTTACACATATGTTGTGCTGGGTCCTGTAATCTACTGAGAATTGGATTCCATCGATATCAATCACAAATAAAGGCACTTAGTACATCATAAGCCAGGGGTAGGCAATAAGTCTCAGGTGGTTTACCAGGGTCAGCCACTGATGAGCCGACACCTCTTTATTTGCCTGCACATCTACATGTATGGCCACCTGCACCTCCTGTTGACTGTGAATGGCCATTCTCGGCCAATGGGAGCTGTGAGAAGTAGCACAGACCAGGACACTGCTTCCCGCAGCTTCCATTGGCTGGGAATGGCAACCTGCAGCCAATGGGAGCTAGAAGCAGACATTCCTGCGGAGGCGCAGATAAATAAAGCTGTGCCGGCCCACCAGGGGCTGGCTGATCCTAGTGAACCGCTTCTGGCCCATGGGCCGGTTATTGCCCAGCACTGTCATAGGGGCTGCTCAACAATTAAAAGGAGTATGTTCTAAAACAAAGGAAATAGCATCTCATGATACAAATCATCAACTACTTTCCAGAACTGTCCATAAGGAATTTTTGCAGACATGCACAACATCACAAAATGGGTTGGGTATATTATAGGTGAATTTTTAATCTCCTCTTCATCATCATGAGCAAGCCATGGCTGGAAGCAAAAGAGCAGAATTGAGAGACAGATGTTATGATCTGGTATGAAAATATCCATAGCACAGGGCCTACCTGGAGGGTCTCACTTTATGACATTCTTCACACTTACTCATAGAGTCATAGCTTGATGCCATTACTTTGGCTGTTTCACAGTTGCAATCTGGATGTCACTATATTTCAGGCTGGAAGCTTCACATGGCCCCAAACCTTTAGGCTTCCATTGAACTTTAGGCTTGGTTTGGAAAATTCATTTAAAATTAAATTAGCTGTAGCGACAAAACCACAGCTCTTGAATAGGAAGCTTCAGATGGCATTTAAACACACTCCTCTAATACTCTAATGTCAGAAATGGTTGGCGGTAAAAACCATACCCTCAGGCAATAATCCTGGGAGAGTCACAATATGTATATCGCCTATTTGAATGTGATTGGGGGAGGGAAGGGTTAGAATAGAAAAGGAAAATCAACAATTTTATTAGTATCAAAGATCTTGAGAGAGATCTATGTCCACAATCCTGCATGCCTCTGAAGTTTTGGTTCCTGACACAGATTCTGCAGCTATTCTCTCTCACTTTATAATGGACTGAACCAACACCCCAGATCCAAAGATGCTTAAACTTTTGGAAATGTATAAATATGGGTTAGAACTTTGTGGCTATCAATCCTTCTTTCTTTATCACTGTAGTGGGAGTAGGTAGGATTGATCCCCTGGGTAAACAATGCTTGTTACTTTTGTCTGGGTTCTTATATGGACTGTTCTGCAACTTTGGACATTTTTGAAATATAAATGGACTTACAATTTTAAACCCTGTGGGCCAAGTACTATATGACCCTGTGCACACAGAGATGCTGGGAATCTAGTGTGTAAATGTGTGCTGTCCATGACTAAAAATGGTTGTTTCAATTCTAGTTCCCTTTTCAGTGATGCAGAACTTACTGGACAGAGTCTCTATCCAAGCTTGGTCTTTTGTTCTCTGGGTGAAATCCTGGCCCCACTGATATGAACGGAAGTTTTGCCATTGACTTCAGAAAGGCCAGAATTTTACCCAATATATTTATTCCTTTGTTCATCTACCATGCTATGGTTTTAATGTAAAACCTTCCCTCCCAACAAATAATTCTCTCCTCATGTAAGTGTGAACAAATTGGACAAAAAGGACATTCTCAGCATAAATGTGGCTTATATTAATTCTGCTTTTATATCCTATACATCCCCATTTGCAAGGGAAGGGGACAATTTTCAAAGTGCCAGTCAGATTTTGGCGTCATTAGATTGCATTGGAGCTAAAGTGATTTTTGGAAGTCTGTCAGTCGGCAATTTGTCAAAAATAAGTACTTTTTTTGTTTTATTAGTATCGTAACTATGCACATATGAATAATGCTATTCCATTGTTCTCCAGAGGGAAATGTTAAATATTTAGATTTAAGAGTAAAATTTGGTTCTGATCTCTTACAAGTGCTTCAACTCAGAATATTGAGCTGTTACAAGTAAAGGAGCATAAATATCGAATAATAAAGTCCTAGAACTCAAAGGGACCTTGCAAGGTCATCAAATCCAGTTCCCTGCCCTAACGGCAGGACCAACCACTGTCTGGATCACTATTTCCGAAAGTGCTCCACGAAACCACTTTGAGAAACACAGTAACTGGCCGCCCCGGTTTGTTTATTTACTGGTGCTGTGGCCACGGAGCCTCACTGCTTCCGTTGGCTCCATTTTGTCCTTTGCAGCCAAGGGGACCTACGGGAAGCAGCATGGGCCGGCCCACCGCTTCCCGCTGCTCCGCTTGGCTGCAAAGAGCTAAACGGAGCCAATGGGAGCTGTGAGGCTCCATGGCCACAGCACCAGTAAATAAACAAACTGGGGAGGCCAGATAATGTGTTTCTCAAAGTGGTTTCGTGGAGCACTTTCGGAAATAGTGATCTAGATCATTCCTGATAGATGTCTATCCAACCTGCTCTTAAATATCTCCAGAGACGGAGATTCCACAACCTCCCAAGGCAACTTATTCCAGTGTTTAACCACCTTGACAGTTAGAAAGTTTTTCTAATGTCCAACCTAAACCTCCCCTTGCTGCAATTTAAGCCCATTGCTTCTTGTCCTATCCTTAGAGGCCAAGGTGAACAATTTCCCCGCCCCCTTCCCTGTGACACCCTTTTAGACACCTGAAAACTGCTATCATGTCCCCTCTCAGCCTTCTCTTCTCCAAACTAAACAAGCCCAATTCCCTCAGCCTTCCCTCATAGCTCATGTTTTCTAGACCTTTAATCATTTTTGTTGCTCTTCTCTGGACCTTCTCTAATTTCTCTACATATTTCTTGAAATGCAGTGCCCAGAACTGGACACAATGCTCCAACTGAAGCCTAATCAGTGCAGAGTAGAGCAGAAAAATGATTTGTCTTGCTCAGAACACTCCTGTTAATGCATCCCAGAATCATGTTTGCTTTTTTTGCAACAGTGTCACTCTATTGACTCATATTTAGCTTGTGGTCCACTATGACCCCTAGATCCCTTTCTGCCGTACTCCTTCCTAGACAGTGACTTCCCATTCTGTATGTGTGAAATAGATTGTTCCTTCCTAAGTGGAATACTTTGCATTTGTCCTTATTAAACCTCATCCTGTTTACCTCAGACCATTTCGAATTTTGACCCTATCCTCCAAAGCACTTGTAACACCTCCCAGCTTGGTATCATCTGCAAACTTAATAATTGTACTCTCTATGCCATCATCTAAATCATCGATGAAGATATTGAAGAGAACCCGGTCCCAGAACAGACCCCTGCAGAACCCCACTTGTTATGCCCTTCCAGCATGATTGTGAACCATTAACAGGTGAGCAGACTGTTATGCACCCGCCTTATAGTAGCTCCAAAATGTTTGTATTTCCCTTGTTTATTGATAAGAAGGTCATGTGAAATCATGTTTATTCCCCATGGCTTTTGGAATAGAAATTGATGTAATAATGTAATTTTCAGTCATGTTACTTTTGAGAATTGGGAAATATGTTATACATACCTGGTGTGTTTCATGCTGCTTTTGCAACCTTCATGTATTTCCTATAATATACAAGTAATGCAGAGATCTCAGTGGGAGTTTTGACAGCAGAGAGATTGCTGGCTTTGTTGCCAGTTTGTCCATGATTTCCTAAAAAGAATATTTGATTCATATAGTCTTCTTATAATCCTTGCAGCTTCCCTGGGAAGCTAATATAATTGTCCTCATTTCGTAGATAAAGGGAATGAAATGTAGAGTATAAGGGTCAGATTTTGTGATTGGTCTCTAATTATGGATGCTGAACTGTGAATACCTAAGGACTGATTTTTTTTCCAGTGGTAATAAGTACCATTGGGTACTCCATACCTTGGTAAATCAGGCTCTAGTTGCCTAAAGTTTGGTACCCTAAAGTAAAGCACCAAAAATGAGAGAAATAATGATAAATATGAACAGTTGGTCCTAGCGGATCAGCTCATCAATGTGCAGAATAAATTTTATGTGCACCAAGATACGTGTGGATGTGCACCACCAGTAGAAACACATGCTGCTGGCTGTGGGTGCTCTGCTAATCAGCTGGGTGGCATGTGATTCTCTCCTGGGTGGCCACGCAAGCACTCAGCTTACAGGGAACACTGCTGCCCATATGCCCTAATGGAATTGTGGATTTATTTGGTTCTTTCATATCATCCTACATGTCTTCAAACAATTGAAAACATGAAAAATCACATTTTCTCTTAATTACATTCTGATTTGTCAATTTCTAATTCAGAATTATGTCCTGAATGTGTATGGTGGGTTTTTTGTGGTTGTTGTTTTGTTTTTGCAACTAGCTAAAGTACAGTATAATGATGTGTGAGATATATGGTTTTTGTTACTTGTTAAACATTTATTTGCCGAGTTCTGTACAAAACAGAGATAAAAAGAAGAGTGGGCTTTATGTATGTGTCTGCTATGTTTGGAAAAAAAAGTCTCTGATCATACTTGAAATTCCAAGTCTTTTATGCTTTCAACAAAATCTCTCCTGTGGGATAGGACACTGTGAATAACATGCATCTGTGGAACCATTTAGTAGATTTACAGCAGGCAGGACGATAAGTGCGAGGCAGGTGAGAATCTATGAATGCAGAATAACACACTGCATCAGGCAGAGTTCTCTGTACTTTTCAGAAAAGTGACTCCGTTGTCAGTGAAGCACCAGTAAGTTTCCTTCAGGCAGCTTTGCCTCCCTGATCAGTAGATATAGGAAATAAACTGTTTATAAGCTGTCTGATCTCCAAAGAGGGTCAGTGATAATGGATGACTGAGCAGCGGAGATGAGCAAACCTGTACTGCCTCCTGTGGTTAGTTGTTGTCAGATGTTTGGCTGCATGTGCGTTCGTTCTGTATGCTGTACTGACTTTGGCCAGACAGCCTGTATAGCAGTCTCCCATTGAACTGCCCCAAAAAATCCATATGCTCAGTTCATAGTAAAGGAACTTGGTCAGGTTTCTTGTCAATCCTGTTGTCCCAGCTCCGTGGTTACAGGTACACTACCATTGTGCTCATTGCAGTTCATTAGCTCAGTTAATGGTGGGACATTCCATTATCCCCTAAGCCAGCCAAACAGACTGCTGAGCCTCAATTTTATACATCAGTACAAACAAATTACATATTGCCTCTCTATGTATCTGGGCACCTTGTTGTCTGTCAATTCAATCAAAACCTCTGTCCTCATTATGCGGTCATTCTGACCTTCTCTTTATGCTGGTCAGAATATTCCTGTAATCTTTGAGGGATGAGTTGGTGTTGAGGTGTTACATCAACAAAGTTCTGAGCACTACTTTACTTTAGCTCAAGCCTCATAGCAGGCCTCTGATACAAGGACTTGTTTCAGGCCCTCTTCCTAATTCACCTCCAATTAAACCCAATCAGGCATCTTAGAGTTCAAAGATTTGGATTACATTCTGCTGGTTTTTAGCTTAGCATCCCACTGAGAAATACAGGTTAGGTTGTGGGTAAAGAGAAATTCAGTGGACAAACACAGGATGAAAATAGAATTGGGAAGAACAAGAAATACAAAGAGACAGCAATGATGGTGAGATTTTATTTAATTATGTAATGATACACTCTGCATTAGGGATGTAAAAGTGTAAATGTTTAAATGGTTAACCAATAAGTTTCAGATTATTAGTTCCATTACAGTTACACACTGGTTTCCCCAGGAGAAGGGCTGGCAGAGGCTGCTGGCCCCGCTCCCAGGGAGCTGACTTCACTGCAGGATCTGAAGTGTATAGCTTACATTCAAGCTTTACACTGCAAAGCTCGCAGTGTGTGTAACCGTTTAACCACTCGGATTTTTAGAAGTTACATGGTTACATTTTTAAACAACCTTTTACATCCCTAATCTGCGTACATATCCTGTACAATTACAGATATGAAAAGACTGCCATTGGTTTCTATAGACTTTGTATTAGGCCTTTCAGCCAAGAGGCAAAGGGCAGGATAGAAATTGAAACTATCTTTTTACTCCTAGAAGTGCTTCTTTGTGCGTTAACTCTTAATTCGATTTGGAGAAGCTCATGTCACTGTCACTTTCTTGTGGATTCCAGTCTTCAAAGCTGTCAATCCAAATCCTTCCATCAGCATTCCACGTTCTTAAAGAGAGCTGCAGGTTGCCAGCCTCTGATCTATATTAATTTCTGATCCTCTTTGAAGACATATATCCTATGGTTTAATGTAAGATCTCCAATATGGTGACATAAATGTAAATCTCTTTCTATATAAATAAGACAAGAATGGAGACCTTTTTTTCCTGTTCTGAATTTGTCACCACCATATTAAAAAAAAACCAAAAACCAAACAAACCCCAAAACCAACACCTTTGTTGCTCTTAATTGAAAAAAAAAAAAATCCAAACCAAGAAAGTGTTAAGGAAACAATTTTTGAAAAGCAGAAGAAAATGCAGACTACACAAGGAGTGAGAAGAACTAATGAAGACAGATTTCTTCATAGGAAAAAAAACCCCTTCATTGTGGAGGATATACTAAGAAATATTCCAAAGCTATTGAAAAAGGTAAAAAAGGAAAATGCTTGGTCTAATTAATTTCATATGTGATGTTTCCCAGTGCCGCTGTATGCCAAAAAGTTAATAATGGATGTGCAGCAATATTAGAGATTACTTTCTTTTGGGCTACATCTGTTGTATTAGAAAATAATTAGTCGGGTATTTTGATCAGACCACTTTAAAGGGTGTGTGCATAGGTAGCAGGTAATGACACTTGCCATGAAGATTACCTAACATTTTCCATTGTAACATGGTAGGGAAGAAGGAAGCAGACTTACTGGGAAACAGAGGGATGAAGGGTAATTGATTATCTACAGGACCCTTGTCTTACTCACTGGTGCTCATGGAATAAATCAGGGAGGCATAGTGAAGGAGGCTGTTGTCATGCTGCTTGGTTTGTGACAATAATTGCAAGGTACAGTTAGGAAGACAAGGGCTTGAAGCAGGGATGGCCCTGGGTCACACAGTAGGAACAGAACCCAGCCCTCTTGAGCCCCAGTCTCTTAGGCCATGCCATCTGCCCAGCCCAGTGTTCCTGTGGCAGTTTTAATGAGTGCCCTTGAGGGGTGTGTGCCATTGTGTACCTTGCCTTAGCATTAACAGAACACCCCTTCTCCTTTCTTTGTCCTGGGGTTCCCCCATTGTAGCTGAGACTCATTGCTAAGCATGCTGGCTGGAGGCAGTATGGGGAAAGCCCCCTTTGCTGTGTCAGTCACATGGGAGTGAGATCTTTATTTTTTTTTAAATGTAAGACACAGGAACTGGCCTTGTTCAGTGTCAGTGGGCAGCTCCCTAGCTCGTCTCAGGAGCCAAATCCTGCAGCCCTTGCTCAGCAGGACCTTCTGTTGAGTTTGACAGAGAGTGTAGTGTCCAATGTAACAGAGGAGGGACAGTGGCCAGTTGCAGGGAGCGCATGAGATTGTGTCCTGCTGCTGCCGTGCACGTTTTCCCCTTTTCTGGGTGCCCCGGTAGAGATGGCGGGGGCCTGATTTGCAGAATTGCTGAGTACTCACCATTCCACCTGAGGGCAATGGGAGGTGGGCTCTGAACTGGGAAAGGGGAGGTATAAGTGCTGACAGATCAAGCCTCAGGGATCTCAAATTGCGCAAACAGGATTAGTGGACGCTTCTGAGACTTTTGTGCCATCTCACTGTGCCTTTAGTTCTCCATCAGCGACAGGGGTTATTAACACTATTTTGCCCCACACGGATGTTGTGAAAATAAATTCAGGGTTATTTGTGAAGCATTTGATACCACAGTGATGAGAACCCTAGAAATGCTCAGGATGAAATAATTCTGTATTCAGAGCAGGGTTGGAATAGCATGCAGTAAATAGGGTCTGGGGTCACACACGTGAAATGATTAGGCTAAAAAGAAACACACTTAAACCTCCATATTCTGAGTGTCACTAATCCAGGAGCACCCATGATACTGGTGTTCCTGCTTCTCTGTGCCCTGACATTCCCCCTCCTTTGCAGCTGGAGGAACAGCAGTGCACAGAGCCACTTTTGCCCACTGCTCCCATAGCAGCAGGGAGTGATGCCTGTGAGCCACAGGGAACATGGAACCACATGTGCCCCTGGGAGCGAGGCAACAGGTAAGTGCCTCATGCCCAGACCCTGCAGTGCCCTCCTTGACTCAGCAAAATCTTTAATCCAGTATACTCTATTTCCCAGGGTTGCCACGTAAAAGAGGTTCAAGTGTATTGAGTAGCTAACCAATCTGTGAATGCTGGTCATCCTGTGCACTGAATGAGGCAGGGATCCTGTGGAAAAAATGGTATATAATCATGTAATTAAAGACTGCCTCTTAATGCATAGGCACAAGGTGGTCCATTAAAGTTGCCCAGTCAACCTTATGCCTGGCATTTCCTAATTTTTGAATGCTTAACTTTGCAAACTTAACATGGTTTTTCATTTAAGGAAGCTTCTGGCTCATTGTAGACTATGCTGCTGGTTTTAATAGCCTTTGAGAAGGAGTCATAGAGTGCTCAAGTTCACAGCTGTGGAAAGAGGCTACTAATCCCTGGGAAAAGGTTCAGGAGCCTAGCGATAGATGTGAACTTGAACTCTCTCAATACCACTTGGTACTGACAGTGAAAGAGGGACTCTTGAGGTTCAAAGGCCCTTTACTTACCTGCCGTGCTCACTTGGGATAAATCCATCTGTTCATTCATTCCGTACCATTTTGAATCAGCTGAAAGTGTCAAGTAGCAAGAGAGGGAAAAGAAGAGAGCCTTTGGTGTGGCTTGTTGTGTGGAAAACTTAATCTTCTTCATGCTCACCAGAGAGCTTTTCAGATGACTTTTTTTTTTTAACATGTAACAAGTGCAGGGAACAAAAAAATCAATGGGCAGATGAACCCACGAGCCACTTCTGTTACGCTGACACTTGAGAGTGGTGAAAGTCCCCATTCAGGAAAGGCAGCTTGTTGTATACTCTGTACCTGCTGACTGGACAGCAGCTGACAGAATGAATGGGGGTGAGGAAGAAAAGTGGAAGCGAAGAAGTCAGCAAGAAGCAGGTTTCAGGGCATTGTGGCCCACAGGTAGGGCAAGAGGGCTGGCTCGGGAGCATTAGCAAATCAGAGTGGTGGCTGTTACTACAGGTTCAATGCTTCAACTCTTCAGCAAGAATAGAAGAAAGATTCTAATGGTGAGTTTAGTTTGAATGCAATGCAGAGAGGATGTTCTCTATGTACTAAGCAGATTAGCCATGGCTGTACTTCTGGATCAGTGTACTTCCCCATCTCTGGCTGTTTAAATAAAACCTGTGACTTAGGGTGTATCTACACAGCAGGGCTTAACTCGAAATAAGCTGCATAAATTGAGCTATGTCTATTGTGTAGCTTATTTTGAAATAGCTTATTTCGAAATAGGGAGCATCTACACAGCCCTTATTATGAAATACAGCACTCTTCCTCTTCCCTTATTCCTCAGTATATGAGGCTGTGTTCAGCTTTTCGAAAGGATGCTAATGAGACAAGTCGAATTGTAATGCAGCAGGGATTTAAATTTTCCGCTGGCAGCATTTTTGTACGAACATGGCCGCCGCTTTTTCCGCCCGGGGCTCGACGGAAAGAATGGCGCTGGTTTAAAGTTTTTCTCCGGAAGGGTGTTTTTTCCTCGGAAGATCCCTTATTCCTGATTTTAAGAGGAATAAGGATCTTCCGAAAAGGCTTTATTTTCCGCAAGAGCTGCTGTTTGACTGGCGCTTTTTCCACAAAGCCCCGAGCCGGAAAAAAGCGCAGTTATGTTCATGCAAATGCCGCGGGAAAATTTAAATCCCCGCTGCATTTGCAATTCAGACTTGTCTCATTAGCATCCCTTTTCCGGAAAAGGGTGCTAATGTAGACACAGCCTGAGGGTTACAGAAGTTGGAGTAAGAAATCCTCCAACTTGACAGTATTTTGACACTATTTTGAAATAACTGCCTGCTGTGTAGACATAGACTAAGTTATTTCGGAATAGCACTAGTTGCCACATACAGGGGTGACTTTCAGAAGCTCTCAGCTGGGGTGAGGTAGCTCTGACTTAGTTGTAGCCTCATGGGAGATCTTTGCCTGTTAACACCTCTTCTACCTGGTGAGAAAGGCAAGAGTAGTTGTACATGGATGGATTTTGAGGAGGAGGACTGGGCACCCACTGGAGTCAGACCTCATGTTAGCACAGATGACTTGCTGGCAGCATAAGATCTGACTCTTCCAGGGCCTATGGACAGAAAGATGGGCTTGTGGCTAAGGCAGTGGAATGAGACTTAACCGCTCTGGGTTCAATTCATGGCAGTGCTTCATGTTTCCTGGGTAACCTCAAGCAAGTCAGTTAAACAATTTTCTTTCTGTACAATGAGGCAAATGCTCCTCTCTCCAACTGGAATGTTATGAAGATAAATCCATTCATACTTGGGAGCTGCTCTGATACTATGATGTATATACATAATCTGCAGCATCTCCTGAAGTCACTAGGCCCCACCAGGGCTGCTATTGTGAGGGTGGCAAAGGAGGTAGTTGCCCTGGGACCCAGCAGTTTAAAAGGGCCCAGGGTTCCTGGCCCTTTAAATTGCTGTTGGAGCTCTATGTGGCACAGACCAGATGGGGGAGGCACGGAATGGTCCAGGAAGCGCTGAAAGCTGGCTGCTCCTAACCCTGCCCCTTCTGCGAGTGGAGCTGAGTGCTCGACACACACAGAGACACATATTCTTGCCCAAGGCCTGGGGAAGTCTGTTGCCAGTCCTGGGACCTTTAGCCCTTTGCAGCAGATGCTACACTTCTCCCAGGATCAGGCCCCAAGACTGTACTCTGTGAGTGAGATGAAGCCAGACTGAGATGAAGCCAGAGTTTAAATAAAGAACTACTGTAAACATCTATTTTGATCATACTTCAAGATCAACTTTTTTGCTTTGCTTCTGTTTTGCTCTCCAACAATTAAAATGTAGTCCAAACCTGCTGGTGTAGAAGCTTCAGTAAGCAGTGTTGTATATTGGGTTGTAGATATAGATCTTGTTGTTATAGTAACTGAGTAGGTCACTGGGGTCAGCCCAGCTAGTCTGGGTTTATTCTAGTTAGTTCTGTGCTTTGCAATAAAATGGACACTTGCAACTACTCCAGCTCTCTGCATTTCCACTGATTTCTTCCTATACTGTGAAACTCCCCACGACATAACAAGTGGCGACGAGGATGGGATGCCTGTGCTGCCTCCAGCAACAAAAGAAGTAGAAGTCAATGTAAGAAAACAAACTTTTTTGGCTGTTTTGGAAGGTGGGGTAAGAACTGACTGCTACACTGTGCAAACTGAAACTAAGATCAAGGAGCCTAGAGACTGAAAAAGAAAAAAAAAAAGGAGGGAGTGCAACAGCCATGGCTACACTTACAGGGCCACTGGGACCTTTTGAGGAGACTATAGAGCAATGGCACGTATATACTGAGCGTTTTGAACTTTTTGTTATTGCAAATGACATTAAAGAAGAAAAGAAGGTGCCAATATTTTTAAGTGTTGTAGGGGCTAAGACTACTCTCTGCTACGCAGTTTGCTGCTCCTGTTAAGCCAGAGACCAAATCTTACAGTGACATTGTGGAAATCCTGGGTCACATTATGCTCCAAAACCACTGGTAATTGCAGAAAGGTACAGGTTCCATAACAGAGACCAAAAAGAAAGTGAAACAATTGTACAATTTGTAGCCAATTTGAAAAAGCTTGCTGAACACTGTGAATTTAAGGAGATGTTAAATGATGCCATATGTGACAGGTTAGTGTGTGGCCTGCACAGTGAAGCTATACGGAGGCGTCTGTTAACAGAAGCTCAGCTCACCCTACAGAAGGCCATTGATATTGCGGTCTCCATGGAACTGGCCACACAGGAGGCACACACCTTAGTGCACCCTGGGGTGCATAAATGTCCCAAGAACCTACTCACAAAACAGTGGGGAGCCAGGAATGTTACCGCTGTGGTAAGCCAGGTCACCATGCATCAGAATGCTGGTGTAAGAACCTAGTGTGTCGACAGTGTGGAAAAAGGACACATTGAGCGTGCCTGCAAACAAAAGAAAAAGAGGCCTGTGGGCTGGCGGAACAAAAAGGAAAATCTGCATACCATCGAGCAGATGTCTGATGATCAAAGTGACACCCTGTCTGAAGAAGAAGCGCCATGCTATGTTTTGTCTTTTGCAAGGGGCTCCCATGAATACTGGGTAACCCCACTGTTGGATGGCAAACCGGCACGCATGGAAGTGGACACTGGTGCAGCAGTTTCATTGGTCTCAGACACGGTGTATAAGGAAAAGTTGAAGCATCTTCCACTTAAGGCAACAAAGATCATTCTGAAGACATACACAGGAGAAGCAGTACTCTGTTGGGCACTACTGATGTTAAGGTGGAACTAAATGGACAGACTGCAGAATTACCACTGTTTATGGTGAAAGGCCATTACCCAGCCTTAATGGGGAGATCATGTTAGGAAGATCCCACTGACTGGGCAGAAGTGCACCGGATGACTAAAGAAGAAACAGGTCTGACTGATATATTAAAGAAACATGCTGCTGTTTTTGGAGAGGATCTGGGAAGTATGAAGGAATCACCGTGAAACTGAACATTAAACCTGGTAGCCAACCAAAATATCTGAAGGCCAGAACTGTGCCATATGCTATCAGGCCAAAAGTTGAAGCAGACCTGGAGCACCTAGTCAAAAATGGAGTCCTAATACCAGTTACCCATAGTCCATGGGCAACTCCAATAGTTCCAATATTGAAGAAAGACGGTTCTGTTCTGGATTTGTGGGGATTTTAAGGTCACTGTTAACCCTGTTTTATGTGCAGAGCAATTTCTTCCTCGCATCGATGACATCTTTGCGGGCCTGGCTGGGGGACAAAAGTTCAGCAAGATTGATCTGAGTCAAGCATATTTACAGATGCAAGTTGATGAGGAATCCCAAGAGCTGTTGACTATTGTGACTCATAAAGGGCTTTATCGCATTGTCGCTACCCTTCGGAATAACTTCTGCCCCAGCCTTGTTCCAGAGAGCTATGGACCAGATCTTGTGTGGCTTGCCAGGAGTTCAGTGCTATCTTGACGACATCCTGGTCACAGGCGGGAAACGAGGAGGATCACCTTAAGAACTTAGAGGCTACCCTACAAAGACTGGAAGAGTATGGCCTACGAGTCCGTGAAAGATAAGTGTGCATTCTTTCAGCCCTCTGTTGAATATTTGGGACACATCATTGATGCTACTGGTCTTCATAAGTCCCCTTCAAAAGTTAAGGCTATTGTGGAGGCTCCACCCCCTCAAAATGTTAGTCAACTTCGCTCATTTCTAGGACTATTGAACTATTATGGAAGGTTTATTTCACAGCTAGCCACACTATTAAAACCACTTCACGAGCTCCTTGGCCAGAACAAGGTCTGGAAGTGGACTGACGCCTGTGATGTTGCATTTAACAAGGCTAAATGTGCATTGCTAAACGCAGAGGTCCTGATGCATTTTGATCCATCCTTACCTTTACAGTTGGCTTGTGATGCCTCCCCATATGGAGTGGGAGCGGTCTTGTCACATGTTATGCCTTCAGGAGAGGAGAAACCAATTGCTTTTGCTTCGCGCACCTTAAGCAAGGCTGAAACTAACTATGCAAATTGAACGTGAAGCATTGGGAATCGCTGAATTGGAAATTTCACCAGTACCTGTTTGGACGGAAGTTTACACTTCTCACTGACCATCGACCTCTGACGCGATTTTTGGTCCACACTCAGGTATTCCACCAATGGCTGCTAGTCATATGCAACGATGGGCATTGTGGCTTTCAGGACACACATATGAGATCAGATATCGGAAAGCCACTCTACATGGCAATGCAGATGGCTCTCTAGGCTGCCTTTGCCAGTCAAACATCAAGATAGTGGCCAGAAGGAAATCTTTTACTTTGAACAGGTGGAGAACATGCCCATCACTGCTGCACAAGTTAAGAGAGCAACTCGGGTTGACCCAGTACTGTCCCAAGTAATGGAACTAGTGATGCGTGGAACATCTCTACGGAACTCTCAGGTCTCATCTGACCTTGTCCCCTACATGTCCAGGAGAACGGAGTTATCAACCCATTCGGGGTGCTTGTTGTGGGGAATGCGTGTCATTATTCCAAAAATACTGAGACAACAGATGTTAGAGCAGCTGCATGCAGGTCACTGTGGAATGGTGCGCATGAAAGAAATTGCACGGGCTATTTTTGATGGCCTGGCTTGGACAGTGACATTGAAGAGAAGGCAAGAGCTTGTATTTCTTGCCAGGGTGTGAGGAATGCACCTCAATTGGCACCTCTACACCCATGGACTGGCCTGAAAACCATGGCAACGTATTCATGTTGATTTTGCTGGCCCATTTGAAGGTAGCATGTTATTGGTGGTGGTAGATGCTCATTCCAAATGGCCAGAAGTCTGTATAATGCCTTCCACTACTGCTGAGAGTACTATCCAAAAATTACGGGAATCTTCTGTCATCTGGGTATTCCTGAACAACTTGTGAGTGACAACGGTCCACAGTTTGTCTCTCAGGAGTTTGAAAATTTTATGAAAGCAAACGGATCCATCACATCACTTCAGCACCCTATCACCCAGCCACAAATGGATTGGCTGAAAGGTTTGTCCAGACAATGAAACAAGCTTTGAAATCGGTTAGAGGACATTCACTGCATAAAAGAGTCTGACACCTTCTTACTGTCCTACAGAAACACTCCTCATGCTACAACCAAAGTGTCCCCGGCTTTTCTAATGATGGGACGTCAGCTGCGCACGTGCTTTGATTTGCTGAAACCTTCAGAACCGCGACAAATTGTGCAACATCAGCAGCAAGGTCAAGTCATCAGGCGCATCCAGAGCAAAAGATCGAACCTTTAGTCCTGGACAGCCAGTTTTGGCTCGGAACTATGCTCCTGGAGCTAAATGGGTCCCTGCCACTATTATTGCTCAAACAGGACCTGTTTCCTATACTGTCCGGACTGCGAAGGATCTCATCTGGCGGCACGTAGATCAGTTATTGACAGGTTATTCCTGCCCCCAAGGCACATCTCCAGTTGAGTTGCCCATCCTTCCCACTGCTGGTGAGCTACCGTGTCAAGAATCACCTGCTCCTGACTCTCCGCCTCCATCACCACCAGCGGCGAACAATAACCCCCTCCCTGAGCAGGCTGATCCAACAGCCTCACCTGTTCACACTTCAAGTTCCCAGCCCCGTGTCAGGCCTGCACCCATAACATCTTCGGGTGCGAGAACGCCAGACGTCCGCCGTAATCCACCTAGAGAAAGGAGGCCTCCTCAACGGCTGGACCTTTAGTTGAGATTAACTCACAGATGGGGCAAAATAATCCCCAGGGTTAGCTGGGAACTTGAGGCGGTCTACCCTCATTTCATAGTTAGTTTTTGTTTTCTTAAAGGGACGTTTTTATTAAGGGGGGGAGGAATATGTTGTATATTGGGTTGTAGATATAGATCTTGTTGTTATAGTAACTGAGTAGGTCACTGGGGTCAGCCCAGCTAGTCTGGGCTTATTCTAGTTAGTTCTGTGCTTTGCAATAAAATGGACACTTGCAACTACTCCAGCTCTCTGCATTTCCACTGATTTCTTCCTATACTGTGAAACTCCCCCACGACATAACAAGCAGATATGGAGGTGTTGGGGAAAGCAATGAAATTCATTTATGAATTTTGAACTCGGTGGATTTAGTGTTTTGAAAAGGGTCTCATTGGTTGTTTATGTAACAGATGAGCAGAAATTCTCAGGGCTTCATTTCTGAATGTAAATGTCTTTTCTCCTGCTCCCTACAAAAAGCAGAAAGGCAGCCCACAAAATGAAATGTTTTTATTGAAAATGATCAAAGCCCCAAAATTTCAGTAGTAATTTCTTCCAAAAAATAGCAGAAACAGAGTAATAAGACTCTCCATTAACTACTCTATACCCTGCTTTGCCAAAGTACCGGGGAGTATAAAGTGCTGAGAGAGAGAAAAAGAGAGAGAGAGAGAGAGCCCTTTCTAAACATCTCATATTCCCTGAATATGGAATTCCTGAGAACTTTTTAGAGTCCTTGCCTGTGTCTTGCCTACTGACATTTTCCTCTGTTTACTTTTCTTATGGATTGAGAGCAAACTGCAATATGGGAATCTCCTCAGTTTATCAGACAGACATTTTTCCTTGCACCCTTGTTCTGAGTGGCTTAACAAGGCTGCTTCTCTCAGTAGAAACCTGTTCCACAGAAACTATTTTGATAGTCAGAATCAAAATAACTTAAAGAAGGTAACTTTTTTTAAAAATCACAAATATAATCCTGGCTTCACTTTGTTACAATTTGTAGATTCATTATTATGATTTAAATTTGAATGTGATCTGGGCATTTGCGTTTTTTGTTTGTTTTCTGCCTTTAATTTCCTTAACTGATTTATTTTAGTCCCCTTTTATTTTTGTCTGTTCCCTAAATATCCTTGACTTTTTTCTTCTTCCTTTAAAACATTATTTGGTAACCTCTTTTAGTCGCCAGATTAATCTCACTGGGAACAGACATACTCATTTTATCCAGAGAAGCAATACAACATAGGAAACTATTGTACAGTGGCATGGTACAGGATTTCCACACAGTACCTTGCCACTGTGTCTCAACATTGATCATTATCCTGGAGGGCTCATTATAGGATGAGTCATGTCTACACAACAACTATGATACTAGCACCTGATCTCTGCTAGCCAACTCCGGCTCATGCATGGCGTTCGGGCTGCAGGACTGTTCCATTTCTGTGTAAATTTCTAGGTTCAAGCATCCTGTAGGTTGGGAGGGTCCCAGATCTTTGGCTCCAGACTGAGCCTGGAAATCTAAACAGCAGTGAAACAGTCCTGCAGCGCAATTCCCATGAGTCTCAGTCAGCTGGCCTGAGTCAGCAGCAGGTGTCTAACCACAGTGTAGACATAACCTAGTTAGATCACTTTGAATGGATAGACTGCAAGTAAGTCAGTGAACTGTTACCAGCTACAGGCATGTTTTTGTGATGTGGGCACTAGTCCACAAGAAACCAGACTGAGATCCACCATTTGATCCCTGGGAGGTAACTTTTTACTGCAAATTTGAGCTACATCCTATTAAAATAACTGAGTAGGTTGAAGCTATTTCATCCTTAAGAGGGAGTCAGGGCAATAGTCTGGCTCTACTATATTTAATGGCAGTGGAGCTCTGTATTCAAGATAATGATCATTTAAGTACTAGATGTGGATAGGCTGCTTACAAGTTGTCATTGCAACTCTTGGCAGGCAAAATTTGGTTTCTCTTGATCAGTGCTTTGCTTGGATTTAAAGTGTAACTATTATGTTGAAGTGCACATAATAAATTATTTGTATGTACCTAATTCCTGTTTTTATCCATCAAATAGTCCAATCTATTAAGGATTCTGAACTGTAAGAGTGTAGCTCATTATGTGCTCTTGTGGTGTATGACATCAGTAGAACTCCACAAGTTAATTACATTCTTAATTACAGCTTTGTATTGAATTAGGACCCCATTATAATTGAAACCCTGCTGAGATCACGTCTGGTAACATCTAATTGTATCCCCATGACCCCCCCCCCAACTTTAAATAAAAACTAGTATTTCACTTAGCATGGTTTTAATTAATTGACAAGAGAAATGTAATTAGGGCTGAGGCAACGGACAGACTATCTTGAAATAATCATTTGGAAATTAATCACATATTTGAGAGCAATTAACGGTTTCCTCCAGTGTAGCTGCCTTTCTGCTGCGTTGCTTGGAAAAGGAAAACAACAAACGGTAGCCTATGTTGGGGAAGGAGGCCTTACTGCTCCTGGAGCAAAGGAAAGATATTTGAATGCTGCAAAATATTCAGTGAGATCTTTCTGCCCAAGAAAACTGATGCATCAGAAGCTCAGGAATGGGCCTAGAGCTGACTGTGATGTAGTGGCCTGCCTTGAGTTAGGAGTGGAATAGTACATAGCTGACCTGACTCAGGAGCAGATAGTATGGGAAGGGATCAGGGAATTAGGTTTCTCTCCTTATTTCCCTCTACTTGTTCCAGTAGGAGGTGCTCATGCCCATAGCAGCAGCAGCAGATAACTTCCCTCCTTACACTGGCTACCACAATGTGGAAATGAGGCACCACCCATTTCCTACCTCAGCCTGCCCAATCCCTACAGCCCTGCGCAGATACAAAAATGTGGATCCTCATTAGATCCACACCCCACCATGCTCAGCTCCTCATCTGATCTGCAGTCCCCATTCCAGATTTTACCTCCATCCGCACAACAAACCTGGAGGGGGGTTGGAGCACAGACCAGCGAGCAAGGGGCAGTGTCTTGCAGAGAAGAGATAGGCAGCAGGAAAGCAGGGACTGGGGGTAAGGGGCAGCAGAGACCTGGAGCCAGGGCTCTGCAAATCAGCGCTCACCAGGTAGGGTAGAAGAAGGGAGGCCTGGCAGAGCCAGCACTGAGCCCCTCCTGCAGGGAGATTTAGGACGTAGTTTCTTGTGTCTTGCCCTGGTACCCCACTCTGCCTGGTGGGGAGGAGGAAATGCCCTCACTCAGCTGGTACTTGCTCCACTATCCACAGATATGCAGGGCTTTACCAATCTCCATCCACCTGCACCTTGCAGAGGGTGGAGATTTCATGGGTGGTGATTTCTGTGGTGTTGTGAGCACTAATGAAAATAGCCATTCAGAGTAGGGGTGTTAGCGAGTAGTCAACTAGTTGACAACCCAATAAGCATAAGGCTCTCTGAGAGGCAGCAAGCTGTGTGGGAGGGGGACAAAGGAGCCAGTTCTGGGGGGAGCTAGCTTAAAGAGGATCTCTGCAGTGCTGCCTGATCCTTCCCCTGCTGCCTCTGTCTGGCCAAGGCTCGCCGTGGGCAGGGGCTGCTCCAGCAGCAGCCCCTGTTTGCAGTGGTCAGGGCTGGCCACCACAAATAGGGGCTACAGGGCTCAGCACAAGCTGGGACTGAGCAGTCCTGGCTCGCACTGGTCTAGGACCCTGCGCCTCTGCATTTTAAATGTAAAAGTCTGGCAGCTCTTACTTCATTTAAAATGTGGAGCTGCAGCACAGGTGGCTCCCACTTCCAGCCAGCTCCTGGAGCTACCCCCACTACAGCTCTGCAGAGCAACCCTTATCAGCTAATCATGTAGTTGATACAAATTGTATTGACTGCACGATTAGCCAGATAACCGCAATTTAACATTCCTAATACGGAGGAGCGAGGGGACTCCTTTTTTCCCCTTTACATCTCTGCATAGCACAGAAGTGGCAAGTCACAACCCAGCCTTTAATGTTGAAGACCAGATGGACAAGTAAAGTAACAGTAAGGAACTTCATTAGGAAATCGTCTAGCACACTTGCCAGCTGTGCCCACTCTGCTGTCCCATCGGCATGTGCATAATCCTGCTTTCTGTCCTTTTAGCCAGAGAAGGAATGCAGACTCATGCCTCTGATGAGCTTAGCAAATACTTGTTGAATAACTTCTCCAATGGCAGGATTGTTGATGGCTGGCCTTTAATTAGGAGGGTGGTTTGTTTTGAAAAGCCCTTGAGGAGTTTGTTTGGAAACAATTATGTTTTTCAAACAGGTATTCTCTTTGCATAGGTCAGGAATGGGCTAGATCTGGTTCCCCAGGGTTAGCCCCTGGCAGCCGCTGCCACTATATCTACTTGCACCTCCACAGGCACTGGTGATTGCAGCTCCCGCTGGCCACAGATCACTGTTCTTGGCCAATGGGAGCTGTGTGTGTTCTGCTCTGCGCCACTTCCTGCAGCTCCCATTGGCTAGGAATGGCAATCTGCAGCCAATGAAAATTATAGTGGCCTGTATCTGCAGATGCTAACCCTGGGGAACTGCTGTTCTTTTATTGCCCACCCCTGCTGTAGGTGCAATAGCCTTTGTCAGAAGGAAATTCACTTTCATGTCACAACCACAAACTCAGGGCTTTAATTCCAATGTGAACAGCCTTAAGTGTTTGCTTGTACCTAGATTGTGGCACTCACTTTTGCTGCAGGTGACCTAATTTTTAGGAACTGCTCTTTTCCAATGGAACCTTACTTATATCTATAAAATAAGTTTGCTGCTTTTTAATATTGGGAATATAAATAGGGATACAACTGCTGTCTGAGGCTAGGGTTTCTAAGAAACCTCATTGAGCATGGTCACCAGTAGAAAAATGCTGTGTCCATCAACTAAAAGCTGGCTGGGATTCACAGCACATAGAGTGGAGATAATGTTTACCTAAAGGACTAGCTTGTGTCAAGCATGACTAAGAGGAATTTTAGTTGATGTGTGTTAGCAAATTGAATGTTTAGAGGAAAATGAGAAGTTTCTCATCTTTGTTCATCTGAGATGGGACTTTTAATATAAAAATATGACCCACTAATTATAATGTTTCCTATTTTCAGGGGTTGATTTAGGTGAGTGAGGAGTATTTTGGATAGTGCTCTATTGGAATTTCTTTTGGAATCTTCATGCTTTCCAATAAAAAACATATTTGAGACATATAACACAATCTCCCCTGCTACAGTGATCCATACCCACCACAACACACTTTTCAAGATCTAGGTCCTTTGTATGCTAATTATGACATGGTGCTCTCAGTGCCCCAGTAACCACTATATAGGTAAAATAAGACAACCACTAACCTCTTAGATGTGTTCTCATAATAAATGGTAAAAGACCAAGCCATTATATCACTTATAAATGAACACTTTGTACAGAATGATTGCTCCATATCTGACCTCTCAGCCCTTGTCCTCAAAGGAAACCTGCACAACATCTTCAAAAAAGGAGCTTAAATCCATAACTTTGCTAGGCAGTAAAGATATTTGTGGCTTGTTACAACAATTTATAACCAACTAACTCATCCACTCTGTAGCCTGCTAAGATATATCTTTCCTATTCTTTCCCTTTCTTTAGGATAGGAAAGGATAGGTTACAACTCCAGCTTTTTTTCCCTTCCCAACTATGACTGGAGGGCTGTGTCTACACTGGCACGTTCTTGCACGAAAACGGCTGCTCTTGTGAAAAAACATGCCGCCTGTCTACACTGACCACGCGTTCTTGCGCAAGTAAACTGACGTTGTACTGTAGAAAATCAGGGCTTCTTGCGCGAGAACTCTGACGCTCCCTCTCAGGAAGAAGCCCTCTTGCGCAAGAGCTCTTCCAGAAGAGGCCAGTGTAAACAGGCACCATGAATTTCTTGCGCAAGAAGCCCCTATGGTTAAAATGGCCATCAGAGCTTTCTTGCGGAAGAGAGCATCTACACTGCCATGGATGCTCTTGCACAAAAGCACATGCCAGTGTAGACGCTGTCTTGTGGAAGAGTTTTTGCGCAAGAACTCTTCTGCAAAAGAGTTCGTGCGCAAGAAGCTGCCAGTGTAGACGTAGCCAAGAGGTTTTTAATTTGTGAGGCCTGATAAACACTGAGAGTTGAGGTTGAACTTAGCCGCATCAGGTCTATTTTTAACAATTAGTCCACACAACCTGCCCATTCCATTGACTTTAAGGGCCATTAAAGTCTATTTTGGTACTTCTGCTTTTCACGAGGAGTAATGCTAAATTTGACCTTTCATGGTCAACTTTATGATGGTGGAGATGCAGTGCTGTGAAAGTAGAAATTTTTGGCCTCCAGGAGCTGTCCCACAGCACCCTGCTGTGACTGCTCTTGCTAGGACTTTCCATTCTACTGCTCTCCAGGTGCACAGGAAAAGCCCCGTGAAAATTTGAATTTCATTTCCTGTGTGGCCAGTATTGCGAGCAGACCTAAGAGCAGTTAGCACACCTGATTAGGAGTTCCATTCACTCCCAGGGTTGTGCAGCAGATCCTGGACCTTATTGCTGTGTGGAGAGAGGAATCTGATCTTGAAGAACTATGAACCAGCAAAAGAAATGCAGACATCTATGCCAATATAGCAAAGGGCATGGAGGAGAAAGAGTACCCCAGTGTCACCCCAGTGCCACATGAAAATAAAGAAGCTGAGGCAGTTGTACAAAAAGACAAAGGAGGCAAACAGATGGTCTGGAGCATCACTGCAAACATGCTGCTTCTATGAGCAGCTGTATGCGATCTTTAGGGGAGGGGGAAGGCACCTGATCAGCTTTCCTGATCAGATTCCTTCCAAGACACTCCTTGGGCAGCAGCATGGAGGACAGAGTGGATAAGGAGGAGAAGAACCGTCAGTAGGCAAGTGGGGCAACCGATTTTGCCGAGAGTCAAGAACTTTTTATAACCTTGGAGACAATCCCCTCCTCCCAGGACATCTCAGTCACTGAATCTAGGGAGGGCACTTCTGGTTAGTCCACATTTTTTGTCTTGCTAAAGTAGGTCAAGGTGGTCAGGTGTGATTTGTGGCAGTCACAGTGTCTGCACAGTGCGGAGTCTGCAAATAGCTTGTTAATATGTCTGGAGACAAAATGGGAATCCTCCCTGCACATCTCCATATAGCTCTCATAGAGGAACTCTTTCATTCTTCTCCCAAGATATCCGGGGAGGCCTGCCTTATTCTGTCCTCCACGGTAGGACACTTAACCACACCACACCAGCGGTAAGCGGTCTGGTGTCATTGCAGCACAAAGCATTGCAGTATAAGGTCCAGGTTTCTGGCCATGTTCTGTTAGCATCTGCTCTCTATCACTATGTGTGATTCGAAGAACACTGATATCTCACATGGCAGCCTGGATGAAACGGGGGAAGCTATTAATAGAATCACAGAATACTATAACTGGAAGGGACCTTGAGAGATCATCGAGTCCAGCCCCCTGCCCCCCATGGCAGGACCAAGCACTGTCTAGATCATTCCAGATAAATGTCTATCCAAACTGCTCCAGTGTTGGAGATTCCACAATCTCCCTAGGCAATTTATTCCAGTGTTTAACCACCCTGGCAGGAAGTTTTTCCTAATGTCCAGCCCATTGCTTCTTGTCCTATCCTCAGAGGCCAAGGAGAACAATTCCCTACCCCCTTCCCTGTGACACCCTTTTAGACACCTGAAAACTGCTATCATGTCCCCTCTCAGCTTTCTCTTTTCCAAACTAAACAAGCCCAATTCCTTCAGCCTTCCCTCATAGCTCATGTTTTCTAGACCTCTAGGCTATGTCTAGACTGCAAGCTTTTCAGAATAAGCTTTTTCGAAAGAGATCTTCCGGAAAAGCTTATTTCAAAAGAGAACGTCTACACAGCAAAAGCGTAACAATAAAACAATGTATTTGTTCGAAAGATAGCGTCCACATTGATTGGAAGCTCTCTTACATTTAGGGACTCTGGAACCAGTTCAGGCAAGGCGTTAGGTCAGAGTTGCTTCCCCGTGTTGTGGCCTAAGGCTATCTGAGACGCGTGCTTAAAGGGACCCCCTGGAGAGCCATTTCTCAGCTTCTGCTACTTGCTTGCCTACCTCTCCAAGGAACAGCAAAGCTTTAGCAGTGCCTGCTCTGGTTGCCCAGCTTTTGGATGCCACAGCATACTCCTTGCCATGGAGCCAGAGCTACCTCTGGGCATGCAATGGCCCCAAACAGCCATGCTGCAGTTTCTGCAGGCTGCCTTCATGGCCCTGCACGAGCTCAATACCGAGCTCATCATTGAGACCCTCTCCCTGTGTGGGAGCATGGCCCTTGCAACCGCACCCTACATTGGAGAGATACTCTTGGAGTCTGGACACCATTTCTGACTGGTGGAACCAGCTGGTCATGGAGCAGTGGGACGACCAGCAGTGGCTCCACAACTTTCGAATGTGGAAGACCACCTTTTTGGAGCTGTGTGCCTGGCTCACCTCTGCCCTCCGTCAATGGGACACCCATATGCAACCCGCCATCCCCCTGGAGAGGTGGGTTGCCATCTCCATCTGGAAGCTCACCACCCCAGACAGCTACTGGTCAGTGGACCACCAGTTTGGCATGGGAAAGTCCGCCGTTGGGGCCCTCCTCATGGAGGTAAGGCACTCTCAGCCTGCAGTCCTTGGGGTGGGGGGAGTTCTGGAAAGGGGAGCCTAGGGAAAGGGGAGTGGAAGGGTGCGGGGGGTGGGCTGGGGGTGGAAGGAAGCCCTGTCCCTGGGGGGTTCTGCTGTCCCGCCCTCACACAGCCCATTGGGGGAGATGGCCTCGTAGACGGCCTCCTGGTGCACAGGGTCATCCGCCTGGGAGACCTGGATGCCGTTGTGGCCAGATTTGCCACCCTGGGTTTCCCCAACTGCAGAGGGGCCATCGATGTAACCCACATTTCCATCCATGCACCACAACATCGAGCCGCCCAATACATAAACTGCAAGGGCTATTTCTCCCTGGTGCTGCAGGCCCTAGTTGACCACTGTGGACAGTTTACAGACATTTTTGTTGGGTGGTCAGGCAGGACGCACAATGCCCTCATATTTAGATAGTCCAGCCTCTGCCAGAAGCTGGAGGCGGGCACATTCTTCCCCCAGTGTGACTTTTGGGTTGGGGATGTGCAGATGTCACTGTGCATTGTGGGGGACACAGCCTACCCCCTCATGCCGTGGCTGATGAAGCCCTACACCAGCCATCTGGACCCCAGCAGGGACCAATTCAATGCCCACATAAGCAGGGCCCATATCCAGGTTGAATGCGCCTTTGGGTGCATGAAGGTGTGGTTCTGGTGCCTCTGACCTGCCTCGATGTGGGGGAGCACAATATTCCCTAGGTAATCACCTCCAACATTGTGGAGAGCAAGAGGGAGGCCTTCCTACCAGGGTGGGGGGTAGAGGCCTGCCAGGAGGGAAAGGCCTTCGAGCAGCCACGCACAGCTGCAATCCGCCAGGCCCATCATGTGGGGGTGTGCATCCGGAAGGCCCTGAGGGAGAGTTTTTCTGAAGGACTCCAGTAACTCTCCCCATGGCCTCCTCACTAGGGTCCTGTGCCTTGCCCCCCTATGCCTTTCTCAGCACAACCCCTCCCATCCCCCCTTTCTGGTAGAGTCAATAAAGACACTAGTTTTGTGTTGAAAACAAAGAACTGTATATTTTTTTCCATAATAAAAGTAACGGGGGTGAGGGGAGGGCTCATAACCTGGATAGGGATAAGGGGGGCTCAGAACCTGGATAAGGGCGTGGGGGCTCAGGACTAGGAGTGGCACATGGTGCGGCTAGAAGTGCCGCCTCAGGTTCAGGAACCTAGGCAACCTTGGGGGTGGGAAGGGCCTGGGACAACAGAGGACTGGACAGGAGGGGAAGGTGGAGTAGGGTCAGGCATGGCAGGGGGGGCAGGAGCGGAGGGTATAGGCATGGTGTGGGGAGGCAGGAGCAGGGACAGGAGCTGGGTGTGCCATCATTTCGCGGATGGTGGCACACATGTTTTCGCCTTCCTGCACAATCTGTGTACACATTTGGTTCCACCACTGTGCATCATCCCGGACCTTCTGGGCCAGGGTCTGTTGCATGTCCTGGAGGACAGCCACATGCTGACTCATTAAGTCCTACTGGACCTCCGACCATTGTGGCTCCACCAGGGTCGGGCAGCTGCCTTGGCTGGCAGTGATCGCCCCTCAGCAACGGCTGGTCCAGCTGTGAGGAATAAAGAGGGAGAGGTGGTCAGTCATCCATGCAGATACTGTTCCTGAGGCCTTGCCCTCCTCTGTGAGCTGCAAGCACCAGTCCTCAGGCCAGAGGACAGTGATGTCTCAGGAGCAGAGCCATGTGTGGCCTGCACAGCAGGCCAAACCTCACAGTGGCCCCAAAGTGCCTATGGGACCATGCTTTCCGCTCCTCCCCATCCCATGGACAAGCAGGCAAGGAAGTGTCTGTCCACACTGGGATCCCATGGACGGGAGAGGGACCTGGAGCAGCCTGGCCTTCTATGGGGGCTTCACAGACATCTGTGCCTTGCAGCGCTGTCTGCAGGAGCGGGTGGTGCCTCGTGTGGGCAGGCATGCGTGTCATATGCGGCACGCCTCGGTCTGTGTGCGGCCCTGCATGTGCCCTTGTACTCAGCCTGCTTCCAGCGGTCGCTAGTGGTGGAAGGGTGCCCCCTCAGGAGTCAGACGTGCATGGCCTCCCCAGAGCCTGGGAGCAGGAGTCCAGGGGTTCTCCTGGGCTGCCTCTTGAGGCCATGTGGCACAGACTGGCGCTGTATGTGCTTCCACATGTACGGAGTGCAGCACGATGTCCAGGCCGAGTGATGTCCCGCCCCCACTGCGCCTGCCTCCCCACCCTGTGTGTGTGTGTGAAAAACTGAGAGCACTCAGAGGATGCCTGGGAGATATCCAGGCCCTGGGGTACCGGCTCCAGGGTAAGGGTGACCATCCTGGCTATCTCCTCCTCCTGCACCTTGTCCTTGTCCTCCTCCTCCTCCTCACCAAGGAGCCCTGGGCAGGTAACGACAGGCATTTCTAGCCCCAAGTCCACCACCCTCAGTGGGGAAGGGGCTGCACCACCCCCAGAATTCAGTAGAGCTCATTGTAATAGGAGCAGGAAAGGGGTCCTGCCCCGGAGCGAGAGCTGTGCTCCCTTCCCCTGGCATAGCCTGCTTCAGCTCTTTCACTTTGCTCCTGACTTGTTCTTGGGTCTAGGGGTGGTAACCTCTCGTGGCCAGAGCCTCAGCCATCTGGCTGTATATGTCAGTGCCAGGAGCAGAAATCCTGCAGGGTCTCCTCCTCACCCCACACCTCCAGGAGGGAGAGGATATCTGCACCAGTCTACGATGGTGCATGCTTCTTGTCCCTGGCTGAGTCCTGGGAGCCCTGGTCATGCTCCCTGTGAGGGCCAGGGGAGTCTCAGGGGGCTTGTGGCTGGGCTATGGGTCCAAAGTCAGGTGGCAGTCAGAGCTGCGTACTGAGGTGCAGCTCTCTGGGCTGGCTTCCTGTCACAAGGCTTGTCCCGGGTGCCTGCAGATTTAAGAGCTGGCAGGAGACAGGAACTACAGAGTTCTGATGAGTTTGGACGGAGTGGCCACCAGGGCACCTCTGTTATTTCCTTTTTTCGAAAGAATTCCCTCTTCCGCGTCCACGCATGCCTTTTTCCGAAATAACTTTTTTAGAAAAGGCATTCTTCCTCATAGAAAGAGGTCTACTGCCATCAGAAGTACCCCTCCATTCTTTCGACTTTTTGTCGAAAGAACACGATAGCAGTGTGGATGCAAGTATTGTTTTTCTGGAATAACGGCCATTATTCCAGAAAAACGCTGATGTGTACACATACCCTTAATCATTTTTTGTTCTTCTCTGGTCCTTCTCCAACTTTTCCACATCTTTTTTGAAATGTGGTGCCCAGAAATGGATACAATACTCGAATTGAAGCCTAATCAGCACAGTGTAGACAGAAGAATTACTTCTCACGTTTTTCTCACTGCACTCCTGTTAATGCATCCCGAATCATATTTACTTCTTTTGCAACAGTGTCATCCTGTTGACTCATATTTAGCTTGAGGTCCACTATGACCTCTAGATCCCTTTCTGCAGTACTCCTTCCTAGACAATCACTTCCCATTCTGCATATATGAAATGGATTGTTCCTTCCTGAGTGGAGTATTTGGCCTTATTAAATTTCATCCTATTTACCTCAGACCGTTTCCCCAGTTTGTCCAGATCATTTTGAATTTTGACCTTATCTTCCAAAGCATTTGCAACCCCTCCCAGCTTGGTATCATCTGTAAACTTAATAAGCCATCATCTATGCCATCGTCTAAATCATCGATGTAGATATTGAAAAGAACCGGTCCCAGAACAGAATTCTGTGGAATCCCACTTGTTATGCCCTTCCAGCATGACTGTGAACCATTAATAACTGCTCTCTGGCTATGTCTAGACTACAGGCTTCTTGCGCAAGAAGCTTTTTTCAGAAGAGATCTTCCGAAAAAACTTCTTGCTCAAGAGAGCATCCACACTGCAAAAGTGCATCGAAAAAGCAGTGCGCTTTTTTTGAAAGATAGCATCCAGACTGCCTGGACTCTAGCTCACATGTAAGCAGTGATTGCTATGGACAGAATGGCCACCAGGGCACCTGTGCTTTTTCCTCTTCCCTCTTCTTCAAAAAAATCTCCCTCTTGCCCATCAACACACACCTTTTTGCGAAAGAGCTCTTCCGCAAAAAGGCTTCTTCCACAGAGAATGAGGATTACCAATTGCGCAAAACCCCCTCTGTTCTTTTGATTTACTGTCGAAAGAAAGTGCTTGCAGTGTGAACATAACTCAAGTTTTGTTGGAAAAATGGGCGTTTTTCTGACAAAACTCTGTAGTCTAGACATAGCCTCTGAGAATGGTTATCCAGCCAGTTATGCACCCACCTTATAGTAGCCCCATCTAAGTTGTATTTGCCTAGTTTATTGATAAGAAGGTAATTTGAGATCATACCAAATGCCTTATTAAAGTCTAGGTATACCACATCCACCGCTTCTTCCTTATCCACAAGTGTTGTTATCCTATCAAAGAAAGCTATCAGATTGATTTGACATGATTTGTTCTTTACAAATCCATGCTGGCCGTTATCTATTACCTTATTTTCTTCCAGATGTTTGCAGATTAATTCCTTAATTACCTGCTCCATTATCTTTTCTGGCACAGAATTTAAACTGACTGGTTTCTAGTTTCCTGGGTTGTTCTTATTTCCCTTTTTCTAGATGGGCACTATATTTGCCCTTTTTCAGTCTTCTGGGATCTCTCCCAACTTCAGTGATTTTTCAAAAATGATAGCTAATGGCTCAGATACCTTTTCTGTCTATTTTAGGATGCACTTCATCAGGCCCTGGTGACTTGAAGTCTTCTAATTTTTCTAGGTAATTTTTAACTTGTTCTTTATCTTCCAAACCTACTCCATTTCTACTAGCATTCACTATGTTAGGCATTCCTGCATCATCATCTTGGTGAAGAGCAAAAAAAAGACGTAATTAAGCATAAGAACGTAAGAACAGCCATACTGAGTCAGACTAAAGGTTCATGTAGCCCAGTATCCTGTCTGCCGACAGTGGCAAATACCAGATGCCCCAGAGAGAGGGATCACAACAGGTAATCCTTACATAATCCCTCCCCGTCACCCTCCTCCAGAGAAACAGAGGCTAGGGATATCATTCCTACGCATCCTGGCTAATAGCCATTGATGGACCTTACCTCCATGAATCTATCTAGCTCTTTTTTGAACGCTGTTAAAGTTCTAGCCTTAACCGTATCCTATGGCAAGGAATTCCACAGGTTGACTATGCACTGAGTGAAGAAAACTTTATTTTGTTTGTTTAAAACCTGCTGCCTATTAATTTCATTTGGTGACCCCTAGTTCTTTTATTATGGGAATAAGTAAATAACTTCTCCTTATTCATTTTTTCCATACCAGTCATGATTTTATAGACCTCTATCATATCCCCCCCTTAGTCTTCTCTTTCCTAAGCTGAAAAGTCCAAATCTTTTTAATCTTTCTTCATATGGGACCCCTAATCATTTTCCAAACCCCTAATCATTTTGTTGCCATTTTTTGAACCTTTTCCAGTGCTAGTATATCTTTTTTTTTTTTTTTTTTTTTTGAGATGAGGCGACCACATCTATACACAATATTCAAGATATGGGTGTACCATGGCTTTATATAGAGGCAATAAGATATTTTCTGTCTTATTCTATATCCCTTTTTTAAGGGTCTTCCTCTTGCTTCTAATTTATTTATAGAATGTCTTCTTGTTACCCTTTATGTCTCTAGCTAGATTGAGCTCATTTTTTGCCTTTGCCTTTCTGATCTGGACCCTGCATACCTGTGTTGTTTGCTTATATTCATCCTTTGTAATTTGACCTAGTTTCCACTTTTTATATGACTTCTTTTTGATTTTTAGATCATGCAAGATCTCCTGATTAAGCTAAGGTGGTCTTTTGCCACACTTTTTACCTTTCCTAAGCAGCAGAATAGTTTGCTTTTGGATCTTTAATAATGTCTCTTTGAAAAACTATTCAGTTGTTTTTCCTTTTAGTCTTGCTTCCCATGGGACTTTACCTACCAGCTCTCTAAGTTTACTAAAATGTGCCTTCCTGAAATCCATTGTCTCTATTTTGCTGTTCTCCCTTCTACTATTCCTTAGAATCATGAACTCTATGATTTCATGGTCACTTTCACCCAAGCTGCCTTTCACTTTCAAATTTTCAAACAGTTCCTCCCTATTTGTTAAAATCAGATCTATAACAGCTTCCCTCCAGTAGCCTTTTCAACCTTCTGAAATAAAAAAAATGTCTCCAGTGCAGTCCAAGAACTTATTGGATAATCTGTGGCCTGCCATGCTAGTTTCCCAACATATGTCTGGATAGTTGAAGTTCCCCCTTCCCAACCACCAAATCCTGTGCTTTGGATGACTTTGTGAGTTGTTTAAAAAAAGCCTCATTCACCTCTTCTGCCTGGATAGGTGGTCTGTAGTAAACCCCTAGCATGACATCACCCTTGTTTTTTACCCCTTTTAACCTAACCCAAAGAGACTCAACAAGCCTATCCCCTACGTTCATCTCCACCTCAGTCCAAATGTAAACATTTTTAATATATAAAGCAACACCTCCTTCCTTTTTTTCTTCGCCTATACTTCCTGAGCAAGATGTACCCTCTATACCAATATTCCAATTGTGTGTATTATCCCACTCGGTCTCTGTGAAGCCAACTATGTCATAGTTGTATTTATTTATTAGCACTTCAAGTTCTTCCTGTTTATTCCCCATACTTCTTGCATTTGTATATAGGCATCTAAGATACTGATTTGTTTTTGCCTCCCAGTTTTGCCTTGTCCCTCCTTTAGCTCTGCTATTATAACCAATGATCCCTTCCATTTCTGACCCATCTCTCAGGTCTCCATGCTTTTCACTTACATGTAAGCTTTGGTTACCTGACCCCATCAAACCTAGTTTAAAGCCCTCCTCACTAGGATATCCAGTCTGCATCCAAATACTGTTTTCCACTTCCTCAAAAGCTGAACCTCATCCCTGCTTCGCAGTCTTTTTTGGAATAGCATCCTATAGTCAAGGAAGCCAAATCTCTCCTAGTGACACCATCTTCACAACCAGGCATTCACCTCCAGGATGCACCTGTCTCTGCCTGGGCCCCTACCTTTGAGAGGAAGGACGGAAGAAAACACCACCTGCACTCCAAACTCCTTCACCCGTACTCCCACAGCCCTGTAGTCACTCTTGATCCGCTCAAGGTCATACCTTGCTGTATCATTTGTGTCCACATGGATAAGAAGCATGGGGTAGTAGTCAGAGGGCCGGATAATCTTTGATAATCCCTCTGTAACATCTGGAATACTGGCCCCCTGCAGGCAGCATACCTCCCGAGATCACATATCAGAGTGACAGATGGGCGCCTCCGTCCTCCTCAGAAGGGAGTCTCCAACCACCACTACCTTATGTTTCCTTCTTGCAGTGGTGGCTGCAGACCTCCCAGCATTGGGGGTGCAAGGCTTCTCCTCTTCTGATTCTTTATCTCCCGTATCCAGAACAGCGTAACGGTTCTCCAGAAACATGGTGGGAGGGTTGGGAGCAGGGGTGGAGCACTGCAGCTGCCAGAAGTGACAGCTGCCAGTGTCCCCTCTGAGCCATCTCTTCCTCCACCAGTGGTAATAGAGAGGTAGCCATGTTAGTCTGATCTAGCTAAAACAAAAGGAAAAACTATGTAGCACTTTAAAGACTAATAAGATGGTTTAATAGGTGATGAGCTTTCGTGGGCCAGACCCACTTCCTCAGATCATATTCTGGAAGAGAATTGGCATGACCATATATACCAAAGGAATACAGTGAAAAAAGTGAACACATTATTAAACTGACAAATCAGATTTAGTACAGAAGGTGGAGTGCGGGGCTGAGGGAGAGAGAGGGAGGGAGGGAATAGCTATTTATGAGTCAATGAATGGCTAATCAGTGATAAGTGGGAAGCTATCTTTGTAATGGGTAAGGTAATTAGCATCTTTGTTAAGGCACATTCGTAAAGTGTCAAATTTAAGCATGAATGAAAGTTCTGAAGTTTCCCTCTGTAATCAGGTGTTAAAGTCTCTTTGGAGTAAGATGCATGTAGTAAAGTCATTAAGACTATGTCAAGGTAGGTTGAAATGAAAAGCAACTGGTTTTTCCTTGTGAAGATGTCTGATGTCTGATTTGTGGGCATTAATTCTTTGGCGAAGTGTCTGAGAAGTCTGTCCAATATACATAGCAGAAGACACTGTTGGCACATGATGGCATAAATTATATTTCTGGATGAACAGGAATATGTGTTCTTGATCATATAACTGATTAAGAACACATATGGTTAGGTCCAGTGATGGTGTCACCAGAGTAAATATGTGGAGAAAGTTGGCAACGGGGTTTGTTGCAAGGGAAAGTTCCAGGGTTGGTAATAATGTGGTATGTCCTGTGGTTGTTGGTAAGAATCTTCCTGAGGTTAGGTGGTTGTCTATAGGAGACTATGGGTCTGTCCCCCAGAGCCTCTCAGAGTGTAGTATACTGTTCCAGTATAGGTTGTAGGTTATTGATAATGCATTGGAAGGGTTTAAGTTGGGGACTATAGGTGATCACGAGTGGTGTTCTATTGTTGGTTTTCTTGGGCCTATCTTGAAGTAGATGGTTTTTGGGTATTCATCTGGCTCTTTCAATTTGTGTTTTTATTTCCCCTGGTGGGTAATTGAGATTTACAAATGCTTGGTAGAGATCTTGAAGTTCCTGGTGTCTGTCAGTGGGATTAGAGCAGATGCAGTTGTACCGTGGGTCCAGATCATAAAGATGTCATCGATGTAGCGTAAGTATAGAAGGGGTAAAAGGGGACGGGATCTAAGGAAACGTTGTTCTAAGTCTCTGTGGAATGCGTCCAGTGTTTCTTGGCAATGGTGTGTCAGCAGTCTTTTGCTGATGCTTCTGCAGTAAACCTTCATTTGCTCATCCCCAGTGAAATATGGCTTGACCCCTGCCCTGCCCTGCCACCACATCTGGACCTTCTCTCTCTCCTGCCTACCTGCTCCTGCGGGAAGGGATAGATGCACTCATCTGGAAAATGAGGGGTGCTGAATACATGGGTACCACGTGAGCTCCTGCCCTGTTGTCATGTCCAGACCACTCCCTCCCACAGGCTTATATCCCAGCTTGTCCCTTACTATGCCTGCTACCAAATCGAATCCAGCTGCTCCCCTAAAAACTGCTGTGTACCTGCTGCATAGTGGCTGCTTAAAAGCATAACTGTGGCCTTGTACATAACACATCCCTATTGTCTTTAGACAGACCTTCCTTTTATGCTAACAAATTAGAGTTTACGATTTACAATGTATCTCCTGTACAGTCTGCCCTTCACTTTCTGTTACAGTGGGAACAGCAGTGATGCTGCTGCTCACTCTCCCGGCACTGCCAGCTGTTTGGCTGGCATGAATGCACAGGTGAAAATGTGCAAATGTGCAAAGAGCAAATGCAATCCACCCACTTGTACAGGGAGCACTTAAGCGAGTGGAGGAATACACTGCTGGAGGAGATGCGTAGAGTGTGAGGACAGGAAAATGTGCAGGGAACTGGAAGTGAGGAACCAGGAGAGAGTCTTATCATCCGTGGCAGCTATGATGAACTACGTGGCAGCTTTCCAGGATGCCTACAGAGGCACCCTCTCCAGCCCTTGTGGACCAGCATTTCCTCCTCCCCAAGTTTCATAGCTTCCTTTTTTAAGGGGAGGGGAGTAAGGGCATCTTTATGCTGAATCCCCAGTTAATATCTTTATCATAGTATTAGACGGGTAGCCGTGTTAGTCTGAATCTGCATAAACAACGAGAAGTCCTGTGGCACCTTGTAGACTAACAGATTTATTGGACTTCGTCATGCATCTGATGAAGTGGGTCTTTGCCCATGAAAGCTTATACTCCAATACAACAACTTCTTGTTGTTTATCTTTATCATAATGTTTTGATGCTCATCTGGATCCACGATGGGTTCCATGCTCACGCTGCTATGGTGTCTGCACAGATAATCAAGGGGGAAAAAGGACAGGGAAAGATTGTTTGCTGTTGCTCTCAAATGGGGGGCAGAGCAGGAAGGAGGAGACAAGTGCATTATGCGCCGCTGATGACATGTACCCAGAACCATCGACTGCAGAGTTTTGCTCCCAGTGTACACTGAGAGCATAACCCAGAATGCAAACAGGCACAGGCACTATGTGATAGCTACCCACAGTGCATTACTATCAAAATGACAGTAACCACCCAATTGGGGATGTACTACTTCGAACTATGTCGAATACCCACATACAGTAGAGACATGCACCTTTGACTTTACAAATCAGGTGTTAAAAATCAACTTTAATAATTCGATTTTATCTCTCAGTGTAGACATGGTCTTAATGTTACCTTGTATGTTTTTTCACATGTAAAAAGTTAGAGGCAAAATCTATAAATGCAAAAACTTAGGCATGCCCCATGAATATCACTGTATTAAAAAAACAGACACAATGTCCATCTATGGTGTAAACCAGAAATCTCCATGCATATACGTCCTGGTTTGGTATTTATCTTGCCTGCAGGGCATAGTATATAATCGTTTATGTTGATGTGTGGTGTGTGCAAATAGTCATAGCCAAGAATATTCTGTCTAAAGTGTTGGAAAAGGGTGTCTTACACTGGATTGATCCAAAGCCGAGTGAAGTCAATGGAACTCACATTGACTTCAAAGGACTTTGGATTAAATCCTTAGTATTTAGCATAGAGACAAAGTTTGCTTCCCCGTGGTTCCATGTTGACTCTCTGTGGAGCCAAGCTGGTGCATGCTAAGATGTAACTCTGAATTATTTATGATCAGCAAAAGTGGTCAGGGCTTTTAAAAAAAGCATACCTTAGTCCTAATGATAAAACAGGAGGTCAAGGGACATGTAAGAGTTTTAAAGATTAATTCACTAAAGTGGACCTCAAAACTGCCTGGTCATTTTTAATAACACAGAAAGTGTCTGTTAAAAAGTAGCATGTGGAAGGATTACATTTTATTGGTTCATGAAAATGTCAGATCTTAAGGCCTTGCTTTTTTAATTTTCCTGTTTCTCTTGCTATCGGATAACGTTACACAAAGAGGGCCTTTGTTTGCTTCCCAGATGTATAGAGCCCTGCTACCCTTTTATCCTGTTGGTTTATGTGGTTAGTAGATGCTTTAATTTATCACAGAGCTGACTGATGCTGCCTCTTGGTCTTAACATGCATTTAAAAGTCCAACAGCTTTAGCAAACTCAGGTTCTTTTCTTGGTGACCATCTTAAAGGCAAGACCAAGCTTGGTGACCATCTTAAAGGCAAGACCAAGCTGAGACCCACTGAGATGCCATGTGGAGAATATTATATTAGGTTCAAATGTCTCTTAGACCATTTTCTTTATTAATGAATGAATGTAGGTCCCAGTTCATTAAAGTACTTAGACACTTGCTTATTGCCCTAGTGACTTCAGTACAGAAGCAGGGCATTCAGACAACCTTAACTCTGTCCTGCAGAGACACTGCAATAGCTGGACGAGCTAGACATTTTTGTGTTTGTGGTACTAGATAAAATAAAATGGATATTAAAGGCATATAGAATCATTTTTCTCTTCCTGATATCACTCTGCTTGCAGATCATTAGCTCGGAGGTGAACTAGCAGAGAAGTTCAGGGGAAGCTTTCAATGCAGACATGTGCTATGCATCTCGCAGAAACCTCAGAAGTTGCTTATGTCCATTAAGTCAGGGCTGGGCAAGATGCAGCCTAGGGGCCAGATCCAACCTGCCTAACACTTTCATCTGGCCCATGGACTGCGTCTGGCTATTTTCTATTTATATCCTGTTGCTGGTACCACCGAATTTCCGGGCAGTGGGTCAGGCAGCAGAATCCTATTTAAATAGCACACAGCTCCTGGTCACAGAGCTAGCTGGAGCCACGAGTCTTTTAAATAGCCAAGTGGCTGCCGGGCAATGTGGTAGCAGTGGGGCCACGAGTCGTGAGCCCTCAGCGGTGGGGGGCAAAGGGGATAACTGCCCAGGGGCCCGGTGATTCCTTGAGCTCTTTAAATTGTTGCCAGAATGCAGCGTAGCGAGCTCTGGGTGGCTCTTAGGGCTGCCTGCAGTGCACTCCAAGCAGTGCTGGAGGGGTCCTCAGTCTGGATGGTACTGAGGACCAGCAGCCCTCAGTCATGCCCTTTCCACCTGAGGCCCTGTCCCTTCTGAGAGTGTGGAGTCACCCCTCCCCTCACCTTGCCCAGGGGCCGGGCATGGCTGATGGGTCCCCTGCTACTCTATGCCAGCGGGAGGGAGTTCTTCTGCCAGCATAGCTAACCACCCCCAGCACCAACTGAACGCTGTCCATGCTGTTGCTTTTGTAGGTGAAACTTTTGTTGGTCGACGTGTGTTTTTTCACATCTCTGACTGAAAAAAAATTTACCAGCAAAAATGCTCATGTACCCTTCACCTGAAAGGCAACAGCTCGATTGATGAAATAATTCTTTCCTGGACATAGTGTCTATTCTGGGGGTTAGGTTGTCTTAACTACATCACTCAGGGCATTTGTTAATTTTTCACCCTTGGTCAGTCTTGCTACGTCACTCTAAATGTAGCCCAGGCCTTACTTACACACCCTAATTTCTTCTGCTTCCTGGACAGACACTAAGGGTACTAAACTTGTGTCCAGTGGTGCAGCAAGTTCCCTCAGGATTCAACCCCTGAATCTCTGAATTCTGCATAAAATTGACTGAAATCAGTGTTTTTACCATTCAACTTTATGTTCATATGCAGTGCTGTTTGGTTTTGTGCCTCTGCTCTCTAGGGTTGCCAGATACTTTCACAAAAAAATACCAAACATGGTGGTAAAAAAATTGGTTGAGCAATAAGTAAATAAATTTTAAAAACATGGGACCAAAGTTGTTGAGAAAAAAAAAAGCACAAAAAAAAAAAGAGTCATTGCGCCTTTAAATCCTCACTCTCCCCGCTCCCCCCACTCCCACCAGATGCAGCAGGGGAGGAATGTCCTAAGCTGCCTTCCATCCGAGAAAAACAGAAAATACCGGACATTTTACATGTCCGGTATTTTCTGGTTTTTTTTACTGGACAGAGGCCGCAAATACCGGACTGTCTGGGCCAATATCAGACACCTGGCAACTCTACCCTCTGTTAGAGATCCAGTCTGCAGCTTTTTCATTAATTCAGTTAACTACCTGCTTGTTTTTTCACCAAGTCTCCCACCGTCTGTGACAATATTTCAGATGCCAGTTTGGGTCTGGTTCCTCCATTATTAAGGGCTATAAAATTTGGAAACACAGATCCCAATTCAGCTAAGTATTTAGGCACCTGAATAGCTTTAAACACGTGACTATCCCTTTGAAGGTGAAAGAAGTTTCATTATGCTGCATAGTTTGTGAACATCCTAGAATTGTGAACATTAATAAGCCCACTTCTTGCAAGTTGGCCCATTGGCTTTATTGAAATTCCTCATAAAGATTTGGGATGAAATTTATAAGCACTGTCAACTCTTGCAATTTTTTATCACAAGTATCACAGTGTTTGATTTTTTTTTTTAACTCCAGCTGTTGGATTCATATGGTTAGAAGGGAGCATCAGGGTCATCTAGTCTAATTCCCCCACCAAGATGCAAGATTTATTGTGTTTACCCCTTCCATGATAGATGGCTATCCAGCTTCCTTTTGAAAACCTCCAGTGAAGGAGCTTCCACTCTATTCCATTGTCCTACTGCTTTCACAGTGAGGAAGATTTTCCTGAGATATGTCAAGATATCTCATGAGAATCTCATCCTTCATTTAAAAAGGAAAAAAAGAGTTTCTAGCCCTCGTGGTTATCAAAACAAGCTTTAAAACTTGAAGTAAAGGTTTATACATTTTTATAAATTAGAAGGCAAAGAAAAGAACTCCTGACTTTAAAAAATCACTATTTTAAAGACAGTCTCATGCTTTTTGAATTCTTGAAGTTGGCAATAATTGTTATATTGCCTCTGCAAATGGACTCTTTGTATTCTACTTTTTTCTTTTCTGTCTAAATCCCGAATTCATGCCCCTGAAGTGAACCCTTGATATATACTCTTCTACCAGCACTATTCTAGCTAATAGTATTATTTATAAGCCCAGTTTTGACCGTTCCTTCCTGTTGAAAACCTTTCTACTTGAAGTTTCTAATATGTAGTCTGTCAGCAGAGAGTTAATGCTTTTTTAAAAAAAAAAAAAAAGTCTGCGATTACTTGGAGTCATTTTAGAGCAATGGTTCTCAAACTTTTTGCCTGTGGCCCACCCCGCTCAACACACAGTTTTCTGTAGACCACTAGCCACCTGCCCATGATGACAAAATGGGTGCAGGAGCAGGTGGGAGGGCAGGGTCGGTCCAGGAGGTAGAGTTCAGAAATGGGAATGAGGATGGGGGGGTCTGGGAGGGAGGATGCAGGAGGGGGCATGGAGGCTCAGTGGGAAGGCGTTACATGAGGGGAATGGGGGTGTAAGATCTGGGCATGAAGGGGTTGGGGGGGGGGCTTACCTGGTTCCATGTTTCCTTCTGCTCCCAGGTACCGCCCTCCACTGCTCCCATTAGCTATGATTCTAGCCAATGGAAGCAGCTGGGAAAGACTCCAACTGAGCAGTTTCCTGCACTGTGGTTCAGCCGGGGCGGAGGGACTGGCAGCATGTAGAGCCACTTCCTTCTCAGGCTCAGGGCTTCCTCCTGCAGCTGGAAGCCAGTGCTGGCACTCCATCCTCTTGTGGGAAGGGGGAGCTGGAGTGCCAATGTAGACTGTGGGGGGCTGAACCTGTGGTACACCTGCAAGACCACTCTTTGAGAACCACTGTTTTAGAGGGATGATAGTTCAAAAAGTAAAAGTCTTTTGGTGGCTTTTTTTTGTTTGGTTGGTTGGCTGTTTAAAATATTTTCTGTTTTGGGGACATGTGAGATCCATATCTCTGCTGCTGTAGGTGGGTGCCGCTTGACTGGCTTTGCAGATGGGCTTCAGTCACAGCCCTGCATTCCCCCCTCCATGCTGGGTTGGGGAAATGCTACAGTCAGACTGCACAGCACACTCTTGTCTCTCTAATGGAGCCAACCAGGGTCGTGGCTCACAACACCAATGAATGTAAAGGGGTATTTGATATCCAAATTCTTGCAAATCTGGGTGTTTTCTGGAGACCCTCCTGCATTTCAGACTGCACTAGAGTCGCTGCGAGACAGGAGCAGGCTTTGTGCCTCTGCGGCAGTAAGTCCAGAAGCAGTCTTCAGAAGTCTGCCCATCATGCTTTGCCAGGCTGCTGCTTGCCAGCTGACCTCAGTCCTCTGATTCCTCTGATCAGTGAATAGATTTCCCTCAGATCGTCTCTCTCTCTTTCTCTCTCTTTTTTTTGTTTCCCTCTGGCTTTTTTTCTATGGAAGATGAAATCCATCACAGGGACTTAGATTTATTAACTGCTGCTCGAGTCGCTTTGCATGATGTCGGGAGAGGAGAGGAAACCATTGTATCCTTAGAACTAGCTTAACAAAAAGGCTTTTGGATAATTCCTTAGGTTTTTTTTTTTTTAAAGATCTTGGGTTGGCTTAACCAATTAATGTGAGAGCCTTAGAAAATACTTAAATATTTAAGGCTCTGCCCTGCCTTTACATACGCCCCTGCATATCTTTGGATTTTCACATTGGAATGAAAAAGTGATTCTGTGTGTGTCTCCTTTTTTCCCCCTTCTCTCATCTCTCATTCAAATCACACAACGTTGGTATTCTCCCTCCCAGCATTTGGTGAGCATCTAGGGAATCCTGCCAGGTACATGGAAAGAGGGGAGGGCGATGTGTAGAAAAGCAAAGAGTGGGTCCAAATGAGTGAGTTGCACATAATCTCCTGTTCAGTGCCAGAGTTCTGATAGCGTGGCAAATTCAGGGCTGTGACTAAATGCTGTCATCAGCTTTAACTCTTAAGAGACTGAGGGTGAACATATTCTTCCTGCTTCTTTTGCACCCACACAACTGGAGATTTATCTCTTGCTTGCTTCTGCCCTGTCCCTCTTCCTTCCTCTTGATGCAGTCAGACCCCCTCCTTCACCTGCCTCCATTGGGTGCCATTAAAATATGTGACTCATAGCTCTATGGTCTTGTAGTAACCTTGGTGTCGTCTTGGACTGAGAATTCGTGGCTCTATGGCACTGCAGATAGAATGGTGGCTGGTGTAATGCTGCTGCTAAGAGACAGAGCAAGCGAAGGGTCTTGCTTTCACCACCCCTGCTTCCCATGGTTCCCAGGTAACTTCAGTGCCCTTCTTGCCTCCCTCCCCTATATGATCCATCCCAACTTCTTCTGCTGCATCCATCAATGTAGCAAGCAGGAAAGAACAGAGAAAGAGATGGTGGTCGGCCATTGTGGGTCATCCCATTGAGATCTGCTTTGCCCCAGCTTCCTAATAATAATATTTAACAGGGCTCACATAGCCCTTTCTAGTCTAAGCTCCCTATTGAGCTAGTGAATCCTCACCGGGCCCTCCTGGAGTGACTGATGCTGTATTAGCACAGGGCAGTTGTGTGTAGCACCTTACCTCTTTGTGTGACAGCTGCCTCTTCTCTGCCTCTGTGCACTGCTGCCTGTCTGAGTGTCCCTGTGAGGCTGGAGGAAACAAGCCAGAAGTTACTTGACCCCTGTCAAAATCACACCCCTTTGAGCACCAGGGTGTAAGGCTGTAGTCATGATTGTGGAGTGTAGGCCACAGAAAGCATTCCTGCTCTCTTACCTAGAAAGAGCAAGAAAGAACATCATGGGGCTGTAACAGAAGGATCAGTGGAACTATAAGGGGACAGGGTTGGGGAGGTGAGAAGAGGAGGAAGGCAAATCTTTGGAGACCAGGGTCACAGATGATCATGTGGCTGCAGCAAGAGGGGGAAAGCAGGTAGGAAGAAGAGGAGCCTCCCTCCACAATTGTGGAGAAAGATGGATGGTTTTCCCTGTAAGCTGAGTGCTTGGGTGGCCACACAAGAGAGATTCAGGTGCCATCCAGTTGATTAGCAGAGTGCCCACAGCCAGCTGCATGTGTTTCTACTGGTGGTGCACATCCACACATGTTACCAGTGCAGGTAACAAAATTTATTCTGCCTATGGGTGGAAAAAATTAGAGGGAACATTGGAGATGGGAGAATGCTAGGAATGGTGGTGGGTTAGGTGCTGTATGTTAGTGCAGAGAAAACATCACAGGCCTCAACTGTGACATGTTGATGATGATCCCTGCTCTCCTATAAAGCTTCCTGGCAGGAATTATAAGGTGCAAGTAGCAGAAATAGTTAACAGATCTTTCACTGTAGATAAAAAAACCCTAAGATGGGTGTTCAGCTGTCACCGTCAATGAAAAAATGAAAAATTTTAAGCCCTCCCTCTGGGCCAGATGTGAGATGTCAGCATTTCAAAAAGCTCCCTACTTCCATCTGCCACATTTTGGTCCTGCACAGCACAGATATGAGGTGTTGCATAGTATAGTGGGGGGGGAAGTGGTGAGCCGGAGCATGTACCTGTGTTACAGAGACCTCTGCTGCCATATTAACCTATGGGAGGAGAAGCCAAAGAGAGAAGCATACAGCTAAGCAAGTCCTTAGCAGGAAGAGGACTAAGCTCCAGCCAATGGGCTTGATTCTGAGATACAACAATGCCCCTTTCATGCCCATTTGAAGGCCTTTCATGTTTCCAAAGTGGTCCAAAAGGACCTTAGAATGAATGAAACTAGTCCTATGTCTTCTCCTGGCACATCCATTGTCCCTCTGTATCTTGGAGGGTAAGAGAAGATAGGATAGAGTCCTTGCAACTTTTTTGTGCTGAGCCTCCTTCAGAGCAGAATTGTCTTGCACACCTTACAAGGAGTTGCAGGATCAAGGCCCTCATGACATTTAAAATCTTTTGGGAGATTTTTATAGAGGTTGTATAGTGATGAGTTATGTGCACCTATATGTGTGTGTAATGCATAATAAAGAGTGGGTGTAGAATGAGAGCAACATCCTGTGGACCTACCATCTGTTGAGAAGAGTCATCTATCTGGCCCATAATCATGGTATCTGAATGCATGAACATCTCAAAAACTTGTCTCTTCCAGAAGTTAGTCCAATAAAAGGTATTACACACCTCCCTTGTCTCTGACTCAACTTCTGTCATCTATTGCTTTGCCAGATCTACCTTTCTGACAGAATGGTGGAGGGGGAAATTATTGGTAAGTTGATTGCAGAGAGTGAGAGAGAATGCACCATTGGTACCTGGCTGCTCTGGCTTCACTGGAATTTGCCAGCTTTGAGGTGCTCATCGGTCTGGGATAATCCTGTAGCTACCTATAGCAACAAGATGACACAATGTTCATTCAGTCTGGATTTGATTTGTGACAGTCCCTGGTGTAAAGTGTTAGCTTACAAAGTGTGAACACAGTCTGGTAGGGCTCCCTGTTCCTTTGAAATATTTCATTAGTGAATGCTTTTCACAGTCACAGGCATAGCTAAGCTACGGCTTTTGTCTATGCTAAGTGGATTCTCGTTATTCCCTTGACCTTCAGATCCTCTCTCAGAACTTTATGCATAAAAAAGGATGCTTTGATGCAGTTCTAAAGAAAGACTTCACCCCCTGTTTTTCTGCTTCATGAAGGTATTAGTCAAGGTATCCAGTCATCCTGACAGCATGACTGGATTACACACGAGGCATATAGGATATGCCACAGACAAGGTACCAGTTATCAAGTGAAGATTGTTTGATCAGTCAACGGATGCTTTTTGCTTCCTTCTTGATTGTTCCAGATGATGATTCAGAAGATTGGGGTGGTTATATGAAATGCCTAATGCTAATTATGTAGGATTAGCCAAAGCACCCTTAAAACTGGTTATTTCTAAACCTTCTTTCAGTCCCTTTGGACATGTGTTTTCAAGTTTTTTTAAATTGGGTCCAGAGAGGTGCTGATCTTCCAGCTCTCACTGAAATTACAGGGACCTGTTGGCCCATAGAAAGAACATCTTGCAACTGTGTTCATTGGCTGTTCTTCATCAAGGATACATGCTAATTTATGCATGGAGGTGCTTTCATTTTGCACTTATTGTGCAACAGGACGTAGGGAGCTGTGTCCTCTGGTTTGGCATATACTATGATACATCCATATTGACTGTATGGGGTGTTGAGCAGGACTCTCAAATGTCACTTGCAGGGAAAATTGATCTATCAACTTCATATCCAGTACAAGATACAAATCTAACATCTTGTTTGTAGTGAAGGGAGCTTCATTAAATCCTCTACCCAGTCATGGTAGATCAACAACTGTGATGTTAATGTATGGGACATGAAAGAGCATGTTTATTGCTGAAGCTAAGGAAGGATGTCTACTTATGAAAAAGTGAAGACATTTGAGTGTACAGCATTTTCTCTGATGATTTACTGCATCTGCCAATTTGCAATTTAAAGGTGGGTCCTTTTCACTCTAGTAGTTTGATGGCTCTGAAATCCCAGAAACCAAATTTATAAGTTCAAAAAATTATCACTTTTTTGTAGCACTTTATAGCCAGCTACTGCACAAAAGGTGACTTTTGGTTCTTTTGTAGAATTCATTTATGTTCCTGTTCCTTCACAGCAACCATGGATGTGACTGCCTTTTTCATTCTACTCTTTTGCTGGTATAGATTGACATATAAAGCCCTTTTTGCTCTTTCATGAAATTGAAAAGCAGTGCTCATAAAAAATGAAACTCCAATTTCCCTCCCCTCCCCCTGCCTGTCCCTTACCCCCACCATCTTTGGACTTAATTTTAACTTTCCCTCAGGTTCCCCAATATTTACTTATATTTAATGAAATCTCTGTGGAGAAGCCCCACTGAGCTGGCAAATGGTGACACTCAGAAAGCTGATAATGAGCATACTAAGACTCTGCATTGGTAGTGAAAGGTAGGCATTCCTCAGAGGGCTGGCTGTTCCCCTGGAGATGGGAGAAGGAGACTGATAATGTGACTGGTGCTGTTGGTGGGGAGACTAGGTTTAGTCTAGCTCTGTACAATGGTGCTTTGGATATCACAATCCAATACGTTTTTTAATGCTGTAATGTCACCAGCACTGGAATTTATCTCAGGCAAGGCAAGGCTAGGAGAAATTAAGCTCCTGTAAAGTCTGAGTTATGTTACCGAGATGTGTTTTTAAATACACAAGTGACCATCGAAGCCAGTTCAGAAATGAATTGTTAAACTATAATCTCTTGGCACAGTGACTGGTCACCATGAACTTCAGTGGGTTTACTTCCTGAAAAAGGGCTGCTTGCACGAGTAAGAAATACCTGATCCAATGACCTCTGACCTCAGTGAGAGTCTTTCCATTGATTTGAGTGGGCATTGGACTAAGGAAGTTAAAATGCAATTATTTGGCTAATCGTGTAGTTGATTCAATTTGTATCGACTATACGATTAGTTGATGAGTGCCTCTGCAGAGCTGCAGTGGGGGTAGCTCCAGAGGAGCTGACTTGAGCTGGGACTGAGCAGTCCTGGCTTGTGCTGGCACCAGAGACACCCGCGCTGTGGCTCTGCATTTTAAATGTAGTAAAAGCTGCTGAGCTGTTAATACATTTAAAATACAGAAGTGCAGCAATCAATGCAAGCTGGGACTGCTGGGTCCCAGCTCGTATTGAGCTCAGCAGCCCCTGTTGGCAGCAGACAGCCCTTGGTAGCCCCTGCCTTGGTAGCCCCTGCCCTTGGCTGCTGCCTTGGTAGCCCCTGCCCACGGCCAGCTCTGGCTGCTGCAAACAGGGGCTGCTTGGCAGCAATAGCTCCTGTTTGCGGTGGGGAGCTCCCCACTGGGACCCCTGCATACAGGGGCTGCTTCGCAGCAGCGACCCCTGTCCCCGCATGCTGCTTCTGATAGAGGCAGTGGCGGGGCAGGTAGCACTCTGGAGACAGTGATGTGGGGAACCGGTTTTTAAGTTGGTTCCCCCCAGCACCAGATCCTGTCCCCCACTTGCTGCCTCTTATAGAGGCAGTGGAGGGGGGGGGCACTGCAGAGCACGGGGTGAGTGGGGACTGCTTGAGTACCTGCTCGCCCTGTGCTCCCTGTGGCACTTCTGCTTTTGAAATGTACAATTAACCCTGGAGGGCTCTCGTACATTTCAAAAGCAGAAGCGCCTGCAGTGGGAATCGGTGAGAGAAGGGGCTGAAGCAGTCCCTGCTCGCACCATTTCCCGCTGTGCCTCTGCCTCCTCTGCCCCTGCAGAGAGGGTGCTGGGGGGAATCGGCTTTACCAGTTCCCCCCAGCACCAGCTTGTCCTCCTACCCCCCCTTGCTGCCTCTTTCTGATAGTCGACTACTTGCTTCCATCCCTACACTGGACCAGGGTGAAGGTTCTAGCTGAATGGGCTGTGTAGGCATTCATTGCTATATGTATTCTGGCAGAAATGACAGGCCTAATCTCTGGCTACCTTTCTGGACCTCTTGTGTATTTAACTTTTAGCTTCTTTAGAAACCTGTGTCAGAATGGATCTTTCCAGAAAAGGGGGGGAATTCCTAGACCTTTAAAATGACTTTCAATGGGAAGATTTAATACTAGATATGTGAACAATACTATTTTCTTCTCTCTGAGAGAGAATGCCAGTGGAAAATTGCAATGAAATACTTTCACGTAATAGTTTGGTGAAACAAAATGGGATCAAGCTACGATTTGCAGGACCAAATACTAGGGACAGCAGTGTAAAATAGTGTAACCCACTGCCTTCATTGGATTTACAGCTGAGCAATTTGAGGAAAGTTGAGCCACATTGAATGAATTGATTTAAAAATCCCTTGTTGATCTAATTATTATGCTAACCATACATAAGAAAACCCTAATTCATAACCTATATGTCCTCCATTTTGCTGTAAATCCTTATCTTTTCTGTCACCTTCTCTTCTCCTCTTGTTTTAATAAGAAAATAACTTGTATTTCAAACTACTGTTTATCTTAACTAACAAAAATTAATAACTAAAATGATCACATTGTAGTAAGAGAGTCAAATTGGATAAAGGCGCTAAAGGAGCCCTCATCTTCCCTCTTCATAAAAGCGTAACTCTTCATCCTCCCATGCTGTCTGAATCAGGGAACCCAAAAACTAAGCAGAATTCCATCACTTTTTACTATACAACTGCACTTAAATTGTCCCTCTCTCTTCTTTTCCTCCTACCATCTTGCCTCTGGGAATGCTCTATGTACTTTTGATTACAATATAATAAAAATGATGAACAGCTTCTCTGTCTGACTATTGTATTTGGCATACATAACTGATGGCAGAACTTCTGTTTTTATACTGTAAAGTGTCAGGGAAGTTTTTTGTTTGTTTGTTTTAATGATGCACTGGCATATAGTCAATAAGGATAAGGAATGGGGCCACTGCTTTTAAGCTCATGGACAGAGATTGCCAGAGGAGTGTGGGCTAAAAAGCTATTAATTTGGCCATTGTCTCAGGAGAGTCCGCCTGCAGTCCAGCTGAGTCAGCTCTCCAGTGACTACAAGGGAGAAACTCTACAACTACTCTGCCATTTAGGAAATGAGCCAGCTGCATTTGGGGATAAATTTAGTCAGCCAGATCAGCTAGCAAGTGTGAAGGAGAGAACTGGCCAGTATGTAAACCAGATAAACAGTCCATCTGGGCATTAACAGATAATAGCAATCTGTGTTAGATATGTTTTTCACGATGGGATGTTTCATCTCATTGAATACATTCAATCATGTTTTTATTTTTTCCAGGGCTGACCTAAATCTGTACAACAATATCTATTGGGTCTGGAGTTCATTATTGGGCCTGGGGGCGGGTAAAAGATCTGGTGGGATTGGGATTTATGTATTGGTTTTCGATATATGGATTAATCTCTTCTTCCCATTTATGGCTTTATGTTTCCTTCAAACATGGAGCAATTTTCCCGTTCCTGTCGATGAACAACCCCCTCCCTGTTCAGTCAAATCCCTTCTTAAAATCCCATTCCTTTTCAGTGGACATACTGCACTGGTGACTTTAACCGTAGTCTTTCCACACCCTCCTCTACCTTGCCTCCACATTTTCACATCTGTGTTTGTCAGAATCAGTGCCCTCTTCAGCCTGATTTGCACTCAGTGGCTTGGATGGTAAACTTTTTGGGCTGTGATTGTCTTTGTCTCACCTGTAAAGTGCTGGGTATTAGTTCGTTTTGCTATGAACCAGATCTAATTAATATGTCATGAACCAGATATTCAGCTGATATGAATCAGAATAGCTCTGCAGATGGAGGTGACGCTACCCTGACATACACCAGCTGAGGGGGTAACAGAATTGGTTTAAATAAATTAAACAAGTTCAAAAAGTTTTGGTGAAATGTGTGTTATTTTTCAAAAAAGAGCTACATTTGTAATTTTCCAATCAGCACTGATGAATAACACTGAAAGCTGGAGAGAATCATAAATCTGCTCCTTGTCAATCCAATCCAATTTCAGCAGGAGCCTCTGACCTGCCCCTCAAAGGCAACAATAAACACTAGAGCTTTGTCTACACTACAGGTTTTTGCAGCAGAGAATATGCTAATGATGGATTCATTAGCATGAGTCGTGATGTCATTAGTATATTTTCTGCCGATGCTTTTTGCGCAAGGGGCTTTTGCGCAAAAAGAAGCAGTGTAACCGCTTCCATTTTGCGCAAAAAACCCCTTTTGCGCAAGATCCTTATGCCTCTCTGCAACCCCTTGCTCAAAAAGCATCGGCAGAATATATGTTAATGACATCGCGATTCATGCTAATGAGTCCGTCATTAGCATACTCTCTGCCGCAAAAACCTTGTAGTGCAGACATAGCCTAGCAGATTTTCCTGGCTTTACCTGGTAAAGCTCGGGTTCTAAACTCAATGAAGAGTTTTTTTGTTTGATTGGTTGGTTAGCTGTTTTTGGCTTTGGGGGGCTTTTTGGGGGGAGGAATAAAAGGAAAATGTTCATGCATTATTTAAATGATTGTATTTTTCAAAAATACCACATTATTTTTTTGACGTTAATTTTTAATTAAGAGTTCTTTAAAAGGATTGTTAAAATGTTTTCATTTAATTTTTTTAGTAATTTTTTTAAAAAATGGGAATTCCATCAGGTGTATTTTTTCTTCATCCCCTGTAAATTCTTATCATTCGCTATGTTCTAACAAAAAATGGCTATATTCAATTTAGTTTCCAATTTTCTTTTAATTTTCAATCCTTAAGCATTGAGCTAGCTTCGCCAAAACAGAGCACTATTCCAAATTTCTCCATTTTATCTCTTTTCTGTAAGGTTTATTGAGAAGCAAGTCTATTCCAGGTTCATCCTATGTTTCTGGATCATCTTGGTTCAGTCTCTTTCAGCATTCGCTCTGTTATGTCATTTTTTTTAGGACTGTACTTGCTTTGATGATTCAGTCTCTTTTCTGTTTGGTTTTATGAAAAGCAATCCCATTCCAGGCATATCCCATTTTCCTGGCACAACCAAGCTCTTACGTTGCTTTAAATTATGCTAAGAGAAAGCTATATACCAAACTTGGTGGTCCTAGCTTTTACCATTTAGGAGGAGTTCTTGATCAAACAGACAAACTCTCTAAAATGTATAACAGATTAAAAGCCAGACTGCAAATATCATTCTTTGTGCTGACTAGTATCTTACACAATGAGCCCACTGATATCACTTGGACCACTTGGCAAGTAAAGTACTGCTTCTGGTGTAGACTATTGCGGTATATCCCAAATAAATGCTCATTTTTCCCCTCAAGTTAGTTTGCTCTGCTTTGTCCCAAATACTCATCCATCTTGAAGCCGTTCTATTGTTCTTGTTTATAAAGAGAGACTAATTGTCTAAGCTCACATTTTTAGTGTGTTTGAGGAATTAACCATTAAACAGCAACAACCTAAAATCTTTGATCACACTGAGCTGTCTCAGTCACACCAGTAACTCAGAAAGAGTTGCAATCATCACTTACATGGTGAAAAAATATTTTATCTCACTAATATGATACCATGTACAGTTGCTAAGTGAATATTAAAATCATTGTCACGTGTTAATGGGAGTTTTTATATCTTAACGCTGATCAAATTGCTTCTGCAATATAGAAAAAGAGAAAGATTGTCCCTGTCTGGATGGAGACAACTTTGAAATCCTTTGCAGTGAGAAATAATAGAATGACTTGCCAAACAGAAGTTGTATTCTGTGCATGTAAATAGGTTCTGCACCATAATTAGTGATTCCCAGGCTGAACTGGAGGCCTCGTATTTTCATGGGAAAATCAGTTTGATGTCTACCGTCCCTAATTTCAGCAGTACTGAATAACCAGGCTCTAATTCTGTTGTAATGAACCGTGTGTTAATGCTACAGCCTTCTGTCCAGTTATAAGCCAAACACCATGTCTGACTTTGTAATGAATCTTACAGTGGTCTTGTTGACTCCATGGTAGGCTTTTGTTAGGATCCCATCTTCAAATATAGCTACTTTTCAGTAAAACTTAGCATGTCATAGAACTGAGCTTTTGTTTAAATTCAATTTATTAACTTTGGAGAAAAGTATAGATACTGAATATCCTTGTTTCTTCTTTAAGGATGGATCTTGCAGTAGTAAAACCAGTTATTTGTATTTTGAAACACAGTTTTGTTTTCAAGAGCTTTACAGGTTTTTTGTTTGTTTGTTTGTTTGTTTTTGTTTTTCATATGAAAATGTGGGATTTCCAGACTCTGCAGATGCAGAGCTCATATCCACAATACAGTACCAGGGTGGAGATACTCAATAACGGCATTCAGGCATATTAATCTTTGTGTCCTGTGAAAGAAAATGCCTATGTTAAGGGGTTGTGTAGGTTTTTGCCCATTGCAAGCCCTTATCTATGAGGTAGGTTTCCTTCCACTTTTGTTGTTGTCTAGCAGACAATATATAGCGCTGCTGGTTGTGCCTATAGAGAATCTAACCCAGTTCAACTGAGTCCTTGTGTTCTTTGTCTGCACAGCTTCTCTCTGTTAGCATAATTGTTACTCCTGAGAGTATGTTTTCATTCATTGAGTCTCAGCGTGGCAGTCAAAGAATTAATTACTCCGAGAAGGGACAGGGCTCTTCTAAAAGAGTTTCACAACTTCAGCTTTTAATAGCCCTCTCTCTCCTGCTGAGGCTGCACCACAGCTTGTCAAAGCATTTGCGGTGGCTCCACGGGTCAGCAGTTCCCAATGGAGGGACCGTGTTAGAGGAACCTTGACACTGATTCTGAAGGCTGATTTACTTGGAGTCAGGAAAGGGCGAAATTGTGGGGCTTTGGGTCATTGTTTGTGGGAAGCAGTTTTTGAAATTTGTATTTTTTTTTATAGTTGAATGTTTTTAACCAGTTAATGCTCATGCATTTGAGCTGATGACCTCATTGGCACTTGCAAACTGCTTGCCTGAAAAGCCTGCCTGAGAAGTTTGTTTTGTTATCTAACGTCATTAAAACATTTTTTAATGTCATTTTAATGTTTTGTTATCTAACGTCATTAAAACATTAAAACATGTTTTCATTAAAACATGTCAGTGCTGATTTTTCTAAAGCACCCTTGGAAATGTATCCTGACCTTTCATTTATGTTGAATCTTCTATAGGGCCTCCCACTGAGTTAGTCCAAAACAGGATTATTTTCTGACTAACAAACATTAATTAAATATTTTTATCTATGAGGGGTTAAGGCTGCTTTGGAAGACAAAACATACTACTGTACTGAGAAATAATGTAAGATGAGGCAAAAGCTAGAAGAGAAAATGCAGTGTGAAACAAGCACTTTGTCCATTCACCGATTGTTATTTTAAGTCCATAGGTCAGACCTTCAACTGATGTAAATTAGCCAAGGATCTATCCCCATATGTTTCTATCAGCCTGCACATAGCACTCCCATTGTCTTGAAGTTAATATTGAAATTAAAAGATTGTTTTTAAAACATTTCAAACTAAACATGACCAGGCACTTTCTTTAATTTTCTTTAAAGCTGTGAGCTGCCAGGGAATGTGGCATGTTAGTTCCTTATGGTTGGAAATACTATGATCGTGAAATTTAAAGCATAGGTCCATAATCAATAACTTTCTTAAAAGGCATCCTGTGGCATCTTAGAGGCTAACAAAATTATATATAGTATCATGAACTTTTGTGGGCAAAACCCACTTCATCAGATGAGCTGGAGAGCAATAACAAGAACCCAGAAATTTATAACAGAAAAAAAAGGAAGAAAAAAAAGTACCCGTCAATTGTAGGACCAGTGCTAATGAGGCTAATTAAGCAGGCCGGAAGTGTCCCATACTTATCTTTTGATGTAAAAATGAGGTGTTAAATGCAGGAAAGGCTGGCTTTATAATGTGACATCCAGTTAATATCTTTGTTTAAGCCCGGGGAAACAGTGTCACATTTGCAGATGAATGTCAATTCCCCATTCTCTTTCTTAGGGGGATGGGATGATCCTGTTCCTTATATGCATAATTTAATTAGAAAAGTAGTACATGGGAGGATCTTGACTAGTGACAATGTAAAAACCCCACAATTTTGCAGAAGTTATAACTAACTGAGGGCTAATGACCAAATTCATATTGACTGTGAATGGGATGGAGTATTGACTATGGAGTCCTCAGTTGGTTTGGATAGTAATAGGAAGCAGAAACACCAACATATGAACAATCTAGAAAACAAGTTTTTTGTTGTGGAAATGTCTATCTCCTTCCCTAGTGTTGGCCAGACTAATTTTCCATGAAGTTTTGAATCTGATGTGGATTTTGTTTTGGATTCCAGCATCTAATGGGAAAAATGTATATGGGAGGAGAGGGAAGCAAAGGGAACAGAGATAACTGGAAAAAACTATGAGGAATGGTGACTGAGCAGAAAAATGTAAAACAAATTTGGGGCCTACTTCTGCCACCATTACTCATGCTGAGTAGTAATTTACTCAGCAAGTAGCAGCACTGAGATCTAAACTGAGACCTGTTACTTGTTGTAAAGGAGAGAAATGGGGTAAAAATAGAGACAGATCCTTACTAGTGTAAATTGGCTTTGCTCCACTGAATTTCAGTCTATTCTAATGCAAATGAGTGTGTTGCACATGATTTTTATGTGTATTTATAAGGGCCTGCTTTAAGTAGCTGGAGGGGTGAGGGGAAGGAGGTTATATCACTTTAGAACACAGAACAGACTTTCCTGAGGTAGCAAAAGAAGGTTGCATTATTTGAAACTTCCTTTGTAGGGGTCGGGGAGTTACAAATTTTATCCTGGGTTTAAATTATAGGCGACAAAGGGTTCACAAACTCAGTCTGGACTTCGGTTTAAATTGCTGGTGGCAAAGGGTACACAGACTGAGTCTGGACTTGCAAACCCAAGTTCATCTGAAGACGTGGGTTGTGTCCACGAAAGCTCATGATATCATCTACATGTTTTGTTAGTCTCTAAGGTGCTGCAAGACTATTCATTGTTTTTTAAGTTTTTGCAAACCCAACAGTGTTTCAGACGTGAACCACACCTCTGACTCCATCAGGTTCTTCACTTATCAATTTTTTTTAAAGGAAATCAACTAAACAAGATTTTGTCTTTCTGTTTGCCTGCCTTAAAACAATGCTGGCTGTGTGGAGCTTTTGTTGTTTGCATTGAGATGCTGTGGAATATTAAGCTCACTACTCTGCCTCCTTTCAGGTGGGAGTCTGACAGACAGTTATGCCATAGTATATAGCAGTGGTTCTTGACCTTTCTGACCCAGGGTACATATATACCCAAGGGGTAGCCTTTGAGTGCAGCCCCTTTTGTAGCTGTGTGAACTTGGAGCTTGGAGCTGTGTGTACCTTCATTTTCTTTCTCTATTCTTTCTCTCTGTGCTGATTATATTTTAAGGGTCATCACTGTGATTTTTGCAAATGTTCTTATAATACTTTTGTTTCTCTTTGTTTTTTTTAAATGAGTTCATGCAGTAGCTGACCCTACTGATGGGTGACTCTTTCTGCTGAATGCTATTGAGTAATTGATTAGAATGAATCAATAGATAGGAAAGCCATAGAGGATATCTTCACAATTCAAAGTGAGCTGGACAAACTGGAGAAATGGTTTGAGGTAAATAGGATGAAGTTCAATAAGGACAAATAGAAAGTACTCCACTTAGGAAGGAACAATCCATCTCATACATACAGAATGGAAAGCAACTGTCAAGGAAGGAGTACTGCAGAAAGGGATCTACGGGTCATAGTGGACCACAAGCTAAATATGACTCAACAGCATGACACTGTTGCAAAAAAACCAAACATGATTCTGGGATGCATTAACAAGAGTGTTGTGAGAAAGACACAAAAAGTAATTCTGCTCTACTCTGTGCTGATTAGGCTTCAATTGAAGTACTGTATTCATTCCTGGGCACCACATTTCAACAAAGAGGGTCCAGAGAAGAGCAATGAAAATGATTAAAGGTCTAGAAAACATGACCTATGATGGAAGACTGAAAGAACTGGGTTTGTTTAGTTTGGAAAAGAGAAGCAAGAGGAGGGACATGATAGCAGATTTCAAGTACCTAAAAGCGTGTTACAAGGAGGAGGGAGAAAAATTGTCCTCTTTAACCTCCTGAGGATAGGACAAGAAGCAATGGGCTTACATTGCAGCAAGGGAGGTTTAGGTTGGACATTAGGAAAAACTTCCTAACTGTCAGGGTGGTTAAGCATTGGAATAAATTGCCTAGGAAGGTTGTAGAATCTCCATCATTAAGATATTTAATAGCAGGTTGGGTAGATATCTATCAGAGATGATCTTGATGGTGCTTGGTCCTGCTGTGAGGACAGGGGACTGGACTGGATGACCTCTCAAGGTCTCTTTCAGTTCCAGTATTTTATGATTCTATAGCTCAAATATCTATGTTTCACTGCAAAGCATGCTGTTTTCCCCTCACTCCCCAGGCTTGCTGAAATAAATACAGTTATACATCTCCATGGCAAGACTGTTTCCTCTTTCTATATATCTTGTCTTGTAACTTTTGTACCACTTGGGATGCACATTTCTCCCAGACTGAGAACTTCGGATCAATAGAATTCTGTGCCACTCTAGACTTGTGCCCAATGCACTTTGCATTTACTATAGCCATTCGCTGTCACTGTCATTAATGCTTTATATTTCAGCCATGTGCCATATCCTTTGATGGAGAAGGTTCATGTTTGTAAAGCCTTCTAACATCTCTGTGAGATAGGTCAGGATATAAACGATCCCTTCAGCCCATCTCTGGGACAAAATCCAGCAGCTGTTTCAACAGCACTCAGCAATTATAGGCAACAAAGGCCAAATCTATTTCATCTTCTCTGCTTCCTGCAGATGTTTAGAGATCTAAAAGAAGTCGGGCTGGTGCATAACATAATGGTCAGTTCTTAATATGGCACAAGTTTTTCTTACCTCTTCATGGTACAACGTATGGCGCAAAATTCACTGTTGTTACACAGAAGCTGATACAATGGAACAGACCATGGTCCCTTTTCTCTGGTGTCCTAACCCTGGAGGTGGCCTTTCTGGAATACTTCAGAGCAATGGAGAAGAAACCCCTCACGTACCTGTCCAATTCTGCAATTCTCTACAATCAGGTCGCAGGGAAGGGGCTGGACTTCTTCCTGATCTCACCTGAAGGATAAGCTGATTGTTTGAAGACAAGCTGTAAAATTGTTGAAGTCTGGAGGGTATTTTTAATGTGTTACCCAGGTTCATGAATGCAAGAGAGGGGACTGTTTGGTGTCAGCTTTGTTTCGATGCAAAATTGTGTGTGCAGCAGCTATTAGATTGTGTGTGCAGCAGCTATTACTAAATGTTCACGTACAATGCCTGAATAACCAAATCAAAACTAGAGGTGAGATGTAGCATGTAATTTTTTTCTCCCTCTTGGCAAAACTGATGTTCAAACTTCTTTCTGACCTGCTGACTTAATGAAGCAGTTTCTGAAGTTTTTTGGAAAAAGCAGTGAATGAACTTGGCCTTTTTATATGTAAGCTTAGCACAGTGGAACCCCTAATGAAGGCAGCTAGGTGCAATTGACATACACATAATAATATAGCACAATAACTAGCATTAAACCACCATAAAAAATGGTCCTAAAATAAAATGTAACCAACAAAAGGAAATACCTACTTCTTCACCACCACCACCCCAAACCACCCTGCCATAAATTTTCTCCTGGTTTAGTTTTAGTGTGATTGTAAAAAGCTGGAGCCTCTTTTAAAAACCTGCCGTTTCTGTTACAATGGTTGGGGCCAAGCTTGGAGACACTGCCATGGTTGATTGTCTGGGGAAGAACCCTTACTGTGATTTATATCAGCCTGCCTGTCATGGGGTGAAAGGAATGCCCAGTTTCTCATTTTGATCAAATGTTCAGGCTGAAAGCCACCCACTGCTGTAAGCACAGTTGGGGCAGAGAGATGAGATGGAACACATTGCATGCTTTGTTGCTGAGGCAGTGTTTTTAGGCTGTTTGAGTCTGTTTCCCATTGCTAGGAGCAGGGAGGAAAGATGTGTGTTTTAAAAGGGAGGGAAAGGTGAACAGAGCCAACTTTTATTTTCTTGTTTCCAATGGGGCAGAAAATGGGGGCAGTTCAAGGAGGAAGGAGAGAATCTGTTAGTTTTTTTTTAGGAAAACAAGTTTCCTAACGAACAAAGCCTTCAGGCCAATTTCTCTGCTGATGTAAGTCTATTGCAGCTGAGCCTGCTGAGTAATGGTGATGGAATTTTCAAAGGGGTCTAAATGAGTAAAGTGCCCAAATCCCTTTGAAAGCCTATGGGACATGCCTCTCCAGTACTAGATTGAAAATCACAGCATTGGCCCTTCAAATATAATAGGTTTCACAGCATTGGCCCTTCTTTTTTCTTTCTTCTTCTCCACCCCCTTCTCCCCCCTTCTCTTGTAATCTTCTTGACTGCCTCTTGACTTTCACACTCAGAAGAGGGCACTGATAAAGCTCCCATCCTCAGAAGAGGGGCACTGATAAAGCTCAGGCCTGAAAATGTTACTTACTCTTTAAAAATAGGGGTACTCCCTGTGGTATGAATATCTGACTTTTGAACATCCGCACATACAGCCAAAAGCTCACCAGCAGCCTCAGGGAGCAGGCAAGAGACACAGATGGTGGTGGCTAGCGCACGTGTGGGCTGGAGAACTCTGGAGGAGCAATAGGCGGTCATGCAGCCAGCGGCTCCAGAGAAGTGGCACTTTGAAGAGGAAATCGCTGTTTCTTTACAGCTGCTGGCTGCAGGGCCGCACCCTGCTCCTCTGGCATCCTGCAGCCTGTGCTTGCTGCCTCCTGGTGGAGGGGGATTAGGTGCAGCAAACAGGGAAGTGGGGGTGGCCAGGAGATGGGGCTGGCTGCATGATTCGGTGCAGAGCCTGTGGGGAAGGGGCGCATCTGGGACATGCCCAGAAGTCCCCTTCAGAATCTCCACCTACTTCCTCCTGCTCGTCCTAAGTAAACCTGCCTTTCCTCAAGCACCAGCATTCAAGGTTAAATGAAAAAAAAAACCCCAAAGAATTTCTAGTATTTTTCATTGCAAATATGCAGTATTTCAGCTACATTATGGGCAAAATAGGCTTTCATGAACTAGCCTGGAAAAGTAACTGCCCTTTACAACATTGTTTTTATGGGAAAATGTATTCTGCATTCCAAACAACCAACTCACAAATAAACGTTTGGAACAAAACCCATTCATAAGTTGAAGACTTCCTGTGTACCACAATTCCTTTTCTAACTAAACTTCTCAAGCTGCACTGGCAACAAAACCTGAGCTTGCCCAAAAGTTTTGCTCCATTTTGGGTTTCGTGACAAACTCACAGTTCAGGTCAGGCTTAAGGCTCGAGTGAATCTAAGCTGCATGCATAGCTTTGAATTGAATCACGTTGGACTCCTGATCACATTAGGTTCCTGATCACACAAGAAGTTGTAACTGCCACACCATTCCTACCTTGGGAGGGGGGATCGCCTTGTGGTTGGGGTGTTGGACTGGATTCAGAAGATATAGGTTTAATTCCCTGCTTTGCCACAAACTTCCAGTGTGCCCTTAGGAAAATTGCTTAATATCTCTGTGTCTTTGTTCTTTGCCTTTTAAAATGGGGATAACAGTACTGCCCTACATTTTTCGGGTGTTGTGAGACTAGCTGTGTTAAAGGTGCTCATCTATTATGATGAATGAAGCATAACTATCTATAGGTTGAACCTCTCTAATCTGGCACTCTCTGGTCTGGAAACATCTGTGGTCCAGCATCACTTTAATTAGCTGGATGTCCACTTAACATGGGTGAGGCCAAGTGCCCCTTGGTCCCATAAAGTTTGTTTACAGCCACCAGGCCTGGTTCTCAGTGTTCTGTGCTGTTATTTAGCTATAATTTACCCCTAAATGTCTTCTAAAAGCCCAGTAAGCAGTGGAAGTATTGGTAATGGGCTAGACAATATTGACCTCCCATGATTCAGCACATTCTTTGATTTGGCATAGGTCAGGTCCTGAGAGTGCTGGACTAGAGAGGTTCACTCTGTAGTGTAGTTTGACTACTTGATGCGAACCTGATGCCAGACCAAATTTCAAGTCCATCTCTGGTGCAATTCCACTGACTTCAAAAGACCACAGGCAAACTTGACCAATGGACTTTGGTTGGTTTTATTCCACTGAGTTCACTGGTGAAGTTACGTTGGGGAGAGGTGAGGGTTCTGAAGGTCACTGTGATTTATGTTTTGTACTTCTTTTGAAATAAAGTAAAACCTGATCTTTTTCAGCCCTGTTGACAGCAAAACAAAAGATTCAGTGTCATAAATTTTCAGTGCAGATTTGAGGTTGCACATCTATTTTTGTTTGTTTGAAAAAGAAGGTTCAGCTCTTCATTTGTTACAGCTGTTGCCTCTTTGTGTTGGAGACAAAATTAATGTGTGTATTATAAACTGACAGCTTGCAGATTTAATGTGTTTTTGCCATGAAATAATACACTCTAAACATTAGTACCTATTTTAATGCACATGCTAAGCTGCTGTACTGCACATTTGGTTATTATTTTGTGGGTACATAAACTTCTTAAAAGGCTTATTCTCCTGTCTCATTCTTTTAATTTTCATTTATGGAATATTCCTCTATTTATTTGTTTTGCCTTTCCTCATCTCATGGATAGAAGTAATCCTGTGTTCTCCCCAGCTTGGAATGAATCAAAAAGACAGAGTGATTACAGCAGCCAACAATCTAACCAGTAAAGCTGGTTTGCAAATGTGCCAAAAATCTGTGCTCTGTCTCAGCATTAATGGCTTCGTTTTTGTACATTATGCTACTACTAATTCCCAGATTGGATGTGCAATTACTGTGGCCATTGTGGTTAAGGACAGCAAACAGTAGGTGAAATGCCATTGAAAAGCTAGCAGTGCATTTCAGGGTTCTCTTGCAGACCATGTTCCTTGAGTTCACATGCTGTATTTTGTCCCCTTATGGTTCAACTCTAGATTTATTCATTTATTCATTTATTTTGCATTCTGGTGTTTGCTTGCCAGAATTATAACCATATGGGGACATATTGGCATGGATAACTTAGCACCGACTGATGGTTTTTGAAGACTCTTCATCAGAGGTTGGTTTTTTTTATGATTACACTTACTGCTTCTGCAACCTGCATGATCTCCTTACTGTGCTGGTCTCTCTGGTACTGAAAAACAGGTGAGTCCTCACAGGTGAAATTGTAGCACAAATACAATGTTAGTTCCTGTAAATACTTAGTGCTAAGAGAAGTCCTTACTGCTGAAAGAAGCCCTAGATAATGATGGGCAACCAAGGCTAATGAGTGGGCTGCATGAGTGGCCCCCCTTTATCACAGTGAGCCGCAAGATTGAAATCTGCCATGTGCACGCACCATGACCCTAAGAATAAGATTAAATGCATTAATACCTGGCATGCTGATAATTTCAAAATAAGTATAAATGCTTTAATCATTCATATATTAATAGAACTGTTATCAGCTTCAAATAATAATAAAAATAAATGTTTACACTTACTTTACAATATTAAATCCCTGCCCGGTCTCTTCCCTGCCTCCTCGCCAAACCGTGTCCCGTCCCTGACCCTCTCTCTCCCATCCCGCACCTCTAGAGCACCATGAATCAGCTGATTCTTGATATTCAAGCTCTGGGAGGAGAAGAGCCGGGGCATGAAACAGCCAATTCATGGTTCTCTAGAAGTGTGGGGAGGGAAGGGTAGGAGTAGGTAAGTGCAAAGCCCCCAGTGCAAAGCCCCCAGAGCAGAGAGGGGTTGCACAGGCCACATGTGAAACCCCGACAGGCCATATGTGACCTGCTGACCACAGGTTACCTAGCACTGCCTTAGAGTGCTCAATAGTAATCTCATGGTTAGAAAAACTTCATCTGAGAATACATTGAACCACATATTGAAGTGCTTTCCTGGGTAGGAATGCTTTACAGACTCCAGACGCAGGGTCAAGCACTAAGATCGGACCCTTATTGGGTAGAACATTTCTTACATGAAGTACATTCTAAAACGCTTTGCAAGGATAAAGGGTCACTGTCATGTTGAACAATAAATTCTGTGTTACCAATATTTCAGATGAATAAAACTGATTGGAATTTTAAAATTCCTAATTTTCACTGTGAATTCAACTTAATTTTTTAATTCTCTTGGACACTGACAAGCAGACAAGTTGGTTTTGCTTCCAGTAGGCAGTTTTTCATCCATGTCACTAAAGTCTGATCTACATTTCAGACCTATATAGGAACTGCTAACAGGGAGTTTGGAGAGGGAGTTCTCCAGGTAAAAGAGGAGTAAAAAGGGGACCCTTGTGGTAAGTGGCTGTCTGGAGTGTGTGTTTGTGTGTGGGGGAGTTATTTGCTGTGTGCTGAGCTTGTGTTTGTCTGGTTGGTTGGTTGGTTGGTTTGTTTGCTTGAAGGAGCTTCTAAAAGGTTTGAAATCTAGAAGCCTCTGTTAATTGGCTGAGCCTCAGTCAGGGGGAGGGGCTACCAGAGCTATATAAGCCTGTGACTCAGCGACCAGGGAGCTTGCGAACAGGAACTGCTAACAGGGAGTTTGGAGAGGGAGGTTAGAGGGCACTAGTGACTTCTGGCCTTCTTTAAAACATAACTCTTATAATAATCTATATTCCAGAGGTTTAAAAAGAATCCCAGTTTATACTTAAACTTATTCATTAGAAAAATGGAGACAGAAGCCCAGCAGCAGAGTGGGGGCTATCCTGTTTATTGCGTCGAGTGTAACATGTATGATTACCTGCCCTGTGGGCGGCTTGCGTATGTGTGCACCCGTTGCAAGGAGCTCCTGACCCTCGGAGACCGAGTTCGGGCTTTGGAGGCCAGGGTGGCTGAACTGGAGGAGCTAAGGGAGGTAGAGAGATATGTGGATGAGACTTTCTGGGACACTGTAGTACTGTCCCACCTCCAGTCTGAGAGCCCCAGTACTCTTAAGGAGGATGAAAGTCTCAAGGGAACAGAGCATTCAATGGGAGCAGAGGAAACCATCCCGTGGTTGGGACCCTCCTCCCAGAGGATGTTGCGGTATCCTCTCGCACTGAGGATACCTCTGAGGGGAGGGAATGCCAGTTCGGAAGAGGCAGGTGTTAGTAGTGGGTGATTCGATCGTTAGAAACATAGATAGTTGGGTTTGCGATGACCGGGAGAACCGTATGGTCACTTGCCTGCCTGGTGCGGTTGCGGATCTCTCGAGGCATCTAGATAGACTTATGTGTAGTGCTGGGGAGGAGCCGGTGGTCGTGGTACATGTAGGTACCAATGACGTAGGGAAGGGTAGGAGAGATGTCCTGGAGGCCAAATTTAGGCTGCTAGGAAAGAGACTGAAATCCAGGACCTCTATGGTGGCATTCTCGGAAATGCTTCCAGTTCCAGCGCAGGGCCAGGTAGGCAGGCAGAGATTCAGAATCTCAATGCGTGGATGAGACGGTGGTGTAGGGAAGAGGGTTTGGATTTATTAGGAACTGGGGACACTTTTGGGAGAGGGGAGCCTATACAGGAAGGATGGGCTCCACCTAAACCAGGGTGGAACCAGACTGCTGGCACTAAACATTAAAAGGCCAGAGCAGTTTTTAAACTGAGAGATGGGGGAAAGCTGATTGGTGTGGAGATGCACGTAAATCGGAGGGAGACTTCTCTTAGAGGAGAATCCATTGATAGAGATTCTCTAAGCTGTAGTCAGAAAGAGAGGAGGGGAGAGGGCAAACCATGGGCCAGAGCAGACAAAAAACCGCGTACAAAGGAATCCAATGCATCAGGGAAGGGCAGACAAATAAGCAGTGGCAAATTTTTAAAGTGCTTCTACACAAATGCTAGGAGTCTGACTAAGAAGATGGGTGAACTAGAGTACCTAGTATTAAATGAGGAGATTGACATAATAGGTATCACTGAAACCTGGTGGAACGAGGAAAATCTGTGGGACACAATCATACCGGGATATAAAATATATCGAAAGGATAGAGCAGGCCGGGTGGGTGGCGGAGTGGCACTGTATGTGAAAGATAATGTAGAATCAAATGAAATAAAAATATTAAATGAATCAACATGTTCAATAGAATCGCTATGGATAGTAATTCCATGCTCCAAAAATAAGAAATTAGCAGTAGGGATATATTACCGACCACCTGACCAGGACAGGGATACTGACATTGAAATGCTGAGGGAGATTAGAGAGGCTACCAAAACAAAGAACTCTATAATAATGGGGATTTTAATTACCCCCATATTGACTGGATACATGTCACCTCAGGAAGAGAAGCGGAGATAAAATTTCTCAATGGCTTAAATGACTGCTTCTTGGAGCAGCTGGTGCAGGAACCCACAAGGGGAGAGGCAATTCTCGATTTAGTCCTGAGTGGAGCGCAGGATCAGGTCCAGGAAATAACCGTTACAGGACCGCTTGGGAATAGTGACCATAATATAATAACATTCAACATTCCTGTGGTGGGAAGAACACCTCAGCAGACCAGCACCCTGGCATTTAATTTCAAAAGGGAATTACACAAAAATGAGGAGGTTAGTTAAACAGAAATTAAAAGGCACAGTGACTAGAGCCAAATCCCTGCAAGCTGCATGGAAACTTTTAAAGACACCATAATAGAGGCCCAACTTAAATGTATACCCCAAATTAAAAACATAGCAAGAGACCTAAAAAGAGTCACCGTGGCTTAACCACCATGTAAAAGAAGCAGTGAGGGACAAAAAGGTATCTTTTAAGAAGTGGAAGTCCGATCCTAGTGAGATAAATAGAAAGGAACATAAACACTGTCAAATCAAGTGTAAAATGTAATAAGAAAAGCAAAAAGGTTTTGAGGAACAGCTAGCCAAAAACTCAAAAGAAATAACAAAATGTTTTTAAGTACATTAAAAGCAGGAAGCCTGCTAAAAACCTGTGGGTCCCCTAGACGATCGAACTATAAAGGCGCAATCAAGGACGATAAAGCCATTGCAGAGAAACTAAATGATTTCTTTGCTTCAGTCTTCACGGCTGAGGACGTTGGGGAGATTCCCAAATCTGCACCGTCCTTTGTGGGTAATGAATCTGAGGAACTGTCCCGGATTGAAGTGTCATTAGAGGAGGTTTTGGAACAAATAGAAAAACTTAATGTTAACAAATCTCCGGGACCGGATGGCATTCATCCAAGGGTTCTAAAAGAACTCAAATGGGAAAATGCTGAACTATTATCTGTGGTTTGTAACCTATCCCTTAAATCGGCTTCCGTACCTAATGACTGGAAGGTAGCCAACGTGACACCAATATTTAAAAAGGGCTCTAGAGGCGATCCGGGCAATTACAGACCGGTAAGTCTAACTTCAGTACCGGGCAAATTAGTCGAAACAATAGTAAAGAATAAAATTGTGAAGCATGTAGAAGAACATAATTTGTTGGACAAAAGTCAACATGGTTTCTGTAAAGGGAAATCCTGTCTTACTAATGTATTAGAGTTCTTTGAAGGGTTAACAAACATGCGGACAAGGGGGATCCAGTAGATATAGTATACTTAGATTTCCAGAAAGCCTTTGACAAGGTCCTCACCAAAGGCTCTTGTGTAAATTACATGGCCATGGGATAAGAGGAAGGTCCTTTCTTGGATTGAGAACTGGTTAAAAGACAGGAAACAAAGGGTAGGAATAAATGGTAAATTTTCAGAATGGAGAGGGGTAACTAGTGGTGTCCCCAAGGGTCAGTCCTAGGACCAATCCTGTTCAACTTATTCATAAATGATCTGGAGAAAGGGGTAAGCAGTGAGGTGGTAAAGTTTGCGGATGATACCAAACTTTTAGGATAGTCAAGACAGAAGCAGACTGTAAGGGACTCCAAGAAGATCTCACCAAACTGAGTGATTGGGCAACAAAATGGCAAATGAAATTTAATGTGGATAAGTGTAAAGTAATGCACATCGGGAAAAATAACCCCAACTATACGTACAGTATGATGGGGGCTAATTTGGCTACGACAAATCAGGAAAGAGATCTTGGAGTTATCGTGGACAGTTCTCTGAAAACTTCCACACAGTGTGCAGTGGCGGTCAAAAGGCAAATAGGATGCTAGGTATTATTAAGAAAGGGATAGAAAATAAGACCCAGAATATCTTACTGCCCCTGTATAAAACTATGGTACGCCCACATCTTGAATACTGTGTAAAGATGTGGTCTCCTCACCTCAAAAAGATATTTTGGCCTTGGAAAGGGTTCAGAAAAGGGCAACTAAAATGATTAGGGGTTTGGAACGGGTCCCATATGAGGAGAGGTTAAAGCGACTAGGACTTTTCAGTTTAGAAAGAGGAGACTGAGGGGATATGATAGAGGTGTATAAAATCATGAGTGGTGTGGAGAGGGCGATAAAGAAAAGTTATTTATTAGTTCCTAAATAGAAGAACTAGAGGACACCAAATGAAATTAATGGGTAGCAGGTTTAAAACTAATAAAAGAAAGTTCTTCTTCACACAGCGTAGTCAGCATGTGGAACTCCTTGCCAGAGGAGGCTGTGAAGGCTAGGAATATAACAGAGTTTAAAGAGAAGCTAGATAATTTCATGGAGGTTAGGTCCATAAAGGCTATTAGCCAGGGGATAAAATGGTGTCCTTGGCCTCTGTTTGACAGAGGCTGGAGAGGGATGGCAGGAGACAAATCGCTTGATCATTGTCTTCGGTCCACCCCCTCTGGGGCACCTGGTGCTGGCCACTGTCGGCAGACAGGATACTGGGCTAGATGGACCTTTGGTCTGACCCGGTACGGCCGTTCTTATGTTCTTATGTTCTTATGTAATGGTGTCAGTTAGGATTGTGGAAAATTCACACCCCTAAGCTACAGTTACACTAACCCTAACCCGTGTGTAGACAACCCTGTGTTGGTAGGAGACATAGCTACTGACTACACTCCTATTGACATAGGGAAGTGGTGGGAAACTAGGGGGATGTAAAATCCTTTTTAATTAGATAATGAGATAAACGTTTAACCAGTTAACTGATTAAATGGGGGCAGGTGCTACTCCAGCCCATCTGTGAGTCGGTATCCTCACACGGGGCTGGAAGTGGCAGCCCCATCCCTCCCTCCCATCTCCCGCTGATGCTTTCGGCGGGCCATGGTGATGCTTTCTGGGTAACTGATAACAGGTGATACTTATCGGTTAAATGGTTACCCATTCACATTCTTATGGACAACCTGTGGCCCACTGGAGTTGTGTGAGTGACCTGTGAGACATTTTGTTTACTGTGGCCCATGCACAGGGTTGCCAGATTCTTCTGGTTTCCATCCACACATGGTTTTTTTCTTACCAGTTGTACTAAAGTGACATGCACTTAAAGCAAGGGCACGTGAAGTGAGGGGCATGCTTAATTGTGCTTGACATTGACTGTTAGAGCTGTGCATCCAATCAAAGCGCTGCATCCCTCTGCATCCAATCAAAGCTCAGCTGTGGTTCAGTTGGCACATCCTGCAAATTCTAGGTACATAAGCACAGTTAGCAAAACTACTCTATCCTGGGAGACTGTCTTGGTTACGATAATCCTATGGTTTACTCACTAACCTAGGTTGCCCATCACTGGGATAGAGTGTCTTCATTAAAGTGCTAAAAGCGATACAGCTCCATCAGCACAGCTGGGTGGATGCAGCTTTTTAAATGTAGATTTGCTCTTAGATTCCCATGCAAAGGTTCAGAAATTCAGGGGAATATTTTTGCTGATGGGGAAAAACATTTCTTACGGATTGGAAGGGAGGGGAGGAACCCACCCACATCATGCTCCCAGGAAATTTATCTTAGCTCACTTTTAGAATAACCTAATTTGACAATACTGTATTTAAAAATTCAAGGCCAGATCTTCAGCTGCTGTAATTGATATAACCTTCTGGTTCCAGTTAGAGTTAAAATCTTACTATATATTTTAGAAATGTGCATCCCTCTGTCCATCTGTGAATCTGTTTGTTCAAGAACTTTCCTAAATGGTAAGAGCTAGGACCACCTGGTACTGAGCTTCCACTTATCCTAACTTAAAGCAAAGTCCATATGTACAACTCTTAACAAGTTCCAGGGTTTTTCCACGAGATTGTGAAGATTGTACAGTTTTACAATTCTTGGTATCAGCAGCACATTGGTTACAAAAGTTAACATCAGCAATAAGAGCAAATCCATTGCAATTGTACATTTACAGATCGTTTTGTATCTTTGACTCAATACAATTGGAGTTCTTTCCTTTCAGGGTTCAACTGTAGCTTTCCTTTTCAAAAGCAAGTTTTTCTTCTTCGAGTGCTTGCTCATGTCCATTCTGATTAGGTGTGCGCGCGCCGCGTTCACGGATTCCGGAGCTTTTTTCCCTTAGCAGTATCCATAGGGCCAGCAGGGAGCCCCCTGGAGTGGCGCCGGTATACCGGTGCATATATACCCCTGCTGGCCCCTCCACCCCCTCAGTTCCTTCTTACCGCCCGTGACGGTAGCTGGAGCATGCTTGCAGGCTATTAGCCTATCTCTTAGCAGTTGTTTTTTCCTTTATCTGTTGTAATATAGTTAAATTTGTGGTTTTCTCTGGTTAAGTAGCTGTTAAGTACTGTAAATAGTGTAATTAGTTAGATAAGGGAGCACAGCGGTACTATCCCCGCTTTAAACCCTGTGCTTCCTGCTCTAAACCTATGCCCTGTGGAGATCCTCACTCTGACTGCCTGAAGTGCCTGGGAGAAGCCCATCGAGCAGAAAGCTGCTCTATTTGTAAGAGTTTTAAGCCCCGGACCAAGAAAGAGAGGGACTCCTGGTTGAAACTCCTATTAATGGAGTCGGCACTGCAGCCCCAGGGCGAGGCGCCCCACTCCGTCCATGGCCAGCGCCGTCAGCGGCACCCGTGTCGGCCAAGCATTGGTAAGAGGCCGGTAAGGCACCGAGGCATAGGTTGCAGTCCCTGGCACCGAGAGGCTCCAAGGGCTCAAGGGGACGCTCAGCGGAGAGGAGTGCCCACAAGGTGCGCCCTAGGGAGGGGCACCTGCCTTCTAAGGCTTCAAAGAAGAGGCACAGCCCGGACAAGGGCAGGAGCCCGGGGCAGGCCGCGGGGATGGGGGAGGTCCGTCGTCCCTCCACCCCAGAAACTTTTGAGGCAGCCCGAGACCTCATTGAGATGGCCGTGGAGGAAGGAGAGGGCCCGGTGCCGCAGGGGCGGACCGCGCCGGTGCAGGGCTCAAGTGCCCCCCAGCAAGCTCTGACAGCTGGGCCGTGGGACCCCCTGGGCGAGGTGCAGGCCTCGGCCCAGCATCAGCAGCACTTCCCGGTGCCGGCAAGGGCACCAGCACTGGAGCCAGGACAGACACCAGCCTCGACACCGGCCCCCTGCCCAGCGGCAGCGGCACCGGCACCGGGAGCGACTGCGTTTGCGGCACTGACGGCCCGGTAGCGGGGCACCCAATGGCCTATACGGCACCGGCGCGGGGCCTGCACCGCAGCCAAGCCCGTGGGCGGTGCAGGGCCCCGCACCATATTACGTGCCGGTTACAGCACCGCAGCCGGTACCCCGCGTGGCACCGACGCTGCTGCCTCTCCACGCACCGATCCCAGCTCACGCCCTGGGAGCACCGGTGCCGCAACAGACTGCGGTGCAGCAGCAAATGGCGGCACCGGTTGGCTATTTACCGGCCTACCAAATGCAGCTAGGCACAGTACCACCGCAGCAAGTGCCTCCACTTATGCCTCCTCCGGCACCGCGTGTGGAACACAGGGGCAAGCCGTCGGCCATGGCGGCGCAGCAAAGGGTGCAAGCGTCATCGGCCCCTCCCTGGTCAGCATCGGATTATTCGTCGGAGTCTGAGGCCGAATCGGTGACATCAGCCTGGTCATCGTACAGGTCCCAATCCCGTCATAGGTCCCGTTCAACTATTAGATCGGGCCACCGGGACTCAGCAGACCAGCAGCAGTGGCAGGGACAACCCCAGTGGCCATTCTGGACGCCCTGGGCTTACCACCAGGCCCAGGGGCCCCCTCCTACGGTGTCGGTGGCTGGGTCATCCCGAAGGAGTAGCGCCCCATCAGCCACCCCGTTAAGAGCCCCTCCGCCTGAGGAGAGCCCGCCCATGGTGACAATGTCTAGGCCTCATGTAATCGGCCAAGGACAGGAGGCCACGGTTCAGCCAGGCTCAGCCCAGATGGACATTTCGTCCGGAAAGGAATCGGAGGCGCAGCTCGGTGGGGAAGAGCTGGTCCTTCCGAGAGAGTCTTCATCGTCATCGCCGGACGAGGCTCTGGCAGACTCTGCACCTCAGCCCCCTTCAGTGGACGCAAGGGCGCACCAGGAACTGCTCCGCAGGTTGGCGGTTAACCTAGCGGTCCAGCACGAGGAGGTCCACGAGGACCAAGATCCTATGGTGGACATTCTGACGGCAGCGGGCCCTGGGCGAGTGGCACTCCCACTGAATAAGACGGTGGACAAGCTGTCAAAGACCCTGTGGCAGACACCGGCCTCCATCGCGCCAACCCAGAAAGGTGTGGAGAGGCGGTACTACGTGCCTCAAGCGGGGCATGAGCATCTTTTTAACCATCCAGCCCCGGGGTCAATAGTAGTGCAGGCTGTGGGACAGAAGGAGCATCAAGGGCCTCCGGGCCCCACCCCAAAGACAAAAGAGCCCAAGAAACTGGACCTGCTTGGCCGGAAAGCTTACGCCACGGGGGGCCTTCAGCTACGTATAGCGAACCAGCAAGTGATGCTGGGGCGTTATGCTTTTAACACGTGGGCGTCAATGCAAAAATTTGGCAGCCAGCTTCCCCCTGAATCCCAGCAAGAGTTCGGGGCCTTGATGGAGGAGGGCAAGGCAGTGGCGCGTACGTCCCTCCAGGCGGCTCTGGATGCAGCCGATTCAGCTGCCTGCACTATGGCTACTGGGGTGGTCATGAGGCGTAGCGCATGGCTACAAGTGTCCGGCATCCTGTCCGAGGTGCAGACCACTATCCAGGACCTACCTTTTGAAGGGTCGGGCCTGTTTTCAGAGCAGACTGACTCCAAGCTTCATAGCTTGAAGAACTCGAGAGCGACACTGAAGTCGCTAGGGATACACACCCCGGCCCCCCAGAGGCATTCCCTCCAGGCAGAAGCTATCCCAGACCCTTTCAGTGGGGGCAAAGCACTGATAGGGGCCGTAGGAGGGGCCGCAACAATAGCCGCTCCGACCTCTTTAGAGGTAAGCGTAGAGGCCCTCGGTCAGATGCCGAGAGAGGCGCAGGGCCGTCACCTGGCCGCCAGACTAAACCTTCATTTTGAAGGTACGCCGGAGAGCAGAGTACTAGTCGCACCTATCCATCCACCCTTTGGGGACCGTCTCTCCCTTTTTTACCAGGAATGGGTAAAGATCACGTCGGATCGCTGGGTTCTAGACCTGGTAAAGCAGGGGTATACTATCCCCTTCCTTTCCTACCCTGCCCCCCCCTCCCTGTTCCTTTTCAGGGACCCCTCTCACGAGACACTTCTCCGGCAGGAGGTGTCCAACCTGCTGGTGCTAGGGGCTATAGAAAGAGTGCCCCCAGAGATGAGGGGAAAGGGTTTCTACTCCCGCTATTTCCTGGTACCCAAAGCGAAGGGGGGCATGCGTCCCATATTAGACCTCTGAAACCTGAGCAGCCGTAAGAAAAGCAAAGTTCAGGATGGTGGCGCTGGCTTGCATCATCCCATCGCTCCAACAGGGGACTGGTGCGCTGCTCTTGATCTCAAAGGCAGCGTACTTCCACATTTCGATATTCCCGAGTCACAGAAAGTTCCTAAGGTTCGTGGTGGACAGGACCATTTCAGTTCACGGTCCTCCCATTTGGGCTGTGTACAGCCCGAGGTGTTACCAAATGTATGGCGGTGGTAGCTGCGTTCCTGCGGTGGCACAGGGTCCAAGTGTTTCCATACCTGGACGATTGGCTGATAAGGGGCACTTCTCAAGAACAGGTGCTAGATCATGTCACACGAGCGAGGGCATTGTTCAGGCGCCTCGGCCTACTCATAAACGACGCCAAATCCTCATTAGACCCCACGCAGGTGATAGACTTCGTAGGGGCCCATCTAGACTCGCCCGCGGAAAAGGCGTCTCTACCGAGGGACAGATTCCTTGCTATCCGCTCGTTGGTAGTGGAGCTACAGGAATTTCCTACTTCGACGGCAAGGACCTGTATGAGGCTCCTAGGTCACATGGCGACATGTACTTATGTGGTCAGTACGCCAGGCTGCGCATGCGCCCATTGCAGGGTTGGCTCAAAGTAGCACACAACCCTCTAAGGTCGCCACTGGATGCGGTGGTGACTATACCTCAGGATATCCTACTCTCGCTAGACTGGTGGAAGGACGAAGGCACGGTGTGTGCGGGAGTCTGATTCACCAGAGCATCCCCGTCGGTACGACTGGTCACGGACGCTTCGGACGTTGGATGGGGAGCGCACCTGGGCAGCCTCAGGACACAAGGTACGTGGTTGCCAGGGGAAGTTCCCCTCCATATAAATATCAAGGAGCTCAGGGCGGTCAGGCTGGCCTGCAGGGCATTCCTTCCCCACTTACAGAACAGGGTGGTGGCGGTGTTGACAGACAACACTACGGCCATGTATTATATCAACAAGCAGGGTGGGGCGCGTTCCTCTCCCCTGTGCCGGGAAGCCCTAGAACTGTGGGAAATGTGTGTAGCCCACGGCATTTGCCTAGAGGCGTCTCACCTCCCGGGGACCAGGAATGGGCTAGCGGACAGGCTCAGCCATTCGATTCAGGCACACGAGTGGGTGCTAAGGTGAGACATACTTCACGAGGTCTTCCAGAGGTGGGGATTTCCCTGTCTGGACCTGTTTGCGACACTGAGCAATGCCAAGTGCCAGGAATACTGCTCGTGCATGGGTCACGGTCTGCGTTCTCGGGGCGATGCGCTACAGATCAGGTGGCCCGGGGGTCTACTCTATGCCTTCCCTCCGTTTCCCCTGATCCACGAGACGCTCATCAGAGTGCAGAGGTTCGGGGCCCAGGCTAACCGTGGAGGGACCAGTGAGGCTACCTCTCGTGCCGGACGTAATCACGCAGAGATGCGAGGCCGGAGTAGCACTCCACCCGAGCCTGTCATCCCTGCACCTAATGGCGTGGTTCCTCAGTGGGTCTCAGTTACGGAGCGAGCCTGCTCCAGAGGAGTCCAGGAGGTGCTGTTAGAAAGTAGGAAGCCGTCCATTAGAGCTCTTTATAAGGCTAAATGGAAGAGATTCACCTCGTGGCTAGGGAGCAGAGCGCTCGCTCCCGGTGAAGGGACGGTCCCGACTGTCCTGGAGTACCTCCTCCACCTGCGGGAGCTAGGCCTGGCCACAGCCTCCCTGAGGGTACACCTGGCGGCTATAGCGGCTTTTCACCACGGGGAGGGTCAGAGGTCCATCTTTGCTAATCCTATGGTTAAAAGGTTTCTGAAGGGAATTGACAGGATGATGCCATATGAGAGACCGCCGGTCCCGCCTTGGGACCTTAACCTGGTCCTGACTGCCCTTATGAAACCGCCATTCGAGCCTCTGGCATCGTGCTCTCTGAAGCACTTGTCTTACAAGGTAGCTTTCCTAGTGGCCGTTACCTCGGCCAGGAGGGTGTCAGAGCTTAGAGCACTGACTTCAGAACCGCCCTACACGGTGTTCTTTAAAGACAAGGTGAGGTTGTGTCCACACCCAGGGTTTCTACCCAAGTTTGTCTCACACTTCCACCTCTCCCAGGATATTTACCTACCGGTCTTTTACCCCAAGCCACACGCTTCACCCAGGGAACAGGCTTTGCACTGCCTGGATGTTAGGAGGGCGTTGGCTTTTTACATAGACAGGACGCGAGGGTTTCGTAGATCACCTCAATTGTTTATTTCAGTGGCAGAAAGAATGAAAGGGTTGCCAGTCTCAGCGCAGCATATATCCTCGTGGATTACTTCCTGCATTCGGCTATGCTGAGGGTGCGGGTAGGTCACCACCGCGCATAACGGCCCATTCCACGAGAGCTCAGGCGGCGTGGCGTTCTAGCTCGTGCCAATCTTGGAAATCTGCAGGGCAGCGACATGATGGTCGTCGGTGCATACCTTTGCGGAGCATTATGCAATTACGCAACTGGCCAGGGAGGATGCTGCCGTTGGAAGGGAAGTTCTGAGATCTGCGGAAGGATAATTGCATAGTTAGTCACCTTCCGACCCCGCCTCCAGAGGGGGGATACGGCTAGGGATTCACCTAAACAGAATGGACATGAGCAAGCACTCGAAGAAGAAGAAGCGGTTACTTACCTCGTAACTGTAGTTCTTCGAGATGTGTTGCTCATGTCCATTCTGCATCCCACCCGCCTCCCCGTGTCGGAAGGAGCTGGCAAGAAGGAACTGAGGGGGTGGAGGGGCCAGCAGGGGTATATATGCACCGGTATGCGGCGCCACTCCAGGGGCTCCTGCTGGCCCTATGGATACTGCTAAGGGAAAAAAGCTCCGGAATCTGTGCACGCGGCGCACGTACACCCAATCAGAATGGACATGAGCAACACATCTCGAAGAACTACAGTTACGAGGTAAGTAACCTCTTCTTTTCCTTCCTCCCTGCCCTGTGGGCTCAAAACCAGATCTCCCTTGCTCCACAGAGTCAAAGGGCTGGCTGCGTGTGTCCTCCCTGCTCACAATACTTATTTGAGTTAACGACCTGAGAAACACCAGGTAAATCTTCTAGTATTTAATAAAACTACAACTATTATAGAGAGACTAAGAACAGTAGGAAAGGAGGAACAAATGGGTCTGCTTCTGGTCTTGCTAACATTGGCTTTACACTGGTGTGAGTACATTGTTTTGAATGGTATTGTTCCTGGTATCCTTGGAGTAAGTGAAAGGAGAATCAAGCCCTATTGAATCAATCCTGGAGAGTGGGGTGATCTTTTATTCTTACAGAACTGTGGGAGTTGAGGGCACTCAGTCGCTCAGAGGAATGCTCATACTCAACTAACTGGCCAATCTGATGTAAAACAGGCAGAGATCTATAATGTCAATTGCAGTTGTGCAGCTGAAATTGGAATTTAGGAAAGTCAGTATATATAAAATGCCCTCCTGTGCCTAAGTTTTGTTGTATTCGCTGCCTACATTTTACAGATCACAAAAGAAGCAGTTTGAGGGGGAAAGCATCCTCTGAAGGGATTGAAAAAGAACAGATTCTTTCTACTTGTCTTTTGTACAAATAATTTACAGATTAAAGAGTTTCATCCACTAGAGTGGGGTTTGGAAGCTGAGATGCATAGTCTCCATGTGGGGCTCACACAGAGCAGCTGAAGCCAAGAATGCCTCATTGCACTAAGCCACTGCATGGCTTCTTTCTCTGTTCTCTGGGAAATGATCAAGAAGAGAGGAAAAAAAGCGATTTTGCAGCTGATTAATCATTGAGAAACAGTAATCACTAGCTGAGTGTTTGGGATCATTATTCAAGGACTTTTAGACAGAAGTAAACCAGAGAACTACAACAGTAGCTTTCTCTAATTATTTTCCTGTGCTCAATGCTTCATGTATTTAGCAAACCGTTTCTCTTCTTGCAATTTACAGTCAATGATCTCCAGGGAATGGATTTTAAACATCCAGCAGAATTTATTCTGGAACCTCACCTGAAGAGAACATATTAACCTGTTTCAAAGATGCTATTTATTATGTTATTTAGCCTCCAAAATCACAGATTACTCTTTATAGGACACTTTTAAAACTTTATACAGCTTGAAAAATAGTTTGAGCAAGATGCTTAGCTGAAGCAAAGTGGCTGAGCCCCCTAGAAGTCAGTGAAGCTGAGTGGATTGATACCAGCTGAAGCATGTGCCCTTTGATTCAGATTTTTCCTCTGTGTGTATAATGTAGTTCAAAGGAAGACCACTGCCTTTAATCTTTGGAGAATTTAGATACTAATCAAGTAGTAAAAAGGCACCAGGAAGAGGCAGAGAACCATAATCCTGAGGATGAATTCAGCTATTTCCTCAGGCTTCCGGAGAGACTCCTAAGGCAAAACTGATAGTAGGTGCATAAACATAGCCATGTACATTTATTTGCAGATTGACATGTAAAAAAATGCCACTGGAGAGTACGTCTACACTGCAACACTATTTCAAAATAACTAGCGCTGTTCCAAAATAACTTAATCCACATCTACAAAGCAGGAAGTTATTTTGAAATAGTGTCAAAATACTGTCAAGCTAGAGGACTTCTTGCTCCAGCTCCTGTAACCCTCATTGTAGGAGGAGTAAGGGGAGTGAGAGGAAGAGTGCTCTATTTGGAAATAAGATATGCAATTGTCGTAGCTCAATTTGTGTAGCTTATTTCGAGTTAAGCTCTGCAGTGTAGACACACCCAAAGTGATAGCAGGGGGCTGAAATGCAGTAGATGTTTAGCGCTCTCACACATAGCATCCACATCTGCAAAAATTCTCCATGGATACCCGCATTCACATCCACTGACGCAGATACCTGCAGATAGAAAGTGGTTATCTGCAAATTTGCTGGGCTCTAGATAAAACATTTGTATCTGTATCTACCAAATGAGCCGCGTATATCCCCATTCACACTTGCGGTGTGGAGAACTGGATATAAAGCCCATAGCCATGGATTTGCAGGGCTCAATAGATGTTACCTGTGCCAATACTGCATAGTGCCAATGTTCAGTCAGCAGTATTGTTCTCTGTGATTGGCTGTAATCTGGAACATGCCAAAAAATACAGGGCCAGGTCCCCAATTAAGTGAAATCTTCATAATTCTATTGGCTCAAACAGAGCTAGACTGATTTACCCGAAACTGAGGATCTATCCTTTTGTGAGAAGGAAACTTTTTCTGCTGTTACAATGAAAAACGCTAATAGGATAAGTTATTGGTGACAGAATAGAGTTTACAAAGAAAAATGAATTGCATGGGATGAATTGCAAACATTTGGGGAAAATTGGGATTATTTCCTGTACTTCATGCTTGCAAGCTGAAATGGGTTAAGTGACTTATTGACCCCATCTAGACATTTAAAAAAATTCTGCCTACTCTTCAAGTGGATTTGAAGTAGATATGTTTGGTCACCTAGAATCTTGATGCTATAAAGCAACTTTTTCAATAAACCTGTGAAAGATAACACTTCATCATGCATCAGGAACTAGTTAAAAGTGAGTTCATTTGCCCCAAATCAATGAGAGGTATAACTAGTTTTCTTAATTTCTCTGAAACATCCATTCCTGATGGAATCCTGAACATTTCCATCATATAGAACATCTCTTGGGTATCTTTTCTCCGATCAGTTCATTTTATGTTCTACCCACTAGCACTAATAAGGAGCAAACCTCGAATGTTTGGGTTATCCAAATGTCTCTGGAGTCTGCAGAACTGGTCGGGAGATTTTACAAGAATTGTCTTTGATGAAACAGTTTGTGTACATCCTTCTTCTGATTGGGCAGCAAATATTGCAAAAAGAGCTTTTTCTCTGCATGTTTTTGTGCATCTTCCCAGAAGGAAGAAATACATTATTTTTTTTCCAAAACATCAAGAAACTAAATAATTTAAAACCTCTGAGAAAAAAGATCTAGTTCAGGTTTGATTTTTTTTTTTTTTTAAGGAGAAAGGATACAGTTTGTCCATCCTGATAGAACTTCAGTTGTATATAAAATATATTTTTCTTCCCATCAATGCCTATATCTTACTCATAATGATCACCTATATTGCATCTCAGGGTGTGTCTAGACTACATGGCTCCTTCGACGGAGCCATGTAAAGTAGTTTACCCGACATAGTCAATGAAGCGAGGATTTAAATAATCCCTGCTTCATTAAAATAAAAATGGCTGCCGCACTGTGCCGACAATCAGCTGATCCAGCACAGCGCGGCAGTCTACGCGGATCGGTCGACAAGGGAAGCCTTTGTCGACCGCTCCTGTAAACCTCATTTCACGAGGCATAAGGGAGCGGTCAACAAAGGCTTCCCTTGTCGACCGATCCACGTCTAGACTGCCGCACGGATAAGTTATTGTTGGCACAGTGCGGTGGCCATTTTTATTTTAATGAAGTGGGGATTATTTAAATCCCCGCTTCATTGACTATGTCGGGTAAACTACTTTACATGGCTCCGTCGACGGAGCCATGTAGTCTAGACACACCCTCAGTTACTTTTTCAGCATGCAGAAAACTCTGCTTACGCAGTTGGACTTTCAACTGCAACAGGAAGGCTGACTGGAACCACAGATAGAATTTGCGTAAACACCAGGGCCTGACATTTTAAAGAAGCTCAGCTCCCATTTAGGAATGGTAACATGTGGCCAGATTTTCAGAACTCAGGATGCTGAGTGTCACAATGGGAGTTGCTGGGTGGTGAGCTCAATTGAAAATCAGGCCCCACTTGTGGGGAGTGAGCAGCTGAAAAGTCTAACCTTCCATGTGGCGATATCCTCATTTTAGTCCCTTGGGTAGGGAAATAGCTCTTAAAATACACTGTTAATCCCTAATTACCCCAGGGATGAGATTGCATTTAATAGAACAAACATATTAAAATGCCACTCGCAATTTTCTACAGTAGAAGGCAGTTTCACAGATAGCCATATCCAAGAATGAATTGGTGCTATTAGGTTTCATAAGCAATCGTTACAGGGAAAGAGTTGCCATAGTAATGGGTTTAAGTGGCTTTTTAATCTAATATCAAGGGCACAGTTGCATGGTGGCCAGAGGCTTTTATAACTGTCCTACAAATAGATTGGGAAAGAGGGCCATCGGATTTTGGTTGAATTCATCTGAGTTTGGGGCTAGTCTGACTATTCATTCAGGATTTACCAGCTTTTGCTGGATGAGAAATAGGTGAGGAGGAGGCAAAAGAGCTGTGTCATGTGTGAGATTTATAGGGCAGCTGTATTCATCCTTGTATCTGCTCTGGAAACGTGCATAGCATGCATGGTATAAATTATATCTGGTGACGTGCACTATGTATATTACTGAATCTATTTCAGAACAATGGAAAGAAAAATCAACTTCAGCAGAAACAAAATGGTTAGTTTTTTGGAAGGGGGGTTAGCTTTTAATTTTTTAAGAGCAACATGGGAAAAATGCAAAGTCCTCCCTACATACTCAATTTTTTTTTTTTTTACTTATAGAGTTTACACATAGAGTTATCTGACTTGAATATAATAGAATACAATATAATGAGTAGACGCTGGATATTATGGTAGAGAATTATCATTTGTTGATGTACCAAAACCAAAAAACTAGATGGAAAAAATTACTTCCTCCAAAGACATTTCCATATGTACAGGAATTGACCCTGGGTACTAAATCTGCTCTCAGCCAGTCAGATCATTGTTTCTTTCATATAACCTCCCCTCTCGCCCTTTGTAACTCACAAATTCTGATGGTCAAGGATTGCAAAGATAAGTAATGAGTTCAGCCGACTGTGTGTCTGGCTAGATATTGTGTAATTTATGGCTGCTCCTTTTGGTAGTAAGGAATACAACGGCTTGAGGGATACTGGGAGCTCTAGGCTCTCATGGGAAGAAGTTAAGTGACATAGTAATGCATGGGCTTCAGGGGTAGCCGAATTAGTCTGTTACATGTTAATGTGTTGGAGATATGAACTACTTCATGAACTACTTCAAGACAGACCCAAACGAGAAAATAACAGAACTTCTCTTGTTGTTACCTACAGTCCACAACTCAGACCCCTCCAACGCATTATACACAATCTACAACCCATCTTGGAAAATGATCCCTCATTCTCAGAGGCCGTAGGAGAGAAACCTATTCTTGCTTACAGTCTGACAGACCTGCAGGTGGCTGTCTTGTCACAAACCAGCTCTACAAGCAAAATAGAGAAGCCCTGAAATCCCAGTTCATCCACAAATTCAATTCACATGCTAATGGACTCAATCGTGATATGGGCTGGTGGGGACTCTACCTACTTAATAACCACTGAAGGTGCTAATAGCTCCCAGAATGGTATCCTTCCTGTTTTAGGAATCTGTCTATTGACTTTGATTTGTATCTGCTTAGGTTTAAGTACCCATTCTCCAGATACTTAACGATGCTCTGTCTCCCACCCCCTCCCCTTTTTCTTTCTCTCCCACCTCCCCTTCCCCTCTCCTATTTATTTGGAGTTTTCATATCCCCAACTCATAACTCCGGTCATCTGAAGAAGTGGGCTGTGCCCACGAAAGCTCATGATACCATCTACATGTTTCGTTAGTCTATAAAGTGCTACCAGACCATTTGTTGTTTTTTTTTATAGTAACTCATGAATGTAGAGCCATTGCCAGGCAGGGATTAGAGCTCTCTCAACAGAAAGACTACATTTCCCAGCATCCTTTGAGGCTGCTTCCTGCCAAAGCAGTCAAAGAAGTTAAATAGCCAGAGTTCTAGCTTGCAGTTTTTAAATTATTGATCATGTTTCCATTTATCCACTGTGTGGACATTTTTTGGCACATCTGTATGTGTGTATATGTTAGAGATATCAGTGGTTAATTGGTAAGCATCACCCTTACTGCCTGTTGGTTACCATTTAACCGGCAGCCTGACTGAGCTGGGATGGTATTCCTCTAGCCCCCGTTTAAGCAGTTAACTGGTTAAACGTCACATTTAAGCAGTTAACGTTACATTTAACCAGTTAACTGATAAAAGGGGACTTTTCATCCCTAGTATATTTGGGCCAAATTCTGTTACATCTAATGGAAATCAAGTTAGGTGCTTGGCCTACAAAATATTCCTGACTCTTGGGAGAAGGTCATGTTCCCTCTGTGTTCTACTTAGAAGTGAAACCCTGGATCCAAATGTCCCTGAATTTTCACATTTAAACCATCAACTTTTGTTAGTGGGAATAGTGTTAAATAGTGCAACTCCCCCTTCCCCAACTATTGCAGTTTAAACACATGTATACAGGGCCCTATCAAATTCATGGTCCATTTTGGTCAATTACATGGTTGTAGGGATTTAAGAAATAATAGATTTCATGGTTTCAGTTATTGAAATCTCATATGTCATGCTCTTGTAATTGTAGGGGTCCTGACCCAAAAAGATTTTGTGTGTGTGTGGGAGGGGGTGTCACAAGTTTATTGTCAGGGGTATTGCAGTACTGCTACCCTTGCTTCTGTGCTGCTGCTTGCCGCGCTGTTGGCTTTAGAGCTGGGCAACTGCTGAATGGCAGCTGCGAGAAGGGAGCCATGCTCTGAAGCCAATGCCTGAGGGGGATGGGATTGAGTCCGCCATCCTCCAGAGGCTGATGCTCTATCCCTGAGTTCACTGGAGATCCCACCCCACGTCCCTACCTTCAGCAGCTCCTTTATCCTGCTTTTCTAATGCAGGAACCAGTGCCAGCCCTAGGGCAGCCTGTGTTGGCAGTCCGGCTGCTCCCAGGGTGGGCAGAGGGGCGGAGGGCGGGACTCAAGTGCCCAGCCCAACCATGCACTCCCCAGGCAATGCTGTATCTCTTAGTCCACTCAAGAACCCACACCACCTCCCTACCTTCAGAGGGTCCCTTATCCTGTGTTGGCTGTCTGGTCACCCCCAAGGTGGGCAGAGAGGGGGATAGGACTGGCGGTGCCTGGAGGGATGGGTGCCAGCAGCAGCACACAAGAAGGGATGGCTTGGTATGGTATTCCCACCCTTCCTTCTGAGCTGCTTTCTGTAGAGCCGGGCCCTCAGTCAGCAGCCGCCACTCTCCAGCCACCCAGCTCCAAAGGCAGCACAGAAGGGTAGCAATACCACAACGCTGCTAAAATAACCTTGCAATCCTCCTGCAAATCCCCTTTGAATCATAATCCCCAGTTTGAGAAACACTGGTCTCCCCATGAAATCTGTACAGCACACAAAAGACCAGTTTTGACACGGGGAGAACAGATTTCATGAGGTCCATGACACATTTTTCATGTCCGTATGAATCTGTTAGGGCCTCATAGTAGTTAGTATTTTCTTCCTTCACTCTATCAGCATCAGCACAAAAGGTATGATCTTCCTACACAAACAGGTAACATCACAACTGTGCAACTCATGTATATAATGAACATAATGCTTTGGATTCATAGCTGTGTAGCTTTACTACATAAAGATGTGGGTTTTTTTTTTTGATTCCTGGTCAGATGACTTCACTAACCCACATAGTGGAAAGTACAAATTGGTATATTCAATTGTAATATTAGCAGTTCATCTTATTAGGTATATAAATCACCCAATCAGGGAACAGAAGCCAGACCATGTGACTTATAACTGTCAAACCTGTGAAGAACTGCAGATATTCACAATTCATGGTTTGTCTGAAGACCAAGAATTATTCTCTAGAGAAATTCACAGTTTCTAATAACAAGTAAATATTAGGCTTTTGCAATTGATTTTGTAAGCTGTTCACCACAAAAAAAGTCAAATACTTAAATTTGTTGCAAATTTATATGAAAATGTTTCATAACCAGGGCTCGACAAATCACTATATCTACTCACCCGTGGCAAGTAGATTTCAGCCGGTCGCCCCATTCGCCGGCGCTGCACGCATGCGCAGTGCCAGTCTGGCACATGCGTGGTGCGGGGCTGGCGAGTAGATCTCGCCGCAGTTTGTCAAGCCCTGTTCATAACCAATATGAAATTAATATGCAGGTTTAAAAAAACCAAAGGAAGTATTTTTTCACACAATGTATAGTCAACCTGTGGAATTCCTTGCCAGAGGATGTTGTGAAGGCTAAGACTATAACAGGATTCCAAAAAGATCTGGATCAAATCAGAAAGGATTGATCCATCAATACTTATTAGCCAAGATGAGCAGGGATAGTGTCCCTAGCCTCTATTTGCCAGAAGCTGGGGATGGGCAACAGGGGAAGTATCTCTTGATGTTTTCCTATCCTGTTTCCCTCCGGGGCTTCAGACATTAGCCACTGTCAGAAGATAGGATATTGGGATAGATGGTCTTCTGTCTGACCCAGTATGAAAACAAACAGACACACATTGTTTCAATCATTTCTAAATAGGAATGAGTCTTAATGATTTTAAATATAAAAATATTGAATATTACCCCTGTTCTACTATGACATGTCATTGTGACACATTGGTATTACTAACATCAAGTAATGTAAAAATAATAAAAAATAAAAAATAACCCCATAAATTAAGATTTCAAAACAAATCTTATAAATCTGAAACAAAATTCCAAAATTTTCCAAAGCATTTCAAAACAAAAATTCTTTTTTGATGGAAACTTAGTGAAATCAATATATTTTCCACAATTTTTCAGTGTAGATGTACACATTTTTTGCTGAAAAAATTTCCAACCAGTTCTGATGATAATGCATATGCACAAAGGCAAGAATTAAGGTTGCACAGCTAGCCTTGATTCTGACATTACCTGTTATTTGATTGCTTGACTTTGCAACATTAGAATTCTTTTAACAATTGTTTTGATCTGTAATATTGTTATTGAATATATATTAGAAACACTGGGTTTTGTCATTCTTCTAGAGTGATAATGAGAACTGTAATTTTATGGTCTGTGTGCAGGTAATAGCAATAGCAGAAAGCATTTTGTTATATTTATTCAGCTCTTATTCTGGCTTTAATGGGATGTAATCTTTGCTTTTTTGTCTTCTGGAAAAAATCTGTGTCAAAACATTAGGAATAATCAAGAAAACTGTACAGTAAACTCCCCTGGAGATAACTGCATTGTTTGCCTGTTCAGCTTTCTATTAGAAAGCTCAGAGGAGAACATTTTGCTTATCTGAATGTAATGTAATTCAGTAGACCAGGAAGGGGTGAATCAAATTAATGACACAATATGGTCTTTTTCTCCTCATCATTCCAACTCCTTGAGTTCAAACCCCAAGATATTTTCATTATTGGTATCATCTGAACATGTCTTGCTAAGGCAAGAGGCTGTTGGTGTTTCTTCGGGTCACTGAAATAAAAAATTTCTTGGCAAATGCTTTTCCATAAAGTCATGATTAATGATGGGAGGGAACCATCAGTCCAAGCACTGGATACCCTGGGACGGACTGTGCCTCCTCCTTCACTTCAGTGGCTTTCATTTCCAATAACATTGAAATCTTCACCACTGCAATTACCGGCAAACTTTCAGATTCCTAGCAACTTGCAAAGGAACTGAGGAAGCAGATATCTGGTTAACTAGGGAATTGAACACCAGAATGTGTCTGTTTTGCTGACACATTAAGGCTCAATCATTGCATATTCAGGCTATGTCTAGACTGCAGGATTCTTTTGAAAGAATCTTTTTTCGGAAGAGATCTTCTGAAAAAATGTCTTCCAAAAAAGAGCGCCCACACCAAAAGTGCAACAAAAATGTGATCTGCTTTTTCGAAAGATAGCATCCACACTGAATGGACACTATTTCACATTTAGGCTGTGATGACTATGGACAGGGTGGCCACTAGGGCACCTGTGCTTTTTCCTCTTTCCTCCTTCTTCTTCCCTGTCCATACATGCCTTTTTATGAAAGAGCTCTTTCGGAAAAAGGCTTCTTCCTCATAGAAAGAGGATTACCAACACCGGAAAAACCCCTCCGTTCTTTCGATTTACTTTCGGAAGAATGCAATTGCAGTGTAGACATAACTCAGGTTTTGTTGGAAAAACAGCCATTTTTCTGACAAATCTCTGTAGTGTAGACATAGCCTCAGAAGATGAATTCCGGTGAATTTTCTGGTGGAGAAAAGATCTGAGGACAGGAGCAGTCTCCACACGCCTTAGAGAGGCACAAATGGGGGAAATCTCTAACTAGTTGGAATGGGATTTAGCTACAAAGTCGGGAGCTGAACTTACCTAAAGCTTGGGGCTAATTGGATCTCAGATTTCTAATTTGGGTCCACTAGACTGAGCTGCTTCTTTTGCTGTAAAGATGCATGAATGCAACTGTCCTTTAAAGCAGGGATTTTCAAAGTTGGGTTGGGGCCCACTCAGGTAAGCTATTGGTGAGCTGCAAGATGTTTTGTTTATCTAAGCATCCATAGACACAGAGACTCGCAGCTCCCACTAGCTGTAATTTGCTGTTTCCAGCCAAGGGGAGCTGTGGGAAATGGCAGCCTGGCTCACACCACTTCCCACAGCTCCCCTTAGCTGGAAATGGCGAACTGCAGCCAATGGGAGTTTCGAGGCTTGGGTTATGTCTACACTACAGGCTTCTTGTGCAAGAAGCTTTTTGCGGAAAAGACACTCTCTCGCTTATAAAGCCACCCAGAACCAGTTTTAGCCGGGCTTTAGGTCACCAGTTATTCTCTAGTGCTGTTGCCAGAGCCCTGCAGAGACACGCGCTTAAAGGGACCCCCCTGGACAGCTGTTTCTCTGCTGCTGCTGCATGCTTGCGGATAGGGTTGCCAGGTGTCCAGTTTTGAACTGGACAGTCCAGTATTTGAGCTTTCTGTTTGGGAAACAAATTGAGAAAATATAAATGAAAAATATAAATGTCCAGTATTTTCTAAATAAGATGGAATGTAGATTGTGATGTCATGTCAAGTGTGTCCGGTATTTTTGTTTAAACCATCTGGCAATCCAACTTGCAGACCTCTTTTGAGGGACAGCAAAGCTTCAGCAGTACCTGCTGTGGTTGCCCTGTTCTTTTTTTGGGACGCCACAGCTTTTTTCCTGTGTGTGCCATGGAGACAGAGCTGCCCCTGGGCAGGCGATGGCCCCACACAGCCATGCTGCAGTTCTTGCAGCATTTGCTTCCAGCTGCCTATATCTTCATGCTGGACATTGACTCCAAACTCCTTCTCGGGACCTCTGTGTGGCTGGACCTCTGCGTGGCTGCGGCTGCTCCAGTCTGGCTGCCGCACCCCACTGTACAGAGGTGTTTTTGGAGGCTGGAGACCAGCTCGGACTGGTGGGACCGGCTGGTCCTGTAGTGGTGGGACGACCAGCAGTGGCTGGAGAACTTTCGAATGCACAGTGCTTCCCAGAGCTCTGTGCCTGGCTTGCACCCTCTCTCCAAAGATGCGGCACCCACTTGCAGCCCGCCATCCCCCTGCAGAAGCGGGTCGCAATAGCCTTGTGGAAGCTGGCCACCCCAGACAGCTACTGCTTGGTAACCAACCAGTTTGGGGTGGGGAGGTCCACCGTTGGGACCCTCCTTATGAAGGTAAGGAGCTCGCAGGCTGCAGTCCCTGCCTGAATGGGGGGGGAGAGTGTTGGATAAGGGGGACCCTCAGGAGAGGGGGGCTGGGAGCTGAAGGGGGTGGAGTTGGGGTGGGGAGAAAGCCCTGTCCCCGGGGGCTTCTGCCGTCCTGCCCTTCACAGAGCCCTGCTGCTGGGAGGGTGGGGGAACAGGCTCATAGGGGGTGGCTCCTGGGAGGTTTCAGGGGGGCAGATGAGGAGATGGGGTGAGCATCTCCCAAGGGCTCACACACCCTTCTCTCATTTTGTTTTGTTTGTTTCTTTGTCTCCTTCTGCAGATCGTCAGGGCCATCAACTCCCTGATACAATGCAGAGACATCTGTCTGGAGGACCTGGATGCAACCATGGCCAGATTTGCTGCCCTAGGATTCCCCAACTGCGCGGGAGCCATCGACGGAACGCACATCCCCATCCACGCACCGGACCATCAAGCGGCCCAGTTCATAAACAGAAAGGGCTACTTTTCTGTAGTCCTGCAGGCCCTGGTGGACCATTGGGGCCAATTTACAGACATTTATGTGGGGTGGTTGGGCAGGGCTCACAATGCCCGAGTGTTTCAAAACTCAAGCCTCTGTGCCAAGCTGGAGGCAGGCACCTTTCCCCCTGCCGCAGTGGGCGACCAGAACATGCCAGTGTTCATGGTGGGGGCACCCCCCCCTCATGCCCTGGCTGATGAAATCCTACACCAGCCACCTCGATCCCAGCAGGGAGCAGTACAATGCCCGCCTCAACTGAACAAGGATGCAAGTTGAGTGTGCCTTCGACCACCTCAAGGCATGGTTCCACTGCCTCTTCACCCGCTTGGACATCGGGGAGCAGAATATCCCCGAGGTGGTGGCAGTGTGCTGTGTGCTCCACAATATTGTGGAGCACAAGGGGGAGGCCTTCCTCCCGGGGTTGGGGGGGGAAGAGGCAGATGCTGGCCATGAGGACTGTGCATTTGAGCAGCCCCAGACAGCTGCCACCCGCTAGGCCCATCAGGCCAGGGTGTGCATCTGGGAGGCCCAGAAGGAGAAATTCTCTCATGCAGCCCAGTAACTCTCCCCAGGGCCTCCCCAACAAGGGCCTTGCAGCTCTCTCCCTTCCCCCTCTCACCTCCTCCACTTCCTCTTCTCTGACCTCCCAATAAACACACCTGTTTGGTTTGAAAACAAAATGAGTCTCTCTTTATTGTATATGAAGAAAAACTGGGCAGGGGGAGAAGGAATTCTGAACTGGGAGGGGGGATTAGGACTGGTAGGAGTAGTGGGGTGGCTTGCTATGCCACCTCGGGTGTGGAGACCTCTTTGTGGTTGTGTGGATCTGGGGGTCACAAAAGGGTGGTCACGAGAGGGGGTTAGAGTGGGATCAGGGTTCGCAGGGGGGGCAGAAGGAGGGGCCATAGTCATCACTTGGGGAAGAGGCATGGGCATTGCTAAGGGAGGGAGCAGAGGCATGGCATGGGGAGGGATCAGAGGCATAGCAGGGTGGCCAGGCGGATGGGCAATGGCCATAGGAGGGGGGGGCAGAAGGGAGGAAGCCAGGAGCAGCGGCATCAGGCGAGTGTTCCACCATGCAGGACATGATGCCACACATGGTGTCACACCGTGCCATCATTTGCTCCCAGGCGTGCTCGCGCCCTTCGAGGGCCACATTGACCCTGCGCACTAGGGTGTCATGGATGTCATGGAGAACATGTTGACGTATCAGGTCCTCCTGCACCCTGGCTCATCTGTGGGCCCCCCGGACTCTGACAGGTAGTTGTGGTGGTGTGACTGGGCCCTCTGTCCCGGCTGGTCCGGCTAGGGAGAACACACAAGAGGGAGAGATGGTCAGTCATCCCTGCACACACATTCCCTGAGGCCGTGCCCTCCTCTGTAAACGGAGACCACAACAGTCTGCAGCCCACAGGAGGATGTCCCGGGTGCAAGGCTATGTGTGGTCTACACAGCATGCCCAGTCTACAGGAGCCCCGATGTGCCTAGAGGACCGTGCTGCTTGCTTTCTCGACCCCCACACACACACCACTGACAGGAAGGCACGGGAAGTGTCTGGCCACAGTGAGATCCCCTCATAGGCTGCAGAGGAGCCGGGATCATCCTGGCCTTCCCTGGGGTCTGTACACACAGCTGTGACGCGCTGTGCTGTCTGTGGGAGTGGTTGTTGCCTTGCACGTGCAGGTATACCTGTGTGCTGTGTGCAGCACTCCTGGGTGTGTCTAGGGTCATGCCTGCACCCTTGTGACTAGCCTGCTTCCAGCCGGGAGCGCCCCCTTTCCCCCGGAGGGCAGGACGTGTGTGGCCTCCCCTGAGCCTGGCAGCAGGATCCTGGGCGTGTTCAGGGGCTGCCTGCTGTGTCCGCGTGCTGCAGCCTCCCGCTGCATATGGTTGCACGTGCATAGACTGCAGCACCATGAGCTGCCCAAGCAGCCTGAACAACACTCGCCCCCTGCTTCCTGTGCACCCACTTCCCCCGCTCTGTGTGCGTGCGTGCGTGCGTGTGTGTGTGTGACAGCTCCCCTGAAGATCCCTCCCAGGCCTCCGAGGAGGCCTAGGAGACGTCCTGGCTGGCTATGACCTGCTCGAGGGACAGGGTCACAGTCCCTGACTCCTGCTCCTCCTCCTCTGGCTGGGGTTGACCCTGGCCCTCTGGCTAATCTTCGGGGACAAACTGCGGGCAGATGATAACCGGGGTTTCCAGCTCTGAATCCACCACGATGGGCGGGGAAGCCGTTTCCCCACCCCCCAAGTAGGGTTGCCAGGTGTCCGGTATTGTACCGGACAGTCCGGTATTTGTGCGCTCTGTCCAGTAAAAAAAATCAGAAAATACCAGACATGTGCAATATCCGGTATTTTCTAATTTTTTCTGCTGCACACTGGATGGAAGCCTAGCGTGGGCTGGGGGAGCAGCTGGGAGTCCCAGCTGGGAGGTGGGGCCGCGATTGCCCTCAGTCGGTTGAGTGTGAGGAGGAGGGGAAGCCTCCTCCTCGCTCGTGAATCACCGGGAGCCTGCGCAGGACAGGCAGCAAGTGCCCAGGTCAGTCCCTCTCCCTGCCAGCCAATTTGCTCACCCCCTCCCCCTTCCCAGCCAGCCAGTTCTCCTTCACTTCCCCTCCTGATCTTCCCCGGCCAGCCCCCCTGCACCCCACCAGCTCTGCTTCCCGCTCCCCCCTCCTCCCGGCCACCCTCGCGGCCCCGAACTCCCCAGCTGTGCTTCCCGCCCCCTTACTCCCAGCCAGCCCCACCCCCTCCCGGCCGGTCCCCTCCCTGATATCCCATGGCCAGCCCTGTTCCGCCCGACCCCCATGACCAGCCCTGCTTCCCATTGGCCCCATCTCCCTGGCCAGCTCCGTTGCCCCCCGTTAGCTGTTTCAGGCTCCCCCATTCCCAGCCAGCACCGTTCCCTCCTGGCCGGTCCCCCCTTCTCCCGCCCCCATGAAGCGTGTCCGGGTTTTTGTTTTTTTCTAAATGACTACCTGGTAACCCCTAGCAGTGATCCAGGTTCTTGGAGTCTTTTTTTTTTTTTTCTTAACAACTTTGGTCCCCCCCCCCCCCATTTTTCCTTCAACAAAATTTTTCCCCGTGGTTTTTTTTTGGGGGGGGGGGGGGGTGTTTCGGTATTTTTGTTTCAGCCATCTGGCAACCCTACCCCCAAGATATGGTGAAGCTCAGCATAGTCGGGGCAGGTGTGGGGTCCTGCCCTGAGCGCGTGCTGCACTCGGTGGCCCTCACATGCCCCTGACAGAGCTCCTTCACCTTGCTCCGGACCTGCTCCATGGTCCAGGCAGGGTGACTTCGCTCTGCCAGGGATACGGACATCCTTGAAAAAATCTTGGCATTCTGCCGCTTGGCCCAGGGATCTTGGAGTGGTGACTCCTTGCCCCACAATTTGAAGAGGGTCACAATCTCAGGCCCGGACCAAGTTGGGGCGTGCCTTTTGGTCCCCCTGGAGCTGCTCCCTGGAAGGGCCAGGGAAGTCTCGGGGGGCTTCTGGCTCTGCCATGTGTGGCAATCCAGTGGCAAGAGAGAGCCATGCGGTGAGGGACCTGCCTTCTGCCGCAAGGCTTGTCCAGGGTGCCTGCAGTTTTAAGAGGGGCCAACAGACAGGAACTATAGAATTCTGATTACCTTGGATGGAGTGGCCACCAGGGTACCTGTCTTTTTTCCTGGAGGACAATTCTTGTGCAAATCCCGTGGTTGCCCGTCCACACACACCTTTTTGCACAAGAACTCTTGTGCAAAAAGGAGTTATTCCTCATAGAAGGAAGAATACCTACACCGCAAAAACCCCTCTGTTCTTTTGTTTTACTTGTGCAAAAATGCGCTTGAGGTGTGCCTCCGTGTCTATGGATGCTTAGATAAACAATACATCTCATGGCCAGGGCTTACCCGAGTGGGTCCATGACCTAACTTCAAAAATCTCTGAGAACACACACCATCTCAGTCTTACTCAGTATTTTACTGTTTGCTAATTGTCTTGCCCAGTAGTGGTTGATTTGACGAGAGACTGCAACCATCCTACTCTTACCAGTCCTGCTTCCAGATAGTGGAGATGGGCCTTCAGCTCACCTGTCTAGAGGCCTTTGAGATTTATGGAGTTGAAGGACGAGAGGTTTGTTCCTTGTGCCATTTGTATGTGGGTTTGTTTTAATTATGAGGTCAGATTTATCACAGCAAAGCCAAGGCTCTACACATTGCAGTGGTGAGTTACTCATCGTGGCACCATCTGTGGTCTATGAGACATTTTATTTACTGTTGCCCCAGCACAGGGTTGCCAGATTCCACTGATTTCCGTCTGCATAGTTCTAGAATGGATCTGGATTTTCCCTAATTATTGAGTGAAGCTTCTATCCTGCAAAGTCGTCTGCAAGCATTGTTATTCATGTCCCCATAGATATCCAGTGTAAGAATGTTCACAAGTGCATCTCTGCATGATCAAGCTAAGATCTGCAGTCTGAATTTGAAACCCAAAGCAGATGTTCATAATTAATGTTTCAGAGAGCTGTGTGGGATCTTAGCTCCAGTGGCAGTTAAGCATCTAAGACTTCACTCTTTTCTTAGAATATAAAGTCCAGATCCTAATTTCATTTAAATTTCAGATGCGTAAGTGCTCAGAATTAAAGCAAGAAATCACTTACTGGCAAACAGTTCTTAACTGAAATGCAAAATACTGTTCTTTAAAAGTCACTTCTGTATCCAAACCTCACAAGCTTATGCTGGAAAAGTGATTGTGTTATAAGATCATTCTTATTCCATATGAAGCTGGTTTTCATTTTTCCAAATGTAACTAAATGACTTTAATTTGATCTTCCTACACCCTGATCTTTATTTCATTGCTCTTGATTGCCACAGACAGTGATGTTTGTCATGGATGTTATTCTCTCATGTTCATAGTTACACAGTTCCACATAGTTCTAAACCCTGTCAGAAAACTTGTTGCTTTAATCTTGGTTTTGATGAACTGATTTTGTAAAGTGCTTCAAGATGCTTGCATGGTAGATGCCAAAGAAGGCTGAGATGGGAATAAGGAAGCTTATGTAAAAGATGGGATTGGAAGGAGGTTAGAAAGAGAAATTAATTGGGTAAAATGTTCAGGTCTGAAGGATTTTCTGCTGAAAGTGAACGCGCCTTTGGAAAGGAGAGGTATGTTGTCTTGACAATTGTATAACATTACATATCTTGGTTCCTTTAAAAACAAGAAGTAGTAATAGTGCTTTGTATTTCTGTATTATCTTCCAGCCAGGTGTCTGAAAGTACTTTTAAAAACGAATTAACACTCAAGTAGTGTATTATCTCTGTTTCACAGAGTGGTGAACAGAACATGAAGGCACAGGGGCTTGCATAAACGCAGGCAGAGAGTATGATACTTCTACTCATCCTTGGTAGGTGCCACTAGTCCAATTTGAATCATGGGTGTATTTGCAAAGAAAGCTACTACCCGTGTGTAGAGCCCTGCACAAATATAACATTTTGTATCTGCATCCGTATCTACAAAAATGGAGCTGCAATCCCACAGATATAAAGGAAATATCTGCAAATGTGCAGGGTTCTAGATACAAAATCTGTATCCGCATCTGTATCTACAAAAATAAGCCCCAGATAGCCACATCTACACCCAGGGATATAAAATGGATAGCCACAGATTTTCAGGGTTCTATCTAGGAGAATGATAGATATCCAGCTCTGTTACATTAATGAACAATGGCAGTTAAGCATAAAACTACTCGCTGTTCTAACCAGTAGCCTACACATCTTTGTGTTTTCATAGAGCTGATGTGAGTTTCCAAAATACGGTAAATGGCCCACAAAGGGCATTCGGCAGCTTTATCGTTCATGGAGTTTGGATTGTGAGGTTTGTTATGGCTCAGAACAGAAGCCCATGAAGTGTGTGATAATGTCCCAGAATACAGATTGGAAGGAAACAAACAGAAAATGTGAAACAGAAGGAGACTGAAGAGGACAAAGTTGTTCCTGCAATCCTTTGTCAGTGATAGAAATTTAAATATGTTTAAGAAGTTAGCTGTGTGACAGACTGACAGGATCTTGTTATATCCTTGAGTAACTTTATGACCTTAAATTAAACCTTATTGAATCTGCATTAATGCCTTTGGGGTAAATTGTATTAAAATGCAACTGTGGATGTATGAATGGGGCACTGTGTATGTACTTTCCTAATAGATAGGAGAGAGATTATAATGTATTTCCTCTGTTATCAACCCTTTGGAGCCATGCCCCTGGAGAGATGTGCATATACCAGTTCAAACTCATTCTCCAGGGTTCAACCAGCAAAGAAAGAGTGTGTGGACTGGTGTGAAACTAGGTCAAGCTCTTCTTCCTGAACTGACAAGTGGACAGGACCCAGGTCTGTAGAGGGCCTGTCAGAGTCTGTGTTTCAGAGCCTAAGAAAGGCCATATTGGATAGGACCAAAGGTCCATGTAGCCCAATATCCTGTATTCCAACAGTGGCCAATGCCAGGTGCCCTAGAGGGAATGAACAAAACAGGTAATCATCAAGTGATCCCTCTTCTATCACCCATTCCTAACTTCTGACAGAGGCTAGAGACACCATTTCTACCCATCCTGGCTAATAGGCTTTGATGGACCTATCTTCTATGAATTTATTAGCTTTTTTTTTTTAATCCTGTTCAAGTCCTGGTCTTCACAACATCCTCTGGCAAGGAGTTCCCTAGGTTGACTGTGCATTGCATGAAGGAATACTTCTTTTTGTTTGTTTTAAACCTGCTACCTATTAATTTTATTTGGTGACCCCTAGTTCTTATATTATGGTAACAAGTAAATAACTTTTCCTTATTTTATTTACTCCATGCCAGTCATGATTTTATTGACCTCTGTCATGTCCTCCCTAAATCTCTTCTTTTCTAAGATGAAAAGTCCCAGTATTTTATATCTCTCTTTAAAATTGGGGTGGGCTCTGATACGTTTATTTGGATCCATGTAAGTTCTTATATTGTTAATATATTTCTGTAATGCTTTTTATGTTAAGAACTAAAAAGAAGTTCTTACACAGGGAGAACTGTGTGGTAACTTGTATCTGTAGCATTTAATCTATTAACTGTCTCTGACAACAAAGCCAGCAGAGCAGCCAGTCTTTACTGGGAAGAACACAGTGGAAGCAGGAAACTGTGTAACTTAGATATAACCTAGTCAGAAGGGAGAGGGGTACAGGTCTCCACCAAAGAAATGCAACAGCTGGTGAGCTAAGGGGAAGTCCACGTGCAGTTGCCCTGAACTGTGACTGTGTGCATAATAAAATGGTTTTCTGTCAGCATATACTGCTGATATTCCATCAAGGAAGGAATTACAGGGGCTTATTTATGCTATTGTGTTAGGGAACCTTAAAAACAGTATTGGCCAACTGTGTATTTAAATCCAGGCCTTCACTGCAAGGTTCCCTCTAAGATGCGCAGCAGCACTACCCTGCAGCTGCTTAATGAGCCCCGCCTAGAGAGGGGCTCAGGACTGGCACATGGAACTGCCTAGCTGGGGGCGAGGCACTTGTCCCTCATTGACAGCAGCTGCTCCTTGCTGAGCACAGAGCAAGGTAGGGACACATTCCCTCCCTATTGGCTGGGAGAGACTTGCTGCTGTATACCAGTTTACGTAGGTGCTGTTGAAATAGTGGGTTCGAGTCCTGCCCCCTCTGCCAGCCTGAGAGGTGACCATAGGAAGGTAGAATAAGGGACCTGCTGCAGATAGAGCAGTGGAGTGGGTTCTAGCATGGCTTAGGGACTAGGCTATTCACCTGGGAAGCTTAGGGTGGTGGGTTCAAGTCCCACCTTTGCTGCTCCCTCAAGAAACAGCTACCCAGGCTGCCCCAAGGATGGAACTAGCTCCCACATTAGAAAGGCAGGATAAGGAACCCCCTGGAGAGCAGGAGGTGGGGTAGGTTGCAACTATGAAGTGGGGATGTCTGCAACAGACTAAATAAGGATATTCCTGTCATCCCTACCATGAGAGGACATAGTCAAAAAAGTAGCTTTTGCACCTACAAACATATGGAATGGTTCAAGAGAGTCTATAGATAGAAGAGTTGGCCCTGTGGTATATGGAGTAGACACATAGGGCTTGTCTTCCCTATGTGGTGGATCAACACTGCATTGATGGATCCACCAGTGATCAATTTATTGCATCTGCTTAGACATGATAATTCAGTCTCCAAGCACTCTCCCGTTGACTCTGTTACTCCACCAGGATGTGAAGAGTAGCTGGAGCTGATGGGAGAGCAAACAAACCCTGCCAACCTTACTGCATAGAAGACACCACAGTAAATAGGTTGACTTCACCTACACCAACTGCATAGCTAAAGTTGCATACATTAGGCTGATGGGGAGTGGAGTTAGTGTAGACAATGCCACAGAGAGCCTGAGAATAAGAGGAGTAGTTCAATTTGCCTCTGAAGTTCTCAGGAAGTTTCAGTAATGCCATTAGCCTTCAGTAAAGTTTCAGCCTGTAGTGAAATGGACAAGGATTTCTGCATTAAGCACATTTTACACAATCTGCAGAGAATAATTTTTAATAGTTGCAGAATGGATTCACTGAATAATTCCCACGTGTTATGTGACTTGGTTGCATCATTCTTAGGCTTCTGACCAACAATAATTAAGCCATAGCACTATAAGAACACTTCATAGGGGATAAGTCAGTTGACCTTTCTCATATGTTAGTTAATTTTTCCTTTACAACTGGATTCCTCTGGCAGAAGTGTTCAATCAGTATTTGGTGAAATCTCTCACACTTTCCTTTTGGGGTGCAGGTCTTCCACCTGGAACTACCAGCTGCTTTTCCTTCTGGACATAGGTGTAGTGCTTATCTTCTGGCTAGACATTGGGTCTGTTCCAGGAAGCTAATACTGGTGATTCTCACAGATAAGTTGGTTGGAGGTATTCAAGTACCAAACACATTTTGCTCTATTTCCCAAGCACATCATCTCTGCAAGATGTTTGAGCTTATGGATATATGGCTGCCTGTGACTGTGACCAAAAATTATGCCACAGTCAACATGATTTTAGAATTTCTAGTGTTGCAGAAATGTTCAGCTCTTTGTATGTGTATGTATGTCTGAGAGAGAAAGAGAGAAAACTTTTGCCAGTCTTTGTTCCTTAGATAATTTAGTAAGAACCTGACATGTTAGATATGTAGGTTTGAAAGCTGGCATTACTGTTGTACTATGAGCTCTGTTAGAGGAGCAACATTGGCCTTGTGAGGAAGTCACCGACTAGGTTACTCATAGAGCTCCCTCTTCTGGCTGATAGCCAAAGTGGAATGGATCTTGGCTGCAAATGCATCTGCCTCTTTGCCATTCCAAGGTGTCAAATTTAAATGTGCAGTGGGAGGATTTACCATTAAAGAGGAGATAACAATAACAATAAAATAGTGAGTCAGCAACTCTTGTGCCATATTTGACTTTGGAGCCCAGGCAGAGAGACTTTCTTAATGCTATTCAATAGCTTACCCAGCAGAAAGCAATGTTCACTGCTTCATACTATTTGCTAATGAAAAGTACACTCTGTGCCCCCAAAGTGCTTGAATGTAAGCTAATGTTTGGTTTTGGATTGTTGGACATTGAACAGTCTACATTTCACTTAACTTTGCATCTATTAAAAATTATGCTCTGCAGCTTGTGTGCAAATTGTTTAAAGCGGTAGTCTTGGTTCAGCATTAGTTGTAGTGAAATGAACAATTGTTTTTCATTAATTTAAATGCATTTAGGGAAACAAACAGACAAACTTTGGCCCTTTTTTTTTTTTTAACTTGGTGGTTGGAAGTAAGGCAGCTAAATCCATATTTAGACAACCAAGTGTATGAACTGGTTTTCAGAGTGGATGACTTCATTAGGATTTGTAGGTGCCATATGTCTCTGAAAATAGGGCATAAGTAAATTTAGGCTTCCAAGTCTGAAAATGTTGCCCCAATTTCATAAGTGGGGGCATCTGTCACGAGTGAATTTCACAGTGTAGGATTTGGGTGAAGGGGGGCGAGGGGGCACTGTACTGTGTAATAATTTTGCCGAAGTCACCTTTTTGTTACTTAATACAACTAAAGGACAACTTTATATGTTTATAGACTTTCAGACCCTGATCCAAAGGCCCGTTGATGCAAAGGGGAACTTTTCCACTGACTTGTTGGGTTTGGGCCCTTCTTTATTTTAGGAGTTCTAGCCTTTTCAGACTCTCTTCACCTAACTTAAAATGTATCTTTCGAAGATGAAATTGCTAACTGTTTATTAGGACTGGTGGCTATTGCAAATTGCAGTATCTTTCCTCCTCTCCTCTCTTACTATGTCAGCACATCTCCTATAGGATAATCATGAATGAATGATGGATTTTTTACAGTAAGTGTACTTTTTATCTGATTATTAATATGTTTGATTGGATTACACTGGGTGAGGCATCTTAATAGCATAAAGGTTATTATGGTACTCTGCTAATTCTAATAATAAGGCACTGTACTTCTCAGCACCTCTCATTCCAGGATCCCAAAGAATTTTGAAAACCCTTAAGTCCTAAGCCATTTCTTTATGGCAGGTAACAGGTACATCCATTTTACTTGTCCACCTGTAAATGATGTCCTAACCTAGAACTGGATAGAACTGAATACAGCTGAGCCACCTTGATTCCCATGTATCTCTTCCTTGAGATTTCCTTCAGAATTTAACCTGCAAACACTTGTCTAGTGATCTGAATTGCTGGCGTTCTTCTGTTAATGTAGTTACAATGGTGTTACCCATTTCTGACCAGCTGACCCAAGGCACGTTAGACCTTTCATTACCATTGTGTCCTTCTGCTTACACTCAGGGTACGTCTAGACTACACACCTTTTTCGGGCAGAGGCTTTTTTGAAAGTATCTTTCGAAAAAGCCTCTTTCGAAAAAGAGCGTCTAGATTGCACTAAGTGGACTGAAAAAGCAATCCACTTTTTCGAAAAAGAGCGTCTAGACTGCCCGGACACTCTGTCGAAAAAAGGGCACCTGGAAGCACTTCTGCCAGGGCATGGGGGGCAGCCTTTATTTCCGGGTCCTGCAGCATGCTCTTTGCAGAGACATGTGCTTTAAGGGATCCTTCTGAACAGCCATTGCTCTGCTCCTGTAGCTGGCTTGCCTACCTCCTAAAGGGACAGCAAAGCTTCTGCAGTGCTTGCTCGGAGTGCTCTGCTTTGTGGGACAGCACAGCATTTTGTTTCCTGGTTGGTTTTTGTGCTTTCAATTGTTTTTTTGACATGGAGCCAGAGCTGCCCCTGGGCAGGTGATGGCCCCACACTGTGATGCTGGAAGTTCTGCTGCATGTTCAGGAGAGCGTCATCATGTTCATGGCAGACCTGGATTCAGAGCCCAGCTTTGAGCCCCTCACTCAAGCTGCAGCCCCACTGCCCTTGCCACCTAACTTATTCCTGGAGAGGTGAGTTTGGAGGCTGGGCACCAGTTCAGACTGGTGGGACCATAAGAACATAAGAATGGTGGGACCGGCTTGTTATGGAGCAGTGGGACGACGAGGCTTGGCTCCGAAACTTCCGTATGTGGAAGTCCACATTCCAAGAGCTGTGTGCCTGGCTCGCCCCTGCCCTACAAGGCCAGGACACCCACTTGCAGCCTGCCATCCCCCTGGAGAAGTGCGTTGCTATTGCCCTCTGGAAGCTGGCCACCCCCGACAGCTACCGCTTGGTGGGATACCAGTTTGGCATGGGGAGGTCTACTGTTGGGGCCATCTTGATGGAGGTAAGTCATTCTCTGGGGACAGTCCATGGCGGGGAGGTAGATAAGGGGGACAGTAAGGACCAGGCAGAGGGAATGGGGGATGGTGTGGGAGTGGTAGAAGCCCTCCTGGCCTCACCCTGCCATGGTGTCGGAGGGAGGGAGGGTTGCCTGAGGGAGGGCTCTTGGGATCTGGGAGGGGAGGAGTGAGGGAGCACCCCTTATCAGCTCAGGCAACTCCTCTAATTACCTCTTATGTGTGTTTCTATTTGTCCCTTTCTGCAGGTGGTGACGGCCATCAATTCGGAGCTGGTTTACAGGACTGTCCGCCTCGGAGACCTGGATACCATTGTGGCTGGATTTGCGGGGCTAGGATTTCTGAACTGCAGTGGAGCACTCAATGGGATTCACATCCCGATCCATCGAGCAGCCCAGTATATTAACAGAAAGGGCTACTTTTCCATGATGCTGCAGGCCCTGATCGACCACCAGAGACAATTCACAGACATTTGTGTCAGGTGGTCAGGCCAGGCACACGATGCCTGCATATTCCAGAACTCCTACCTGTACCACAGGCTGCAGTCTGGGACATTCTTTCCGGAGCGAAACTTTGCAGTCAGGGACGTGCAGATGCCTACGTGCATCGTGGCCAACACAGCGTACCCCCAAGGTGTCCTTAACAAAATGCTTACAGTTTATCGCACTGTTGTATGTTACAAAACCTATATAACTGTTTTGTAAAGAAAAATAAACTTTTTGTTAACAAAGTAAAGTGCTTCCCTTACCGACTCTCACAGGTGGGAAGAGGGATGTAAACCTGGAAGGGGGAAGGGAGGCTCAGGGCTGAGGGTGCCGCCTGGATGAAGAGCTCCTTCCACCTCGGGTGCGGGAGCCTGCTCGGAGACGGCCATGCATGTGGACTGGGACAGTAGGGGGCTGGGCAGGAGGTGGGGCTGCACCTGGGTCTGGATGGCAGGGGATGGGGGCAGCGGGTGAGGGAGGGAGAAGCGGGTGAGGGGGGGCAGGCTGAGCAGGAGGAACAGGAACAGGAACAGGCACCGGACTGGGGAAGGCCATCGCCTCCCGGATAGCTGCGCACATCTCAGTGCGCTGCTAGATAAACTTGTCCAGCAACCACCTGCGCCACTCTGCCTCTGCCTCCATCCTCCAGTTCATTGTGTCCTGCATCCCTTGCAGGACCGAGATGTGCTGGCGCACCAGGTCCAAATATGTGCGCCAGTGCCGATGGGTTCCCTGCAGCCGTCTGGGTGGTGGGACAGGTGTGGCATTCCCCTCCTGGTCAGCTGGTCCGGCTGTGGAGGACAAGAGGGAAAAGTAGTCAGTCATGCATGCTCACACTTTCCCTGAGAGGGCATGCCCTCCTTCTCAGCAGTCAGTGCCTGTGCTAGGGTCAGAGGATGCTCATGTGGTCTCAGCAAGTCATGGTGTGTCCTGGCCAGCATCCACGGCCTCTCTGGAGCCCAGAAGGTGTGCAGGCCACCATCCTGCCCCCCTGCCCCCGCCACCACACACACACCATGGCCAAGCAGCACAGACAAGTGTCAGGCCACAGTTGGGGTTCCCTTAGGTTGCTGAGAGGCCTGAAGCTGTGTGGCAATCCCAGGGTCCCCAACCCATGCCTGCACCTGGCATCACTGTCTGCAGGAGCAGGTGGTGCCTCGCACACATGCGGGTGAAGGGGTAGGACGGCCCTCCCTGTGGTCAGCCATGTGTGGGGCCTCCCCCAGGCTGTGATCAGCATGACACATCACAGCACTGCACCGCCCACTTTGCTCCCGCCTCCCCTGCCCTGTGTGTGTTGGACCCTCACAGCACTCACCTGATGTTCCCTCCCTGGTGTCCGAAGTTGTCTAGGAGGCCTCCTGCGTCTGGGTGTCTGGCTCCAGGGTCAGGGTCACTGTGCTCCTGCTGGTGTCCTCCTCCTCCTCCTCTTGGAGCTGCTGGTCCTCTGGAGTCTCATCCTGGGGCTGCGGCCGCTGCTGCACAGGGGTCTCCATCCCAGACTCCACAACCCTGCCCCCAGGATCCGGTCCAGGTCCTCATAATAGGCACAATACTGTGCTGTTTCCCCAGAGCGGGAGCTGCGCTCACAGGCTTTATCATACCCCTGCCGCAGCTCCTTCACCTTGGCTCTGACCTGGTCTAGTGTGTGGGGGTGGTGGCCTTTCTTAGCAAGGTCATCAGCCATTCTGGCATAAATGTCCGCATTCCTCCTCCTGGACTCCAGGGCCTGAAGAGATTCCTTCTCGGACCAGAGCCCCAAGAGGGCTTTGATCTCGGGCGCAGTCCAGGAGGGTGCCCGGCGTTTGGTGCCCCAGGCTTGCTGCGGGGATATGTCCCTGGAAGGGCCGGGGGGGGCTTGTCCCTGGGACATGGCTCTGAGTGGGCCTTCCAGCAAAAGCCAAGCAGTCAGAATCCTGGTTGGAACTGCCTTGCTGCCACAATGCTACTCCTGGGTGCCTGTGCCTTTAAATGATGGCTACAGGCAGGAACAGTAGAGGTGAAAGGTCTGGCAGGAGTGTCCACCAGGGATTCTTCCTGGAGGCCTTTATTTTTGAAAAAAAAAAACCTTCCCCGCATCCACACATACCTTTTTTCAACAGATCTCTGTCAAAAATAGTGTTATTCCTCGTAAAATGAGGTTTACCACCATTGAAAAAACCGCCGCGTTCTTTTGATTTACTGTCGTCAGAACATGGCGGCAGTCTAGACACAGGTAAAGATTTTTCGAAAAAAGGCTTCTTTTTTTGGAAAATACCTGTAGTCTAGACACACCCTCAGTTTCCTATGCAATAGGTTTGATATGATGGTTTGTTTCAAATATTTCAAGTCAAATCCCAACCTACTTGCCTTTGGAAGAGTGTGGTTCTAGAAGACTATTCTGTGTAACTCCTACCAGCAGGAAAGTGTTTTTTAAAGGACTGAAGCTAATGAAAACCTGTTGGAACAGCAGGTCATTTGGCAGATACTGTGTACCTGGTGCCTACTGCTATGTCACAGGAGGTTGAAACAGCAAGAACAGAGCCCATGTTGAATATATTTACTCTTACCTGCTCTGCTGCAGATTAAATAGGAACAGATTTTTGGCTCTTATAGTCTGTGCATAAATTCAGTCTGAATAGCCAACTTATTAAATGAGATCACCCTCTGAAAAATAATACGAAACACAACCATTTTTTAAAAAAATAAAAGAATATAAATTTATTGCCTCCTAAGCAGCCAATGCAAATGTGGAGTTCTCCCATTATAAAGATCTCTGAAGGTTTTACAGCTTTCTGACTAATTCTCCTGAAGTTAGACGTTTGTTTCAAAGCTAGTGTTCTTTGCATTAAGTCTTTGTGTATTATATTTGTGTGTTTAAATGTAATATTTGGGATAGGGACCTGTTTGACAGCCTTGAAGACTGAAATCCTCTGTTAATCCAGGAGGATTACGGGGTACAACTAATCAGACGGTGACAATGCAAAGTTACCCCACCCTACTCTACTACTATACTCCCTCGGTCTCCCATGAGATTTTAGTTGAGCCTCCATGCCTATTCAGTGCTTTCCCCTCTGAGACCACCAGCAATGGTTGCGGACTGTTGATGTGAAAACTTGGGGAAAATGTACATAACATGAGCTGTAGAACAGCAATCAGGTAGAAACACCTTTCTGCCACTGCCTGGCTGGGTCAGTTTTGAACCAGTGATCTGGAAGAAAGATCTGTTTTCCACTTCCAAGGCATTGAAATAAAGAATAGGGAAGACTGTGTATCAGATGGAAATGTAGAGAATACTGATCTTGTGAAATGTAGAGAATACTGGGGTTGTTCTTAACAAATATTGGCATAGCATTATGAGTAATTCTTATTCTGCAATGGGTCTTCATTTATAAGACAAAAAGCTCCAGTTTCCAGGCAGATTGGGAGTTATGCGTGGTGGAGAATACCTTTTCCATGTTGGGAGACTCCTGCAGTGGCAGGTTAATCCTGCTCTATGGCTGCTTTGGGTATAGCTTAGTTATCCAGCCCATATCTTTCCAAGTGATTTACAAACTGCAGAGCTGGTTTGTCCATCAACTTGAAACATCCAATAGGTTTTGAGCTTGCACCATAACCGGGATTATCATCTTTATTTTTACCTGCAGAGTGTTAGACCTTACATATGCCGTTTTACAAGTCAATGAAATCTGCTTTTATTGGGCCAAGTGGTACTGCATCATTCACTCAAATGGAATGGGACTCTCACACAAACAGCCTACATTGATTTCTTGCACCTTGTACTACTTTCTAGAGGTTAGGTCAATTAGCTTGAGTAGTGTAAAGTGGTACTTAGCAGTAATGAGAAAATTCATTATTGTAAAAGGAATATACATCTGAAATACTTGTATACCCACACAAGAATTGTTGTTTTTTATAAAACAAACTATACTTCTCATGTGAACGTAACAAAAACAAATTTTCTGCTTACATGGATGGAAAGAGTCACGGTAAAGTAATCCAGCTAACTTCCAAGGAACTCTGGTGGCATTAGAAGATTACTGAATAAACTCCTTACCTCTGTAAATTTTTATGCATGTCCTGCCTTAGAGTAAGAGTGAAAATATGTCCTAGTCTCACCTTACTAGGGGTGTGATATGCTTCTTGCTCAACCTGAAACACCTCCAAATCCGGCTTCATTTGTTTGGCCTTTCTTAGCTCACTACATATGGTTCCTATGAATTCTCTCCAGGGAAGCAAAATGTCCATCAAAGCTGGCTATGAACTTTTTGTTTTAATATCCAAAAGTTTCTTGCAGCTGCAGTTTGTCAGTTTTTCATGTCTGAACCCTCTTTTCTAGGAAAAGATCACAAGGGCAAGTCAAGTGGATTTTGTCCAGTATAGCTACCGAGTTCACTAAAGCCATGTGAGCATGCACAACTAGGGATATAAAATCATGTTTAAGTGGTTAACCAGTTAAATGTAATGTTTAATTAACATGGGGAGACAGGTGGAGCCATCCCCCTATTACAGGCAGGGGCAGCTCCAGACATCTGCTGCCTGTAGTGCACCCTGGCCTGCTATGGACAGGGGCTGCTGCTGCCAGACTGGAGTGACCCTGTCCATGACATGCCCCTTGTGACTGGAGCAGCCCCCTGCTCATGGTGAACGGGGAGCTGTTCCAGCCCCCACCACTTAACCAGAACCAGTAAGCATCTCCCATTAAGCGTGATGCTTACTAGTTAACTGGCTAACCTTTCGTATTCTTATGCACAACCCCATCAAACCTGATCTTACCTTACAATGTTATAGCGAGAGTCTACCATGGAGAAAAGGGGATTTGTTTGACATTTAGGACTGTGAATACATGCAAAGAGGTTGACCTAAAATACTTGTTTTGAAGCCAGCTGGTCAGTGTTGTCACAGCTCTACTTTCCTTGATAAGAATCCATGTGGAGTGGAAATAGGGGCTAAATCTCTAGCCTGGGACTCAAGAAAATTGTTTTCGCTTTCCTTTTATGCCACAGATTTCTGTGGGATGTTAGTGAAGGCATTTTGTCATTCTGGGATTTGGTTTCCCAACTGCAAAATGCACTGCCCTACCTCACAGAGGTATGGAGAAAATAAGCACATTAAAAAATTGCAAAGCTCTAAGATACTACAGTAGTGGGGGCCTTGTATCATAGACAGCCACAGAGCCATCACAGGTTTTCGGACAATACAGCTGATAATCCCTCGTGTTCTTCCATAGCAAGACTGAGGAGAACATGTAGGGAAATCTGCACAATGCCTCACCACACCATCGCTGGTTCTAATTAGTCCATTTTTATGAGCTCCAGAGTCAGACAAAAATGAGAACCCCTCTCCTTAAGTAGTTTCCTGTTTGCTGGCTGCACGTAGAAGAGATCTGGCTATGATGTATGTTAATAATGAGCTGATCGTGTAAGCCAGCCCAGAGATGTTGAGTGAGTCTGGTACGCTGCCAAGTGGGAGGTGAAAGTTCAGGGAATGACTCCTGTTGCCAAGACCCAGTCCTGTGGAGAAGGTCTGCCCATTAACAGATTGAGTTTCTCATTAGGGCTACACAGTGTATGCTTCAAGCTTTTGGGTTTCATCTGAAACTCAATCCCAGTAAAAGCCTGCCCAACGGAGTGGCAGATTTACGGGTAAACAAAGGATTAAAAGGAACACTTGGCAGAGGTGTCTGTCTGGAAATCTGGCCGGCCTTTGAGGACTGCCTCACACTGCAGGTCTTTCCTTTAAGACTAGTGTGTAATGACCAGATACACCCCCCCAAGCAGGAGTTACATGTCATCCACTCTTTTACAGGCCATATTCACCATTGGCAGGATGATTCCATGCTGTTTCATTGAACACAAAACAGTGTAAACAGTGTAACAGGGAGTGTCTTAGGCTATGTCTAGACTGCAGGCTTCTTTCGGAAGAAGCTTTTCCAGAAGAGAACTTCTGAAAAAACTGAATGGATGCTATCCATTTAAGCTGTGATTACTATGGATGGAGTGGCCACCGGGACAGCTGTGCTTTTCCTCTTTCCTCTTCTTTCAGAAGAACTCCCTCTTCCCCGTCCACACATGCCTTTTTCCAAAAGAGCTCTTTCAGAAAAAGGCTTCTTCCTTGTGGAAAGAGGTTTACCAATGTTGGAAAAACCCCTCTGTTCTTTTGATTTTTTTTCAAAAGAATGCAATTGCAGTGTGGACATAAGTGAAGTTTTTTTGGAAAAACTTACGTTTTTGGCAATGAATGGAGCTCCTATGTGGATAAGTATCATTAGCTGAATTAAAGCTCAGATAGGTTTAAATAGCCTCCTAATAGGAGAAAAATAGATAGTACTACAAACCAAAACCAGCTTACAAGAATGCTGCTCCAGGACATTGGGCTGTTAGGGCAGAATGGGTTTTATGAAATGCATTTATTGGAAGGCAAAATGATTCACATTAAAGTTTTGGATTTTGAACATGTTTAATGTGATTTGCACCGTTCTGCTTTAATTGGCAGAAGGAATCCCTGTGACTGAGCTGCAAGAGAAGCATTGTAAACTGAACAATGTTTGAATAATGGCCAGTGTAACTACTGGTAGACATTTGCTTTTTTTAAATAATTTGACCTAATTGTTTTGTTAACCTAATGAAGGAAATAAAGCTGCAGGAGTGGAGGCATCAGTGAATATTATCTTAACCCTCTCCCAGTACAAGGGCTTTCATTGTATCTGCCTGCCCAGAAGCAACCGGCATCCTTAATCACAACTGACATGGTATTGTCTTGATCCCAACTGCCAGGGACAGTTGCTTTGGACCAAATTCCTGCTGGGTGAAACTTCATTGACCTCTGGGGTTACACCAGGGAGGAGGTATTTGACCTATTATTCACTCAGACAGGATGAGCAGCTGAAGTGCGGGGAATTAGGTCATGTCTTGGCTCTGTAATGAATCACTTTGAAAATATACTCCCTATGGACTCTGTGTGTGTATGTGCGCATGCACAAATACGTATCATTCATTTGCCATTGTACTCAAAGAAGTTCAATATGATTTGTGTTTATAAGTGAATCAGAGCTGTTCAAACTTGAGAATGCAAGTGATCCTAGGGCAGAAAACTAACTGTGAGAGCAGAGACCAAAGTATGGATCTGAAGTCTGCTAGAGACTTCAGCGTGGAGGTTCAATTGACTTAGGATGATTCGTGCTGTAGAAAAATCCTAAGGCAGGTAGAGGGAGGTCTGAGAAAGATGCCGGAGAAAGAGGTGTTAGGAACGCATAACCACAGATTGTTGCAAACATGAGAAACCTCAAAAGATGGCATGAGAAATCCTATATGGAGTCTTAAACATATGCACCAGTGTGGTTTGCATGTAACCATAACAAGGCCCTCTTCTATTTCACCAGTGTTGTAGTTCACGAAGTTTGAAGAACAATGGGAATGACCATGCACTCAGGCACAGGGGCTAGCTGTGGGAGAGTAAAGCTGTGCTCAGAGCTTGGGTTTTAGAGCCCCAAGGACTCTGAGCATGCACACCTTGTACTTGAGGGCATTTCACTGGCAAAGGAGTACTTCCACACTTCTGACCAGGTCAGTGAGTCTTACTCGTTCATAACCCCTTCCTCTGCTTCGGGTTCCTTTGTCACCACAGCCAGTATACCCACCCAGTGCAATAAAGCCAGTGATATAGTGTCAACTCTCATGCTGCCGGAATCGAGAGCAGGTTGTGTTTACTGTATTGACATGCTGTTCCCTTCATGCCTCCCGTGCTTACCTGGCCCTCAGAAGGAAGATTAAAAGTGCTTCTGACACTGAATAGGATAAATCCTGGGGTGATATTATGTAAACATATTCAGTGTGTGCTCATTAATTTCCCCGGGGATCCAGAAACACTCGCCAAGAAAGGGAAAAATTAATTCTACCTTTAAGGGCTGCACCTGTTGGAAAAACATATCTGTTGCACAAGCAGCTAAGCTCCCTCATCCGGAGATAGCAGATTTCAGGAGAGAACCTGTTCCTGGGGCATAAGGTGAGGAAGTTGGTGATGTTATATTTTGTCCTTTCTCAATATAACACTTGATTCTTTTATAACAGTGCTAAGTTTCATGGCTTTGAGTAGGGGCCTGCTGGTGGGTCTCACTCCCCCTCCCCCCCAAGCCTCAGTATTGTAGGAGTTTGGGTCATTAGATCTCTTTCAGTCAGCAGTAGCATTGTTTGAGCAGCCCAGTATTGTGTTATTCCCAATGCTGAGTGTACCAGACTCCCATCCCTCTTTTGTCACATCCTTTCTTCTAAGCTTGGCTTAAAAATGCAGGAGAAGCACTGAGATGGTTTTTGGGAATGCAGTTCACACATACACCCTTTTATTTTTTTACATAAAAAGGATGTGAGTGTGTGTATACATACATGAGTGCACACACACACACACGTCTCCTGCTACAGAATCTGAGTCCAGCAGCTTATTCCATTAGTGCTTACAATTGGTCTGACATTTCCAGGGCTATTTCTTTACATGGAAAAGGATGAGAAACTCCCCCTTTCCTCCCCTCCCCCCCCCAAAAAATGAAGTATGAGCTTCTGCTTAATGCCCACTCAAGCAAGTTGGTGGCTTCAGACTCTTAGCTCTCTTTCTTTCATGTCATACTTTCCCAGCCCTCAGTATTCTGCTGCTAACAATGTTATTTCATGTTGTATGTCTGAGCATGGAGGGCACCTACCTGCAGAGGGGCTAACAAAATTCCAGAACCCTGAGCCAGGTGGGGAAGGAACTGTCTCTGTGCTCCTGGAAGGGGAGGGGCTGTGGGCAGAAGGGGTGGAGCTGGGGACAAGTCTCTCCCTGCCAGCTCTTCATTGCCACCTGAGCACTCCAGCAGCAATTTAAAGGGTCCAGTTTTCCAGCCACCACTGCTGCCCCAACAGTGGTCACTGGAGCCCCAGGGCCTTTTGAATCACCGGGCCCCAGGGCAATTGCCCCCTTTGTCATCTGTCAGCAGGCCTGACTACCTGTCACTGGTGAAGTCACAGATTTGGCAGTGCGGCACCAGGTATGTGTTGCATGCGTGCAACTAACCTTGGCCTAACCAGGATTGGGACCACGAGGTAACGAGCGCAAATGGCTTTAATTGCTTTAACCCAGTGTTTCTCAACCTTTTTTTATAAAGTACCCCCTTTTTCAAAAAAAAATTGTAAGTACCCACAGTACCTTCAGTTTTCAATCACACACAATTTTTTTCTACTATTGCAACACATATGTTTAAACAACGTAATCGTAGCCATGCGGGCGATGAAATTTTTGGGTGTAAAAAGTACCAAAATAATAAAGTGCAGTGAAACTTAAAACAAAAATTCAGTTTTCTCCAAGTTTCAGTTGTTTACATACCCTCCAGACTTCTCTCGAGAACTCCTAAGAGTACTCGTACCACTGCTTGAGAAACACTGCTTTAACCTACTCCGAAAGGAGGGGAAAGGGGAAGCTCACTCTCACTATCCACAATCACACTTACAGTCCGACGAAATACAGGCTGAACGCCAGGCACCAGGAGTTCATGCTGAGGTTCATGCTGTTGCTCTCTTCCTGTGATGACCCCGGAACCAGTTCGCTGACCAGGCGATCCGAGCAGAGGGCACCTCTGGGAGGTCCTGCTTGGGGAGCCCTCTTTGGGTTCTCTCCCTCTTCGTTGAATCAACGATGTTACAGGCCATGTGCAGCTTCTGCGTCCATAGGCCTTCCTCACTGTCCTCTCTGGGCCGTGTGCACTGCAGGGGGCCGTGTGCACTCAAGTTCAGGTGACTAAAAGTTCATCACCCACTGCATGTTCGTTCCCCACACACACCATGCATTCATTCAGGAAGGGGGAGCCATAAGGGGAATTTACAGAACGTAAGCCGATAACAATTCAGTTTTACATCAATTATAACTCGCAAACAGATAATAATGTCTTTCACCCTCAACAGTATGGTGACACACTCTTGGGAATATCACTTCTGGGCAATGTTTCCACAGCAGAAATGGGCTGTTCCTGGAAATCTCGTGATGAGAAGCAGCCCCTGCCATGGTGAGATCACTGAATGATGGTGGCTCATTTGCTTGGCATATTGGTCTCTGTGGCTGAAATGAGTGTTTGAGTGATACCTGCTGAGTAGGTTTGCAGTCCAGGCTCTCATTCTCATGCTGGTCTCTCCCTGGCAGCAGGGCAGATTTCAACAATGATTTACCAACTGATGAGGCCTTTTTAAGATTGTTTAGCAACTGCAGTCTAAAGTGTCACCATGTCATCTATATCACCCTTTGGAGGACATGAGTTTGGAGGCAGCTCTGAGATGTGCCATGGTGCACCAGTCACAGTGCTTTCGCTATTATGTTAATTAACCCTAACAAAGCAGGTGCTTTTCCAGAGGTCTATTTATGAAGCTCTTCTGCTGACAGTTGGGTATAAAAATTCTGCCTGTTGCTGTGCTCATCTACACCAGCAAAGGCTTTGGACCTCAGTGTTTTATAGAGAAATAAACAGAATCTGATTCTCCGTTGCACTGAGAATCCTTTGTACTCAATTAGAGTGGATGATAGATTCCTCCAAATCAGAACGATTTGATTTACACCTATTTTGCATTGCATGGATATAAATGACTGCATAAGTAAGGCAGCTGAGAAACAATCCATTGGGTCCTGCTCCTAAGAGTTTACAGTCTGAGGGTGGCGAGGAATCCTGTGGCACCTTATAGACTAACCGAAGTGTAGGAGCATCAGCTTTCATGGGCAAAGACCTACTTCGACAGATGCATCTGACAAGTGGGTCTTTGCCCACGAAAGCTTATGCTCCAACACTTCGGTTAGTCTATAAGGTGCCACAGGACTCCTCGCCGCTTTTGCAGATTCAGACTAACACAGCTACCTCTCTGATAGTCTGAGGGTGCTTCTTTACAGCAATAAAAGACCCATGGCATGGCTGGGGTTGGCCATGATGTTTGGGCTTGGGGTGGATTGCAGGCCCACATGGGAGCAGGGTCCCAGAGCCCAAGTGTTTACATTGCAATCTCTAGACCTGTGAGCTTGAGTAAATTGGCCCAGGCTTTGCATCTTGGTGTTGTATGTTTTTGATTGCAGTGTAAACATACCCTTAGGGTGTAATCTTGGATGCAGTTTACTACCAGGTGTGATGTTTACAGAATTGGGGCCTAAATTATAGTTAAATCAGTGATGCTGTGACAAATATGGGAGGGGTTCCAAAACTGCTTTTTTGCTAGTCAAACTTTTTTTGATCTGATAATTTGGAGGTCTCCAATGAAACCTTAGCAATGGGAAGCAATGGGAAGCTGAAAGGTTTATTGAATGCAGTTGTTTAAAACTGCAACTAATCCAAAAACACATACCATATAGCATTTCTGTTGATTATCTCTGTAAACTTTTTATTCTGATGGTGGGTCTTGGAAAAATGCTAACAAGAAAATGGAACTGTTACCCTGTAAAAAGGTTTGCTTTGCTGCTTGCACTTTGAGGGTGTGTCTACATGGCAACACTATTTTAGAATAACTAGTGCTATTTAGGGTTGTCAGGTGTCCGGTATTGACCTGGACAATCCGGTATTTTTGCCTCCTGTCAGGTAAAAAAATTCAGAAAATACTGAACACCTAAAATGTCCGGTATTTTCTGATTTTTTTTCCCTACCAGGAGCTGAACATACCAGACACCTGGCAACCCTACACACACTCAGCAACCGGGCCCAGCCCCCGGGTCCTCCCACTTACTCGGTTCTGCAGGGGAACTGTCTTCTGGCTCAGATCAGGAAAACAAGATGGCTACCAGCAAAAAAGGCTCAAAGGCTCTTCTTAAAGAGCCTGTTTTATTTTGTAATTTTTTTGCTTAATAACTCCTGGGGTCTTTTTTTTTTTTTTGCTCAACAACTTTGGTCTCCCCCTTATTTTTCTCAACGGAATTTTTTCCCCGGTGTTTTTTTTGGGGGCGGGAGGGTGTTCGGTATTTTTGGTTAAACCATCTGGCAACCCCTAGCTCTATTCCTGAATAACTTAGCCCTCATCTACACAGCAGACAGTTATTTCAAAATAGTGTCAAAATACTGTCAAACTGGAAGACTTCTTACTCTGACTCCTGTAACCCTCTGTGACGGGGTGTCCTGGCCCCGCACTATAAATCAACCTGTGGGCAGGGCCCAGCTGGCTGAGCGTGCCCCTCCCTCATGGCCCTGCTGAGCATGCTTCCTGGTGACCTGCATTATAAAAGGCCCTGAGCCAGCTCACTTGGGGCTGACGGCTGAAGGGGAAGGACCTGCAGAGCCAGTTCCTGAGTCAGAGGAGTCCACGCTGCCGGAGCCAATGCCACGGCCACTACAATCCCAGCAGCAGCTGCCGCAGCCGCAGCCACCGCGACAGCCCTGGCCCCAGAGACAGGGGAGAGGTACGACCACAGAGAACAGCGGGGAAGCAGCCCAGGGCAGGGAGTGATAGTCCCCGGAGTGCTCGGCTCATTGAGGGGAGAGGCCCCCTCGCTGAGCACGCTATGGATCTTTCCACTGTCAATAGGGCCCTGGGCTGGGACCCGGTGGAGTGGGAGGGCCCGGGTCCCCTATCCACCCCTCCTCCCCCCGCTGTGGCACGCTGAAGCAGAGGAAAGCCCAAAGCCTGACGACTAGGCTGCAAGGCCATATTTACCCTGAGAGGGGAGCCTACAAAGATTGTGCCACAAGGCCGTATTTACCCCAAGTGGGGAGCCTGTAAGGACAGGGCTATAGGGCCATATATACCCCAGGAGGGGATCCTACAAAGACTGTGCTGCAAGGCCATAGTGACCCCAAGTGGGGAACCGTGTAAAGGCTGAGCCTCAGGGCCAGATTGAGGGAGATCCCGACCAAGGGGCTGCACCCCTCAACCTGTGGCATCCTGACCAAGGGACTGCACCCCTTGACACCCTCGTTGTACAAGGGTAAGGGAAATCGGAGGAAGAGTGCTCTATTTCAAAGTAAGTGCTGTGTAGACACTCCCTATTTTAAAATAAGATACACAGTTGACGTAGCTCAATTTGCGTAGCTTATTTCGAGTTAAGCCTTGCAGTGTAGATGCACCCTTAAGTGTGTTGTCATGGAGGCAGTCAGAACTAGAGATGTAAAATCCTGTTTAATCATTTAACCGGTCTAGGGATAGGAAACCTCAGGCCCAGGGGCTGGATGCAGCCCCTGTCTTGTCTGGATCCAGCCTCCGAGGCTCAGGGCTCCCCCCCAGCATTGGGGAGCCCACGCTGGCACTTCCACTCTAGCCCCTTTGCTGTCCTTCCTTGGGACTGGAATACACAAAATCTACTATCCTGCCCACCCCCCTCCAAGCTCTGGTGTGTGAGGGGAATGTGGGGAGTGTCTTTCTTCTTCTCAGTTGTGGGCCACATCAGTGAGGGTTTTTTTAAATTTGTTTCTCACGTGTGTGCAGCCCCCAACTGATTTTTCTGTGGGTCTTCAGTCCCTGACCCAAAAATGGTTCCCCAACCCTCCATTAAACATTAGGTTTAACCAATTAACCAATTAAGTGGGATCCCAGACCAGTCCTGGAGCATCCCCCAGCCCTCAAGGCGATCACTCCCAGCCTTGCATGGGGAAGGAGCAGCCCTCCACCCAGGGGTGAGCCGTAGGCGGGGGTGCTGCTCCTAGACACCAGTTAATCATTACCAGGTAAGCATCACCTTTGTCAGAACATGAAAAAATGCTCAAATGGGTGAACAGAAATCCAGAGCATCAGTGAAGCAATACTGGAACATTAGGAACCTAAAGATAGCTTATCAGGCTGAATGCACTAGGGTCCTGTGCTAATGCTCTGTACTATTGCTCTTAGCTCAGTATTGCAGGATCTATGGTCTTTTTATAGAAGACTCTGGAGAGATTATTTCAAATTAGCTTCTGAAAATGTAGTTCTTCAGAAAAGTGTGTGTATTAATAGGGAACAGCAAGAGGAAAACATTGCATTTCATTCATTGGACTTAGTATCTTGTCTTCCTACACCTGGATAGCTATTTCAGAGCTTAGTCCTATGAGCTTCTGAGCAGAGTTCCCTCTATCTTCTTCCATCCATGGATGGAATAAATTTTGTTATGTGTACTAAGGTTTGTGTGAACATGCACCACCAGCAGAAACACAGTGCCATCTGTGGGTTCTCTGCTAATCTGCTGGATGGTATTTGACTCTCTCCTAGGGTATGGCTAGACTACAGGAGTTTTTCTGGGATACCAGAGGTATCCCGGAAAAACTCTTCCCTGTCCAGGGACGCGTTTGCTCTTCCATTTTTTTTCCAGAAGAGGAAACATGCTCTTTTGGAAGCCCCCCTATTCTTCACTCTACAAGGAACAAGGGGGCTTCCAAAAGAGGGTTTTTTCTGACATTTGGCCTAGTCTAGATTGGCCAAATGTTGGAAAAGCCTTTTATGACAATAGGATTGAAAAAAGCTACACAAAACGCGGAGTGCATTTTGTGTAGTTTTTTTGGAAGAAAACCGGCAGTGTAGCCATACTCCTACACAGCCACTGAAGCACTCAGATTACAGGGAACACTGGTTCTGAGTGATGTCAGGATGTTCTGAGCATCTTCAAATCCCATTTGAAGTCTGGCAGTGGAGGTTGCAAAGCAAAGTTACACACTTCCGAATTTAGGCTCCAAACTCATGTTAAAGGTGGACTTCGTGTAAAACAATTCAGTGTCTGAACAGACGAGTGACTAGCACAGTGGAGGAAAGGACAGCATTGTTTACAGAGAGTCAGAGAGAAGGATGTGGGCAGAAGAATTGGCATATTGTCCATGGCAGAACTGTTTGTTCTCATGATTGTACCGTGTGTGTTCCCATTTACAATACCTTAATAACTAGAATATAAATTAAAACCATGAGCTTTTTTGTATATTAGATCAAAGCATGAAGCCCTTGCCAAGGTTTTAACATGTGACTTTGTGATTTTGTGGGTCATCGTGTTGGATTTGCTTGATTTTCAAACCAAGCAGGCTGGCATCCTTTAAAAGTCAGGCCCCTTCGAAATGTCTCAGTTGGAACACCCCAAACTTAAGGTATCTCGTATCATTAAGGGTACGTCTACACTACAGCGTTATTTCAAAATCTTATTTCTAAATAGCGTATTTCGAAATAACGCGTCTACACACAATGCATTTTGAAATAGCATTTTGCTATTTCGAAATAGCACGACCACACTAAGTGGATTCTGAATTGCATTTAAGGCTGGCTGGAACCAGTTCTAGCAGGGCTCCAGGTCAGGACGGACTGCGTGGGGCTGCTGCCTGAGTCTATCTGAGGTCTGTGCTTAAAGGGACCTCCCCTCCGCCCCCCCGACAGCCAGTTCTCAGGTTTCCCTGCTTGCTTGACTACCTCGATGAGGGACAGCAAAGTATTTTGTCTCTGCATGCTCTGGTTGCCCTCACTTGGGACACCTCAGCACTCTGCAGCATGGAGCCAGAGCTGCCCCTGGACACTCTGGTTCTTCTCTTGGACGCGTTGCTGCGAGCCTGGCTGCACTTTCTGCAGGCTGCCATCCGGGAGGTCCATCAGGGGGCTGTCCGTATCCAGGAGGCCCTGCGAGAGAGCTTCCACCCTGAGGAGCACTAAGAGCCTCCCTGGTCTGCCCCACTGGGGGGGCTTGTGCCTCATTCTTCCCTCACGTCCCTTTCACTTACCCCTCCCTAACCCCCCTTCCTGATGTCAAATAAAATACATGTATTTTCATGAACACAATCTCTCTTTATTTAACAAAACTGGGGTGGGGGGGGAATGAAATTCTGGTGAGACTGGAGAAAGGAGGCAGGAGAGGGGAGAAGAGAGGATGGGAGGGGGAAGGGGAAACCTGGGAGGAGGGAGCTGGAAGGGGAAAGCAAGGGAAAGAAGGGGGAGGGGAAGCTCAGGGCTCAGGGTTGGGGAGTCTCGCCGGACCAACTTGATTTTCATGCAAACCTGCTCCTGGGTTTGCATGTGGTCTTTGGTGGCCAGGCTGGCAGCTATCCTGCCATAGATGGCCGCGTTCCTCCATCTACAGCGGAGGTCATGGATGTTGGGGGCATCCCACCCCAAACCTGAATAAGGTCCATGATCTCCACCCTGGACCAGGAAGGCGCCCGCCTTCTCCAGGCCCTGGCAGGCTCCTGGGAGCTGGCAGACTGCTCCTGGGGAGCGGCAGAGGGCTGGCTGCCAATGGCTTGCTGGCTCATATTTTGGGGCCACTGGGTCAGGGGCAGTGACTGCTGGCTCTGGGCTGGCAGGCTTGGAGCTGACACAGGCACTGTGGCCAGAGTCTACCCCTTTTAGGGCTCCGGGGGGGGGGGGAAGGGAGAAGAGTGTTCTTGGTTGAGGCTGGAGTGGCCACCAGGGCTCCCTGGGAAGGCTGGAGGCCCCCTATTTCGAAATAAGTGTCTGCACAGCACTTATTTCAAATTAGCTATTTCGAATTTGCCGTTATTCCTCGTAGAATGAGGTTTACCAAATTTGAAATAAGCGCTCCGCTATTTCAAATTTTTTTTGAAATAGCGGTTTGGCTGTGTAGATGCTAGGAAAGTTATTTTGAAATAAGGGCTATTATTTCGAAATAACTTAGCTGTGTAGACATACCCTAATTTCTTTAAGAAATCTAGATCCCAGATCCTTCTTTCTTCTCAGTTTCAGACCCATAGTGGGTCATTTTTGTAGACTTTTAAAAATAACAGTGCTTTACCTTTTCATATGAAAATTTCCAGCCCATAATCTAAAAAAGGCATATTTGTAAAGGTATTTGGGTGAGTAGAGGTGAAGATAGACACCTACCACCCATTGGTTTCAATGGGAGTTAGGTTTCTAGCTGCTTTTGAAAATCCCCCTTGGCACTCATCTGTTTCTCTAAATACTTTTAAAAGTCTGGTTCAGTGTTATTTAAATACATTACCAGCCTGGTTCCCTTGACTCGCTGCCTCTGTTCTCATTTTCTAGGCAGGGAAACTGAGTTGCAGAGATGTTGCTTTTGGTTACAGTGAGTCATTATCAGAACTAAGAATAGAACTGAGGCGGGCCAACTCCCTTTCCCTCATTATAAGCATCAGACCAAATCAGTTTGCATGTTATTGCTTTGGATTGCCACTGCTGACTCTGAGGAGCTATGAAGTATACTACAAGGCAGACATCACTGGAACCAAAGGACTTCATATGACATTTATCTATTGTGTATCATTCTTAAGACATTTTACATCGAGTGGCAGGAGGAAGTTGCGTGAACGATGCCTGCCATAGGATTTAGCTTTTCCAAAGTTTATCCAGTAACAAAAGCCTTCATTAACTGAAATTCCAGTATCAGGCACAATCTTTGACTTTAAACAATGAAGCAGGCTGTGTGTGTCTGATGGCCTTACCAAAGCAGACATGCAAGAATGTCAGCATTGAGAGTGCGAGCCAACTTTTTGTAACTTTTGTTGACCTTTGCACATATGCAATTGTGCATCCACTTTTAAGGTCATCAACCAATCTGAAGAACAGTTTATAGATTTCACTCCGAATGTCAGATGCAGTCTTTGGCTGACATGTGCATCAGTTGCACGAATGATTAGGAGAAGGCAGGTTTGCAAATGAAAGGGTACTGTTTCCACGATCAGAAGGACCAGCAGACATAACCATATAATCAAACATAAATTTCAGCGTGTGGTCTGTCATAAAATGACACAAATTCAATTGGTGGTGTTCACTTCTCTAAATCTGTAAATAGGTTGCCAGGTGTCCAGTTTTGAACCGGACAGTCCAGTATTTGAGCTTTCTGTTCGGGGGAAACAAATTATATGTTCGGGAGAACATATAAATGTCTGGTATTTTCTAAATAAGATGTAATGTCAAGTGTGTCCGGTATTTTTGTTGAAACCATCTGGCAACCCTATCTATAAATATTCCATTTTGTTTCTGGATGAGGTACTAGAGATCCTTCTTTGCACTAAGGAAAAAACTTTAAGTAATCTAACAACCGTAAATATATATGCATGTGTGTGTGTATGTGTGTGTAATTTAAGAGGTGTGTCTGTCTGTCTGAGTCCATCTGTCTGTCTGCGAGTTTGTTCAGAAACTCCTCCTAAACAGTAACAGCTAGGACCAACACATTTGGTATGCAACTTCCCCTTATCCTAACTTAAAGCAAGGCCAGGATTTGGTTGTGCCAGGGAAATAGGATGTACCTGGAATTCGACTGTTTTCTATAACTTGGAAAGGGAGGGGGTTGATCGGCGTGATGTGCTATTGCACAAGTGACCACTGGGGACAGCGAACTCGGGGGCAGATATACTGCAGCGTTACCACTGGGGGCAGCGGCACCAGAAAAGGAGTGGCCAACTGGAGCCATGGCTTACCATCTTGCCTTCCACCAGGCCAGATAAATGGACCCCTGCTCCAAACCTGTTCTCCCCTGCCCTTGATCCCCATCCCTGGACTGGGGAGGGGGAAATCCACACTGGCTCCACTTCCATGCCTCACCCCCCAAGAGCACTGCAGGGCAGTGCAGCCCCACCTCCTCCCTCACAGGAGCCACAGCCTACCCATCCTGTCAGGCTGGGAGATGCCGCAGGGGCCGGCCTGCAATCCCTAGAAGGCAATGCCAGGTAAGCCTTCTAGTGTGAGTATGTGGGTGTGATTCTGATTTGTCATATTGGAATCAGTACCACTAGCCTCAGGAATAATCCTGCTGTAGCAGACCCAGGTTCACTCATTTCATTATCCTCTCTCTGATAATGATTGGTACTAACTAGAGGCTTCACAGGCAGGGATGTGAACCCCACAACAACAGATGTGGATTAATCTGTTTCCTATGTTAGGTCTCTTCTTGATTTCCCATAGCAAGAGCTTGGTTTAACCCTCAAAATGAGATTTAATATCCCTTCCATAAAGGGAATATCCAACTCTGGATATTCTTGATACCAATGTAAATATCCAATCCCTTTAAAAAAAATCTTGTTAAATTCTTGGCCTTACTGACATCCAGTGGTAATGAGTTACACAGTTTAATTGCACATTCTATGAAATAAGTAGTTCCCTTTATCAGGTTGGAGTTCCCCACTTTTTAATTTCACCAAAAGTTTCTGTGTTGAGATAGGGAGAACAGAAATTTCTGTTTTGATCAGCGTTCTCTGCATCATCTTTCACGTATCTAGATCTATCGGCTCACCATTTTGTGGTTACTTTGTTCTTTCTCTGCTAGAAAAGAATAAAAGAGGAAAAAGTACTTCCTCTTTGTGCTGTTGTTCAGGAGAGGCCTCTTTGTGCTAATGTTCAGTGGAGAGTTTGGCTTTACTAGTAATTAGATAATTTCCCCAAAGGGTGCAGTGATTTTTGGAGGATGTCTGATGAAATTATACAATCTATTCATGTTTTTATTTTTATTTTTTTGCAATTTGATAAATTATATATATTGAACAAAGTTAATTAATTTCCAGGCTATTTTAATAAAATATGAAATATGTTCAAAATATCTAGAGGTGTTGTTTCCTGCCTTTCCTTGTTTGATGCAGTATCAGTGACTCCGTGCAAATAGGATGAAGTGAGGTTCAAGCTAAAACTCAGCTTTAAAATAAAAGGTCCTATTAATTGTGAAGGGTATTTGCAGTTACAGGCATGAATATAGGGTAAAAGATTTTATACCAGATAGGGAAACACTACTAATATATCCTAATCACACGGCTTTGACTCCCAGTTTCCTGAAATTGGGATTCTAAATACAGCTAAGCAAACATTTTGCAATTAATCATTTATGTGACAAAATGGTCCTCTTTTTTGGCCTATACAATGTGCGAGCTGACTGTATTTGCTCATCCCCAAGGCTCCATCTATACTGCTTCCTTCTTGCGCAAAAGCCTATGCAAATGAAGCACAGATTAGCATATTACTGTGCTTCATTTGTACAATTAATTAGGGGCCGTTTTTGCGCAAGAGGCTTTTGTGCAAAAAGAAGCTGTGTAGATGGCTCCTTTTTGCGCAAAAAATGAGGAAAAAATGAGGAAGCACGGCTCTTGCTCAAGAGAGGGTTTTTGTCTACACAGCTCCTTTTTGTGCAAAAGCCTCTTGTGCAAAAACAGCCCCTCATTATGCAAATGAAGCGTGGCAATATGCTAATCCACACTTCATTTGCATAGGTCCAATATATCTAATACTTGAATGATCTGACAAATTTGTTTTCACATTGCCTTTTAATTATATGAACCAGTTGCAAACATTTTGCCACAAGCTTGTGACTGTTCAAATAAACCATATTGGTTGAGGTTTCTATTCCATGGCTGGATGTAAAAGCATTTCTGGTGCATATAAATGTGTGAACTGAAAATCTGGCGTGCACAATTTTTTCCAGTTCTTTTCCTTGAACTTTCATAGATTTTTTTTTTAATGGCCAGAGGTGCTATTAGATCATCTAGTCTGACCTCCTGTCTAGCATTTCCAGATGTTTACAGAAAGTGAATATAAAAGAGATGGAAGAACAACTAAGGTCATTTGTGTGAATATTTACAAGAATATTTACTTCTTCTTGAAGTATTTGCTGAGTTCTAGGTATAAAAGGAAGATTTCCAAGAGAGTTTTGTGCTTTTGACAGCCATTAAATGTGGTGTCCTCTGTAGAAGAATAGTGTCAAAGGAGCAAAGAAATGCAGCCACTTATTTTCAGAGGGGAAAACAACAGCTTTATTGATTTAAAAATATCTTCTCACTTTTATTTTTTTAGTGTGCCTTTCTAGGTCTAGAAAGGGATGGGCAAAAGGACCTCCACAGGCTGGATCCCTGTTAAATGGTGCCCAGCCAGAGCATGCTTCCTGAATCCCTGTCTCAGTCCTGAATCCCCTCCTACACCCAACCTCCTCCCCCAGACATGAGACCCCCTGCACCCAAACTCCTTCCCAGAGCTTGCACCCTGACACCTCTCCTGTACCCCAATCCCCCACCCTGGGTTAAACCTGGAGCCCCTCCCACACTCCAAACTCCTTGGCCCAAGACCAGAGCCTGCACCCCAATCCCCTACCCCAGCCTGGTGAAAGTGCATGAGGATGGGGGATGAAGGGAGATGGAGTGAGCAGGATGAGGCCTTGGAGAAGGGGTGGAGCAGGGCCTCAAAGAAGGGGTGGGAAGGAAGTGGGGCAAGGGTATTTGGGTTTGAGGTAGATCTTACATGGCACTTAAACTGAAAAAGTGATCTTGTGGTTAAAAAGGTTGGAGACCACTGCTTTTAGCGTAGACAAGACCTCAGTCACTCCTGGGTCTGCTTGGCCAATACAGACCTGTGTGCTCTGCACCATCTATGATGGAGGTGCCAACTGCTCTTCTCAGCCCTCCAGGCTAGCTTGCAGGCTGATGTGGAACCAGAGAGAGAATGGCCCTTTGTCGCCTTCCCTCCCTATTCCAGATGATTTGCTGCCGGCAGCAGGAGGGGAAGTTATTATGAAATTTGCTGTTGCATGGGCCGTGAAGAGTTTAGAAGAAAATATTTTGCAAGGATGGGTTCCTTCTGCTTCTCATAGGCCTCCTCTGCTTGGATCCTCTGGGTGAGGGATTAGGTAATGATTTCCTTGAAGGCTCAATGGCACTTCAAACATCCACCAGCAAGGGTGTGTGGCTGTTGGCTGATCCCCTCCCTCCCAGCATCCAAATCACTGACTTCCGGTCCAAAGGAAAGTGGTTTTTTCAATTATTTCAGAGCAGGATGGCTTTAAAATACTAGTGTTTTGTGGCAAGTCCATTGAATTCAGTGCCTGGGACTTCATTCCATGTTTGACTCCTCATCTTGCTATCCAAGACAGAATAACATAGAACAGAGTTCATGGGTTGATATATTTTGGCAGAACATGGGAATTTAAGCTTGGGTGGTCACACTGTAGCCAATAAGGCACATAAAACATTCATGTTTGTATTCAAGTGAAACTCTACAGTAGTGTGTGGTACAAGAGGAAAGTGACACAGGTTAACGAATTTACTAGGGTGTTACAAAAAGGCAAGAGGGAGCAGTGATTTGAAAGCTTTAATTTTTGTGTAACTGTTTAGCTCAGTAGTTCCCAGTGTTTTCCATTTTGAAATCCCTATTTCCATGCTAGGGCCCTTCTCTGCCTTGCTGTAATTGCTTTCTTGTTAGGACTATGGGAAGGCAAAGGGCTCACACAAAGTGCTGACAGCTGTTTGCAAGTCCAGCTTGAAAAGCTATGCATTAACTAATGACACAGGATCGACCCTCATCTGTTTTCCTCCCTCCAACTTACAGACTTTCTTCCCTGTTCTGTTTGAAATGTGAGCACAGCTCATTTGATCCCTATGACATGGTGATTTAGCCTCTTTTGCAAAGAGTGTCTCAGATGTGATATCCAGAACTTAGACTGTGTCTACACACAGAGCATCTTGGTACTGATGTAACTATGCCTGTACTAATATAGTGGGGCTGTATGGCTGCATCTAGACTGGCAAGTTTTTCCGCAAAAGCAGAAAAACTTGCCAGCTGTCTACACTGGCCGCTTGAATTTGCGCAAGAACACTGAGGATCTAATGTATGATTGTCAGTGTTCTTGCGCAAATACTATGCTGCTCCCATTCGAAAAAGCCCTCTTGCGCAAATGTATTTGGCGCAAGAGGGCCAGTGTAGACAGCTCAGGACTGTTTTGCGCAAAAAAGCCCGATGGCGAAAAATGGCGATCGGGCTTTTTATAAGAAATCGTCTAGATTGGCACGGACGCTTTCCGCAAAAAGTGCTTTTGCGCAAAGCGTCCCGTGCCAATCTAGACGCTCTTTCCGCAAATGCTTTTAACGGAAAATCTTTTCCGTTAAAAGCATTTGCGGAAAATCATGCCAATCTAGACGTAGCCTATTAGTATAGCAGTATAAAAAAATCACCTCCTACCAACATAGTATATGGACACAGACAACTGTGTGCATAGGTCTTATTTAATTCTCAGGACTGACCTAGCTCATTGTGAGAACTTTCTTATCTCTTAATGGTTGAGCAAAAGTGGATTTAATATTGAGAAATTCATCTCTTTGACATCTGACCAGCACATCCTACCATCATTATGAGATTGATTTCTAATTATTCTCTAAAAGGTAATTTTCCTGTTAGGGTATTCATGCTAATCTCCTTCTCACACATGAAAATGTGGTCACTCTTTCAAACGGAATAAAGCATTAACTTAATAGGTGCTCCATTTAAATCCTGCATTATAATATAACATTCAGAAAAACTAGCCAGCATGTTGAATAGATTCTCTGATAGGTTTAGGAGCTAAGAGACTGTAAGACTGATGAGCAGACTCGCTAAAAAGTACATATAGTCATTGAGAATAAGTTATACTAGAGGAGAGTAAATGAGCATGAAAGTTACTGGGGAGAAATGGAAGAGTATAAAAAAAACCTGAAATTATGGTTTGTACGTGCAACCTCACATGGTTAGGACTCAAAGCGAAGAAGCCATTTAAGAGCAATTTTTATCAATTATAGGCTTAAAAATTTTATTAAAATAAAAAGGCAATCAGGTTATCACTACAAAATTATAGTACTCCCTTATGCATGGTAGAACAGAAGGTGGAAACCTTTAGACGAGAATATAAAAGCAAAGCTTTTTCTCTTCCTGTGTGCCAGTCTGTTCATATAGCTTTGTTGTTTATTCTCAGATATTATTTTTTATGCTTTTGGGAGCTGCAGTTCTTAAATGGGTAGCTATGGTGGTCCTGTTATTACATAACAGACTAAATCCAGCTTGCCCCCATCATGTTTGATTTGGAGTGAAGGGAGTGTGAGCAAGGGCATAGAGATTTGGCCCATTTTCTGCCACTGGATTATGTGGTTGATGAATCTGAAGTTTAAAAGATATCTTGAGCATGACCAAAGAGCAGTTAAGTAAGATCCAAACATGGGTCATGATCTAAAGCAAATTGACTTTGATGGACAGACTCTCATTGACTTCATTGGATTCTGGGTCAGGCTTCCTGCCCTGTATAACCATATTGAAGTCAGTGGGATGACCCTGGTAACAGATACTATACTCCTGCTTCTGTTACCTGTCTCTATTCAGGAAAATGCTAAGTATGTGCACAAGGCTCATTGAAGCCAATCAGTGTTTATGCTTAAGGATATGCCTAACTACTTTCCTGATTTGAGGTCTAGGATAGGTAATGTTTATGAGCCTGTTCTTAAGTTCAGCAGTGGGCAAATACTGGCCCACAGACTGGATGCAGTTCACCAGCATTAGCCCCTGGCGGGCACCCTCACATTTACCTGCACCTTCACATGCTTGCAGCTCTCGTTGGCCATGGTAGGCTGTTCCTGGTCAATGGGTGCTGCAGGAAGAGGTGCCCTGTTCTGTATCGCTTCCCACAACTCCCATTGGCTGGGAACCATGATTCACAGCCAACAACAGCAGCAATCGCCAGTACCTGCAGCCGTGCAAGTAAATAAAATGGCAGTGGCCCACCAGGGGCTAAACCTGGCAAACCACCTCCATTTTATTGCCCATCCATGTTTTAGATATGACTTTTTCATGGATGTCCTGTACAGTTCCAGTACATCCCCAAGTAAAATCCAATCAAAGACTTGATAAAAGGATAGATCTGTAACTTAACACACCTGTGGTGTTGCAAACCAGCAGCATTTCACAAGAGCTGTCACCATGGACGCTGTAAATGCATATTTATTCCGCACATGTGAGGGGGGAGCCTGCAGAGCCATGTGCCACTCCCAGAATGCTGCCAAGTCCACAGAGGGAAGGAAGTAGGCATCAGTAATAACCCAGGGCTGCAGAAGGTGCTTTTCTACATGTTCTCGTTATCCCAGTGCTCTCGTTAACTCCATGGTCTAACCCTAATAGACTAATATTTTGATGCAGTTAAGGGGAAATCTGTAGCAATTTAAGTCTTGTAATAATCGTGAAAGTATGTTAAATGGACATTATATTTTACACTGGACTCCTGCTGATGGAGAGGGTCTGCACTGGTTATTAACACCTAACTGGAGTTTCCTTAGGGCTATACCTGACAACATCCTCTCTCCTCCTCTCCCCCATTTTATTATGTTTTCTGAATGTTAATGGCAGTTTGTTCACTTGCAAATAATCTATTTCTGGTGTAAGTGTTAAACATGAATGCATGTCACCATTAAATGATAGTTTCAAAGTAGTAATCCTTGTCCTCTGTCCGTGTGCAGTGTTGTAGCTATAGTGGTTGCAGGATATTAGAAAAACAATGTGGGATGAGGTAATATCTTTTATTGAACCAACATCTCCTGGTGAAAGAGACAAGCTTTTGAGCTACACAGAGCTTGGAAGCTTGTCTTCCTTACCAGCTGAAGTTGTTCCAATAAGAGATATTCCCTCACCCCACCTTGTCTTTCCTTGTGCTATGTCCCTCCAATACTATTTTTAGAGTGGGGCTGCTGAACTGCGCTCCCCTCCAAACCTTTTCCAGGCTGGGGTCACACCTAGAGTTGCCAGTTCTCCTGAACCAGATGGACTGGATGCCATTGCCACTAACGGCATCTGGTCTGGTCTTGGAAAGTTGACAATCCATCCACAGCTGGAGGAGGCTGCCCAGGCCAGGTGCAAGACCTGGAGCAACAGCACAGGTTTCATGGCTAGTGGCCTGGACCCCGCAGATGGCCGAGTCTGTGGGGATGGAGGGCAGCAGGACCCCAAAGGATGCTAAAGCTGGCAGAGGCAAGAGAACCCTAAAGGGGCTGCCTGGAGGCCTGGACATGAGGCTGGTGAGACCCTGGAGGGACTGCCCAGAGGCTAAGACATGAGGCTAAAACATGAACCAGCAGCAGGAGCTGTCCCCTGGGCATGGAGAAGTGTGTAGAAAACCTGGGCATTTTGCAGCACTCCCTGCACTCCTACTTCTCATGCCTATGCTCCAATATTCTCCCCAATAAGTCTGAGGCAATGCAAGATTCTTCGTTTTCCTCCAAAGTGATCACTCCTGCAGGGGATGCTGGTGCCAGTGTGCTTTCATTGTGCTCGCTCAGTAGAACTGTAATGAAGTTGTTTACTTGTCAGCAGGAGTCATTTGCTGTAATGACTGATATTGATTATGTATTACTTGAAAACATTTAATTAGGTTTTACTAGATAATTAAAATACTAGCAGCCAGGCATGCTAAAAGGACAATGAGCACGTGGTTTGGAAAAATCCTCCAGACTGGAACGTGGGTTACAGATTTCACTTCCTAGTCGGAATTTCCATAAGTATTTGGTAGGAAGAGGTTCTGTGCATTTCTGCTGACTCTGAGCCATATCCAGTGTCTTAATTATATCTCCAATTCTCTCTTATGCCTTGACATTGATGGGTCTCTGCAAGGGTTAAGAATTTACAAGGAACGATCTCTTTATACTGAATCAGGACTTAAACCAAAAACAAGGTGAGAAACTTGAGCAAATATTGCAGTCCCTGGAAGTGACTGTTAGCCTTTCAGAGTCTCTACTGTAAATATTTTAAGGCCTGATCCTCACTTGATGTAAAGTGATATAATGCCCTTGAAGCTGATACAGCTCCACAAACACCTAAAAGATAATAAGGTGACAAGTAAGAACATGGATTTGCCAAGAATAAATCATGTCAAGCCAACCAATAGCTTTATTTGACAGGGTAACAAGCTTGTGAATAAGGAGGGGCAAGGTAGATATGTATATCTTGATTTTAATAGGGCTTTGATACTGTCTTACGTGACCTTCTCATAAAGAAACTAGGGAAATACAATTGAGATGCAACCTTTATAAGATGTATGCAAAACTGGTTGGAAAACAGTTCCCAGTGAGTAATTCACAGTCCTGCTGGAAGGGCATATTAAGTTGGCTTCTGTAGGGATCAGTTCTGGGTCCTGTTCTGTTCAATATCTTCATCAGTAATTCAGATAATGGCCTAGAGAGTACACTTATAAAGTGTGCAGCTGATGCCAAGTGGGGAGGAGTTGCAAGTGTTTTACAGGGTAGGATTAAAATTCAAAAGGCTCTGAACAAACTGGAGAAGTGGTCTGAAGTAAATAGGATGAAACTCAATAAAGGTAAATGCGAAGCACTCAACTTAGGAAGGAACAATCAGCAGCACACATACAAAATGGGAAATGACCGACTAGGAAGGAGCACTGCAGAAAGAGATCAGGGGAGGGATATCATAAGCCAAGTACGAGTCAATAGTATAACACCGTTACAAAGAAAGTGAACATCATTCTGAGATATATTAGCAGGAGTGTTGTAAGCAGGACATGAGAAATAATTCTTCTGCACTGATTAGGCCTTTGCTGGAGTATTGTGTTCAATTCTGAGCACTCCATTTCAGAAAAGATATGGACAGAAGGGAGAAAGTCCAAAAAAGAGCAACAAAAATCATTAAAGTTCTAGGAAACATGACCTGTGAGGGAAGGTTGAAAAAAATGTGTTTAATTTGGAGAAGGGAAGACTGAGAGGAGACATAATAACAGTTTTCAAATGCATAAAGGATTGTTACAAGGAGGAGGGAAATAAATTGTTTTCCTTAACCTCTAAGGATAGGACAAGAAGCAACAGGTTCAAATTTCAGCAAGGGCATTTTAGTTTGGTCTTTCATAGAATACGTGAACTAGAAGGGAATACTAGAACTGGATGGGCCTCAAGAGATCGTCAAGTCCAGTCCTCTGCCCTCACAGCAGGACTAAGCACCATCTAGATCTTTCCTGATAGATGTCTATCCAACCTGCTCTTAGATAGCTCCAGTGATGGAGATTCTACAGCTTCCCCAGGCAATTTATTCTAGTGTTTGACCACCCTGACAGTTAGGAACTTTTTCCTAATGTCCAACCTAAACCTCCCTTGCTGAAATTTAAGCCCATTGTTTCTTGTTGTATCATCAGAGGCCAAAAAGAACAATTTTTCCTTTCCTCCTTGTAACAACCTTTGGGTATGTCTACACTACAGCGTTAATTCGAGTTAGCTATTTCGAATTAAGTTAATTCAAATTAAGCTAATTCGAATTAGCGCATCTACACAGAAATGCATTTGAAATAGCATTTTGCTATTTGAAATAGCGCGTCCACAGTGAGTGGACTCTGAATCGGAGTTAAGGCTGGCCGGAACCAGTTCCGGCAGGGCACCAGGTCAGGACCGCCTATGTGGGGCTGCTGCCTGCGGCTATCTGAGGTCCATGCTTAAAGGGATCCTACCCCCCATCCCGGACAGCCAGTTCTCAGGTGTCTCTGCTTGCTTGTCTACCTCGATGAGGGACAGCAAAGCATTTGTGTCTCTGAGTGCTCTGGTTGCCCTCACTCAGAACACCCTACCACTCTGCAATATGGAGACAGAGTTGCCCCTGGGCACTCTGGTGCATCTTGTGGATGCGTTGCCATCAGCCTGGCTACACTTTCTGCAGGCTGCCATCTGGGAGGTCCATCGGGAGGCTGTCAGTATCCAGGGGGCCCTGCGGGAGAGCTTCCGCCCCGAGGAGCACTAACAGTCTCCGTGGTCTGCCCCACTGGGGGCTTGTGCCTCATTCCTCCCTCATGTCCTTCCTCTTACCCCTCCCTAGCCCCCCTTCCTAATGCCAAATAAAATACATGTATTTTTAAAAATATAAACTCTCTTTATTTAACACAACTGGGGGGGGGAGGGTGGATGAACCTCTGGGGAGACCGGGGAAAGGAGGCAGGAAAGGGCAAGAGAGAGGGTGGGAGAGGGGAAGGGAAAAACTGGGAAGAGGGAGCTGGAAGGGGAAGCAAGGAAAGAAGGGGAGGGGAAGCTCAGGCTCAGGGGTGGGGTGTCGCTGGGCCACATGTCTCCCAGCACAGAAGGTGTGGGGCCTCGGTGTCCCGGGGATGGGGAGGAGGGTGTGGAGGTTGAGGTGGGGGGTGTGGAGTTTGAGGAGGAGGGTGTGGAGGTTGAGGAGGGAGAGGCGGGAGAGGGAGAAGGAGTGGGAGGAGGAACGGTAGCTGGGGGGGCAGCAGGCGTGGGAGTGGCACGAGGCAGCATGCTCTGCACCAGGGTCTGCTGATGGGCACAGATGGCACAACCCTGGGCAAGCAGCTCCTGCCGGAACTCCCGTTCTTCCTGCGCCCGCTGCTCCATGGTGTGGGTCTGGGCTCACAGGGCCCCCAGATGCTGCTCATGGTATCCCTGCAGTGTTGAGGTGATCCTGTGGAGCCCTCGGGTGCGGGAGCATGTCCAGGGCAGGGTGGTGTGCCCTGCACGTGCAGTTGGTGCGGCTGTGGAGAAAGAAGTGGACAGTTCTCCCTGGGGACACAGTGGGTGAAGCCCAGCTTCCCTCTGCAAGGTGAGGATGACTGTGCCCTGCACCGTCAGAGCCGCTGTGCTTGCACAGAGGCCATGTTTGGAATGTCCAACTATCCCTGGGAGTGGGAGGTGCCCCGAGACGACACTCATGCCCCTGTGCCATGTATAGTGCGGCTGAGGTGGGGGGAGATAACATAACATAAGAACGGCCATACTGGGTCAGACCAAAGGTCCATCTAGCCCAGTAGCCTGTCTGCCGACAGTGGCCAGCACCAGGTGCCCCAGAGAGGGTGGACCAAAGACAATGATCAAGCGATTTGTTTCCTGCCATCCTTCTCCAGCCTCTGACAAACAGAGGCCAGGGACACCATTTCTATCCCCTGGCTAATAGCCTTTTATGGACCTAACCTCCATGAAATTATCTAGCTTCTCTTTAAACTCTGTTATAGTCCTAGCCTTGACAGCCTCCTCTGGCAAGGAGTTCCACAGGTTGACTACACTCTGTGTGAAGAAGAACTTTCTTTTATTAGTTTTAAACCTGCTACCCATTAACTTCATTTGGTGTCCTCTAGTTCTTCTATTATGGGAACTAATAAATAACTTTTCTTTATTCACCCTCTCCACACCACTCATGATTTTAAATACCTCTATCATATCCCCCCTCAGTCTTCTCTTTTCTAAACTGAAAAGTCCCAGTCATTTTAACCTCTCTTCATATGGGACCCGTTCCAAACCCCTAATCATTTTAGTTGCCCTTTTCTGAACCCTTTCCAAGGCCAAAATATCTTTTTTGAGGTGAGGAGACCACATCTGTACACAGTATTCAAGATGTGGGCATACCATAGTTTTATACAGGGGCAGATGTCCCTGCCTCTGTGTAGAGATGTCCCCTGCCTCTGTGTAGAGGGCATGTGTGAAGGCAGGGTGTCCTGCTGTGTCCTGCCCCGGGGTCAGGAGTGTCAGGTCTCTTCACACACGCGTGTGCCTATCAGGCCACGGCCCCTGTGTGTCACGCAGCTGGAGCCACCTGCCCAAGGGTGGCATGGCACGTGCTTGCACGTGCACAGGTTGCTGCATGATGTGTGGTAGGCAAGGCCCATGCGCGCAATCCCTGGTCTCCCTCCCCGCTCCCCCTCCTGGGTAGGGGACGGTGATGGCACTTATCTGGTGTGGCCTCCCCGGATGACCCTGCTGACTCCGGTGCTGGGACAGCTTGGGGGTCCTGCCAGCGTGGCACCCTCCGCGATGGCCCCTCTGCTGCACCCAGGTCAGGGCCCTCCAGTCCCGGCTCACTGCCCCCCGGGGTGGCGCGGACTGCCCCGGCCCCCAGGATGCGGTCGAGGGCGGGGAAGTAGGGGCAGCTGTCAGCCCCTGCTGTGGTGCCACCGCTGGTGGCCCTGGCGTATGCCTGCTGCAGCTCCTTTACTTTGAGGCGTACATGCTCCTGGTGCACCCGTGGCCCTTTCTGGCCATGGTGGCCGCTATGCGGGCATAGACGGCCACGTTCCTCCGCCTAGTGCGGAGATCATGGACATTGGGGGGCCTCCCCCCAAACCTCAAGGAGGTCCATGATCTCCGCACTATTCTATGAGGGCGCACGCCGTCTATGGCCCCTGGCTGGCCCCTGGGTGCTGGGGGAATGGGTGCGGGATGGCTGGCTGCCACTGGCTGGCATTGTGCGGCCACTGGGTATGGGGCTGTGGCTGCTGGTAGGCCTGGCTCTGGCACGTGGTGTGTGGCCAGAGTATACCCCTTTAAGGGCTCCGGGCCTGGGGAGAGGAGAAGAGTTTTCCTAGTTTGGCCCAGAGTGGCCACCAGGGGAAACTGGGAAGGGCTGGAGGCCAGCTAATTTGAATGAAGTGTCTGCACAGCACTTATTTCGAATTAGCTATTTCAAAACCTCGTAGAATGAGGTTTACCAAATTCGAATTAAGCGCTCCGCTATTTCGAATTAAATTCGAAATAGCGGTTTGCATGTATAGACACTATTGAATTTAATTCGAAATAACTGGTGTTATTTCAAATTAACTTTGCAGTGTAGACATACCCTCCCAGGGTATGTCTACACTGCCACCCTAGTTCGAACTAGGGTGGCTAATGTAGGCATTCGAACTTGCAAATGAAGGCGGGATTTAAATATCCCGGGCTTCATTTGCATGTTGGCGCGCCATTTTTAAATGCCGTAGTTGAACTACCTGCCTCTGCGGCTGCACGCACGGACTAAGTCGTTGAATTAAAGCTCCTAATTCGAACTATCGTTAAACCTCCTTGCAGGAGGAATAACGGTAGTTTGAATTAGAGCTTTTAATCAACTACCTAATCCGTGCGGCGCGGGCAGGTAGTTCGAACTACGAGCATTTAAAAATGGCACTACTGAACATGCAAATGAAGCCCGGATATTTAAATCCCGCCTTCATTTGCAAGTTCGACTTACATTAGCCACCCTAGTTCGAACTAGGGTGGCAGTGTAGACATACCCCCAGATACTTGAAAATTGCTACCATGTCTCCTCTCAGTCTTCTCTTTTCTAAACTAAACAAGCCCAGTTATTCAGTCTTCCCTCATAGGTCATGTTCTCAAGACCTTTAATCATTTTTGTTGCTTTTCTCTGGACCTTCTCCAATTTCTCCACATCTTTCTTAAAATATGGCGCCCAGAACTGGACACAGTACTTCAACCGAGGCCCAATCAGCGCAGAGTAAAGCAGAATGACTTCTTGTGTCTTGCTCACAACACTCCTGTCAATGCATCCCAGAATCATGTTTGCTTTTTTTTGCAATAGAACCACACTGTTGACTAATATTTAACTTATAGTCCTCTATGACCCCTAGATCCATTTCTGCAGTATTCCTTCCTAGAAAGTCACTTCCCTTTCTGTATGTATCAAATGCTTTACTAAAGTAAAGGTATGCCACATCCACAGCTTCTCCATTGTCCACAAGACTTGTTATCCTATCAAACAAAGCTGTCAGATTGGTTTGACATATTTGTTCTTTACAAATCCATGCTGGCTGTTACCTCTCACCTTATTACCTTCTATATGTTTGCAGATGAATTCCTTAATTATTTGCTCCATTATCTTCCCTGGCAAGGGATTTAAGCTGACTGGTCTGTAGTTTCCTGGGTTGTTCTTATTTCCCTTTTTATAGATGGGCTCTTCCTTTTTCCAGTATTCTGGAATCTCTCTTGACTTCCTTGACTTTTCAAAGATGATAGCTAAAGGCTTACATACCTCCTTTATCAACTTGAGTATTCTAGGATGCTTTAATCAGTCCCTGGTGACTTGAACCTTATGAAAGATTTTTTTAACCGGAAAGGTAGGTAAGCTCTAGAACAGGGGTTCCCAAACTTTTTGACACGGGGACCAGTAAATCCATTCACGAGCTTTCGGAGGACAGGTAACATTCATTTGCATATTCATTAAGCAGATGATGAATATGCAAATACGTTGTTTTTGGTCCTCCCAAAGCCCACAGGGCCAACTTTTTAGCAAAGCTTTTGATACGGCCACCCACAATATTCTTACCAGCAAGTTAAGGGAATATGGATTGGAAAAATGGATTGTAAACTGGCTACACCAGGGTTTCCCAAACTTTTACTTTAGTTGGAACCTGGGGTTTTTTTTCAATACTTTTTTTGCAGCCCAAAAATATAAAATCACATAAAAAAAAAGAATGAAAAATGAATAAATTTTCACTGTTTCACTCACTGCATCCTCCACCCAACCCGGGCCAGGGTTTGGGGGACCCGGCGCCGCACGGGCGCCCTAGGAGGTGGGAGCAGGAGCAGATTGGGGGTAGGGTATCTGGCTAGGAGTGAGGGTGCAAGGAGGGGTAGGGTTGCCAGGTGTTTAGTTTTGTACTAGATAGTCTGGTATTTGAGGGTTCTGTCCGGAAACAAATTGAGAAAATACTGGACATAGAAAATGTCCGGTATTTTCTAATTAGGTACTTTTTATTATTATTAATTATTATTATTATTAGGTGTATCAGTTTGTAGTTGCCAACTTTCTGGCTGGTCAACACATGCTGCGTGAGTGTGTCCACCAGCCAGGCAGTTCGGAACTACTCGGGGGTGGCAGAATGGAATCTAGGAGACCAGACTCCTTCGTGCTTCGCCCGGACCATGCACGGGATGGGCAGCGCCCCAGGATCTGCGTGTGCCCAGATCAGTCCCACTTCCCGCCAGCCGATTCTCTTCCCCCTGCTTCTCCCCCAGCCATCCCCGCTCACCCCGACCCTCTGCCAGCCTGGCGGTTCTCCCCCGCTGCTCCTGATCTCCCCCGGCCAGCCCTGCTGCCCACACCAGCCCTGCTTCCTTCGGTCGGTTCTTTCCACCCGCCCCCATCTTTCCTGGCCAGCCCCACTGCCCCCACGCCCGTCGGGCAGCCCTGCTTCTGCCAGCAGAACCAGTGTAATCCAATAAAACCCTGTACCACCACATCGTTTATTGAAAAGGGGCTCATTTATTTTCAGAAAGCCGACACCATCTTTGGAATTTTTTTATCCATATTCTCATTCCGATGGTGAATGCACCAGGTTCCCTCCATTCTGACACATTGTAGTGCCTTTAAACCTCACTGTCAGCAGTGGGGATATTTAAAAGGCAGTGCTTTTAAATTTTTATTCAGGATCTGCATGCGCCCTGAACTATCCCGCTCCCCGCTGGCCGATTTTCTCCCCTCCCCCCCCCCGGCCAGCACCGCTGTCCCCGCCAGCCGATTCTCTCCCGATCTCCCCTGGCAAGCCCCACTGCTCCCGCCCCGGCCAGCCTTGCTTCCCGGCCCCAGCCAGCCAGCCCGCGATCTCCCAGCCAGCCTCACTGCCACCGCCCCCAGCCAGCCCTGCTTCCACCGGCCGATTCCCCTTCCTATCCCCCCAGGCAGCTCCACTGCCCTGACTCTGCTTCCCTGCGACCCATATCCAACCTCCCCTCCCCCCGCAGCCAGCAATAAGAGCTCACCTGGTAACCCTCACTATGCCTCTGCCGGGAGCCTGAAACATATGGCTGCATCCGCCCAGCCCGGCTGAGGGCTTGGGGGACCCGGCGCTGCATGGGCAGTCCGGGAGCCTGGAACTCCCTGGCAGCCACGCTGTGGCCCGGTATTTTTTTCCCGCGGCCTGGTACCAGGCCACAGCCCATAGTTTGGGGAACGCTGCTCTAGAATACATTGCTTAAGGAGATCATGGAATCTCTGTCCAACTCTTAACATTTTCCAATGGCAAACACTTGTCAATAATGGTATAGAAAATAATTAGTCCTGCCATGAGTGGTGAGGACTGGTCTAGATGGCCTCTTGAGGGCTCTTTCTGTCCTATCATTCTGTTTATAACAGCTAAGGATTTGTCCCTTTGTGACTATAGTGTAAACCTTGGATTTGATAGAAGGCACTATGGGCAGTTTCTAAACATAAGTTCCATAAGAAATAAGTGCAGCAACACCTCCCAATCCCCACAACAACAAAAATGTAGACTCAAGTTTTGAGTATTGCACTTTCCTCAGGGACATCAGCCCCTTTCCTTCTCATGTATGTCTCAGAGCCCAAGGAAATAGATGGGCTGAGCAGCATATCTGAAGGCTGAATAGCTTTGGGAGTAGTTGGAGCAAGGATGTTAATTTCAAAGGCAAGAAGCCTTCTTAGAAAACACAGTGATTAGCTCTGCTTCTCTTTTAAACTAAGGGGTTGATCACAGCAAAGTGTCCTGGTGCTGGGCATCCTAGCTCTGCATCCAGTTTGAAAACTGTGCCCATCTATTTGGCATGAATTTATTGCAAGTGTACCTCAATCAGCTTTGATTCCCTTTCGTACTCTTCATCGTACAAACACAAAGTAAAATACACTCCTTGCTTCAAAGAGTTTACTGACTAAGGAGCGAAGAGAAATCTGGGCAGGGAGGAAGCCACAAAGCAGGTCACCAACTCACCTGGGATTAGAACTCTGGTGTCTGGACTCCCAGCCTTGTCCTCCCTTCCCCTCTGAATCACACTGCTTCTCCCAATATTCCTAAGGGAAATGTCTTTTTTAAAATACCATGGGCAGTTGTGAAATATGTACATTTTCCCATCAGTGGTCCTGTTCCAGTTTTGGTCAGTCTTAGGCCACAAGACCCACTAAATTGAATTCTGAGGGGACCCCCATTGATGATGGTACTCCTTGCTGTCACTAGGAGTAAAGGAAGTCAATATTATTTATGTAGCTGGAGTTGCGTACCTTCATCCAACCTTCTCCCTGCAGAATAGACCTGATCTTAGTAGTCTGAGTAGGCAGGGTTGATGATGAATAACATATAAATCCATATTATATTTTAAATCTCACCTATTTGCCAGAATGGAAATGTTATTGACAATTATTAAAACAGCCAAATCAAATTTTGATCAAAAAAGAATTTGCTCAGCAGAGGTCCTGCCTGTCAAAACCTTGGCACACATTTTTATTACTGAATTTATCAATATGACGTCCTTGTGTCTATGGTAGCTCACACACACAAGGGTGTTCTATACATTACAGAGTTGAGATTTTATATCTATAGTTATATTACACATACAATGGTGATTTTAGCACAATGCATATATAACTCTGAAAATAGGTGATTGCAGCACAACCTTAAACTGGAGAGGTACAAACCTGCCTGGTAGATTTAGTGACCCACAAACAAGGTTTCTGAATAGTGGAAGGGAGGCGGGAGAAATGTTTGTCATTTCTATTTGAAAAGCAACCTGTGGAGCAGTCTCTCTTGGCTGTGGAGCAGAAAGTAACTTTGATCTGCTAACCAGTGTTCCTACAGTGAAAATGATTAGCAGGATTTCAAGAGCTATGGGTGAGTGGAACTTACCAAGGTACTGAATGCCTTGTGCATGCTGTGATTAAACAGAGAATAAAGAGGCAGAAAGAAAGTTTATAAGAGGGCTGAGTAGATGTGAAAGAAAAGGACTCTCTACCAATTTATGAATGAACTTTTTTTGTGTTTTTTCTTGTCTCCCTCAAGGCTTGTACAAAGCCATAGTAGTTTATTGATGTTTCATAAAGTGAGTTAACTAGATCAGTTTAAATCTTTTCCTGGGGAATGTGACAGGTGTATCCAGCAAATGCTAACCTGTAGTGCTAATCTGTCCTGGCATCTCACAGAAGTCTGATGCAAGAGATGATTTCAGTGCCAAGTGGTTCAAGCAATGAAAACATGTTTTACTTACTGGAGGAATTCCACTTGTGTGAGATCTTTGCTTTTAGAAGGCCCATTTGTCACTATTGGCTGTCAACTATGATTGTAGCTACAATGTTCAAATCCATACCAGCAGTGGAGGTACCTGAGAAATATAGTCACAGCAACAATTCCAGGATCCTTTAAAATTAAATGAGCCAAATCTCAGACATTCCTATCATAAGCATTAGTGGTTCAGTGGCTTACCAGTGTTCACTTGTAAGCTACTGGGTCCAATCTGACGCCTGGCAGGTAGTGACCAAAAGCTCATTGATTATTCTTGGAAGCTTTTCTTAGGAAATTATTTCAGGCTGATTTCTAGTAGACCCATTCTGCATTGGAATTTGCATCTTTGTTTGGAGATTCATCGGACAGGTCAGGAATCAAATAGCCCTAGAGAAAGAGCTATCCTTCATCCTTTGAGGCCAGGCAGTACAGCTGACGGCCACCATGGGCCAGGACCAGGTGGGGAGGGGCAGCCCTCATGTGGAAGGGGTGGGTCCGAGGGCAGTCAGCCCTTGTGCTACCCAAACCATGACACAGGGACACCACTTCAGATTTTTGTGGGGGGGTTGGGCAGCTTAGTCCATGATTCCATTCCAGAGGCTATTTAGGCACCTGAAACCTCCTGTGTTTGTTGTTGTCGTTTTGCAGGTGATAACTTAGAAATTAGCTGACAAGAAGGAGTGTTACTAATTCTTATATAAAGAAAAAATAGAACAAATACCTATTAAAGACATATTTTAAGTTTATTTTTAAATGTAGAACAAACAGCAAAATATTTCTAATCCCAAATCTTGGTGTCAGTTTTGGAGCCTTAACACAAGTTTGATACTTTGTACTCTATCTTTAGCAGACATAAATAAAATCTGCTTAGCTTTGCAATTATTCTTATTTTTTAAATGTTTTATGGTCCAAATTGTGTAGAGGAGAATGAGATAGTTAATGTCTTCCATGAATGTTTAAAAGTAAATAAATTACTGTAAAACAAACAACACTCCAGAGATGAGCGAAAGCAATGTATAATGCCGTGGTCTCATCTTGGAAAAATTGTCAATGGCATTATTGATCTGCAGATGTTGTGAAGCTTCTCATTCACAGGCTAAAATTACCAAGTCACTTAAACATCCATTTACTATTATGGATCTTAAGATCCCCCACCCCCAACTTACTACTGCACCCTCCCCCTTGGCCAGACACCCTATCCCAAGCCTGTTCCTGCACCCTCCTCCCTGGCCAGACTGTCCTTTTGTTCTGCTTGATGAGCCTTGATGAACCTGCATTTCTTTTACTTCAGTGAACAAAGTAGAAGAGTGGAAGGGGGAAGCAATGATCCCTCTAACATTTTCTATCCTTATGCGGGTTGAAATTTCTCTTGTGCAGCACCAGTATTGAGGTAGTATGTGGATGTGCACCACCAACAAAACAAAAAAACGATATATATTTTAAAGAGTCCATATGTGTGGAAGAAAATATATTAACACTAGGGATAGTTAATAAAGAGCAATGCTTACGACATTTAATATGAAATCAAATAAAAAAGAAAATTAACACTACCCTTAGAGTATGTGCCATCATCCTTTCTAACAACTCAAGCTAATAAACACACCAAAATGCATATTATCCACACATAGCTTAGCTTTAAGATGCTAAACAAATCTATGAGTCAACTAGAAATAGTATTTGCAAGGAGAGCATGACTAAAACAACATTTACTAACACTGGAAAGGAGAGTAAGAATAATTCACTAAGACTTATAGGCTGTGTCTACATTGGCACCCTTTTCCGGAAAAGGGATGCTAATGAGACAAGTCGGAATTGCAAATGCCACGGGGATTTAAATTTTCCCCGAGGCATTTGCATGAACTTCCACTTTTTCGGCTCAACTTGTGGAAAAGCGCCAGTCTAGACGCGACTCTTGCAGAAAATAAAGCCTTTTCGGAAGATCCCTTATTCCTGATTTTAAGAAGAATAAGGGATCTTCTGGAAAACTTTATTTTCCGCAAAGCCACGTCTAGACTGGCGCTTTTTCTGTCAAAGCCTCTGAAAGCGGCAGCCATGTTCATGCAAATGCCATGAAAATTCAAACAATCTCATTGCTCATTCCTGTCTGAATGTTTAGGAGCCATGCTGTAAAAACAGTTTAAAGTTCTCCAGATATGAGACTTTCACCTTGTGTCTTCTCACCAATTCACCAACTCAAAGAGTAGAAGCCCCAGAACAAATTAACACATGGCTTCAGGGTTTGTAGACAGATGCATGTTTCAAAGAGCTTGCAAATAAGATTTCACCCTACAAAAAAACCCAGTATCACACCTAGTACTTGTTACTCCTGACTCATAAGAGCCAGAACTCTACCACATAGCAAAGATCTGGCCTTAGTGCAATACAATATACCATGTATTCATTAGTAACACAGGCTTTTAAAAAAATCATTAAGATCAGAGTTTTAGATACCTGCAACACTCCAAAAAATTATATTAAAATAATCTTTTTCTTTCTTACCTTAAGACATTAACACCTATGTATTCTTTGTTTGAAATGTAATCAAGCAAATGTCCTGGCACCCCCACCCCCTCTCCATTGCAGCCTGCTTTTCCCTCACCCTCCAACATAGGCAGCTAAAGAGGACTGCAGCAAGTGAGTCAGGACTCCCCAAACTCCACCCTTGCCTCCACCTTACTGAACAGATGCCATTACCAGCACCTATGCACTCCTTTTCCCTCACCTACCTCTGTGCAATCTGCCCTCCCGAACCCATCTGGGGGCTGGGATAAAATCCTGTTTCTCAAATTTGAAGGCACTAACAAACTCACCACTCCTACCCAAGACACACAGAACAAATTCCCCTCCCCCAGCTTCCACCTCACCCCAATGCCAGCACCCACCCAGTCCCTCTTTCCTCCTCCTACTCCATGCTGTCAGCCTCTTACCTCTCCCTTCCCAGCCCAGGAGGCTTGAGAGTGCTGGGTTTCTGCCTCTGCCCCTCTCTCTCCTCACACAGACAGGACTGTCCAAACTCCCCTCCCTTCTGACATTCCTCCCCAGCCAATTACTCCCTCATCCCCTTCTTATATCTCTCTCTGCTTACCAGCTCTGGCTCTGGGAATCCTCAATTCAAGCTCTGTTTAGCTACTGCTTAGCCAGATGCTCTGCCCCCTGCTGGTCATCTGAGCTTCCTGCCTTGGTGAGAGCTCTTAATCTCTGAACCGGGCTCAGAAAACAGCTGTGCAGCCATGCAGCTTACAGGGAACACTGGAGAGGAGTGAAGAAAAATCTTTGTGTTCCTCTCACTCCTGGCTAGAGAGGGGAGGCAGGAGATAGTATCCTGCTACAGTAGAAAATCGAGGGGGGGCCTGCTGCACCCTGAAACCGCCTCAAATGATGCCCATGCTGTGGCACCCTCCCTCAGCCCTCAGAGCTAAACAGCACGGTGATCTAGCACTCCAGCAGCAATTTAAAGGGGTCCGGGGCTCTGGCCGCTGCCGCAGGTAGCAATAGCAGAGGCTGGGAGTGCCTGGCCCATTTAAATCTCCAGGCCACAGGGCAATTGCCTTCTTAATCCTCCCTTCTCCCACTAGTTGGCAAGCTTGGGTCAGGGTCAGTTAGTGTTCTCAATGTAGGCTTTTCTAGTGAAGCAAACTCCTGTCCTGTGATGTCAGTGTATCCTATAGCACCTTGAGGATGTTTTAATGTATCCTCATCCCATTGAGTCAAATCCAGTTTTATAGTACATTACTGCCATCAGATGAACCCTGAAAATGATTAGGCAGAAGCAGTGTGTCTGGGATATGGGATCGCCTCAAGGAAACAGGGTTTGTCCCAGAAAACAGGAAAGATGGCAACCTTATGAAAGCACACTGGTGACAAACGTGGCAATCAATTTGGGGAGCCATGTAGGTCAGGAGCTCATGAGTTGTTTAATCCTGGCTCCAACACATCACTGAACTGTTCTACTTTTGTTTTCTCATCTGTAAATTGGACATAATGATGAGTGTTATGAGGATTAATTATTGGGTGTACAACATTTAGTATTACTTGAATTAAATTAAATCGAGACAAACCGATACTGCAGGCCCCACTCTCTCTGTTTCTGCTTATATATGTATTGTACATTATATAATGAAATAATGTATAAATACAGGACGTGATTAATGCCTGTATTTTCTGCCATGCATGAGACTTACAGAAGAATTCAGCATTTCACTGTAATCATTTCCCCATCATATTTAATTGAACCATAATATGGCAGTGACTCCCTCAGAGTCAAGATAAACCTTTTATTTTGAGCCTATAAATTGCTTTTGGCCTAATCCATGAAGTTCCAGGTCACTAACTTTCTTTTATTATTATTATTATTATTAATAGTGACAGATTGTCGAGGGGCCTTGGACAATATACAGAGATTTTCTTCGTTACCAACATATCTACCTGTGAGCTACCAAATCTTCAATGCAGAGACGTCCTTTTTTCTTAAAGAAGCCAATCAGGATTTCATGAGAAATTCCAGCTTGCAATCCCGAGTGGAATCCTTTTTTCCATATAAAGCCAAGAGGCCACCTGTATTAAATGCCAGCTATGGACCTTTTTCTGTTGAACAAGCAGTGCCCCATGACCTACTCTTAACCTCTAACTTTTTTGGATCCACCAACAAGTTTACTTTTAACTGGAGACTTAAAGCCTGCATCATGAGTGACAAAATTTACCTGAGCAAGCCAAAAGTCCAGATCCTGTTCTACATTGTGGGCAGGGACTGGGATGACTACAGCTCCACAGAGAGGCTGCCCTGCCTGCGTGTGTTTGCCTTCCGCGAGACGAGGGAAGTCCGAGGCAGCTGCCGCCTGAAGGGGGATCTGGGATTGTGCGTGGCAGAGCTGGAACTCCTGCCGAGCTGGTTTAGCCCTCCCACAGTGGTGGCTGGCCGTAAGAAAGTGATGGATCAGTCTGAAGGGAGCCCTGTGGAGCTTTACTACACCATCCAGCCAGGGGACGAGACTGGGGAGTGCACCATTGAGGATGTGAGGAAGGGGAATGCCATCCGGCCAGGGAAGGATGGTATGGATGAGACCATGTCCCACTTGCAGAGGATTGGCTCTGTGAGCCTCTATCAAGCCCCAGAGAGTTCTCAGCTGACAGAGCTGAGGCTGGACAGTAATGTTGTCATCTGGCTGCCATCGAAGCCGGTCAAGCAAGGTGAAGTTGTGAATGTCTTTGTGACTCTCGCTAACAACTCCACTGTGGAACAGTTCGTGTTGAGGTATGGTGGGTTGGTTTTGCCTCTGTTTCTCCATCAGTAGCAAACACCAATGTAAAGGGGGAGTGGCCTAAACCCCAATTTGTAGATTGGATAATTGCCCCTTTGATTGCAATCCCTTTCTCATCTCACCTCCCCCCCCCCCCAAACAAACAAACAAACAAACAAGCAAACAGTGAGGACTTGCTAGGATTCCACACCCTTAAAAACCACCTTTGAACATCTAATTCCCAACTGTGATGTTGCCTACTGTGGCCATTGCTGTGGGACGATGGACAGTGAGGCACTGTGGTAGGTGAAACAAGCAGCATGTTAAAATGTGTTCCTGAACTCTTAATGCCTAGTAGGCAGGACCCAGAGGGCCAATTAGGGCACAGAGTACCCTACAGCACACTAGATTGTTGTCTTGCCACTCACTAAATCGCCATGTATGTAAGCCTTTAGAATTAGCCTTTTCTCCTCTTTTTCTCCCTCACTCCCTGAGGCACAACATTTAAACAAAGCAAGTCACCTGGCATGGTAAACTTCATTTACTTGCTTTGGCTTCAAATGACGTGACACAGCTTTGCCTTCCTACACAATGCTTTTGTCATGAGAACTTCAAGGAAATGTCTTTTAGTTATTTAAGCAGCTGTTTTTTGGTTAGACACTTACCTTTGAGGTCTTATTTTAGTGTGTTTGATGTTGCTATTGATTTTAAGGGACATGAAGTTCATTATTTGGGGAACAAATGGCAAAGACAGTACATAGGAACATAAGCATTGACATACTGGATCTGAACAAAAGTCAATGCGTTTTCTTCCTGTTTTATATGGTAGCAATTTTCATGCCAACCAGGTGACAGTCTTTCGAGGGTGAAAAAGACCAACTAATTAATCACCAAAATATTTGATGGATCTCTTTTCCTGTTGCCAGGCTTTAAATTCAAGAAGATGTCAATAGTGATAAGGAACAATTGTTCTTTTGCCTTAAGCACTCCGGGTTTCCCATAGAATTCTCTCCATAAAAATGTTTATGTTGAAGGCTCATATGAATTCAATGAATACATAGTTGACAACTGATGACAAAAATAGCTTGTAGGGTAGGAGGTGTCACTGGGAAGATAAAAGGCTTTTATTAAAAAGGGGGGATTTTAGGAATTCTGGGAGCATTCTGATATTTGCAGTTTTAGTTTAGTTGGTAAGAATCTGATGACTACCTGTTTACTGAGTGGATCCTCTGAGATAGTAGCTTTTCTGTCTCTGCTTCTTTTTGTTATTTAAAATCGTTCTTCACAAATAGTAAAGACAAGATGTGTGCCTTATAACAAACATAGCTGTGTGATGAAAGAAGAAATCCAAAGGAGACAAATCTGGTGTATTATTTTTGCGTGGGCAGGGATATCCCTTTGAAATGTGTGTGTCTCTGCCTTTTATCTTCCTGAAAAGTAAGTCAGAGATAGTCACCCTTATTGAAATCTGATGATGTACTTCTTAGCTCAAGAAGGGTTCTGATTGGCTGGGTGTAGATTCTGCTTATGTGCCTAGTGTATAATAGCCAGACATGGAAAAAGCATACATCAGACATTGCCTGTTCTGCCTGCTGTAATGGACACATTTGGTTACTGATGGATTTTCAGAGCAGGTTGTCCTTAGAGCTGGTGAAATTTTTCAGACAAAACTCCTCCTCCCACAGCAGAAGAATGCAAATATAATTTGACTGAAATGTCTGGCAAATTTGGGTCAAATTCACCATATTGTTTTGATTAGCAATGGGGATTTAAAAAAAAAACTTTGGCCACTGAACTCAGCACAATTAGCAGTGCTTTCATTATACTGGGTTCTTTAAAAGGTGAAAAATCACATGTGTTAATCATACTATCACACTGGTGAGCTGGACTTGTTCCCAGCAATTGATTTGCCAATGCTCAACTGAGGCCTGTAGCCTTCCAAGAGTTGGCACCTGGTCTGCCAGGGTCACACCCACCATCAGAATTTCTAACGTCTGTATTTCCTTCCCCTGATGTCTGTGAATTCTGGCCTGTGAGGCATATCCTCAGGAAATGGCTCCACGGATGGAACTGAGGGACCAGTTGAGCCTACTGCCTCTGGGGCACGATGGCTGAGCCATTAGGGCTGGAGCATTCAAAGGATGAGTCAGTGGATGAGAAGAGAGCATGGGAAGTCCTTGTGCTGTTTCAGCTCCTGCAGCATCCTATGGGATGCAGAGAAGAGCAGGACAGTCCAGAAAACTCTTGGATAGGTCTCTTTCGAGCCCATCAGTTCTTCTTCGAGTGATGTCCCCGTGGGTGCTCCACTATAGGTGTCGGGCTCGTCCCGGCGCCGCAATCCGGAAAGTTTTTGCCAGCAGTAGCCCCCTCTGGAGGACCGTGCATGCGTAGAGGTGTCTCGCGCCATTCGCGCCTTTTCTGCATCACGCGGTCCGACGCGCCAGTTCCTCCTAACCGTCCACAGCCGCAGACGGACTTGGAACACGCTCCTCTCTTGAGGAGAAATTGTATTGTATTTTCTTACTGTTCCTTCCCAGTTAGCCCCTTCCTACATAGTGTTAGTCAGTTTATTATCATAGTTAGTTACTTAGTCGTTTAAAAAAATTTTTTTTTTCTCTTGTTGCCATTATAATTACTGAGGGCCGCTCCAACCAGCCCCTCAAGTTGTTTCTTCCCCCGAAGACCGGCGCACTAAGTATGCCTGGCTCTCCGGGCTTCAAGAAATATGCCTCGTGCGGCGACGCCATGCCGGCCTCCAATGGACACTCCTGTTGCATTCGCTGCCTGGGAGAGGGCCACATCCCCCAGAAATGCGGTCACTGCTCGAAGTTGACCGCTCGGGCGAGACGGGATAGAGAAATGTGCCTGAAGATGTTACTCTTCAATAAGGCGCTCCAGCCCCCGTCAGCAGAACAGGAGGCTCCAGTCCCACGTAAGTCCAGGGACAGAAAAAGCTCTGCTCTGCCCAGGAGCGTAAGTGCAGGAGAGGCACGGAGCTCATCGGGCTTCCCTCCCAGACAGGGAGCGGACAAGTCAACCAAAGCCCAAAGTACATCGGCGCCTAGCCCCGCACTTTCAGTATTCTCGGTACAGCCAGGTTGTCCGGAATCTGCACCATCATCTGCGGCACCGAGTCTCCACGCGGCACCGCACATAGAGACGGTGCGGTCCTCGGCACCGACGCATCCAGCACCGTTGCCACATACGGGACCTGACTAGACGTCCAGGGCAGAGTCGGCACCGATGACCGATCCCGCACCAAGAGCCGACCCGGCGCCGTCAGCTAAGCCGGCACCGAAGACTAAGTCGGCACCAAGAACCGAATCGGCGCAGACAGCCGAGCCAGCACCGAGAAAGCAGTCGGCACCCAGATCAACCCGCCCCCATTCAAGACCTGGGGACGCGGATCCGCATCGCATACAGGGCACGCCCGCACCTACCCGCACCGACCACCCAATGTGTGCGACCCGACCAGCACCGCCCATCGTTTTGGCTCCAGCTCCTGGGGCCAACAATACGATCCCCATCCTCCGCACCTAGGTCACCATGCCTCTCGAGGGAGGTATCCGACTCTGCCTCGGTCGTCTCGATCCCCGGTAGCCCAATCGCCATGGCTCCCCCATCCACGAGAATACCGACTAAGGCACAAAGGAAGACTCACCATCCCCGCACGCCTTCCCCCAGTCCTGACAGGACGGCATTTTCCCCCCAGCCATCGCTCTCACCTTGTCAAAGATGACGGCACTACCATTATGGACACTCTCCCACACACCGTTACTGCAGATCTCCAAGACGGTCTATCACACCGCCACATTACCACCGAACATACTACTCGAGATCTCCATGTCGTTATTCCCATCACTCACGATCCCCGAGATCCCCTCCTTGCTCGCGTTACTATCATCATAGGAGTGTTACTTCTTACCCTCCGGCACATTCACACCAAGACTCCCATTACCGTAGGTGCACCTCGCCCCATCGTGATCGTTCACGTTCCTTCACAAGGCCTTCACCCTCCTTGTCTCCAGAGCGGCAGCAATTATACTCACCACGACCAATAACCCAGGACTCTATCCCGCTGGCTCAATACCCACCAACCCCTACGGGTGATGCGTCAACAACTTCTGCTCCTCACGACGACGTCACTCAGTCACTTGTTGTGGAGCAGCAACCCACAGCTTCCCCAACGGACATCTCTTCCTCCTCCCCAGATGATGCGGTATTTAATGATGAACCCTTTCTCGTGGATGATTACAAACAATTCCACGAGCTTTTTAAACAGGTAGCTTATTCACAAAATTTACATACCTCCGAGGCGCCACAGAAGCAGCATGCCCCCCTCAGAAACCTCCAGCAGTCCAACAAGTCGAAACTGGCTCTCCCTTTCGATGCCGTGATCCTTGAAATATCTAATGACATCTGGCAGACCCCAGTGTCCATGCCCCCTACCAACAAACGCACAGACAGGAAATACTTTATCAACGCCAAGGACATGGAATTTCTTTTTATGCACCCCGCTCCTAATTCCATCGTCGTCGACGCAGCGCAGCAAAAGGCGAAGTCCGCACAATCGAGAAACTCTGCCACGGACAAGGAAGCTAAGTGTCTGGACTTGCTCGGGAGGAAGGTATATTCGTCAGCAACAGCCACACTGAGGATGGCCAATTACTCCGCCCAACTTGCTAACCACGACTTCGATAATTACTCAAAGTTGGTGCCTTTAATACAACATTTGCCGGACTCCAAACGGGACATACTTAAATCCATTGTGCAGGAGGGTTATACAGCATCCCGTAATGCACTCCAGATATCTCTGGATATTGCCGACTTGGCTTCCCGCACTACGGCGACATCGGTCGTCATGCGACATGCCTCTTGGCTCCACCTTGCTTCTGTACCGAAAGATCTACAGCCGAAGGTGAAGGATCTCCCATTTGATCGGGCCTCCTTGTTTGCCCAGAACATGGATCAAGTGTTCCATTCTGGAAAAGACTCCCGAGCTACATTGAGAACCCTCGGGATGTACACTCCGCCTTTCAGGCGCAAGAGAGCATGGCCGTATAACAGACAGAGGCCTCCTTCTTCTTATACCACCCAACGCTTCAGGCCCTATGACCAACATAAACAAAGGCAGCGCCCCCAACGATGCCGCCAGCAGCCTAATAAGCCGCAAAACCAACAACAGCCTCGGCAGCAGGTTTGATGCCCTTGTCGAGGGTCTGCGCACCATCCCCCTATTGGAGCCTTCATCACGAGTAACCAAACTTTTCCACCGTTGCCTGAGCCCTTATCGCCGCCACTTGTTCGCCATCACCACAGACTGTTGGGTCAGGGAGATCGTAACTTCCGGGCTCACCATTCCCTTCTCCACTCTACCTCCCTCCAACCCCCCAGCCCCATCCCTTTTCAGGGACCCCTCTCACGACCTTCTACTGCGTCAGGAGGTCATGCGCCTACTTACCATCGGTGCAGTGGAAGAAGTTCCTCCCGAGTTCCGAGGCAGAGGCTTCTATTCCCGGTACTTCCTCACCGAGAAGAAGTCTGGTGGATGGAGACCGATCCTGGATCTTCGTGGCCTCAACCGCCACCTGCGGAAACAGAAATTCAAAATGGTTACTTTGGGCTCCATCATCCCAGCGCTACACCAAGGGGATTGGTTCACGTCCCTCGACCTCCAGGACGCGTACTTTCATATTTTCGTCCATCCAGCTCTCAGGAGATTTCTACGCTTTACCCTGGGCAACGAACACTACCAATATGCGGTGCTTCCTTTCGGTCTCTCCGCAGCCCCAAGAGTGTTTTCAAAGACCCTGGCAGTTGTAGCTGCGTACCTTCGACGGTCCAGCATCACCATCTTTCCCTATCTCGACGACTGCCTCCTCACAGCCCCTTCTATGCAAGAAACCGAGACCGCAGTTACCACTACAAGAGGTATTTTCGAGACTCTTGGACTAATCATCAATCTTCCAAAATCTTCTCTGGTCCCAGCCCAGTCCATCGAATTCATTGGCGCCAGACTGGATTCTATGACTGCTATGGCGTACCTACCCACAGACAGAGGTCACGCCATCCGAGACCTATCGAGTGTCCTGCTTACTGCCCCAGCAGTCTCGTACCTTACCTGCCTGAAGTTGTTAGGCCACATGGCATCTACAACGTATGTCATAGCACACGCTCGTCTTCGTATGCAGTGCCTGCAACATTGGCTTCTGACAGTCTACAAACCCGGTATCGCCAATATCCACAAACTCATATCTATTCCTGCCCGCATCAAGGACTCGCTCACATGGTGGCTCGACCCTGCCAATACTCTCGCGGGTGTTCCCTTCCGCGCTCAAGCCCCGTCAATCCAGCTTACCACGGACGCGGCCCTTGTAGGCTGGGGAGCACATATGCGACAGCATCAGGTCCAAGGCTTGTGGTCCCTCCAGGAATCCCTACTCCATATAAACTTCCTGGAGCTCAGGGCAGTTTTCAATGCTTGCCGCCACTTCGTCCACCAGATCCAGGGAACCACATTACATGTTCTCACGGACAACATATGCACTGTATACTACATCAATCGCCAGGACGGGGCCAGATCCAGAACTTTATGTGCGGAATCGGTACGCCTTTGGAACTGAGCTATTCGCCATGGCGTCACGCTCACAGCCTCCTACCTCCCCGGCAGGAACAATACCATTGCAGATGCACTCAGCAGATCCTTCCACTCCCAACACGAATGGGAACTCCTCGACTACGTAGCCCGCGATCTTTTTCAGCTATGGGGCTACGCAGAAGTGGACCTCTTTGCCACCTGCGACAACAAGAAATGCCGCTATTACTGCTCGAGAGCTGGCATAGGCAGCCAATCGAAGGAGATGCCTTCCTGCTCAATTGGGGACATATCGTCTCCTACGCCTTTCCCCGATTCCACTGATACCCCAGTGATAGGGAAGATACTAGCCGATGCAGCGACAGTAATCCTGGTGGCTCCTTCTGGCCTCGTCAGACCTGGCTAACGCAGCTCATGCAGATGTCGCTATCCCGACCTCAACGACTTCCACAACTGCACAACTTGCTCTCGCAACAACGCGGCAATCTTCTCCATCCAAACATCGACCAGTTGCATCTAACAGCGTGGCTCCTAACTGGCTCCAAGGGCCAGAACTAACCTGCTCCCAGGCAGTCAGAGACATGTTGGTACAAAGCAGGCGTCAGACCACTCAGAAGTCTTACCTCTACAAGTGGAGTCGCTTCCACGCCTGGTGCCATTCACAGGCCATTGATCCTCTCCAGGCACATATCCAACGCATCCTAGACTATATACTCCACCTGCATTTGCAAGGCTTGGCAGTCGCTTCCCCTGAGAGTCCATTTGGCAGCGATTTCGGCCTTTCACCCTCCGATAGAGGGCTTTTCCGTCTTCGCGCATCCACTCGCGAAGAGGTTCTTTAGAGGTATTTCCAATCTCTACCCACCACACAGGCCTACCTCAGAACCATGGGACCTTACCTTCGTATTGGACACTCTTACTCGCCCACCGTTTGAACGGCTCGCAACTTGTGACTTACAGACTCTCACTATTAAAGTTGCCTTTCTCCTGGCGATCACCTCGGCCCGCCGAGTTTCTGAACTCGCTGCACTCTCCGCCGATCCTCCCTACATATTATTCACTCAACAGGGCATCACGTTGAGATGTCACCCAGCCTTCGTGCCAAAAGTTAATTTGTCATTCCACGTCAATGAGCCTATGGTTTTTCCTACCTTTTTACCCCAAACCACATGCTACGCCTGAGGGGGCACATTTACATACATTAGATGTCAGAAGGGCGCTTGCATTCTACTTGGACAGAATGCGTCTCTTTCGGAAGTCCCCACGATTACTATTATCGGTGGCGACCCGTTCTAAAGGTCATCAACTGTCGTCACAACGTATATCATCGCATATCGTAAACTTCATCGCTCGCTGCTACACCCTTAGGGGCAGGCCTCTACCCTGTGCACCAACAGCACACTCGACCAGGAGCATGGCTACTTCTACAGCATTCCTGAAGAACGTCCCGCTACGAGACATATGCCGCACAGCAACCTGGTCGTCATCATCCACGTTTGCTAGGCATTATGCCCTTGATCGTCTCAGATCTACGGACGTAGCAGTCGCTCAAGCAGTTCTTTCTTCTGTGCACAGATAATTCCGAAGCACGATCAGCCGCTTGGATTACTGCTTCATGCTCCATGACCTGCCCTCCTCCCTGCTTCGGAGCTCCTGTCTTTCTCTGTTTCAGATGTTCCAGCTAGGAGGAACTGGCACGTCGGACCGCATGACGCAGAAAAGGCGCAAACGGGGCAAGACACCTCTGTGCATGTACGGTCCTCCGGAGGGGGCTACTGCTGGCAAAAACTTTCCGGATTGCGGCGCCGGGACGAGCCCAACACCTATAGTGGAGCACCCACGGGGACACACATCTCAAAGAACAGATGTTACTGCACAAGGTGAGTAACAATTTCTTCTCCACACCATGCTAAGGGCTGACTACCCTTGACTCCACCCCTTCCATCTGAGGCCACATTTGCAGTGTGCGAAGCTGGGCTCCCCTCACCTTGATTCCAGGCCTGTGTGACTTAGGCCCATAGTAAGTAGCAGGGTGGGAGTTATGGTAGATAGATATCTGCCAGGGACAACACCTTGAGAGCTTGCTAGTGTGTGTTCTTTCTCTAGCATGCAGGACACCAAATCCAGATGTGAGGAGGAACGGCCATCCAAGCCATTCTTCTGCTCAGTGAAAACTGGAGACAGGTGGGGCCGAGGGAACTGCTAAATATTTATTTTTGTTGAGGTGTCAGGTGGAAGAATGGGGTTGATACAGGAAAGTAGCCCATTGGTATGGAGCAGGGACTTGTCTTAGTTCCTCAATGCCTCCTGAGGCATAAACTATATGGCCTCGTCTGTCAGCTGCTAAATTCGACTGTTACACGGGTGTAAAGCCAATGATTTCAGTAGTGATATGTGGATGTCTCTAAGATGTGTACTTGGTCCAGGCCTCTATATTTTTAGAAAGAGAATCACAGAAAACGGCCAATGCATATATTAAGGCTGCCTGCAGGCCGCTTTAACCTTCTCTGTGGCTGTTTGGCTGGTGTGTTAGATGTCTGTACACAGGCTCCTGCCAAAGCAAACCCTACATCCTCTGACATGCGTTCACGTTCAGTCATCTTAAAGAAACACATGCTGCGTGTTGTCCCCAGGTCTGGTGCATTTGTTTATGTTCTGCTTTTTGTATGTTAGTCACTGAGTTTTTCAAATACCCAGCATTGAGGCAAACAGTGTATTGTCATTGCTGGATGTTGGAGGGAGAGGGGAGAATAGCCACAAATCTTCTCTGGCAAAAGTAAATTGATTTAAATGACCTCATTACCACAAATCACTGGAAATGAAACTATGTTCTTAAATTGTATCTTAATTCAGAATCCTGTTACTGTATTTGTAAATTTATCAAATCAAGAATGGCAGTCCAGCTAAAGAAAATGACTAATGTGGCATGGAGTAAAGCGTAATATGCATGGTAATACATTTCCATGGTGGGAACACTGCTCTACTATAGAGAGAGCTTCCCTTCCCGCACAAGCCCCCTTTTGTAATTACATTGTGAAATTACACTGACAGACTGCAGATCAATATGCCATTCAGAGCTCTGCTACAGACCAGCCATGTCACCTTGGGCAAGTCACTTAGAAGCTCTGTGCCTCTATCTTTTGTCTGCAAAATGGGGGCTGTGTTTGTTCCTTACCTTTCAGGGGAGTAGTGAGGTTTAGTTCATTCTTGTTCGCCAAGCATTTTAAAGCCAGCTCCCGCCTATCTTCTTCCCCGCAACCCCACTTATAAATATGTAACTGCTGAAAATTTCAGTGATTACAACTTTACAAAAATAAATGTATTTTAACTTCCCTAATATTTTCTTCTACATACTTATAAATGTACAGCACTCTGGAAACAGAAAAAAATCATAACAGCACAAGAAAGATTATTCTAATAAGATTAACCTTAAAATTGTACAAGTGTGTGTTTGTTCTCTGGATAGGAGATTTGGATGGTCTGTTTTTATCTGTGGCATTGGGATTTGGGCAACCAAATATGTTAGGTTGCTTTGAAAATCTTGGCTTGTTTGTGGTGGTGGGTTTTTTTTTCTGTAGCTCTAAATGCTCTTTCAATGACTGCACTATTAAAGGGTCCTTCCATCTGTTTTTCATCATCTGTGGTGCCACATTTGATCTGGCAGAGGCTAAACAGCAGTGGGCCGAAGCATTAAAGCTAGGAACATTAGTGTTTTGAGCTACCTTGTGAGGCAGCAGCTAATCTCTAACTTGCTGTGAAAGGTGCTGAATGACTGGCTAACCCGCTTTACAGAAAGCACTGAGCAGGATAAGTATAGGAAAGGAGATGAAGTTATCTGCCCTGATTAGAAAAACTTGACTGGTTCTTTTCCACTCAAGATGGTTAATTATGGGTCTTTCAGTTTAATTTTTATTCCACTTGAAGGGTTGCAGTTTATAAACAGTGTTATTGAATTACCTGTTTCCAGCAAACACGTCAACACAAGACAATGGATAATTAGCAATGATAATAAATCTACAGATTGGAAGAGGGATATAGGATAAATGCAGTAAGGAAAGCTATTAAACAGATCAGCCAAGGCAGCTTTGTATGTCAGTTCCTAATGAGTATTGACAGTATGCCTGTGTCACACAGGATTGAGAATGCTGCTGGAGTTATTAATAGCTAAAAACCTAGAACAACACAAACACACAAAGATATATATATACACACACACACACACACACAGTGAAGTGTGATTGTAATCAGAAATACTGTATGAGTTGAATTTGTTGTTGTATATTTTGAAGTAACTTGAAGAAACTCGGAGGTGATTTTTCCAAACCCACTACAGAAAAATTAGTTTCCTGAAGTGGAGTCTTAAAAAACAAACACCCTCCCTCGGAGCATCACCAGCTCTTCAATACACACCTAATTTAATCTCTCTCAATTTGAAATACAACGTGGCACCCAGAGAAGTGAGTTGGGGTGATGGAGGGGGAAGAGTTCTCTTTTGTGTGCTTGTGTGTGTTTTCAGATGTGAATCAAATCAAAACATTTTCCTACTCTCATGCAGCTTTACGGGACTTACATATTTAAAAGTGATTTCACTATTGTTAGGAAACATCTAAGCATAAAAGCAATTCAATCCACATCTGAGGAGAAAAGAGCTTGAAGCCTTAGGACGTGCTGCCATCGACTTATTATTTCATGTTCCATTTTCAATTGTAAAGGAGATCGCGACTTCAATATTTCAGACCCACAGCTTTGGCTATTACGTAAAAGTGAAAAGAAGACTGACATGACCTCTGAGAAACAAGTTTCCTTTTGCTTTGGAATTAGACCTTCTCTTTGTACTTGCAGTCTGTGTTTTAAGGAACAAAGAAGACAGCTTTCAATGGTGCCTGGCTAATGCTTAAGAGCTAGTGTACACTAGAAGTGCTACAGCAGCGCAACTATGCCGCCGCTCTCGTGCTTCTGAAGAAGATGCTCTATGCTGAGAGGAGAGAGCTCTCCTATTGGCATAATAAAGCCACCTCTGCAAGAGGCCATAGCAGGGAGGGCAGAAGAAACTCTCCTGCCAATATAGCACTGTCCTCAATGGCAATTGGGTCCATGTAAATTTCATCATTCATGGTGTGTGGCTTATTTACGAGAGGTGGGGGATAGGGAAAGAAGGCAGCTACCTGGGGGACTGGCTGTTCAAAAGGGGCACTGCTACTACTGCAGCTGCAGCAGTGGCTGGACCCTTGGGCCTTTTAAATTGCCACCAGAGCACTGCTCTGGCGTGCTCCGGGTGACTGTGAGAGTTGCCGGTGGAAGGGCAGTGGAGTGCTCTCCAGCCAGCACTGCAGGCTGGCTGCCACAGCCCTGTCCCTTCTACTTGAGGCTGTTGGCAAAACTGTCAGCCCTGCTGTACACCCCTGAATGATATCATTTACACCAAAGTAAGTGGCAGTGTAGACACAGCCTTACCATTAAGAAATATGTTTTGTCCTGTCTATAGGGGAGGAGCCATATATGGCACAATCCCTGGCCAGTAAAATGGATTGTGTTAGCTGCAATTTGTTCCAATTTAGGGGACATCAGCTCTCCACTCACATGTCCATTGTACACAGATACAAAGAAGCAATGTACCACTTTGGTAAGCCCCTCAGAATGAAACTATGCACACAAAGAACAATGCTGTGAAAAGGTATTGGCAGAACTTTAAGCAATTAAGTTATTATCCAAACCTGGAAGATTATAATGTTCAGTCAGTGTTCAAGATGGCCCACTGAGATGATCTGAAGTGAGATTCAGTGCTCAGTCTCTCAGGAGTTCGAAATCCGAGAGAGTCTTTCTAATAACTTCAGGGGGCATTGGATCAGGCCTGTAACATATGGCCTGTGCCTAACCTAGGTAAGTTAGATCATCTTTCCCTGTGTGCCTTGCAAACCTGGCCACACCTATGATTTCTTGCATCTAAGATCATGTAGAGCAGGGCTACTCAACACATGGCCCACGGGCCATTAGTTTGCGGCCTGCAGAGCAGTTTGGGTTTATGCAGGGCTCAACAAATGGCCCACAGGTGGGATCCTTTTAATATGGCCTCCACTGGGAACATGCTCCATAACAGCAAGGCATCTCAGGCTCATTGAAAGATGCAAGCAGACGAGCTGGCTGGAACAGACAGGTACAGTGTATCGGTGTTTCTAGCCCCCAGGGAGGAGGTGCTGGGAATGCTGGGGCATTGTAGGAAGTGCTGGCTGCTTAGCCTTGTGGGCAGAGCCTGAGAGGTGCTGACTGGCTCACACTGGCCATGTTTGGGTCTGGTGCTGTGGCTGCGCAGTCCTGTCTCTATTCTGCACAGAGCAACAGACTCCCGTGTGGTGATGTCAGCCCTGCTGGGAATTCAGGACGGGGCCCCCGGGCACCTGTCCTTTTTTGCCACGGGTTGGGGTGCTCTGGCTTGGAAACTTTTTCTGAGTAAAATCACTTCAAGAAATGCACAACCTGCATTGTTGGATGAACAAAGAAGAGATGCTTGTTGGATGAACACAAGGTTTTCAACCCTGTTTGCGAGATGGAATTTGCTTTTGCAGAAATAAATGGAAAACCAATGTGTCTTATTTGTCAGAAGACTATCACTGCATTAAAGAAAACAAACTTGCAACAGCACCATGAAACTTGAAGCTATTTGCATATATTTGCATATATATTTGTATGTATATGCAACCATACTTAAGTTGCGGCCCTCGGCATGTGCTGTGAGTATCATTGTGGCCCCCGGGGCTTCCATAGTTAAGTAGCCTTTATGTAGAGGATGTGTAAATTAGGAATGTAAAGGGTCAGCCAGATACCTGGTAAGCATCATCCTCTACAGTTAACTGGCATCCTCACCAGAGCAGCTTCCCAGCTGCAGTGTGATGCAGTGAGACTCCAGCCAGCCAGAGCAGCCCTGCCACCCATGGAGGGCCAGACTGGGGGAGTCCTCTGTCCACCAGGAGCTATCTGGATCCTGGTTAAATGATTAAAATTATATAATTTACCTGGTTAACATTTTTAAGGGATATTTACGTCCCTAGAGTATAATTTCATTGTCCAGCAATGTCTCTTCAGTGCAAACAGATAGCAATTCAGCTATATAAAGAGCATGGTAAATGATTTGCAGAGCAGATGAACACTGGGAGGATGGTTCATTGAGTACTGAATAATGGGGCTGGAGTCAAGAATCCCCTATTTGCTGCTCTGTTGCTCTCCCACTGTGAGAGTCATTTTGCCTCTGTGTCTGTGTTTCACATCCTCCTGCATTTGTCTGCCTTGTCTGTTGGGACAGAGAGAGTCTCCTATACCCAGCAAGGTGTAGATTTTGGCTTGGGTGTCTGAGTGCTACCATAATACAATAACAATTACACAAACCTTTTTAAAGGTTGAAGATTGCTGCTTTCAGGAGTGGCAAAGTGCTGCATTAGCCACCTGGCAAATGCTTTGTCTCTCAGAAATGAGAAGATTTCCCCAGGATGATTGTGTGGCTAAAAATTAATAGCAGCCAGGTGCATTCATCTTTCATATGCTGGTTTGAGAAACAATAGGCATACAAGCTACTGAAATTGTAGCCAATTTTAACAGTTGCTAAAGGACGTTAGGAGATACTTATGGCATTGGGACTAAATGGATTTTTCTCTAATCTTTTTTTTAAACCAAGCATTTGTAACATCAAAAAAAGTATGTTCAAAGAAGAGACCATGTTACTGTCATGGTATCGAAGAGAACGATATCACACTCCAATTAGTTTAATTTCATTAGCCATTAGCAAGTATTTCACATTGTCTTTTACAGTTCATTATATCTTTAGACAGAGCAAAAGAGGAGATGGGCCAAACATGACAAGAAGGATTATATCACCAGAGCAAGAACAGAGGTGGTGAACTTGAGTTTAAATTGTTCCAGTCTTATTACTGCAGTCAATGATAAGCAAAAAGGGGCTGGTTACCATTTTAAAAATTAGGGCTTTTAGAAAAGAAAAAGACAAGGTGGTCTTTCTACTGCTCTTCTCTTCTCTTCCCCCACTCCGTGAATCCTTAAAAAGCTGGCATGCTGAGATGCCTCTATGCAATGTTACGTTCATGCTTCCCAGCCTCGTTTATAATCTAATCTGCTAAAGAGACCGTGCTTCATTCTTAGTGTTAGACCACAAGGTTGGGAGTCCTAGATTCTATACCTAGCTCTAGCACCAACATGCTGCATGAACATGGTCTACTGCTGAGGCACAACTTTGTTATTAACAACTTGGGAGCTGAACCTAGCACATCTGGGGCCTGGTTTTCAGAGCACCTGTAGCCATCAGTGAGATTAGGTGCAGCTGTGAGCACCGAGCACCTCAGAAAACAGGCTTAGGTGCCCCAAACTGAGGATCCAACATTATAGACTGCCTCACCCCTTTGAAAATGTTGCCCTTAATCACTCTGTGCCTCAGTTCACCTACACAATGGGGATACTAATACCTGCCAGACACATTATGAGGCCTAGCCAATCAGTTGTATAACAGGAAGATGATACCATAATTTATGCTCCAGTTCAACTAAATGGGTTTCTGATAGAACTTAAATCCATGCATAAATGGAGCATAAACAAACTCTCAGTATAATATAAAAGAATCTGGACTAGTAGCGTATGCATTCAGATTGGGGCTTCTATAGGAAAAGCCTCCCTCTTACCCCATTCTCTATTAATGGGAAAGATGGAGGGAAAGGACAATAGTTTTGATCTGACAGTTTTATTCTTTTTGGCTAAGCCAGAAAACAGCTGTTGACAGATTTACTGAGATCTGAAATTTGGTTTAATAAGTAGCATTTCTGATTGTACAGCAGAGTTTGAGGAATGCTGTATTTGTGTGGCAGCCTATTAGAACCATCTTCTGAAGTAGCATTGTCTCTCTCTTCATTTCAGTGAGCTGCTAAAGTCCTTTTTTTTCTGGCTTATTTTCCAAATATATGGCTGCCCATGTTGTTAAATGTACATCGGTGCCCTTGGCTTTTTCCACTCTGTTTAGAGACATGGCTCTGGGGTACAGTATGCCTCCTGCTACTTATTGCTCCACCTGGCCTTTCCAAAAGCCTGTGTAGATGCAAGGCTGCTTAAAGAGGAGATGAGGCACTTGAACTTATTGTCTATTTAGACTTTTAGCTGCATGTACAACTTGAATTACAGCCATTAATTGAACTCCTGGTCACTTGCCTAATTAGACACAATCATGGCTAGTTAAGGTTCCATTAATTATAACCCTTTATTCCCAGCAGTGGAGAGGGAAATGCCATACCACTGGGAGTAGATTTTAGTTTAACAAAGATAAAGCTTGCTGGCTGTCTAAAAAGCTTGTGCTCTGATGCATTAAAGAACCCCATGGGAATCTTCAGTGTGATAATCTGACAAGCTGTTGGGTTCAGGACTACTGTAAGCAGGAGCGTGTTCTCTAGCCTGTAGGTTTGAAAGGAAATTAGTATCCTGAGGAAAAACTGGTGTCAAAAGGCTTTAAATTCCAGTTTACCTGTGAAAGATGCAAATGTCCAAGTGGCTACTAGCTACCAAGTGGCTACTAGCAGCAGGACCATGGGCATGGGCATGGGCATGGGCATGGGCATGTAACAACTCCTGATTCTTTCAGAGCTCCCAACAGTTGAAATGGATATGATAAAGCTCTCACATCTGGTGGTGCAAATCTTTCTTTTGACAGTGCTTACCTGGTCTTGTGGAGGAGCATAGGAATTATCAGACTGGGTCATTCCATCTGGTCCAGAATGCAGTCACTGAAAGGGGTCAGTATCTGGTGCTTGAGAAGAAGATGTGAGAAACCTTGTGGTGGGCAATGTGGAATAACGGCTTTCCAAGAAGTGTTTCATCCCATGCAGCAGTCACTAAGCCAAAGCAAGAGGGTTCAATCCCTTCCAAAACTCTATTTCCTATTCTAGTGTTTACTGCTCTGATTTTAGATATTCTTACATCCTTGAAAGTGTCCAGTCCTTTTTTTAAAAATCTGCTAAACTCTTGGCTTCAGTGATATTTTGTGACAGTGTTTTCCACAGCCCATGTTGTCAGAACCTCAGGTCTTCAGGGTTATGTTGTGCCTTTTTATTTTTATTTTTTGCATCTATAGTCAGATATCTTGGAGCGAGAGAGAGAGAAATATTCCTGGGCTCAGTACAGAAGTAATTGGGTGAAATTTTATAGCCTGTATTATATAGGTGGCCAGATTAGAAAGGGCCATTAGATCATTTAACCCTAAAGTCTGTGAAACTATATTCTTTTTAATACTATAATTTGTAGTGATAGGAGTAAGAAAGCCAAAAATCCTCTGGTTCCCCAGTGTTTTACAAGCAAAGACACAAGAAAGGAAAAATCAACGTGAAACATGGGCTTCCTGAACTGAGCAGCAGGGGAGCAGTTAGTTAAGCACTGTAATCAATGGGAATTACTCTAAATGATTTCAGAAAGGACCTGGTAATACAGAGCCAGCCAAAAACCATATTAAGTGAACATTTTTGCCAGCTGCTTTGACATAGACATAGTGCTACTGAGTTAAGAGCTCAGAGATTCTAGACTGGTTGGGATTTTAAACTTGGCTTCCTGCTGATTTTATTGTTTGTTTTCTTCCCTGGCAGTGTATGTATAAGTGTGCTCCACTGTGAACATTTGCAAGCAGGTGGTTATTTCTGGTCATCCTGTCCCAGAGAATTCTCCCTTTATGAGACCATTTTACTAGCAGTATGCACAGGCATGCAACTGCTCTGCAAAAAAACAAGGAGCCACCGCATACCTTTCTTCCTCGGCACCAGCGAGATCAATGAAAGCAGATTCTGAAGAGTTCTGGGAGCTAAACTGTGGACTCCTATTTTAGCTATGTTCTCTTTCCCCTCCATGTATGACCTACGTTGTCTTTAGTGTAAGCAAGCACGTGCCAGGTATGCCACCTGGAGGCAATATTTCTTATAGCAACCCTGCTCTCTCCACGGTGCTAGGGAATGATTCTGCTTGATGTGCTATCATGTCTGTCTTGGCAGCTAATGAATATACTATGGCTAGTGGGGAGGGGTGTAGAAGGCCACTGCTTGTGTGTAAGTTCCTGGTTGCACCTTTCCATGACACTATCAGAACTGCTGAAACAGTAGGAAAAATGGTTGTAGTAATATAATTCTCCCTGCTTAATATTTAGGTCAGATGGGTTTAAAGAATAGGCTGTCTTGTTTTTGTTTTGTTTGTCATGCTCGCCCTATGTTGCAAAATGCCTCCGTTATCTAAGCTGCTGTGTATGTGCATGGGGGATGGGGGGAGGCAGTTACAATGCAATAGAAGTCAAATTATTTCTAGTGATACCTTTTTAGGTTTTCAAATTGCTGCTTAGATTAGCAAGGCTAGAAGAGAGGAACCTTGGGGAACAAAGCATTTTTATCTTGGGAAGAGGGGGATACACCTTCAGCCTTGACACTCTCTGAGCACTCAGTTCCAGGCTCTTGGAACCAGTTTTACCCTTTTCCCACCAGTTATGGTTCTAATATGTTAGCACTGGTTTCTAAAATGTGATGAGGCTGCAGTTAATAACAAAGAGCCTGAGTCTGCAGTCTTTGAGAAAAAAACTCCTACCTATACCAAGAGGAATCTTTCCCTGAATAATGACTGTGAAACAAGTCCTACACTGTAGAGAAAATAAGTCTTATGCCAGCTGCCAGTGCTGAGGGCTGACAGCCCTGGCCCCTTTCATCTGAGGCCCTGCCCCTTCCAGAAGCGCAAAGCCACCATACTTTGCTCAGGGGCCTGGTGAGCATGTCGGCTCCCCGGGGTACTATTCTAGTGTTTCTGTCTTTGGTAATTCAGCATTCGGTGAAAAGCATTGGGTTGGGCTCAGCAGAGGAGCTCACAATGGGCCTCAAAACCAGAAATCAACTGCAGTGTTATACAAAGAAGATTTAATGTCAGGGGGTCACACGTCCTCGTAGGCAGCATAACAGAAGCTCTGATGTAGGTAGACTGGACTCTGATTGCTGGCAGGGACACTACAATGTCCCTGCATGTGTGTGGTATTCCCTGACCTAATGATACCAACTTCAGAACTAAGCATCAAGGGAAAGTGGTAGGAATCCTTTTGCTTAGGTCCTGATCCAGGTTCCATTGAAGCCAGTGGTATATATTCTCATTGAATTCAGTTGTGAGAGATCAGAGCCTTACACCAAACTGCACAAAGCACTACAGAGTATATTGTAAGAAACAGTCTGGCACTGGGCAGGAGCTAGATGCGCTAATCTCCAATGTCTAGGAAGCCAGGAATTGTTTAAAGAACTCTCCTCTTGTTTGCTGCCTGAGGGTAACATGGCTGGAATTAACTCTTCGGAGAAATAATGAAATTCTGAGTTATTCAGAAAAGGGTGCTTTGTCCGGCCAAACTACAAGTGTTCAGACACCTAGTAGTGTGTGAGCTTTAATTTTCAGCCAAAAAACCCCCAAACCTATTGAAATAATAGTACTACTTTGTTCATATATAATATTTTTCATCAGTAGATGTCAACGTGATTTTTCAAGGGGATCAGAGTCATTCCCATTTGATCGGGGAAGGGGAAACTGAGGAACAGCAATGGAAGTCTAAGATGGCAGAACCAAGAATATAATTTGTATCTCCTGAGTCCCAGTCAAATGCTTTATCCATTAGGTCAAACTCCCTCCTGTATTACTAAATGAATACCTATCTCATGGAAGGGACCTTGAGAGGTCATTGAGTCCAGTCCCCTGCCCTTATGGAAAGACCTGATAGATTTACCTCAGATCCCTGAATGGCTCCCTCAAGGACTGAGCTCACAACCCTGGGTTTAGCAGGCCAGTGCTCAAACCACTGAGCTATCCCTCCCCCCAGACTCCTGGCTACAATTCAGCTGAATATAAGGGAGAGCAACAAGGGGTTTCCAGTACTGCAAAAGGTTATGATCTACAAGTTCTAGTAGGTCTCATCTAGACTACAGGGAACAGTCAAAAGAAGATATGCAAATTCCGCAGCAAGCCACCCCCCCCTTTGTCAAAAAGCCTCGGAAACCTCTTTTTTTGAGGAAAAGCGGCTTTTTGACGAAAGGGGGGGTTTGCTGAAAAAGCCATGTTTTAATTACCTTCACTTTCGAAAGCTCTGCTTTCGAAAGTGTGATCGGAAGAAGATATGCAAATTCCCACGAAATTTGCATATCCTCTTTTTGATCGTTTCATGTACTCTAGATATGCCCATAGAGTTGTTCAGAAAAGCAATGTTTGCCCTGTATTGGTTAATTATATTCACATTAGCATATTCATATTGCTGTTCGTTTTTTGTGTCTCTTTTTTTAAAATATCTACTCAAATGGCTGAGGTTTGCAAATTAGTGGTGAGAATGAGCTAACATCCCTGTATTCTTCTCTACGAAAAACAGTCTCCATAGATAAGGAACATTGCTTTGATAATTGTCTAAATGGTGCTTAAGGGGCCCCCTGGGTGAGTTACATTGGCTCTGTGATTTGCCTTGTCATCAAACACTCAATCAATTCACAGAGTCAGAAACATGAAAGAAGAGGCCAAAAAAACCATAAGAGGATTGCGGTAATTGAGTCATTACAAATACAAGAACATGAATGTCATATTCAGAATCACAGTTACTACTTTAAAATATACAGAGTTAAATGTGTACCTGATGGATCTTCTTGGTTTTGGAAGGAATCTCTTTTGCCTTTGTTCCTGAAAGAGAGAGCAAAGGGGGAAAGGGAACTTGGAATAAAACTAGAATCAGATCTAAATTGGATCATTAAGACTGGAAAAAGTTTGGTAAAAACTTTTACCTCCCAGTCATCCACTCCCACTTTTGGAGCCTACTTTTGATGCTTGAATAGAAAATAGGAGTCCTTTAACTGAACCACCTGGATGATTTTGCTGTATTAGGACATGGATTCTAAACTGCCCTTGTTTTTGCAAACAAAAAGCGGATACAGGAAGTTCTGTAAAATCTAAATCTAGTCTGTTAGCCCACCTTTACCAGTTTCGTAGTTCTTTCTGGGGGACACAAAAAGAAGTGTATAATACCATGAAAAAAAGTTCTCATGAGATTCCTAGCCCAGTTTTGAAGATGCAAGAGAAATAGCTAGCCCTGATGAGTCTCCAAACTTTGGAGTATTTATCTGAACTGAACAAGAAATTTTTCACTTGTTATTAGAACTGGATCATTTTTGGAAGGGAGGCTGGCCTGCTCTGTGGACCTTTACTCACAATAGCATTGCATACACATAGATATAATGGAGTTTATGGGACTATATATGTGAGTCTGGATTACTCTTACAAAGTAATCCTACATGTTTGTGTAATGCCAACAGACCCTGGTTGTCTACAAGCAGAATCAAACCTGAGGCCTCTGGAGCTTAGGTCAGGAGCCTCTACTGAATGAGCTAAAAAACAGCTGGCTGTTAGCAAGCACTCATTATTCTTTCAGAAAGTGGTCTCAGTGCCACTAGGTGGGACAGTATACTACACCCAGAAGAAAGGAATTCAAAGTACCATAGCCTCATGGTGTTTGACAGAAACATTTTAGAAGCAAATGATCCAAAAGAGAAGGCTTATTAAAGATAATTACCACACTTCTCTGAATGAACCCTGCACACACTGAGAAATCTGTTAAGGAGGGAGTAGATTTCCCTTAACTGTTTGGTTGATTGATTTGATTGATTGCCAGCTCAATTCTGACATTGTGGCATGTATGTCACCCTTCCTCAAGATAGCCTCAAACAGCTAGAACTGTGAACACAAACAGTAATGTGTGTAAGGCCTTGCAGGAAGACTCCATAGTGTTGGGACAATAGTAAGGGTTTCAGAGGTTTGGTCTGCTGCTAACCTTAATCTCTGGTTAACGTACACTGTGGTTCTTCTGTGGCTGTTGAGGGGAGCAATTTGTTTGGGTTCTTCTCTTGCTGTTGCTTATGCACTTGCATTACTTTATTCACATGTCTAAATTGAGACAAGTGCAAAGAGTGAGCAAGATCAGAGGCCTCGGTGTACTTGCATCCTCTCAGTCTGCTGGGCCACAGCTTGTTACGAGCAACCTTCGCAGTCATTTTCCTTTCTGAAACTTCTGCTTCCAAGTCCAGTGTATGTGTGTAGGGCTACATCTAGACTGCAAGCGTCTTTTGAAAGAGGCTTTTTCAAAAGATACTTTGAAAGATAAAGCATCCAGACTACAACCAGTACTTTCGAAAAAGCAAGCTGGATGCTCTCTTTCGAAAAAGCACAGTTTGCATTACATAGCGCCTTTTTTCAAAAGAGCACTTTTGAAAAAAAGCGTTCTTCCTCGTAAAACGAGGTTTTCCGCGGTCGAAAAAACTGCCGGGTTCTTTTGATTTACTTTCAAAAGAACACGCCAGCAGTCTAGACGCAGGGGAAGTTTTTGTCGAAAAAAGGCTACTTTTTTTCAAACAAACCCTGTAGTCTAGACACACCCTCAGGGTAGGAGGGCAGTGGTGGAGGGAATATGTTTGGGTTCTGGTGACACTTACTGTTGTGTGATTAAGCAGAATAAGAAACTTGCTTTCATCTCATACTGTTGGGACTGTGCTATACTGGAGTGATGATATCCTCCCAGTGTGAGATAGGAGCCAGTGCAATCTTATCAGTGCTCTGCTGCTTGTATATTAAAGTTCCAGATGGTCGGCCTTCCGTGGGGATGCTGGAAATGACCCTTGCTTTCCCAAAATCATAGCCTTAAGGGCTGGTGCTTTTCTGGCTGTGTGCAAACTCTGTAATTTGATTCTCTCTCACACATACTCATTTGCATGAGAGTCAAATTCACAGTTAGCTGCTAAGGGCTCAGTTCAACAAGATGCTTAAACACATGCTCATCTTTAAACACAGGAGTAAGGCTACTAATCTCAAGGGGACTATTACTGAGGTGAAAGACTACCAAAATGTCACATAACCTGGAAATACTCTTAGAGAGTGCTAGGTGCTGCCACAAGCGCTAACAATAAATAGACAGGAGAAAGGAAGTATCAGGTGAGTCACTTTCCAATAGCAAGCTTCACAGGACCTGCTGTCAAGAGTTGTCATCCTCATTTTACCAATGAGGAACTGAGGTGCAGAGAGGCAAGGGCACAGTGCATGTCTGGGACAGAACCAGTGCAAATGCAGCCCCTTTCGGCACAGATCCATTCTTTTCACAGTTCTTTGGGATGGTTAACATGATTAGAGAGCTTTATTAAAATGAGTCTTGTTCCTCCAGGCAAATAGCTTTTTCTTTATGTGTCCTTCATGCAGGGAGTGTTGGGTAATGGTAGATAAGCATGACAGGGAATGGGCTTCCCCTGGATCTATCCTGAGGGTTGCTGCTGACTCAGTCTTTTTGTGCTATGGTGGACCCATGTGGGAAATAACGATAATATTGAACCAAGTTGCCACAGGCATAGTGAGGTTTGAGGGTGGGTTATGGCTAAGCTGCACCAAGGGAGGGAGGAAGGAAGTTGCAAGAATCATCTTCTTTGCTTCCATTCTTGCACCAGAAGTTAGTTACTAGCCAAGTCCTTGACCTATCTAAGCACAAGGACTGCTTGAGGCGAGCACAGACAGCTGGTCTAGCCTCCGCCAAGGCATCTTTCTAGCCGTCCTTCTGCACCAGAGAGCCGAGCTGCCCCGTGCTGGGGATGTGTGCTCAGCACCCCTTAAAGCCCTGCCAGAGGCATTGCACCTGTTTCAGACACAGCCTCCAGAAGCTACTGCTCTGGTGTGTCTCAGCACCATGGGCAGCAGCTGAAAGCCACAGGCTCAGCAGCCTTTGCACTCCTGGGATGTCAGTGCCCGGTCCAAATCACACTGAAGTCACTGCACAGATTCCTACAGACTCCAGCAGGGCTTGGGTCCGGGGTTACATACGGTAAGACCTTATTTTAAAATAGGAGGAGGTTTCCTTTTGGCAGAAGGAGGAATCTGGTTCCTTTGATCATAGTCCAGTGGTTAACGCAGGAATGCTTGTTTATGATTTGTGGTTTTTTTAAGCACATACCTTAGTTTACATAATCCAAGGCAGAGCTGAGAGGACTGCTGTGGTCTTGTTTTGGTTGGCACTCTTTGTTTAATCTGGAGGTGCGCCAAAACCATAAATTTTCATGACACTGTTTGACAAGATTTTTATTGAAAACAAAAAATGGATCTGAAGTCTTTCATTTGTCATTCTGAACTCAGCCAGTGAAAGCCCCATCGAACAGACTTATAGCAGGGATATTTCTTTCCTGATTTCACTATAGTTTACTATGGCTAAGAAGGTAGATACACTGTAGCTAGGACATTTAGTATTATGGGACATACAGGAGGCAGTTAGACCTAATGGATAGAGCTCATGACTGTGACTCAGGGGATGCAAGTCGTATTCTTGACTGTCATCTCAGACTTCCATTGCTGCTCCTCAGTTTGTCCTTCCCCTGATCAAATGGGAATAATGACTCTGAACTCCTTGTACTGATACTCTTTGGAACCACAAATCGGACAGCATATTAAGCACAAACTGTACATGAAGCTGAAATAAGAATCCTGCTTGTTTCTTTGCACGTGTGCCAAGGTATACTGAAATGTGAGGGAGCAGCAAACATTTCTTTCTTTCCCTAGAGCTGGATTGTGCAATTTGCATTTAGCCCTCCAGGGGGTGTTGCAGAATTGCACTACCTTGCAGCAAGCATGGGGAAATACTGGTCTCAAGAGATAAAACTGATTCTGGGGCTGGCCAGTGCACATGGGTGTAGAGGTGAGTTCTCCACTATCCACTCCGTGTTAGGGGGCGTGGATAGTTCCCACTGATTTCTCTGGCCCTGCTTCATGGAGTAAAAGAAAGGCTATGCTTCTGCCCCATCTCTCCTTTGGTTCCCTGATTGTAGGGCTTGCTGTTGTGTTGTTGGCCTTTGAGGAAATGGTGCATGTGGGGATCATCTCCTCTGGCATTCCTGCATGTATGTGGAAGGGCAGATAACAATCTGGCCTCTGATGCTTGGGGTTAGGGAGTGGTGGGAAAGAAAATAGTAGCAAGACTTGGTATCTTTCTCGGGCTGCCTCTGGAATGGTAAATGGAATGTGCTTGGCTTTTGGATGACACATACAACTGATTTTACTGATGCTTGCTCATATTTTCTACTCAAGGGAAAGATCTTCTGGGAACTCTCTGTTTTATCCTGCAGAAGCAGCCTAAGCAGCGTCTTTTTCCTTCCATACACAGGCTCTTAGATCATAAGCTCCTTGGGGGCAGGGAATGAGTCTATGTGCGTGCTACCATACCTGCCATGGTGGGGGCTTGATCCTGACTGAGGCCTCTGGGCATTAGTAGAATATTTCTGTTAAATAATTATTCTAATCCACAGTTACCCAACTCAGTGCATTTGCACAAGACCTATGGTATTTTTCCTCACTGGACAATAATTTATCATCAGAGGTGTATTGGGCTTGTTATAATACAAACATTTTCACATGGCATGTTCATTTTAAAAGCCCCGAGGTTTCCAGATGTAGGCTTTCCTTACCAGCTAAGCTGTCTGTACACTGATAAAATGATTGAGCTCTAGGGGTTGGGGAGGCTTTTCATTAAACATAATCACCTCATGAGGGAGCAAGTGGCCGTCCTCCGCAATATGCAGCAAACCCTGGCCAGAAGGTCCGGGATGATGCCCAGTGGTGGACCTGCATATGGAATCTGCTTGTGCAGCAGGGCGACAATATTTGTGCCACCATGCAAGAAACGATGGCACACCTGGCTTCTGTCTCTTCTCCTGTTCCCCGCCATGCCTATGCCCCCTTCCCCTGCCTCCCGCCATACCTGATCCCGCTCCAGCCCCACCCGCCTACCCCGTTATCCCAGCCCCACCCACCACCAAGGTTGCTGTGGTCCCCGGACCCAAGGCATCACTTCCAGACGCACCAAATGCCACTCCCAGCCCTGAGCCCCTCTCCTCCTTCTCCCATCCAGGTTCTCAGCCCCCCTCTACCCTCCCCAGTTACTTTTATTATGAAAAAAGGACAAAGTTTTTGTTTTTCAGGTCAAAACTGGTGTCTTTATTCAGTGTACAGGGAATAGGGGAAGGGAGAGGTTGTTGTGGGAAAGGCATAGGGAGACAAGGCACAGGCCCCTAAGGGGAAGGCCCTGAGGGAGAGTTACTGGGGTCCCTGAGAGAAAGAACCTCTGGGCCTCCTTCAGAGCCTTCTGGATGCGCACCCCCACCTGTTGGGCTTGGCAGATTGCAGCTGTGCACGGCTGTTCAAAGGCCCTTCCTTCCTGGCCAGCCTCTGCCTCCCACCCCGGTAGGAAGGCCTCCCCCTTGCTCTCCACGATGTTGTGGAGAACATAACAGGCTGAGACTGCCTTGGGGATGTTGTGCTCTCCCACATCCAGACGGGTCAGGAGGCACCTGAACTGCACCTTCAGGTGCCTGAAGGCACATTCCACCTGCATCCGGGTCTGGCTGAGGTGGGCATTGAACTGGTCCCTGCTGGGGTCCAGGTGGCTAGTGAGGGCTTCATGAGCCACAGCATGAAGGAGGTTAGACACATCACCCACGATGCACAGTGGCACCTGCACGTCCCCAACCCGAAAATCACTCTGAGGGAAGAATGTGTTAGCCTCCAGCTTCTGGTAGAGGCTGGAGTTTCAGAAAATGCAGGTGTTGTGCGCCCTGCCCGATCACCAGACGAAAATGTCCATGAATTGTCCACAGTGATCGACCAGGGCCTGCAGCACCATGGAGAAATAGCCCTTGCAATTTATGTATTGAGCAACTCGATGATGTGGTGCGCGGATTGGAATGTGAATTTCATTGATGGCTCCCCCGCAGTTGGGGAAGCCTAATGCGGCAAATCCTGCGATTATTGGGTCTAGGTCTCCCAGGCAGATGACCCTGCATGGCAGGACAGAGTTGATTGCCCTCACCACCTGCAGAAGGAGACAAAGAAACACACAAAACAGAGAATGAGAGGGAGTGCCTCATTGTTACAAGCTGGGGACCATCCAGCTAAGTAGTAGTTCTGCAGAAAAGGACCTGGGGGTTACAGTGGATGAGAAGCTGGATATGAGTCAACAGTGTGCCCTTGTAGCCAAGAAGGCTAATGGCATATTAGGTTGAATTAAGAGGAGCATTGCCAGCAGATCCAGAGATGTCATTATTCCCTTTATTCGCTCTGGTGAGGCCACATCTGGAGTATTGTGTCCAGTTCTGGGCCCCCGCTACAAAAAGGACGTGGAGGCATTGGAGAGGGTCCAGCGGAGGGCAACCAAAATGATTAGGGGGCTGGAGCATATGACTTATGAGGAGAGGCTGAGGGAGTTGGGTCTGTTTAGTCTGCAGAAGCGAAGAGTGAGGGGGATTTGATAGCAGCCTTCAACTTCCTGAAGGAGGTTCCAAAGAGGATGGAAAAGGCTGTTCTCAGTAGTGACAGATGGCAGAACAAGGAGCAATGGTCTCAAGTTGTGGTGGGAGAGGTCCAGGTTGGATATTAGGAAAACTATTTCACTCGGAGGGTAGTGAAGCACTTGAATGGGTTACCTAGGGAAGTAGTGGAGTCTCCATCCCTAGAGGTGTTTAAGTCTCGGCTTGACAAGGCCCTGGCCGGGTTGATTTAGTTGGGATTGGTCCTGCCTAGAGCAAGGGGCTGGACTTGATGACCTTCTGAGGTCTCTTCCAGCTCTATGGTTCTATGGTTCTATGATTCTATGCCTGAGCCCTTGGGAGGTTCTCGCCCCTTCCTTTTCCCTCCTTCCCTCAAACACTCCAGGAGCCACCTCTATGAGGCCGCCCCTCCAGGAGGGCTGTGTGAGGGCGGGACGGTAGAACTCCCTGGGGGCCGAAACTTCCCCAGCACCCCCAGCCCATCCCCACAGCATCCCCACCCCTCTTTGCCTACGGTCCCCCTTTCCAGGACTTCCAGTCACCCTCCAGGGACTGCAACCTGAGAGTGCCTTGCCTCCATGAGGAGGGCCCCAGCAGTGGACTTTCCCACACGGAACTGGTTGCCCACAGACTGGTAGCTGCCTGGGGTGGCAAGCTTCCAGACAGCGATGGCAATCCACTTCTCCAGGGGGGTGGCAGGTTGTATCTGGGTGTCCTGTTTACAGAGGGCAGGGGTCAGCCAGGCACACAGCTCCATGAAGGTGGCCTTCCGCATGCGGAAGTTTTGGAGCCACTGCTGGTCGTCCCACCGCTCCAAAACCAGCCAGTCCCACCAGTCGGAACTGGTGTCCAGCCTCCAGAAGCGTCTTTCTACTGTGGGATGTGGTTGCGAGGGCCTTGCTCCTGCACACAGGCAGAGGGTCTTGCTGATGAGCTCGGACCATGACTACAGTGTGCACAAAATGCTGTAGAAGCTGCAGCATGGCAGTGTGGGGCCATTGCATGCCAAGAGGAAGTTCTGGTTCCATGCCAAGGAATATGCTGTGGTGTCCTGAAGCAGGGCAACCAGAGTAGGCACTGCTAAAGCTTTGCTGTCCCTCAGAGAGGTAGACAAGAAAGCACCAGAAGCAGAGAAATGGCTGTCCAGCGGGGGTCCCTTTAAGCACGTGTCCCTGCTAGCCTTAGGCCATAGCATCCGGAAGCAACTACTGACCTGGTACCCTGCCTGAACTGGTTCCAGGTGTGAAAACAGTCAGATCAAAGTACGTTACCAAATTAAAACACACACAAAATTCCAGCTAGTTCTAATCCAATAAGAAACTTTTTACATGCAAATTCTTACCCTCAACAGCTGTTCTGATCTCAGGTAAAAAGCTTCAAGTCAGAGTTGATCTTTACTTTGGCCTAGGTCTACAGCAGTGGTCTCCAACCTTTTAATTATAAGATCACTCTTTCAATATAAGTGCAATGTAAGATCTACCTCAAACCCAAATACCGTTGCCCAGCTTCCTTCCCCACCTTCTCTGGGACCCCGCCCCTACTCCACCCTTTCCCCAAGACCTCACCCTGCTTACTCCATCCCCCTTCCTCCCCGAATCTCATTCACTTTCACCAGGCTGGGGTAGCAGGTTGAGGTGCAGGCTCTGGTCTTAGGCCAAGGGGTTTGGAGTGTGAGAGGGGACGCCCTGAAGGTAGGGAGCTGGCATATTAGGTTCTGGAGTAGACTAGGGGATAGGGCATTTGCCTGGGGAACACCAGGTTGGGGGCTCGAGTTCATTGCCCCCCCTCCAACCACCCTGTGAGCGGCCAGACAGCCAACACAGTCTGCCCCAGGGATGGTGCTGGCTCCTGCATTAGGAAAGCAGGATAAGTGACCTGCTGAAGATAGGGAGGGGAGGGTGTGGGTTCTGGAGTGCTCTAGGGGATAGGACATCAGTGTCGGGAGCATACAGGGGTGGACTCGAGTCCCTCTTGGCCCCCACTCCACCCACTTAGGCAGCGGTCTGGCAGCCAACACAGTCTGCCCTAGGGATGGAGCTGGCTCCTGCATTAGGAAGTCAGGATAAGGGGCACCCTGAAGATGGTAAGGTGGGTTCTGGAATAGCTTACATGATAGGGCATTGGTCTGGGGAGTATAAGGTGGTGGGTTCAAGTCCCACCTACCCTAGAAGCAGCCAGATAGCCAACATAGGCTGCTCCACAGATGGAGCTGGCTCCTGCATTTGGAAAGCTGGATAAGGGACACCCTGAAGACAGGGAGATGTGGTGGGTTCTGGAGTGGCCTGGGAGATAGGGTAGTGGGCTCCAGTCCTGCCCACCCCCCTTAGCAGCTCAAGTCCCTCCCCACCCTGGGAGTGACCAGACAGCCAACACAGGATAAGGGACCCTCTGAAGGGAGGGTGGGGTGGACTTTTGAGTGGACATGGAGATACAGCCTTTGCCTGGAGAAGTGCAGGTTTGGGGACTTATGTCCTGCCCACCCTGGGAGCAGCCAGATAGCCAACACAGACTGCCTGAGGGATGGAGCTGGTTTCCATATTAGGAAGGGTGGGATCTCCAGTGAACTCAGGGATAGGGCACTAGCCTGGGGAGCACAGGTTGGTGGGTTGAAGTTCTGCCCACCCTGGGGCTGCATCTAGACTGGCAAGTTTTTGCGCCAAAGCGCCTGCTTTTGGCGTAAAACTGTTACTTGAATTTAAGAAGAACACTGACAATCTAATGTAAGATTGTCAGTGTTCTTCTTAAATACTATGATGCTCCCGCTCAGATAAGCCCTCTTCTGCAAAATGTATTTGCGCAAGAGGGCCAGTGTAGACAGGTAAAAACTGTTTTGCGCAAAAAGCCCTGATGGCGAAAATGGCCACCAGAGCTTTCTTGCAAGAAAACCACGTCTAGATTGGCACGGATGCTTTTCTCCGCAAAAAGTGCTTTTGCGCAAAGCATCTGTGCCAATCTAGACGCTCTTTTCCGCAAATGCTTTTAACAGAAAAACTTTTCCGTTAAAAGCATTTTGCGGAAAATCATGCCACTCTAGATGCAGCCTGGGAGTGGTCAGACAGCCAACACAGGCTGCCCCAGTGATGAAAATGGCTCTTGCATTTGGAAAGCCAGAATAAGGGACCCTCTGAAGGTGAGGCGGGTTCTGGAGTGGCCTAGGGGATATGGCATCAGCATCTAGAGCACAGGGTGGTGGACCTGAGTTCCCCCCAGCTCCCACTCCACCCACCAAGGCAGCAGCCTGGCAGCTAACACTGGTTGCCCCAGGGATGGAGCTGGCTCCCGGATTAGGAACAGAGGATAACAAACCCCCCAAAGGTAGGGAAGTGGGGTGGGGTCTGGAGTGGAGTAGGGCATTCTCCTGGGGATTAAAGGGTGGTGGGTTCAAGTCCTGCTGTTCTAGGAGCGGCTGGACAGCTGGCTCCTGCATTTGTAAAGCAGGAAAAGGGACAGTGGGGAGGTGGGTTGGGTTCTGGAATGAACTAGGAGATAGGTCATTTGCTTAGTGAGGGTGGGGGTTTGAGTCCCACCCACTTTGGAAGCTGGACAGCCAACACAGGCTGCCCCTGGCTCTGGCATTAGGAAGGCAGGATAAAGGACTTGCTGAAGGTGGAGTGGATTCTGGAGTGGCTTAGGGGCTAGGCATCCCTCCTAGGGAGCATAGGGTGGTGGGCTCAAGCCCTGCTCCTCCCCAGAAGCCCAAGCCCCACACACACCCTGGGAGAGCGACCAGATATCCAACACAGGATAAAGGACCTGCAGAAGATAGGCAGGTGTGGGTGGTTTACTTGAGTGGACTAGTGGATATGGCATTTGCCTGGGGAGTGCAGGGTTCAGAGGTTGAGTCCTGCCCACCCTGGGAGCAGCTGGACAGCCAACACAGGCTGCCCTAGGGATGGAGCTGCCTCCTACATTGGGAAAGTAGGATAAATGACCTGCTGAAGGTAGGGAGGGGATGGGATCTCCAGTGAACTGGAAGATAGGGCATCAGCATCTGGGATATAGGGTGGTGGGCTTGAACCCACCCAGGCAGCAGCTAGGCATCCAACACTAGTTTCCCCAGAGATGGACCTGGCGCCCTGGCTCCCACCTCTCATGGTAGGACGGGGGGTGGATTCTGGAGTGGCTTAGCAGATAGGGCACCTGCCTGGGGAGGGCAGGCTTGTGGGTTCAAGTTGCAGCCAGATAGCTGCCCCAGGGATGGAGCAGTGGAGTTAATGCAGGCTTACTCCTGCCCTGGCTCTGCATCACTCCTGAAAGCAATGGCTCCATGTGCTGCCCCTCATCTACAAGCACCAATCCCACAGCTTCTACTGGCCATTGTTCTCTGTTATTGATCAATGGGAGCTGTGGGAGTGGTGTCTGCAGGCAAGGACAGCATGTGGAGACTCCCTGCTCTGACTTTCTCAGGGGCTGCACAGACTTGCCAGCCACCTCCAGGAGCATAATTACTCCAGCATGACAGGTTAGGTATTTAAAACTCACTACTCATATTAAATTTAAGCCTAAGAGAGAAATGAAAGTTATGACATGCACAGACCAGTCATAAACTAAAAATAACCCACTTTGCAAGCAGTAAAAGTACTAACAACCCCCCTTGTAAGTGTTGGGTCAGGAGATGAAAGGGAAGAATAGTGTGGGTATGTCTAGACCAGTGGTTCTCAACTGTGGGCCATATGGCTCCCCAGGGTCCACGCCCTACCTTTAGGGGGCCACATGGAAAAAACGAAACATTAGGTAAATTAGGTACCTTTTTTTCCAACTAACAGCGGCTATGAGGGGGGGCCATAGAGGTAAACGAGGCTCAGAAGGGGGCCATGAGCTAAAAAAGGTTGAGAAACACTGGTCTAGACTACAGGCTTTTGTCGACAGATACTGTCAACAAAGTCTCTGTCGAAAAAAAGTGTCTAGACTACAGCCAGTTCTGTCAACAAAGCAAGCCACTTTTTCAACAGAAAGTCTAGATGCTCTCTTTTGAAAAAGCACAGTGTGGATGCAATAGCACCTTTTTTTGAAATAACTCTGTCAAAAAAGGCATTATTCCTTGTAGAATGAGGTTTACCGCCGTCGACAAAACTGCCGCGTTCTGTCGATTTACTGTCGACAGAACTCGGCGGTAGTGTAGATGCAGGTATAGTTTTGTTGACAAAACCCTGTAGTCTAGATGTAACCCACACACCCTGTGTTTTTGTGAGAATGAGAGAGACACACACAGTGTATGAGTGTGACAGAGATTTGCATTGCCATGCTCCCTCCATCCCCTTCTCTCTGTGTGGAGATTGAGTATAGAAGTAGGGGGAGGAAGGACACCCTGACATCAGTGCCCCCCGTTCTCCCTCCCACATCCTGCACAGCAAGCAGGAGGCTCCCACAGGGCAGCTCCAAGGCACAGGGCAGGAGGTGCGCTGCAGTAGAGGGAGGGGCAACTGAAGTGCCAGCACTTGATAGCCTCCTAGCCAAACCAATCAGGATCACTTGTCAGAGGCTCCGAGATCTACTGGTAGATCCCAAACTACTGGTTGGTGACTACTGGGCTACAGCTTCTTCATAGTTCTTCATTGTCAGGTGTCCTCTTAAGGTGGGCCAAGCAGTTTCAAAGGCCATCTGAAGACAAAGGACGGATGTCTTCCCATTGCTTAAATAGACTTTCTCCTAGGATAGGACCCCTTTGTTCAGCACCCTCATCCCCATGGAGGGTTCAAGATGGATTCCACTACCAGGTGCATATTCACATGCCTGTTTAGGATCAACCACAATTCGGGCTTATAGGACAAACACAACCATTCACAGACTGTTAATTTGAGTACTAAGTCATTAAATACCTAGCCCTCATTAGCACATTGAGAACTATAAACAGTTCATGCCTCATATTCTAACTTCATATACATGAATGATACATGCACACAAATAGGATATACACATTCAGCAGATTGTAACTGTAAAACTGATATGTTACATGATCTATTTTGCATAAAGCATCTTCAAGTTATGCATATTCATATCCCTAATCCAATTTTCATAAAGCATGGGAGGGCTCATGTCACCTTGGCTCAGTTCTCACCAGTGACCTATTCAATGATTCTGTTACCCTCTTTTATCCAACTGATAGATACCGGACGTAATAAGAATGTCCTTAATAACTCAAGATTCTGAATAAGCTCAACTGATTTGAAAATTCCTTTCCAAAATTTTTAAATCCTTGCACTGACTGAAGGAGGGTGGCTTTAGTTAACCTCCTTCTCTGTCCCCCTCCCCTCCAAACCAGGCTTGGGAACAATAGAGTGAATGCATCATCTATGGTACAAGGAAAGGGAATGTGAAAGTGCCAGGTGTCCTAGATAATTCAGAAGTGAATCTTGATGCAGTCTATTTTAGGAAATGTGTCATTAAGTGTGGCTGAAGTTTTAAAGATGGAAGCAAAACAACTAAAACTTATGCAGAAACAAACAGAGATTGGGGGACCACTGTGGATGACTGGAGGCTAGGGAGCTTGGAGAAGAGAGAAGTTTCTATAGGTAGCAATCAAAAGCCAAGGAGATCAGCATGTGGGGACATATTGCTATGACAACAAAGTGCTTGCTCTGAGAAGGAAAAATTGTGTAGCGCACCAGTGAAGAGGGAAGAGGTTTCAAAAAGAAACCTATGTCAAAAATATATGGGTCAAATTTTTTGAAACATTTGTTTGCTTTTAATTCTTTTTAATATTTTCCCATGGAGATTAGCAAATGTAGATGCCATGTTTTTGTCAACGGGAACTTAAGCTAAACTTGAAACAGTTGCAAAAGTTTATAGAAAGCCATATATATAAATATAAAATATAGTCTACATTAGTTTCAGCCCTAAGAATTTAACTTCTGCCTTTAATAGTTTTTCTTCTCTTCTGCTGGCTTCATTTTAAGTTGAAAATGGGATTATTATTCAAAAAAGATTTTCATTGTACTTTTGCAGAAAGTAAAAATAGGGCATGGTAATTTAAAGAAATAACTTTCTTTACTGGTTGTGATAAAAGTTCAAAGGTCCATATTGCACAGTTAGCCTTTCCACAGCAGGTTGCAAGTTTTAAATCCATCAGAGATTGGTAATGCCCGAAAGCCATTATTAGAAATGGTTGCCAACTGCCAAGAATGTTCTGGGAGTGCTGATTTAGAGATGTTAATGAATCCCCTCTGTGAAAAGTGCAGCTTCCGTGCACACTGCCAAATGCTGAGATGTATCTGAAGGGCAGGGCAGGTTTAAGGCAATCTGTGTCTGTAGATGCCCTGTGATGCAAGACTCCTCCTGGCTCTCACCCTGACTTCAAATTCTAAATAAATGGCCTCAGTTTCACAGGGGCTGATCAGCCTCCCTGCCACTCTCTATGAGTCCAATTCACTTATTTAATCATTATTTATTTTTTTTAAATGACAGATGCAGCCCTTTCCTCTCATAGGCAAAACCTCCCTTTGATGTCAATGGGAACTTTGCCTGTGTCAGGGCTACAGAACTAGTCTTAATAAAAGCATGACTGAAGTCTGACCACTTTTTCTGTCCCTTCTTAACCTGATTCAGTTTAAATGAATGGTTTGCCTTCTCAGGTAGTGTTGCAATGCCAAGTGAAAGTGGAACACTGATCGTGGATGTTATAACATTCACAGCACACCTGAGATGATTCTCTCATGCTTATGATGAAAGGGAAGATTGCCCAATGTTTAGGGCACTAGCCTCAGGAGACCTGACTTGCATCCCCTGCTCTACAACAGACCTCCTCTTGTGACCCTACTAGGCAAGTTTGTTGGTCTCTTGCTGAGGCTTCAGTTTCTCTATCTGTAAAACAGGGATAGCAGCACTGCCCTACTTCATGGAGTATCATGGACAATAAACACATAGAAGATTTGTGAGGTGCTCAGATGCCCCATTGAAATGGGGGCCAGAAAAGAACCGGAGAGAGAATTGCCTAAAACATATACCTTTGAATGCCCAGAGAATGAGAGACAGATGGTTCTTACTCTGACTTCACTAGGAAAAAAAAGTGAATTTTGCTGTCATCTTCATGAGAGTATGTGGCGGGCCCCTCCCGCCTGCCCTCTTAAGTCCAAGGCCCTCTGGCCTGAGTCTGCAACACAGTTAAAGCTGGCCCTTTAAGACAAGGCCAAGGCCCTCCGGCCTGAGTCCATAACGCAGTTCAGGGTTGTAGCAGGGACGCACCCCAGGTAGGGGGACCCAGGCCCACCCTACTCCACCGGGTCCCGGCCCAGGGCCCTGTGAGCAACCGGGTAGCGGGTCACTCCCTCGGCGGGGCAATCCGGCCGAAACGCGCCGAGGTTCTCTGGGCGGGAGAGGCGGCTCCCGCCCTGCCCTGGGCCACTTCCTACCTGGTTCCTGGGGTTCCTTCCCTGTACTCGCCCAGCTTGCTGCGAGCCCGGGCCGGCGCCTCCTCAGCAGGCAGTCCCTGGGTCGCACCAGCTCGCCTCCGCCCCTCCGGCCTCCTAGAGTCCCTGGCAACAGCTGTGCAGGAGCCCTTCACTGGTCCTTCTCCTCCGGCTGTCTCCCCTGACTGAGTCCTTCCCCAGGCTTTTATAGTGGAGCTACAGCCCGGGCATGCTCGGTAGGGCTGTGTGGGAGGGGCCTCTGCAGCCAGGTAACCCTGGCTGGGCCCTGCAGGTTCAGTGCGGGGCTGCCTCGCCCCGTCACAGAGTAGCATCTGGCCTTTCCTGTAAGCCTGTGCTAGAGTCCACAACTTGACCCTCAACCTCCATCTCTTGTTCTCTGGGTTAACTATGGCTGTGGAGCAATGTACTCCAATCAAGGATCAGGTTCTCTCAATAGAGCCATAGTAACTCCTGCTGGGTGATCAGAGCAGCGCAAATGTTTTTGCCTCCCCTTTTGTCTTTAAATGTATGGTACATATTCGTAACAATATGCTTAATGACTGTAATGAGAGGCAATAGCCACAAATGGTATCTTTTCAGATTGTAGTTAAGGGAGAATTGCCAAGGTTGTTTTGGCTTTATGTCTTTTATCAAGCTGCTGAGATGGAGAAGGGGAAAAAACGTGTGTGGCTATTTGCCAGTTCCTCTAACTTACAGACAGTAGATAAATATATCCATGAAGATGGATGTTTGAAAATATTTATTCCTATGTGGGCCCAGTGATACATCTTTAGACATCTGCCATTCTTTCATGGAAGAACATTTGTTACTTACAATTGCATCTATCTTTTTGTCCATTTATGTTGCCCTGCTGTGAATTGATAGTAAATGACTCCTAATCAGACGAGCCCAGATGTGCATCTGAGAGCTGCTTTTTTGAATTTGAGGCTCCCTTTTTTGTTTTGTTTTGTTTGTTTATCTGGAACGTGTCTACATGTTTCCAACAAATGCACTAGATGCTTGAGAGAACAAGCTCACATACAATGTATAACCCCAACCAAGACATGTCCTTTGCAGGATATCTTTCCCACTTGAGGTAACATATATTCTTTAAATACTTCCCCTCCAGATGTCTATAAACTGCAACTCAGAGACTCTAGAGGTGAGATCAGATGGCAACATTCATATATTTGGAATATTAGATGGAACCCAAATCCTGGCTAGTGTTTAGCTTCAATGATCCTGAAATATTATGGGTTCAGTACCCCAAATGGCAGAAATATAATGAGATTGACAGAACCTGAGAAATCACTAGCCCGATATAGCCAACTCAAATGAATATTGCAGTAAATTTGAAATGTTTTGAAAATTTATCCACTCAGTTGCTTTGACTTCATTATTTTTATGGAAACTGAAGTTGTAGAAGTAATGCACATTTTAGATCATCTAGTAGTTTCATCAAACTGCAAAGTAGCTGGCTAGGATTGAAAAGATATTTTTGTAAATGTTTATAAAAAAAAGCCGTTGGTTTTCTTGATGTTTTTGTTTTACTCATTGGAAAGGCAGAGGCATCAGGGAACATGAACTGTTGAGAGATGTAAACAGAAGCATCCTTCACTGTCAGAGAAGTTTCTGACACAAGTATGTTCAATCAGTGCTGACTCTTTCTCATTAAGCGGTGTCAGTTAATTACAGCTCCAGGTGAAACAAACTGATTTGTCATCATCATATCAATTTAATCGACGTGATATAAATATAAGCTTTTTGTGCTTTGCATAATGAGTAAACATGACTTCCTTTTTTAAAATGTATTTTATTGGCATTTTCAATAAACTCACACACAAGCAAGCTCTCCATGCAAAGGATTTCCATAATAAAAGCCAGATGATCACATCTTCCTAAACTAGATGCTTGACCAAATGACATTGCATGCCACTTCCTCCTTCTCCCACAAGGGTGTATGCACCCTTATACATGTATCATGCAAGCCGCAGAACGAAGCCTGCAATAATGCAGGGACAGGTTGGACATCTCTTATCCGACACCCTCGCAACCTGACTGGTTCCAAACCAGGGAATTTGCTGGACTTAGAGAAGGTTCCTTACCACACCTCCTAGCTGCTGACTCTGCCAGCTCTGGCTGGGGGAGGAAACGGGGGGAATACCTCCAGCCCCTGCCAGGCTGAGCTGCTTGCTGGATTGCTGGCCCCATTGCCCCAGCCAGACTGCTTGCCATGTTCCAGCAGCCTGCACTGCCACGGTCTGTCATAGGCTCTGGCCCTGCGCTGCCCCAGGCTGGCTCTGGCCTGGTCGGGCTGCCAGGGACTGCTGAATGCTCAGGCTCTGGTCCCAGCCCCACAGCAGCCCATGAGCTCTGGTCCTGCTTCCATGGGCCGTCCGGGGCCCTGGCCCCATGCTGCCATGGGCTGCTGAGGCTGCCGCCAGCCCCAGCCCCACTCCCACTGCTGTGGGCTGCTGAGGGCTCAGGCTCCTGCCCCATGGCAGCCCACAGGCTCTGACCCCACTTCTGCGGGCTGCCCAAAGCTCCGGCTTCAGCCCACGCTGCTTTGGGTGTTGTCGTCCCTAACCTGCACTACCGGGGCTGCCCCAACTCAGTCCCAGTGCCGCAGGCTGTTGGGGGCTGCTGCCAGCTCCAGACCCCTGCCCCGTCCCACTGCTTCAGCCCAGCCCCTTCTGGATTGCCCTTCTGCCACTAGGTTACTGAGGTTCTCTGATTCAGGAACTTCTGTGGTCCTACCAGACTATGGGTGTTGCCAGAATAGAGAATTCAAGTTTTGAGAGTTGCAACCTGTAGAAACTGATAGGTGGCAGCTCTGTCAGCCGCTTCTAGGAACAGGACTGAAGGGGAAAGAAAAGACTTTTATAGGGAGCGCTGTACTTGATTGGACCAATGGCTGCTGACCACAGCGAATGGACTTTGTTTGACACATCAGATGAATAGAAGCAAGGACAATACTCCTGCTTATAAGCTACATTCCAGGGAGAATAGAATTAGCACAGAACCTTAGCTAAAGAGCTTTTCCAGTTATGACTAGGTCTCCTATGGACACTCCCTATGCTACCCACTGATGGGGGAAGCTGAAAGGAGAGTTAAAGGATGCATTGATTTCTATTTGGGAACTGGCATGACATACAAAGCAGCATCCCCCATGCTACTTTGCCAGCTCCACAAGTGCAGTAGAATGGTTTCTGTGAGGTCAGAGCTGATTTCTTCACTCTCCTTCATATCCCTTCCTATTGCAAGGTCCAGGCAGAATTTCATGTTTAAAGGAGTCTTGTCAGTTATGCTCTTTGCTTACTCTTGTTCTCTCACTGGGCTCCCTTATGAAGTCGAACTCATCTGTACCACTCTACTGGTTGCGTGTTTGGCTTTCCTCCATAACCTGTGTTGACTGAATTTGTATTTCAGTTGAAAAGTGCTGCTTATGTGAAGCAGAGGAAAACCTTTTGCTTGCAAAATCTAAGCATTGGTCCTAGTACCTGCTACCTTTGGCCAAATCCATTTGAGCCAGGTTTGAAATCAAAGCAAATTAGATGCAATAGAAGCCTTGCTATGTCTTTCAGTGCCTAAATGTCTTTCAAAAACTGACTCAAACTGGCTAATACTTATGGGTGGCTGCATATATCTTCAAAAGACCTGATTTTCAGGACTCATCAAGTAACTACCCTCTAAAAATTAGACCAAGAGTTTCAACTGAGATACCCCAAAGCACTATAGTGCTGGAAATCTTGCCCTTTCACTAAATAACTAGGAAATAATCACCACATCCACCTTACCAGCTCAGAAAGTATACCTACTTGCCCATTTTCAGGACCACCTACATGGGAGGGGGGCAAAGAGGGCAGTTGCCGTGAGGCCTGGTGATTCAAAGGGGCCCAGAGCTCCCAGCCAAGCAGCAGCAGCAGCCGTAGCCGCCGGCCCTTCAAATTGCCATTGGAGCATGACACAACACATCATGCTCTGGGCAGCTCTAATGTTTGAGAGGGAAGGGCTGGCTGCCTGGTCCCAACGCTTCCATCTGAGGCCCCCTCCCATGTCCAGGGGCCTGCAGAGGCTGTCCGCACTCCTGGCCATCTTTTACAGGGAAAATAACTGTCTCTTATATTTACCCATCACAATTAATTAGCTTTCTGTCAGGTGAGTGAGCATGGAGAACTTTGCACCTTGCCTTAAACAGCTGATATTTTTCTTGTGGCAAGGCCTAATATTTCCATCACTGAGAAGTTGTCTGAATAGTCACCATTTTCCTTCAAGCAGGAAAAATGCTCTAAAATGGTCTTCCAAAAGTCAGTGAATTACCAATGAAAAGAAATTCACAGAGAAGATAATAGCTGTACCCAGTGCTTTTTTTGTAACCCGGTACTCCAGGCTCAAACTTGTTCAGCAAAAAAAACAAAACAAAAAATGCTCTGGGGGCCAAAATGCAGTCGTGGCCCCTTTCAGAGCCAAAACGCTGCACTGGGAGCCAGAAAAAAACCCGCCTCGCGTCCCAAGCAGGCTTCCGTCAGGAGACAAGCTGCCCCAGGAAAACAGGTGCCGGTACGTAGGGGAGAAATGCCATCCCTTTACTGTGTGCTGGGAAAATAGGTGACGGTACGCCGTTCCGGGCCATACCATCACAAAAAAAGCACTGGTTGTACCAACAGACGTGCAAGCTGTCTTCTGTCCTCATAATTAGAGGGCAGGGGGAAGAAATTGAGCTGAATTTCATCAGCATTCAGCTCCTAATAATCATAATAATATAAGCCAGAGTGAACCTATAATCTAAATAAGAACTAAATCCTTACTGGGCATTGTCATTAAGAATATGACAATTTTGCATTTCTGAAGGATTCTGCAACTTTGGCAGGTTATCACTGAGAATACTGGTCCCATTGCTGAATCATTAAGTAGTTTTTAATGGGATCATCAATTACCTATTTTGTGAAAACTGAGTTAAAACTTCAGAGTTTGGCCCTTGAATTTGACAGAAGCAGATTGGCAAAACCTTGCTTGATGGTGTATATACAGGTTCTTGTTTTGGGTTAAATGACATGGACACGAATAAAAATGAAATGGGGTCAGAAACCATCGCTACACAGAATATAAAAGGCAACTATAAATATTCTGTTAGAAGCTTTGAACATGATTAACAAATTATTGTGTCCACTGAATTGCAACCACAGTATTTCTTGATCCTAAGAAATTATTCTGTTTTATATCAAAACACAATAATGCAATATTTAAGTACTTATTCTAATGCAGTAGTGCTCATTTTAAAATTCCCTACATATTCTATGATGCTCTATGATCCACTGGAGAGACAGAAGATATACATTGGCATAGATAAACTCCAACTCGGTCATTATTCTCTGTCTTCAATTCATTTCTGCTGTTTCAGTTGTATGGGGGCATTCTCTTGCTCTGTTGCTATGCAGACTTACATAGCTGCCTGATCTCAGTGAGGCGTACAGTTTTCCCCTATATAGAAATTACTAGAGGATTTACCCGCCATTGCTCAGGTCCTTAACTCAGTTTTTTCCCTCATTTAAATCATTGCTCTGGAGTGGGGCTGGGAAGGAGGGGTTCAATGTGCAGGCTGCCCCTGGGGGAGAGCACTACCCCAGTCCTCTCTCACTGCAGCAGCTTGGGGCCAGGGGAGGAGTGCCTCTTCACAGCCACTGCAGCTCCAGCCGGGGCACGTATATTTAGAAGCTAGCTGTCCCTTTCTCCACCCTTACCCCTGTTGGTCCAATGAGGTTATAGCTGTCCTATTCCCCATCTCTGATCCCTTGCTGCCTGGAATAGGTCATTATATCTTTCCATCATGATTCCAGATACAAAACTTGGGTCTTTCTGCACATATTAACTTATCTGTGCAAAACTTACTGGTTTTGGTTTTTTAGAACTCTCCTCAGGCAATTGTCCCCCTGTTTTTTGCATGAGCAATTACTGTGACCTTTAGCTGTTGCTGTGTGGAATTTGCTTATCGGCTATTTGCAGGCAAAGGTACTCAGTTAATTGCAAAGTTAGCTAGTTGCATCTGTAGTTCTATGCAGTTCACACATGGAATTGTAATGACGGCTCATGCAAATTTTGCAGAAGGCATTTGGAGAATTCAGATCCACAGTGCAATCAAAGGTCAATGTCCACAGTCTGGTGACATGGATGCATGTGGTTCCCAGGGGACTGACTGAGTTAATATGGCTCCCTCCTCTGCTGTGTAACCAATAATGGGCAAAAGCCTAGTCCTGTAATTTCCTCTTCCCCCTCCAGCCCTTGTAATCCATGGAAATGAGGTTGGAGCAAAGGAGGCAGGTAACTTCAAATCAGAATTGTTAGGCAGCCAGAACAAGAAGAGTGAGTTTGCGGCCAAAAGCATATTGGGCAATTGTTTGGTTTTTGTGCTGATGCCACAGCAGATTAGGCAGGATTCCACAGTAGACCTACAGCAGCACTAGTCTATGATCCACTTACATGGGGAGCAGGAAACAAATCACATAGGCACCAGTAATTATGTTGCTGAGACATCTAGGAAAACATGGAAACACTGATACCCTATATAAGCCTACGCCTGGCCAAGGCTGATCAGTTCTCTTCACAACAATGTGTTATGTAATTTTACTACATTGACACAAGGAAATAAGTAGATAAAGCATAAAAACCATGCTTATGCTTAGCGGCATTACCAATGCTTCCTCTGCTTTCTGGGCTTTTAGAAGACATTTAGGGGTAAATTAGAGCTAAATATCAGCTCAGAACACTGAGAGTTTGGCTGCACCCATGGTAAGTGGACATCCAGCTAACTAAAATCATGTTGGACCACAGATGTTGCTGGACCACAGATGCCTGACTAGAGAGGTTCAACCTGTACTACAGCTCACTGACTGCTAGTTAAGAGTATTCCGTGTGTCCCAGTCAAGTGTTTCTGCTCCTTTTGAAGAGGGATTTGTAAAATTTGGGTGGCTACATACTGATAGATTAGTCTCACTTCCATATCTCTGTGAGAACATTGCCATCAAAGAATCCTCCATGCCTTTTCCACCCTTCCCCTGATTACATGAGCTCAGTAGGGAACTCTATCCGCATCATTCCTCCTCTTAGCATCTTCTGATAACCAGACCTCTGCCACTGCCTGGGACAGTGAAACACACAAAGGCTACACCTACACTGCATCATTTTTGCAGAAGAGGAAATGCAAATGAAGTGCTCATTAACATTTATCGCACTCTCATTTGCATATTCTCTTCCGATCCTTTTTGTGGAAGAGGTTTTTGCACAAAAAGGAGAGGTCTACACAGCTCTTTTTTGCACAAAAACTCCCTTTTGCACAAGAGCTGTTCTTCCTGAAAAAATGAGGAAGAACGGCTCTTGTGTGAGAGGGCGTTTTTGTGCAAACAGGAGCTGTGTAGATAGCTCCTTTTTGCACAAAAGCCTCTTGCACAAAAACGGCCCCTAATTAATTATGCAAATGGAGTGCAGCAATATACTAATGCGCGCTTCATTTGCATAGGCTTTTGCACAAGAAGGAAGCAGTATAGACATAACTCCTGAGACATTGCTAACCAGGGACAGACAAGTGACAGAACTCAGGAGTCTGCTTTGATCCCTGTTCTAACCACTAGATCAATGGCTTGATCTTCAGCTGGTATAAATCAGTGTAGCTCTGTTAACGTCAACAGAGCTATACCAACTCATACTGGCTGAGGATCTGACCCTATGCCTGTATTGATTTTCATCATTAGAAGGATAATTGTCTACAAATGAGGAAAACTTGGATCACTGACAAAAGAGACAGTCTCAGAAGTCTTCTAGAAATGCCGCTTTCTTCCGAAGTGTAGTATCAGTTTCATACTGCAATATGAAATCTAAATTGCAAAAAGGTGCCCATAAATTGCTAAACATTTAGACATAATAAAGAGTGGAGAGAAAAATTTTCAGAGAAGGCTTGATATATTGAAATGAAATAGAAGAATGCTGATGCTTAAATTCATACCTATTCTCTTAAGTGAGATGAGTGTGAAATCAGGTAATATTTTTGATGTTTTCCATGGTAATTAGAATGCCTGAGAGAGGTGTTCAATGAAGTAGAGAAAATTCTGATGCTCTGGGAGGAGAAATGACAATACAGTCCGTTTGTGACACTCCGTGTAATTCCTTATGATTATTTTGAATTCCTGAATTACTGCTGTGTCCTCCTTTGGAGCATGGCTTTGTTGAAATGACAGTGGTAAGCAGTACACATTGGTGAACAACCAATACATCTTTGAAGGGCTCTTCTTTTTGTCTGAACTTACTTTTTAAAAATGATGCAAATAATTCAAATAGGCCTCTAGTTTCATTTGGGTTTTTGAATGCTTCAGATTGTTTACTATTTGTTATGCTACTTGTTTTCTGAGGGTAGGGGGAAAAAGTCATCCAGCAGTCAGATTCACTGCTGGTGTAAATGGGAGTTTTTATGTTCCATGGAGCAGCAAACTTGGCTCTATAGTTGGCCCATTCCGAGACGTCCTAGATGAGCATTAAGGGTATGTCGACACTGCTGCTGGGAAGGTGCAACGTAGTGTGGGTAGACAGACAGGCTTCAGCCACATGGCCATCGCAGCAAGAGCAGCAGCTTAAGCTAATCACCTGTGTACATACAGTAGGTTTGTACTTGGCTGGCTACTGTGGCACTTGTGCTGCTGTGGCCACATTATTGTTTTAGTGAGTGAGCACATCTGTCTACCCATGCTTGGAAGCACCCTCCCAGCAGTGAGGTAGACAAACCTTGTAAGACAAATGGCCAGTTTTTACTCACTTATTTTACATCACAGATTGTATGTTTCTGACCCAAAGTCTGTCATAGTCAATGGAAAGACTCACTTGAAGGAGCTTTGTCTTAGGCCTTTAGAAAACAGTAAATTAGTACACAGAATGGCTAAGGAGGGTAGAATCTGTCCAAAACTAGAGACTGCTCTGAGCTGTAATCTTGAGACATAGGACTTGTCTACATTATGCCAAGGATTGATGTTGCAGCGATCAATTCACTGGATGTCAATTTATTGCACCTGCTTAGACACAATAAATCAAACTCTGAGTGTTATCCCATCGATGCCAGTTCTCCACCAGGACAAGAAGAGTAGCCAGCATCAATGGGAGAACAGCTGCCACTAACCTAACCGCACGCAAGATGCCATGGTAAGTATGTCGACTTCGGTTCTGCTATTTATGTACCTGAAGTCACACAGATTATGACCAACGGCAGGAGTTAATGTAGATAAGGCCATAGTTTTGCATTTCAGATTCAGGGTTTGGATGTAGCTCTTCAAAAAGCAAGGCCAATCCTAAAGTCCTATTTCACAGCCAAACTTTCTCAAAGGAAAAGTGGGGGGGAAGTGAGGTGATGAGTGAGGGCAGAAGAGAGTGTGATGGAGGGAAGGGGGAAGTGAGGTGATGAGTGAGGGCAGAAGAGAGTGTGATGGAGGAAAACACCACCTTGATACAGTGTGGGGGGCGGGTATAGAGGACAGGAGCCTCTCAGTCAAGTATGTGCTCATGCTGGAGAGAGCTGTAGTGTCTGGACAGGCGTGCCTTGCAAGTCTACAGAATTTTCCATTCTTGCATCTAAATGTGCTTTGCAGTAAGGGGAGTCTATATTATCACCATTCTACAGATGGGGATACTGAAGCACAGAGAGATTAACTGAACTTGTAAAGATGTTAAGTGCACAATAGTTTGATGTCAGAGCCAGGAATAACGCAGATGGCTTCCTATGCATTGCACCATGCTGTGATAATGCTTACTGTGCACCTATGGTATGTTGTGATGTAGCGGAGACTGAATTAATTCTGTTTGCCTCTGTATTCACTCTGTTTGCCTTGTGAGGTTGTATGTGATTCTTCTATCCTGTGCTTATGATGACACATTAGCGCTTTTGCGCTAGAGTTATGAATGAGGCTCAGCGTTGAATATCGTGGAGCCTCATTTGCATAGCTATGAATCTTATAAGAAGCAGGACCACACACTGCCCCTTCTGCAAGAAGAAAATTTCAGCGCAGCCGCTTATGCCGATTATTTTCAGGCATAACGGCTTTATGGCGCAGGAGCTTATGCGCAAGAAGGGCAGTGCAGACAGCCTCTGCCTTGGCGCAAGAGCCTCTTCTGCGAAAATGGCGATTCATTATATGCAAATGAGGCTCGGCAATATTCCAATGCTGAGCCTCATTTGCATAGCTCTGGCGCAAAAGCGCGCCAGTCTAGATGTAGCCTATGTGTGTGTGCGTGCCTCAGTTTTCCTGGGCACTGCAATGCTATCTGGAGAGGAGGGGAAGGCCGGTCATGACTCATCCAGGGACTTATGCAGCTTCTCATGTCCTGAGGGCCAAATGACAGTAGATAACACCTCCGAAAGAGAACAAAAATAGAGGCAGAGCTGACACCAGGCTGGGGAATAGGGCTTGGGGGGATGAGTCAGTCTCCGCTGGTTTAGGATGGGAGAGGAGGCTTAGAGCAGGAAGAGGGGAACAGGGCCCAGAGTCCCTGCTTCCCGAGAGAAATGGCACTGAATGCTCCTGGTTCTTGTGTTAACAATGATCCTGTTCTATGCTGTGTCCCTGCGAATCAATAAACCTTTTGTTCTACCTGCTGGCTGACAGTCACATCTGGCTGCGGATGGGGGTGCAGGGCCCAGTGACTCCCCCATACCACATGTGTAGCAGCAAAGAGCATTCAGCAAACAGATTATCTTAGCACACTTATCTAAAGAGAGGAAAGTAGGAAGAAGTCAATAATAAATCTGCATCTTTGTAACCTCCTACATAACAGCAAATCAACATGTATATCCCTAAGTGGCACAGAATCTGTTGCATGAGATTAGCTGCTGGGAAAATAGTTTTGTATTAACCAAAACCTCAACAGATGTTGCATACACCTTCTCATTCAAACATTCTCCTTCCAGCAAAATTGAGGGCTCTGTGTGTTAATGAATGTTAACTTATTGTTGTTAGGCCCAGGGATCCCTGCAGGGGATTATTAAAATGAGACATTTCTCTGAGGTGTTCTATAGATGGCAGAAGGTGTATGTGCTAGCACATGAATTCCTGCATCCAGCAAATTTAGACTGGTTCTTCAGACATTGTGGACATCAAAATTTAGTCTGGGTCTTTCAACCACAGACAGTGGCTGGAAGCCTTTGTTAGCTTCGAAAATGTAGGGGTAATAGACAGTGACTCGGATATGGGATGCTAAACCACTAATTTTTTCTGGTCTCTTATGTGAACGAGCCATATCTCCAGTCCAGTTCAGGGTAAGGGAAATTTATTCCTGGTCCGGAGGTTAGTGTAGGATCATTTACCTTAAATCTCATTTACATTCAATCTCAAGTCATTTACATAAGCATGCATTAAAATAAGAGAAAGTTTGGTCAGGCTGGAGGTAAGCGGGAAGTCTAGGGCTATTGATTAATCAGAGTTAGCTTCCGTGATTAGCTAAAAAACACAATTAAAACAGTTAACTGCACTGTTGAACAATAGACTACCAATTGAAATTCATTAAATATTTGGGATTTTTTTTCTATATTTTCAGATATAATGACTTATATTACAACACAGAATATAAAGTGTACAGTGTTCACACTGTATTATTTTTATTACAAATATTTGCACAGTAAAAATGAAACAAAATGTTATTTTTCAATTCACCTCAGACTGGCAGCATAGTGCAATCTCTATTGTGAAAGTGTAACTTATAAATGTAGATTTTTTTTTGTTACATACAAAAAAAATACACTCAAAAACAAAACAATGTAAAACTTTAGCATCTACAAGTCCATTCAGTCCTACTTCTTGTTCAGCCAGTTGCTAATTTTCAGGAAATAATGCTGTCTATTTCTCATTTATTGTGTCACTTTAAATTGAGAACAAGCATTCGCATGGCACTTTTATAGATGGCATTGCAAGATATTTATGTGCCAGATATGCTAAATGTTTGTATGTTCCTTCATGCATTAGCCACTGTAACCCACACATGTATTGGGTGTGCTATATAGTCCCAACTTGGGTATGTCTACACTGCAGAGTTTTTCCAGAAAAACAGACATTTTTCCAGAAAAACTACACTTACGTCCACAATGCAATTGCATTCTTTCAACAGAAAGTGGAAAGAATGCGTGGGGTTCCGACAGCGGTAAACCTCTTTCTATGAGGAAGAAACCTTTTTCTGAAAGAGCTGTTTCAGAAAAAGGTGTGTGTGGACAAGGAAGAGGGGGTTTTTTTTAGAAAGAAGAGGCCTCCAGGAAAAAGCACAGATATCCTGGTGGCCAATCTGTCCACAGGAATCAGAACTTAAATGTGAGATAGCATTCAATGAATGTGGACGCTATCTTTCGAAAAAACACATCACTTTTTTGTTGGACTTTTGCTGTGTACATGCTCTTTTTTGAAAGAAGTTTTTCCGGAAGATCTCTCCCAGAAAGAAGCCTGCAGTCTAGACATAGCCCTTGTGGCATTTAGTTGACTTACAGAAAGAGAGAATGAGTTTGCTCTACAGCCTTAGCTGAGAGCCAGCTGGCTTTATAGCTCAAGCTGTAGCAGTCTATGTACTAAGTTCCAAGAGATCCCAAGTTCAGTTCTACCTGCTGGTGTTACACTACCATTTCAGATGACATGCTTCACTGCTGCTGATGCTTGTAAAAAAAGCCCAAATGTTAGTTAAATTTGTGACTGAACTCCTTGAGGGAGAACTGTGTGTCCCCAGCTCTGTTTTACCCACATTCTGCCATATATTTCATTTTATAATCATCTCAGATGAAGACCCAGCAGATTTTTATTTTTCAAAGCAGCTTTGACAAAACATAAAGAAGGTACCAATATGGGATTTTGAAAAATAGCTACAGCACTCAAACTAAGGTTTAACAATTTAAAGTACTGTCCAAAATCTGAGAGAGTCAAAGTGTGGCACATGCTTTCAAAACTCTTAAAAGAGAAACATTCCAATGCAGAGAATATAGAACCCAAAGGACCAAAAAAAAAAAAATGAGAATTAATCTTCTGCTTGTGGCATCGGACTCAGATGATGAAAATGAACATGCATCAGTCCACTCTGCTTTGGTTTGTTAGCAAGCAGAACCCATCATCAACATGATGATTGAAGCATGAAGTAAATCTTTAGAGTTTCTGGCATTTAAATAACTTGCTTTGCTGGCTACAATAGTTCAATACACACACTCGTTCTTACTTTCAGGTGACATTATAAAAAAGAAGCAGGCAGCAATTTCTCCTGTAAATGTAAACAAACTTGTTTATTGGAGTGACTGGCTGAACAAGAAGTAGGACCAAGTGGACTTTAAGCTCTAAAGTTTTATATTGTTTTTATTTTTTCTACATAACTCTACATTTGTAAGTTCAACTTTCCTGATAAAGAGATGGCACTACAGTACTTGTATGAGGTGGATTGAAAAATACTATTTATTTTGTTTTTTACAATACAAATATTTGTAATGAAAATAAATCTAAAGTGAGCATTATACTATTTGTATGCTGCATTGTACCTGAAATCCATGTATTTGATAATGTAGAAGACATCGAAAAATATTTAAATTCTTAGTATTCTATTATTGTTTAGCAACCCAATTAATCATGCAGTTTAATTTTTTTTAATCACTTGACAGCCCTAGAAAAGAGAAACATCAAAAGGCATTAAAACATCGAGTGCCTCTGGAGCTGACAGAAGGAAAGTGCTGTCACACAAAATGGAACAATAACTTCCCACTGCACCTCTCCTGCTAGAAGGATTGATGTGTCTTCACAAGATATGTTGCTGTTGTGGAGCAGGGAGGAAAATGAGCATGTTTAGCTCAGCAGAGCTGGCTAGAACTCTGCCTCTCATTTCAGCAGCCTCCTTTGTTTCATATCATTTGGTTCTAGGGTTAGAAATCAGTGGAACTGCCTTATGGTATTAAGGTTAAATATGTGCATCAGTATTTGAGAAAGACAGTCCATCAGCTAGGGCACTAACCTAGGTCTTCAGAGACCTGAAGTTCAAATCTCTGTTCTGCCACCTATTTCCTGAATGAACATAGGCATGCCACTTAGCTTTCCTATGCCTCAGCTCCCACCTATAAGCACTTTCTTACCTTACAGGAAAAATACATTGAAGATTGATATTTACACCCAGAAGTAGCTAAGAGAGCTAGATTAATAGAACTCTGTTCAAACCACAGCTTTCTGTTTTAAAAAATCATCCAGCTTCTCAGCTGGAAAGTAGAAACAATTAAGTTAGTCAAACTCTCATGGGGTTGCTGTGTATCTGGTGACATTCCTTATTCGGCAAGTGTTAAATGACTTTATTTGGTGGAGATGTAAGGTTGCTCTTCCTTTTCACTCTGGAGCTTGTCATGGGCTTCCTCTGGTATAGTTCTCTCAACAGCAAAACTTCTCCCATGTGTACCTAATAGGGGAATGAGCAGCTTTTCCACCATTCAGTACTAAGTTTCTGAGGACCACGTGCCTTTCTGTGCCACTTAGGGTGCATTACCGCTGAGTGCCCCTGGCACCTACGTTTTTGTAGTCTTTTGTCGGGCTACTCATAGGGCTACTCATACACTGAGATTCACATGTAGCATAAGAACAGGAAGCTGAGTTTCATTATATGCATACCTTGCAACCATCTGAATGAGCATCACCTGAACCCACTGAAGTCAATAGCGAATCTCCCATTGGCTGCAATGAGGTAGAATCCAAGCCACTGTGGATGAAAATCCTTCTTCTTTCCTAAAACTCTGGGGTTGATGTGATACTTTTTGGGATGTTTGCATCAGATCTTCAGGGAATGTCTCTGGTGCTATGTGCTTGTAACCTTTTGGATTATGATGAGTGAACATGCCCTGAAGAATGCCCTCCTTTTATGCACATGGCTTTCAGTGCTCTACATCTTCAGTAGCACTGAAAGCCGTACTACTCCTGTGAAAATACAACTGCTCCCTCTAACCATAGATTCTCCAGGTGGTTTGAATGTAAGACTTAGAATGCTACAGCATAGGCTAGGGATGCAAAATCCCATTTAATCTTATCCATTATGTTTAACTGGTTAATTGCTTAAATGGGGGTGGGTGGCCCCCCGCCATGGGTGGAGGCTGCTCTGGCCAGGCTGGGCCCACCACACTGCATTGCACTGCACTGCACCATGGTCGGGTGGGTGGGCAGCTGCTGTAGTCCATCTGAGCAGCCTGTTAATTATAACCAGTTAACTATCACCCAGTAAGAATTATGCTTACCTGGACCGTTCACATTCCTAACATAGACCACTGCTGCTTCAGTCACAGGAGTAATTCTGTTAGCAGATGACAGTGGTAGTAGGCTGCTATCCTCTGAGAATCAGCCATTAGAAGTAAAGAAACACAGAGGCTGTGTCTAGACTGGCCAGTTTTTCTGGAAAATCAGCCACTTTTCCGGAAAAACTTGCCAGCTGTCTACACTGGCCGCTTGAATTTCTGCAAAAGCACTGACTTCCTACTGTAAGAAATCAGTGCTTTTATGAAATACTATGCTGCTCCCGTTCGGGCAAAAGTCCCTTTGCGCAAAACTTTAAAAAGGGCCAGTGTACACAGCTGAGATTTGTTTTGGCGCAAAAAGCCCTGATCGTGAAAATGGCCATCGGGCTTTTTTGCGCTAAAGCCTAGATTAGCCACGGACGCTTTTCCATAAAAAGTGCTTTTGCGGAAAAGCGTCCGTGCCAATCTAGACACTCTTTTCCGCAAATACTTTTAACGGAAAACTTTTCCGTTAAAAGCATTTGCGGAAAATCATGCCAGTCTAGACGTAGCCAGAGTGTGCTAGTGTGTTTCAATCACACAGGGGGAATGTTTATAGAGTCCATTGGTTTGACTGGTGGAGGACTACCTTCTTTAGTTATAGTAAAGTCTCTCAGGCATGTCCTCTCAAAATGACTAAACTTTGTTACACTTCTCGCTCTCGTTCTACAAAATTAATTTCACACTAGAGCACTCTGGTTAGCAGCAAAAAGGAGTGGGGGCACTTTACAATGTTAGTGACTGTGCTGCTCATCTGCAGTTGAGAGTTGGCTGCCCTCAACCCCGCCCCATTCCATCTGAGGCCCCACCCTTTTTGAGAGCATGGAACGCCCCATCCCCCACCTTGCCTAGGTCCCATGGAGGCTGTCAGCTCCCCTCCCTATGAGATATCAAAGACTGTATCATTCAAGTAAAGCAACCTCATACAGCTCAGCTTGTAACTCAAGGAAGATTCCAGCTATTTTATGCATCGCATGTGCTCTGACCTATAGACTAACATAAGAAAAGTGGATTGAGGCAAAGAGATGAGAGAAGAATGAGGATTGGCAATAAAGCAGTGGTGTAACCAGACCTTTACCACTGAATCTTAATAATTCCATTTAGCACAATTAACTGTTTCAATGCTGGGTTCCACAGCAGTTTCTTGCTCCTTTGTAATGTGGCACTTTTTTGGGAGGGTGGGGAGTGCAGATATTCCATTGCATTATTAGTATTTCTGTAGCTATGTGGAATTATTTTATTACTATTGTACATAGGACTCCATTGTGCTAGGTGCTGTACAAACAAAGACATTCCTTGCCCCCTCAAAGAACTTAGTCCGTACTAGAAGTGCATTTGATTTATAATAAATGGGGCAGAACTAAAGCCAGGTTTTGTCCTGGGGAACTTATGCAGCATTGAAGTTAGGGATGTAAAACCCCATTTAATTGGTTAACCGGTTAAATGTATTGTTTAACCAGTTAACTGATTGGGGGGGACGGGGACTGGAGTACCCTCCCCTGTCACAGGCAGGGACTGCTCCAGGCCCCCCAATTAACCATTATTGGTGATTCTTACTGGTCAACCTTTCGTATCCCTAATTAAAGTTAGCTACTTTTCTCAGCCATTGTATACTAGTTCATTTCTAGTAATAGTAAAATCCAGCTTTGATCTTTTGGTTGGGGTCACACATTTTGGAGGTCTGAAATGAGGGTTATTTTAAATCCCCTTCGAAAAATATTGTACAACCATAAACAATGAGAAGTCCTGTGGGACCTTATAGACTAACAGATTTATTGGAGCATAAGCTTTCGTGGGCAAAGACCCACTTCGTCACATGCATCTGACGAAGTGGGTCTTTCCCCACGAAAGCTTATGCTCCAATAAATCTGTTAGTCTAGAAGGTGCCGCAAGACTTTTCATTGTTTATGCAGATCCAGACTAACATGGCTACCCCTCTGCTACTTGTAAAACCATAGTCTTGCCATTTCCTTAATACACGCTGTGACGGGGCGTCCCCGGCCCCGCACTCAAGCCCAGGGAAACCACCTGGCACCGGGGGCAGAGAGGGCCCCACCCACACAGCCCTACTGGGCATGCTCCCAGGGGAGCCAAGGTACAAAAGGCTGCAGGCCTGCTCAGAAGGGGCAGACTGCAGCCGGAGCTGGAGCTGGAGCTAGCGCCCAACCGCCCGAGTCGCAGACCGGACCGCCAGAGAGGGAGTCGCCAGGCTCGCTGAACGCACCACTGCCAGGCCCAAGCTGGGCTCGACCCCAACAACGGAGCCGCCGGCCAGCCCCCCAGCGACCCAGGCACCAGACCGGCCACCGCCAACCCCAACGCTGACTGGGGAAGGGCCGCTACAGCCACCCGACCTGCGCCAACAGGTGGGACCATTATGGGCCGGGGGAAGGGGTAGGAAGTGACCCAGGGCAGGGAGCTGGAAAAGCCCCGGCGGGCTCAGCGTGTTGCGGGAAGGAACCCCTGCCGAGCCAGTGGTGGGAGCCGCCCGCCACTGATAGGGCCCTGGGTCGGGGCCCGGTGGAGAGGGAGGGCCTGGGGCCCCCTACCCCTCCTGCCCTGAACCCCGGCGAGTGGGGGCTCGGCTAAAGAACTAGGCCGCAGCGCCTGTGTACTAAGGACTAGGCCGGGAGGCTGTATTTCCCTTACTACAGGGGCAGTGTACTTTAAGACTAAGACTAAGACTTTAAGACGAAGACCAGTGGGCTGTATTTCCCCTAATAAAGGGGCATTGCACTTTAGGACTAGGCCTGAGTGGTCTGAATTATGCCCTGGACGGGGTCGGCCACCCCAAACGAGAGGGGAGTCCTCCGACACACGCCATAGTATGAAAAATCTAAGAAGCATTAAAATATTATTGTGTGTCCTGTAGTAGCACCTAGATGTCCCAAACGAATCACAGCACCGTTGCGTTTGACTTTGTCCAAACATGAAGTAAAAGATGATCCGTACCCAAAAGAATCTGCAGTCTTCAAATTCTGCCCTAATTTATGCTCTGTGATTTGTCAGGATAGAAATTGAACGGGTGATTTTCAAAAGTACATAGGAGATTTGGAAGCACAGGTATCATTGAAAGTCTATTTTATGCTCCTAAATCCTTTGGGTGTTTGTGAAAATATCTAATTTCATTCTTTGTTTGCCTGTATCTTTGTACTATGTTTCTTGTTAAAGGGGATCCTTTATTTAAGAAAAATTCATCTGAATTTCCAGAGATTTCTGCATCACTCTGCTGTTTTCCCAGAGATAATTCTGAATTAATGAGTTAACTGAAACTCTACTTGTGTAAATTCTCATTGCGTGCTCGCTGCCCCAAGGGCACTTTTAAGGACAAGTTTTTTGAATCTCTCAGGCTACCCCAAAACAAACTTAAATAAAATAAACCTTATTTTAAAACCTCAGAGGTTCTCTCTGTGTTGGTTTCTATTCTTCACTTCTAGCATTCAGCTACTCATTTTGAGGGGGAGAAAAAGGGGGAGAGAGAGCCAGTCTTTAGTTACGGAAGAATGAATGATGAATATACAGAAGAGTGAACAGATTAATATATAAATTAGGAATGTTAAAATGCATGTATTTAGGTAAACATGTAACCACTGAAAATTCTAGGGGTTACATGTTTACACACGGGGGGAGGCGGGGTTCCCATGGAGCCACCTGCCACCCTTTTGCCCCCTCACTGCTGCCTCTTAAAAGCTGGCTCCCTGTACATACCGGCTCCTGCCTTCCCCACAGCCCCTGAACCATGAGGGGGAGGAGAGAGGGAAGCAGGAGGCTCTGCGGGAAAGCTGGCTCCCTGCAGTCACCAATTCCTGTGGAGCTGCCTCCCCTCACCTCCCCCATGCACCACTGTCTCTGATACAAGCCAAGGCTCATCAGTTAACCATGTACATATTTACTTTCATATCCCTAATATAAATATATTCAGAAAATAATTTGTATTTTTGAATTTCATTGAGCCTATGTAGTTCTGAGTCTTACATTTATTCTGTAACTGGTAATTTGTAGACACCACAATGGTCACATTCTGTTACCCTCATACTAGATTGTATCTTATTTCTCCACCTCTCCCACTGATTTGTACTTGCTTTCCCTAGGAATATTGCAGTACTGCTAAGCTCAAGTGTTCAAAAACAATGTCACACCATTGTTTTCCCTACCCCTCACATCACAGGATTAATTTATAAATCCTGAGGTTTTTTTTTTTTAAATACATTTGGGTTCTTTATTTGCCTTTTGGCTTTTCAACCTGCGGATTTCACATTTTCAACCATTATCTTTACAGCCTCCAGGGTTAAAAATATGCCTGTTCTTTAAATTAAAGCTCAGATTCCAGCATCTTCACATCGCTTTGGGATCTGAGGTTTTAAGAAAAATGCCAAACACTGTGAAACTGGTGAGTGGCTATGTCTAGACTGCAAAGAAAAGTCATAAAAAGATACGCAAATTGCAAACCACAACTCTTTCGGAAGAGGCTTTTCTGAAATGTGGCCCATCTACACGGGGCCAAATTTCAGAAAAACCTTCTCTTTCAACACATCCCTTCTTCCTCATACAATGAGGATTACAGGGATGATGACAGACCGCATCTGCTTTTTTTGGATATTGTACTTTGGACGCAGCATACCTTTTTGGGATACCTCCAGTATCCCAGCAAAAGTTCTGCAGTGTAGACATAGCCTGACACTAGTGTGAATAAGGACTGCAGAATCTGTCCCAAGTGCTCACTAAAACAGCCACTGCAACACTGATCATCTACTACTACAACCTCAAAGTATGGTGCTGTTGTAATGTCAAAGATAAGTTACCAGCCCTGGAAGTGGATTAGATGGAGCTGGTTTTGTGGAATCTTCTACCATTCCTTTAAAGAAATCCATGCTCTCCTAAAAGGATTATGGATTGGCTGTTTGCCCCTTCCCACCTTTCTCTGATAATCCTTCTCCCTTTTTATCTTTTCCTTATGATTTTTCTTTTTTCCCCCCTCTCTCTTCCCCCTCTAACGCATTAATTCCCTCCATATAACTGACACATGAGGGACACTAACACATGATTATTTGTACTTCATTGGCATTTTCGGTTTGAGAGGTGGGAATTGAAGATAGCAGATTAAATTAGAAAGGGTGTTATAATTGGGGAGGGAGGGCATTGTCAGGTGTAGGGATGAAATAGTGTAATCGATTAACTGATTAACCGATAAGCAAAAGCTTATAGGTTAATGCTATAGACTACATGCACTTCCTTCCTCCCACCCTCGCCAGTAAATTTTTTAGCAGCCTGGACAGCAGCCCAGGCTCAGTCCTTGCTCATGCCGGGTCTAGGATCTACCCCTGCTGCTGCTCTGAATTTAAAGTGTATTAGGAGCCAGGTGTGCAGGCAGTCTGCTCAGTTGCAGCTTGCACTGGGTCCAGGAGCTCAGACCCTCCCTCCCCCTTAGACAGGGGCTGCTGCCACTCTGTGCTGCTGCCTCTTTATCAGAGGCAACAGCACTGGGTGACAAGCAGTCAGTCCACAAGAGGAACTGGTTCCCCTCATGGACCAGCTCCTGCCTGGCACCCTGTGCTGCTGCCTCTATTACACTGGCTGCCAGCCCTGCCCCTGAGGACTATAAAATAGTCAACTAACCAATAAAAAATCATGAAGTTACCCAAATATTCAATTAACTGATATTTAACATCCCTAGTCAGGTGCTCAGCCTGCAGGATCTGAAGGAGGCCTGCTTTTCAGCAGATGAATGCGTCCTTATTTGTGGCAGGCATCGCAGACTGGACATCCACAATCAGTGACCACTTTTGAAAACTTTTTGATGGAAGCAAGAGAGGGGGAGCCCAAATCCTACAGGATTGCAATAGGAGTTTGCCCTTCCAAATCCCAGCTTTAGGATTTGATTTGTGCTGAGGGAGAGGGCTCTTACTTCAGATCCTCAGACAAATGAAAGTATCCTCGAGTGAGAAACCAAACCTCGAGTGAGAAACCAAACCTGAATGAGTTTATGATCCCATTTTTCATGGAATAGTTAAGGCAAAGGAAATGTTCAATAACCCTGTGTTGGGAAATGAGACTTTTTCAGGCATTAACTTCGTTATTCAATCAGAATGTTGTTTATGACATTTATGTGAATAAATATTGGCTCTGCCATTATACTCAGTAGCATGAAATTACAAAAAAAGCTATCGGTCCTTGTGCTTCAGGCCACAACCACTATAAAGTACTGGATTTGGTTTCAACAAGCCCTGTTGGCTTTCAAAGTCCATAATGTGAAGAGACCTGGCTATAATCAAGACCATCTCTTTAGTCTTGTAAACACTCAGAATCTCCACGCCCTTAAAAATAAAACAAAAAATAGTAGCAGCAATAATGGGAGCTCTCACATATACCAAACTCTAGATTTCCTACCAGGCTTGGAGCAGGATTAGAAATCCCTGTGGTTAAAATGTCAATAGCATCCATTACCTTGTCTACACCAGAGCTTCTGTTGCTCTCAATAGGGGAAGCACTTCTAATGTAAAAGGAATGTGAGAGTTCTGTTCCATATCCTGATGCTCCCTTCCCCATAGGTCATCAGGACTCTTAACCATCATTGTGACAGCTTTTAGGGCTTGGAAGTAGCTCGCCTAGGGTTGAGAGATGGTTTCAACAAAAGTACCAGATACACTTGACATTAGATCACAATCTACATTACATCTTATTTAGAAACTACCGGACAGTTCTATTTTCTCATTTATATTTTCTCAATTTGTTTCCCAAACAGAAAGCTCAAATACTGGACTGTCCGGTTCAAAACCCTAAGCTCATCTGCATTTCCTCCATTCCTTCATCCCTCTGCACTGTTGAAGAGACATATGTTTATCAGAGGTGTTCTGTGCTTTAATTGCAGGCAGTTCCTGCCTTCCACCTTTTAAAAAATGTTTTAGTACTACTGCCATTGAATACTTAACTGCTGGAGCCCCAGTGCTAAGTGATGGTGGTACTTTATAAATACAATTATTAGGGTGTCCTTACAATGACCATGTCAGAGAGAAATTTCTCCATCCACTTGCCATCATTTAGAGAACCAGTATCTGTCAGTGGTCTTTGCCAGTGACAAGGTTATGCAAAGCATTTTCTAAGGATTAACATGCATTTGGGACTCAAACTTCACTAATGGACAAAATTCTGTCTTATGCAGAAGAGCCGTGCAAGGCCTACACACCACTGAGAGGCCACATAAGCCTTCAAATGAGGACTTACGGGGCACAAAGGCTTTCTGATTTTCAGCCACAGGGAAGTTTTTGATGCTCATGCTTACAGCAGGTCTTAGGCAGAGGAGGTATGAGGGGGGAACTGTGCTGCCCCCACCCAAAGCAAGGATAGTAGTGTGCTGGGTAACAGCGTAACACCCTTCATGCATTTATTTAGAGTATTTCCATAGAACAGGGGTGGGCAACACAGCCTCTGCAGGCCAGATCCAGCCTACCAAGCCAGTTGATCTGGCCCACATCTGCCCTGCCACTCCCCCGCCCTCAGGCCAATGGAGATCTGGGGATAGGGGAGTGTGGGAAGTCTCCTCCCCTACCCCAGGGGCATGCATTACCAGAGGGAACTGCTGCTGTTCAAAGCATGGCAGAGATAGGGGACAAAAGACTTCACATGCTCCCCTGCCCCCATGCCTTGATTGGAGCGTGCAAAGTCTTCTCCCACTGCCAGGAGTGTGTGGGGCCTAGAGGGAACCACTAGCTGTCTAAAACTGCTGATAGGTTCTCTCTAGAGGATCACAAAGTGCTTTGCAAAAGTGTAGATTAGTATTTTCTTTTCACAGGGAAGAAAATGAGTCACAGAAGGCTCACACAATTATTCACTAAGTTCACATAGAACCTGGATTGGGACAGACAAATCTTCCTTCACTGAATTGCAAAGTCCTTCCTAAAATTTCCTGGTCAGTTGTATGAGTGGCATGTGATTCTGGCACATTAATTAGTTCCCTATCAGACTGTCATGACACTGTTTCTTTTTTCTCTTTACTGTAAGAACTATTATGCACAAAATGCCTGACATGAGCTATTCACTTGCCTACAGTTCAAACAATCCTTCCCTAACACCCCGGTGTTTAAGGCCTATAACTGATACACAAAGGAGCTCTTATCTATTTTTGTAATTAGAGACCAAACACTATCCATGTTGTTAATGGGGATCACTGTTTAGACACTCAGCAGAAAGCAAAATGATCCACAGGGTCTTTTTAAGGACCTATTACGCTTTTTTTGTGCCAGTTTTAGCAGAAAGACTTCAAATTTCTAACAGCAATTTGTTTTCAAGAGGCGCATTAAAGAAAAAGGTTTTTGTAGAGATGCAGCTTTTAGGGTTCTCCTTGGAGAACTGAAATGACTGATTTCAAAGAGCCATTGCCTATAATAATTTTCTGATTTCATACATATGTCATTAGAGCTTCAAATCATAGGTGAGTGAAGTAACAAACGAAGCCTCACAGATTGCCTCTGGTTCTGAAGTATGAACTGAAAGAAAAACAAGCCAGCGACTGAGGCTATTGATCATTCTTTAACATCATGTTGATGGAATCCTAATTAAAGATGCCCAAATCGCAGAGCTATTGATTCTCTTCTGTATCTTGGGACCCAGTGCTGCAAGCACTTGCTACTGAGGCTTGTGCTTACTTCCTAGAGTAGTTGCCATTGAATTTCATGTGTTTAATGGCAAAACAGATTGAATCTCTCTAGTCCGCCACCCTCAGGACGTAAGAGGTGCCAAACCAGAGAATTTGCCGAACCACGGGAGGTCAGTTTTATAGCAAGTGGGTCTTTTTTTAATTTTTATTTTCCTGAGGTGAATAAATGAAACAATACGTGAAATACTGTTTAGTAATGCATGACTGTATTGATATACCCTATATAAGCCTACCCCTAGCCAAAGCTTATCAGCTCTCTTCATAACAAAGTGTTAGTGTTGTTACACAATTTTACTGCATTGGCACAAGGAAATAAGAAGATAAAGCATAAAAGTTATGCTTAGTGGCATTGCCAACACTTCCACTGCTTGTTGGGCTCTTAGAAGACATGTAGGGGTAAATTGGAGCTAAATAGCAGCACGGAACACTGAGAGCCAGGACTGGTGGCTGTAAACAAACTTTATGGGACTGCGGGAAACTTGTCCACACCCATGATAAGCAGACATCCAGCTAACTAAAATCATGCCGGACCAGACTAGAGAGGTTCAATCTGTGGTAAATCCCAGTGGCTCTAATTCTCCACTGCCTTGCACCTAGCAAATTGCTTTGCTGATCCCATGACTAGTGAAGCCAATGGGTGCATTTCTGTTGACTTCAATGGGCTTGGAGCCTTAGGCCTTATTTACACTGGCAATTAGGCAACAAAGTTTTTGTTTAAGCCCCACCCTCCAAGAGCTTCGCCCTCCAAGAGCTTTGCCACAGTGAGTACTAGTGCAAACACTGCTTGTAAGGAGTGGACATTTTTGTTGTCTGACTTTTTTAGCCACACAGCTATGTCACTAAAAGCTGTGTAGTGGAAACATACCCTCTGGGTATGTCTACACTACAGTTTTATTTCAAAATATCTTATTTTGAAATAGTTATTTCAAAATAACGCAACTACACATAAAATGAATTCCGAAATAGCGTTTTGCTATTTTGAAATAGTGCATCTACACTGATTGGACGCTGAATTGCATTTAAGGCCAGCTGAAACCGGTTCTGGCAGGGCATCAGGTCAGTAGTTGCTTTGTGTGGCTGCTGTCTGAGGCTATCTGAGGCTTGTTCTTAAAGGGAACCCCCTGGACAGCCAGTTCTCAGCTCTCCCTGCTTGCTTGCCTACCTCGCTGAGGGACAGCAAAGCATTTTTCTCTCTGCCTGCTTGGTTGCCCTCACTCAGGACACCACAGCACTCGGCACCATGGAGCCAGAGCCGCCCCTGGGCACTCTGGTGCTTCTTTTGGATCTTTTGCTGCAAGCCTGGAAGCAAGTGCTGGAGACTGCCGGGCACCATCTGCGGCAGCCCAACTGCCAGGTCCTCTTCTGGACCCCCCTGGGGGCCATGGAGGAGCAGCGGCCGGACGCCACTGTGCCCCACCTCATCTGGCGCCTGGACACCAGCGGCAACTGGTGGGACCACATCGTCCTGGAGCGCTGGGGAGACCAACAGTGGACCCAGAACTTCAGGATGAAGTACGACACCTTCCTCGAGCTCTGTGAGTGGTCCACCCCTGATCTGCGGCGACGGGACACGCACATGAGGCCCGCCATTCCCCTCTAGAAGCTTATGGCCATCGCCCTATGGAAGCTGTCCATGCCGGAAAGCTACCAATCCGTCGGCAACCAGTTTGGCGTGGGGAAATCTACCGTCGGAGCAGTGCTCATGCTGGTATGGCAGTCTCCAGCCATTGTGCCAGGGGAGGGGGGGGGGGGCAAGGAGTGGATGGGCTGCCCCAGGGAAAAGGGGGGGAAGGGGGTGCAAGTCCCCTCCATGGGAGGGTTTGTTCTGTCCCAGCTGCACTCCAGACTGCCTGCGGTGGCCAGGATTGCGGGGGGGATTGCTCCTCGGGAGCGGGGGGCACAGGGCAGTGGTGGGGAAGAAACACTCTCGGGCACCCTGGCACCCCAGTGACTCTCAGTTTTGTGTGTCCCTCTGCAGGTGGTCAAGGCCATCAACAGAGAGCTGCTCCGCAGAGTCATCCGCCTCACGGATTTGGATGTGGTCATCGAGGGGTTTGGCGCCCTGGGCTTCCCCAACTGCAGGAGGGCAATCGACGGGACGCACATCCCCATCCATGCCCCAGAACACCAGGCTTCCCTCTACATTAACCAGAAGGGGTACTTCTCGGTCATCCTGCAGGCCGTGTCTGACCACCGGGGCCGCTTCCTGGACATCAACGTGGGCTGGTCCGGCAAAGCACACGACGTGCAGTGTACCACAACTCCTCGTATGCCAGAGGCTGCATGCCGGGACCTTCTTCCCCGACCACCACATCAGGGTCAGGGACGTGGACATGCCTGTGTGCCTGGTGGGGGATGCAGCCTACCCACTACAGCCCTGGCTCATGAAGCCCTACACGGGACACCTCAACCCCTCTGGGCAGGCCTTTAATGCCAGGCTCAGCAGGGCCTGCATCGTGGTGGAGGGGGGGCCTTTGGCTGGCTGAAGGCCCGATTTCAATGTCTCCTCACCCGCCTTGACCTCTCTGAGAGGAATATTCCACGCGTGGTGGCAGCGTGTTGTGTACTGCACAATTTGTGTGAGCGGAAGGGGGAGGCTTTCCTGCCAGGCTGGATGGCAGAGGCTGACCACTTAGCTGGCCTGTACGCGCAGCCCCGCACAGCTGCCAGCCGGGAGGCCTTGAGGAAGAGCTTCCAGACAAAGGAGGAGTAAAGTCTCCCTGGTGCATCCCAATGGGGCCTTGTGCCTTATTCCACCCTCATGTCCTTCCACTTTCCCCTCCCTAACCCCCCTTCCTGATGTCAAATAAAAACACATGTGTTGCCAAAAACCCCTCTATTTATTGTCCATAACTGGGCTGAGGGGGCTGGATGAGGGTGGAGAGGAGGGGAAACATGGGAGCAGGGAGCTGGAAGGGGGAGGAGAAGCTCAGGGTTGGGGGTCTTGCCAGCCCACCTGTCTCCCAGCACTGCGGGGGCCTTGGCATCCCCGGGGGGGGAGCGAGTATGGGGGAGGAACGGGGGGAGGAAGGAGCGGGAGGGGGAGCAGGAGTGGGAGGAGGAGCGATAGCTGGGGCAGCAGCAGGCAGCAATCTCTGTGCCATGCTCTGCAGGTGGTCGTGGATGGCACGGCCCTGGTCACGCAGCTCCTGCAAGCTCTCCCACCTCAGCTGGAGGTCTTCCTGCACCAAGTGGTCCTGGCTGTGGACCTGCCTTTGCAGTAACCCCAGGTGCCACCACTGGTACCCCTCCTGGTTCCGGGTGCGCCTGCTGGCGCGGGTGCAGAAGGATGACCTGGACGGGCTGGTACGCCCCACACTCGCAGCTGGTGCAGCTGTGGAGAAACCAGAGAGGTGGTCACAGAGAGAGGGGACACAGTGGGTGAAGCCCAGCCCCCATCTGCAAGGTGAGGACAGCAGGTCTCTGCACCATCATGTCCTGCTATCCCCAGGAGTGTGAGCTGGCCCAGCACTGTACCCATGCCCCTGTGCTGTATATAGTGTGGGTGTGGGGAGGGGGGAGGATGTGCCCTGCCTCTGCATAGAGGGGGCTTGTGGAGGGAGAGCATCGTGCAGTGTCCCTTCCCGGGATACAGAGCATGTCATGCGCCTTCATACATACATGTGTGTGGGTAACAGGCCAGGATCCCTGTGTAGCAGTCAGCCGGGGCCAATTGCCCTGGCTAGCACAGCACGTGCACAGGTTGCTGCGTGATCCATGGTCAGCAAGGCCCACATGCATGGTCCCTGGGCTCCCTCTCTCCCCCCCCCCGCCCCCCGGCCCGCATAAGGGGACAGTGATGGCACTCACATGTCTAGACCTCCCCGGCCTCGGAAGACAGCAGTGAAATTGCTGCTGGTATGCCTCAGGGGTCCAGGGTGAGTGCCACGCTCCCTCCAGGCTCCTGCGACTCCTGGCCATCATCCTCTGTCTCCTCCTCCTGCTCTGTGCCCTGGTCAGGGCCCTCTGCCCTAGGGTCGATGACCACCTGGGGGGCACAGACCGTCTGGCCCCCCAAGATGTGGTCCAGGGCCTCAAAGTAGGGGAAGGGGTCTGGGTCTGCCCCTGCTTGGGAGCTGCCCCCTGTGGCCCTGGCATAGGCCTGCCTCAGCTCTTTGATTTTCATGCACACCTGCTCCTGGGTGCGCATGTGGCCTTTGGTGGCCAGGCTGTCAGCCACCTGTCTGTAGACGGCCGCGTTCCTGCATCTAGTGTGGAGATCATGGATGTTGGAGGATTCCCCCCAAACCTCAATGAGGTCCATGATCTCCGCACTGGACCAGGAAGGCACCCACCTTTTCCGGCCCCTGGCAGGCTCCTGGGAGCTGCCAGCCTGCTCCTGGGTAGCAGTGGAGGGCTGGCTGGCAGTGGCTGGCTCGCTCATGCTGTCAACTGGGTCAGGGACAGCACCTGCGGGCTCTGGGCTGGCAGACCTGGAGCTGGCACAGGCACTGTGGGCAAACAGCCCTTTAAGGGCTCCAGGGCTGGGGCATGAGCAGAAGAGTTTTCCTGGTTTGACGCAGAGTGGTCACCCGGGCACCCTGGGAAGGGCTGGAGGCCCCCTAATTCGAAATAAGTGTCTACACAGCACTTATTTCAAATTAGCTATTTCGAATTTTCCGTTATTCCTTGAAGAATTAGGTTTAACTAATTCGAATTAAGCGCCCCGCTATTTCGATTTTATTTTGAAATAGCAGTTTGCCTGTATAGACACTATAAGAACATAAGAACATAAGAACGGCCGTAGCGGGTCAGACCAAAGGTCCATCTAGCCCAGTATCCTGTCTGCCGACAGTGGCCAGCACCAGGTGCCCCAGAGTGGACCGAAGACAATGATCAAGCGATTTGTCTCCTGCCATCCCTTTCCAGCCTCTGACAAACAGAGGCCAAGGACACCATTTTATCCCTGGCTAATAGCCTTTTATGGACCTAACCTCCATGAAATTATCTAGCTTCTCTTTAAACTCTGTTATAGTCCTAGCCTTCACAGCCTCCTCTGGCAAGGAGTTCCACATGCTGACTACACGCTGTGTGAAGAAGAACTTTCTTTTATTAGTTTTAAACCTGCTACCCATTAATTTCATTTGGTGTCCTCTAGTTCTTCTATTTAGGGAACTAATAAATAACTTTTCTTTATCGGCCCTCTCCACACCACTCATGATTTTATACACCTCTATCATATCCCCCCTCAGTCTCCTCTTTTCTAAACTGAAAAGTCCCAGTCGCTTTAACCTCTCCTCATATGGGACCTTCCAAACCCCTAATCATTTTAGTTGCCCTTTTCTGAACCCTTTCCAAGGCCAAAATATCTTTTTGAGGTGAGAGACCACATCTGTACACAGTATTCAAGATGTGGGCGTACCATAGTTTTATACAGGGGCAGTAAGATATTCGGGTCTTATTTTCTATCCCTTTCTTAATAATACCTAGCATCCTATTTGCCTTTTTGACCGCGCTGCACATGTGTGGAAGTTTTCAGAGAACTGTCCACGATAACTCCAAGATCTCTTTCCTGATTTGTCGTAGCCAAATTAGCCCCCATCATACTATGCGTATAGTTGGGGTTATTTTTCCCGATGTGCATTACTTTACACTTATCCACATTAAATTTCATTTGCCATTTTGTTGCCCAATCACTCAGTTTGGTGAGATCTTCCTGGAGTCCCTTACAGCCTGCTTCTGTCTTGACTATCCTAAACAGTTTGGTATCATCCAAACTTTACCACCTCACTGCTTACCCCTTTCTCCAGATCATTTATGAATAAGTTGAACAGGATTGGTCCTAGGACTGACCCTTGGGGACACCACTAGTTACCCCTCTCCATTCTGAAAATTTACCATTTATTCCTACCCTTTGTTTCCTGTCTTTTAACCAGTTCTCAATCCAAGAAAGGACCTTCCCTCTTATCCCATGGCCATGTAATTTACATAAGAGCCTTTGGTGAGGGACCTTGTCAAAGGCTTTCTGAAAATCTAAGTATACTATATCTACTGGATCCCCCTTGTCCGCATGTTTGTTAACCCCTTCAAAGAACTCTAATAGATTAGTAAGACAGGATTTCCCTTTACAGAACCCATGTTGACTTTTGTCCAACAAATTATGTTCTTCTACATGCTTCACAATTTTATTCTTTACTATTGTTTCGACTAATTTGGGTACTGAAGTTAGACTTACGGTCTGTAATTGCCGGATCGCCTCTAGAGCCCTTTTTAAATATTGGTGTCACGTTGGCTACCTTCCAGTCATTTGGTACGGAAGCCGATTTAAGGGATAGGTTACAAACCACAGATAATAGTTCAGCAATTTCCCATTTGAGTTCTTTTAGAACCCTTGGATGAATGCCATCCGGTCCCGGAGATTTGTTAACATTAAGTTTTTCTATTTGTTCCAAAACCTCCTCTAATGACACTTCAATCCGGGACAGTTCCTCAGATTCATTACCCACAAAGGACGGTGCAGATTTGGGAATCTCTCCCAACGTCCTCAGCCGTGAAGACTGAAGCAAAGAAATCATTTAGTTTCTCCGCAATGGCTTTATCGTCCTTGATTGCGCCTTTTATAGTTCGATCGTCTAGGGACCCACAGGTTTTTAGCAGGCTTCCTGCTTCTAATGTACTTAAAAACATTTTGTTATTTCTTTTTGAGTTTTGGCTAGCTGTTCCTCAAAATCTTTTTGCTTTTCTTATTACATTTTACACTTGATTTGACAGTGTTTATGTTCCTTTCTATTTATCTCACTAGGATTGGACTTCCACTTCTTAAAAGATGCCTTTTTGTCCCTCACTGCTTCTTTTACATGGTGGTTAAGCCAGTGACTCTTTTAGGTCTCTTGCTATGTTTTTAATTTGGGGTATACATTTAAGTTGGGCCTCTATTATGGTGTCTTTAAAAAGTTTCCATGCAGCTTGCAGGGATTTGGCTCTAGTCACTGTGCCTTTTAATTTCTGTTTAACTAACCTCCTCATTTTTGTGTAATTCCCCTTTTTGAAATTAAATGCCAGGGTGCTGGTCTGCTGAGGTGTTCTTCCCACCACAGGAATGTTGAATGTTATTATATTATGGTCACTATTCCCAAGCGGTCCTGTAACGGTTATTTCCTGGACCTGATCCTGCGCTCCACTCAGGACTAAATCGAGAATTGCCTCTCCTTGTGGGTTCCTGCACTAGCTGCTCCAAGAAGCAGTCATTTAAGCCATTGAGAAATTTTATCTCCGCTTCTCTTCCTGAGGTGACATGTATCCAGTCAATATGGGGGTAATTAAAATCCCCATTATTATAGAGTTCTTTGTTTTGGTAGCCTCTCTAATCTCCCTCAGCATTTCAATGTCAGTATCCCTGTCCTGGTCAGGTGGTCTAATATATCCCTACTGCTAATTTCTTATTTTTGGAGCATGGAATTACTATCCATAGCGATTCTATTGAACATGTTGATTCATTTAATATTTTTATTTCATTTGATTCTACATTATCTTTCACATACAGTGCCACTCCGCCACCCACCCGGCCTGCTCTATCCTTTCGATATATTTTATATCCCGGTATGATTGTGTCCCACAGATTTTCCTCATTCCACCAGGTTTCAGTGATGCCTATTATGTCAATCTCCTCATTTAATACTAGGTACTCTAGTTCACCCATCTTATTAGTCAGACTCCTAGCATTTGTGTAGAAGCACTTTAAAAATTTGCCACTGCTTATTTGTCTGCCCTTCCTGATGCATTGGATTCCTTTGTATGCGGTTGTTTGTCTGCTCTGGCCCACGGTTTGCCCTCTCCCCTCCTCTCTTTCTGACTACAGCTTAGAGAATCTCTATCAATGGATTCTCCTCTAAGAGAAGTCTCCCTCCGATTTACGTGCATCTCCACACCAATCGGCTTTCCCCCATCTCTCAGTTTAAAAACTGCTCTACGGCCTTTTTAATGTTTAGTGCCAGCAGTCTGGTTCCACCCTGGTTTAGGTGGAGCCCATCCTTCCTGTATAGGCTCCCCCTCTCCCAAAAGTGTCCCCAGTTCCTAATAAATCCAAACCCCTCTTCCCTACACCATCGTCTCATCCACGCATTGAGATTCTGAATCTCTGCCTGCCTACCTGGCCCTGTGCGTGGAACTGGAAGCATTTCCGAGAACCATAGAGGTCCTGGATTTCAGTCTCTTTCCTAGCAGCCTAAATTTGGCCTCCAGGACATCTCTCCTACCCTTCCCTACGTCATTGGTACCTACATGTACCACGACCACCGGCTCCTCCCCAGCACTACATAAGTCTATCTAGATGCCTCGAGAGATCCAACCTTCGCACCAGGCAGGCAAGTGACCATACGGTTCTCCCGGTCATCACAAACCCAACTATCTATGTTTCTAACAATCGAATCACCCACTACTAACACCTGCCTCTTCCGAGCTGGCATTCCCTCCCCCTCAGAGGGCATCCTCAGTGCGAGAGGATACGCAACATCCTCTGGGAGGAGGGTCCCAACTACTGGGATGGTTTCCCTCTGCTCCCATTGAATGCTCTGTTCCTTGAGACTTTCATCCTCCTTAAGAGCACTGGGGCTCTCAGACTGGAGGTGGGACAGTACTACAGTGTCCCAGAAAGTCTCATCCACAAATCTCTCTGCCTCCCTTAGCTCCTCCAGTTCAGCCACCCTGGCCTCCAAAGCCCGAACTCGGTCTCTGAGGGTCAGGAGCTCCTTGCAACGGTGCACACATACGCCACCCGCCCACAGGGCAGGTAATCATACATGTTACACTCGACGCAATAAACAGGATAGCCCCACTCTGCTGCTGGGCTTCTGTCTCCATTTTCTAATGAACAAGTTTAAGTATAAACTGGGATTCTTTTAAACCTCTGGAATATAGATTACGATAAGAGTTATGTTTTAAAGAAGGCCAGAAGTCACTAGTGCCCTCTAACCTCCCCTCTAAACTCCCTCTCCAAACTCCCTGTTAGCAATTCCTGTTCAAGCTCCTGGTCGCTGAGTCACAGGCTTATATAGCTCTGGTAGCCCCTCCCCCTGACTGAGGCTTAGCCAATTAACAGAGGCTTCTAGATTTCAAACCTTTTAGAAGCTCCTTCAAGCAAACAAACAATCAAACCAACCAGATAAACACAAGCTCAGCACACAGCAAATAACTCCCACACACAAACACACACTCCAGACAGCCACTTACCACAAGGGTCCTGTTTTTCTCCTCTTTCACCTGGAGAACTCCCTCTCCAAACTCCCTGTTAGCAATTCCTGTTCTGCTCCTGGTCGCTGAGTCACAGGCTTATATAGCTCTGGTAGCCCCTCCCCCTGACTGAGGCTTAGCCAATTAACAGAGGCTTCTAGATTTCAAACCTTTTAGAAGCTCCTTCAAGCAAACAAACAATCAAACCAACCAGATAAACACAAGCTCAGCACACAGCAAATAACTCCCCCACACACAAACACACACTCCAGACAGCAATTAACTATTGAAGTTAATTCGAAATAACGGCTGTTATTTCGAATTAACTTTGATGTGTAGACATACCCTTAGAATTGTGTAAAATGGAGCCAGATGAGCAGGCATTAGATACATGCAAAGTACTACATTTTACACTGAGGCTTTGTCTACACTTCCAAGTTTAAACAGCAACGCTTTAATGCAAAACTGTGGCCCAGCATCAGCGCCAGGAGAGAGCTTTCCCAGCGCTCTTTGTAAACCACCTCCACGAGGGGTGTACAGCACTGTAACTACCTTACTGCATGCAGGAGATGGGGGTGTTTTTTCACACCCTTGAGCAAGACCATTTCAGAGAAGTAAAGTGGCAGTGTAGATATGACATTACTTTGTATTCACTATTGCACGGCTGTAAGTCAGTGACATAATGTACATCACAGAAACTACATCAGAATGATGTAGCATTAAGGTAGGAGAAAAACCTCCTTATACTCTCTTCTCCTTTTGAATTTCAGACACCTTCCCCATTCCCCCTTTGTAGCAGCAGTATTTCATATTTACAGAATCTAGCATTTCAAGGTTCAATGGTTAAATGTCGAGTCAAAAAAAACCCCACACCTTCTCTAGGATATGTAAATATTTCAGTTCATGTTTAGAAGCTGGGATCGATTTGCTATTGGTTGATTTCATTTCAGAAATAAAGAATACAGTGATTCTTAATCTACACCCATGATCACCAACCAGTCGATCGCATTCGACTGGTCGATCCCGAAGCCTCGACCGGTCGATCGCGAGGCATTCTGGGCCCCCCATTTCCTCCCACCCCCAAGAAGCCCCACTACCTACCTCAAGCAACAATGGAGGTAGTGGCAGCTTCCTGCGGGGTGGACGGAAGTCCTACAGCTGCGCATCACTTCCGGGGGTTCCGGAAATGTGCTAGCTGTTTCCTTGCCCCAGCTCCCTGGCGTTCTGGGAACTTACTGGGTAAATCCCCAGAGGCTTTCCCTTCTCTGCAGGAGGGGGGAGTCGGGCCCAGAGGGAGCGCATGTGCCGGCTTCCCTGCTCTGCGGGGGGGGGGGAGGGGTCGGCCCCAAGGGGTCACGTGCATGGGCTTCCCTTCTCCGCGGGGGGCGGGGAAGGAGTCAGACCCGGTGGTGGTGCGCGACGGGGCTTCCTTCCTCTGCAGGGAAGGTCGGCCCCGGAGGGAGCGCGCAACGGAGGCTTCCCTCCGAGGCTGGTGTAGGGGACTCCCTGACCCCACTGGCACCCTGCCCCCAAACTCTGTTCCTGCCCCCTGCTGCAGAACCCTGTCTCCCGCTGCAGAACCTTGTCCCCACCCTCCTGCCCCCGTTCCTCTCTCCCTGCCCCCAGCCACAGAACTGTCCCCTGCTCCCCACTGCAGAAACCTGCCCCTGTCCCCTTGTCCCCACTGCAGAAACCTGTCGCCCGGCCCTCTGCCCCCGCTGCAGAGACCTGCCCCGCTGCCCCCTGCTGCAGAAACCTGGCCTCCTAGCACCCTGTTTCCTCTCCCCTGCCCTCAGCCACAGAACTGTGTCCCCACTGGCACCTTCTCCCCTGCTGCAGAAACCTGTCCCCTGCCCTCCTGGAACCCTGTTCCCTCGCCCCTGCCCCCAGCCACAGAACCCTGCCCCCACTGGAACCCTGTTCCTTGCCCCAGCACCCACTAGCACCCTTCCCCAGTACCATGTCCCCTGCTCCCAACTGACTTTTCTGTGGGTCAGTGACCCCTGACTCAAGACAGGCTCCCTGCCCTTCTCATAAATAAAGACAATGCAGAAACTTTTTGTGTTTGACATAGTATTTTATTTAAAAATGAAGCCTGGCCAACAAACCCCCAATTGGGGCCAAGCCCAACATCTGGCCACAGCCACTCCTGCACTCTCCCTTCCCCCAGACCCTAGATCTGAGCTTATCATACACTGGAACCCCCTGCCCTGAGCCCCTCACATACCCCAACCCAACTTCCTGCACCCTCACATCCACAAGCCTGTGGCTTGCTTAGTACCCCAACACTGCCTGGCCTGGAGCCCCCTCCCCGAGCCAGCGTCCCCTTCTCCACCTCTTCCTGCATCCAGATTTCCTCCCAGAGCTTCCTCCCTCTCACTCCTTCCCACACCCAAATCCCTCATTCCCACCCCAGAGCCTACACATCCTGTCTCAACCCAGCGAGGGTACAGCTAGACTGCTGGAGTTTTTCAAGATTCTGGAGATATCCCAGAAAAAGTCTTCTGCATCCAGTGATGCATTTGTTCTTCCGCTTTTTTTAGTGGAAGAGCAAACATGCTCTTTTGGTAACCCCTATATTCCTCTTTCCATGAGGAATAAGGGGGCTTCCAAAAGAAGGGGGTTTTCTGACATTTGGTCCAGTCTAGACAGGCCAAATGTTGGAAAAACCTCTTCCTACAGAAGAATTAAAAAAAAAAAAAAAAAAAAAAGCAGCAGTATAAGGGTTGGGGATAGCAAGTGATGGAGAGGAGGAGAATAGAAAGAGGCGGGACTTCAAGAAAGGGGCGGGGCAGTAGATCTTGGCTTGGTGTGTCATTTAAAAAGTGATCTTGGGTGTAAAAAGGTTGGAGACCACTGATCTAGACAATGTCAAAGAGTTGATCTCAGCCTTAGTGCTTCTTTTGCACACACAGGCTGCTATTGTATCTGCCATGGTTGTAGGTATATGGAGGGGATGGGGGAAGGAGTTGCAAATATAGTCTTGCTGCTTGGACATTCAAAGTTTTTCAAATCAGCACAACAAAGCCTTTAAAATTCTTGCCTCTTATATCCAGTGACCTCCTTGAGATTTGACATATGAGATGGCCAAGTCTTTGTGATTCTTCTGCATTGCTGAGGGTTCTTGTTCAGCGAAGGAATTAAAGCAGCAGCCTACAAGTGACCAGGAAACAAAATAATTTCTGAAGAGCACTGAAAAGAATGCTAATAAGCAAGTAAAATCTGGTGGAAGTTGAAGAGAAATATACATGTACAGGTACAGAATCAATAACAGCACAAGGCTACCCATAATAAAGTGCAAGTCAGTTAGCCCTCATCTATCTTAATAAATCACTGTCTTTTTCTTTCCCCAATTAGTGTTAAAAGTTCAGTGACACCAAAAGTTATTCTAGGCTTTTGCAAATGATTCTGACCTGTGCCTGCTCATTGTACTGTGATATAATGGCCCTAGGCTACCTTATGGCTGCCATTTGTATTTTTTTTCTATTCTTCTTTATCAGTAGAATGTTAAGCTTATAACCATAGTATTTTAACCATTTAAAGGTTTAATAGTCCCAGTTAATAGTCCCAGGATCTTTCTCCTTCTTTGTGTATTTCTGAGTTTAAAAGCTTTGGGCACATTTTTGGCATTTGCTGCTCACAACAGCCTCACCTAGCAGCAGGAGAGCAGGTTGAAAGTTCTCTTCCTCTCTTCAGGTTTCCTTAGGTTATCCAAGAGTAAAGCTTTGACTGGAAAGTCTGGTGCACAGTTCAGTTGGCATGGGCTGCATATTGATGCTCAAACAGAACATCCCCAGAGTTGACATTGGCTCCTATACACAGTACCCCCAGTGCAATTATTGCTCATAATGGCAATAGTGGGACCTAGGACACTAAATATATAGACACACCTTCATGTTTATTTGGCAGTACATAAATGGCTATTTCACATATGGTAACTCTCATAGTCAGCCCTTGTTTGTGATTTTGCTGAATTTAGTGTACTGGCTACTCTTTACAACCTGAGCCTGATTTAGGCTGCTATAATTTACTGGCCTGCTCTGTTCCTTAGACTCAGTGTGAACAGTGCTTGGTTATTATAATCACCTTTTTGGCTTAAAGACTTTTTCAGCAGTAACTTTAGAAAATTCAAAGGAGGCATAAACAAGTGAGCATGGCAACTCCATTATCACTAATAAACACACTGTTAAAGACCTGCTGCATGTTATATGCCTATGATATCATCTGTTCTCTCTTCCAAGCTGGCAGCTGCTCCCCACAATATTTCTTTCGTCCTTTGAAATATAAATGGTCATGGTGCCAGTTCCTTCTATTTATATATTCATTTAATTAAGCAAGGAATATATTAGACTGAGTACAGTCTACTTTCAAGATAAAAACAAATCTGAAACTACATATTGCTTAATAGTATGTAATGAAACTCACCCGGGGAGAATTAATGGATACTGGCTAATACCCTGAGGAATAAATAATGCTTTGACCTTTACTAGAAAGGTAAAAAATTTAAAACTGATGATAGGAAATACTTTTTTTCCCCCACAAGGTATGCATGGCCTGTGGAACTCATTGCCACAATACAGAATTGATTCCAGTAGCTTAGCAGGATTCAGTACAAGATCGAGCATGTATATAGGTAACAAGAATAATTGTAAAAAGCACCTATGTGGCAGGAGCATATGGCTTTCAATGGGAGTTCAGTTCATTTCTAAGGCAAAATTTTCAAGAGTGCCCCTGAAGACTATAAAAATTATAGTGAATATTTGTTTAAATGGAGTTTCGAAAGGGAAAAGCCTGAATGCTTCAGAACATAAGCCAGCTACTAGCTCATTGGTATGAGGAAGAAATTTCCTCAAAGGGCAGCCTTTCCTACTACAGGGTTTGTCTAAAGCATCTGGTACTGTCCTCTATCCAAAAGGAAACTTAACAAGGCACATAATTATTCTGACTTGGTCTAACAATTCATTTTGCCCTGTCATAGGAACTGTGTTTAAGATCATTGTCACAAAAAGTCATTGAGATAGGTAAGTGAGGGCAAATGTAAGGCACAGAAAGGTTAAGTAACTTGCCTTGGTTGAACAGTGAGTCAATTGCAGAGGAAATAGAACAAAACACAAACAAATAGCCACCTTTACCTCTTTGATTAAAGACAGTGTTCTTGAACTATGACCATGCCATAGTAGTCCATCAGTGTAACATCGAGGGTCTATAAGACCTGTTTATATGGATGTCACATGTTCTTTGCACACAGCTCTGAAAATACTACCCTACCTCAGTGGACATCATTCTCTCAGCAAAATGGTACCCCAGGAGCTGTAAACTTTACTTTTTAATGTGTAACTATTTAATTTTAAAGAAACTGAAGCCCAATCTATATAAAATTCTTTCTTGAAAAACCTAAGCCATAATGTTCTGCTAACAAGGCTGGTTTCTTGCTCTGTGTACCAAGGCTGATCCACAACCAATCCAAACACATCAGTATTATATTTTCCCCGAAACTTGTACTGAGCAACACTCTGTTACCCTAATAAGTGATATATTTTTAATTGGTTGGAAAACCTTTAGAAGCCTTACAAAAGTCATTGAAGCTCTTGTCTGTGAATAGTTACATTAGTTCGACATACATTTTCCATATCGTCTGTATTGCCTCTCTTTATGTGATCTGGGGATTTTCTGAAGGGCCACCACAGTCTGGCTCTATTGGAGGGTCTGGACTGGGACTAGGTCTCCTTAAATTCATTTTGAATTTGATGATTTGTTTTTTCTTTTCAGGTGGACTGGGTTAAAGCAAATGACAGGGAATTGGAACTTCTGGATTCCATTCCAAGTTCTCGGGCAGGGGGTGGAGGGGAGGGCAGCTATGTTAGCTTGTTTCAGTAAAAACAACGAGTCTGGTGGCACCTTAAAGACTGACACATTTATTAGGGTCTTAGGGCATAAGCTTTTGTGAACTACAACTCACTTCCTCAGGTGTTGAAAAAAAGGAAGGGATACAGAGATATGAGTGTGACATCAGTGCTAGTTAAATCAGCGTGGATGTGGCTCATCTTCAACAGTGACGAGAAGGTCAGAGTATCTCAATGGGAAATGACTGTTTAAGAGTGTCAAATTTGCACAAAAGCTTATGCTCTAATACCCATATTTATTAGTCCTTAATGTGCCAGTGAACTTCTTGTTGTTATTCCTACTTTTCCCACTGATACATTATGTAGCCTTGGGTCCATCACTTAGCTTATTGCAACCAATTATAAATGAGTAAAAAAAGCTGGCATGCCCATTGCACTTACTGAAGATCTCAAAGCACTTCACCAATATTAATGAAGCCACAGGGGAAGAATGACTTCTAGCTTAGGCACAGGTGATCTGAGCTTAATTTCCAGTTCTGTTGTAGGCTTACACCATGACTTTGGGCAAGTTACATAGTTTACGCCTCAGTTTCCCATTTGGAAAATTGAGATAAGTACTTTTTCTTTCACTGTTTGTTAGTTGTGTCTTACAATAGTGCTTCTCAACCCATGGCCCATGGGCGACTTGTGGCCTATATGGACTGTACAAGTAGTATATGTATTGTGTGGATGTGGCCTGCATAACACATAGAGAGTTGCATTTGTAGCCCACCAAGGTAAACAGATTGAGAATTGCTGTCTTGCCTTATGAATAAGGGCTGTCTCCTATGTATTTGTACAATATTTTGACTATGGTTAGGACCTCTAGACATACAGCAACTCAGATAATACCAGTTAAACTTCTCTGGTCCAGCACCCAAGAGAAGTTGATGAACCAGGAGAGGTCATTTCTGGCCCCCCTGCTACCGGACCCCTAGCCCGTCCCTGCTCCTTGCCTGGCTACCAGCCTCCTAATCGGCTCCCCCTTTGCCACCAGCCCTGCTTCCCTGCCGTTCCTACCAGGCTCCCAGCCCACCACCAGCCCATTATGATGCTGGGGTTCCTGGCCTCACTAGCCCTGCCATGGCAGCCTGCTGACCCACTACTGGGGCTCCCAGCCCCACCATGGCCAACGGCTGCCCTGCTGCATTCCAGCTGCCCTGCCACTGGCTCAACCATACTCTCACAGCAGGGATCCTGACTGCTGGCTTCTCTGAAGCCAGTCTGGCTGGTCTCCCAGCCGCCGCAGGGCTCCTGTTTCTGGCCCTCCACCAGGACTCTCTGGTCCGGCAACATCCGTGGTCCTATGGATGTTGCTGTACCAGAGACTCCTGGTTTAGAGAGGTTCAACATGTAATAAGCTTCAGCATTTATTGTGTGGAAGGTAATAAGGCTGTGATTATTCCTACTGCTGAAACCAATGCACAAATAACATAAATTATTTATTGAAGGTCACACAAGAAATCTATGAAAGAGCTTGGAAATGCACTGAGGTCTCATGGTGCCCCATTCTATGTTTTTTAACACAATGCTATCTCTCTCCCCTAAATGGCAGTTACAGTATCTGACTCATGGTAGTTGCAAAAAATCTAATTCATGTTTGTACTGTGTGTTGAGATCCCTAGGTAAAAGTCACTATCTAGGCAAAAAATGCCAAGAAATATTATTGATTGTAAATTTCCTTCTGGAGAATGCATTGGAGAATAGGACAGCTTGTGGCGATGAGATAATTTTTGCGTTTCCTCTCCTTTCCATCTCTTTACAGAAGTAAATAAATACTAATTAATGAGGTTTTTTTTTTTCTCCTTAATAGCTTCATATGGTCTGGGTCATTGAGACAAATAGAAATTGCTTCCACCTTACATCTAGGTTAGAAGGCTGCATTTATTCACACTAGCTCTGTGTGAGACCGGTTAAGAATACCAATTCAAAAGCAGGGCTTGAAAATTGACTTTAAGAAGCACAAGGAAAAGGAAAAAGGCATCTCACTCTGCTTTCATGTCTGCGTGCCTGGGACCATGTTTTGGTTTAGCACAACGGCACATGATTTTGTTGGTCTCCTCCCAGTTACCTTTTGTACAGAGCTCAAAAAATTCACTCTAAGGCTATGTCTAAACTACAGAGTTTTGTAGGAAAAACAGCCATTTTTCTGACAAAACTTGAGTGTGTTCTTTCGACAATAAATCAAAAGAACAGAAGGGTTTTTGCACAATTGGTAATCCTCGTTCTACAAGGAAGAAGTCTTTTTGTGAAAGAGCTCTTTCTCAAAAAGGCGTGTATGGACGGGGAAGAGGAATTTTTACGCCAGAAAAGGCCTCCAGAAAAAAGCACAGGTGTCCTGATGGCCACTCCATACCAAGCAATCCCAACTCTATAGTTCCTGTCTGCTGCCACCTCTTAAAGCTACAGGCACCCTGGACAAAAGCCTTGTGGCAGGAATCTGTCCAGAGAGCAGCACTGCACCATGTGGCTCTCCCTGCCACAGACCAGGACACCCATCGATGAGCCTCAACCTCACCCCCCAACCCCCCGCCATCCCCCTGTCCCTCTTGGCTCTGTAAGGGAGCAACAGGAGGGGTTCCAAGACCCCCCCCCCCCCCGGGGGATGAAGAGGTGCACCCTGACGTGGTCTGACCTGGATATAGAGTTCCTCCTCGAATTGTGGGGCGAGGAAGAGACTCTGTAAGATCCCTGGGCCAAATGGCAGAATGCATACATTTATGCCCAGATGGCTGCCTCCCTGGTGGAATAGGGACACCCAGCCCAAACCATGGAATAGGTCCAAAGCAAAGTCAAGGAGCTCCGCCAGGGATATTTCTGCACAACAGAGCTCAGCTCACACTCAGGGGCAGGACCCCACACCTGCCCCTACTTCCGGGAGCTGCACCACATCCTGGGGAGTCGGGAAATGTCTTCCCCACCCATCCTGGTGGACTCCGGGCTTGAGACCCCCGTAATTGTCTGGCCAGAGGTTGCCCCGGAGGAGGAGCAGGAAGGCCAGGGCCAGCTGGAGGCGGAGGAGGAGGTGTAGGAGCAGAAGACGAGCACCGTGACCCTCTCACTGGAGCTGGTGACTGTCAGCCAAGACATCTCCCAGGCCTCCGAGGAGGCCTGGGAGGGATCTTCAGGTGAGTTGTCACACACACAGATTGGAGGAGGTGGGTGCATAGGGGGCAGAGGGGCGAGTGTCGCTCAAACTGCTCGGGCTGAACATCGTGCTGCCATTCATGCACATGCAACCGTGGGCAGCGTGAGTGTGCAGCATGTGGACACAGCAGGCAGCTCCTGAACATGCCCGGGATCCTGCTGCCAGGTTCAGGGGAGGCCACACATGTCCTGCCCCCAGAGGGGGGGGCACACCTAGTTGGAAGCAGGCTAGCCAGAAGGGTGCAGGCATGACCCCACACAGACTGAAGAGTGCCGCACACAGCATACAAGCATGCCTGCACGTGCGAGGCAGCAGCCGCTCCCACAGACAGCACAGCGAGCCGCAGCTGAGTTTGTGGACCCCAGGGAGGGCCAGGCTGCTCCCGGCTCCTCTGCCGCCCAGGAGGGGCCGGACACTTCCCTTGCTTGCCTGTGCATGGTGTGGATGGGGTGGGGGAAGTGGCAGCACGGTCCTCTGGCACATCAGGGCTCCTGTGAGACAGGGCCTGCTATGCAGGCCACACATGGCCTTACACCTAGAACATCCCCCTCCTCTGGGCCACAGACTGTTGGTTGCTGTTCACAGAGGAGGGCACGGCCTCAGGGACAGTGTCTGCAGGGATGACTGACCATCTCTCCCTCTTGTGTGTTCTCCACAGCCAGATGAGCCGGGACTGAGGGCCAAGCCACACCACCGCAGCCACATGCCAGGGGCTGGGGGACCCGCAGCCACACCAGGATGCACCAGGAACTGATGCGCCAGCACATCAGTGTCCTCTGCGACATCCATCAAACCCTGGTGCACAGGATCCGTGCGGACTTAGAGTGGCAGGAGCGTGCCTGGGACCAAATGATGGCGCGGTGTGACACCATCTGTGCCATCATGTCCTGCATGTTGGAATACCCGCCTGATGCTGCTGCTTCTGGCTTCCACCCTCCTGCCTCCCGTCCTATGGCCATTGCCCATCCACCTGCCCACCCTGCTATGCCTCTGATCCCTCCCCTAGCTATGCCCATGCCCCCTCTGCAAGTAATGCCTATGACCCCTCCTCCTGCCCCCCTGCCAACCCTGACCCCGCTCTAGCCCCCACTGCTGCCCACCTTTTTGTGGTCCCCGACCCACACCACCCCGATGAGGTCCCCACACCCAAGGTGGCACATCAAGCCACCCCACTCCCTCTCCCATTCCTGATCCCCTCCCAGTCCAGAGCCCCTTCCCAGTTCAGAGCCCCTTCCCCCCCCACACCTTTTCTGAATGTTTAATAAAAAAAAGACTGCTTTTGTTCTAAAATCAAACAGGTGTGTTTATTGGGAGGTCAGGGAAGGATCTGAGGGGAGGGATAGAGAAGCAAGGCAGAGGCCCCTATTAGGGAGGCACCGAGGAGAGTTACTGGGGTCCTTGAGAGAACCTCTTCCTTAGGGCCTCCCAGATGTGCACCCCGGCCTGATGGGGCTGGTGGATGGCAGCTGCCTGGGGCGGCTCAACTGCACAGCCCTCACGGCTGGCATCTGTCCCCCACCCTGGGAGGAAGTCCTCCCCCTTCCACTCCACGATATTGTGGAGCACACAGCATGCTGCCACCACCTCAGAGATGTCCCCTACGTCCAGGCGAGTGAGGAGGCACTGGAAACGTGCCTGGAGGCGGCCAAAGGCGTACTCCACCTGGATCCTGGCTCGGTTCAGGTGGGCATTAAATAGAGCCGGTGCAGGGTTTCATTAGCCAGGGCATTAGTGGGTATGCCGCGTCTCCCACTATGCACAGTGGCATGTGCACATCGCTGACTGCAAAGTCCCAGCCTGGGAAAAAGGTGCCCACCACCAACTTTCCATAGAGGCTTGAGTTTCTAAACACTCGGGCTTCATGTGCTCTTCCTAGCCACTCCACAAAAATGTCTATAAATTGTCCCCATTGTCCACCAGTGCCTGCAGGACAATTGAAAAATAGCCCTTCCGAGTGATGTACTGGGCCACTCCATGGTCCGGTGCTCGGATGGAGATGTGTGTCCCATCAATGGCTCCCGCAGTTGTGGAACCCGAGGGCAGCAAATCCAGCCATGGTCGTGTCCAGGTCTCCTAAACGGATGACTTTCCACAGCAGCAGGGAGTTTATGGCTCTCATCACCTGCAGAAGAATAGAAACAAACACACAAAACAGAGAATGAGAAGGGGGGATGAGCCCTTGGGAGGTGCCTGTCCCCCTCCCTTTCCCTTTCCCCCCAACACCACAGGACCCACCCCCTTTGAGGCTGCTCCCCCCTCCACCAGCAGGGCTGTGTGAGGGCAGGATGGCACAAACCTCCAGGGACAGGGCTTTCCCCTTACCCCACTCCACCCCCCACAATCACCAGCCCCTCTTTCCTGAAGGTCCCCCTTATCCAACACTCTCCCCTCCTCCCATGAAGGGACTGCAGCCTGAGAGCTCCTTATTTCCATGAGGAGGGCCTCGACAGTGGACTTCCCCACCCCAAACTGGCTGCCCACCAATCGGTAGCTGTCAGGGATGGCAAGCTTCCAGAGGGCAATTGCAACTCACTTTTCCAGGGGGGTGGCGGGCCACAGGTGGGTGTTGCGTCTCCAGAGGGCGGGGGCGAGCCAGGCACAGAGCTCTAGAAAGGCGGCCTTGCGCATTCAAAAGTTTTGCAGCCTCTGCTGGTCATCCCACCACTCCAGGACCAGCTGGTCCCACCAATCCAAACTGGTCTCCAGCCTCCAGAACATTCTCTCGACAGTGGGGTGCAGCAGCCAGAGTGGAGCAACCACAGCGATGGAGAGGGTCCCCAGAAGGAGCTCAAGGACCAGGTCCTCCAGGAACAGGAAGGCAGCTGGCAGAAAGAGCTGCAAAAACTGCAGCATGGCCATGTGGGGCCATCGTATCCCCAGGAGTAGCTCCGGCTCCATGGCACACAAAGGAAAAAGCTGTGGCATCCAAAAAAGGAACAAGGCAACCACAGCAGGCACTGCTGAGGCAATGCTGTCCCTCAAAAAGGTAGGCAAGCACGCTGCAGAAACAGAGAAAAGGCTTTTCAGGGGGTTCCCTTTAAGCACGTGTCTCTGCAGGGCTCCGGCAACAGCACTCGGAAGCAACTGGTGACCTAAAGCCCAGCTTGAACTGGTTCTGGGTGGCCTTTTATGCAAGAGAGCATCCAATCAGTCTGGACACTCTCTTTCACAAAAGCACATTGCTTTTTCAGTGCGCTTTTGTATATGGATGTGCTCTTGCACAAGAAGTTTTTGAGGAAGATCTCTTCCAATAAAAGCTTCTTGTGCAAGAAGCCTGCAGTGTAGACGTAGCCTCAGTGGCACCATATGTTCCAGAATGGCCCAGATCTGATGTTGTCATGTGAGCAAGATTGTAAACACCGATCCTACCTCAGCCAGTGCTCTTAGGGCAATGGTCACCAACTAGGAGGTTGAGATCTACTGATAGATCCTGGAGCCTCTGACAGGTGATCCTGGCTGGTTTGGGTAGGAGGGTATCAAGTGCCAGCACTTCACCTGCCTGTCCCCCCACCGCCATGCTGCTCCAGCCCTCTGCCTTGGAGCTGCCCCCGGGAGCCTCCTGCTTGTTGTACAGAGTGTGGGAGGCAGAAAAAGGGGGCATTGATATCAGGGTGTCCCCTTCCTCCTACCCCCCCCATTTCCTGAGTGAGCAGGGTGCAGCTTTAGAGAAGGGGCAGGGTGGGAAGCAGGGCAAGGGTACTTGTGTTTGAGGTAGATCCTAGATTGATTTAAATTCAAAAAGTGATCTCATGCTTAAAAAGGTTGGAGACCACTATCTTAGGGTATGTCTACACAACAAACAAACAAAAAAAGTTTGCAAATCTCAGACCTCAGGTTTGCTGCCTGCAGCTCACGCTATGACCCTAAAAATAGATGGACATTTCAGTTTGGGCTGTGATGCCCAGGGTGGGAGATGGGTTTCAGATCCTGAACTGGAAGGTCTCCATGACTATTTTTAGCACTGTAGCAGCAGCCTCAGGCTGCAGACCTGGGCTCTGAGACTGGCTGCTGCTATTGTTTCTAAATCCTCCCTTACAACAGTGATCAAGGTCACAGAAGAAGGAGATGTGAAATCCAGCCTTGGAGTATAAGGCCTATTCATCACTTAAATCCTGCATAATCTCTATTTGTAGATGCATGTGATGGGTAGGCCTTGGACTGGTCTTCTACAAAGAGCTGGGTTTCACACCATGAGCTAAAGGTGTAGAAGAAAAAAGCTGCACTGGCAGCCCAGTTTAGAGGCATCATGCACCATTCCTTACACGGTCCCACTCTGAAATGTAGGGAAGCCATTTATGTGATTCAGAAACGTGTATTTGAAAATGTTGGCTCATCCAGCTCCATTCAGAAATGACTCATTTTCAACAGGCTAAAAAATTCCTCTATCTTATAAATGTGTTCCGGTAGGTGTCACAAAGGACTGACGGTCTCATAAATTGAATAACTTGGAGAATAGGGGGGAAATGGCCTTGTCAATATCAGTCAGAACAAGGAAACTGGATAAATATTTCTGACAGTCGAGCTATCAGAAAGCTCAACTCCCATTATTTGTTTGTTTCAGTAAATGTTGTGCTGGTTTGGTAATTCCACTGACTGGAATCTGATACCACACAGAGGTAAAGCAATGCAGGCTTTCTCCACACTACCTCATCAGACTACTCTCAAGCAGTTAGTTCAGTCTTGTGGTTTGTTTAAGCTTTCACCTATGCTTGCAGATGGGCAATAAGTAGTGGATATTTCTCACTAGGAGCTGAATTCAGGCCACCAATTCTTTGTACATAGGCTGTTCAATAACATTTAGCCTCCTTGTACATGAGACAGTACAAAAGCTTGTTGAGTTGGGGTGGAGGTTTGAGAGAGAGTCAGGGTTTTGCTTTCTGGGTTTTGCTTCTGGTTCTCCCACTAACTCTGTGTTTGATTTTGGTTAAAACACTTAACCTCTCTGCGTCTAAGTCTATGTGTATACAGAATGGGTATGTCTAGACTACATGCCTCTGCCAACAGAGGCATGTAAATTAGACTACCCGACATAGTCAATGAAGCAAGGATTTAAATATCCCCTGCTCCATTAAAATAAAAATGGCCACCGCACTGTGCCGGCTGAGCTGATCATCGGCACAGCACGACAGTCAAGACGCGGATCGGTCGACAGGGAACACCTTTGTCGACCACTCCTGTAAACCTTGTTTCACGAGGCATAAGGGAGCGATCGACAAAGGCTTCCCTTGTCAACCGCTCCACATCTTGACTTACGCACTGTGCCAACGATCAGCTGAGCCGGCACAGCGCGGCAGACATTTTTATTTTAATGATGCAGGGGATATTTAAATCCCTGCTTCATTGACTATGTCGGGTAGTCTAATCTACATGCCTCTGTCGGCAGAGGCATGTAGTCTAGAAATACCCAATAGTAATAATACAGCTTGGATCATAAGCAATGTAAAGCAAGTACTTCTCATACGCAAGCACCTACCACTTTGTTGGTATATAATTAATATTAACGTGAACCAGTGCCTCAGGCTCCTTAGTCCAGTGCCACTCACAAAAGCCACCCAGTCACTCTCCAGTCCCTTCCTCCTCTGCCTGTATTTATTCAAGTTGAACATGAAAATGCACAGATGTCTCTTAATATACCCTTCAGTTCTCTGCTTGCATTGCCTTCCTCCTATTGAATAGAAAAGAAGAGGTGTCTGTGGACATTTTATACCTGCCAAACGCTCTTGATTTTTCTTTGTTCAGTCCCATTTATACAGTCATAGAGCATTTTATGAGAATATGTCAATCTTATGCCAGGATAATGGACATTCCATTACACTGTCACTGCAGACAATGTTGAAAACATGAAGTGTAAAATCAGATTCATTACCTCAATTCTCAGAAGTGTGCGGCATATTAAGCAGAACGGGTCCTGTTAATAGTCAGTCTCATTTCTTATTTTTTTCTTCTTTCCAATTAATTAATTATATCTGTGATCCAGATCCAGAAGAGCTCCCTGCATCTTTTAATAGAACTGTATTCATACAAGGAATTTGAATGTTATCCTAAGTGTGGTTTTTGTAACTAGATGACGTGCAGAATAGAAAATCTTTTTGCTTTATATGAGACAATACATTTTTTCCTGATGATAATGGTCTAATAATAACAATAAAATGCACATGCTATAATCAGGGCCTCTGATATTTTATGCTGCTATTGCACACCTCCATCAGGGTCCGTAGTGGATGTTAGTTGTGAAATCCATTGTGTACCATCACAATAGGGCAAAAATCATTCTTCTGTCTTTAACTGGAGTTAGGAGCTTTGAAACCCAGAATGATGAAATCAGAAACACAGAACACAGGCACCGAACTCTGCATTTTTTGGTCATTGCAGAAATATGCTTTTTTTCTCATGGATATCAACACAGGATGTGGAACAAAACATCTAGGAATCTCTTAATGATCATCAGCATCATGTTAACTGCATAACATTGACAATATTTGTGAGGTTTTTTTACATGGATTCATTCAAAGTGACCAGAGTGAAGCTTATTAATCTTCTCAAATGCACAGGGAATGTCATCTGAAAGGTCTTGCTCATTTAAGTTAAAAGAAAAGTTAAAAGACTCTAGTTCAGAGTTTTGTGTCATCCTCTGTAAAGATGCATGATGTGGGTACAGTAAATATCTCCAAATGCACAAGACACATTTAAATGAATTATTTGTTGCAGCAGTTCTGGTCTCCATTCAGACCATGTAAAATCATTCCTCACCTTCAAGCTGATGTTGGGGCCTTTTAGTACAGCATTGATGTGTGACATATTAGGAGATGCAGCGATCACTAGGGGCAAAATGAACAGCAGTACCATTTCTAAAAATTCTTTCTTGGTCTTTGGAATGACCTCCCGATTAGCCATTGAACTAAAATATGAAAGTAGTTCAGGCCCAAATGCATTGGCAACTTGCTGGGAGCCAGAGGGTCACTTCTAATCTGCATGTGCATTTATAATATTTACAAAAAAATGAACATGCTCAAGTAGTATCTGCATATCCTCATGTAGTCCTTGAGCAATGAATAGAAATCTGCCCTTGCTGGATTTCAGTGTCAGTGAACTCGCCAACTAAACAGTGTTGTCTCTGGGAGAACAGTGACTATGGAATACATGTTGGAGGTGCCCATGTTGTGTCTGGCCCTATACATGCACTGAAGACAGACTTTTGAGTCTGATATGCATTCTTGACACAACTCTCCATTTCCTCCTACAAGATTTGAAGATTCTTATAGAAAATATCTACTTGGACCAGTGCAAGTCCTGTAGGGCAGACTTTCGGAGCGTGAACACTGTTGCTCAGCTCTTCTGAAAATCTGCCCAAAAGTGTCGCAGTGGGAACTGCTGGGTGCTGAGCATTTCAGAACCTCTGACCCTTATTTAGGTGATTTAAATGGCAACAGAGAAAATTTTGCCCAATGGTTGGTGATAAACACTTGGGAATGTGACCTCATCCTGACTTCTATAATTTTCCTTCAAAATCCTGCACTGTCCACCTACCATAATGCACAGTGTTCACTCATTACCTTACAAGATAACTCCACGTAAAATTGTTTTGACTTGTTTTATTTCTTTATTGTCCCATAGAGCTGAGCTTGGAAATGTATTAATTTGATTTTTGGTCTCCAGGGAAAAAAGGGATCTCTACTGTTGTTCTCTCCTGGGAGCTAACAAAACAGAGCTGAACTGAGAGTGCTGGAGAGTAATGGGGATCTAAATGGTTTCACATTGCACTAGAATGCTCATCACAAATCACTCCCACTCTGCAGTATCTCAGGGACTCCCAATTCTCTCTCTGCTTAGATTTTCAATCAGTGACTCTATAAGTCTAAAGTGAGAAAACCAGAAGGCACATTTCTTTGGGACAGGTGTCGCTGCAGGCTCAGAATCAAAGTAGACTGCATGAAACTTCAGCCATTTGTTAGTGCATTTCTTAAACAGTCAGACCTAGGTGCCAGCGTTCTCCACGGGAAAGGTAAGTGGTTGTGAATCGCTCAACAGAAGCAATTTTTCCAGCTTGCTCAGTCTCAGGGATCAGCTCTATATTGGGGAAAATGAAGAGGAATCTTAAACCTTTAGCAAAACAAAAGCTAACAGTGCTTTGCCACATCAATGGAATTCAAAACCAGAGGTAATCCTAAAGCCCTAGGCTCTTCTGTATTGCTTGTTGCTGGTAATATGTATCACTTTCCAACTTCAAAGCACTTTGCATACAAAGACTGAGGGCTTACAACACCTCTCTGTGGTCAGGAAATATAAATAACTCTTTTAAAAGATGAGGAAAATTAAAATCAAGAGTTACCTAAGGCACAAGAGTAAGTCACTACCAGAACTAAGAGCCATGACTGGAACCCAGGAGTTTTAGGCCATGTCTCCATTTGCTGTGCTGGAGATTGATCTTCTGGCATTACATTTAGCAGGTCTACTAAGATCCACTAAATCTAACGCTGAAGGTGCCCACGGTCAGTGCTGGTACTTTTCACCATTGCAAGGAAGATGGTGCCAAGCTCAGTTTAAGTTTTGTCAACTCCAGCTACATAATTTACATAGCTGGAGTTGCATATCTTAAGGCAACATTCTGGGTCTAGACTCCAAGGAGTAGGTTATGGGGTGCCTGAGATCTGATAAGGCAATAAGTCCTCTATGGCAACATCAGTGTTTGCTTCCCTGTTTGTCCAGTAATAATAATACTCAATGCTATGGCCCACACAGGCTTTCAATATTGAGAATAGCTGGCTAGAAACAATTGCAGATTTTTTAAAAAATTTATAATGCCAGCAACCAAGTTATTCAAAAGTAGCTGGCAAAGTTGATTTTATTACAAGGTGATATTTGGTGATTTTGTTAAAGCCCTAGCTCCTGGAGTTATTGGATTACATGAGAAACTCAGTTTTCATTTGAAAACAGAGCAAGTTTCCAGCCCCAAGTAGTTACAGAGAAAAACCTGGAAATGTGACCCCAGTGCACAGCCTAAAAAATCAGAAGGAAAATTAACAGGGTGTCATGATTGCTGAAAGCCCAAACTTATAATTTTTGACCAGTTGGGCTTGGTAATATTGCAAAAGTGACTTACTGATTTTGAATTGCCTCCATTTTGGGGCACCCAATATGAAATCTCTCAAAAGGAGAGTGTACACATACCAAGATTTTGATTTATTAGATTGGGGAGTGAATCTGAATTCACTGAAAAGTTCAGAGCCTATGGTTGGAACAAGAAGCTTCTCTGAATATTGAAGTCCAGGAGCTTCAATGGTCCAATGCATTTCAGACCTTTCAGGATCTCATCAGGGGCTTGGCAGTTCTCGTCCTGGCTGACAATACTGCCGCGGTATATTATGTGAATGGACTGGGGATATTCCTCAGTGCTGTTAAGAGGCAGGCAGGCTCTGGCACTTTAATACTGAGAAAAAATATTACCTGGGATCTATGATAACCTGATGGATCATCTCAGCAGGAATTTCTCCCTGAATCACAATTGGTCTCTGAAGTCCAGCATCCTGTGGTCTGTCTTTAAGATTTGGGCATCCCAACAATGGACCTCTTTGCCACTAGAGAACATGACAAAATCCACTGCTTTCCTCACAAGGAGGTTTCAGTCTTGGCTCATTGGTCAATGCTTCCCCTCATCCACCCCCAGCAGCGAATTGGCACCCCTGTATGCCTTTCCTCCAATTTTGATAATCCCACAGGTCATTCCCAAGATGAATTTGGAGAGAGCCAAGCTCATTGCATCAGCATGGTTAAGACAATGTTCCTTCCCAAACTTCCGTGTGTTATTGGCTTAACCTCCTATTTTTCTTTCTCTTTCTTTTTCTTTGGGCAGCTCTGGGTGCTCTGCTAATCAGTTGGGTGGCATCTGAATCTCTCCTGAGGGGTTGCACAAATACTCAGCTTACAGTTTACACTGATGTCCATGGGCTAGGGCAGTAACCTAGGGTGGGAGCTGGCTGGTGCGGTGAGAATCAGGCTTGGCTCCATGGAGAGAGAGAAAGAGAGAGAGAGAGAGAGAGTGTGTGTGTGTGTGTGGAAGGGGTGGAGGTGGGGCTTGCTTTCCCCAGCTGGGTGTTCATCCACAACCCATACTGCTATCAGACAGGCTCTTCCAAGTCCCCTCTCATAAATAGTCCCTCCATTTCCATGATCCTCCTCTGTGTTCTTCTTCACCCATTTCAATTCATCTTTCTTGAACATTTTCAGGGATTCTTCCGATGAGGAAGGAAAGATGGTAATAATTTAATTCTCAACTCCCACACTGCCCCTACTTTATCACTGTAGAATATATTCCACGTGCCATTCGCTGTGAACCTAGCATTACTCTTGCTATGACTCCAACTTAGCTAGTACGCCTCATTTTTACCAGAAGCTTCTTAGACAAATGTCATTAGCTAGCTGAGGATCCAGCGTACCCTTCAAAAAATGTGTTCATCCTGGGGCTTTGAACTTTGGGAACTGCAAAGATAGAAATAAAAATAAAAAGTAGGTCATTGGTCTTCTAAATGCCATGCTTGAAAATAGAGGCTGGGGAATCCTAGCCAAAGCATTTGTTCCGCTTATGAGAGAGGAATTAGATGTACATTTCTAAAGAAATGTCTAAAGTAAGCAAAGTTTGGGATTTTTGTTTGACTAATTTATAGCAAAACCTTTTTGAAAATCCCTGGGATGGTGGGATTAAGAGCCAAGATCCTTCAAAATGTAGTTAACTTGGATTCAGAGAGTGTGGGTGATGTTGAAAGAGATAACTAGATGATAGCTAAGTGCATTCACAACTGTACTTAGATTTGGTATGGCTAAGGAACAGGCTAATTCTGCAGTCCTAATGCAGGCAAAACTTATTTGTGTCAAGTGTAGCTGGTGTGAGGACTGCAAGGTTGTGGCTGAAGCAATGTGTTTTTAATGTGGATAAGCTCGCTCCACAATCAAAACTGAAGATCTGAAGCATTTGTAAGAATAAAACAACATTGCAAGAGAGCACACTTATGTGCAAGCAAGAACAGCTTCATGTCCTTTGTTAATGACCTTGTCCGTAGACCCAGCAGTGGCATTGACTGGTCCCCAGATGGGTCAGCTTGTATCATTCACTAGCCAGAAAGACCGAATGACCTGACACAGGTCCTTTGTATGGGAGGGAAGGACAAAATCACAGCTTTATTTCTGGATCATTTAAAACATGGGTATGTCCGAATGTGTTCAAGAGGCTATTCCTATGCTAGTGCAGTGCTTGCCAAGTGTTAATTGTGTTAGCCTAATGACCTAGAAGGTGGACTTAGCAGCCAGGAAATAGGAACATGGAAGCAGTTGAGCCTGGGGAGACTGCTTAGACTTTGGTGTCTGGTTGTTCATGAGTCTGTTAATAGTCTGAGGTTTCAACCCTCCTCAGGACCGACAGAAAAGTCACCTGCTCTCAGGACAAAGCTGGCAGTTCTTTCAACCCACAGCAGAGTGCCACATGGAGGGCAGCTGAGTTTGAAAATCTGGCTCAGTATTTATTTTCTTTTTAGATACACAGTATATGTTTTGTCTTTTAAAAGGTAGTAATATTCTAAATGTTCAATTGCTCCAGTATCTCCATATGTTTCAAAACATCTTTTAAGACACATAGCTCACTTGTGAGGTAGGTAAGCAAGCATTTGCCAGACAAGTAAACTGTCACGGAGCAATTAAGTAATTTGTCCTTGACTGTACAGCAGTTTAGTTGAAAATAGAACTCATATCTCCATCTCCCTTGCTCTGATCACCAACTAACACCGTCATCCTATACTATATATATAATAGTAAGGTATCCATGGCCATGTCTATATTTACCTGTGGATTGATACTCCAGAGGTTGGTCTTCTGGTGTTCGATTTAGCAGGTCTAGTAATGATCCACTACATTGAATGCTGAGGAGTAAGGGAAGTCAACAGGAACATTTCTCTGTTGATCTCCAGCTGTGGGGATGGCACCAAAGTTTGAAGATTTTATAATGGTAATTTTGACAAACTTTATCTGCAGCTTTATACAGCTTTGCAGATATTAAGCTGTAATTGTTAATATGAAATAATAATTTTGTTTCCATCTTCCATTCATGTTGCTTTTGTCAATATTAAGACTTTGTATTTTGGGGGGCTCATAATTAATAAACAAGGTGGATAACATTCTGATGGTTTCTAGCACAAAATGAACAATGGCATTTTGTGGACTGAAATACAGCTTTGGATAGTTCAATATCACAACACAGTAAAATATTGATTTATTGCAAAGCTTGGGACACTTTCTGAGTATTAAATGCAAACTGGCTTTATTAACTATTTGATTACTTGGCAGCTTTGGTTCATATAAGGCAAAGGGATCTAATCCATGTTTATTCATCTGAGCTGACAATTAATAACTGCTTTCCCTTTCAATGAAAGAAGCAGCAGATCTCGGGAGCAGGGGTTATTGTGATTTTTCAGCTCCACTTGGTGATAGAGAACCCAGTGTGATGCTTTGTGTTTCCAAAGGAAGGCTTGCATTGAGGCAGTGCTGTCTAGTGGCTAGAGCACTGGGCTGGAACTCAGGTGATCTTGATTCTATCCTTGATCATGCCACTGAGGTGCTGTGTAACTTTATATACACAATTCACTTTCCCTCTAGGTGCTTTTCTTTCCTCTCCTAGCCTTTGACTGATTAAATTGAAAAGTCTTTGGGTCAGGGACCCCTGTGTTTGTACTGTGGTGGGCACAATAAGGCATCTAGATGCTATTGTAAGACTAGTACTGATGATGTTAATAATAGCATGGTCTCAGATCTATTCCATTTTGCATAGCTTAAGCACCTCTTGCTTCAGTATGGGTATGTGCCAAAGCAGTACATTCTGATTAATGCCTTCTAATAATGGCCCTACAAATACATCACAGACAACTTCACAGCTCATTACAGTCTGCCCAGGGAGATTCAAGTAAAAGGAACTGGAGGTCACTGTATGATTTGCAATGCAGCCAGATCTGCACTCTATGCCCAGGCAAAAATCTTGTTTAATGAAAGCACTGTCTGAGGAAAGAGGGCAGGGTTAGCACCACAAGATTCAGAGCTGTTTGATTCTAGTCTCAGAACATCCAGCTGCTTCTTTGATGCTTATCTGTGAAACTTGGCTGGAAATCCATTGAGAACAGGCATTCTAGTAAGATTCCGGGAACTTACTGGTTTGGCGCTGGCCAGAAACAGAACAGCTTCCCTTGTAGTTTTGGCATCTTGGAAATTCAAGGCATGTACAAATGAAATAGACTAAGTAATATTACAGTACCTTCTAAAATGGCCAATTCTAAAACTGACCCCAGGGAGAGGCTTTCTTGATTTACAGCTACAGTAATTCACTCATCCCTGGTTTTTATGCACCAGTTTAACGTCCCATGCTGTCAGGATTAGTGGGTGGGAATAGGAGGAAAGTCACATAGATTTCTTCCATCACTGAATTCCAAATCTAATGCCAACACTCGCATTGAATTGTGCATTACTCCACTGAGAGCTCAGTGGCTTCCCGTTTGTATGATCAGTGCTAGAGTAATTCACTTAGTAGGACCATCCCTGGAGTAAGAAGCTATTTGGTTTGATTGAGGGGATTGGAGACTAGCCTCAGTGTTCTTAAATAGCATTGTAGATAACTGTGATAGTTTTCTAGGGATGAAGAATGTTCACTTCTGATATTTCAGAATAAAGGGGGAAACTAGGATGCTTGCTGCACAGAAGCTGGGGGACTGCTGGTTCTATATGTGCAACAACAGCTTCCTCTAATGGAACTTCATAAAGAAATCTGTTTCACTTGTGAAGCTGTTGTAGAAATGTTGTAAATGCAGGTCTATGCTCTTAACTGTCTATCTTGTTTCAGTCAAACCAGTTTGGGCATCTGTGAGAAATAACAATGTTTAAAGACTGACAGAGGTATTTGGGCATAAGGTTTTATGGGTAAAACCCCACTTTGTCAGATGCATTGGAGACAGTGCATCTGATGAAGTGGGTTTTTACTCAGGAAAGCTTATGCCCAAACACATCTGTTAATCTTTAAGGTTCTATAGGACTCCGTATTGTTTGCAGATACAGACTAACACAACTACCCCTCTGCGACTTATGAGAAATAGGTGATCCAATCTGTGGAATTTTTGTGTGTATATTTTTTCACTACTTTGAAGATATATAGTAATGGAGGTTTGCAGCAACTGGGAAGTCCTTAGAGAGAACACCCGCTAGAAAAATGAAATAAGTATGGTCTGTGGTGCACAAAAGAGAAAATGAACTGACTAGAAGCAAATGGAATAAAGAAGGTGGCATGGGAAAGAGAAGAGATATTACAGAAAATGGACTATAGCAGCTGATGGGAGCAGGGAAATAGAAGAACTAATGAGAAACAGGAAAGGAGGTGAAATGGGAAGTTTAGGTAAATCAAAACCTGATTTGGCTCTTATCAACACTGGTGTGAATCAGGGATGACTCACATTTAATTCATGCAGTTACACCTATGTGAGACTTCTGTACCAGCTTGCTGAATCATGACTTTATGACCCAATCCTGCTTTTCTTAAAGCCAATAATAAGATCAGGGACTGACTACCGAGGTGTAACTAATAAAATATGGGTAGGAAGCTTTGCTGAAATGATACAACAATATAGTAATTAATGTGGATTATTCAAAGTATAAAATTGTTCCTGCCCCTTACACAAATAATGAATTAATAATCTCACAATCAGTTAACAAAACCAGAGTGAAATTCCTTGCAGCTTTCTTACTTCCCTCCCCCAGGGTTTTATTGCATTTGCATTCTGCTCTTGTCACCTCTGATCAAAGAAAGATAAATTCGTTCTTTGGTAAGGACCAGAAACGCTTTCCTGCAGTACACAGAATAATGGCCTCTTCTGAATATTATTCACATATCTCTCTTTGTACTTGTTGTTTCTCCATATCCTTGGTTGTTGTGTATACCATAACTCTTAGCATTTTTCTCTAAGGCCCCTCAAATAATGGAACAAATGGCTCAGGGGACTGATACAGCCTTGCTAAGACTTTATAATAACTGGCTTACGCACAGTGTAAGGGTGGGAGCATTGTCACATGATGGCTGTTGAGTCACCTGTGTGAAGAATCTCAGTCATGTTCCAATGTCAAAATCTCCATTGCAGATGGCACTCTTGTCTTTTCCCAGCAGAGACACTAAGGTACGAATGGCCATCTACACTGAGCTTCCCTTCATTTCACAGATGGACTCTCCAGACCAGTGCGACATTGGTGAGGTGTTGTGGATGGGCACTTCTGTGGCCTTACTTTCTTTTGGATAGACAGGATTTGACAGTAGTATTGTAAGCATTTAAATATCAGGCTCAATAATCATGAGATTGGATTACAAATTGATTTTTAATATTACATATTGGGTTCTTTATGTTTGCCTTCTGTTCTCTGAGTCATTAGGGTGCAGGCCCATCAACAGAGGAGAGGGGGAATTGGGAATTTTCCCTAGGATCCTGTGATTCAAAGGGACTCTGGGCTCCCAACTGCTATTGCATGCTCCGTGGGGATCTGAGGACGGGGGGGGCGGGGGGGAGAGCAGTGTTGTGCTCTGGATGGCATGGAGGGCTGGCTGATCTGGCCTACCCCTTCTGCCTGGCACCCCTGTCCCTTCCAGACCTTCTACACACCTTGCCGGAGGGCATGTGGAAACTGTTGCCCCCCTGTTAGTGTATGCTTACACCTTGTTTTCAGTCTTTTTTCCTACAGCTGTTAAGGCAAGAAACTTACTTTAAAAAAATTAAAACTGAGATTCTCAGGTATTCACTTGTCTTCAGGAGCAGGAGCTTTAAGAAAACCACTGAATGGCATAAGAGTCATTCTAAAAACGTGAGACCTGGTAGTGTAGCTGCCAGAACTGTCCACACAATAACTTTCACTAACACTAACTAACACAAAATTACCATATCTTTATATTTGGTTAGTGGAAGATAATTATATTTTACTTAAATAAGGAAACATAAAATAGTATCATCTTAGGGTGGTTGCAAGATTGAAGACACTGAGTCAAGGAGGTAATTAGATTCAGAGAAACTCAGTCCAAGTCTACACTAGACCCAGCAGCTCAGCAAATGCTCCCATTGGCTTCCCTTTCTTCTCACAGAAACAGGAGTGCCGGACTCCAGTGGGGGCACCCTCTGAGTTTGATTTAGTGAGTCTTAAATAGACTTGATAAATTTAACTCTGGAAGATCAATCGCAGCAGTGGTGATCTTCCATTTAGTGTACTGTAGACAAGGCCTCAGAGTGGTCAGAAGAGTTCATAGACCGAGGTTAGATAAGAGGCATTAGGAGATCTGAGCACATGAACAGGGGTTCTATGGTGGGTTTCTGAAGCCCTGAAGAGGAGGGATGTGTGTGTGTGTGTGTGTGTGTGTGTGTGTGTGTGTGTGTGTGTGTGTGTGTGTGTGTACATGTGCACACATTTTGAATTTTATTAACCTATTACAAATACTGCTGGTTAATACCTGTTTCAGCATTCCCAGAAACCAAATCTTTTTGCCGCTTCTGTAGCCTGTGCAACCCTAAATCAGGTGCTTGTGTGTCCTAATATCCTGTCACATGTGATTTAGGTCTTGTGCATTTCTGCTGCATCAAGCTGAAACAAAATGATTTTTATCCCTGCAGTTAGGTATTGGATGCAGTTGGACAAATTGAAATGACTTTTGGGGAGAGCCATGGAGGAGAATAAAAGGGTTCCTTTGAGGTGTGGAGGGAGCATGATTTGTGCTTATTTTTAGTTCTCTCAAAAAAAAAGCTAAGTGAAAATTATAAATATATTTTAACATAAGAACATAAGAACATAAAAATGACCGTACTGGGTCAGACCAAAGGCCATCTAGCCAAGTAGCCTGTCTGCCGACAGTGGCCAGCACCAGGTGCCCCAGAAGGGGTGGACCGAAGACAATGATCAAGCGATTTGTCTCCTGCCATCCTTCTCCAGCCTCTGACAAACAGAGGCCAGGGACACCATTTCTATCCCCTGGCTAATAGTCTTTTATGGACCTAACCTCCATGAAATTATCTAGCTTCTCTTTAAACTCTGTTGTAGTCCTAATCTTCACAGCCTCCTCTGGCAAGGAGTTCCACAGGCTGACTATGCGCTGTGTGAAGAAGAACTTTCTTTTATTAGTTTTAAACCTGCTACCCATTAACTTCATTTGGTGTCCTCTAGTTCTTCTATTATGGGAACTAATAAATAACTTTTCTTTATTTGCCCTCTCCACACCACTCATGATTTTATATACCTCTATCATATCCCCCCTTAGTCTCCTCTTTTCTAAACTGAAAAGTTCCAGTCGCTTTAATCTCTCTTCATATGGGACCCATTCCAAACCCCTAATCATTTTAGTTGCCCTTTTCTGAACCCTTTCTAAGGCCAAAATATCTTTTTTGAGGTGAGGAGACCACATATGTACACAGTATTCAAGATGTGGGCATACCATAGTTTTACACAGGGGCAGTAAGATATTCTGTGTCTAATTTTCTATCCCTTTCTTAATCATTCCTAACATCCTATTTGCCTTTTTGACCGCCGCTGCACACTGTGTGGAAGTTTTCAGAGAACTGTCCACGATAACTCCAAGATCTCTTTCCTGATTTGTCGTAGTTAAATTAGCCCCCATCATACTGTAATGAGATAGTTGGGGTTATTTTTTCCAACATGCATTACTTTACACTTATCCACATTAAATTTCATTTGCCATTTTGTTGCCCAATCACTCAGTTTGGTGAGATCTTTTTGAAGTTCTTCACAGTCTGCTTCTGTCTTGATTATCTTAAACAGTTTTTTGCGGCGTGGGGACGAGATATAAATAGTACTAGGAATACTTGAGCAGTTTAATGTCTGTGCCAAGGAGACCTCAAGTGAGTGCTTAAACTGGGGTGCTGGCTAATGCCCGTAGGCTTTCACTCAGCCACTGGCAGCCGGTCTTCTTTGAATACGCCCAGTCACAGTCCTTCCCACTGATTTCTACACCAGAACTTCATAGAAATTTACCTGTTGATTGGCCTGTTGGGAATTCCTGTTCTCCATTGTGACTCCAGGACCCCACAGTCTTCATAAACTCAGACACCAAAAAACAGGTCCCTAAAGAAGAATCGGTTCTGAGGGCTGACATCTGGAGGACAACAGAATCCTAGCACATAAGCATGTATGACAACATTCAGTAGAGGCTAAAGGTAGCATCCACTCTGGCTGGAGGAGGCTTGAACTTTCCACAGGAAATGGTCTACATAATGGCTTACAGGGAGCTTTTGGGAAAAGGACCTGAATACAAGTGTTTCATATCGACTGTAATAACATCAGAATGAGATCAGAGCCCCATTGTGTGAGGCATTATGTAAACACTTGGTAAGAGACAGTCTCAATCCTAAAGAGTTTACAGCAGTGGCGGGCATCCTGGAGCCTGAAGGGGTTCTATGTGTGGCCCACGAGACATTCTGTTTACTGTTCCTAAAATGGGGTGGCACTTGCCTCTTGCAAATTCCCCCATCTGACCAAGTACATGTACCTGCACTCTTTTATTCTGAAAGTCTTTTTTGGCAACTCAGCCCTCCAGCTGAGTCACGCCCCTGTGTGAAATACAAACTCCTTGTGGGGCACAAATTTAATACTGGGCCATCTTGGTACCCTCTGTAATGTCTATTGAGTCTGTAGCCCACTCGAAGAGAGTGGTATCTCCATGGCTTCCCCTCATGGGGGTAGCTTCCTTGCCCTTATGTCAAGGCTTGTATCTCAGTCCATTGGACTCACCATAGCTTTCCCCATGGAGTTTTCTGTGGTGCTACCACTCCCTCAGCCAGCCAGTTATGGTCTACATCTCTTCAAGTCTCCAGAGACACTGACTTGACTCTGGTCCTGCAGCTTCTTCTTATTGGCCTTCTTGGTCCCTGATTGGCTGGCTCTTCCACAGCCACTCTAGTCTGACTGGAGGACTTCTCCATGGTCCTTTTCTGGGATAGAGTGTGGCAAGGCTACAAGCTTCTAGCAAGGGGCTTCGGGCCTGGTCCACCACATCACAGTTGCCAACACACAGGGTTCTAGATTTTGCTTGCTTTTTCTGCATAGTTTTTTTTCCTACTGGTCTTGCTAAAGTAACACACACATAAAGCAAGGGCACATGAAGCAAGGTGCATGCTTCTTGCACATAGCATTGTGAGATCTGTGCAATCCCTCTGTATCGAATCAGAGTGCAGTTATGATTCATTCCACACACCCTGCAAATTCTAGAAACGTAAGTGCAGTTAGCAAAATTACCCTATCCCTGGAGACCATCTTGATTATGACAATCTTGCAACCCATTAAGGTGGAAGAGACCCACTCATGTGGCCCGCTCCCTAGTGTAAGTTGCCCTTCACTGGTTTACACACTCAATATACAAAGGAGACAAGAAAAATTATCCTCATTTTAAAGATGGAGGCTGAGGCGTGGAGACTACATGGCTTCAGATAAGCTGAGGATGAGAGCTGGGTTTGCCATGCTCTTGCTGCTGTAGATACCTGGAGGGAGTGATTCCTGTAAAAGGTAATGGTGGCTCCTGCATCCTTGCAGCAGGAGAATTTGGCCTCCTTTATGTAACATCCAGAGAATCTAAGGCTATGTCTAGACTGCACTGCTTTTCCGGGATACTGGGAGGTATCTCAGAAAAGCAATGTGGCATCCAAGGACCACATCTGCTTTTTCGGAATTTTTTTTAAAAAAGCGGACGCGCTCTTTCACCATCCCTGAAAACCTCGAATAAGGGATGTGTTGAAAGAGCACTTTTTTCCAAAATTTGGCACTGTGTGGATGCGCCAAATTTTGGAAAAGCCTCTTTTGACAGTAAGGCGGAAAAAGATACGCAATTTGCAGCCTGCAAATTGCATATATTTTTTCCGATTTAACCCTGCAGTCTAGACGTAGCCAAAGTGAGCTTGTGTGGTTCAGAGGTATGTAGCCAAGACTTTTCTAGTCTGGTCATGATATCTCAAATTTATAATGGAAAAACATGTCCTAAAGAGGCATGGAATGGCTAATTAGGAGAGAAAGAGCTGGAAGCAACATAAGATGGAGGCCCAAGGGGTGTTTCTTTTTACAAAAGTGTTACATAGTTGTTGTGAGAACTTTTCATTTCACGAAGCAAACATTTTCAGACACCAGAATTCCCTATTTGCTAGAGGTTCCCTATTTACCCGTCTTCCTCTTGTCCAGCAGCCTCAGCAAATGGGCCTCAACTTTGTGCTTATTGAAAACCAGCTTGTGACATTTCCTTCTGAGAACACAGAAAAATAAAATAAAACCCTCTGCACCACAGTGTGACCCAAGAGCAAATTGAATTCAAACAAACCAGAAACTAAAGTGCTAGCACTGGGGTCAGAGCCTGCTTTCATTTCCACCAAAGTGGGTAAAGATGAATGGGCTGGTTGGGTCCAATGATTGGGTTCGTACTTGGTTTGGCAAATCTTGAACTAAGGAATAGAGAAAGCCCTGTGGGTGGGGAGCAGAAGGAAAAATAGGGTTGCAAGGGCAGACATATCTGGGAGCAAGGCAAGTGTCAAAGACATATAGAAGGTTTTGGGAATGGATGGGGAAAGAGCAGAAAGGGTGGAGGGAAAAAACCTGGTAAATAAAATACAGAGTGTACCCCATATTCCAGGGGTCTCTTCCACCTAGCAGGCTCAGCAAGGGGCTTGTCTGTCCATAAAGCAAAGCACAGGTTTCCTCATACTTAGAAAAAAAGATATGACTGTGTTTACACTGAATCTCCTTTAAAGAAACTAGGGCTGTCAAGTGATTAAAAAAATTAATCGTGATTAATCGCGTGGTTAAAAAAATTAATTGCAATTAATCATGTGATTAATCACGTGCGTAGTCCGGGATTAGCTGGAGTCCTCAGCTGATCCCAGCTCTTTGCAGTGCTGCCCCTTGGAAAGGCCGCCCTGGCATTTCCAAAGGGCAACACCGCAGGGGCCCGGGATCAGTTGGAGTCCCCAGCTGACCCCGGACTCTGTGCAGAGCTGCCCCTTTGAAGCACCACCATGGTGCCTCAAAGGGGCAGCACATTAGGAGCCTGGGATCAACTGGAGTGCCCAGCTAGTCCCCGGCTCCATGTTGCACTGCCCCTTTGAAGTGCCGCTCTGGCGCTTCAAAGAGGCAGCATTCACAGAGCCTGGGGCGGCACTTCAAAGGGGCAGTGCAGCATTAATGCCTGCGATTAACGCATTAAAAAAATTAACACATTAATCACAGGCATTAGCGCACATAAATTGACAGTCCTAAAAGAAACACAAACTGTCTGTTACAAAACCAAAACCAGAGTTGTAGAACCTCATGAGCTGCACCCATGCCTGATTTCATCATTGCTTTCTTATTCCTTAGTCACCTGAGCTCACAACAGGTACTCCCTGTGCCTCCTGACTGATTGGATACTGGGCCCAGCTGGTCACATGTTGGTCCCATTACACCACATAAACGTGCACATCAAGGATCTGATCCAAACCCCCCTGACATCTATGGAGTCTTACTATTCATTTAATTGGGCTTTAAAAGCATAAGCTACTAGCAGCAGTCTTGAGGTACAAGGAGCTGAGTTAATACTGGGTAAACACAGAGCCCATTTGGGAGGCTATATCACAGATCACTGGCAGCCTTAAATAGATTAAGTTTCAATTCTAACATAAAGAGCTAGCAGCTTCGTCCAATGCATCCCTCTAGACTATCTTAATAGCATTTCCTACATACTGCCGGGATAAAGAATAAAATGGAAGAGGCTGTTGTTCTGAAAAAAGAAGACCAGGAGGAATAAGGGTGTTTAATATGGCAAGGTGGCTACATACAAATGCAAGGATTATGGTGAAAGAAGAGAAGGGCTGTTACCAAATACTGGAATCTGTGCACTAATATTAAACAAATCCTGCTATGACTCTTCACTGCCATTCTCTGCACTCTTTCTACTGCATTGACTGTGATCCTGCTGCTTTTGTAAGTCTATGGCTTGTTCATAGCTAGTGCTACTAGCTACCCCAAAAGGGCAGATGGAAGTGCCAAGGCTGAATGGACCACAGAGAGGGGATCATGTGACTCTTTCTTAAATGGTCAGTGAACTCCAGGCTGCAAACCAGAGAGCTTTGGGAAGCATAGTGAGATCTCTGGACTAATCTCACTAGGGAACCATGTTAAACTGAACTCCTCAAAGCACAATAAAATATACTGCAGGGCATAGACCCCTGACTTTTATTTGTCCCTCAGGTGCTTCAGCCTGGATCCCCACTCCTTCCCCTGAAACTCTTTGCCTTTGTTCCGCCTCTTCTGGCCCCCTGTTCTCCTCCAGCCGCCAAAGCCACATCAGGGTTCCACCTGTGCTCCCCGTACCCCCTGAGTCCTCACACACCTGCCATGTACTGCTCTCCATTCTCACCCCAGCACTTCTGGCCAGATGTCAAACAGCTGACTGGCAGCACAGTTGAATAGTTGTGGCTGCTGGATGCTGAGCACCCATTTTTTTTCCATGGGTGCTTGAGCCCCTGAGCACCTACAGAATCAGTGCCTGTGATGCAGGGGACAATCCTTCCTAGGCTCTTAGGAGACAAATTAGCTGGTTGGTTGCCAGTCACTCTTTTCCCTTCCTATTTTCTGTGAAACCCAGCAGCCCTAGAATTTGACTGGGAGAAGCTCACAACCTAACCACTCATTTATTGACCTTTCCCGGGCACTCCTCCACCTTTCTTACAGTTAAAGCTCAGCAATGAAGAGTTCCTCTTAGTAAAGCAGAAAAGCAGCCTCATCCGTCTGCATGGCTGATGGTAAAATGTAGCAGTAACAGCTGCCAGAGGCAGCCTGAGGAGAAGATTAAAAGTACAAAGGGACTGTAGGAAAAGATTACTTCAAAAAGTCACTTAGGGTCTAAGTAATAATCCTAATAAATACTGCGCACGGTAAGTATTTTTCTCAGTAATGCCCTTGCCATGTTAGCTGGGGGAATGCCATGCACGCTCAGCTTAGAGATCTTGTCATAATAATGGAAAGTGCAAGCAGTAGCAAACATAATCTGAGTGCATTTGTTTATCTCAAAAATGTCTCCAATCCTATAATATAGACCTACAGAGGTCATCTTTAGAATGTGCAGCAAAATCCCTCCTCTGGATTTACCCATGCTGTGCTTCCTGTTTACGTGAGAGAGAGTGTGCGTGTGTGCATGTGTGTGTTGGACAGCTGCTTGTTTCAATTTCCTTTGGCGATAAACCTGGGCAGAAGGCAGGCTGAACAACTGGGCTATGACCCCATCCTGCAATCCTTACTCACTCACATCGCGCTAACTAACATGAATATGGCTCCCAGTCTGGCAAAGAGGATCTTTCAGGGTATGATTATACATCAGCTTGGTGTGATAACACGTCAGCTGTTTTTAAGTTTCTTCCATACAAAGTCTGAGAGGTGTGCCCACTGCTTGCATTGTCCCAGTAATTTTGAATTCAAGATTAATATGGTACATTTAGATGCCCCTCCTTACTTAAATGTTGTCACTGTCTAGGAAATGTTTATTATCACGTATGAAATGGCTGCTGAGAATTCCTGGGAAAATTCTCTGGGCACCAAAAGTCATTGTTGCTCTTGCTATGGGCTTCATTCTTTATTGCTTGTGTACCCAGTTGACTTCAGGGGAGATGGTTCATGTGCTTTGGGATGCAAATTGAGGGGAAAGGCTAAACTGGTTTCAGATTTGAAAGGAGCCACTGGGATCACAATATTAATATTTCCAGCCCCAAGTGTTCAAAAATCATGAGTCAGATTTCAAAAGAATCATGAGATTGGCTTAAGAATCATGAGGTTTTTTTTAATTAATAATCAATGAGGGGTTCTCTTTATTGAAAACATGTGGGTTAATGTTTTCAATGTTTCTCCTATCCAGGAGGGCTAGACACTGCTTGCTGTTTCATGAAAGCTGGGGCCTTGTCTACCCTTACCATTGCCAGAATTGATCTCCCAGGTGTCAATTTAGTGGGTGGTCATGCTCCCATCGACTTCAGTACTCCATCGTAGCAAGAAGAGTAAGGGGAGTCAATGTGAGAATTTCTACGCAATGTGGGAATTGAATCCACGCAATGTGGATTCCACAGTAAGTCAAACTAAAGTATGTCAACTCCAGATACACTATTCATGTAGCTGGACTTGGGTACCTTAATACAGCATTGCCCACTACTGTACACCGGGTCTCAGAGTCTTGGGTATGCACATGACTCCAGGAGGTGGAGCTTTATAAAAACAGTGACGCTTGTGGTAAAATTGTGAGGGTTGGCAATGTTGCAGTATCCTAAAAAGCTCTGTGCCTGTGAAGCCAGGAAACGAGGGAAGAAATTGATTTATCTGACCCTGAGAATATTTGGCGCATGGGTAGAGATTTGCACCAGCACTTCTGCCTTTTTTCTGGCTTCTTATTCTTCTGATGATTCAAGCCTGACTGTCAACTCCTTGCTGGTTTCACCTAATCCATTCACCCCGAGCAGAAGTCAAGCAGGGTTTTGTGACAATTTAAGGAGGTGCCTTGTTTTATTCAAAGCTTCTATGATGTGTATCAGTGTTAATTAGCCATGTCAGATTCAAGTAGGGGGAGGGACCTGGATGAAACAGGACCTCAGCACCACTCAACATACTCTGCAATACTCTTGTTTCCCTTCAAATCTCTCCTATCCAGCTGATCCAAATTAAACAGTCATGGTCCCATGACAGTTACAGAGTTTGCAATGTTTATCTTTCCTAGAGACAAAAGTGTTAACAGGTTGTAAATTCAGGCTAAGTTTCTGTACTGCCAGAAAGACAATCTTAGAGCCTCTATATCCTATAGATCACTCCTGAATATATATTTTTTCCATAGCCTCCCTATAATCCCTTAACTAATGCTGGGGAAAGGGTATTAGCTCTGAGTGCTGGGGAAAGCAGTTTTGCTGGGAGATATATTAGAAGCTTATATGACTAGTTTACTGTGTAGAATAATAATAATAATTGGCTGGGAATTTAAAGGAATCGCAAGGGTTAACAAACAATTAATTGCCAAAATGGTCCTGAGATGACCCAGATTGGAAGTTCCTAAAAGTCGGGGGGGGTGGTCAATGGACTTGCTGGACCCCTGGACAAGGATGGGGGGAGAAATTCAGCACCAAAAGGCCTGGGGCTCCTGCTACCACTGCTTCTGCAGTAGCAGTAGTGGTGGCCAGGAGGCCCAGGCTCTTTTGAATTGCCAGATCTAGGGGCAACTGCCCCCTTTGCCCCTCCCATCTGCAGGCCTATCCAAAGTGTTCACCATCAGGGGCTTTCTTTTCTTTCTTTCTTTCTTTCTTTTTTTTTTTTTTTTTTTTTTTTGGTTGCTATATTTTAAACATTAAAAATGGAACCCATCCAGTTCAGTGGAGCTGAGCTATTCAAAGCTACCTAAGGGATATGAGGCACCAATTCCCATCAACATGAATAGGAAGTGGAGCCCAGTGGGAGTTCAGTGCCTAAATACATGGGGTGCCTGTGGAAGATTTCACAAACAGTGCAAAAGGCCAGCCCGTGAGCACAGACACCTTCACCCACATCCGGGAGTGCCTGAGGTAAGGGAGAGAAAACATGGACCTTCACAGCACACCCAGGATGTCACAGATCCAAGCAGGGTGGAGCTAGGGAAGTGAGATCCATACCCAAAGATCCTTCACATTTAATACCCTGCTAGCAGCTGGCTTCTTGTCTATGCCAAAGAGGCGGCAGCTAGAGGCCTCTGTTGACTTGATTGTGTCACTATCATGGGGAGGGAGGTGATGTCTAAGGAAAGCCAGGCTCACCTGTTGCTCATGGGGAAGCAGAAGTAAAACTGGATGGTCACTATCATACTGTCCAATGGTGCCTCCCTGCGTCCATGTGCTTTTTCAGCCATCTGTCTGTATCCATCTGATGTTTCTTGTTGTATACTTAGATGGTAAGCTCTGTGAGGCAGGGAATGGCTTTTTGGTCTGTATTTGTACAGCACCTGACACAAAGGGATCTTGGTCTCTGATGGGGCTGGTAGTCACTACAGCAATACAAACACAAATACACTTGAACTCTTTAATCCAGCAACAGTGGTAAATGGGGTATGCTAGATTAAAGGATTTGCCTAAGCCAGTGAGGGTACTGTGGAGTCTGGGTTTAAGGAGTGGGGGTGGGGAGCTTACCTGGCCCTCTGCTTCCCAGGCCACACATGATTCCACACACTATGCCACTCCCAGACATTGCCCTCGCTGCTATGAGAACGATGGGGAAAAGTCTCAGTAGAAGCATGTCGCTGTACTGCCATTCCCCCAGCTGCGGGAGAGGAGGAGGGGCAGTGTGCAGAGCTGCTTCCTCCTCTCCCTGCCAGCAGTACGGAGCTTCAGGTTAATAATAAAAGTTTGTATCAAATCCATTTGTTGGCACAACATAAGATGTTTGATAACTTTGTTATTATTCTGCTCTACACCTGCACATTCCAGGTGCCCAGAACTGTAGTGTATAGGGAGAGGTACTTAAAACATGCCAATTACCATCTTTTGGAGGCCTTACCCTGATTGCTCCATGGCAAAGCAATGTCCTGAAGAAAAGGGAAGAGGTGATGGGCAAGACCTTCCGTAACAGAATGGCTAACTTAATAGGCAATTTCCTGCAATCTAGAAATCATAGATACCAAAAATTACCTATAGATGACCCATCATATGTACCAATGTCGTAGATACCAACCATGGAATAGTATTACCCTCAGTCTTATAATAGCACATGCAGTCCCCAGTTGAGTCTGGGGCTCCATTGTGTGAAATGCTGCATCTACACAAAATAAGAGACCCCCTCTTCTCCAAAGTTCTTGCAGACTAAATAGACAAAGGGTAAGAGAGAGGTGGTATCATTATACCCATTTATTAATAGAGAACAGAAGCAAAGAAGGATTTAGTGAATTGACATAGGTCACACAGGCAGTCTGTGGCAGAGCTGGGGTAGTCAGCTCTCCTGTGACCTAATCTGGTTACATCTAACCTAACCATACAATCATCCTTTCTCATTAGAGGTTCTGCATGTACTCAGGCCTCACTTCACCCAGGAATATGCGCACACACAACACACAATCAACCTGTGGAACTCCCTGCCAGAGAATGTTGTGAAAACCAAGACTATAACAGGGTTCAGTAAAGAGCTAGATAAATTCATGGAGGATAGCTCCATCAAGGGCTATTAGCCAGGATGGGCAGGGATGGAGACCTTAGCTTCTGGTTGTTCGAAGCTGGGAATGGGTAACAGGAGATGGACTATTTGATGATTATCTGTTCTGTTCATTCCCTCTGGGGCACTTGGCATTGGCCACTGTTAGAAGACAGGATACTGAGCTAAAGGGATCTTTGGTCTGACTCCAATATGGCTGTTCTTATGTTATGTTCCTAAGAAGAAACGAAAGCACTTTGTAAATAAAATAAATCTTGTTTAATTGTCACAGTTAGTCTCCTGCCTTAATTTTCTGGGTGCCTCAAGCTGACTGTAATCTGCTGATTTACTATGTAAGCAAAGAATTTATGTCATTCTCTTCTCTTATGGCACAAAGAGGTAGAATTTCTTTTGGCAGCACTTGAGAAGGTCAGAATGGATGCTAACTCGCATTTAAGCTGTGATTACTATGGACGGAGTGGCCACCAGGGCACCTGTACTTTCCTCTTTCCTCTTCTTTTGAAAGAACTCCCTCTTCCTCGTCCACACATGCCTTTTTCCGAAGGCGCTCTTTCGGAAAAAGGCTTCTTCCTCATAGAAAGAGGTTTGCCAATGTCGGAAAAATCCCTCTGTTCTTTCAATTTTTTTTTCAAAAGAACATGATTGCTGTGTGGACGTAAGTGAAGTTTTTTTGGAAAAACAGCCATTTTTCAAAAAAAACCTCTGCAGTGTAGACATACCCTGCATGTTAGCAAATATTACAGGCCGGAAAGGATTTGAAGCATGGAGAAGAGCAACCTAAAGGGGTCAGTGTTTGCTAAGTCGAAGCATTCAATTTTATTTATAACATATAGGCTGCGTCTAGACTGGCAAGTTTTTGCGCAAAAGCAGCCGCTTTTGCGCAAAAACTTGCCAGCTGTCTACACTGGCCGCTTGAATTTGCGCAAGAACACTGACGATCTAATGTATGATCATCAGTGTTCTTTCGCAAATACAATGACTCTCCCGCTCGGGAAAAAGCCCTCTTGCGCAAATGCTTAGAACTGTTTTGCGCAAAAAAGCCCCGATGGCGAAAATGGCTATCGGGCTTTTTTTATAAAACGCAGCGTCTAGATTGGCCACGGATGCTTTTTGCGCAAAAGCGCTTTGCGCAAAGCATCCGTGCCAATCTAGACGCTCTTTCGCAAAATGCTTTTAGCGGAAAAACGTTTCCGTTAAAAGCATTTGCGGAAAATCATGCCAGTCTAGACGCAGCCATAAAGTTTAGAAAAATTCTTACTGAAAAGTCATACAGTGCATCAGCTTTAAAACAGCATCTAAGAAGGTGAGATTGTTTTGTTTGCTCTATATGAAGCAGCAGTTGTTGATTTGAGACTAGGCTGTGTTGGGTCAAAGAACAGTGTGTAGGGGAGAGCATGACGTTTAAATGTCACACAAAAGATACCAGGGTAGGTAAAACCTTCTGAAAAGGAAACACTGGTAGGGAAGGGAAGGCTTAGTGCTAGAAAACTATTTCAAACTTGATGTCAGTCACTAGTGAAATTTAGAGGAGTCATCTCAACTCAGACTGTGGTTTAGCAGCAGAATCATGTGTAGGGTTTTTTAGCTGCTAGATCTCGTATCAGTATCGCAACAATCCCACAAAATACAGCACAATGGGGAGTCTCTTGTGAGATGCTCCAAATCATAGTAGGAAGGTGCTAGAATTTAGTATTGGGATGCAATGGCCAAACTATGGCATAGGAAGGAATTTGCAGAGCTCTTAGCTTGTCCTCTCAATATCTTATTATTGCAGGTGGTATCAGCCTATCATAACCAAAAACACACACCCAAGATTTTAATTTAAATGAGAAAATTGTAATGTGAGAAGGCTTCAAAGACTCCTAGAGTCATAAATCACATCTTCCACTGTAGCTGCGATTTAATTGCTATTTGGATGTACTGCATTTATCAGATGCTCACTGCATATAGTTACTGATAAACGTGTACTTTCTTGTAATCTGACAGCAGAAGAGACACCAAAATGCAATAACAATGACAAGATTTGTATGTGTACTTGATCTGAATACATTAATTATGTTTGTCTCCAAGTTTTACCCTTTAGGAAGCCTGAGACATTTTAGGCTTAAATGAAAATTTGCAATGAAATTAAGGACTTCCATTTTTTATTGGAAATTGTGAATTTAAACAAAATTGGTTTACCATTGTGAGTGTTTTTAAAGTTCCTTTATTTAGTTTTGAAAAGAATTATCCAGTAACTTTCAAATATAAACTGTCAAGTACTGTCTTCTGTGAAGTCAAGATGGTGTTTGTTTTCCATGCTGGCAAAATGTTCTAACTCTCTATTGGAGATAAGAGGGAAGATGCCCCCAAATCAGTCTGAGACAAATATGAGGTAAAAGGGGATTTGGGGGATACAAATAAATAACCACAGAGCTCAAGAGGCAACCGTCAAGCTTACATCACTCTACATTCTAACCACTATGTGGGAAAGGGCTTCAAAACCATCCTTACAGAAACATTGATCCAATGCTAACTTGAAGCTGACTTCGCCACTATACTGTCCAACTCTGAAATGAAGGTCATTCATCTCTCCGCGGTGCAGTTTATTTCTGCCAATGATAAAAACTACAGACCCCATCCAGCAAAGCACATAATTAGCTTTCAGAATGGGAACAGCTGTATGCAAGTCAATAGTTCTGTTCATGGGCGTCAAGTTGAACATATGCTTCGGTGCTTTGCTGGACTAGGGCTTATATTTAGATCTTTCCCCATCCTCTTTTCCTCCCTCCATGTGGTTCTCCTATGGAGGATGAGGAGGGAGAGTGCACACTTCCTCCTTTCTTAATGTACTGCTTTCTGGAAGCAAGCAGGACTCATAAAATCATAGAACATTAGAACTAGAAGGGACCTCGAGAGGTCATCGAGTCCAGTCCCCTGCCCTCATGGCAGGACCCAGTACAATCTAGACCATACCTGATAGATGTCTATCTACCTGCTCTTAAATATCTCCAGAGATGGAGATTCCACAACCTCCCTAGGCAACTTATTCCAGTATTTAACCCCTCTGACAGGCAGGAAGTTTTTCCTAATGTCCAACCTAAACCTCCCTTCCTGCAGTTTAAACCCATTGCTCCTTGTCTTATCCTCAGATGCCAAGGAGAACAATTTTTCTCCCTCCTCTTTGTGACACCCTTTTAGATACCTGAAAACTGCTCTCATCTCCCCTCTCAGTTTTCTCTTTTCCAAACTAAGCAAGCCCAGTTCTTTCAGTCTTCCTTCATAGCTCATGTTCTCTAGACCTTTAATCATTCTTGTTGCTCTTCTCTGGACCTTCTCCAATTTCTCCACATCTTTCTTTAAATGTGGTGCCCAGAACTGGACACAATACTCCAATTGAGGCCTATTCAGTGCAGAGTAGAGAGGAAGAATGACTTCTCGTGTCTTCCTCACAACAAACCTGTTAATGCATCCCAGAATCATGTTTGCTTTTTTTGCAACAGCATCACATTGTTGACTCATATTTAGCTTGTGGTCCACTATGACCCCTAAATCCCTTTCTGCAGTACTCCTTCCTACACAGTTGCTTCCCATTCTGTATGTGTGAAACTGATTGTTCCTTCCTATGTGGAATACTTTGCATTTGTCTTTATTACATTTCATCCTGTTTATCTCAGACCATTTCTCCAATTTGTCCAGATCATTTTGAATTATGACCCTGTCCTCCAAAGCAGTTGCAACTCCTCCCAGCTTGGTATCATCTGTAAACTTAATAAGTATACTCTCTATGTCAATATCTAAATTGTTGATGAAGATATTGAACAGAACCGGTCCCCAAACAGACCCCTGCAGAACCCTATTTGTTATGCCCTTCCAGCAGGATTGTGAACTGTTAATAACTACTCTCTGAGAACAGTTATCCAGCTAGTTATGCACCCACCTTATACTATAGAATCATAAAATCATAGAATCATAGAGCTGGAAGAGACCTCAGGAGGTCATCAAGTCCAGCCCCCTGCCCAAGGCAGGACCAATCCCAACAAAAACAACTCAGCCAGGGCTTTGTTAAGCCAAGACTTAAAAACTTCTAGGGATGGAGATTCCACCACCTCCCTAGGTAACCCATTGCAGTGCTTCACCACCCTCCTAGTGAAATAGTTTTTCCTAATATCCAACCTAGACCTCTCCCACTGTAACTTGAGACCATTGCTCCTTGTTCTGCTATCCGTCACTATTAAGAACAGCCTTTCTCTGTTCTCTTTGGAACCTCCCTTCAGGAAGTTGAAGGCTGCTATCAAATCGCCCCTCACTCTTCGCTTCTGCAGACTAAATAAGCCCAAATCCCTCAGCCTTTCCTCATAGGTCAGGTGCTCCAGCCCCTAATCATTTTGGTCATCCTCCGCTGGACCCTCTCCAATGTGTCCACATCCTTTCTATAGTGGGGGGCCGAGAAATGGACACAATACTCCAGAGGTGGCCTCACCAAAGCTGAATAAAGGGGAATAATCACATCTCTGAATCTGCTGGCAATGCTCCTCCTAATGCACCCTAATATGCCATTAGCTTTCTTCTCTACAGGGGCACACTGTTGACTCATATCTAGCTTCTCATCCACTGTAATCCCCAGGTCCTGCTAGTTAGCCATTCGGTCCCCAGCCTGTAACAATGCTTGGAATTCTTCCGTCCCAAGTGCAGGACTCTACACTTCTCCTCATTGAATCTCATCAGATTTCTTTTGGCCCAATCCTCTAATCTGTCCACGTCACTCTGGACCCTATCTCTGCCGTCCAGCGTATCTACCTCTCCCCCTAGCTTAGTGTCATCTGCAAATTTGCTGAGGGTGCAATCCATCCCCTCTTCCAGGTCATTAATAAAGATGTTCAACAAAACCAGTCCTAAAACAGATCCTTGGGGCACTCTGCTAGAAACCGACTGCTAACCTGACGTTGAGTCGTTGATCACTACCCATTGGGCCCAACAGTCCAGCCAGCTTTCAATCCATTTTATAGTCCATTTATCCCATCCATATTCCCTTAACTTGCTGGCAAGAATATTGTGGGATACCGTATCAGAAGCTTTGCTAAAGTCAAGGTATATCACATCCACTGACTTTTCCAGATCCACAGAGCCAGTTACCTCATCATAGAAGCTAATCAGATTGGTCAGGCATGACTTGCCCTTTGTGAATCCATGTTGACTATTCCTGATCACATTCCCCTCTTCCAAGTGCTTCAAAATGGATTCCTTGAGGATCCCCTCCATGATTTTTCTGGGGACTGAGGTAAGGCTGACTAGACTGTAGTTCCCTGGATTGTCCTTCTTCCCTTTTTAAAAGATGGACACTACATTTGCCTTTTTCCAATCATCCGGGATCTCTCCGAATCCCCAGGAGTTTTCAAAGATAATGGCCAAAGGCTCCACAATGACATTAGCCAACTCCCTCAGTGTCCTCGGATGCATTAAATCTGGGCCCATGGATTTGTGTATGTTTAGCTTTTCTAAATAGTTCCTAACTTATTCTTTCCCCACCAAGGACTGTCCATCTGCTTCCCATAGCTGCGTTGCCTAGTGCATTAGTCTGGGAGGTGACCTTGTCGGTGAAGACAGAGGCAAAGAAAGCATTGAGTAGTTCAGCTTTTCCCACATCTTCTATCACTAGATTACCTCCCTCATCCAATAAGGGCCTCACACCCTCTCTGATCCCCCTCTTACTGCTAACATGCCTGTAGAAACCTTTCTTGTTATCCTTCATATCCCTTGCTAGATGCAATTCCAGTTGTGCTTTCGCCTTCCTGATAAGTCCCCTGCATTCTTGAGGAATATATTTATACTTCTCCCTAGTCATCCATCCAAGTTTCCACTTCTTGTAAGCTTTCTTTTTGTGTTTAAGATCATCAAGATGTCCCTGGTAAGCCAATCTGGTCGCCTACTGTATTTGCTTTTCTTGCTGTGCATCGGATGGTTTCTTTCTGTGCCTTTAGTAATGCTTCTTTAAAATACTGCCAGCTCAATCTAAGTTTATTTGCCTAGTTTAATGATAAGAAGATCATGCGAGACTGTGTCAAATGCCTTACTAAAGTCTAGGTATACCACGTCCACTGCTTCTCCTTTATTTGCAAGTCTCATTATCCTATCAAAGAAAGCTATCAGATTGGTTTGACATGATTTGTTCTTTACAAATCCATGCTGGCTGTTACCAATCACCTTATTATCTTCCAGATGTTTGCAGATGAATTCCTTAATTACTTGCTCCATTATCTTTCCTGGCACAGAAGTTAAACTGACTGGTCTGTAGTTTCCTGGGTTGTTCTTATTTCCCTTTTTATAGATGGGCACTATATTTGCCCTTTTCCCGTCTTCTGGAATCTCTCCTGTCTTCCATGATTTTTCAAAGATGATAGCTAAAGGCTCAGATACCTCCTCTATCAGCTCTTGCCTTTGTTTTACCTTGCTGGCTGACTGGCTTTCTGTTTCAAGGGCTGGAGTGAGTTCTTTGCTAATCAGAATCCCCATGAAAGGAGAAGTGCAATGTTGTGGAAGTTCAATGACCAGGATAGGATTTCAGGCCTTTGAAGTCTTAATGTGATAGGGTAAGCCTTGAGCCTTGATTGGTGGGTTACTATTTCATGGAAAGCATGTAGTCAAAATGGCCTAGGAGGTCTGGCTACATTCATGCACAATGTAGCTTATGGTCAGAGCAAGGCAAACAGGCAAATTTACTTAGGTCCTACTTTGGACAGAGGTCTAAAACCAATGCTATGCTGGTGGGTACTTTAGAAATGCCACCAGTCTGTATTCTGAGATCTAATTCTTTGGGTGTTTGGACAATCAAATGCCTGTAGAAAATGTAATGGCTACTAACACCCCAGAGAGTAGCAGTGTGGGTGGACGGGGGATTACTTGCTTGGTTGGCTGATGGAAAACATGGCCCAAGGAAATGGAAAAGGAAGGGTAAAATAAAGTGGGAATGATGGAAGACAATAATTGACTTGCTTGTTTTTGACACTCTGGGTTCAATGAATTCAAGTGTGTCCTACCCCCCTCTTATGATTAGTCCCTCTTGCTATTGGGGAAAACAATTGTAATGCATGTTGTGCTTTAATTGGCCAAATATTCCAGGTGAGATGAGTGACAAGTTTCTCTGGGTTAGCAGAATGTGTTCTAGAAAAGGGAAGGATAAAACAAAGTGGCTGGCTGAGTGATCCTATGTGATTGAATAGGCACAGCGGAGAGGGAAATTGTTCAATTGGAGTGGGAAAGTGTGCTCTGAGGAAGCCTAGAATACCCAGATGCTTGTCATCTTCACTTATTGTCACCCACCACATTTGCCACAGTTTAGAGAATGCAGTATGTGTGTAAATGCTACATGGATGAAGCAGGTAAATGTAGGAGACTAGCAAACAATTTGGGCCATGGTCTTTAGTTTAGCCATACAACAAGGTCAACCAGTCTTTGGAAAGGAATTAAATAGACTTTTCCCTGCTACCAGTCAGATGTAAGTAAATTAACATTTAAGTGCAAAAATTTGTTGTATGCATGTACAGACCTACTTAAAAGTACATAGTACTCAATATGGTCTGACCTAATTCTGAATCGTCCATTGACCTTGTTATATAAAACTCAGCGCCCCTTTTATAGGGAGAGTAATAGTTTACACTGCTGCATATTTATTTAGGAAGTTTAGTCTTCTGGGTATTCATACCCTAATTCCAGTGCTAAGTGCAATCACACCATTGATTTTCCTTACTAAATGTAACCTACTTTACTCCTGAATAGTATGTTTCTTTAAATGGGTTTTACATAATAGTAGATGGAAAGGCCACTCATCCTAATGCCCATTATTGTAGTTAATTAACAAAATGGCGTTGTAGCCAGGGTCTCTTGTCCTCTGGTAGTGGGTTGTACCACTAACCTTGGCCAGATAAAGTGATCCCTCTTATAAACAAGAGTCCATCCATTGACTATTTTGAGCTGAATGGTTGAAAGAGCAATTTGTAACTCCTGAGGAAATTGTAACTGAATCAAAATTCAAATGTTGTTAATCCAGTTTCAACTGATATTGTGCCATTTCAAAACTATTTTCAAGTGGAAGAGGCCCAAAAGGTCGAAGTGAAGGGTTTTACATATTTCTTTCTTATGTGTGATTTGAGCCCTTAAACAGTGGGTGTTCTTCACATTTCAATTTCAGAGGTTCTATCAAATTTCAATGCCAAGACAGCTGATTTTTTTAATCAAGGATTTATAAAAGATTTGTTAAAGTTTCATAAATAGTCAAAGGAGATCTGTTAGAATACCTGATTTTTCAGTTTGGTGATGAATTGAAGAATTGGAGCAAGGGGCAGGAAATGGTTTCAGGTAAATCCAAAATGGATTTGTGTGTGTGTGTGTACGTGTGGAGGAATAAAAATTTGATTTCTGGGGCAATTAGGCAGTTAGGTGTCTTGTAGGATTTTAAAAACCCACATATCTGCATCCTTAGCTGTTTAATAACCTTTCATAAGCTCGTCTTCAGAGCCTAATTTTTTATTGTGCTCTATCCCCTTGCTTCCAGGCTTCCATGGAGGTAAGCCCCATAAAGACAATAGGTCGGTGGCAAGAACAGCTGGATGCAGGCTGTTGCAAAATCAGGGTGTTGTAATTGACTCCTATGCACTGCATGCATGCACAAACATGTACACGAATCCAGCTCTGAGTGACTTTTGTGAGCTCTAGAGAAAGGAACTGTATCAGCAGATGGATAAGTCAATGCAGATGGATAAGTCTCTTTCATTCTTGAGGTCCTGTAATGCAAATTGACTGTCACTGAAATTAGAGTAATACATTTTGCACTTTGGAGAATCTTCAATCACTTTATAAACTCTCTTTAATTGAACCTGACAACATCTCCTGTTGATGTTATTTGAAGCATAGGATGAGATTAACTAACGTGTCCAGGGTGTCATGGCAAATCCATGGCAGAAATGGAAAGACAGACCCCAGAGCTAATCAATGAATAATTTTCTTTGTATAGTAAAGTTTTCAAAAGAACGTTTTCTTAGAATGGTATGATAGAGAGAATGAGAGGACTCACAAGACAAAAGGCAAGAAAATGAACTCTTTAATGCCCCGGAGTTACAAGTATATCAGAAGCAGGGAAGCAGGTTGCTTTAAAGAGCTGCTACTGAAATTCACTCCAGTGTAAAGAGTTCATATGAGATTCCTACGATGTATCAAAGGCTATTTATGTACTGCCTCTTATGTTGTAGGGATGTTAGAGTATAACTGATTAAATATTTAACCCATAAGCTAACGCTTATTTATTGGTTAATGCTCTCAGTTATACTCAGCCAGCTTCTGGAGCAGTAGCTTCACTCTGGCAGGGCAGCGAAGCCAACTCCCCAGGACCAAGATGGGCAAGGCTGAGTGCCCACAACATAGCTGCCTCCCTGGGAGCCAAGCTGGCAGGGTCTTGCAGCCCTGCTCCCCGGGAAGGCTTCACTGCAGGCTGTACACTAGAGAGCTAAGCTTTATACTGCAGAAGCTTCAGCATGGGTTACCATTTAAGGCCTGAGATTTTCAGTGGTTACACAGTTACTTTTTACATGATTTTTAACATCCCTATTATATTGGTATAACTCATGTCACTCAAGCATATGAATAAGCCACCCCCTGAGCAATGTAAGTTACACCCACCTCAGCGATGGTGTGGACCTTTCCACTGCCACTTGTGGGTGTTGCCCTAATTAAGTTGACAGAAGAGCTTTCTTCCATCAGCTTATACCACCTGCACTAGCAGTGTAACAGCAGCACTTCTGCTTTGCCACTGCAAACCCTGCAGAATAGCTATAGCCTAAGTGTGGATTCCTAGGACTTTGTGTGTGTCTCCCACATTGGGGCAAAATTCTAGTTACATGAGGAATTTTTGCAGAAATAGGGGAAAGAATCCAATGTGTGCCTTTTTCTACATTCACAATTGTCATAAATCTCCCCCGGGGAACCTGTCTTTCCCAAAAAGCTTCACAACATGAAGATGCCATGATCATGATTGTCCCTTCCAGCCATAAAGGCTGAACCTATGGAAAGAGATGTAGTTGATTTATCCAGTCAATAAAATTAAAAGGCTGCTGTTGGTTGACAAAGCACAGGTCTGCATTAATGTTATCCCTCCTGATTTCTTTACTAGTTTCAAATGGATTTAAAAACACCCTTAATGCTTTTCTTAATGCTGATGTGTTGAATTTTTCTGTGCTGCATTAGGAATGTCATGGTCATGAATTATCCTCTTCTAAATATTTCGCAATCGCTGCTCCCAACAGGGCCAAGGTGAAGAAGGGTGTGAATATTCTTAGTGCGAAGACCAGTGATCCCCGGCAATGGGATGTGAAGCAGGAAGTGGGGAATGGTGGAAAACATTCAACTACAACAGTTAGCTGTCAAAGGACAGCACCAAATTCAAGAAACAGGTAAGAACGCTCATGTCTACTCAGCCTTAAACTCATTTATAGCCACAATGTCATCCACTGCTTGAAAGACTGAAGGGTCATGTTAAATACTGCCCCAGTTGAGCTATTAAACCTTACAGCCTGGAAATCTGGAGATACTTTCGTTTACTGTGGTACCATGTGATCATTTATAACTGGGCATCTCACTTTTCGGACAATGAAACTCCTCAGATTAAACTGAAAAGCATAGATTATAGCTATATATTTTGTCACAATGAATGTCTTTTAAAGGTTTTTACTGAGCATAGATTTGTCTGGCTTGAGAGCTTTGACCTTGTTTTGGCTTTGATAGATTATTAAGTCATCAATGAACTCTTCAGTAATGAACTTTGCTAACTCATAAGCATTAGTGTGGGATCATGCAAAACTTTTGGTATTGACAGTGTTCAGTTTAACAGAGAAAGTTTGAAGGGTTGTTTGGATTTTGGGGAGCGATGAAGAGGGTATGTGAACTATTATTTTCCCCTGGATTTTTTCTGTCATGAAGTCCTTTGCACCTGGTTGGGTCACTCTGAAATACACCAGAAAGAGAAGTCTGCCTTTCTTCTCATCATCAGAAGTAAAAACTTACAGATATTGAGTAGATGTGAAAATCCAGAGAAACCAGATAAAGTATAAAATGCTTATGCTCTAGGACATAAGCCAACTACTAACTGCCTGGGCATAAGAAGAAATCCACATTGTGTCCAGTGCCATGTTTCTTGCACCTTTTATTGAAGCATGTAGTAATTAGCCACTCTCAGAGATGGCTCCAGAGAGCACTGGTTTGATCAGAATGGTGATTCCTATATTTCTGTGTTGTATGTGTTAAGAATTAATCCTGTAACATACCCATTTGACTGTTTCTCAGGTCCAGTCTTCTCCCTTTTCGGGCAATAAGAATTTCATTATAGACTACAATGGAAGTTAGTTTGGATCTCATTGCGCATTACTTTAATGAATGCTTACTGCCCTCCTGTGTATTAGATCCATGCTAATACGTGATCAATATTCAGGTTGAACCTCTCTAGTCAGCACTCTCTGGTCTGGCAATGTCTATGATCTGGCCTGATTTTAGTTAGCCAGTTGTCTGCTTATCATGGGTGTGACCAAGTTTCCCACTGTCCCATAAAGTTTGTTTACAGCCACCAGTCCCAGCTCTCAGTGTTCTGAGCTGCTATTTAGCTCTAATTTACCCATAAATGTCTTTTAAGAGCCCAGCAAGCAGTGGGAAGTGTTGGTAATATCGCTAGGCATAAGCTTGATTTTTATGCTTTATCTACTTATTTCCTTGTGCCAATGCCTTAAAATCATGTAACAACACTAATACTTTGTTGTGAAGAGAGCTGATCAGCCTTGGCTAGGCGTAGGCTTATATAGGGTGTATCAGTGCAGTCATACATTATTAAGCAGCACTACAAACATTGTTCCATTTATTCGCCTCAGTGAAATACAAACAAAAAGAGACCCACTCACTACAAAATTGACCTGTCATGGTTCAGCAAATTCTCTGTTTTGGCACTATCAGGTCCCAAAGGTGCCGAACTAGAAAAGTTCAACCTGAAAACCATGCAATGCTTGCTTGGTTGGTATTTCATGAATAGTCCAAATCTTAGCCCAGACTTGTGGCAGGTGGGTTATCATCAGTCTAATCAACTTTTAGTTGGTTTGTAACATCCCCTGCAATTGGTCTAATGATTTGTGCACTATTCCTTCAGGCACCGGGGAGTCCAATGAAGTTGTAATCATGTTTTTACTTTGCTCCCGGACAATGACAGTGCATAGCAAATGGTAGACTTCTATAAATTGTCGAAACATCTGTTGCCACGAGCAGCTTACTGATTCAATCCATCTATACTAGATATCACTGCAGTTAGTGGTATTTGTAATAAAGAGTTTGCAGGGGGAAAAGGAAGATTAAATCATTTAAGCCTGACAAATAAGGGTTTTAAAAAAATGTTGAAAGCAAAACAGGGTTTTGGAACAAGCATATAATGCCAAAGCCGAATGTAATTACAGCTGTGGAAATATAATAGTCAGGTTATCAAAACCCAAATTAAATCTTTTTAATCCAATTTGCATCACATCTAGTTAACCTATAAAATATTTTAACAGTAATTATGCAAATAAAAGTGAATGTGTTAATTAACACCTCTTACATTAGAGAATGTAAATATCCCCTTTGTTTTGAAAGCATGACTGGCCTGGAATTGAATGAAACGTTAATGCATTAGGAAGAATTGGATAGACAGAAACCTTGACGCCATTAGCTCTCCAACCACTGTGGAAGTATATACCAGCTAATGTACTGAAATACAGCTTTTACGACATGAAGCTGTATTAATGGGATTTCCTCCCTGAACACAATAATGAATGCCAACTAGCTGTCTCTGTACTGATTTTCCATGGGAGGTGGATACTGAGTGATGGACCTTATGGTTGTTATTGAGTGTAATTTGGAGCCCTCTTGGTGCAAAGCACAAATATTCTCTCAAGCTAATTTAATTTGGCTCAGGATTGTAGGCCCCTAATGGCTTCTTTCTCAATTGCCATCATTTTTTTCAAACTAGTGTAGCAATGCAGTGTATACAGCATAAACCGTTCTGTTGTGTGAGGTCAGATTAGAAAATGTGGGGTTCTGCTTGGGAGTTTCAGCTTCAGTGTTCTTTAAGCTTCTCCTGCCAAAACTCTATCAACTCATAAACTTAGTTGAGCAGAGAAAGATGTTTTCCACTGTCTGTGCAAAAGGGCTGTTAAAATGAAGCAAATAAAGATTTTTATTTCTCAGACGCTTTACGAAAATGAGATCCGTTACACAGCTTGTTGTGAAGATAATAGCCAGATGCACAGTGTAGTGTTTTCCCACCTAGCATGATCCGCTTCATTCCAGTAAAGCTCAGAGAATTAGTTTAGCAGGGAGAGAGAATGAGAGGCCTTTGGCAGCTGTACAGTCTTCCCCAGCTTTGCAACTAAAAGAACAATTGGTTCTCTCCTTGGGTTGTTTCGCAGCCCCGGTTTGGTAGATCTATCCTGATTCACAGTTAGGGTTGTCAGTTTTGGTTGGACATATTCCTGGAGGTTTCATCACGTGACATAATCTTTAGTTAAAGATTCATTTTTAATTCCTGGAAATTCCAGGACAATCTGGGCTGGCAACCCTATTCAGTGGAGCTCAGCGTACTACAGAAATATAGTCTCATGAAAATTTTTCTGCACCAGCAAAATGAGATTGCATCCCAGGGTTCCCTGTTGTCCATAGTGTTTCTTTGCCAAATCGTGATGATGTGACATAGAATGTAGGTGCTGCAATGACTTTGTCAAGCACACAAAATCTACCCTGGTTGCCTGTCTCCCATGCAGACCCACCACCTGGAATCCTTTATTTGCTACATCACCACACTCTGCTTTTTCCAATTTCTTTAAACGAAGGCCCTGATTCAGCAATGCACACAAGCACATGCTCACAGCAGCCCCTTGATTTCAAGTCCTTTGCTAAATCGGGAGCTAATATCTTCCCAAGGACCTGTAAACACTACTTCTGCCTTCAAAAAAAGTTCGGATGAAACAAAATTGATTGGAAATGGAAAAATAAGACAAAATATAAACAATTGTTGAGGTGGTTAGATGCTTCTAATTTCCCCCTTGGGGGTCACTTTGCTTTTTCTTGCATCCTTCTTCCTTCCCTGTGTATGTTGTTTTAGCATTTATATTGTATGCTTATCAGTACAATGACTGTATATTTGTATATAAGTTTGCTGTGTGCCTGATGCCCTCTGGCTCTACGTAAACAATAACTACAACCATGAGTGAGTGTATTTTATTCCTATTTAAATGTATGTACTGTGAACCCCTGAGAATTTAAATAAACTCCATGTTCCCAGCTCTGTAAACTTATATTCTGAAATACACCCCTTCCCCAGGCAATTGCACATTACCTTCAGCTGATAAAGAAAGATTCCACCATTAAAACAGAGTGACTTTTTGTTGCCAGAAGCAGTATTAAACCAGTATTGCTGTGTGCCCGATAACATAGCCTATGCTGAGCTCCATTTGACTTGTGATTAAGATAACAACTTATTGATTAGGGGGAGTGGAGCACAAACAATTCCTTTTGCAGTTCATGTCCCTTGTCGGTTCTCTTTTCCAGGGAACTGTTGGCTGGACTGAAATGTGTCCATGAAAGATCGATGAGCAGATTTTTGTTCTTGTCTTAACTGCTTAACTGTCCTGATCCTGGTGCAGCTTTTCCCTGCCATTCTTCACACCAACTTGGGGCCAGTTTAAGGCCTTCCCCTCCTCCCTGGGAATAGCCTCAGTTTAGAAGGGGGACAGATGGGAAGCCCGCTCTAAGTTGCCTCCCCAGCAACCCCAGACACAAGGCATTCCAGGACAGATCAGGGAGTGCAAGGTGGAGCAGCAGCAGAGGAGAGGAGACTGAGAAAACATGAAAAGGGACATAGTTGGGGAAGCCTGTGTGCTGGAGAATCTTGTCCTTCTGAAAGGCCCCAGAGGGACCACTGCAGCCAGGATGCAACACAAGCTTGATAAGGAAGCTGATAGAGCTCCAGAAGCTCCTGTGCAAGGCAGATGTAAACTGCCTCCCTTCTGCCCCTGTGCTGAGATCTGGGCCAGCGGAAAGATGAATTTGTTCCGTTCTTTGTGTTTGTGTGCAAGCATGTGTTTGTGTGCAAGCTTTGTGTCAGTGGTGGCAAGAAAGCCACTCAATGCTCTCAAGGGAGTCCTACTTCATTGTCTAACAACACATTGGTTGTGTATCTAACTTGGGTAGAAAAAGCAAGTGGGGGAGAATGGAGAGACTTGTTAGAAAAAACGGACCGGATGGAAAACTGCTGCGATGTAACACTTCATCCCTTTGGCCCTGAACCTTTGAAGGACCTATGGACTTAGCTCTTCCCACTGTTAGGCTCATATATCAGACTGTCAGTTATTTAGTCCCTTCCCCTGATGTTTGAGAATCCCTGCAGTCATACCGAATACACTGATGATGTTACCGAGTTGCATTTCATATCGTCAGGACTGAGAGGAAACCAACAGAGTCATTAAAATTCTCGGCAGGTCCTTCCCATCTATCAGCATCATATGAGGCCAAGTGACTCAAGCATGAAGCAAAAATGCTCTTGTGATTAAAAAAAGGAGAGGGTGTGAGCAGCATGTTTCAAAGTAGTAACATAATGGGTAGTAGTTCGTATTTCTGGCTTTATATTTCACCTGGAGTCACTCAGTCATCTCCAAAACACACACACACCCTCTCACAAACCATGGTGTTATTTTAGAGCCTATAGCTTCTGTAGTCTGCACAATTTGCGATCAATTAACCAGGAATCTCCCAAACCTCAGATGCTTGGTGGTAGTGAATCAAGCCATGTGTTTACCTGACAACAATGAGATTTCATTGTGGATCACTGTAGCTTGCACTAGATAGCCAAGTATTTGGTGCTTACGGAGCAGGGTTTCTGTTTAATTAGTTAATAGTTAAATGTTATGTTTAACCAATTAACCAATCGAATGGGGCTTGCAGCAGGCTCCATGAGGCTGAAGCAGCCCCCTGCTTGTGGTGGGTGGGGTGCTGCTATAGCCCCCAATGGTTAACCATTTAACTAGTTAACCTTTCTCATCCCTACTTAGGAGTTGTTCTTCTGTGGGGTACTTGAGTTGGGATGGCACGTGCTACTGCTGAGCTATTTAATTAGACAATGGGAACCAGAAGATTTCCTGGGGTAAATGTACATCAGACATTGGATGTGTGCCTGCCAACATTTGCATGCATAAACTGGCTGGTTAGCCATGGGAGATGGCTGAACAACCATAGGTTTTTACAGTCAGTGAACTTGTGTGGCAAGCAATTCCTATTCCTTTATCCAGGAGGTTGCGTATGAGCAAACATGGTTGGCTGGATATTTTATTTGATTTTCAATATTATGCACATTTTAGTGTGAATAAGGTAAGCCCTTGGGCTACTGGCAAGTTCCCGGAGTGACCCTCAGAGCTCCCAATGTGGGTCATTCCTGAATTACCCTGTGAAGTGAATCTGTCTCCTCCAAGTGACATATGGGATTGTACCAGGGTAGCTCTCAGTAACATCAATACAAATCACACAGCTAAATCCTTACCTGTGGGTTTAAAGATATACTCTTCCCTTTTTATGTCCTGACCACAGCAAATTTGTCTCTGCCTATTTTCTCTGCAATTTAGGGTTAACATCCCCCTTCCGCAGTGCCTAATACAGGGCAAACCACTGCAAAGAACCCTCCAATGAATCATGTGAGTGCCAGGACATCTGCACAGATGGTGGAGGAGCAGCCAGTTGTGCATTGTATTAGCATCTTTTCTAGGCCACAGACATCTAGGGTTACAGGGTTACTTCCCCAAGGAAGCATTCATGATGACTCTTTCTTGCTGCTGTAAATGCCTGGAGTGTTCAGTAGGCAGGCTGGTAGGGTGCAAAGCCTGCTGAACTCTTTTTGTCTCTGGGAAGGAAGCAGTCTATTTCCAAGGTCAAGGGAAAGCAGGAGTATGTTCACTGACTGCAGCCCCACTGCTTATGCTTGCCAGAGGCATTAAGTAGGCACGTATGCCCATATTCCCTCTAATTGTTTCCATCCATGTGCGGAATACATTTGTATGTGCATTGAGGTATGTGTGAATGTGCACCACCAGAAGAAATAAAAAATCTTGTTGCGGGCGCTCTACTAGTAATCTGGGCAGCATTTGAATCTCTTTTGAGTGGCTGTGCAAGCACACAGCTTACAGGGAACACTGGCGTACACTAGAGATGTAAAGGGCAAATCTGTTAACCGCAGTGTGGTGTGCGAGCCCGGGATGGCCAAAGCAGCCTCTGCCTGTGATGGGGCAGGTTCACTGTGGTGGGCCCAACTAGGCTGGAGCAGCTCCCCACCCACATTGCGAGGGGTTGGTCCAGCCCAGCCAGGCCCACTGTCCCGTGCTGTGGGCAGGGGAGACCACCTCAGCCCAGTAGGGTGCACCACACTGCAGATAGTAGTCTGCTCCAGCCCACATGATCCTGGTTAACCAGTTAAACTTAACATTTAATGGGTTAACTTTTTAAATGGGGTTTTACATCCCTAGTGTGCACCACCTACTGTCTTGCTGGAGAATTTCTGTTGTTGTTGTTGTTTTTTTTTCCAGTGATGGGTAGTTTTCATGAGAGGTAAGAAAAAGTAAATTCTGTGAGAATCCACATAAAATGAGTTTTTCTGAGACAAAATTAACCTTTTGGTTCCATACTTTAATTCATCTCCAAATGTCTCGAACATCAGCGTAATGGTAACTACAGCAGCACTAATGGCAACAATCTGCAACCCTTGAAGGCAGATGGGAGAATGAGCAAACACTCTTCTTTTAAAGAGTTGTTTAATATCAGAAGTTTCTCCTGGACTTCACGTGGTATCTGACATCATATTTTATAGAAGAGTTTCAGGGTAAAAGACAAATAGGGTCTGTATAGCTCAGAGGTCTTCAATCTGTAGGATAGGTGCAGAGTAATGTTGTGGGGCTTCACTGTGACTAGGCAAGGAGCAACGCCTAGCTCCATGGCCAGGATCAGCTGGCTGCCCTGCACCTCAGGGTTCTGTACCCAGCCATCACTTCAGACTTCAGTCTCTGGCTATCACTTTCATCTCCAGCTGTGGCCCCAGCCATGTTGCCTTTTCCCTGACTGTGTCCATCCTCCAAGAGCCAGAGACCTGCCCCCAGCTCCGTGGGGCTGGAGGAGGGGGCATGGACAGCAGTAAAAGGGGCATAAAGTAAAAAGTATGGACATCACTGGCGTAGCTGGTCCACAGAACACCAAAGGAAAATGTGGTTTTCTCCTTCTAGCTCCTGCATTCCACTCTTTAAAGTTCAAAACAGGGCAGCACAGAGCAAGATGGGATTCTCAAAAGTAGTCATTGCTGACTTTGATGTCAATGGTCATGTTCCCACTGGAGTAAAGGTGGGCCCAGTGCTGAATGCTGTTGAAAACCCCATTTCCACCCTGCATAGGGAAGAGTGTTGTGTCTTAGGTGAGGTCTATGATAGACCTGGCAGCTCAGCTTAAGTTTTGCAACTCCAGCCAAGTAGAATACGTTGCTGGAGTTGGCTTACCTCAAGCCAAGCTTGGCAGCATTCCCACAGTAAGAGGCTGAAGACAGCAAATACTCCTGTCGGCTTCCCTTACTCCTGACAAGAGCAGGGTACCAAACACTAGTGGGGGCACCCTCTGAGTTCAATTTAGCGAGTCTTAAATAGACTCTCTAAATTGAACTCTGGAAGATTGATCATGGCAGCAGCACTCTTCTGTAGAGTGAAGACATGGCCTTAGTCAAAGGGCAGGCCTAATGCTACGTGTGATGAAAGAGAAGTAAATAATAGCTAGAGATGAGCAAACTGGACTGGATAAAATATGAACCATCCATGATCTTTTCGTACACATTTTTTAAAATTTTTGCCTCCTCTGCAATAGCTGTTTCTGAAGTGCCACAGGTGGTTTAGTATTCACAAACAAAGCCCTTTCTTGGGAGATTTGCTGCTCAAAATTGCTGACTCAGCAGATCTGGATAGTTTGGAAAAGCTTTTTAGGTGATTATCTAAACTAAATAATGTAAACCTTTTGTGGTTTGGCCATAGCATGTAATTTCCTGGCCTGGCTTAGAGATCTCAATTCACTCTGGTGGCCATCCTCACATTCCCTTTTCACTGCATGTATTCTGATCATTGTTTTGTTTCTTCATTATGTAGATAGCATGCAGACAAAAACATACAATATTTAATAGGATTGTGCAATTGTGGAATAATGGCATTACTTTATATCCATTCCAAATTGCATGACTAACTCAGTAATAACTCACTAAGGGCACGTCTAGACTACCCTCGGCTTCCAAAAAAAGATATTCAAATTTGGTGCTAATTTGCATATCTTCTTCCAATCCCTTTTTTCAGAAGAGGTATTTTCTAAAAAAAAAAAAAGCAGTCTAGATGGGGGTTTTCACACAAATCCGTCCCCCCCCCCTTTTTTTTTTTTTTTTTTTTTTTTTTTGAAAGAACCCTGTAAACCTCATTAGGGAAAGATTTTTTTTTTTTTTTTTTTTGGAGAAAACTATCATTTTTTCAGAGGGACTAGAAAATGGACTTTCTATCAACTTTCTAACCTGGGGCCCCAAAGATATGTGTGTGTGTGTGTGTGTGTGTGTGTGTGTGTGTGTGTGTGTGTGTGTGTGTTTTACAGAGCTCTTGAAATACATAGAGCAGAAGTCTGTCACCTGCATTTCCTGCAGAAACCCAGTCCATTATTGCCACTTGCATGCTGCAATTCTCTCTATCTTCCACTCTAATAAGCTGTCTTTGTTAACTAGGTTATCTGTGAAAATATCTCTGTGGCGTGGCACTTTCATGGACTGACACTTCTGTTTATATTACTCTTTGCACATAAAAGCACAAGTTCTGATTTTAGTTCAGGTCAGCTCTGATGTATCCATGTCACTTGTCATGTTTGGAGATGTTTTCGCAGCTACAGTAATGCTGCCGTGTGGTTTGGAAGAGGTGGAAATTAAGGGACAAAATGATGCATAGCCAGGGTATGTGTCTGTGTGTTACATTCTCAGAAGCAGAAATAGCTGCAAGAATCTATAAACAGCTGAGTTCAGCAACAGGGCATCATTCTTCTGAGCAGCTTCACTTTCTTCTGTAACTTCCATAGCAGTGAAAGGAAATAAATCAGTGAGGCAATAAAGCATGAAGCAAACTTGGAGTGGGGGAGGGAATCCCCAAATCAACTCTTTTAAAAGATTCAATAAGATCCCCGTTAGTGGTCTCTAAAGCAATCTGAATTATGTATCTTATACACCACACACATTCTACTGTCTCTACTTGAAGAATTCCATTATAATAAATCTCATCTGATTAGACTGCAGCACGGGAAGCTGTTTTATGGAATAGGCTTCCAAGAGAAGTTTGTGGATGCCTGATTGGTTGAGATATTTATAGCTGGACTGGACAAAGCTCTAGAAAATATACTAGGAGGGTACTGAACTCAATGATCTTCTAGCTTTGTTCCATTGCTAGCTTCTGTGAAATCTGCGTCAACTAGCACACTATGGACAGTGCACTTGTAACTTTGACAGACCCCAGTCATCTGTGAGTGGAATTGAACTTTGGGACCTCTGGAGCTTTTTCTGCATAATCCTCTACTGCTTGAGCTAAAAGCCAACTGCCTGGTAGCTAAGCAATAGAGCTATTGTTCTCTCTTTAAGCGGTCTTGGTGCCACTAGAAGGGACAGTACACCACATCCAGAAGGTATGTGGATTGCACACTATCATAGTTTAAGTAGTAGCACAATCTCATGTGAGACCTCTACCATTCTCTACACACGACAAGCTGAGCTGGAGACAGTTGGATGGATTCTGTATTGCACGGCAGCGTTCACCATGAGAATTTTGTAACTTGCTTCACATTCACAGGCATGAGATTTCATAGTTATTTCATATTCAAAGTATGGGGAAAAGCTCTGCTTTCCTGCTCATGTATGACTATATAGTTATGGCGACAGTGTACAAGCTCTGCACAAATTGATTGTATACGTGCAAAGCATTTGTTAGAATTACAAGTTAGTTATCATAGATTAATAGAACTGGTCAGTTAGGCCAGGGCATCATTTTAGGAGGGAGTGGGGGCAGCAGCCATGCATTCTGGGATGCTGCTTGTTTGTCTTCCCATTCCACTGACTGTTAAGGAGTGAGGGGAAAGTACTTGGCTTATGAGCATGCCTCTCACTTCTGACTGGTGAAGGGAGGGGACAGAGGAGTGATTCACAAAAGCTGTTTGCTTTCCTCTCACTCCCTGATAGTCCGGGGGTATGGGAAGAAGAACAACCACTGTCCCGGTATATGCGCAACTGCTGCCCCCACTGCCCTCCCAAAGTAGCACCCTTGCAGTTAGGATCAAATCTTGATGCATGTGCAATCATGTCATGGCCCTTATGCTTGTGTGGTTACAGGTCCCTTTTATTAGTAGGGCTGTTCCTTTACCTCACCAAGCACAGCCGTGATTTTGACTTGAATTATAAGTTCTGCCTCTAGCTGCTGCTATTGATGGTTGTGCATTACAGATAACCCAGCTGTTTACAGATCATATTGCCTTCCTTTTCTGTTTAATGCACCTGTGATATGGCCAAAAATAATAACTAGGAAAAATGTTACATTTCTACCTTAGCATTTTTCCTTTTTTCTTTTCATGTTTCTTTTCTTCATTCCAGCTGAATATTAACACATTTCATTGACTTCACCCATGGAATCCCTTCTAGTTGCAGTTAGTTGTGATGAGAATATATCTGGAGGGGCTGAGAAAGTATTTTATAAGTGCAGCAAAATGTTCAATGGCAGAACCAGAGGCATGCACTTCTCCAGGTGGTTTTAGAGCTGATGGTTGGAGTCTAACCCTCAAGATACACTTGATAGACCTACTTCTTCTCTCAGGCCAGGTCTACACTCACAGAGGACATCAAAGATACTCAACCCCAACTATATAAATAATGTAACTGGAGTCAACGTACCTTGTTTTGCATTTCCCCACCATCCCCAAAGCAGGAGGCCCATGGGAGCGTCTTTTATTACTCGCAGAAGCAGGAGTACCAGCAGCCAGGTGGAGTGCCCTCTGGATTTGATTTAGCGAGTCTTAACTAGACTCACTAAATTGAACTCCAGAAGATTGATCGCAGCAGTGTCACTCTTCCATCTAGTGAAGACACAGCCTCACCAACACCAGTTTTATAAAAGTGTAACTCCACTGAGTGGAATGGAATTACCCCTGATTTATATTCATATAAGGAAGGGGATAATTAGACCCCTGTATATCTGAAAGAAGCTTGTTTAGACCCTCATGGCTAATTTGCAGCTCTGATGACAAGCATGTAGTTAATGAGCAAAGGACTTTGCTCCTCTTCTCGAATGGTAGTTATGTAACTGGCATGTTTTACCATACATTTGATCCTGTGCAGTATGCACTAACCTACATTGGAAAAGTTAATTCTGTCCTTTAATTGCTTAGTTCTGTCTTTCTGCCTGTAAACAAAGTAGAATGGCCTCATTAGCTAATTTGTGACCTGTGTGAAGCTTTGCAGACTGGTGTGGGGAGAACATTATCTTGTTACATGCCGCTATACTATTCAGCCGTGCTGGAAATGGAAGGAGCAAATTCCGCCAGGGCATAAGGGAGCGGTCGACAAAGGCATTCCCTGTCGACCGATCCATGTCTTGACTGCCGCTCTGTGCCAACAATCAGCTGAGCCGGCACAGCGCGGCGGCCATTTTTATTTTAATGAAGCCGGGGATATTTAAATCCCGGCTTCATTGACTATGTCAGGTAATCTAATTTACATGCCTCTGGTGACAGAGGCATGTAGTCTAGACATACCCTTACAGACAGGGCACTACTACAGCCCATCGTGTGATCCCTGTAATTCTCTTGACATCAATGACTGTCTTATGGATGAAAGAGTATTTACTTCATTGTTGACATGGGGTCAGCATTAAAAAGCCATGACCTACCCCTCATATGCAGGTATTAGAGAAGCACTGTCATCTGTATGCAGCAGCAGGGGCGGATATAGGGCAGGGCGAGCGGGGCGGCCGCCCTGGGCCCCGCGCTTCAAAAAGCCCCGCGCATGCGCCGTGGCAAAGGGGGGCCCCACAAAATTGTGCTGCCCTGGGCCCCGCAAAATGGTCATCTGCCCCTGTGCAGCAGTGATGTAGTTAGAAAGACCCACTTGGGTGGCCTCAACTTCACGCAATGATGGGTGGTGGGAGTAAGCCCCTGCCCGCACCCCAGCTGCAGCACCTGGTGGAGTGTGTTAAGCCCCAGTGCCCCAGCCCCGCTCCCTGGCATGGATCTGGCACAAAATGGGCGGGCCATGGCCCACTCAGGCCTACCTATGGATACACCCCTCATCTGCAGGGTAGCTGTGTCGGTCCACAAACATTAGAGAGTCAAGGTAGGTGAGGTAATGTCTGTTATTGAGCTGAATTCCGTTGGCAAGAGGGACATGTTCTTGGGTGTACAGAGAGCTTTTCTGTATAAATACAAAAGTTTGTCTCTTTCACCAACAGAATCTGGCATCATACTTGCATGAGTTTTCTAGCTTTGACTGGTTTCCGTCTAGGTATGAGGAAAGAAAGGAAAAGTTTAAATTGAACTGGGTTTAATTATACTATATATCTCCTGGTGACTGGCCATGGTAGAGCTGGATGACTCCATTTGTCATCAAATTGGTCTTTGAGGGTTTGAAAAACAACTGATAATGCATCATTTACATAAAGATAATGACTCAAATTCTGTCCTGAGTTACATCCATGCAACCCTTTGTTTGCAGTGGGCTGTTTTTATGTAACCCAGGATGCAATGCAGTGTGGTGGATTTCAGATTAGCAAATGCCCCCCTTGTCATATTTGTGGATCTCTTAATAGAAACGGAAACTGTTTAATAGTGAATATGCAAATATTGACCCTGAATTTTCACAGAGCTCCTCTCCCATCTGAGCCATTTTCCTGGAAGCTAAATATTTTTCCCAGTAAAAATCACAGGAGTATGCTTATTACAGGTTGACCCTCTATAGTCTGGTACCCTTACTAGTGCCAAACCAGAGAATTTGCCATACCACAGCAGGTCAATATTGTAGTGAGTGGGTCCCTTTATTTTTATTTCACTGAGGTAAATAAATAGAACAATGCTTGCAGTGCTGCTTAGTAATGCATGACTGTACTGATATGCCCTAGATAAGCCTATCCTTGGTCAGGGCTGATCAGCTCTCTTCATAACAAAGTGTTAGTGTTGTTACATGATTTTACTGCATTGTCACAAGGAAATAAACAGATAAAGCATAAAAGCTATGTTTTCACTTAGCGGCATTGCTAATACATCCATTAGCTTGCTAGACTCTTAGAAGACATGTAGGAATAAATTAGAGCTAAATAACAGCACAGAACACTGAGAGCCAGGCCTGGTGGCTGTAAACAAACTTTATGGGTCTGCTGGAAACTTGGCCACACCCATGATAACTAAAATCATGCCGAACCATGGAAGTTGCTGGACCAGAAAGTGCGGAACTAGAGAGGTTCAGCCTGTATTTGGGAGAGCAATACTAAAAGGGCCTGATTCACAGGTGGTGTAATTCAGTGTGATTTCATTAAAGTGATTTATTCAAGCTGAGAATCTGGCCCAAGGGAGCTAAACTCCCACCACCAAGTGCCCTCAAGATCCCCTCTATGGCCACCAGAGTAAGGACACGGCATTTTAATTCTTAGCAGAGCTGTGCTATTTAGTACATAACTTGTGGTAAAAATAGGTCACTTGGTATTGCTTCTGAAATATCTTACTCTACCAAATGTAACCTCTACCAAGTTCTATCCTGGACCACTAATACTTTTCTCTTCCATTGTTACTGCACCATGTCCTAGTAGTGTCAATGGGAAATGAGTTTATTAAGGAAAATTTACATTCCTCTTAATCAAAATCTTTTGCTTGGATAATTGCTAAATTCTTGGCTTCTCCACATTTATCCTAGGCCTTCAAATGCAGCTAAATTTCCAGGGGAAAAAACTCACTTCATTGAAGTCAAAGGCAAAACTCTCAGGCTGCGTCTAGACTGGCATGATTTTGCTCAAAAGCGGAAAAACATTTCCGTTAAAAGTATTTGCGCAAAATCTTGCCAGTCTAGACGCAGCCCCTGGCTACGTCTACACTGCAGGTTTCTTGCACAAGAACTGTTTTGCAGAAGAGTTCTTGTGCAAAAAATCTTCCACAAGAGCGCGCCCACACTGCCATATGCTTTTGCGCAAGAGATGGGCTTCTTGCACAAGAAATTCATGTTGCTTGTCTACACTGCCCTCTTGTGGAAGAGCTCTTGCGCAAGAGGACTTATTCCTCATGGGGAGAGGAATAACTCTTCCAGAAGAAGCCTTGTTTTCCGATGCTATACTGTAAATTTACTTGCGCAAGAACACGCGTTCAGTGTAGACAGCTGGCAAGTTTTTGCGCAAGAATGGGAGTTCTTGCGCAAGAAGCGTGCAATGTAGACACAGCCTCATTGATTTTATTAAGGCTGGGATTTTGCCCCAAATACTTTAGGGGCTAGGCTAAGTTTTCCCATTTTCCCTTTTCTGAAATATAGCTCAGCAAATTGGATATTTTCCTATGCTCTTTGGCTCTTCAGCTGCTCACATGCTCCCTTTGCGTGCATGTGTACATCAGCATGCCAGATTATAATTATTACAAAAGTGGTTTTAAGTAGCACCCCATTGATTTTTAGTTTTCACACTACAAATTAATGGACTGAGTGTGCACTCTTTAAAATCAGAGCGGTAGAAATTCAATAATGACTCTACCATGGTATCCGAGTGACCTCAGAATTAGAATTCTTTCCAATTTCAGCCATTTGTAATGAGAATAGCAGATTTAACAATGCTGTTTTGTTGCATTAAAGTGAAGTGCCCTACCAACCAAAGCTTTTTTGATCTACCAGCCAACAAGAATTACAGTGGTTATTTCTTTCTTCATGTCCAAAACAGTTTAAAACTGTAGTGTCACAAAATTCATCATTGTGCAGTAGACATATGACATTGGTAATGGGCATAATCTGCATAAAATATTCCATTATAACTTCTAGATTACAGCCAGAATTGGCTGGCATCATTCAGGGTCCTCAAGAAGTGTAATATCTCTGGCTAGCTTAGAAATTAGGGCTATTTAATTGTGTATGGTTATTGGTCCCTGTGGCTTTCTTCTTTTTCTCTTATGGAAGTTGGGTGAGCCACCATGCTAGAAAATAGTATTTCTCCAGATGTGTGTTGAATCATTCTATGCAAAATGTTCCAAAACTTGATGAGACAAAGCGGGAAGGCATATTCCAAGAGAGATTTTGCTCATAAGCAAATAACATCTGCTTGGCTGTAGAATTTCCTGTTTAGGTTATACTCTATCTCCATTGTATGTGTATGGAGGCCATGTTATCTTGTTAAAACTTGCCTGTCAGTGAAAATGCACAGCAGTCAAAGTGCATATTTGAAAAATTCTTTCATGCAGTATTCTTGAGCAAGAAAGGAGACTTCTGTATGCTTCAAATGTTAATGCTAAATGTACTTAAGCTTTAATGAATTGTATGCAAAGAGATGTTAGCATAATCATGTGACAAGCACACTTTTCTTCATTGTATTACATTTCTGGACAGATGGAGAAACAAATGCAATGCATCTTACCCTGTTAATTAAAACCTCTTACAAAAGTTATTCAGAGCAATTAGCATTTTTTTCTGAGAATAAATATTCTTGATTTCTGGATACGAGATGACCTGTGGCCTTGCCACCTGATGCTGGAACCCATTTTGGACTTTGGACTTTTTCACTCAAGATGAGGAAAGTTTTAACTGAACAAAAAGAATTCCCGTGGGCAAACGGGATATAAGGGTAGGACATCAAACAATAGAAGTGGCTAAATGCCAGGAAACCCCCACTTATCACCCAAGATGTCTGCTGGAAAGATCTAATACTGAACAAGGGGAAGGATTGGGCCAAGCAAGGAGGCTTCATAGCTTGTGAAAGAGATGTTTAGACCAACTATATATACCGGTACATATATATATAAAGGAGTAGTCCTGTAGCACCTAAGGGTATGTCTACACTTGCACCCTCTTTCGAGGGAGGGATGCCAATGAAGACATTTGAAATTGCAAACGAAGCCACAATTTAAATATCCTGTGCTTCATTTCCATATTTACGTTATGGCGCTATTTCGAAATAGCGCTATTTTGAAATAACAGACTCTGTTAGGACGCGGTTATTTCGAGAGAAAACCCTTGTCTCGAAATAACCCTTATTCCTCATACAATGAGGTTTACCAGTTATTTTGAGAGAAGGGTTTTCTCAAAATAACTGCCTCTAACAGTGTCTGTTATTTCGAAATAGAGCTATTTCGAAATAGCACCATAATGTGAATATGCAAATGAAACACAGGATATTTAAAACCCGGCTTCATTTGCAATTTCAAATGTCTTCATTTGCATCCCTCTCTCGAAAGAGGGTGCAAGTGTAGACATACCCTCAGAGACTAACAATATACACACACACACATATATATATATATATATAGTATCATGAGTTTTCATGGGCAAAAACTTTCTCAGATAAGCAAAGTGCAGAAAAAAGGGGGAACCTTTTGCCCACGAAATCTCATGATACTATATATATATACAGACTAACATGGCTACCCCTTGAGATGTTTAGATCAACTGTTAAGGTAAGAATTTGCATATGATACATTTCTTAGTGTATTAGAATTAGTTGGCATGTTTTGTTTATTTTGGCTTAATAACTTACTTTGATCTGTCTCTTTTCACTTGCAATCACTTAAATCCCACTTTTTATACTTAATAAAAATATATGTGTTTATTATCAAGCCCAGTATAAAACAATTATACCTTATTCAGAGGAAGATGTATTTGTTTGGGGTTTTGGTCCTCTTACAGGCTGTGTTCCTGGGTGCTGAACCCTTATAGCTGAGCTCTCCCAGAGATGAGCTGGTTCAGTGTCAGTGTTGCTCTGCCAGGGGGCTGTTACCCCCAAATCTGTGCCTTGGCCAGGAGAGATCAGAGCTTCTGGCCCAACAGGACAGGGTGGAAGAGTGGCCCATAGTGCAAGTAGGTGGGCTCAGTGGCATGACCATCACACCAGGTGACAGAGGTGATCACAGAGGTAATGGATATTTTTCATGCGAAGTTCTGTGAAGAAAATGTTCTCACAGTTCTCTGCATTCCAGTCCACTTCCACATGGAGGGGAACAATATTCCATTATGCATTAACAGAGTTCTCTGTCTGGGACAACAGGCTCCATTGTTGTAACTTAGTAAGGCTCCTAGGGCTTCCTGCTGGCTACCACTCTTAGCAGCAAGCAGCCACGAAGGTTGAAGGGGCTGATTGGGGGTGCACCCCCACTTCCAGGACTGCCCCAGCCCTGAGCTGCTCCCCTGCCCTCCATTTTTTTGGGGGGGGAGGAGGAGCTGCAGCTGCACCTACCTGGTTGCTGTTGCTTTTCTTTTTTCTGCTTCCTGTGACTAGGGAGTGAGGGGAAAGTGCCCAGCCTGCTGCGTTCCTTTCACTCCTGGCTGCCCATGAGGTCACAGCATGAATGTAGGCTGTGAATGTGCATGAATATAAGCACTCCCCAAGTTATAAACATTCGGCTTCTGAATGTCCTCACATACAAATGAAAGCTCGCTGGCAGCCTCAAATGTTGGCAGGAGTCCTTTGGCTCCCGCTTACTGCCTCCTGGTGAGTGGTACATCTACTATTTTTCATTGCAAATATACAGTATTTTAGCTGAATTATGGGTTAAATAGGCTTTTGTGGGCTAGCCTGGGAACCTAACCATCATTTATAACATTGGTTCTATGGGAAAATGCATCCCGAGTTCCAAACAACTGACTTAACAGACAAATTTTTGGAACATAACCTATTTGTAAATTGTGGACTTCCTGTACAAGGAAACGAGCTTTGCATTGTCCCCTCAGTGTTACCAAATCCAGGATGCATTGAGCTGTGAGAGGTTGCAAATTATCCTCCTCATAGATCAGTTTTGGTAGATTCAACTCTAGGCACTGACAGCAAAAGGGCTTCATATAATCCTTACCAGTCACAATGAGGGCATATGGAGGTGGTAGAAAATATTATGAAAAATAGCTACATTGTAGATCATTCAGATCTTTATAGAATAATCATATCATCCTGCTCCTATGGAAACCTATCTCGCTCAGACTAGGACTTCCCTTCCAAATATGGTTAGGCAAAGATAGAGTATCTGGCTGATTGAATTTTCTGTGTACTGCAGAGGAACAGTGTTTTAAGTCCATAGAAAATCAAAACAATCAGGAACTAGACTCTTGCTTAGAGGAGTTAACCTAGAAATATGACAGTCAGTGCAGAGTACAGGATCCCTAAGAATGGGCTGGTAGCTCAGCTTTTAAAACTATTACCCCCAAAACCACTCTGGAAGGGGACTGTTGCCATGTTCAGTTAATTGGACCTCATGGATTCTTCTGACATGCAGCTTCTCTTGCTTTTTTTCAGTGTCCCCAAGGCTGAGAGAATTACTGAGGTGTGACCAAACTTGCAGTCGCTCCTATCATCAAGCATCGCAGGGTTAGATGCTCAGCTGGTGTAACTACCCATTGTTCCGTAGGGCGATGCTGATTTATATCCGTCCAAGAACTGCACACAAATGTGAATTTAAAACAAAACTTGAAGAGGCAATGAGTGCCCCAGGGCCCATTTCCACCTAGAGCAAAGCCTCAGACGCTCACTGGAAGGACATGTTTGTACAGTCCCAGCTCAAGTGGTTGTTCACAAATATGCTCCAACTCTGTACATATTTGAAACTGTCAAGTCATTTCAATGTTATCTCTCTCAAGTGAACACTGATGTCACTGGGATCACTCTGAGTGCAGCAACCCAACAGCCAGTTTAGATCTGATGCCTTTTTAGCTGGTTCTAAAGGAGAGTGTGTTCTTATATTTATTATTAGCACTCAGCATTGCTCAGGACTTTAAGGGGGACTCAGTGCAGGGAGCTGTGGGATTGGGTGAGGTGCAGGAGTCAGGGTTGGGGAGGTTAGGAGGAGCTCTGAGCAGGGGACTGTGTGTGTGTGCATGTAGGAGGGGATGGCAGGAGGGGCCAATGTCCCTCCTCTAGAGATTTGTGTCAGGGATGTTTGCTCTTCCCCTTCCTGTCCCTGTCATGGAGCAACTGCAAAGCACACAGCTCGCCTGCCCCCTGAGCTCCCTAAGCAGAGTGAGCAATGGAGCAAACTGTGCACTTCCCCTTCATCGGGGAGCAAAGGGAAACAATCAGCAATACCAGCGTATGAATCTGATGGGAAGGCTTCAACCCACCCCTCCTGCTCTCCCTAGAGGAGGTCTGCGGGTAGGAGGTCCAGAGATCAGGCAGTCCCAGATGGGGGGTGCACACCCCCAGCCAGCCTCTTTCACTTGCTAGGTGATTCTGTCTCTTTTCAGTATGGTTTTCTGAGAAGCCATCCCATTCCAGGCACATCCCATTGTGCCAGCACAATCGTGCTTTAAGTTACAATAAGAGGAAGTTGTATACCAAATTTAGGGGTCCTAGCTTTTACCATTTAGGAGGAGGTCTTCAACAGACAGACAGACAGAGAAACACTTTCACATATATAGTGGAAGAGCTAATATCTTTCAAGCAGGATTGTAGAAGTTGTAAAATGTAATTTGTTCCCAGTACTGTGTTACTTACATCCCACTCTTCCAAGAAAGTGCAGGCAGAAAAAGAGCAGATAGCGGGAAGTAGCTTAATTCTATGGGGCCTGATTCAATGCTTAGTGAAGCCAATGGGAGGTCTTTCATGGACTTGATCTTCTGTGAGCAATTTCAAAGTGAATGGACTAATAATTCTATTAAATCATAAATACCTTGTCAGTAATAGATCTCAAAGTGTTCTACAAAGGGAGTCAATATCACTGTCCTGGTTTGTGACTCAGTTTCCCCATCTGTCAAACCAGGAATGAACATAGCAGATTGGTGGCAGAGCCACAAATAGAACCTACCACTCCTGAATCCTGCTCCCTTGGTCACCCTTAGAGATTTTACCCAGGAAACTCCAGTGCCACCAGTCAGGATAGAATTATTGGAAATTCATGCACTCAGGCCCACCGACAGGGAAGGCAGAGGGGCAATTGCCCCAGAACCTGGTGATTCTAAAGGGCCCGGGGCTCCCAGCAGCTGCTGCCACTGTTATGCAGTGCTCCAGGGATGATTTAAAGAGCTGGAAACTCCAGTGCAGCAGTGGCAGTACTGGAGTTTCCGGCTCTTTAAATCACCCCCGGAGCATTGCATAGTGCCCACTGGACATCTCAATGGGGGAAGGGAATGAGTCACCTTCCATGCAGTGCTGAGGGCAGTGTGTGATGGGGGCTGGCATGGTACGCTTGCTGCCCAGCCCCACCCCTTTCTGCTCAAGGCCCTGTCCCTTCCAGGAGCATGGAGCCCCACCCCCACTTTGTCCATGGGCCTGGCATAACTGCTACCTCCCCTGCTTGCATTCTTCTGTCTTCAGTTCTTCTCACACACACAATGAAGCTTTTCCAATATGTATTTTAGACATAGAATCATAGTTTTGGATGAGACCTCAAGAGATCATCTAGTCCAGTCCCCTGTAGTCATGATAGGACCAAGCACCATCTAGATCATCCTGACAGAAATGTGTCTAATTTTCTCTTAAATATCTCCAATGATGGAGATTCCACAACCTCTCTCAGCAATTTATTCCCATGCTTAACCATCATGACAGGAAAGTTTTCTTCTAATGTCCAACCTAAACCTCCCTTGCTGCAATTTAAGCCCATTGCTTCCTGTCCTATCCTCGGAGGTTAAGAAGAACATTTTTTTCTCTGTTCTCCTAGTAACCACTGTTTATGTACCAAAAATGGTTACCATGTGCCCTTTCAGTCTTCTCTTTTCCAGACTAAACAACCTCAATTTTTTCAATCTTCCCTCGTAGTTCATGTTTTCTAGAATGATAATCATTTTGTTGCTCTTCCCTGGATTTTTTTCTAATTTCTCCACATCTTTCTTGAAATGTGGTGCCCAGAACTGGACACCGGACTCCAGTTGACGTCTAATCAGTGCAGAGTAAACTGCACAGAATTACTTATTGCATCTTACAATACTCCTGTTAATACATCCCAGAAAGCTAGATATAAATGCAATGAATTAATAAAATATTTGTTGAGATTTAACCTCAGTGTATTTATTATGCAACTGGTTCCTCAGAGTACCTCTAAGCAGATCTAGAGAAGAAATATGCTCTCTAATTACACAGCTGCTAGAGCTGATTTTCTCCTTCATCTCAGGTAGTAGAAACTAGTGATTCTTTCTGAAACTGAAGATCCCGGTTCTTTCCCAGTTGTACAGATGTGGGGTTCAGCAACTGGCTGTAGGTGGCCAGAGAGGGACCTCCATGTAATTGAGGCTTTAGAGCTACTAGTAGCTATAGAGGAACAGGAGACAGATAAGCAGTGCGATCTCCCACAGAATGTCTCTGTCAATACATGATCAAATCACTTTCCCAGAGTGTACTCTGTGAAGTTTCATCTCCTTGCTCCATGCTTAGTGCAGAAGGGTAACTCCTGTCCTGAGACGGACCACTCTTACAGGCAGAGCATGTGCTGGACTAAGGAAGGGAGTTCATGTAAGTGAACCTGTGTTCCCGACTGGCTCCAAAATTGTCATTCTAGAGCTTGCTGGAAGTTTGTTGGCACCACTTCTCCTTCCCCCTCCATGTGCTCTCAGTTCAGTGTGTACTAGCCACACAGAGAGTAAGTCTGTATTACACAGCTTTCTGCAAGGTGGCTGGGTCTACAAAGCCATGTTGCTAAAAGTCAGTGGGCGTGAACACTGTTTCTTGGTACTTTTGTCCACAAAATACTTCCACCCCCAATGAGAGCTCTCGTGCGGACAAAGCGGTGTTCATACTTTCATTTGCCACAGTGAAACTTTGCCGTTCATGGAGAGAAGGGGATTTAAGTGCCCGTGAACATCAAAAGTTTTGTTGATCAAGTGCAAATATAGACGAAACCAGAGACACGAGATTTGCACCCTGTGGGTTTGCACTCATTGAGGAGCTGCAGATTGGCAGGTGGTCCCTCTTCCTGGACAGTAGGAGGAGGGGACAAAAGGAGTAATGGTCAGGATGGAGTTAAACAAGAATGGGATTCTGTGGGGCTAAAGAACTGGATCATAAGGAAGCAACCAGGTTTTGTGGAAGCAGCTGAAGGAGAGAAACCTCTACAGCATCAGGTGGGATAAAATATAGGGATGTTTCTCTATAGAGCAAATATTTGATGAACCTTTTGAAGTTTCCTACCTTTCATTAGCATCTGTAAAGTGTAGCTCCAGTCACTTTGCCTCTGCATTATTCTCCCTTATATCTTAGCAATGCCAACTGCAGTGGCAAAGCTTTCAATAGTTAGCAGACAAACAGGGTTGAGTTTATACTGTAAATAATGATGGTAACACTCTATGGGGCAAAACAGAACTGAATTAGAGTAGAACAATTTCTTGAGAGAGAAAAAAGGAATATTAACAAATATCATTTTCTATTCATCCTTTATTTTATTCTATTAATCTCATAAAAGGAATTTCTTTGAAATTATTACCAAAGAATTAATAAACCTGTATTTTAAATGACACAATTCCTTTTCTATGTTCCAAATGATACTTTACGGTCCCAATTCTGTATTGAGAACAACTCAGTTCTAAATCTAGGATCAGAGTCTAAATTATTAAAATAGAAATAGGTTTAAATGTATTATTTACTCTGCACCATTTATGCTGTTTGCTTCTTTTTGTGTATTTCTCAGTACTATGCAATGCAAATAGGCCAGTCAGTATCACTTTGTATCAAGCTAGTTATGGGATTTTTTTTACATTCATGTAAGGGAATGTTTAAATCTAAACCGAGAACTGTCTCCATTTTAATTCAAAATAAATCATTGTGATACTTTAAGCTTAGTTTTGCAAATCCTAAACTTTCAGCCCTGGATTTCTGATTGACCCCCCCAAAAAAAGAATCATCTTGTGCATAAAATTAACCACATGTGTATGTCATCATAGAATCAATGCATAAGTTATATTCCAGTCCCTTTAATTCATTCAGATGCTCTGTCTCTACATTCCCCTTTTTGTCTCCTTGGGGTTAGACTTGTGTGGGCAGAAAATACCACCCTTTTTCTTCTCTCCTGATAGATGTACAAGGTATAATGACTGTTATTCGTCAGATTGATGTTCCAGCTTAAAAATACCAAACCACTCAACACATCCTTCCTTTCGGTTTCAAATCAATTTCTGGGAGGAAATTGATCTGATTAGTGACCTATTTGCCTAGCGTGGAGGCATTGAAAGTAGTCAGAGTGACTTCTGGAGTATCTAATGTGTAATACAGGTGATTTCTCCACCGTTGCCCCCCCAGAGTTTTAGAATATGAGCCTGAGCATCTGGATCTGTAGCCTCATGAAGGGGAAGCTGTTGATATCCTGTCACAGTCACAAAGCTCAGTCTATCTGATAGGCAGCAAGGGTGGCTGGCACAGTTTCTCCCAAACACCTAGTCATGGGAGGTGCATTTATCAGAGAGCTCCTTTCCCCCCAGCTTCTTAACTTCATCTCTCTCATGCACACACACCCATTTCACATCATCCACAATATAATAGTGGCCTTTCCTGAAACTGGAAAAGGTCTCATGTGGAGCATGCCTATGGATCAGGCTGGTTTTGTGTGGGAGGAAAGCATTAGGAGGCTGCTGAGCGAGAGAGCTGCAATGTCCCTACATGGCAACATAGCAGTTTGTCATCAGGCCACCCAGGGTATGTCTGGGTGTTTTTCCGGAAAAAATGGCTGTTTTTCCGACAAAACTTGAGGAACACCTGCACTGCAATTGCATTCTTCCACAAGAAAATGGAAAGAACAGAGGGGTTTTTCCGGCATTGGTAATCCTCATTCTACAAGGAAGAAGCCTTATTCTGAAAGAGCTCTTTCGCATAAAGGTGTGTGTGGACGGGGAAAAGGGAGTTCTTTCGGAAGAAGAGGAAAGAGGAAAAAGCTCAGGTGCCCTGATGGCCACTCGGTCCATTGCAATCACAACTTACATGCAAGATAGTGTCCATTCAGTGTGGACGTTCTCTTTTGAAAAAACAGATCACTTTTTCGATGCACTTTTGCAGTGTGGATGCGCTCTTTTGGAAGAAGCTTTTTGGAAGATCTCTTCCAAAAAAACCTTCTTCTGAAAGAAGCCTGCAGTCTAGACATACCCCCAGCCAGCCCTCTCTCTGTCTTGGACCTGTTTCATTCAGCTTATGCGTCAGTCAAACACTATGGTCTCCGTTAGCTGCAATGGCTCACTCCCTGCTTTTTTAGCAATGAAGCCATGGCAAGCAGTGGAAGGCTGTGCTGCTGATTCTAAATAAATACATTTTTCAGCTCTCTACCTATTGTAAATCGTTAGGATTCCTATCCTGCACGTGCCCTTTACAATATGAAACTCACAGTGGGAAAGTTGGCTGGTTTGTTGTTAACTTGCCAGTAGACACTGCACTTGCCCTGTGAGCACACAAGCCCAAATGAGTTGGATCTCGAGTATTAGTACAAAGCCCTCAGACCAGTGTTTATTCTGATGTAGGCAGGTGTTGTTATTTGTCTGTTCCTTTAGCAGCTTGCACGGCAGTTTACAGAGATTAAAAAGAAAGACATAGGGTAAACATTTGCCAAGTAGCTAAGTGACTTTCAGTGCCAAAGTGCCATCTTCAGAAGGGACTTGAGCACTTAGAGGAGTCCAAGTCCCATTGACTTTATGTATAGTATGTATCCATAGAGGGCACTTGCATTGCTTTGCAGTGCTGAACCACAGGACAGCTAGACACCTTCAAAAATATCACTCCTAGTGCTTAGTTATTCAAAGGCATTTAGGAGTCTAAAGATGCAAAAAAGCACTTAGAAAAATCCCACTTGATGCCAAAATCACTTTTGAAAATGGGAGTTAGGTGCTCTTGAAAATGTTACTCAGAGCCCAATCTCAAAGAACAGGAAATCTCTTGTCAGGCTGAGGCAGAAAATGAAGCTCACACACCAGGGCATGAGAAGAGATTAGAGATGGGAGAATTGAAGCCAGTGTAGATAATAGGAGTCTGGATGCAAGTATTGCAAACTGAATCATGCAGATTCTGAGAATGAGTCTGCAGGGTGCAGCAGCAGGTAGCAAAGTGAAGGCAACAGAGATGGCTTGTGAGGGAGGGTTGAGGGACAAAAGACAAAGAGTTGGCATGTGAAGAACGGTTGAGGACAGCAGCAGCAAGGTGTGGATGCAGGTAAGGACGCAGCAAGAGGAAAGGCCTGAGTCAGCAAAGAGGCGATAGAGGGAGCAAGAAGGTGTGAAGAATGGGCTGTAGGATGAAGAAAAAGGATAGATGGGCTTTCTGGGGTAAAATGAGCATCCTAAATCCCAGGATGGGTTTGGATTTTATGTGGTGAAGAAGCCTGTGGAAGGACAGGGAGATTAATGGGCTGAGAGCAGCAAACCAGGGAGATTATTTCAGCTATGGGATTGGAAGTGTGTTACAGCAAGAGATAGCAAGATTTGTCAAGAACTTGGCAGAGAGGGGAGAAGGAAGGGGAGGAGTCAGATAACTCCCATGTTTCAGGCTTGAGGGATAGGGAGTCTAGAGGAGTCAACAGTGGGGCAAGGAAAGGGATTGTGAGGAATAACGAGAAGGTCAGTGTTTTCCAAATTTATTTTGGGAAAGGCAGGGCTGCCCGTAAGAAGATATTGGAGGGACTGGTAGAGATGGGAGCCAGAAGTTGGAAGTTATGGGCAAAGAGGCAGATATGAAAATCAGCAGAATAGCTGTGATATGAAATCATTTCTAGTTACTTTATCTGCAGCTCCAGGAACCTCCCAAACAATCCACAGAATCCACCCTAGGTCAGGCACCCTCCCTGGACTAGGGATAAAGATTTTTTCCTTAGCCTGTGGCTCTATTGTACATGTTGCTGATGGCAGGTGGTAGGACTGTCGAAAGCTGGATGGGAAATCAGCTGACTGGAAACCAGGTGGGACCCCCACTGTGTGGATACTGCCACGGAGTGCAAGGCTAAAAATCTTAAATAAACGTCTCTCCCTCTCTTAGAATAAAACAGTGACAGATCTGTCCCTACTCCTGCACCTCATTCATCACCTGTGTGATTTAACAACTGGGCCTTCAAGCTGTGATATAGTTCTCCATGCATGCTCCTTGTTATGCCTTTTTAGCTTCCTCTGAAGTTCAGTGTTCTCTCACTGCCACATTATGAAACTGGGCCAGATAAATGGGAGAGGCACCTCATCCATCACTGCTTTAATTTTGTTCCTTGCTGGAAATAAGCAGTCTGGGGAAGCAGAGTAGTTTTAACATCACCATCAAGGCCATTTTAATATTCAGGGAGGATCATCATCAGAGCGCTCATTCTGGAAGGGGATGAATATTCCCCTGTATTGGAGTCAGTAGGGTTCTCTAAGCATTGTTAAAATTATGGCCACTCCTTTCCTTTTAATTTGGCGGTGAATTTGATGCAGGTTAAACGTGGATTGATTGACAATGTTGGAGACTGTAGGCAGCCACTCAGCCACAGAGCATGGAAAGCAGCACAGATGTTCTATTCAGTCTGTGCACCTATGTGATGTCTGACCCAAAGGGACGGTTTGTGTTCCAGGGACCTCAAAAGCTGGACAAAAGCATTGACTTTGAGGGTGCTCTGAGGCTGGAGCACTCAAGGAAATCAAATAGTGGGTGCCCAGCACCTACCCATGCCAGCTCCTCCCTTTCCTCTCCTGCACCTCCCCTCGCTGGTGATCAGAGGCACTGGGAAAGAGGGAAGAATGGGGACAGGAAGAGGCAGGGGAAGGGGTGGGAAGTGGCAAGTTGGGCTGGAGGTTGGGCTGAAGGAGTGGAGTAAGGGTAGGGCAAGGGCGCAGTTTGGACGAAGGGGTGCAGTTAGGATGTATTTGGGTGGGAGACTTGGGAAATAGGGCAGGGCCTGGGGCACAGGATCCACTTGGAAACTCTCAGGTCAGCATGTGAGTCAAGTCAGGAGAGTCAAGAGCTACTCAATATGAAGGCTTTATCCTGCAGGGTTGAGTCTACAACTGCCCATTTAAACAAAATGATAGGTTGTTAGTGAAGGCTGTCAGAAGCTGTGGGTTCCATTATCTCTCTCCTCCACATTAGATCAGTGTCCAGAATTGGTTGGAAAATCGCCCCCCCCCCCCTTTTTTTTTATTTCTGCAAATGCAGTATTTGAATTTATTTATTTATTTGAAGAAAATGTGATTTTTTAATGAAAAATTTCCTTTTGAGTTATTGATTTTTTTAAAGTCAAAATTATGATATTTTTCATAAGCAATTCAATTTACGGTAAAAGAAAATTCAATTGGAGCAAAAATAAATTATGTCAATTGAAAAATTGCAACCAGTTCTAACTATGTCAGATTCCTTGACCCCAAGGAAGACGCAGTGGGGCACAAGTCAGCATTATAGCTGACAATATTGTTACTTATGTATTACAGCCAGCAGCACTTAGAAGAGTCATTCAGAATCATGCTGCTATTGGTCTAGCTGCTGTACAAACACAGAAGAGAAAGCTTTGGCCCCAAAGACAAAGGAGAAGGTATAACACAAGGGGAAAGGGTGGGAAAGCTAAATAAGGATGAGCAATACTGCCATAGAGACACACAGGTCTTCTACGGGCATATCATGTTATATATACCTAAAGGTTGAACTTCTCAAATCTGGGACTCACTGATTCTGGCAACATCCTTGGTCCAGCAGGACCATGATTGTTGCTGGACCAAAGAGCTCCAGAGGCTGGGAGCAGGGGCCAGATGGGAGTCTTGTGGGGGCTAGGGAGCCCCACTTGGGCCAGCAGTGGCTGGGCCTGGCAGCAGCTGGGAAACCCTGGCCCAGTGAGCTTTGGTGGCAGTGAGGCCAATGGCAGCCAATCAGCCATAGTCATGGCCGGGGAACAGCCCGTGGCAGCGGGACTAGCAGTAGCTGGATGGTCACGGCTGGGAAACCCTCAGTGGCAATGGGGTAGACACTGTGGTGGGGAGTTCAGGCTCCAGGGAAGCCCAGCAGGGCCAGCGTCAGCAGGGCCAGGGTCAGGGCAGGGAGCCCAGAGCGGAGCTTGATAGTAGGGCTGGCAGCCAGCAGGGGAACATTGACCTCCCCTAGTCCAGCAAACTCCCAGGGAGTTCTAATTTGTATAAACAAAGATGTCTCTCATTTTCTCTCACACACAAACCTTTGCTGAATTATTTTGCCATTTGTTTTTGAAATATTGATAGAGCACCTGGAGTTTTATGCTAGGCCAATTACACAAATCAAGTAAAGATGTCCACGAATGCCAAGAAGGGTCTGTCATTTGTGTTACATAGTTAAAGGCTGCTGACAAAGTGGACAGTATTAAAACTGGGACTGGAGAGACAAAGATTCAATTCTCCACTCTGCTATATGCTGCCTGTGTGAGACTGAGCATGTCACTCAGTTGTTCAGTGCCTCAATTCCCTACCTCAGAGGTGTTCGGTCGACTTCAATACATTAAATGTTGCTCAGTGCTGAGATACTGTGATGATAGGGTCTATACAAGCATAGCTAGACTTTCCCCACTTTAGCCATTTTGTTTCATGGAGAAAAGAGTGCAGAAGTTCACAGGCAGACTTTGACAAGCATTTTCTGCATCATTTGACCTGACACCAAAGGAAACCATTAGTAGATATTGGTTGAAAAAGGATTTAAAATCCACATGGACGTGGCTATTGATTGAAATAATTTTGTGCAGACTTCTGACAGCTTAATGTAATTGGTCAGCGTGTCTACCTTAGACAAACGATTTCCCATCTGAAGTCTTATACAAAAGATTTAGATATTATTAGTTTTTGCTTAAACGTTATTAGGAATTCTGAGTGGCTGTATCAATTATTTCTAAACTGTAAATTGACTGACTGTTGTTAAGCAAGTTGGGACAATGGGGACTGTTTAAATTTGTTCCTGCAGGTAATTTAGGATTATGTAAAAGACTGATTTCTGCTTTCTTGATTTGAACATAAGAAATGATTTTTTGTGCACAGGATTGTATTAGACTGGCTTTCTTCTAATAAGACAGTAGATGGTGAATATATTCCAAAGCACTTGATGCTTGCGTTTTCAGTTCATTGTTATCTTTTCAAGCAAATTCAGAATATTTGAAGCTTTGTCTGTACATAGGGATCAATCCTGCATGGTCATTTTAATGATTTTTTTTCTTTAAAAAAATCTAATTTGTCAAAACCGAAATTGTGAAACAGGGTTACTTTCAAAGATTTGCCTGACTCGAAAACAACATTGAAAAAAAAAGTTTCTTATCTGACACTGTTTAAAAAAAATCCAGTTTTCCTGTTCAAAATGCCTTTTCATTTCAAAATGTAAGCTAATTATACTAAAAGAAAAAGGTCAACACTGGAAGAAAAATGCTTTCAAATTACTAATCAAAACGTTTTGATTGACCTTATCAATAAAATCAATTTTTTCATTTGTGGATAGGTTTGAGATTTCAGGGGGGGGTTTTTGAAAAACTTTTGATGAAAGCAAAGTTATAAGAAAACATTAGCAGACCACATTGGGCATTACTTATTCAGGATCAGATTAAAACCCAAGATTCTGGTGTGCCAACTACCAAAACATCCTCCTCCGGGTACACGGAAAAGCCTGATCAAATTTCTAAAATACGAATCCCTATTTTTGTCACTTCTCTTGTGCTTCTATTTGGTATGAAAGCTTTCCCATTACAAGAAAAGCCCATATTTTACTATATTACAATTCCACAGAAGCAACCGTCATATTTTTCCAGTAAAGTGCAGTACAAAGTCTAGCCGCTTAGATATCAACTTTTCATCACAATTCAAGACAGGAAAAAAAAATCAAATGCTCAGTTATCTATACAGGTTATTCCCCACTTGCTTCAACTTTATTGGTCTATTTTCTGCTCTGCTACTAGTCTGCTAAGAGGTGCCAAGCAAGTCATTTGCCCACTCCATGCCTTAATGTGCACACCTGTAAAATAGAGATAATGGTACTTCCTTATAAAGGGCTCTGAGCTCTGTGGATAAAATCTCTCTAGAAGCCAGATAGTATTATGTGTGTCTTAAGCAGTGTGTGAGTATGTCCAGTGAAGACAACAGGACTATTCAAGAGCTTTGCTGGCCAGAATGCAGTATGGAGCCCACAACCAGTAGATATTCTCTTCTGCATTTACTATGGGGATGCATAGATTATAGTGATGCTGGGGGATGTAGATAAATATATATAATTAATATTTAAAGGCAATTTGCATGGGAAGGAAGGTTCTTTCAGTCACTCTTTATTGGGGTGCTTGCTTTCTCCTTCCTGTCCCTTCACTATTGTTGCTCTTAAATGTCTGCCTTTGAGTTCCCATGTAAGGAGCCAGTCCTGCACCTGCTCGACCATGGCTATCACTGAAAGCTAGATTAGGGCTTGTCTTCGCTACATGGAGGATCAATGCTGCAGCGATTGATCCACCGGTGGCCAATTTATCACGTCTAAGCAGATAGACCAGAGCTCTCCTGTCAACTCTGGTACTCCACCAGGATGAGAAGGGTAGCCAGAGTCAATAGGAGGGTAGCCCCCACTGACCTTGCTGCATGAAAGGCACCATCATAAGTACATCAACTTCAGCTAAGTTGTGATTGGCAAAGTAGGAGGAGGACACAGGGTCATAGTGTAGACAAGACTCTAGATTACAAAGCAGCATCTTCCTATACAGAACCATTCTATACAAATTCCTTAGACCTAGTTTCTCTCTGAGACAAACTGATTCTGGGAAACATATTCCATGCAATCGAACTTTCCACTATTCCACGTCACTGTTGTCCTCTGTGTTTTTATTTTATAGTAAGAAAGTTGTGATCATTCCATAGTAAACAACTTTCCAGGAATGACAAATGTTGCCTCCCCTCAAATGATACGAGGGACAGATGTTCTGAGAGAAAAAGGCTTGGCGGATGGGAGAGAAACAGACTTTTAGCAAACAGCCTTGTTTGAACTTTTATTCTGTAGTTAAAAGGAGAGAATTAAAACCAAAGGAAACAGAATGTCTAGCATTACTTTACCTCACTCATCCCAGCTAAGTATTGTGATTGTGAACGAAAGATCTTTAATATCCCTTTTATAAAGGGAATATCTTATTAACTCAGAGAGACAGCCGGGACTGGCTTTTTTAATTTTTATTTCCTGGAGCAAATAGTAAAAGTTGACAGGTAATTTTGTAAATGAAGACAGTCAGCAAACATCTGTTGAAGATGATAATGTCTGAGTGGTTTTGCTGTTTCAATGAAAACTTAGTTACATTCAGTTTAGATTAATTTTTCATTGTCTTCCGTTAAATGAGAGTTGCTTACACAGTTGCCTCAAATGGAACTTTGATTGCTTTCCATCTACTGCCAAAATCATAAAAAGACAGGGAAAAAATCAAATGCATAAAAACATTTATGAGCATTGATAACAATACATTCGTGCTATAGTGCATTTTACTTTGATAAATTAAAGTTTTGCTGTACAGCAGCTTGTGAGTGCTTGTGAAAGGAGTATACACACTCACCATTTAAATTCAATATGCTGTTTAAACAGCAATAAAAACAATTCCTGCTGCGTGCTGGAGCTTTTCATGTGCCTTTTGTGGATGTCCTGAAAAGTCTGAGAAGTAGTTTGGGAGAAATGAAATGAAACAGTGTTGACAAAGAATTTCACCCTTGTGCAAAGATGGTTAAAAATCACTAGCCAAGGATTTGAAAGATCTGGATTCAGTTCCCAGCTCTGCTGTTAAAGTATTTGACCTTGACATATCTTAATTACTGAAGCACAAGACAAGGATTGTTTTGTGGTTGAGACACGGAAGATGTGGTCTGAATTTCCAGCTCTGCTGTAGACTCCCTAAGAGACGTTGGGCAAGTCACTTTTAATCTCTTTAATCTCTTTAAGCTTCCCCATTTCTGAAATAGGAATAATAGTAATTCCTATCTCTCATCCTGTGTTTGTTTTCTATGTTGACTGTAAACTCAGAGCAGGAGATGACTGCATATGTACAGCACCTAACGCAATGAAGTTCTGAATGTGGTTGGGATCCTGTCATACAATAATAATAATTGCAAAGAGCCAATGTACAAAACAAACTCTGATTTGAATGAGTTGACTGGTATTTAGGCCTCAGGCTGCCCCTCTCTGCATGTGTATACACTCTCAAGGTGTATATTTCTGGGGTGAGCTTCCACTCTGTAAATATCACCAGGTGCTCAGTCAGATATGAGTGCAGGTTGTTTATCTGTCCCAATCCCAATCCGCCACACACACACACACACACACACACACACACAATAACACTTACATACTGTTATAACATTTTCCAGAAATTTGTTATGACATAAATGTCAGAGATTAAGGTAAATTCATCTTTGAATGAAAATTTCAACAAATATATAGATGGGATTCAAACCTTAGCTTGCATTTTTCTGGGGAGCTGGTATTTGGGAGCTGCTATTTTCACCATCTAGTGTCCTCCTCCTATATGCACTTTTGAAAATGAAACTAGATACTCGTTGTACACATTGATTTCCCTGTACATGGTTTGACACGTAATGAAAAGAAGAAAGTAACTGTCTCTTTAAAACACCGGTGTGTTGATGTTCACACTGCTAAGTAATTTATTTACACCTTCTCAATTCATTTGTCTCAACAAGTTTTTAAGAAGCTCCTGCTTTTTTGAGCCAGTTTTCTATCAGGTTTAACAGAAGAACAGGTAAGACAAATGACTTTATGGGATCCCTCGATGAGACCATGACTCATAAGTGCAGGCTTTCAGCACCAGAACTCATGGTTCCTTTAGGATCCAGCAGGGTAGAGAAGCCATACTAGCTGTCCTGTACTGAATTACCAGAACTCTGAAGGGAGGTCAGCCTTCCTGATTGGGTGATTGTTCCTGTGGTACACAGAGGAGAGTTTATACAGAGGAGAAAGGTGAAGAAAACCTTCATAAATAGAGGCAGGTGTTACCAGAATTCTCTTCTGCAAGGTTCCCCTGTATGGAAAGCATCTAGTTTACATGCTTTATACCAGAAGGAATTGATGAAAGATTTTGGCTATGTAAGAGTTAAAGTAATGTAACACTGAAACAGAGCAGAACTGAGGAGGAGGGAGGCAAATAGATGCAATTAAGCTTAACAAATGCTGCATCCGGAACTGTATTCTGTGCTCTTTTCCTACCTACTTCCTGCAGAGCACATACACAGAAAGCATTCCATTCACAAGTTCAATTTTCTCAGTTCTTTGACTTGTCTCAAGTCTTTTTGCACTCACCAGTAAGGAGCATCAATAATTATGGAAACCTTATTGGGTTTTTTTGGTTTTGGTTTTGCTGTCTTAGGAAGAACAAGAAAGTAGCAAGCATTAGTTTAGTACTCAGTCACTGCTAACGTCTTCTGTTTCTTGCGTGTTTCCCACTTGGGGTCTGAACATGGAAGTGGTCTCTTGAGCTTAGGCCCTCCTTGGCTGTTTGTTTTTTGAAAATGGGCTTTGCCTAAGAGTAAGCAAGAGAGCTGGTGGGATGATCACAGCATGGGCATGTAGTGTGACCAGTGTTCCCTGAAAGCTGTGCACTTGTGCAGCTGCTCAGGGAGATTCTAACACCACACTGCCAATTAGCAGAGCGCCCACAGCTAGGTGTTTTGTTTCTACTGGTAATGCACATTCACACATGCTTCAATGCACGTAGAAAAATTTATTCTACGCAAAAAAACCTTCACATGGATGGAAAAGACTAGAGGGAACATTGAGTGTGACCTGGCATAACAAAGCTCGATTGCCCAATTGTATGTTGGCATGACCTTGCAATATGTCATGGTAATGAGTTCCACAGGCCATTTGTGCATCATGTTAATGATTCAATATATTTTTTTTAAGTAGTGGAAGCTGAAAGGCATAACCAAAATTCTTTTTCTCTGTATTTCACACAATAAATGAGGCCAAATAGACTGTAATCTAAACCGTTACAATCACTGCTTCAGGGTTCTCTTGGAAAGAGACAGATAACAAGCAGAACAAGTTGGGGGAATTTTTCCCATAATTTTTAGGCAAAAACAAAAAACAAAACAAAACAAAAATCCTGATTTGTTTATGGCAAAACTTCATGGAAACTGATCTGTTTTCCTCAGGAAGGATTCTCAGATCCAGGATGGAATTTCTGGTAGGAAAGAAACACCCAACAATTACAGAACAGTCCGGCGTCTAGGACACTGATCTTGGATGTGGAAGAACCCAGTCCATATATCTGATTCAAACAGTCAAAGACTTGAATAAGCACCTGAAAAATGAGCTGGGATCCTATAGAAGTGTCAGTGCAGCAGCGGCCCACCAACTGGGGGAGGGGACAGCAAAGGGGAGCAGTTGCAACAGGATTCAGTGATTCAAAAGCTCTGGGACTCCTGGCTGCTGACACGTATACCACAGGAGCAGCTGCAGCTGAAGCTCAGAGCAGCTCTCAGAGCTGGCTGGGGGTGGGGGAGCCAGCGTAGCACACCCTAGCCCTGCCCCTTCCATCCAAGATCCTGCCCCTTCTGGGATCAAGGAGCTTTTCTTCCCCCCCGCTCCGCCCACACACACACACTGTGCACAGGGGCCTGTCAAGTCTGTTGCCCCCCTCCCCTCCCGGTACTGCAGAACAGCAGTGATGAAAGGCTTCTTAGCAAAAGGCTAAAGTTGAAATAAAATTGACTTAAGTTTAAACAATGTAAAGCACCTAAGTGACTTAGGAGCCTACGGGCCAGGTTTACAAAGATAATTAGGAGCCTAAGTATGCAGATTAGGTGCCTAGAAGGTTTTAAAAATCTCATTGGGCACCTAACTGCCATACAAGGTATTTGAAAATGAAACTAAGGGCATGTCTACCTTGCCATTTAAAGCAGAAAAAGTCTCTTTTGTGCAAAAGCTGGGGAAGCATCCACATTTGTCAATGACTTTTTGTGGTAAAACTCAGTAGTTTCACTGCAAAATGAAACTTTCCTCTATGAGAGGTGTACAGCTCTTACTGGTGATGCTTCTGCAGTGATGTGCAAGTGAAGACACATTCTTGTTGGATACAGAACTTTTAGCCTCTTTGGCCTATCACACAGTTCCTAGGTGGGCACTCTGGCCAGCACCCTGCTGCTCCGAAGCCAGGTAAACAGCCATCCACCCCTTCCCCTGTAAAGCCCCAGGAATAATAAAACTCCACTTCCTGTTTTCTTGGCAAGTGTTCTCTTTTCATCTGGCCAGGCAACAATTCCTACTCCACTGAACAAATGAGCCCCTGCTTGGAACAACGCTGAGCTACTGTGTTGGAAGAAAGGACTGTTCAGGGGCCCATGATGGCCTCAATCACCCTCAATCACCTCAATCACCCTCCCCTATTCCTACAAAACCTATCATACAAATGGAGAGAGCTGCCCTGCGGGGTAACTGCTCTCATCCGTGATGGAAGTGCTGCAAATGTAAACACTCTCTGATGCCTCTGGAAGTAAGTGAGTACACAAACCATCACTTGCCTTTCACCATTTCACTATCATTGGTGAAACTGACACTGCCAATACCCTGCAAGTACAAACATAGCCTTAGGCTCCTGAGTCGGGGCCTTAGGAATTTTCAAAAAATTATACCCTTTGTCACCAAGATGTTTGATATAAAAAACTTCTACACTATGGGCCTGATCCTGGGATAATATACTGACTCCATTGATCTCAATGGAGCTGTGACAATTCACATTTACTGAGGTTCACCCCCCAGTGATAAACATATATTGTAGCCCACAGTGCCTATACAGAGATCTGATTACCTGTGTGTCTTACACACAGCTTCCCATTTTTTGAGCATTTTGTATTCAGAGGTCCTGTAATTTCCATCTCCATATTCAGAATGCACCATTGTCTTTCAGAGCCCCTTTAAATTTCTCATAAAGGCCAAACCTCTTTACAGAAATAGCTGCATAGCCCAGTCAGCCCTGCTGCACAAATAAAAGCTGCATTCACTATGAAATTTACTTTTTGAAACAGTAATTGTTGCTGATGAAAACCCTAAATAAAAATCTTTGTCCTTCCCAAGGCTGGTAAAAAAATGGTTTAGAATGAATGGCAAATAGATTTCAGCATCTAGAATGGGTATTAGACTCTGGAGACTGATCCTTTGAATAGAGATTGTGTTAACCACTTCCTGCCTGGCTGGCAGGTATATCTTTTGATTTTTTTGTTTATAAAGTACAAATAGTGTGTTTACAGACAAGAAAGAAGTGCCCCCGATTTGAAAGAACTTGAAATCTAACCTGTCTTCAAAATAGTCTTCCCAGGATTTACATGGGGGACTACCAGAGCGTGTCATTGTTCTATGAATGTGCTATGGTTTCATGGAAGACTAGCATGATTTGCTCTGGGGCCCTGCATTCAACTTATCATAGGTAGGGCCTGACCAAATTCACAACCATGCAAAATGTATCATGGACTGTGAAATTTGGCTGTGTGCTTTTACCCTATACTATACAGATTTCATGGAAGAGCATTTCTGAAATTGGGGGTCCTACTCCAAAAGGGAGTTGCAGGGGGATCACAAGGTTATTTTATGAGGATCACAATATTGCCATCTTTCTGCACTGTTTTCAGAGTTGGGCAACTGGAGAGCAGTGGTTGTAATGTTGGCCAGATGCCCAGCTCTGAAGGCAGTATCCTACCAGCAGCAGAACAGAAGTAAGGGTGGCAATACAATGCCTATGTCACTCTTAATTCTGTACTGTTCCTTTCAGAGTTGGGTGGCTGGAGAGTGGTAGCTGCTGAATCAGGGTCCAGCTCTGCAGATAGCAGTGCTGAGGTAAGTGTGGCTACTATACCATGCCATGCCTACTTCTGTGCAGCTTCTGCAAGTAGCTCTGTCTTCAGAGCTAGGCTCCCAGCCAGCAGCTGCTGCCCTCCAGTTGCTCAGCTCTCAAGGCAATGCCGCCAGCTGCATGGAAGTACGGGTAGCATGACTGCATGCAATCCCCCTACAATAACCTTATAACCACCACACAGCTCCTTTCTGGGTCAGGATCCTTACAATTACAACAGCATAACATTTCAGATTTAAATAGCTGAAATAATGAAATTTACCATTTTCCAAATCTTATGACTATGAAATTGACCAAAATGGATTGTGAATTTGATCGGGTCCTAATCCTAGGACATTTGTACTCTTTGGTGGCCTGCAATTTAGAGTTCATTTTGGTGGGACTTTCAATAGAGCTAGTGTTTGGCTTGACAATGCTCCCACTGAAGTCAAAGACAAAGTCAGGCCAGCATCATGTGCTTTTGAAAATCCTGTCTAGTATTTATTTACACAGAGGGGCATTTGGAGTTGAGTAATTGGATGGCAAACCTTTTGGTGGAGGAACTGTTTTTTTATTCTGAGTTTGTACAGCTACAGGCACAGTGGGGTTCTGGTGCAGGACTGGTTCATCTAGGCATTAGCACAGTGCATGTAATAATTATTCCTGGAATTCAGATGGGAGTAGGAAAGCCTCACAAAAAAGGTTGCTGCTTGATTTCCCCCGTCTTGCAGCTAGGCAGCAATTTATACCTATGCCAACTGACTCTGATGCACTATCAAATCAGGGTGACTCTCTCTTGGGACATGTCTAGAAAAGCATAGCGATGGAAATGATTAATTGTTACCTGATTAAGCAGGCCTGCCATAAGCAGATGACTGCTCCAGCCGCATGGGGTTGTCGCATGGGCTGGACATTGGCAGCCTCAAGGAGGACCGTAAGTTGCAGCCGGGAAGGGGGGGGGAGGGGTAACCAGCTTCCCTGTCCCCTAGCTATCCCTTCTCACTCTGCGCGACACTGCCAACTCCCAGCCCATATGGACTGGAAACCAGCAGCCCCGTGTTGGGCTATAAACAGTCGGACTGGAGCAGCCCCTGTCCTTAGCCTAGGGGGACCCCACCAACCACTGTATAATAAGTTAACTGTTTAAACTTAGGCTACGTCTAGACTACAAAGGGAAGTCAGAAAAAGATACATAAATTGTGGACCGCAATTTGTGTATCTTTTTCTCCTTTTTTCTGTTGAAAGAGGCTTTTCTGAAATTTGGTGCATCTGCACGGCACCAAATTCTGGACAAGCCTGTTCTTTCGACACATCCCCTCTTCCTCATAGAAGAAGGTTTACAAGGATGGTGAAAAAGCATATCCACTTTTCTGAAAATGTTTCCATTATCCCAGAAAAGCGCTGCAGTCTAGATGTAGTTAACCAGTTAATTAATTAAAGAGGATTTTACATTCCTACAAAGGCATGAGGAACGCCTTCAACCTGTTCAATGAACTGAAAGTGGCACATCAGTACTGGCTCTGCTACACAGGCAGAAGAGATGGTCATCTCTGGGAATAGACTATGAAGGGCAGCAGAGCATTCAATGTACTGGCCCAGTTGGACATTTAATGGGTGGATTAAGGCGTCTGAAAATCCATAGAGCTTGTCTTAGCTTCTCTAGCCCAGACACTGATGCTAGAGAGAGTTCCTGAGGATAGAGGAGAGGTGGCAGTGAAACAGTGGCCTCACTCCCGTTGGAATCAATGGCAACACTCCAGTTGAGATGGGCAGAAGCAAGGTCGGGACATGCAGCCTCTTTTAGTGTTGTCACTGTCCTGATTTTGCAGATGCATGAGAATTGTTAGCAATATTAGCTCTGCAGCTCCAAAAGCTTTACAAGATGTTGTCACAAATTTTAGAAGATGGATCGTTTGCCACACAGCACAATTTCTGCACTTAAATTTTAAAAAAAGGCCACACGCCGAGGGAATAATGATGGGATTGTGATCCATCTCTTTTTCAGCTTTTATCTGGAGGGGATGTTTCGTGCAGAATGAAATGAGTCTAAGCAGCTCTAGTTTATATGACATCAAGGGCTGCCACTGGAAGTCTACATTCTTTTTGTCCTCCTTTTGTGCTTGTAATTTCATAACACATGCTGCCTTCTTGACCTCCATCTATGCCCTTTTGTAATAGACTATCACTGTTGTCTCGGCACATAAGGACTGCTGCATGCAACAGCATCAGTATTTTTGTATGTCCTTTGCATCTGATCTGTCTAAGCCATGTTCAGCATTATGTGTGTGCGATCCCTCTGACAATCCAAATTAGAGTAGTGCACTATGCGCACTGGCAACAGTGGTATTGGTGATGGCAAGAACTCACTCTTACCTAGAATAGAAATAGAAGTGTAATCAGTATTTTGTGCATGGTCAAGAGTTAGGGCAATTAACAAGCAGAACTGGGTAGCAGGTCTACTTTATACATGAGGAGTGGGAATGCTGAGTAATGCTGGTGGTTTTCTGGCTGTGGAACAAAACTTTCACACAGTGCCTGTACATAAATGCCCAGGAGTGGATGCTGTTCTCTTTCGAAGCAATGGAATTGAGTTTTGACATCACTGAAGGAGTTCACACTGTTTCTTCTCATTGGTAGAGCATTTTTTCCCAGTCAAACATCAGTAAAGTTAGTTGTTCACTGAATAAATATTTGTATGGTGGCTACAGAGCCCTATTGCAATGGAGAGACAGAGTGGCTTAACAAATGGAGCATTGGACAGAGACTCTGAAGATGTGGATTAAATTACTGGCTCTGCCACTGGCCTCTGGGAGGCCTTAGGCAAGTTACTTCCTCTCCTCCCAATTTTCCCATCTGTAGAATGGGGATAATGATGAACCTTCTTTGAGATTTGCTCATAAAAAGTGCTCTAGAAGAATTAATAATAATAATAAACCTGCTAATAGCTAGTTATTCCTGGCCCTTATCTAAATGAAAAGAAAGTGTTGGAAAAGTAAACATGCAATAAGTGATTTAACTCCCTGAGACACTCAGGCTTTGGAGAAATTCCCCCTATCAAAAGGACAAATTCCAGAACCAAGTAATGCTAAATGGAGTAGAAATCACTCTCCCCCTCCACCTCCCCACCCCAGGCTGAGCAGCCTCCTCTTGTAACTTAATGTGCCTATTCCCTTTCTATCCTCCTGCAAATCCTATTTAAAGCCACTGAAGCATTTACACAAATACGGTAAATTGGACTGCTGTTTATTTCAGTGCTGGCTTGGATTAAGCAGGAGGGAGTATTGAAGGAACCAGACACCAACCATTTCCTGCTGGTTGAGAAAGGTTTTGTTTCCTCTGCAAGGATCTGTTTCTAGTGATTTAGTACCCCTATTGTTTTAATGCTGAGTTAAAAGTTCAAAGAGCGGATAGCTATAAAATTGGGCAGTGTGTGCCAGATCTGTGGCAGGTGTAAATCCAACCAGCTCAATTGAAAGTAATTGGAGCTCTGCCTGTTTATGCTAATGGGGGATTTGTCCCCACATGGGGACAAATAACTCCAGGGCATGCTTTTTCTACCCTCGCTGTTCTTAGGAGAGATGCATTATCCACATGAAGTGAGAGTTGTGTCATTACAACATCTATGCGCAGCCTCTCTGCAAAGATGAGCAGGGCCCTGGGGGAACTCCGTTGCCAGCATTGGTCTCCACGGCATTTTGATTGTGGTAATGTTAGAGCAGGGGTGGAACTGGTGCAGCATCCCTGCTGGCTGACAGCTCCATTTGCTTCTGAAGTCAGGAGACTTTGTACAGGAAGGCTAGCAAGCAGTAAATGACCCAAAATGAATGTTGTTTAAAAATAAAACAAACCCTGATGGCTGAAATTCACCATAATGCAGAGCATCTGCAGCACATAAAGACTACAAGCGGAACAGGGAGCCTAGTGTGAGCTCTTTGAACAGGAATAGATTTTGCCTACAGATTGGAATGAGAATGTGAGCAGAAACAACGAGAAGTCCTGTGGCACCTTATGGACTAACAGATTTATTGGAGCATAAGCTTTCGTGGGCAAAGACCCACTATGTCAGATGCATGGCAGGTGACAGGTGGCTTTCCTATCCTGCTCCTTACACTATACCGAGCTGGCCAAATTTAATCCCTGTCTCGAGTCATTTAAACAAAAATGAAGCAAAGCATAAATCTGAACCTAAGTGTGGCTATTGCTACGGTTTTCCCCTGGGGGACCCACTCTGTCCTTGCCCTCTCTCTCAGGCTAAATTTAGATTGCATTTCATAGGAGCTAGCTGCGGAGGTGAGCCCGTAGAAATAAGCATGCCCTGGCCATCAAGGGGATTCAACGGAAAATCTGTTTCTATGTGGGAGCCTTGAACTTGACTTTTTATCACGTGGACTTGCATAGGTCACCTGCATGAGAGTGGATCTCCTCCTATATGCCTATAAATAATTTAATTAACTCCAGCACTTCAGGCCCATGTTAACACCATGCTGTTACCTGTGCTGTTGGAGGCACAGACACAACTTGTGAACTGACCTCCATGATATGGTTGCATTTACATTATGGAGTTGTTCCTGACTTGCACCTGATTTATTCCTGATTGCAAGTAAGATCACTACTATGCCCATTGAACTTAATTCTGATCTCTCACTGTTTTTTTCCCAGTCCAACTCTGAAGGTGCACACCACTATAAAAGCATCAGCCCCTTTCAGCCTCACAATCATACATAAGAACCAAAAAGGTGAAACTGGACAAATGTAATTTCACTCCCCTACTAGAGTGAAGTAAAGAAAGTAAACCAAGAGCAGCAACAAAGACTATTCAGTTTCATCTAATGTGTTAAGAAAAAGGAGAAGGTTTAGTTTTAATACCATTTTCCCCCTTCATTTTTATTGTGTTCCCTTAAAATGTAATTCATAAAAATGCTAAGATAGAAATAAGTTTCAGATCAAGCCAGGCACAAGGGGATAGAAAAAAGACAGAAAGAAGGTATGAAGGTTGTTTGGAAAAATCAGAAGGTGTTATATGATAGATTTAAAAATCTTTGCTCATCTGCTCTGAGCAGTGAGATGACTTGTGACAAATGAGGGAGTGGTGGAAAGATTTGCATTTTAGACTTGTTTGTTCATTCCTTTTCTCAAAAAGCTCATTTTCTCTAGGGAGATTTTCCTGTATCTCACAGAATATTTATCATGTCTTCCCCAATCCCTCTTCACACCACATTTGTGAATTTAGGTTAAGATGAAAATTATGGTACTTAAAGTGAAAAGTTAGAAAAATATAAATCCAGCTATCTATCAATAGTCTAATCGAAAGCCTACTGTAGCCAGTGAAAAACTTTGTATTGAATTTACAGTATTTCGGATCAGTCCCTGTTGAAGGAAATTTGAAAATCAGGCCCACTGACAAACCAGGCTAAGACATGTTCTAATTGGGACTCTGCAAAGATAAAGCTTGCATGAACCAAACTGCTTAGAGGCATCACTCGAAAAGTCATCCTTACTCAGGGTTTATCAGTAAACACTCCTCACTTGAGCAGTCACTCACTTTTCTTACAGGCCATTTAACATTAGAATGGGGTCTCCTTCATTTGTCTTCTTGAAATATTCAGAACACTTTGCTCTTCTGGTGTCTGACAATCAGATAGAAGTGTCTGAGCTCCAACTTGAAAATGGATGTCCACTATCAGCTTTTTAGACGATGGTGTTTTAGCTGCAGGCATGAATGTGCAATGGGAACCTAATGAAATCTTTAAGTAGCAGCTGGAAACTTTTACAAATATTCAACTCAGAGAAAGTTCCGCTCCTAGAGCAGAAATTTTATTTTATTGTTTTTTTCTTTTCCCTTGTTTGTTGTGCTCAGAAGCAGTGGCAGATGGAAAGAACTTTTAGGAAAATGACCCTAGCTTTTTTATATCCCATGCAAAAATACTGATTCCCAACTGGAAGGCTCGATCCTCTGTTAGTGACAATGTAATTGTTTCTATAGTAATAAAATGTGATGTCAGAAGTAGGGAAAGAAAAAATTGTCTGACAAAAATTGTCATGACAAAAAATTGTCATGTCACAATTTTTAAGAAGGAAACTCACATTTTCTGACTATGTCAGTCAGAAAATGTGGGGGTTTCCTTCTTAAATTGTGACATGACAATTTTTTAAATGTTCATGGTGTTGACATGGGCCTGAAGTTAAATGTATTAATTTAATTTAATTAAAAATTAATTTCAGCCCTTTAAATTTAAAAATGGGCCTGAAGTGCTGAAATTTTGTGTCTAAAGTCAAAATTTTCTAAATTGTGACAATTTTTAAGGTTCTTATACATACACACTAGAAGTCTAAATAATAGGATGGGTGAACTAGAGTGCCTCATTATAAATGAAAAAAATTGATATAACAGGCATCACAGAAATTTAGTGGAATGAGGACAATCATTGAGACACAGTCATACCAGGATACAAAATATATTGGCAGGACAGAATGGATCATGCTGTAGGGGAAGAGGCATTATATGTGAAAGAAAATGTAGAATCAAATGAAGTAAAAATTTTAAATGAACCAAAATGTTCCATAAAATCTCCATGGGTAGTAATTCCATTCTCTAATAATAAGAAAATAGCAGCAGGAATATATTATCGACTACCTAACCAGGATAGTGATAGTGACTATGAAATGCTAACAGAGATTAGAGAGGCTTCCAAAATAAAAAACTTAATAATAGTGTGGGGGGGGGGGGATTTCAACTATCCCCATATTGACTGGGTACACGTCACCTCAGGACGAGATGCAGAGATAAAATTTCTTGATACCTTAAATGACTGCTTCTTGGAGCAGCTGGTTCTAGAACCCATAATGGGAGAGGCAATTCTTGATTTAGTCCTAAGTGGAGTACAGGATCTGGTTCAGGGGGTAAATATAACTGGAGCACTTAGAAATAGTGACCATAATGTACTAAAATGTAACATCCCTGTGGTGGAAAAAACACCTCAGCAGCCCAACACTATGGCACTACATTTCAGAAAGGGGAACTACAAAAAATGAGGAGGTTAGTTAAACAGAACTTAAAAGGTATGGTTACAAAAGTAAAATCCCTACAAGTTCCATGGAAACTTTTCAAAGACTCCATAATAGAGGCCCAATTTAAATATATACCCCAAATTAAAAAACACAGCAAGAGAACCAAAAAAGTGCCACCATGGCTTAACAACCAAGTAAAAGAAGCAGTGAGAGATTAAAAAGGCATAGTTTAAAAAGTGGAAGTGAAATCCTAGTGAGGAAAATAGAAAGGAGCATAAACTCTTGTCAAATTAAGTGAAAAATATCATAAGAAAAACCAAAAAGGAGTTTGAAGAATAACAAGCCAAAAACTCAAAAAGTAATACCAAAATGTTTTTAAGTACATCAGAAGCAGGAAGCCTGCTAAACAACCAGTGGGGTTCCTGGACAATTGAGATGCCAAAAGAGCACTCAAAGACGATAAGGTATTGCGGAGAAACTAAATGAATTCTTTGCTTTGGCCTTCACAGCTGAGGATGTCAGGGAGATTCCCAAACCTGGGCCATTCTTTTTAGGTGACAAATCTGAGGACTTGTCCAGAATGGGGTGTCATTAGAGGAGGTTTTGGAACAAACTGATAAATTTAACAGCAGTGTTCCCTCTAAGATGTGTGGCAGCACAGCTTCACAGGTGATTAATCAGCCCTGCCCAGTCAGTGAGCTCCATGCAGCCCTGAGCCTGACTGGGTGGGGCTGATTAAACATCTGTGAAACTGTGCTGCCCCGCAAGTTAGAGGAACCACTGTTTAACAGTACCAAGTAACCAGGACCAGATGGCATTCATCCAATAGTTCTGAAAGAATTCAAATGTGAAATTGCAGAACTATTAACTGTGGTTTGTAACCTATCCTTTAAATCAGCTTCTGTGCCTAATGTCTAGAAGATAGCTAACATGATGCCAATATTTAAAAGGGCTCCAGAGGCGATCCTGGCAATTATAAATGGTAAGTCTAAAGTTAATACCGGGCAAATTAGTTGAAACTATAGTAAAGAATAAAATTGTCAGACACATGGATGAACATAATTTGTTGGGGGAAAGTCAACATGGTTTCTGTAACTGGAAATGATGTCTTACTAATCTACTAGAGTTCTTTGAAGGGGTCATCAAACATATGGACAAGGGGGATCCAGTGGATATAGTATACTTGGATTTCCAGAAAGCCTTTGACAAGGTTCCTCACCAAAGGCTCTTAAGTAAAGTAAGTTGTAATGGGATGAGAGGGACGGTCCTCTCATGGACTGATAACTGGTTGAAACACAGGAAACAAAAGATAGGAATAAATGGTAAGTTTTCAGAGTGGAGAGAGGTAGCCAGTGGTGTCCCCCAATGGTCCATACTGGGACCAATCCTATTCAACCTATTTATGAAATAATCTGGAGAAACGGTTAAACAGTGAGGGGGTAAAATTTGCAGATGATACTAAACTGCTCAAGGTAGTTAAGACCAAAGCAGACTGTGAAGAGCTTCAAAAAGATCTCACCAAACCAAGTAATTGGGTAACAAAATGACAAATGAAATTTAATGATGGTAAATGTAAAGTAATGCACATTGGAAAAAATAATCCCAACTGTACATAAAATATGATGGGGACTACATAGCTATCACTACTCAAAAGAAAGGTCGTTGAGTCATTGTGAATAGTTCTCTGAAAACATCCATTCAGTGTGCAGTGGCAGTCCGAAAAGCAAACTGAATGTTAAGTATCATTAAAAAAGGGATAGAGAATAAGACAGAGAGCAAATAATTGCTTCTATATAAAACCATAGTACACCCACCTCTTAAATACTGTATACAGATGTTGTCGCCTCATCTCAAAAAAGATATATTGGCATTGGAAAAGGTTCAGAAAAGGGCAACAAAAATGATTAGGGAGTTTGGAATGGGTCCCATATGAAGACAGAGTAAAAAGACTGGGATTTTTCATCTTAGAAAAGAGGAGACTAAGGGGGGATATGTTAGAGGTCTATAAAATCATGAGTGATATGGAAAAAGTGAATAAGGCAAAGTTATTTACTTGTTCCCATAACAAGAACTAGGAGTCACCAGATGAAATTAATAGGTAGCAGGTTTAAAAGAAACAAAAGTAAGTTTTTCTTAACACAGTGCACAGTCAACCTGCGCAACTCCTTGCCAGAGAAGGGTGTGAAGACCATGAATTTAACAGCATTCAAGAAAGAGCTAGATGGATTCATGGAGGTTAGGTCCATCAATGGGTAGGAATGGTGTCCCTAGCCTGTGTCAAAGACTGGGAATGAGTGACGGGAAAGGGATTGCTTGAAGATTCCCTGTTCCGTTCACTCCCTCTGGGGCATCTGGCATTGGCCACTGTTGAAAGACAGGATACTGGGCTTGATGGACCTTTCATCTGACCCATTATGGCTATTTTTATGCTTTTATGTTCTTAAAACTTTTCACACTAAATCTGAATGATATTTTTGTGTTGAAAACCAGGGAGTGTTCAGTCTTCTGGTGAAAAATCAAAATGTTTCTAGGAAAGTTTCCGTAAAAAATTCTCCCCTTTCCGTCCCCTCCCCCCAAAAAGCAACGATTTTCATCAAAAAAAGTTTTGACTGAAATTTTCAACCAGCCTTAATAACGATGTATATCAGAGCCAAACATCAGAGGTTATGGAGACCTTAGCAACAAAGAACGTTACTTTCATGTTAGTGTACATGGAAATAACAAGGGAAAAAATGCAAACGATTCACATGAGGCACACAAAGACTGATGGAGTGGGGGATTCTGTGACATGCACAAAATCCAAACTTCAGCTAGTTGGTATCATTTCAAACCAATCAGTCTTGTCAGCATCCTTTTAAGTGACACCTTAAAAATGTTAATTGCATGTGTTAGGCACTTCAGCAGTGACAGTCATGCCATTGAATGTCAAGGTGATGCTGAGAAAGGGCTACTCAGCTTTCATTCTACTGCGCTCCTGCCTTAGCGTGGAACTGCGGCTGTGTCTAGACTGCAAGGTTTTTTCGAAAAAAGTAGCCTTTTTTCGAAAAAACTTCACCTGCGTCTAGACTACAGCCGCGTTCTTTCGAAATTAAATCAAAAGAACGCAGCTTTTCTTTCGACGGCTGTACTCATTTCATGAGGAATAACGCCTTTTTTCGAAAGTGCTCTTTCGAAAAAAGGCGCTATGTAATGCAAACTGTGCTTTTTCGGAAGAGAGCATCCAGACTGCCTGGGTGCTCTCTTTCGAAAAAGCAGCTTGCTTTTTCAAAAGTACTGATTGTAGTCTAGATGCTCTTTTTCGAAAGAGGCTTGCAGTCTAGAAGTAGCCTGCATGAGCCACCTATCAGTGCTACTGCAAGATTTTGTGTGGTCAGCTGTAGTGCTAATGCAGATTCAGTTGGTAGTACTCTTCTCTTTGGATCTGTATGGACTTAATGCCCTGGGGAGATGTTAGATGTGCAGGGTTGTACAAAATATAAAACTCAGGTTCTGTCCTTTTGGGGTCCTTAATCTTGCTGAACTTTGATTTGGGATATTAACCCAATTTTCTGTCCAATTTCCAATTTAAGTGTTTACATTTTCTCCATCTAAATTCCTCACATGGTTTTGATCAGCGATGTTGTTCTTCGTTTCCTGTCCTACACAGCTTTGTGTGTTTTGTAATGTAGTCAGCAGAGTCTTCCATGTCTGCTTAAACCAGGCCAAGACATTAGGCTGTGTTAATCTGGGAGCTACAGAAAGCCCAGGCAGTGCCAGTACGAATCTCTTTTGTAATCTCTATACATACAACTGAGCAATAACATTTTTTATTCACTGGCAATTCCTAAAATTTAGGTAGTGGGGAATTATATCAGATCAAATAATAAACTTTTCAAATTTGCAGTGTATCATAAAGGAGAGAATCATGTGTTTTTTATTAAAGAAAAAAATTGTTTTCATTTCAAACATTTTAGTGTTATTTTGAAACAAAACAAAAGAAAACACAATTTTGAAACAAAATATTATTTTAAATAGAAAAAATTGAAACATTTCTTTTTGAGAATGTTAAGGGGGGAAAACCCCATTTCAGGTGTGTGGGACTGATGGTATCTGCCCCATACTTGACGATGTTAAGAGGTTAATTTAGTCCCTAGAAGATTATGCTAGTTCCTTACAGGAGCTTGCAAAGAGGTTGCGGAGGGGACTGGATATTGTTTTCCATTAGCAGTGATGACTTTTGGCCACAGTTTCTCACTGTGCATCAGATTCTGCTCTTGGGCCCACCAGTGTAAATTCAATTTGATGCCAATGAATTACACTTTCATAAAACTGGTGCATGCAGAACTTAGTCCATGCATCTGTTTCACCTCTCATATCACTCATACCAGTCTCCATCCACTTAAGTACATCTTCCACTTGATCTGCACCAAGTTCTGTATTTGGCCCATTTTATCATTTAAACACCACCTGATGGGACAGTAATTAACTTCAGTCACCTACTACTGTAGCTGCCTAATGACTTGAATGATATGTGCTATGGTTCGCTGTTTGCAAGGAAAGAGCAGGAAATAACTTCAGCATGGGCTGTCTGGTAAGGTCACGTATTATACAAGTATGCGTAAGGAGGATACCAATTGAAGACATGGTCTGAGATTGGAGAAGTGAAAGCACAGCTGCTGCAGGCTCCTTAGAAAATGCTTGTGGCATATTGATGGCTTGAGGACTGTAACTCATTTTTTTCCCTTTTCTGGGAAGATGCATTCCAGTTGGATTGTGCACAATATTATTCAATTCCCTGCAGCTATAGACCAGGGAAGTCAACAAAACGTGGATTACTCTATGATGCAGTTAAGTGGATTTCTCAAAGGACACCAGCTCATTTAAGGATCCTCTACTCGCTATTTAGGCAGCTTCAGAGACACCTAAAAAGTGCTTCTGTTAAACTGGAAGTCCCACTAGACAGCTGCAGACAGACAGATGGGGCATCAGTACCTTTGATTTGAAAAATTCCTTTACCTCCCAAGTGTGCCTGCATTAGAAAAGCAGAGGGAGCTACAATCATATTGGAGATTTAACATATCTAGGAGAAGACAGGTGACTGTCACAAGCCAGTGTTACTTTCTTCCTTTAAAAGGGGGCGGGGCCCTGGCTTGCCCGTATCCGGCCCATGAGGATCAGGGCTTTTCCCACTCTCAGCATTAGTGAGCTGGTGTTGGTGCTCCAGTCCTGCAATCCCATCCCGCCCAGACCCCTCACCCCAACTTTGCTCTTGCACCCTACCTTCTGGGAAGACTCTTCACCCCCAACCTGCTCCTGCACCCACATTCCTGCGCAGACCCTACATCCCAAGACTTCCTGGCAGGCAGCCACACACTGAGCTCCTCATTTTTGGCCACACCCCAGAGCCTTTGGGGGACCCACAAAATCTACTAGGCCAAGCCCCCCTTGGTACTCATGTGTGTACTCAGAAGTCTTTCTGCTTCTCAGTCAGGAGCCATATCAGTGAAGTGTTTGTTTGTTTGTTTGTTTCTCACCTTTGTGCAGCCCCCAACTGATTTTTCTTTTGGTACGTGGCTGCTGGGTTACCTAAAGGTGTCTCACGTTGAGCACTCAGGAAAATCATAGAATCACAGAAATGTAGGACCGAAAGGGTCCTCAATAGATCACCTAAACCAGTCCTCTGCACTGAGGCAGGACTAGATATTATCTAAACCATCCCTGACAGATGTTGCCTAATGTGGGGTGTTTTTTATCTCCAATAATGGAGATTCCGCAACCTCTCAAGGTTATCTGTTCTAGTGTTAAACCACCTTCAAAGTCAGAAATTTTTTCCTAGTGTCCAACCTAAACCTCCCTTACTGCAATTTAGGCCCATTGCTTCTTGTCCTGTCCTTGATATTTAAGAAGAACAATCTAACCCCCTCCTCTTTGCTAACAACCTTTTACATACTTGAAGTCATTGTGTCCTCATTCAGTCTTCTCTACAATAAACAAAAACAACTTTTTTCAATTTTTTCTTCAGATGTCATATTTGCTAGATCTTTTATCATTTGTTTTACTCTCTTGTGAACTTCCTCCAATTTGTCCGCATGTGTCATGAAGTGTGATGCCCAGTATTCCGAGTCCTTATTGTGAGGAAAAAAAAGGGAACAATCACTCTTTGTGTCTTGTTTACTTACAACACTACATCCCAGAATGTTTGTTTGTTTATTTGTTTGCAACAGTGTTACACTATGGACTCATGTTTAGTTTGTGATCCACTATAACCCCCAGGTCCTTTTCTGTACTCCTTCCTAGGCAGCCATTTCCCATTCTGTCTGTGTGAAACTGATTGTTCCTTCCTAAGTGGAATACTTTGCATTTGTCCTTATTAAACTTCATCCTGTTTACCTCAGACCATTTCTCCAGGTTGTCAAGAACATTTTAAATTCTGATCCTATCCTCCAAAGTGTTTGTAATCCATCTTAGCTTGGTATCCTCTGCAAACTTTACAAGTGTACTCTCTATGCAATTATCCAAATCAATTTAAAAAATATTGAATAGAACCAGACTCAGGACAAATCCCTGCAGGACCCTATTCAATATGCCCTTCCAGCTCAATTGTGTACCCCTGATAATTACTTTCTGAGCATGTCTTTATAGACAGTTGTGCACCCATTGTATAGTAGCCTCATCTAGGCCAGTGGTTTTCAAACTAGCGGGTTGTGACTGGAATGTCAGGCACTGGGTCTCCTTACTGTAGGGTGATCAGGTGACCAATGAGGCTGCTAAGACAGGTTACCTACCTGTCCTGGCACCATAGACTGTGCTGTGCCCCAGAAGCAGCCGGCAGCAGGCCCAGCTTGTAAGCGGGGAGGGAGAGTACACAGGGCTCTGTGCACTGCCCCTGCTCTGAGCACTAGCTTCACACTCCCATTGGTTAGGAACCTGCTGCTGGCTGCTTTGGCGCTGCAGCATGGTCTGTGGTGCCAGGAGAGGTAGGAAGCTGTCTTTAGCACCCCTGCTGCATTGCTGACTGGGAGCTGTTCAAGATAAGCCACTCCTGCCCTTGCCCTAACCCTCCCAAAGCCAGAGCCCCCTTCTACATCCCAAAACCCTGCTCCTCGGCCCCACCCCAAAGCCCACGCTCTAGTCAAATTATGTTGGATCATGGGCATCAACAATTTTTTTCAACTGGGTCGTGAGAAAAAAAATTTGAAAACCACCAATCTAGACTATATTTCTCTATATTGCTTGCGAGAAGTTCATATGAGACAGTATCAAAATCCTTGCTGAAGACAAGTTATGTGACAGCTATTGCCACCTAAAATAAGTAGCCCACTTGTGGGCCTCACTATCTCAGACTTGAGCACAGACTTTGAGTGAATCCAGGACTCCATGGAAGTAGCTGAAACATGTGAAGCATTATGCTGTACATTCAGCCAGTACCTTCCCCCAAAAGAATGCTTTGAAATAGACACCTCAGACTCTTCTCACATTATTATACTATAATATACATCCTGATCAAGGTCTCCTTTATAATGATTTCCCTTGGAAGATGTTTAACTCTTAAGCACTTATTATCGTCCCAAAAAGAAAAAATACAGCTTTGCCTAGAGTAGCCATGGTGGGGTTTCAGTGCTGAATGCATACTAAATAGTAAACCCACCTCTCAAAGGAAGGAAAAGATGATGAATCACAGAGAGAGTTTATTTCCTGAGAATGTTATTTGCATTTTAGCAGCACATGATAACATAGTAGAAAATCAGGGTCCAGTTGAGCAAGGCACTGTGTGACTCAGTTTACAATCCACATAGACAATGGGTGCAACAAAGGAGGGCCGGATTCATAAAGATATTTAGGTGCCAAACACCCAATGAAATCTCTAAGAGTTAGGTACCTACATACCTTTATGAATCTGGCCCTGAAAGATGAAGGGCCAGAGTCATGCTTCTGTTCCAGCCACTTAGTGCATTGGGAGGGGCACAAAGTGGCTGACTCTGGCCAACTGAGAATTCTCACAGTATAATAGCACTCTCAGCTGATGTGATGCAGTACATCCAACTCCCATACTGACTCCTCTTCACTCACACTGGCACAGGGGACATTTGGTGCATGGGGTAGATTTCACCTGCACACTACCAATTCTTAGCTGGTACATGGTTCCATAGGACAGAACCCAACAGTATGATATAGCCAAGAAAAGCAGATAGTACAGGTTGTGCACCTCCCTTAACTGGGACTCTTTCATCCAGCAACATCCATGGTCCTTCATGACAACGGATGTTCCTGGATGAGAGAGCCCTGGAGCCAGAGGGTGAGTCTGGTAGCAGCGGGGCTGCAGCAGCCAGGGCAGCAACAGTGCAAGGCAGCAGGGCTGCCTGCCACCCAGCAGCAGGGCCAGGACCACAACAGCACAGGGGGGGAAGCCTGGCCACGACACGTCAGCCTAGGCAGCAGTGGAACAGTAGTATCCTGGGTGGTGGCAGCGGGGCTGCAGTTGCTTGGGAAGGGAAGCTGTGCTGGAGCTGCTGCAGCCCAGCAGAAGCAGCGTAGCTGGGGCCACGTGCCACCCAGCAGGAAGCAGAGCCAGGGCTGGGACTGGCCAGCAAGCAGCCTGGCCAGCCGAAGAAGCCGACAGTGAGAAGGGGACGCGGGCTGAAGGGTTGGTGTGGGGGACCTCTCCTTGTCCAGCAAATTCCCACATCTGGGACAGGTCAGGTCCTGAGGGTGCCGAACCAGGAAGGTCCAACCTGTAGAAGAAAACAATTGGTTTTCACATCTAGTGCTATGTGGTCTATTTTAACAGATAAAATTTGTAGCAATAATTGGCCAATTCTTCTCACATGTCTCAGTGTAATTGCAGAGTAGTGCTGGTGACTTCAGTGGAGTAACTGTACTGAAAGGGGGGTAACTGAGAACACAGTTTGGCTCCCAGATAGATTGTGTTTGGCCTATCGGGGGATCGTGTTTGGCCCTAACATTGTTGTTTTAATGAAAGTGACAAAAAATATGCAAGATGGAAAATGCAAAAGGGGCACAACTGTTGGCTTTAGTGTTCCATCTTATGTCATTTTTTCCTGGTTTTTTTCTGCTCTTTTGGGGGCACTTTTGGAGGAATTCGAGCATTATTTTCAGAAACCAATTGACAGGGCTGTTCTGTTTGCATGCTCTTTTGTTGCCTGATCATTTTTTAGGCTGATTTTGCCACTCTTGGTGAGCTTTGTACTGTGTTACTCAGCACAGTATGCTCTCACTGAAATTATATTAAGTAAGGTGCTACTCAACATGAGTAAGAATGAAGAAATCAGGTCGTAAAAGTTGCCGAAGACCATTCATTGAATGTCTTATATCATTTAGCATGTGTGACCCTACATTAAGATGTTACTGTCAAACCTGATAACGCTGGAGAGCAAAGGGATTACTAAATTAGGTTTTCAGTAGTCCCAAAAATCCTTTGGTTCTTCAGGGATTTTCAGTACAAAATATATTTGAGATAAAGATGGATTTTTTCAGTCCAGGGTTCTTTAAATTTATCTTTGAGGGTCACTGTAGTAAATCAGAACTATTGATTTAACAGGTAGCAGTTCTTCAGATCACTCATTTAAGAATCAAAATTCCTGTGTTATTCAAAGCAATAACTCAGCACTTTGAAATCACTCATCAGGGACTGCCAGTTCATGCTTGTAGACAGGCATTCAACAAAGCTTTCAGTTTGTTTATGGATCTTACATCAGCTGAGTTCTCTACCCTGACAGACAAATGTGTTGCCTCTCTTGCCCTACTTACTTATTATCTGACTTATCCATCCCACTGCTCTGTAACAGCCTCTTCAGCATTATGCCAGCCTCGAGTGCTGCTGCCTTTGGGTGAACCCTGGTCATGCATGCTGTTAAGCCAGGACACATTTGCTGTTTTTTCTACTGTTTGACCTTTCTAGTGAAGCTGAATCTGCTACAGACTTCGCACCCCAATGGCCTACTCCACCCCCAGCAACAGGGTTGTCTCTGAGTCAGGTTTACACAGCATGTTGCTTTCAACTCCTTGGTCTGCAGTGGGATTTCTTCTGCCCATCAGAACTAAACAGCTGCTGATTGGAGCAATATTATTTATTTACACTAGATGGACTCCAGCTACAAGGGAATATTTCTCAAAGCAGGCGAGGGTTGGTTGATTAGTATATGGTTCCTAATGAATGGTCGCTGACATTCCTAACAAATATTTCAGACCCAAGAATCCTAGTTATTCCACATCACTTGCTAATTGAATTTACATCACCAGAGATCAAAAATCAACTTTTGGGCCATAAGGTATATGATGTATTAAATTGTATGGCAGAGTTTCGCTTGAATCTTTTTCTTCTCTTCACCATCTATATGTTTTAATTATTTTTATATACAAACATATATGTTCCCTAGTGCCTAAAATTGTATTTCTCAGAGGCACATACCACCTCTGAAGCACAGTTCCTCCTGGCTGTCAGGGGATAATAACAAGGGTTTGTCTCCACTATGCCAGGGATCGATACTGCAGTGATTGATCCACCTGCCATCGATTTATCATGTCTTAGGCATGATAAATTTATCTCTGAGCACTCTCCCATTGATGTCAGTACTCCACCAAGATGAGAAGAGAAATTGGCATCAAAGAGAGAGCAGCCCTGCTGACCCTACTGCACATAAGATGCTGCGGTAAATATGTCAACTTCAGCTATGCTATTGGAGTAAATTATTAACCCCACCATTATCAAGGAGACTCAGCTACACTGGTCTGTAAGCAGTGGATAAGTCTCCACCCATTCCCTTCTTCTTCCCTCTCTTTCCTAAATATTGCCCATCTGCTCCAGAGAGAGAATAACTGTTTACTCCTGTGCACCCAGAGCTAAGTTCCAGGTAGCCTGCATACTGGGGCAAAGGGACTTCCTATAGGTCCTTCTTTGAACTATAATCAGGACCTGAATTATTAATGTATTTGCAACTCCAAATGAATACATGGAGTGAACTGTGTCCAGGAGAGCTCTCACTCCAATGAAATCAGGCTCATTCTCTAACCCCGGAGCATTTCTTTAGAAATGTTGCTCCCCCTGCAACAAGCTTCATTTGCAATCACTCCGTGCTGTGCACATTAGAAAAGTTTTATAATTACTTGCTGTTCTGGCTGCTGAGGAATTCTAAATGCTACACGTTAAGGAACTGCTGTTTCAGTTAGTGAACAAGCTTTGAACATTAAACGTGTTTCATAAAAAGGTTGGTTTTTTTTTCCAGACATTATGCATCTCGGAAGGCATATTTTTTTCAAGTGGCCGCTTTCCCAGCTGTTGTTCATCTCTGTCTCTCCTATATGAAAGAGAAAAAGGAAAAGGAGGATGGTGCAGTGTGGTATGAAGGTTTTATACTCATAAGTTTGAGATGGGTCGATTGCTCACACATGGAGTAGCTGTAAGTGAATTACACTGATCATCCTGAGCAAGTGCCAATAAAACCTTTATACCATACCACATGTATTCCAGGAGACTGTGTGCCACACATTTTACAGAAACAATGTGCTGTTAAAAATGCTGGGCTCTGTATCCTATCACAACTGACACCAGGGAACTGAATGTGACTCCAAGAGAAAGGAAAATTATAGTCTGAGATTTTCAAAGCCCTTATTGAGAAGTGGTATTCAAATCACAGAAGTGTTTTTTGCAGCTCTCACACATAAGTGATGTATCTTAGAAAATCTCTACAAATTACCTAGAGTATCTGGAATAAACAGAATAATATTGGATTCTAAGGTTCATTATCTAGATCAGTGGTCTCCATCCTTTTTAAGCATAAGATCACTTTTTGAGTTTAAGAATCCAGGATCTACCTCAGACTCAAATACCCTTGCTCCACCTCTTTCTATGCCCCTTCTCCCATGCCCCGCTCTGCTCACTCTGTGGAGATAGGGTACAGGAGTGGGGGAGGGAGTCACACTCACATCAGTGCCCCCTGCTTCTGCCTCTCCCACCCTGCACATCAAGCAGAAGGCTCCCGGGGGGCAGCTCCATGGCAGAGGGCAAGAGCAGCAGTGGGGGAACGGCAGCTGAGTGCCAGCCATTGATAATGTCCCGGCCAAACCAGTCAGGATCACCTGTCAGGGGCTCCAGAATCTATTAGTAGATACAGACCTATTGTTTGGTGATCACTGATCTATCTGTTTGAGACTAGAAGTAAGTTCTGTAATTTCCATTGGAAACTTGTTTCACTGGAAAGGATGGTGTGCTCTTGAGGAAGTCAGCATCATTATGCCTCAGTTTCCAACTTGTCACATTGGGATAATAGCACTTCCTGTGCGAGCATGAATACATGAAAGATTGTAAGCTGCTCAGCTACTACGGAGCGGAGACCATTTAAGTACCTCAGATTCTAGATCATCCCTGTCCAGTGGTCTGGCTGGATCTTTTTTGTTGTGGTAGTTAATCTGCTATATATTTCTACTATATGTCTGTCCATGTGTTTATATGTCTGTGAGTCTGTATGAAACTGTAAGAGCTAGACCCATCAAATTTAGCATGTAGCTTTCTCTTATCATAACTTAAAGCATGGCCAGGGTTTGGTTGTGCCAGGACAATGGGATGTGCCTGGAATGTGATTCTTTCTCATCACATAGAAAGGGAGGGCTTTGATGGTAGGGACAGTTATACCCGAGAATGACCATGGGGGGCAGCAAGCACCCCAGCTGTTGGCAAGTTCAGCCTCTGCTGCACCGGCCTAGCCCCGGGGAGCAGACCTGGCCAGCCAGCATTGCCCCCCCTGCCCTTAGCCAGCCCTAGGGACCCACTACTGACCAGGCTGCATGGCCCCTGCCGCCCCAGGCCAACCTCCAAGGCTCCAGCTGGGCTGTGAAGCCCCTGCCATCCAGACTGGCCCTAGGAAGCAGCCATCCTTCCATGAGCCTCCCACAGTCTCCCCTGAAACTCTCCTCCACCCCTCTCAATCCCCTGCCCTAACTCCTTCACTCCCATATTCTGCCCTGAGTGCCCACTCCTTGCTCTGACTCCTGTATCCCCACTCTGCCCTGGACTCCTCCTCAACCCCCAATGTTAATTCCTGCACCCCCACATCTCTCTTCCCTGAGCTCCCCGTATCTCCAAGCTCCTGTGCTGACTCCTGCACCCCCTCTCCCCCCGCTCCCTGCCCTGAAGGACCCAAGCAACACTGTATAAATCTTCTAATACTGGATATTTTATAGACTAACAAAACATGTAGATGGTATCATGAGCTTTCGTGGGCAAAACCCACTTCTTCAGATGACTGGAGTGTTGGAAGAAGTGGGCTGTGCCCACAAAAGCTCATGATACCATCCACATGTTTTGTTAGTCTTTAAAGTGCTACCAGACTATTTGTTGTTTTTTAAGTTTTTTCTATTACAGACTAACTTGGCTATCCCTCTGAAGCTTTGGATATTTTATATCTGCTCACAGGCTGTTTACAGAGGTCTTCAGCCTTTTTGATTGGGGCAGCTCTCCTGTCATATATTGTGACTCAGAGCAGTTCTGAAGTTGTGCTAGAATTTGCTCTATATTTAACACACCTGAAAACTCTGAGATTGTCAATCATATGCAAAACTTTGTCAGTTTCTCAGCATCAGGCCTAGAAATGTTGAGAATAATACCTTTCCAGGTACCATTAATCTAAGGCATAATGGTGTCTTTAGCAGCTAAATGAACTCACTAGCTCAGATGATCCAGGTGTCTTTGCATATAATCATGCCTTCAGATAAATTACAAGTTCAATCTAATATGTATTCCTTTTGTGCATAAACCAGAGTTATCACAGTTGCCTTATACTTATAAGCAATACGATTTATTTAGTAAGGACTCTCAAGTGGGAATGAGTTGATCTTGAGTTATGAATTGCTATGCCTATACATCTATCATCTATCACATTACCCCACAAAATCACTCTATAAATGCATGAAAGAGTCTGCCACTGTCCCACACATGTCTAGGTTTCTCTTTTTCAAGAGAGGGAGACTTTGTAGTAAGTAAAGGCAATTAAAATATTATCTAGTATTAAGACTTTTCTGACTAAGCCCTTTCAAAGGAAAATCCACCATGGAAACAATCATTGTGCTGGGAAAAGTTTTACTTCTAAAATAATCATCTGAGCTAATGTGACAAAATGCAATTTCAAGAATAAAAAATGGTAGTTACTTGCTGAATGGTTTAGAATGGTGATGGGCAACCTAAGCTAGTGAGTGGGCCAATGAGTGTCCCTCTTTCATCTCAGTGAGCCACAAGGCTGTTGCAATCAAGGTTGTCTCCTGGGCTAGGGTAGTTTTGCTAACTGCGCTTGCACACCTAGAATTTGCAGCATAGCTGTACTTTGTTTGGATGCAGGAGTCCACAGCTGTCTCAGTCAGTGTTGGGTGCAGTCAGTGGACACCTCACTTTACATGCTCCTGCTTTACATGTGTGTCACTTTAGACATATCAGTAGGAAAAAAAACTACATGGATGGAAACCAGCAGAATCTGGCAACCCTACATGTGGCCACCCATAGAACCCCAATGGGCAGAATGCAGCCCCTGGGCTGCAGGTTGCCCACCACTGGTTTAGAGAGAAAGATCACAATTAGGGAAGCCTAAAAGCTGGACCTACTCAGTCCATCTTGGGCTGTTGCTGAGCCTCAGCAGTAAACCTTTGCCTGTGGTCCACCAAAATGGTAGGGAAGACTGAATCTGCCCTGTTGGTGAAGTCATACAAAAATCTGATGAGAATCAGATTGAATCACTCTTGGCAGGTAGGTACTTGTTCTTGTTAGCAGGAATAGCGGTTATTTGAAATAACATTCTGTGAAACATCACCGGAAGCAATTGAAAAGAATCATTTCATCTCTCTGCAGTGACCTAGCCACATCAATTGATCCCTTAACTCCTTAGTAGTTTAGCAGATTCATTTATTTAATTCTTTTACTTTTCCCGATATATTTAAATAATTTTAGAGGGTTTTTTTTATATCTTTGACTATTTGCTCTTTAGATTTCCACATTACATTTCACATGCCATAGTTTACGCTCCTTTCTATTGGCTTCACTTGGGCTTTATTTCCATTTTCTAAAGGGTACTTCTGAGGCTTAAATAACCTCTTGAACCTTTCTATTTAACCATATTAGGTCTGTTTTTGTCTTACATTGATTCCCGGCTTCATTTAAAGACTTTAAATTGGTTTTCATTGTGAACAATTCATGTGGTTATAATGATTTACTCTGAGATCAATACCATTGAGTTTGGCTTGGTTCTCACCTGCACCAGTTTTAGACTCGTGTATCTTCATCAACTTCATTGGAGATATTCCTGGTTCTCCTAGTGTACTTAAAAACAGAATCAGATTCACTGATAGTATTGAATCAAATTTGCAAAATTATAAAAATATGCACTTGAGTAAATATCTTTCATTTTACAGGGTGAACCTCTCTAGTCCAGTACTCTGTGCTCTGGCAACATCCATGGCCTGGCATGATTTTAGTTAGCTGGATCTCCACTTATTATGTGTGTGACCAAGTTCCCCCTTGGTCCCACAGGGTTTGTTTACAGCCACCAGTCCTCGCTCTGTGTTCTGTGCTGTTATTTAGCTCTAATTTACCCCTAAAATGTCTTCTAAAAGCACAGTAAGCAGTGGAACTGTTAATGCTGCTAGACAGTATTGATTGACCTCCTGTGGTTCAGCAACAGTCAGGACACAAGGGTGCCAGACTAGAGAGGTTCAACCTATATCATATATCTCATCCTGGAGGAAGATAAAGTACAGAACCCTATACCTCTCGCTTCTTAACCTTGATGGGAAATACTTTGAGAATACTTCATGTTTGTATTGCAAAGTTTGTTTTGTGTTTGCATATAAATAACTACAGATTCCGACAGCTAATATGATTCACTTGCCCTCCTCAGTCACTATTAATGTTTCTTCTTTTTCTCTCTTTTCATCTTTTCAGAAGTAACAGTTTATTCAGTGAAGTTGTGCAGATGAACTTTGAAATAGCCAGTTTCAGCAGTCTTTCCGGAACACAGCCAATCACATGGCAGGTGGAATACCCTCGGAAGGGGACAACAGACATAGCCCTCTCTGAAATCTTCATTTGCCAGAAGGACCTGGTAGGGATAGTTCCACTGGCAATGGTAAGAGATTCTCTGGAAAGCATGGCATTCTGTCCCATCTTTAAATGACCGTCGCTCTGGAAAGTACAAAACAGCCTTTGAGACCGATTGGCAAAGGGATAGTCTCTGTCCAATAAATTATCAGGGAAGAAATCCTTTTTGAGATCAGGATGGCTCTCCTACACCTTGATATAATACTGTTCTCTCTATGTGATGGAATCTTTGTTGATATCAGTTGCATATCCTTTTTTATAGGCACAATAAATGCTTACTACAATCACATGTGCATTTAATTGTGGGTGCAAATCACAGCTAACTGCCCACACACTCACTCAAAAAAAAGATTCTGCCCTTTTTAAAAGATCTGGCACTTGCTCTTTAAACCTGAAGTTCCCCTGTTTCAAACCATTCATTCCCAGTTCCTTCTAGGCTACCAGTTGGTAACAGAGGCAAATATACTTGTGGTCACTTTTTAATTTCTTCATAAAGTGCTGTAAAGTTTGATCATAGGAACATTAGAACGGCCATACTGAGTCAGACCAAAGGTCCTTCTAGCCCAGTATCCTGTCTTCTGACAGTGGCCAATGCCAGGTGCCCCACAGGGAACAAGCAGAACAGGTAATCATCATGTGATCCCTCCCCTTCACCCATTCCAAGCTTTTGGCAAACAGAGTCTAGGTGATTCTGATCATGTCTTGGAGGCTGCAAATCATGTTAATAAATGAGTGTTGAAAATGCTCGGTATTTACAGGATGAAAACCATATTAATTAGTTGGCTCTTCCCTAAGAGCACTTTGGTTTTAGGGAGAGAACAGAAAGGATCTTTAAAAGAAAGAAAAGGCCTTTGGTCCATTTGGGAAATCACTGTAAATGAGTCTATTCTGATCAGATTTTGCTTGAATATCCTACCTTTTCTGGGGAATTTTCACCTCTAGTTTATTTTTTTTAATAAACTACTGAAGTCATTGTGTTCATGAACTGGAGCAGCTTGAATGATATTCATATAAAAACAAGATGTTTGCCAACATTACAGGACCAGCACAGATTTTAACACTGAAAGATACTTTCTGTTCATGGTTTTGTGGGTAAAATGCTGGCCCTCTTTTATTTACTATATTGTTATGTGATTTTGCCTTTCATCTCATAATATTGTCATGTGCTAGATAATTGGGGAAGAATTATGGTTTGTGATGAGTATGGCAGTATTCAGCTTATACACTCTGGCAGTAGAACTCCTGTCAATCTCCTGTGGAGATTTGCTCATGTAGAGCTGAAGTTCACTGAAGTCAGTAGAGAGTTGTGTGCTTCAGCACTGGTCTGTGAGAGAAATTTTACCTTTGATTACCTCTACAGCTAAATCTAGAATCATAGAATGCTAGAACTGGAAGGGATCTTGAGAGATCATCAAGTCCTCTCCTCATGGCAGGACTAAGCCCTGTCTAGGTTAGGGGTCAGCAACCTACAGCACATGTGCCACTCATGGCATGCAAGCTGATTTTCAGTGGCACACAGGGCAGCCCTGCCCATTCTTCCCCACGCAGCAGGGAGCCTGCACTGCCCTTTGAGCCTCATGGCTAGTGGGCAGCTGCAGCACCAGCCCCCGGGGTTGGGGAGCATGCAGAGAGGCTGCAGATTGGGCTGTGTGCCGGCAGCCAGTGCTCTTCCTCTTCTCTGCCCACCCAAATCTGTTGCAGCCGTGTGCCAGTGGAAGCAGCCATGAGCTGGTGGAAGCAGGTGAGGTGCTGCTGGTAGTGGTGAGAATATGGGGGCTCAGCCAAGCAAGCTCCTCCAGCGGCTGAGGCTTGGAACACATGGGCTAATCCTCTGGCAGCAGGGCTGGGACCAGGGTGGGTGGCTGCTCCTGGGTGGCCAGGGCTGAGGCTTGGAACACATAGTTGCTCCTCCAGTAGCAGCCTGGCATGTGAGCTGGGGGCAGCACGCGTGTGCTTGCTCAGCAGTGGAGTTGTGCTGTGGCAGCCTGATGGGGGGCTGCATGTCGGGGATGCAGCAACCCAGCTGGAGCTAGGGCAGGCCAGGGCAGCCATGCTGGCATGACGGCTGTCATGCTGGCTGGAGCAGCGGTTATGGTAGCAGGGCTGGGGAAATTACATTGCCCAGCCAGAAGCAGGGCCAAAGGAACCAGCAGTGGGGGAGAGGTGGCAGGCTGAGAGGGCCATTGGCAGGGAACCATAGTTCCCACTAAGCTGCATGACCCCACAGCTGTTTACTGAGCTCCACTCAGGAGTTCAAAGCTCGCTCACAGGCAGGGAGCTCAGCTGATCAAAGGGGGACGAGGTGTTGTCTTGCTGAACAAGCAGCTAAAGGGAGCTGTTCCATGCTTGAAATGGTAGCATAAGGAGATAAATAGAGACTAAGTGGCTAGGCAGCGGTAGAGGGAGTGACCAAGTGGGTAAGTGGGAAGACTATTTCCCCTTAGCTCTTAGCAGAAGGAAGAAATGTTTCCACCCAGAAATCCTTCTTAGTCCTGGCTGCTAACTGGTCCCTCCCCCTACCACTTCCTGTACCTTCTTTTTCCCTCTGCATGAATGGGCTGTTTGGCATTTTAATCCTCCCCAGTGCATTCTAATCCACTAAATGGACAGTCAGGTGTATGGGAGGCAAGAAGGAGGAGAGCACAGGGGGCAAACAAACCTTCCCTCCCTCGGCTGTGCCCACTGGAGCTGCAGCAGTCACGAAGAGGTGCTTGTCACCTGGCTCCAACCTGCTGTAGTAAGAGAGGGCTGGGGGAGTCTTCTCTCCCCAGGGCAGCCTGCGTCCTGAACCCCATATCCCCAACTCCACCCCAGAGGAATTATTTGAATGAAGCATGGACATTTTCATTTTATTTTCCACAAAACAAGAATTAATTGAATTAAGGACCCAAGCAATGCCAGGTAAATCTTAGAGTACTGCAATAAATATGTAAAGCCTTAAGGAGATACTTAAGACAGCATCTTTAGCTCAGATTCTGGCCTTAGATTCACTCGATGACTTCCAACAAAGTGACATGAGTCTATCTTCTGGCAGAATTTACCACTCCCCGTCTATATTTGTAAAGAATTCATTGGCTCCTTCTGTATATTTCTTGCTTGATCTATTTTTATACATCATATATATAGTAGCCCAATGTCTGTGAGTCTGTAACGCTGTAGCATTACAGTCTTGCCTCTGGGGGGTGCTCTTGCCTCCCGCCGTGGTACTCAGCTGAGTTCTGCACTGCTCAGCTGGGCCGCGGCGGGGGAGCAAGCGGCGGCAAGTAGCCATTTGGGGTCTGCGCTCCCCATGCAGCACTGTGCTGCATGGGGAGCATGGACCCCAAACGGCTGCTTGCCGCCACTTGCTCCCGCGCGGCCCGGCTGAGTGGCGAGAACTCAGCCGAGCCACGATGGGGAGGAAGAGGCGGGGCCGTGACGTACATGGCACCGCACCCTGGCCATGTACGTCACCGCCCGCCCCTTCCTCCCGCTATGGCGCTCGGCTGAGTGCTGTGCGCTCAGCCAGGCTGCCGCAGGGGAGCCCAAATGGCCGCTTGCGCAGAACTCAGCCAAGCACCACGGCAGGAGGGGAAGGGGGGCCGGGCGGTGGTGTACACGGCCCTGCCCCCTGGCCATGTACGTCACTGGGGTAGGGTGTAAAAAAAAACGGACACCCTTGATCGGGAGTGGGAGGGGGGAAGGACCAGCCAGGAGGAGCGGGGCTGGCTGGGGAGCAGAACTGGGGGGCGGTCAGAGGCAGCGTAGCTGGCCAGGGGAGAACAGGGGAGGCGGCGGTGGGAAGCAAAGCTGATTGGGGTGGGGTTGGAGGCCGTGGGGCTGGCCGGTAGGAAGCAAAGCTGGTCGGGGGTGGGAGTCGGGGGCAGCGAGGCTGGCCGTGGGAAATCAGGAGGAGGAACTGTCTGGTGGGGGGCGGGGAGAGGGAATTGGCTGGCGGGGAGCCGGACTCACCCGGGCGTGTGCAGATCCCAGGGTGCTGCCCACCCTGCTCAGGCATCCCCGACGGAGACAGAGGAGAGTGGAGAGAGAGTGAGAGGCAGGAGGGGGAGAAGAGAAAGAGAGAGACGGAGCGGAGAGAGAGCGAGAGGCAGGAGGAGGAGGATAAGAGAAAGAAAGAGACAGAGAGAGAGGCAGGAGGCTGAGGAGAGCTTAAAGAGAGAAAGGGGGAAGCAGTAGGAGGAGGAGAGAGAGAGAGAGAGAGAGAGACGGAGTGAGAGGCCGGAGGCTCAGGAGAGAAGACCGACGTGGAGGAGAGACCAATTATGACGGGCTAATTGGCTAATGTTAAAATAATCACTAATGCCTTTACTCTTGGAGGCAAGATACAGATGGACATTAACATGTCTTTGAGAGATTAAAAAGCATCCTTTTATGTTGGTTTCTCTAGTAGCCTCATATAGTGTAATATGGGGAGCATAAAGAATATGGGATGAAACCCTGGATGATTCAGTGGCTAGAGCCCTGCAGATCTGTGGATATCCATTTTATATCTATAAGTATGCATATCCATAAATGGAAATGTGGATATCCACAGCTCATTTTTGCAGCTGTGGGTGAAGATGTTTATACAAGTTTTATATCTAAAAAACCTGCAAATTTGCAGAGATCTCATTTATAAATGTGGGTATCTGCATCCTCAGATGTGGATGCAGATATCTGCAGCTCATTTTTGTGGATACAGATGCAGATAAAAATTTTGTATTCACACACAGGGCTCTACCAATGGCAGTACCATTGAGCATTATGGGTTTTGCATGGGATTTAAAGGACAAAACTAAACTTTAAACTCTTCACTTTGCAAAGCTTCCTTGTGTATGTCCATTTTTCTAGTGTACCTTGTGATAACACTTGGCAGCAGCCATAACATGTTGTGCTAATAGAATAGGACTGGATGAGATGCCAATGCAAAATTGGCTTTGCTGGCAGGGTATTAGAAGATAAAGGGAATTTTCACATGTTTTCTGTTAGCTAACACGACAGCTCCAGCCAGGGCACTTTCTTTATTTAAACATTAATCTCTAACTGAGCTGATTACCTGGCAATTCTCTTGTTCAGAGGTAGAGACAGAGTGTGGTGCTCTCTCTGCTGAAAAGTTGTACTTCACTGTTTCTCTCAGCTACAGACTGTTAAAGCAAGTGCCCATCCCTTACTCTGGTGTTTTATGGCAAGTGTTTTTCTTAAATAATTTGCAAGAAAAAATCTGTTTCAAGTAAATAGACCAGACTGCTTGAAACATAAATCGTGCCCAGGGAACAAAACTGCCTCTTTTGGAATTTTGTCAATGGAGGAAGGAACTTTTAAGGAGGAATTTTTGCAATTACAAATACAGAGGCAGTGTGAGCCAGTGGCTAGGGCAGCAAATTGTGATTCAGGACATGTGGTTCCTGGTCCTGATTCTGACGCTGCTGTGTGGTCTGGGAAAGTCTGTCTCTGTGTTTCCTCTCCAATCCTTTTTCAGTGTTGTCTATTTAGATTACAATGGCTGGGACTACTATGTGCTTCTATATCTTTTTCATGCACCAATGCATGTGCAAATGTTCACTACCATTGAAAAAAAAACCCTTAGCTTTGGGCACTCTGGTAATCAGCTGGGCACTATTTAAATCTGTCCTGAGTCGCTGCTCAAGTGCACAGTTACAGGGGAAATATGACTGCTGGGTACAGTAAAATAATATCAAATATATGCATGGATTAGCAAAAAATGTTAAAAATGTTTATCTATCTGTAGATGTATATCTAGAAGAAAACTTAATATGAGGACAGCACTGTCCTTTAGCTGGATAAAAGTTATGTTCCTGCTCTTTGGAGCAGTAATCAGATTATGAAGGCAAAAGATAATGGACAAGAACATAAAAAAAAATACCAGATGTAAGAAAGGAGAAAGGAAAAATAAATATCAGGAGGTTGGAAACAAGAAACCTTTTGTTGGGATAAATATAACACCAGGATCACAAAAGTGAAGTGTTTCTCAGATGAGCTGTTCAAATGCTAGACTAAAACTTATGAAGCAGGAAAGATCACTTTTTTATTACCCTCTTTCTAATTATCTAAAAATAGGAGAGAAATGGGGAAAACAAGATTTTTTTAAAGGGATTAGAGCAATTGCAGCTCCACTGTAATGGAACAGAAGAGATTAAAGAATTGACAATGTCAGAAAGAACTGAAACTAGAATATCAACCAACCCATGTAGGACAGGGTTCAGTGAAGCAGGTGGTAGGACATCACAACTGAATAATCAATTTAACTTCATCCAGGAGTCAACATGGAAACTTGTAGCAGGGCCTGGCTACCTGGGTCGCTGGCATGGACAAATAAATACAAGCACTAAGAAGTTGATGGTGGTAATACTAATGAACAAAAGAATTATGGCAACTGCCAGACTGGGTATCAGTGAAAAAAGGTGGTCCTGGTCTTTCCAGTTCTATCTGTTAGATTTGCCTGTTACTTTGGGTTATTAGGGTTACTCTTCTGGGAGGAGAGGTTGATAATTCTATCAGTATGCCACTGGTGTTACTTCTGTTCTCACATGGAACTTTACTTCTCTCTTCTGCCAGTTCCCTCCCAATAGAGCTGTCCTGCAGGATCTAGGTTCCCTAGTCCTAGGTTCTTCCCACCCTAGTATCAAATGAACACACACACTTATGCCCACTACCACAGCACATCTGAGAAGACCGGTTTATCAGCACTCACAAGCTGACCCCTTGTATGTCCCTGAAGTCAGTAGGCTGGTTGCACAGCAGTGCCAAGCTGTGACCTTCATGTGCCCTTGGACTCAGTGGGCTGGGTCAAACATCACTTTAAGCTGCCAACCTCATACACCCTCCAGGTTCAGCACCTCCTTATCCCCACTTTCACGCCAAAACCATTCTGCTAGTAACCCACTGGACGAGCAAAGCCCACAGGAGTTTTGGGCACTACAGGGATCTTTAGCTAGGTACAAGGAATCTTATTGCAGAATGAATGGGGAAGCCAAAAAAACACCCCCAAGGGGGGAGGAGGAGAGAAAAGCAGCCAGCTTAACCATGAAAGTTATTTATTTCTTGGTAGTAACTGTAAAAGGGCACCCAAGCAAACAAAACAGTTACAATATTAAATCTAACTTAACTCTGATTACAAATGTTAGAACTAGTGAACCATGACTGATGACATAAGGCAGGGTCAGGCGGCTATACCTAGAGTGGGAGGAGACAGAGATCTCACCACTCTGTGAAGCTTGAACTGATCAGGGGTTCCCAGGTGGTGATGGGAACTGGGAGTCCACAGTTCTGGAGACAGGCAGAGCAGAGTCCCCAGCACAATCAGTCAGAAGAAGATGAAGTCCTGATGGAACTGATGCAGAATTTAGATCCAGAACACTTTATTTGAGCATGGGTAGGGGGGGTCTGTAGGGAAATTACAGTGGTTCAAGACGGAACAATAGATGTGTTTATGGGGAAATGGATGGTTCAAGGGAGTATTCTAAAGTTGTTTTGTTTAGGCTACAGGTGGTATACCTTTGAGGGAGCTCATAATGCACTTAAGCAATTTCAGTATTTTGAATACCAATAAAGAATTTATTACTAAAATTGGTCTGATAATTACTGATCTGGTGTGGACAGATGTGAGAAGAGATTTCCCATCAGGCAATGCTTTCCTGCTTTCTGTGTCCTAGAGTTCAGTGCGCTTCTTGCTTTGAAATCTCTGTTTTCCATTTTGTATGCTAATGAAAATGTCTTTCTGTCCCATCTTTGATGCAAATGAGGCTAGGGGTGTTTCCTTAATTCTATAGCCCTTGTCTGGGGAGGGTGTGGGTCTGTCTTCCCCTGCCTTTTCAGCTGTGGTTCAAACAGAGGCTGAGAAGACTGGGGGTCCTCCATGAGTACTATGCCCTGGCTCCCCAAGAACACAGAGCTGGTAGGTAATATGTCTATAAAGTAATGAAGAAAAGAGCTGTCCAGTTTTATGCAATGCATGATTCACAGTTGAGGAGGTAATAGCTCTGGGCAGTTTTGAAGAGCATTTTATCCATTAATTATCAAGAGAGAATATTAGGGAGCCTGAGATTCCCCTTAGCTACAAGGGGAATCTGTAACCCACCGTGTGGTTATTCCACTTGTGATAAGGTACAGAGTATGGAAGGGGTAACAGTCAGTCATTCCTGACAAACTGCAGTCAGGCCAGAAGCTCTGGAGACCTTGTTTCCCAAATATCTTTCCATACCATAGGAGAGCAGGGGACACATGTCTATAGCTCTTGCATCCATTGATCTCAGAGTACTTTACAAAGGAGGTCAGTACTAGGGATGTGAATGGTTAACTGGTTGCCTGGTAAGCATTAGCTTCACCTGCATACTTACTGGGGTAACCAGTTAACCAGAGGGCTGGACCAGCAGAAACAGTCCTCACCTAAGGTGGACCCAGCCAGCTGGATCCTAGCAGCAGCGGGGCCTGCCGGGGCTGAAGTAATCTCCCACCTGCCACATGCTGGGTGGCAGGACCTAGGCCATGGTTACTCCTGCTTGGAGCAAGTCCCACCGTGAGACCCCATCCGCTCTTCACCTGCCCTCAGTTAACTGGTTAACCAATTTAAATCATATTGTTTAGCTGGTTAACATTTTAAATTGGTATTTACATCCCTTGTCAGTACCACTATTCCCATTGTACAGATGGGGAAATTGTAGCCCGATCTAAGTTCATGTTTACATTCTAATTATCCATCTTTAGGGTTGGCAGGTTCTTTCTCCCAGGATCAGGCCCAGTATTCAATTATATTGTGATTGGGAACCCTAATGTGCATGGTCGCAACACTCACACTATAGAAACTCTTTTATATTTACAATATTTATAGTTTATTAATATGGTTAGCACAGTCACAAACACCCCAATTTCATAAGACTGGGAATGTACATCCATATTTCCTTACCATACACTTACATCATTCCTTCTAGAACAATCTTAGGTGTTAGCCCATCATCTCACTCATTATCTTCACCTTCCCCATCACCAGGGGCCATCATTCTGGCACGTACAAGGACTACATTTTAACTCAGCCTGAACCAATTATTTTAGGACTTTTATATAATAATGCATCTGCTGAGTCTGAGGGTAATTCTCCTACCATCCTGTGTGGGTGAAAGGTCCAGTCCTAAGTTCCCCTTTTCAATCCCGGGAAACAATAAATAAGCTATGACTGGTATCTGGGTGAGACCATGTCTTAACCACGGAAGTCTGCTAACCTTAGCTTCTGCTGATCTTGCAAACAGCCTGTTACAGCATGGACAAAAGATAAAAAATAACCCCATATTACTTGACCTGGACTGTGAGCTTATGTATGTTCTTTCATTCAAGTGCAACCCTTCCCTAATGCAGACATGGCACTTATTGGAAAGTGTATTCAGAGGCTGAACAGTTTTGTAATACCCTAGAGCAGGAATCACTGCACTGCAAGGGAACCTGATTCACCAAACAGCCCTTGGGTTCGGCTGTACTGCACCCATGCTGCTCCTACGCCTAATGGCATCTGGACTGCCACACAGCCCAGTCAGTTCACAGCACCAGCAGGCTTGTGGTTGAGTGTGGGGGAAGGCAAGCAGCATATGCCCACAGACAGGTACAAGCAGCAGGACCACTAATTTGGGGCTCTTGCTAGACTCTTATATACAAACATGTCCTGGCCACATGTCCTGGCCCCAGCTAAGAAAGGGCACGGACCTGTACCCAGGGGGTCTAGGGTTGTCAGGTGGGCGGTTTTCGCGCAGACAGTCCAGTATTCGTGGCCCTGCCTGGTAAAAAAAAAACAGAAAATACCAGACATTCTTCCCCGGCACATCTGGAGGGGGGGGTGAGGAGCATGGCGATTTTTAAAGTTTGCTCAACAACTTTGGTCCCCCGTTCCCCCGGTTTTTTGGGGGGAGGGAGGGTGTCAACCAATTTTTTTCCTTCCATGTTCAGGATTTTTTGTGAAAGCATCTGGCAACCCTAGTGGGTCAATGGCAAAGCCCCTTTCTCCCCAACAAGAAGTTGAGTACTGCTGTACTAGTATTAGCAGGCCTTCGCAAACTGCTATAGGCAGACAAAAGGCCTAGTGTATTACACTTGAACCCAGACATCAGTCAAGCTAACACAAAGGGCCTGCGGGAATGCTGAGAGCAGCTTTACAACACCTCTGGCCAGGTATGTCACCCCCCAGTTGCTCCAATCTGAGGCACTGGGCAGGCAGAGCACATTGCGCTGCAGAACAGCCTTTATCAGATTTCTTACATTGCAGCTCTTAACTATTACCCAATTAATCTAAATTAACACAACCATGTTATTAGCAGGATAGGCAAGTAACTTAATAGGCTATGAAATGGAAGCACAAGAGGGATGAAGTGACTTGCCCCACATCACCCAATGGATGTTGACAAGTAACTGTATTTGGGTATGTCTACACTACAGTGTTATTTCGAAATATCTTATTTCGAAATAGCTTATTTCGAAATAACGGATCTACACACAAAATGCATTTTGAAATAGCATTTTGCTATTTCGAAACAGCGCGTACACACTGAGTGGACTCTGAATCGCATTTAAGGCCAGCCAGAACCAGGTCCTGCAAGGCACCAGGTCAGGACTTACTGTGTGGGGCTGCTGCCTGAGGCTATCTGAGGTCTGTGCTTAAAGGGACCGCTCCCCGCCCCGCCCCCCCCGGACAGCCAGTTCTCAGGTCTCCCTGCTTGCTTGTCTACCTCTCTGAGGGACAGCAAAGCATTTTATCTCTGCGTGCTCTGGTTGCCCTCACTCGGGACACCACAGCATTTGGCAACATGGAGCCAGAGCTGCCCCTGGGCACTCTGGTGCTTCTCTTGGATGCGTTGCTGTGAGCCTGGCTGCACTTTCTGCAGGCTGCCATCTGGGAGCTCCATCGGGGGGCTGTCAGTATCCAGGAGGCTCTGCGGGAGAGCTTCCACCCTGAGAGCACTAAGAGCCTCCCTGGTCTGCCCTACTGGGGGCTTGTGCCTCATTCCTCCCTCACATCCTTCCACTTACCCCTCCCTAACTCCCCTTCCTGATGTCAAATAAAATACATGTATTTTCATGAATACAAGTGCTCTTTATTTAACAAAACTGGGAGGGGAGGGAATGAAACTCTGGTGAGACTGGGGAAAGGAGGCAGGAGAGGGGAGAAGAGAGGGTGGGAGAGGGAAGGGAAAACCCTGGGAGGAGGGAGCTGGAAGGGAAGCAAGGTGAAGAAGGGGGAGGGGAAGCTCAGGGCTCAGGGTTGGGGGGGTCTCACCGGACCAACTTAATTTTCATGTGCACCTGCTCCTGGGTTCGCATGTGGCCTTTGGTGGCCAGGCTGGCAGCTATCCTGCCATAGACGGCCGTGTTTCTCCATATAGAGTGGAAATCATGGACGTTGGGGGCATCCCCCCCAAACCTGAATAAGGTCCATGATCTCCGCCCTGGACCAGGGAGGCACCCATCTTCTCCGGGCCCTGGCAGTCTCCTGGGAGCTGGCAGACTGCTCCTGGGGAGCGGAGGAGGGCTGGCTGCCAGTGGCTTGCTGGCTCATGTTTTGGGGCCACTGGGTCAGGGGCAGTGACTGCTGGCTCTGGGCTGGCAGGCTTGGAGCTGGCACAGGCACTGTGGCCAGAGTCTACCCCTTTAAGGGCTCCGGGGAGAGGGGGAAGGAGAGAAATGTTCTTGTTTGAGGCCGGAGTGGCCACCAGGGCACCCTGGGAAGGCTGGAGGCCCCCTATTTCGAAATAAGTGTCTACACAGCACTTATTTCTAAATAGCTATTTCAAATTTGGCTGTTATTTCGAACTTTTCTGTGTAGACATACCCTGAGATGCACAATAGCTACATTTTTGGTACAACTAGCTGAAATTCTGCTTTCCGTTACACAGATACTATCATTGATTTCATGGGATTTCTCCAAATAAACACTGGTATAACAGTGACAAAAATGTGTCTCTTATTTCTGTTTCTTTTAAAGAGCCAGTGACATTTTTCTTTTTTTGGAAAATGTGATGAAAAGTAGACTTTTTTTTCCTTTTTTTAATTTATGTTGCAGTGCTTAGGTTTTCAATAAAAAAAATGAATAAAATAAAAACACGAAAAAAACCCAGAAACAAATGTTGGGTTTTGATAATAAAAAAAAGAGTTTGGTTTTTGATTTTCAAAAATGAATGGTTTTTTTTGGTTTTTAATATAAAAACCAAAAATCTATATTAAAAATTAGAAATTATTTTTTCCACAGCAAGTACTTACCATCTTCCAACCAGCTGTATTTTTTCATGGTTTTTACACTCACTCATAAAGAATGTTTACTAAATGATTACCACTGGGGGCATTGTATCAAAGAGGCATTCCCAATAGGCTTTTGTGCTACCAAAAGCTTGATTTTGCCACTTTGCTTCAGTATCCATGAACTCTGAGGCATTTCTTTTTCATTCTGGGACATTTAGGGTATGTCTAGACTACAGGCTTTTGTCGACAGAAGTTTTGTCGACAGATACTGTCGACAAAGATTCTGTCGACAAAGAGCGTCTAGACTACATCCAGTTCTGTCGACAAAGCAAGCCACTTTGTCAACATGACAGTGTAGACGCAAAGGACAGTGTACATGCAATAATGCCTTCTGTCGACAGAACTCTGTCGACAAAAGGCGTTATTCCTCGTAGAATGAGGTTTACCACCATCGACAAAACTGCTGAGTTCTGTGGACGTTATGTCGACAGAACTCAGCAGCAGTGTAGATGCCGGTATAGTTTTGTTGACAAAAGTCCACTTCTGTCGACAAAATCCTGTAGTCTAGACACACCCCTGATGTTGACGAGGATGTATGTGCCTCTCACTGACAAGTATAAGATAATGAACAGTGAAAATAGATTTCCATCATGATGCAAGGAAATGAAGGCCTTATAAAATTCATATAGGGTGTGTGTATGAGAGAGAAAAAGATTTCCCCATCAAATAAAACTACCAAAATGTATAGAAAAGAACAATCTCTACTATAGAACTGTTATCTAAGAAGAATTGTGTTCTGTTTGAACAATTCTGATTTGATGTTACTTCTTCCTGGATCAATTAGAAAAGTGCTTTCATAGGAGCTTGATTAATTATCTTCAAAGCTGCTTTTGAAAAGCTCTTCAATTAATCACAGCTAACCTTAGAGCTTGCCAATTAAGGTGTACTGCATTGCTCAGCTTACTTTCCACAGCCTCCTCAAATTTCTACCCTATGATGAGCAATCTCAGCCAGCTGTATTGATTTTTGCCAACTAATGAGATAAAAAACAAACAAAAACCCCTCCAACTCCTTCACATTTGTGGTGCACATCCAACATTTATGAGCAGTTCAACACTGGACCAAGAGATAGAAGCTTGTACAAGAGACTTTTATTCGTGGGGGCAACTCCAATTGATAAATAGTTGTATTTAAAAGGCATTTAACCTACTAAAAATTCACTATGGAAAGGTCCATCAGCAGAACCATGCACTTGTTCACTGCTTGTTTGATACCCAAACCAATAGAGCAAGATCTGCAGTATAAGTAAGTCTCTTTCCTGTAGGATAGTTCACTAGTTCCTAAAGGAAATTCACTTTGGTGCAGAAATGTCAGTGCAAAACTTTCAGACTCCCATGTTAAGTGGCACAGAAAGGCTGAAGCTAGCAAAATAGCCCATAAAATAAAATTGTGGGCATGGTGCTCCCTGACTTTGAGTCAGGGAGATAAAATTTGTCTCTATACTTTGCCTGCACAAAATCCAGCTATTCAAAGTGGTGAAGGCCTACCTGCAGGTTAGAAGCACTGGGCTATATGCTGGCTTTGCTCTAGGCTCTCTGTGTCATTTATAAAATGGGGAGGATGCCAAACTCCCAGCTGGTCCATGTAACCTGGGATAGATGTACATGCAGAGAATTACTATATTTTTCTATTTAGATTTATTTCTGCCTCTTTGGGTAGATTTGGGAGTGACACCATAAGCTCAGTGTATCCTTCCCTTTGTTTAATAGCATCCTGTGAACTACTGGTTAACCCCGGTTCAGGGGAATGTGCTTTTGTGTGACCTGGATGATGTCTGAGCTTCACAAACCATCCTCTGGATAACAGTAATGCATAACTGAGATTCTTTCTCTTTTAGTGTTACTCAGAATAGCTCTGTACATACTTTAAGTGTGCTCCATGACACCACATTGTTTTATTGGGAAAGATGTGGTTCATGCATGCCTTTGTAACTGAGTAAATGATATGACTGGGATCCCTATCATTGGCCACTGTTGGAAGACAGGACACTGGGCTAGATGAACCTTTAGTCTGACCCATTATGGCCTTTCTTACATTCTTATCACTGAAGGTGTTTAAGAACAAGCTGGGCAAACACCCTTGAGGGATAATTTGGGTTTACTTAATCCTTGCTCAGCACAGGGAGCTGGAGTAGCTGACCTCTCAATCTCTTTTCCAGTCCCCCATTTGTATGATTCTATCAGGGGGCTAGACTGGATGATGTCCTGAGGTCCCTTCCAGTTCTATGACTCTATAGATGAGAAGGTTCTCATCTGAGAGTGAGTGGACATATGTTCAGAATGCAGAGCTGTGAGCCTTAGCCCAATCTAAAAACACGCTTTGTAACTTCCATGCATATTTGTCATATTTTTTATCAGCAAGCACAGGTCAACTGGGATCTGGAGCCCACAAATTAAATAAATTTATACCCATTGTGGCCCTTGGTAGATAAAAGTCCCGTCCATCACAGATGAGCCACACAAAGCTGTGACTTCATCCTTCCTTCTTTAATGGATCTCCAAGCCAAGATAACAGATGCAAAATGACTTCTCTTTCCCATTAACCACAAAGCAATGAATAAAGAGGAGTCCAGCAGGTTAATACAAGGAGCCACACATTTCAGGAGTTTTTCATTATACTCCGTCTGAAGATATCTAAAAAAAAATTATTTTCTAATTTACTTCATACAAATGAGCCAACAAATATTTGTCAGGTTAAATTTTCTTGAACTGAACAAATGTTTTCCCAGCTAAGTGTAATGATGAATGATACAGAACATACATTTTGATTTTAAGAAAATATATTTGATGTAAACATTTCTTGGTTATTTTGTAATAATATTTTGTAACAGAAGAGAGAGAGAGAGAGAGAGAGAGAGAGAGAGATATTGTAACTAGAACTATATAAATTAAATATGAAGGGCTGAATCCTGGCATTGTAACCTGACCATTCCACCTTTATGCTGATAGAGTGGATTGAACCTGGGACCTCCAATATTAAAAAATCCTGAGCTTTTTACCAGTTAAAACAAAAAAAAAAGTCTTTTAGGGGAGAGTAGTATCAGACTCCTAAATCTATCATGTGATCCTGCCAACAGAGAGAGACGAAATTGAGGTTAAGACCCACATTACTTACACACCTGCAACCCCATTAAAAACAGTGGGATTGCATTGGTTTAAGTGATTTACACTGATCCAATTTCCACTGAAGACTGTGGCATTGCTCTGATTTTTACAAGAGTAACTAAGATCAGACTCTGACTCAGAGGATCTGCTCGTAAATTATCCATGTCAAATATAGCATTGAAAGCTGTGTCAAGTAAAGATGCTGTCCACTGTCAGTCACTATTGATGTTGTTCATTTTGTTAAAAGTAGGGTCCTTTATTACCTACCCCACAGAAAACAAAAGAACAAAAGAATAAGTTGTGTGCACTGATCTCACATTGATTAGACACTGTTGACAAAAGGTAAAGGAATTCAAAATGCTCAATTTGATGGTGTCTTTCTCATGTATCCTGGCTGTTATAGCCAGTCACTGCACTTTCGCATCTAGCCTGTGTTTTCTTTCTCTTTAGTACAGTTATATTCAGTTGTCCCTTTTGCAGGGAATAAGGATGGATCAATAAAGCTATCTCAGATGGCTGGGATTAATTTTTCCATGGGATCAGGTTGTATGTTATTTTCCATGAAACACAGCAGTGAATATTATTTTCTTTTTTTCTACCGCCCTGTCTCCTGACCACCTCTATTGAATGGATTACTTTTGGATTTTCTAAGCACCGAGGAGAGATGGGGTCAGCAGGCTTCCACATGTGTAAATTATTCTGTGTGCAAACTGTGCTATTTAGGGAACACTTGGTTTTCTTTGCCAGTTTTTCAAGCTGTATTGGAGAAAGATTGATGAGAAATTTAGGATATATACTTCTCTGGCTCAACAAGTGAGAGCTATAGTAGCAAATGGTGAAGCAGTTAAAGTCTCCATTGAAGTTTTCTGTGACTATATTATTTGTTTGTATTTCTGTAGTGTTTAGGAATGCCAATCCAGGATTAGGGCCTCATTTTGCTAGGCACTATAAAAGCAAATAATGAAGAATCATAGACTATAGTCTATGATTAAGGCTGGAATATTAATATTATTAGAATATTAGGGCTGGAAGGGACCTCGAGAGGTTATCAAGTCCAGTCCCTTGCCTTCACAGTAGGGCCAAGTACCATCTAGATAGTGCTTCTCAAAATGGCCCATGAAGCCACTTTGAGAAACCTGTTAACTGGCCCCTCTGATGTGTTTGCTTACCGGTGCCATGGCCACAGAGCCTCATTCACCATTTTCAGCTAATGAGAGCCATGAGGCTCCATGGCCATGGTGCTGGTAAGCAAACACATCGGAACAGCCAGTTAACAGGTTTCTCAAACTGGTTTTGCACACCACTTTGGGAAGTACTGATCTAGATCATCCCTGACCACAGTTTATCTAGCCTGCTCTTAAATATCTCCAGTGATGGAGATTCCACAACCTCCCTGGGCAATTAATTCCAGTGTTTAACTAACCTGACAGTTAGGAAGTTTTTTTCCTAATGACCAACCTAAACCTACCTTGCTGCAATTGAAACCCATTCCTTCTTGTGCTATCCTCATAGGTTAAAGTGAATAATTTTTCACTCTCCTCCTTGTAACACCCTTTCTGGCACTTGAAAGCTATTATCATGTCCCCTCTCAGTGTTCTCTTTTCCCAACTGAACAAATCAGTTCTTTCAGTCTTCCTGCATAAGTCTTGTTTTCTAGACTGTTAATAATTTATTTTGTTTTTCTCTAGATCTTCTCCAATTTCTCAACATTTTTCCTGATATGTGGTCCCCAGAACTGCACACGATGCTCCAGCTGAGGCCTAATCAGCACAGAGTAGAGTGGAAGAACTATTTCTCATGTCTTGCTCACAACACTTTTGTTAATACATCCCAGAATGAGGGTTACTTTTTTTATGAGACGGTGTCACACTGTGGTCCACTATGACCCCCTAGATCTCTTTCTGTGGTACTCCTTCCTAGACAGTCACTTCTCATTTTGTATGTGTGCAACTGATTGTTCCTCCCTAAGTGGAGAGTGCTTTGCACTTGTCCTTATTAAACTTCATCCTATTATACGGTCTCACATGATCTTCTTATCAATAAACAAGGCAAATAAAACTTAGGTGGGGCTACTATAAGGTGGGTGCTTAACTGGCTGGATAACCATTGTCAGAGAGTAGTTATTAATGGTTCACAATCCTGCTGGAAGGGCATAACAAGTGGGGTTCCACAGGGGTCTGTTTTGGGACTGGTTCTTGTCAATATCTTCATCAACGATTTAGATATTGGCATAGAGAATATGCTTAAGTTTGCAGATGATACCAAGTTGGGAGGGGTTGCAACTGCTTTGGAGGATAGGGTCATAATTCAAAATGATCTGGACAAACTGGAGAAATGGTCTGAGGTAAATAGGATGAAGTTTAATAAGGACAAATGCAAAGTGTTCCACTTAGGAAGGAACAATCAGTTTCACCCATATAAAATGGGAAGCGACTGTCTAGGAAGGAGTGCTGCAGAAAGGGATCTGGGGGGTCATAGTGGACCACAAGCTAAATATGAGTCAACAGTGTGATGATGTTGGAAAAAAAAGGAAACATGATTCTGGGATGCATTAACAGGAGTGTTTATGAACAAGACACAAGAAGTCATTTTTCTGCTCAACTCTGCACTGATTAGGCTTCAATTGGAGTATTGTGTCCAGTTCTGGACACCACATTTCAAGAAAGATGTGGAGAAATTGGAGAAGGTCCAGAGAAGAGCAACAAGATTGATTAAAGGTCTAGAGAACATGAGCTATGAAGGAAGACCGAAAGAACTGGGCTTGTTTAGTTTGGAAAGGAGAAGACTGAGAGTGGACATGATAGAGGTTTTCAGGTATCTAAAAGGGTGTCACAAGGAGGAGGGAGAAAAATTGTTCTCCTTGGCCTCTGAGGATAAGACAAGGAACAATGGGTTTAAACTGCAGCAAGGGAGGTTTAGGTTGGACATTAGGAAAAACTTCCCAATTGTCATGGTGTTTGAACACTGGTATAAGTTGCCTAGGGAGGTTGTAGAATCTCCATCTCTGGAGATATTTAAGAACAGGTTAGATAGACCTATCAGGGATCTATCAGGGATGATCTAGATGGTACTGGGTCCTGCTGTGAGGGCAGGGGACTGGACTCAATGATCTCTCGAGATTCCTTCCAGTTCTAGTGTTTTATGATTCTTTTTACCTCAGATCATTTCTCCAGTTTGTCCAGATCATTTTGAATTGTAACCCTATCCTCCAAAACATTTGCCACCCCTTCCAGCTTGGTATCATCCACAAACTTTATGTGCATACTCTCTATGTTGTTATATAAATCATTGATGAAGATAATGAACAGAACTGGTCCCCAAACTGATCCCTGCAGAACCCTACTTATGATGCCCTTCCAACATTATTGTGAACCATTGACAACTACTCTCTGAGAATAGTTATCCAATAGTTATTTCTCTTGTTTCTTGATAAGGTTATGTGAGACTGTATCAAATGCTTTATTAAAATCTAAGTATACTAGGTGTACAACTTCCCCCTTATCCACAAGGCTTGTTATCCTAGCAAAGAAAGTTATCAGATTGGTTTGACATTATTTGTTCCTTACAAATCCATGCTGTCTTTTACTTATTTCCTTACTATATTCCAGATGTTTGCAAACTGATTCCTTAATTATTTGCTCCATAATATTTTCTGGCACAGAAGTTAAGCTGATTGGTCTGAAGTTTCCTGGGTTGTTCTTATTTCCCTTTTTATAGATGGGCACTATATTTGCCCTTTTCAAGTTTTCTGGACTCTCTCCTGTCTTCCATGATTTTTCAAAGGTGATAGTTAATGGCTCAGATATGTCTTCATCCAGCTCCTTGAGTATTGTAGGATGCATTTAATCAGGCCCTGATGACTTGAAGACATCTAATTTTCCTATGCAATTTTAACATGTTTTTTCCCTATTTTAACATCTGGAAGATAGTTCTTGCCCCGGAGGGGTCAAACTCTACAGTGTATAACTAGAATGAAATATGGTATGGTATTATAGCAGGTTCAACTTTCCTTTTATCTGAAGGTCTGATTTTTTTTTTCCTTGCCCCATTAGGTAATCTTGATCTCTCAACTGATTGATATCCCATGAGCGTTGAAAATTTGGGGCTCCCTCTAAGCAATGGCCTAGGGACACAACTCTCCTACCACCAAAAAAAGAAAATTATGAGTCATGGTTTATATCTGAAAAGACATCTGATTAAAAAGGCTGACTAGTCAATGCAGCCGTATGGACAACTTTGCAGCTGCCACACAGGCATGAGCAGAAATGCAGAGGCAGCATAATAAGCCAGCTCAAAAGTCCACTCTGGACCCATTCGATAATACTTGGAAAGGACATTCCAGAGTTATGTATTTTGATGCTGTAACTGCATTCAACATACTTACCCACAGTTACTGTCTCCTCTGACAGATTAAATGGTGGAGAGCAAAGGAGCATTTATCAGCAGAAGCAAGGGATCAATATTCATGGCTGATCTCCTGCTGAAGTTTGCAGCTGGCAATGAACTGGAATTCACAAGCAGAGGCTGTAAGACTATGAGGCTATGTGACCGGGTAGACTAGGTACAAAGCCCAGTGAAAAGAGCAGAGGAGAAGTGTTCCAGGCAACCTAGAGTGGCTGCTTCCCTGCAGCCAGTCAGGGCCCAGCAAGCTAGTATAAAGAAGCTGCTGGGCCAGGCCCTGTCAGTTCCTCCTTGGAACTCAAACCAGGCAGACTCAGGGATGTATGGACAGGACGAACAGAAGGACTGACTGACTGACTGGGAACACAGAAGTACCTTGGACAGATCAGTGTGTAGGGTGCAAGCCCTACTGAAGCCCAGGTCTCGTGACTGAAGACCGAGTGTGGCAGGTAAGGAAAATTTCAGAACCCTGAACAGGGTCTTGTGAGGACTTTGAGATAAAGCCCTGAAAGAAGGCAAGGGAGGAACAGATCCTTGGGGAAGTGGCCCAGGGAGCGAGTAGCAGTGGGCAGTAAGGACTAACACTTAGCAGGCAACTGCTAATTACAGGATCTTTGGGCCAGGACCCCGAGAAATGGGTGGGTCTGAGTCCTCCCCCCAATCCTCCCAGTAGCTCCTCAAGGGGGCAGGAAACAAGCCTTGGTCCTGGGCGACCCAGAAGAAAGGACATCTGGGTTACCCTGCACTCCCAGAGCCACTGGAGTAGAAATTTGTGGGTATACATCCTTGGCCAGAAAGGGGCAATCAAAAGAGGCTGAGCCCTTTACAGGCTACAGTACCTGCTGAAGAATTCAGAATCCCTGAGGTAAAGCCCAGCCCTTAAGCTTCTCCATGAGACTGTTGCAGAAGTAGAACCAAGATTTCCCAATGAGTCTTGTGGCGTTGTGACAAATAGCGGACCCAAAAGGCCATCCGTGGTTTTGGCATTGGTGGTAGCAACTATTTATTGAATACATTCCATCTCTATAGCATCTTTCATCTGAAGATCTTCAAGCACTGTGTAAACAGCATTCACTAAATAGGTCTGATCGCATTCCTATGCTGTTATACTTGCTCTTGTAATTATTTTACAACAGGGGAAATTGAGGTATGGAACAATTAAGTGTCTTAGAAAAGCTCTCACAGTCAGACACTGGCAGAATTGGAAACAACTTAGCACACTGACTACCTGTCTCCTGCTCTAACCATGAGATTAAACCTCTTCCCTAAAGAAATAATGTTACAGAACTAATAATGTTTGTTCAGACTAGACTTTGTGACCTTCTTTTAGCTCCAGTTAATTTGATTCCCAGATTACTCTAGTTACCCAGCATGTTTGTCGCATGAGGTAAACATTTGCCATTTTTATCCTAGAACTCACCTCCATATTCTGATTCTATCCCTTTAAATAAACACACAGTCAGAAGGTATGTTTGGTAATGTAGCAGGTCCTCAGCTGGTTTAGGTGGTTGGTGTGAATAGCAGTAGTAAGTAGGTAAACACTGATTCATGCTGAAAAACTGGAACAGATTTTTTTATTTGTCCAATTTCTTAAGGATGGTTTCAATCTCCAAAGAAAGGGTTAATGTTTCCAGGAAATAGTTCCCACAGTCATTAACCACAAGGTGAGATCCACCTACCAGAAGAGCACATTGTTGATGTTGGGATGTAATTAAGGAGGGCTGGAGGTGCTTCTAGATAGCAGCAAAACTAACTCAATAACAAGAAGACATGTTATTGTAATGGGAGGCAATGTATGAACGTGGGAAAATAAATTCACCTGGACATCATATATATAGTAGCCCATTGTCTGTGCATCTGTAATGCTGACGTACATGGCCACGCCCCCTGGCCGTGTAGTCAGCGCCCCACCCCCCTTCCCCTCCCTCCATGGCGCGCTGCGCCGCTCAGCTGGGCCCTGGCAGGAGCTTGGACCCCAAACAGCCGCTTGCCGCTGCTTGCTCCCCCGCCGGGGCCCAGCTGAGCGCTCCCAACTGAGCGCGCCATGGAGGGGGAAGGGGCGCCATGGAGGGAGGGGAAAGGGGGTGGGGCTGGCCGGAAGGGGCGGGAAGCAGAGCTGGGGATCGGGGCTGTGGGGCTGGAGGAAGGATGGGGCGGGAAGCAGCGCTGGTGGGGAGTGTCCGGGGGCCATGGGGCTGGCCAGCAGGAAGAGGGGCAGGAAGCAGAGCTGGGGATCGGGGCTGTGGGGCTGGATGAGAGGAGGGGACAGAGGAAGGGGGGCGGGAAGCAGACCTGGCCGGGGGGGGTGTGCAGCCACTGGCCGCAGCCGGAGTCCTTCCGGCCGTGCCCCCAGAGTCCTTCCAGCCGTGCCTCCGGCAGGAGTTCTCTTTACTTGCCAGCAGAAGCCTGGTGGGGGCGGGGCTGGGAGCCACTCCCCCCGCCCGGCTTCTGCTCGCAACCAGAGGCTCCCAGCTGGGAGACGGGCCACGACTGGCACTGGGAGCCTCTGGTCCCTTGCAAAAGCCGGGCGGGGGGGGCGTGGCTGGGAGTCCCGGCCCCCGCCCCACCCGGCTTTTGCGCGTGACTACAGGGCTCCCAAAGCCAATCGTGCTCCACCTCCCAGTTGCTCCCCCTCTCCCTCCAGGCTTCCCTCCGGCCTCCCAGTTGCACATGTCCGGTATTTTCTGAATTTTTCTGCCGGACAGACGGTGCAAATACCGGACTATCCGGTAGAAAACCGGACACCTGGCAACCCTAGCCCCGGCGGGAGCACCGCTCAGCTGGGCCCCGGGCTTGCTCCCCGCCGTGGCCCAGCTGAGTGGCGCTGGTGCTGCGCTGCTCAGCTGAGCCCCGGTAGGACGGGAAGAGGGGCCGGGCGCTGACATATACGCCAGGGGCGGGCCGTGTCGTCACGCCCCCTTCCCCTCCCGCTGTGGTACTCAGCTGAGTGCTGCGCCCCTCAGCCAGGCCTCCGGGGGAGCCAGCAGCGCAAGGGGCCATTTGAGCTCCCCTGTGGTGGGAGGGGAAGGGTGGGCGGTGATGTACACGGCCCTGCCCCCTGGCCGTGTACGTCACCACCCCGGCCCCCTCCCTCGCAGCAGCCCAGCTGAGCAGGCAGCACTCAGCCAAGCGCCACGGTGGGAGGGAAGGGGAAGGGGAAGGGGAAGGGGAAGGGGAAGGGGAAGGGGAGAGACGGAGGGGAGAGAGAGGCAGGAGGAGGAGGAGAAGAGAAAGGGATAGTGAGAGGCAGGAGGGGGAGAAGAGAAAGAAAGAGACAGAGAGAGAGGCAGCAGGCGGAGGAGAGCTGAGAGAGGGGGGGTAGGCAGTAGGAGGAGAGAGAGAGAGAGAGAGACACGGAGCGAGAGCGCTCAGGAGAGAAGACCTGAAAATCCCATCTTATGACGGGCTAATTGGCTAGTTTATGATATAATGAGCTACTCTAAAGATTTAAAAACTCACAACTTTTCACCCTCATTTTGTTGTCAGACTTGCCAAGCTTTCAGTTTGCAATTTATTATCCTGACCAATTCTCATCACCAAGGAGGTCTGTCTGGCTTGTCCTTGGGGATATTTATATTAACCACAGCTGTTCCTCTTGGGTGTCAGCATAGAGCTGCATTGACAGAGAGAGAGCTCCAGGAGGTGTTGTGTTTGGCACTGCCTTTGGCAAGGGGAAGGGGAGGATTATGTTGTCTGAGCAGCTGGTGCTACAGACAACAGCATGACCTTGCCTTCTGTCTTCCCCCTTTGGAGCTTGGAGCTGATCCTTGTTTCTGGAGATTGAGGTGCCTGCAGTTGTGTAAGGATCTGTGCAGACAACACCTCTGCCAATAAGTGGTGCTGTTTCGTTAGCTTGGCATTGTTACCTGCCATGTTCTAGTCGGGCCTTTCATTGCTTTAAGCAAGTATAATAGTTGTTTCTTGCATCATTTGTGGGGACAGCCCCCTTGGGCAGCAATTATTTTTGATGGGGGGTACACTTCAAGAATTTGGAAAGTGGTCAAGGGCCGCACTCTTCCATGATATTAATAGATGAGATATGGGGTCTGGGATGGAGGTTGGGTATAGAACAGAGCTCAGGGTAGGACATTGAGGTGTAGGAGGGGATGTGGGATCTGGTAGAGGGAGTTTAGGTGAAGGAGGGAGTTGTGACCTGGAGCAGAGGATTGGAATGCAGGAGGGGGTACAAGGTCTGGGAGGAGGTATTGGTCAGGGAGAGGATTCTGACCTGGAGGAGGACTGTAAGAGGGGCTGCAGGCTCCGGGAGGGGGTTGTGACCTGGGGTAGGGGTTCAGAGAGTCTGGCTTCTGACCTGGGGCAGGAAGTTGAGGTGAAGGAGGGGGCAGGGTGCCAGGTGCAGACCCTGGCCTTGAGGTACTTTCTGGCCAATGGGAGTTGCAAGATTGTGCTGGGAATGGGTGTAGCATATGAAGCCCGCCCCACCCCACAGAGCCTACCACTGTGTAACTGTCAGTAGCCCTACCAATTGGCCACCTACGTGAATATGAATTTCATGGACAGGGTTAGAGAGAGTCTGTGAGTATGAGTTTGCTTCAGGGGGAAGAGATGGACCTGATTCTTATCTTATTTACACCAGTATAATTCCACTAACTTTCCCGAAGAATGATAACTGAGATCCAAATCAAGCCAAAGAAACCCACCACGTGGGCATAGGGACATTTTCTCCTTTTCCAGAAAAAGCAGTTTGAACATATAACACTCAAGCACATCAGCCTCAGTTCCACAGCAGCAATAGCATGCTATAGGAGAAAGGGGGCTTCAGCAAATGAAATGGAAGCAACAGCCACATTAATTTTAATCAGATTCCTAGCCATCTCTGTATTTTTTTCTATCAAAGTTGATAGTCCTTCTGTAAAATTCATTACCCCCCAGAACAATAATAAATTCTAGAATAATGCAATTTATTACCCTTGTAAGCTTTTTGAAATTTTCTGGTAGTGAAAAAATGGGCACGGTATGTTTTCAGTAATTGCAGCAGATTGAATATTGACTGTCACAGTCTGTGTTGCTGTCTACACTGCGTCCTGTCTTCCTACCCTCTTGTAAACAGCCAAGGGTTGTGCATGTTTTGGAGCAATGGTTCCCAACCACTGGTCTGCGGACTGGTCCCGGGCTGCAAACCACTGGCTGCACACTGCATCACGGCAGGCAGCACACTAGGACTCAGCAGCAGCAGCAGGAGCTAGGGGGAAGCAATCACTGTCTCAGGCCCAACTGCAGGAAATGACTCATAGCCGCTGATCCCTGGGATTCTGGGGCCAGACTCTGGGCTGGATTCTTGATCCCCAGTGGGGGCTGCTGCAGGGCCCCTGGAGCCCGGGCTGCAGCCAGGAGGGGGAATCTCCAGCAGGGTCAGTCCCACTGCTCCCCAGGAGCATCTCCCAGGGCAGCGCCCCCTGTCTGTCCAGGGCCCTGCCCAGACCACCCACTACCCCAGGGCAGGCAGTGTTTGGGGGCTAGTAAGAAAACCCCCCTTCCTCTCCCTTCCATCCTGCCAGGGCATCCTAGTGCCTTGGGACTACAAGGAGAGGTTTTGGCCCCAGGCTGCTCCCAGGGGAGCTGGCTGCAATCCCTGCCTGGGGTCCAGGGAAGCTGCCACCAGCTCCCAGAGTGTGTGAGGTGGGGGGAACCAGCCTTGAGGGGGCTTGGGTGGGGGCTAAAGAGTGGTGAGGACAGAAAAGGGGGTAAGGGGAATAGGGATGTGTGAGGAGTGGGATGCAGGAGATGCTGAAGAGAGGTTGGGGGGATTCAGGGGAGACTTATGGAGCAAATGGGGGGAGGGGAGGGAAACTCTGAGGGGGGTCACAGGGAGGGAAAGGGGGGATGTGGGGAAGGGAGGCTTGGGAGAGACTGTGGGAGCAAGAGCAGCCTGCCTGGGGAAGGGAGAGACACAGGGCAGGGGCTATATAGAAGGAGATGGAGAGATACAATGACAGCTCCTCCACCCCATGGGCCAGGAGGAGGGGAAGGGCAGAGGTGACTGGTGGTAGTATTTGGGGGCATCAGCTCCTATATCCCTGACAAAATTTCAGGTACTAAATAGGTTGCCCCAAATGCCCCTGGCTTTTATGAGTGCCCCTCCCTGAGCCCCTCCATCTGCAGGCACCAGTTGCCCCTGGAGGAGGGCTGCCCCACATACCAGCCAGAAGGGAATTCTTTCTGTGCATTTTTTTAGTGTTGTAGATATCTGCAAACTCTGATCTATTAGGACATGTATTGTGTGTGTACAGATGCGATGTACAATAACACGTGACCTCTTAAAATTAATTACCATCTTGGACTGAGCCATCGATCGACGGATCTCATTTTCTATGACACTGTTGATGAGCGACTAAACCAATCATTGATTGGCAGAACTGATTATAGATGTCACATAAAAAGCCGCCAACTGGAGGCATTGTATGTGCTTTTCCTGCAATGCCTGGATATGCTGACTCTCAAAGCAGGTAAGAGCCTGTACAATGGTGTGTCTCCAGGGCAATCTGTCCTGAACTAGAGTTTCCAGATCATTGGGAGATATGCCACATTACTTCATATTGACCTTTTAGATGTCTTTATAGTGCTTATACTGACCACTGATAGAGCACTTTCCATGAGCAAGCTGGTCATAGAAGACCATCTCTGGTATCCATGTATCATCCATCCTCATAACATGACCAATCCAGCAGAACTGTTTGTTCATAAGCATTGCTTCCATGTCCATGACACCACACAGCTTAAGAACCTCCATATGAGGAATTTTGTCCCACCAATTCACGTGGGCAATCTTCCTCAGACAACGCATATGGAACTGATTGAACTTCAAAACATGGCAACGATATATTGTCCATGACTCTGAGCCATACAGCAGGACATTCAGGACAACTCCCTGATAAACCACTATCTTGGTCTGGAGTTTAATACCATGGTCATTCCATAGGTGTTTGGTCAATTTTCCAAAGGCAGCGCTGGCTTTGACTAGTCAAGCAGATACATCATGAACCACATTTATGCTAGAGGACAGTACACTTCCCAGGTAGCAGACTTGTCAACAGCCTTAAGGACTATGCCAGCAGCAGTAATCACGGGAGTGCTGGGCTCTTTCCAAACCAACTGAGGCATAACTTCTGTCTTCTTGGGGCTCACTGTGAGTCCAAAACAGTGAGCAGAAGTAACAAAGTGATCAAAAAGCTCCTGTGCATCCTTCACTGAATGAGCCAACAATGCACAATCATCAGCAAACAGAAGGTCACAAATAGTTGTAGTAACCACTTTAGTGCAAGCCTGAAGTCTCCGGAGATTGAAAATACTGCCATCTGTTCGAAACTGAATAGGTATGCCCAACGTGCAGTCCTTAAAAGCAATTAACTGCATCATTGAAAAGTGGATGTTGAACAGGAAAGGAGCAAGGACACATCCTTGCTTTGTACCATTTGATATTTCAAAAGGTACTGATGTCTCTCCATTGTCAAGGCCGCGACCAAGCATGCCATCATGGAGAGACCGAACAATGTTGATAAATTTTTCAGGACAGCCAATTCGCCCAAGTATTTTCCAGAGCCCATTTCTGTTGACCGTGTCGAATGCCTTGGTCAAATCAATGAAAATCACATAGAGGTCCTGATGTTGCTCTCTACACTTCTCTTCTATCTGTCTGGCTGTAAATATCATATTGGCAGTGTCTTGACTGGCATGAAATCCACACTGGCTTTCAGGAATAATACCATTTTTAAACACATGTAGTGAAAGCCGAGTGTAAAGGATGCGGGCCAGGATCTTACCAGCTATAGAGAGCAGAGAGATGCCCTGATTGTCATCGCAACACACACGGTCAACTTTCCTCTTATATATGTGCACAATCAGGGCATCTTTGAAGTCCTGGGGGACTAGCTCCTTCTCCCAAATGGTGCTAAATAAATGGGTGAGACGGTACATCAGCTGGCCACCAGCAGCTTTATAAATTTCTGATGGAATTGCATCACTGCCAGGCACCTTTCCAGATTTCATCTGTTTAACAGCTTTTTGTACCTCATCAAGAGTTGGTGGTATGTCCAGCTGTAAATCATTAGCCCACTGAGGAATCTCTTCAAGAACACTGCTGTCAAAAGTTGAGGTCTGGTTCAATACTTTGTGGAAATGTTCAGCCCAGAGGTCAAGGATTTTAGCACTATCCATGATCAAAGTGAGGCCATCAGCAGAGTGCACTGGTGTACAGCCAGCAATGCATGGCTCATAGTCTGCCTTTAGCCCATCATAGAATGCTTTAAAGTCATGTCTATCAGCTGCATCTTGGAGTTTAACTGCTTGATGTTTCTACCAGTCCTCTTTCATTTGCTGTAATTTGCCTTGTGCCTCCTGCTTAGCTCGAATATATGCCGATTTCCTGGAGGCATTTTCTTTATCATTGATCCAAGCCAGATGTGTCACATGCATCTTATCAAGAAGAGTTTGGGCATCTCTGTCCTTGTCGTCAAACCAGTCCTTGTGCGTGTGTTTTTGGAAACTGAGGATCTCAGTAGCAGTTCTGTAGGTTGTTTCTTTGATGTTTATCCAATCATCCTCAATAGTGGGTGAGCATTCTAGACCTTCATTGCTGATGACTAAGAAAGCATCAAGACTGTGTTGAAACAGTGCTTGTGTCTCGGGTATTTCAAGTTTACCTACATCCAACTTTTTTCGGCATACAGCAGAATTATGACGTTTTGATGAACAAAGGTTCAAGAAGACAACACTGTGTACCATGTAGTGGTCAGACCAGGAGCCAGCACCACACATTGCATGAATCAACTTGACATCAGAAAGGTCTCTTTGTTTGGTGATGAAGTAGTCAATCATATGCCAATGCTTAGACCGAGGGTGCAGCCAAGTTGCTTTGTATTTGTTCGCCTGTTGGAAGAATGTGCTTGCAATAGCAAGCTCATGCTGTGCACAAGTTTGAAGAAGAAGAGTGCCATTTGATGATGTCCAAGCACCTTTGGCCACGTGGTGTAGTCCTAACCAACTCTAACATTAAAATCACTGGCTGCGTCTAGACTGGCATGATTTTGCGGAAATACTTTTAACGGAAAAGTTTTTCCATTAAAAGTATTTCCGCAAAAGAGCATCTAGATTGGCACGGATGCTTTTGTGCAAAAAGTGCTTTTGTGCAAAAGCATCCATGCCCAGTTTAGACACACTTTTGCGCAAGAAAGCTCCGATGCCCATTTTAGCCATCGGGCTTTCTTGCGCAAGAAATTAAGGTTCCTGTCTACACTGGCCCTCTTTACTTGAAGTATTCTTGCGCAGAGGGCTTATCCTGGCGGGAGCGTCAAAGTATTTGCGCAAGAAGCAGTGAATTCTTACATTAGAACGTCAGTGCTCTTGCGCCAAATTCAAGCGGCCAGTGTAGACAGGCGGCAAGTTTTTGCGCAAAAAGCGTCTGCTTTTGCGCAAAATCTTGCCAGTCTAGATGCACCCACCGAGTATATATAGCTTGGATTTAAAAGGTGCTGAAGAGATCACTGAATTCAGGCTAGTGTAGAAAGTCTTCTTTTCATCATCTGCAGCAGTCAAAGTGGGCTCATATGCATTAACAAGTACAAGGCATTGACCCTGCCTCAGTTTAAACTTCACAGTCATAAGGCGAGGACTGATGGCATGTGGCTCAGATTCAAGCTGGGGGACTAACAGTGTCCTGATGGCGAAGCCAACCCCTGCTTGCCTTGGATGACCCTCAGGGTAGCCCACACAAGAATTTGAATAGCCTGCTGCAACCTCTGTGAACTGACTGGTACCAGAAACACGTGTTTTGCTTAAAGCTGCAACATCAATTTTAGAGGTACAAGTGGTGCGCCTCCAAAAAAAATTTCTGTGGAAAATTGTGATGTAAAAAGAAAAAGAAGAATTTTCCAAGGCCATATTTGCATTTCTGGCTGAAATCTTCAATGAACTCCTTTTCTCCTTATGTCCCTGCTCATTTCTGTGGGCTGGGATTCCTAGCGGGATTACATGTCCCATAACAGATCATGACCAGGGACTTCATATTGCACAGTTTTCCCTCACCGAGAGGAGAGACCATGATGCTTCATGGGGAAAAAGGCCTTCCACCCATTATGAATTTGCCAAAGTACAAATGTGGCTGTATGACAACAAGGGAATGCACAAAAATTATTTATGAAGGGACCTGACAGAGTGCTGTGGGTTCTAACTCCTTGGTGTAATTAACTCTCCTTCTAATCATAGTTGTATGATGATTTCTGGAGTTAATCATTTTCAGCAGTAAAAGAGAAGTTATATCAACAAGGTAACTTCAGGTCTGAAATGATTAGTGTCCCCTGAAATGAGGAGTATTTGAGAGAGAGGTTTACCTAGTCAGCATGTCAAAGATTAGGTCAGCCTCTAGGTTGGTGTCCTCTCTTTCTAAAACAGTGTCAGAAACTTAACGGAAACATGACTCTGCTACCTGGAATGTAAAACTTGGGTCAAAGGCTCACTGAAGTAAATGAATAGATACCTATGAGCTTTAGATCAGTTCCCATGTGTGGGTCAAAAACCCTGATATACTGAGGAGTCCTGTCACCTTAAAGACTCTGGGTGTGTTGAGACTACAGGGTTTTTTAAAAAAAAGTGGCCTTTTTTCGGAAAAACTTCCCTTGCGTCTAGACTGCTTTCTTTCAAAAGTAAATCGAAAGAACGCGGCAGTTTTTTTGACAACAGAAAACCTCGTTTTATGAGGAAGAATGCCTTTTTTCGAAAGTGCTCTTTTGAAAAAAGGCGCTATGTAATATAAACTGTGCTTTTTGAAAGAGCATCCAGACTGCCTGGGTGCTCTCTTTAGCGTATTTCCTAGTAAGTACTGAAGACTGGTTGTAGTCTAGACGCTCTTTTTTGAAAGAGGCTTGCAGTCTAGACATAGCCTAAGATGTATTTTGGCATAAGCTTTCATGGGCTGGAACCCACTTTGTCAGACGGTACAGCTAGACTGCGGGGGGTTTCTTCGGGATACCAGAGGTATCCCGAAAAAACTCCCCCGTGTCCAGGGAATGCATTTGCTCTTCCACTTTTTTTGTAGAAAAGCAAACACGCTTTTTCCGAAGCCCCTGTATTCCTCATTCCACGAGGAAGAAGGGGGCTTTCAAAAGAGGTTTTTTTCCTAAATTTGGCCCAGTCTAGACAGGCCAAATTTCTGAAAAGCCTCTTCCAACAAAAGTATTAGAAAAATATACGTAAAATGAGAAGCGCATTTTGCGTATCTTTTTCCGATAGATCCTCGCAGTCTAGACGTACCCAGAGGTATCTGATGAAGTGAGTCTTTGCCTGTGACAGGTTATGTCCAAATAGATGTGTTTATCTTTAAGGTGTCACCAGACTCCTTGTTGTTTTTGCTGAAACAGAGTAACGTGGCCCCCTCTCTGCGTATGTCTACACTACAGAGTTTTTTCCGAAAAATGGCCATTTTTCAAAAAAAACTTCAATTACATCCACACTACAATCACATTCTTCTGAAAGAAAATCAAAAGAACATAAAGAGTTTTTCCGATGTTGATAATCCCTATTCTACGAAGATAAGCCTTTTTCTGAAAGAGCTCTTTCAGAAAAAGGTGTGGTGGACAAGGAAGAGGGAGTTCTTTCAAAAGAAGAGGAAAGAGGAAAAAACACAAGTGCCCTGGTGGCCACTCCGTCCCTAGTAATCACAGATTAAATGTGAGCTAGCGTTCATTCAGTGTGGATGCTAGCTTTTGAAAAAGCAGATCATTTTTTCAATGCATTTTGGCAGCGTGGATGCTTTCTTTTGGAAGAAGTTTTTTTGGAAGATCTCTTCCGGAAAAGCTTCTTCTGAAAGAAGCCTGCAGTCTAGACATAGCCTCTGAAACCTGATATACTGATACATCTAAAAGATGCTCTGTATTAGTTCAGCTAGTTGGGGTCTGGAGGGAGTGGGATATTTGTTTCTTTGTTTTGGTTTTGTTGTATGCTTGGGGTGGGGATTAGCAGAAAGGCTTGAGTCCTGGACATTGTGCAGCAAAATAGGGAGTGAAAAGGCTTTAGTGGTTATGGATCCAGTACTGTAAACCAGCTCCAGAAAAATAGAGTTGATTTGAGGCAATGCAGAACTACTAACGAATCAGAGAAAGTCTGTTGGTGCTTGTTTTTTTGTTTGTTTGGGGTTTTTTTAACTAAATTTTGGTTTGTCCAGAACAGACTAGATGAAAAGAGTAGAGTCAGCAGAAGAAAACAGCTTATGTCATTTAAGATTAATTCTGTACCCCTTTGTGTCTGGAAACAATGCACAAGCAACTGAAATGTAAAATTTTTGCTGTAACCTCTTAGTGATCTTGAATTCTCAACTTGAGGATCTAACAGAATGTAGAGGGCCCCCTGCTGAATATATGATGTCAACAAGAGAAAGTAAACTAGTAGGCTGTGTCTACACTGGCATGATTTTCCGGAAATGCTTAAAACGGAACAGTTTTCCGTTATAAGTATTTCCGGAGAAAGAGCGTCTACATTGGCAGGATGCTTTTCTGGAAAAGCCCTTTTTCCGGAAAAGCGTCCGTGGCCAATGTAGACGCGCTTTTCAGGAAAAAAGCCCCGATCGTCATTTTCGCGATCGGGGCTTTTATGAAAAGACTGCTGGGCTGTCTACACTGGCCCTTTTCGGAACAGTTTTCCGGAAAAAGGACTTTACTTGGCGGGAGCAGCATAGTTTTCCGGAAAAGCAGCTGATTTCTTACAGTAGATCGTCAGTGCTTTTCCGGAAATTCAAGGGGCCAGTGTAGACAGCTCACAGCTTATTCCGGAAAAGCGACTGCTTTTCCGGAATAAGTGGCCCAGTGTAGACACAGCCCTGGTGTGCCTCTGTGTGTCAATATCAGGAAATTTTCTATGATCTCAAAGCTTAGGTTGATGCAGCAAAAAATGCTGTTCTTTACATATCAGACCCTGGATAAATTGCAGGCAGTGACCAATACTGGAGATGAGAGCTAGCATGAAGTATCCTGCACCATGTATTTTAAGAATGCATGGAGTTACAGAAGTCAGGAGCAGGTAGGCCCACCAGCAGCAGGGAAGGAAGAGAGGGCCTTTGCTGTGGGGTCCAGCAATTCTAAAAGGCCCAGTGCTCCCACCTGCTGCCAGCGATATAGTGGCAGCAACCAGAGCCCCAAATCCTTTAAATCATCATTGGAGTGGCATGCTCCTGGTGACTGAAAGGGCTGTAGGGGCAGCGTGACATGCTCTGGCCATAGCTGAGGGCTGGTTGCTGCAGCCTCACCTCTTCCACCAGAGGCCCTGCCCCTTCTGGGAGTGTGGAGCTGGGCCCCCTCCAATCCTGCCCTGGGAGCAGGTGATGATAAACGGAATTCATATGAGTAACTCCTCCTACTAATCTCACCTTACTCAAACAAGTGACTTCTCATTAAGTAGGACAGTCTCCCTCATACTCACACATGTAAGTAAGTGTGGTGTACTGATTGGAATATAGGGCAGGGAGCCAGGAATGCTGGATTTAGTTCCTGCCTCTGCCATTCTCACTATGTGATTCCATGACTCAGTTTATCAATCTTTCAAATGCTAGCCCAACAAACTTTTAGGCTTATTGGACCATTTCACATTTTTCCTGAGTCAGTGGCTTTATTGGGCTGACACAGTTAAAGCACATCATTTTGTAGCCAACTGCAAATAATTTGATTGCATCCTTTTGTCCGGCTTGTCTCTGGCTTGCATGATAGGCTTAGGAAGTTAGCAGCACCTAAATAATATTTAATGGATAGGACCATCACAAGCCTGATCTTGCAACGTTCCTGCTGATGTCAAAGGGAAGTGTTTGCTTCTAAATAAGGAGTGAAAAAATGCATATATTTAATATACTTAGTATGTCTCTTGCTACACACATGCTACAGATAGTAGTTACACATTCAAATGCCACTGGCCTGTTAAACATGTGTCTGGTCAATAATGTAATTTTCGCCTTCCTTGTACTATATCTCTAGTGTCTGTAAAGTATCTCCTTTCATTAATGAAATCATCCTGCCTGTGCCCTGCATGTACTTTGCTTTCTTGAATTTGCTATAAAGTCCATTAAATCAATAAACCATTTAAAAGGGGGGAGATGAGGTGCAAATCCAGAAACAGAGATAGCAAATAACGGGGATGAATTGCTGGGAGGTCTCAGAAGGTCGGGATACACTTTCCCCAGCTGATGGATGGATGTAAGCCTGAGAAAGAGCAGGATTTTTTCCTCTTTCCTTTGTTTTTATTACTAGTCCCCAAAGAAGTGTGTTTGTGTGTCTTTGTTATTGCTTGTGCTTATCAAAAATTAATGACAGTCAGCCAAAACGAGGCAAGAGAAGTTAGAAATTTCCCCCCATTGATTTGAAAATGGACTAAATTGAAATGAGAGATTATGACAGAGGCTGATGATTTCACTTCCACTCTGTTTTAAATGGGATTCTGAAACCCGCAAACATAAGCCAAATGCTCGTGCAAAACTCAGTGGCCATACCTATTAAAAATGTAAGTGTTTAGGAAACCTATGGAGGAAGGATACCCCCATTAGATGGAGAATGTAACCCATTAATTATCTGTAGCATGTTAATCTGCCCAAATAAAACAAGCCCACAAACTTCCTGTGTGACCATAGAAATAATGTATGTGTCAGGTGCTCTCTGATTATTTCAAAATATTTGTTTAGTTACTGTTTTTGCCATGGAGATTTAAGTCTTATTGCCCATAAACCCTTTCAGAAATGCAGGAGGAGGAGTTCATTTCCCCCAGCCATGGAGATGTTACCTTACCACCTCACCACATCTGCCTCTGTCTACCCTCAATATTATGCCACTGCCAGAAAATATAATCACTGTGGGCCAGATTCTGCCTCCTTTCCACAGGTTGAGTGCTACCATCATCTTGGAATTGTCTCACTGAGATGGATCATGTTTGTGCTGTGTTTACATTTTGTAAATTGTTAGTGTCTATTATTCATAGGCCAGTAGAGCCTATATGCCCCCAACAGAGATAAGAGACCAATTATGCTACATATTGTAAACCCCGTACTATGTGCAAAGTGCTTTTATACTGAAAGCACAAAACTGTGATACTAGATATAGAAATGAAAAAAAATCCATATAAAATTTGAAGAACTACAATTATCAGAGGTACTTATATGGCATCCATTGGTGCACCTCACAATCATTAATGTATTTATTATGTGTCTACCAGTGTTCCCTCTAACATTTTCTGTCCTCGGGTAGGTTGAATTTTCTTTTGGGGAAAGTTGAAATTTCTTATGTTCAACACCAATATTGAGGTAGTATGTGGATGTGCACCACCAATACAAACAAATTTTAAAAAACCCCACACATACGATATATATATATAAGCCCCAGAAAAAAATAACACATGGCTTCGGGTTTGTAGCCAGATGCATGTTTCAAAGAGCTTGCAAATAAGATTTCATCCTACAAAACAATTAGCATCACATCTAGTACTTGCTACTTCTGACTCGTAAGAGCAAAAACTCTACCACATAGCAAATGGCCTTAATACAATACAATATACCATGTATTAATTAGTAACACAGGATTTTTAAAAAAAAACATGAAAATTAGAGTTTTAGATATTTGCAACACTCCAAAAAATTCTGTTAAAAAAATCTTTTTCTTTCTTACCTTAAGCCATTAACTCTATAAACTTAGTTTGAAATGTAATCATGCAAATGTCTTCCTGGCACACACACCACACCCCATGCAGTCTGCTTTCTTTCCCCCCCACCCCCACCCCCAAAAAAACCCAGACAGCTTGGACTGCAGCAAGTGAGTCAGGAACACCCCAAACAAATTCCTTCGTCGCCTCCACCTCACTGCACAGATGCCAGCATGTATCTCTTTTCTGCCACTTACCCCCTGTGCAATCTGCTCCCCCAGCCCATGTTGGGGCTGGGATAAAATCCTGCTTCTCAAACTAGCAGGCACCAGCAGTCTGTCCTGTCCTAACTCCCAGCTAAAGCACAAATTATCCACACCTCCCCTATCTCACAGCACAAAAAAATTCCACCCCCTGTCTTCACTTCACCCCAATGCCAGCTCCCATCCACTCCCTCTCTCCTCCACGTACTCCATGCAGTCAGCCACTTATGTCCCTCTTCCCAGGAGGCTTGAGAGTGCTGAGTTCCTGCCTCTCTCTCCTCCTGCAAACGGGACTCTCCAAACTCCCGTCCCCTCCCTCTAAGTCTGCCTCAGACAATTACTCCCTCCCTCCTCCTCCTTCTTCTCCTCCATCCCCCAACCATTTATTATCTCCTTATCTCCCTTGTTTACCTATTCTGGGAACCTCTCAGTTTCAAACACTGAGCAGCTCCATTTAACTGCTTGCTTAGCAAGACTATGCCCCACCCAAGTCTCTCCTTTACAGGAGATTTGAACTTCTGAGCAGAGCTCAGAAAACAGCTATGCAATCCTGTAGCCACACAGCTTACAGAGAATTTAGGTGTCTACCTGTGGGTGCATAGTATGTGATATACATATGTATTTGTATAGGTACATACATGTACTATATATATTAGAGAGTTTGTTTGATTAAGAATTCCTCCTAAACGCTAAGAACTAGGACCACCACATTCAGTATATGGCGTCCTCTTATCATAACTTAAAGCAACATCTCATAAAACCAAATGGAAAAGAGATCGAATCACCAAATCAAGGACAGTTCTCAAAGCTGACGTAACTGAGTGAATGTTGAAATAGTTTGAACCAAGATGAACCAAGATGAATCTGAAATAAGATTGAAATAAGATTGTTTCTCAATAAACCTTACAGAAAAGAGATAAAACAGAGACATTTCAAGTAGCACTAGTAGACAATATATTTGTATATTTTCAGCTTGCAATTATCTATTGCTTATAGCTATTATAACAATATTATCATTGATACATGCCCTATGTAAGGGCATGTCTACACTGCAGGGCAACTGTGAAATTAAGATATGTAACTTCAGCTACCTCAATTGCATAGCTTAAGTCGAAATAGCGTAATTAGGCTTTTGGAGCTGTCTACACAGCAGGAAGTCGAAGGAAGAACACTCTTCCTTCAACTTCCCTTACTCCTCATGAAATGAGGGTTACAAGAGTTGGAGTAAGAAGTCCTCCAGCTTGACATTATTTTGAAATAATGTCTTGCTGTGTAGATGTGCACTATGGTATTTCGAAATAATGTCAGTTATTCCAAAATAACGCTGCTGCGTAGACATAGCCTAATGCTGTTGCAGTTTTGAACTGGTTGGAAAATGGGAAGGTTCAAATTGCAAATGAAAGTTGTCTTTTTAGTATCAGATCATTCCCAGGGAGGCTATGTGGAGTGGACACATCTCTAGAACTGTGGTGCATTGGCTAATGAAGGAGTGACCCCAAACTTTAAATGGAGGTCCACTTCCAAAAGATTTCAAGTGGTACTCTGAGCTGTGAAAAGCAATGGCTGGCACATCAAACAAAGAGATCACAAGCCAAGATGTGGTCCCTAATTGGCAGAATGTACATGTTAGTCTCTGCAAAAAGAAAGACAATTGCGAGCTATGAAAATATATTATCAAGAAGATATTATACGGCCCCATCAAGGGCTAGTTAAACATACATGAACAAGAAGCTTACCGGGTGACTATAGCTGTCTCTCCTACTGATTTTCATCTTCCCTTTTGTGATAGCCTTAATAGGGCTTTTCAGCAATGAAGATGAACATGAGAGGTGTACATCCCAGAGGTGGATTTTTTCCCATAATTATTCCTTGTATATCTGAATGGAGGTAAAGTTATGTGTATCCCTAAGGGAGGTGGAATTCATTGCAGGCTCTGAGGCAGTATTGCTGGCACAGTGCTAGGCAACAGTAAGTAGTTATCTTTCTCCAGGAATTCTGAAAATAGCCCCCATCACAAAGCTAACATTTTCATTAATGTTTCTTTCTCTGCTCTGCTTTTCTTAGGAAGTGGCTTCTTTAATAAGAACATGTTTTTGAAAACAGTTAATTACATATGTAAGTATATCTATACTACATATACATTATATATCACGAGTAATTTATATGTAAGATGTGTTTTCCCTTAGTATCTACAAGCCCTTGTTGTAGACTAGGACCAGTGTTCCCTAGAAACAGTGTGCTTGGGAAGCCTCCCAAGAGAGAGTCAGGTGCCAGCCACCTAGCTGATTAGCAGAGCACCCACAGCCTCCCGCTGCCGGCAGCATGTGTTTCAACTGGTAGAGCACATCCCCACATGCCTCAGTGCACATTACAAAATTTATTCTGCACACAGACAGAAAAAATTAGAAGATTGACTAGGACTCCATTGTGATAAATGCTGTATAAACACAAAAGAAAAAATATGATGCCTGCTCTTAATGTAGATAATAAACATAAATACGCAGATGTAGGTTGAGGTTTTTCAGAAGCACCTAAAGGTCCACATCCACTAGCACAGCAGTAACATAAATGGTGTGAAATAACAGCTATGAAAGCCTTATAATATTGAAAATCCTGACCCAAGAAGATTGGGTTGTTCTGGTTTCCTTACTATAGCAAATACATTTACAGTGAGATCAGAGTCAGAATGTCCCATGTAACAACTTAAAATTCATAAGAAAATAAGAATGGTCATACTGGGTCAAACCAAATATCCATCTAGCCCAGTATCCTGTCTTCCAACAGTGGCCAATACCAGTGCCCCAGATGGAATGAACAGAACAGGTAATCTTCAAGTGATCCCTTCCCTGTCACCCATTCCCAGCTTCTGAAAGACAGAGACTAGGAATACAATCCCTGTCTATCCTGGCCAATAGCCATTGATAGACCTATCCTCCATTAATTTATCAAGTTCTTTTTTGAACCTTGTTAAAGTCCTGGTCTTCACAACATAAAATCACAGAATCATAGGGTTGGAAGAGACATCAGGAGGTCATCAAGTCCAACCCCCTGCCCAAAGCAGGACCAACCCTAACTAAATCATCCCAGCCAGGGTTTGGTCAGGCTGGGACTTGAAAACCTCCAGGGATGATGATTCCACCACCTCCTTATATAACCCATTTCAGTGTTTCCCCATTCTCCTTGTGAAATAGTTTTGTCCTGATATCCAGTCTAGACCTCCTCCACTGCAACTTGAGACCATTGCTCCTAGATGGCCAGGCATGACTTGCTCTCGACTATTCCTGATCACTTTCTTCTCTTCCAAGTGCTTCAAAATGGATTCCTTGAGAATCCCCTCCATGATTTTTCCAGGGACTGTGGTGAGACTGGACTGTGGTGAGACTGTGAGTTCCCTGGATTGTCCTTCTTCCCTTTTATAAAGATGGGCACTATATTTCCCTTTTTCCATTCATCCTCTGGCAAGGAGTTCCACAAGTTGACTATGCACTGCATGAAGAAATACTTCCTTGCATATTTAAACCCATAGTCTCAATGTTTTCTCCATTAAGAATGCAGTTCCTATCTAACTGCTTTAATTTTTTTCATCTGTTTGGCAATTAGGTGGATATAATAGCCTCCCTATGGGATAAAGAGGAGAAACAGGCAGCTATTTTATAAATGTGCATGTAAATAAATGCAGTTTTTTAGTGTACTTATTTCTAAGCAAAGAAAAAGAAATGCTTTGCTACTAGTGGGACTTCTGCCTGCCCTTTGTGTATTTCTCTCCTGAAGTTCATCTGCTTTTGATCATTGACAAAGACTCTAAGGGTATGTCTACACTATAGGGTTATTTCGAAATAGCTTATTTCAAAATAGTTATTTCGAAATAACGCATCTACACACAAAATGCATTTCAAAATAGCATTTTGCTATTTTGAAATAGCGTGTCCACACTGAGTGGACGCTGAATCGCATTGAAGGCCAGCCGGAACCAGGTCTGGCAGGGCATCAGGTCAGGAGTTACTTTGTGTGGCTGCTGCCTGAGGCTATCTGAGGCCTGTGCTTAAAGGGACCCCCTCTGGACAGCCGGTTCTCAGCTTTCCCTACTTGCTTGTCTACCTCGATGAGGGACAGCAAAGCATTTTGTCTCCGTGTGCTCTGGTTGCCCTCACTCAGGACACCACAGCACTCTGCAACATGGAGCCAGAGCAGCCCCGGGCACTCTGGTGCTTCTCGTGGACGTGTTGCTGTGAGCCTGGCTGCACTTTCTGCAGGCTGCCATCCAGGAGGTCCACTGGGGGGCTGTCAGTATCCAGGAGGCCCTGTGGGAGAGGTTTTACCCTGAGGAGCACTAAGAGCCTCCCTGGTCTGCCCCACTGGGGGCTTGTGCCTCATTCCTCCCTCACATCCTTCCATTTACCCCTCCCTAACCCCCCTTCCTGATGTTAAATAAAATACACGTATTTTCATGAACACAAATTCTCTATTTTACAAAACTGTGTGTGGGGGGAGATGAAACTCTGGTGAGACTGGGGAAAGGAGGTGGGAGAGGGGAGAAGAGAGGGTAGGAGAGGGGAGGGGGAAACCTGGGAGGAGGGAGCTGGAAGGGGGAAGCAAGGGAAGAAGGGGAGGAAGCTCAGGGCTCAGGGTTGGGGGTCTCGCCGGACCAACTTGATTTTCATGTGCACCTGCTCCTGGGTTTGCTTGTGGCCTTTGGTGGCCAGGCTGGCAGCTATCCTGCCATAGACGGCCGTGTTCCTCCGTCTAGTGCGGAGATCATGGACGTTGGGGGCATCCCCCTCCAAACCTGAATAAGGTCCATGATCTCCACCCTGGACCAGGAAGGAGTCTGCCTTCTCTGGGCCCTGGCAGTCTCCTGGGAGCTGGCAGACTGCTCCTGGGGAGCGGTGGAGGGCTGGCTGCCAGTGGCTTGCTGGCTCATGTTTTGGGGCCACTGGGTCGGGGCAGTGACTGCTGGCTCTGGGCTGGCAGGCTTGGAGCTTGCACAGGCACTGTGGCCAGAGTCAACCCCTTTAAGGGCTCTGGGGAGGGAGGAGGGAGAGGAGTGTTCTTGGTTAAGGCTATTTCAAATTTGGCTTTATTCCTCATGGAATGAGGTTTACCAAATTCGAAATAAGCACTCCGCTATTTTGAATTAATTACGAAATAGTGGTTTGGCTGTGTAGATGCTAGTAAAGTTATTTCGAAATAATGGTTGTTATTTCTAAATAACTTTGCTGTGTAGACATACCCAAAGTTAATTGCAAACTTGGAAGACTGGGATTTCTCTTGCTAGGTGTCAAATCCAAGGTCACTTTCAGGTTTTACACAGGAAATCTCCTGTGTCAACAAGAAAACATGAATCAAAAACACCTTTCAGCATCTGAAGAGTCACAACAATTCTTCTAGACAGTCATTCTGTCAATGAACCCGGCAGTTTTAGATTCTGATTACCCTTTCTCCATCTTCAGTCATTTCTTAATAGAAAGGGATCTCCATCCCAGGCATGTTGCTTTCTCTAATTTGTGTCATTAACTATAATGTTGATGGTTATTTCTTCCTTCCTTAATTTACTGTGCATTGTATCAGTCTATGATGCAGTCTCTGGGTTTTTCAGTTCATTGAGACATTGTGTAGCCATATGTTTTTTATACAAAACTTGCTGTCAATATAAATAACAGTGAAAACCACAGAGCTAGCCCTCTAAGTGGTCAAGAGAGTAACATTGCTTATCTTCAGCAAGAGAACAGCCAACTGCATTCCCAATTACAGGGAGTGCTTTCCACATGGATATTTGTGGCTATCTATACAGTAGATGCACCAATGAATGTGACAGGGTATTATTGCATCCCACTTTGGCCATGATCTCCTTGCACTGAAAAGGTCTAAGAAAAATGCCATTTTTCCCAGGCTGCTGGATGTTTTTTTGAAGTGTTTAATTCCCTATCAGATGTCATCATTTCTTCCAATGATAACTACAATTTCCCTTATCAATACACTGGCTGTATACAGTGTACCATGCACTGGGGTCCAGATTTTGGAAGAGTTCCCTTGAACTTTGGTCAAAAAGAGTTTGTGAATAAATCTAAAGGAGTGAAGATTGAATAGGTCACAAAATAAATACCACTTCATTAGCCTGCTTGTGACTTTTGGTGTTTCTCTCTTCTCCCTATTTCATCTGCTTTTTCATCACATTATTATTATTTATTCTTTGTATTACCAGAGTACATAGGAGCCCTTGTCATGGATAGAACACCATTGTGCTAGGCATTATAGTTTCATCAACAGTTCCCTATTCGAAGGGGAGATCGGTCATGTGAACTAAGAATCTTTTCCATCTCTATCCTCTGAGAGTCTATAATACAGATATTTTCAAGCATATCCACCTTTTCTTGTCTTCTAAAGAGCTGGTTCAATCAAGCCTTATATATTAGATTATGGCCTCTGAATCACCATAGATTAACATAAGAACATAAGAATGGCCATACTGGGTCAGACCAAAGGTCCATCCAGCCCAGTATCCTGTCTGCCAACAGTGGCCAATACCAGGTGTCCCAGAGGGAGTGATTCGAACAGGTAACGATCAAGCAATCTGTCTCCTGTCATCCATCTCCACCCTCTGACAAACAGTGGCTAGGGACACCATTCCTTACCCATACTGGCTAATAGCCATTTATGGACTTAACCTCCATGAATGTATCTAGTTCTCTTTTAAACCCTGTTATAGTCCTAGCCTTCATAACCTCCTCAGGCAAGGAGTTCCACAGATTGACTATGCGCTGTGTGAAGAAGAACTTCCTTTTATTTGTTTTAAACCTTCTGCCCATTAGTTTCATTTGGTGGCCCCTAGTTCTTATATTATGGAACCAAGTAAATAACTTTTCCTTATTCACTTTCTCCACACCACTCGTGATTTTATAGACCTCTATCATATCCCCCCTTAGTCTCCTCTTTTCCAAGCTGAAAAGTCCCAGTCTGCTTTGATCTTAACTACCTTGAGCAGTTTAATATCGTCTGCAAACTTTGCCACCTCACTGTTTACCCCTTTCTCCAGATCTTTTATGAATAAGTTGAATAGGATTGGTCCTAGGACTGACCCTTGGAGAACACCACTAGTTACCCCTCTCCATTCTGAAAATTTACCATTTATTCCTACTCTTTGTTTCTTGTCTTTTAACCAGTTCTCAGTCCATGAAAGGATCTTTCCTCTTATCCCATGACAACTTAATTTACATAAGAGCCTTTGGTGAGGGAACTTATCAAAGGCTTTCTGGAAATCTAAGTACTCTATATCTATTGGATCCCCCTTGTCCACATGTTTGGTGACCCCTTCAAAGAACTCTAATAGATTAGTAAGAATGATTTCCCTTTACAGAAACCATGTTGACTTTTGCCCAACAAATTATGTTCTTCTATGTGTCTGACAATTTTATTCTTTACTATTGTTTCAACTAATTTGCCCAGTACTGACGTTAGACTTACCGGTCTGTAATTGCTGGGATCGCCTCTACAGCCCTTCTTAAATATTGGTGTTACATTAGCTATCTTCCAGTCATTGGGTACAGAAGCTGATTTAAAGGATCAGTTACAAACCATAGTTAATAGTTCCGCAATTTCACATTTGAGTTCTTTCAGAACTCTTGGGTGAATGCCATCTGGTCCCGGTGACTTGTTACTGTTAAGTTAATCAGTTAATTCCAAAACCTCCTCTAATGACACTTCAATCTGTGACAAATCCTCAGATTTGTCACCTACAAAGGACGGGTCAGGTTTGGGAATTTCCGTAACATCCTCAGCCGTGAAGACTGAAGCAAAGAATTCATTTAGTTTCTCTGCAATGACTTTATCATCTTTAAGTGCTCCTTTTGTATCTCGATCGTCCAGGGGCCCCACTGGTTGGTTAGCAGGCTTCCTGCTTCTGATGTACTTAAAAAACATTTTGTTTTTACCTTTTGAGTAATTCTTTTTAATATGCTTATTTTAATATACTCCCTATGTTACTCTGTTATCTGCAGTTGGAAATTGACATAGTTGACTAAATCCTGTTCTCAGTTACTTGCATGTAACTTCCATTGACCTAAGAATTGCACCCATTTACCTTATGTGAATTTTCAATACTTATTATCTATCAAATCTGGATCATGGTGAGTGAGGTCCAGGTTGAATCTCTCTAATCCTGCACCCTTGTACCTGACCAGTGCTGTATCAGAGAATTTGCTGGTCCTGGAGAGGTCAATATTGTCTAGGAGCATTAACAACACTTCCACTGCTTACTGGGCTCTTATAAGACATGTAGGGTAAATTAGAGCTAAACAGCAGCACAGAACACTGGGAACCAGGACTGGTGGCTGTAAACAAACTTTATGGGGCTGCAGGAAACTTGCCCCACTCAAGGAGCTGATAGAGGAGGTATCTGAGCCTCTGGCTATCATCTTTGGAAAATCATGGGAGACAGGAGAGATTCCAGAAAACTGGAAAGAGGCAAATATAGTGCCCATTTATAAAAGGGAAATAAGAACAACCCAGGAAACTACAGACCAGTTAGTTTAACTTCTGTGCCTGGGAAGATAATGGAGCAAGTAAATTGAAATCATCTGTAAACACTTGGAAGGTGGCAAGGTGATAGGAACAGCCAGCATGGATTTATAAAGAACAAATCATGTCAAACCAATCTGATAGCTTTCTTTGATAGGATAACAAGTCTTGTGGATAAGAGAAGCGGTGGATGTGGTATACCTAGACTTTAATAAGGTGTTTGATACGGTCTCGCATGATATTCTTATCAATAAACTAAGCAAATACAACTTAGATGGGGCTACTATAAGGTGGGTGCATAACTGGCTGGATAAAGGTACTCAGAGAGTAGTTATTAATGGTTCACAATCCTGCTGGAAAGGTATAACAAGTGGGGTTCCACAGGGTCTGTTTTGGGACCGGCTCTCTTCAATATCTTCATCAATGATTTAGATATTGGCATAGAAAGTACGCTTATTAAGTTTGCAGATGATACCAAGCTGGGAGGGGTTGCAACTGCTCTGGAGGATAGGGTCATAATTCAAAATGATCTGGACAAATTGGAGAAATGGTCTGAGGTAAACATGATGAAGTTTAATAAAGACAAATGCAAAGTGCTCACTTAGGAAGGAACAATCAGTTTCACACATACTGAATGGGGCGACTGTCTAGGAAGGAGTACGGCAGAAAGGGATCTAGGGGTTATAGTGGACCACAAGCTGAATAAGTCAGCAGTGTGTCTGTTTAGGCAGCTAACAAACAGCTTTATTAATTAATAAAGCACAGCATGAGCCAAACGTGGTCCCAGCAAAGCCAGGCCCAGTAAGGCTGGCTAATACAATCAATCCTAGTATCTTTATACCCTTAGCCAAACAGTCTGACGTCAGGGCATCCAATTACAGAAATCCATCAATTAGACTAGGAAAAACAAAGCCTTATCAACAAGATGGCGGACAGGTACGAGGGAGTACCTCTCCTGTCCCAACCAGCCCAATTAACACATACCAATAGCCCATCCTGTAGGCCTCTTCTCACGGGGTGACAGAAAGTTCACTCTGGTCTATGTGCTTGAGAGAAAAGCTGAAATGGTTTCTGTTATACAAGATGGCTTCTAGCTAAATATGAAATGGTTTCTACAGCTTCTACTACTCCCCCCTTTTAGCCTTTTAAAGGCTGACCTTGAAACCATTTCATGGCTCCATTTCCATGAAAGCATTTATGTACATTTTTTGTTCCTTTCTCTGCTCATCCTATTTTAACATCATGAGTTCCACATTCCCTTTGGTAAGGGTCTGTCTTGTGTTTTCCAGAATACAGCATTTGATTAACAAGAAACAGAAATAAGCACAAAAGAATATAGGCAATACTAAAATTACTCCTTGCAAAATCCAAGTTCCCACATGTCCAAACCAGCCTCCCAACCAACCCCAGAGGGTCCAGTTTTCTTCCTGTCTTCGGCTTTCCACAGTTCTTTTAATCTCTGAGGCATCTTCCTTTACTTTCTTGCTGGTGTCAGTGATATACACACAGCATTCTCTTCCCACTAAGGCACAAACCCCACCCTTACTAGCTAGGACGTAGTCTAGGGCCATTCGGTTTTGGCTTTTTCCCACCCTGGCTCCTGAACCATTACATGTCGTACTTTCCAATTGGGGTCAGGGCTAGGCGGATATACCCTGGGTTAGTAAACCCTTTATCCTGCCAAGTATCATTTGGCTTTAGTTCACTAAACAGTGTGCCATTCATTTGAGTGTTGTTTAGTGGGACTGGAATCATTGGGATACCTCCTTCTGAATGTACAGGACTGTGAGCACATATCCAGCAACCTGTGGAATTAAATTATTGAGAAACTTGGTTCATTAAAGCATAAACACATTTGAACCATATAGGTTATAACTGCTAGGTATTAAAAACAAGATTAAGCATAAGCTCAACATGAATTGTTTGTCCAGCCTCATGCTGGCTGTTCTTCAGGACTTGTAGTTTGCTTCACCTATCGCTGGCAGGTTCCTTCTGGGCCAGCTGGTACCTTGGCCTCGGTCTCTCAGGATCGTCTGCTTCTGGGCCTGGATTACCGGTACCAAGCCTGCACTGATCCCCGTCTACTTCTGGACCTGGGTCTCTGATACCAGGTCTGTGGTGATCCTCGTCTGCTTCTGGACCTGGGTCTCTGGTACCAGGTCTGCGGTGCTCCTTAGTGGGGCCAACCTCTGTAGGGGCTGGAACCGGTTTGCAGTGTGATGCGTGAATCCAGGTGGGCAATCCCTCACACTGTACAGCAGTATGGGTGGTCAGAAGGACTTGGTAGGGACCCTTCCACCTGGGTTCCAGGGCAGTCTTCCGCTGGTGAACTTTCACGCAAACCCAGTCTCCTGGTTGTAGTTTATGGCACTCAGTCGGGCCTCCTGGAAGCATCCTTAACCTGTGAATGATAAGACTGTACACACCTCATAAGTTCCTGACAATACTTGACTATGCTTCCTTTAATAAGTGTGGCATCAGCCAGATCAATTTTTTGGGGGCTGCTTAACAATCTCATAGGTCGGCCACATGCAATCTCATGTGGACTGAGTCGAGTTTCCGATTAGGAGTGGCTCTCATGCTCATTAGGGCAATTGAGTGCTTCTACCATGTTAAGCCAGAGTTTTCACATATTTTAGCAAGTTTGTTTTTAAAATCCCGTTTCGTTTCTCTACTGCTCCTGGTGTCACGTGCAGAGCAGTGCTTGTCTGATAAGTAGTACTTTGCCAGTTTTTGAACAATTTGTCCAGTAAAGTGGGTACCTCTATCACTGGAGATCACAAGGTGTATTCCCCATGATGGGATGTAATGATTTAGAAGTTTCTTTGCCACTGTGATGGCATCAGCTTTCCTGCAGGGATAAGCTTCTACTCATCTCAAAAACAAACAAACAATAACCAGCACATATTCAAAGGATTGACATTTAGGCAATTGAATAAAGTCCATCTGTAAATTCAGAAATGGTCCCAAAGCGGAGGTCTGGTTGCCGGAACTGTCTTTACAGGTTTACTCACGTTGTAGGCTTGGCAGACAGGGCAAGCCAGACAGTAATCTTTGGCTGCTTGGGAGAATTTGGGAGCAAACCAATTTTGTTTTAAGGATTGCTACCATCCCCCCCTTTGCCAACGTGCGACAATCCAGGGAGCACGGAGGCAAGGTGAGAATAACAAGACCACTGGGGCAACAATGTGGCCATCAGAGCTGCACCACAAGTGGTCTGGGTGCAAGGTACACCTGCCAGTCTCCACTCCTGCTTTTCGATTCTGGGGCTTGGTCTTGCAGGAGGGCCAGTTCCGACAGAGATGGCAAAGGAGCTGGCGATGGTAGGAGAGAAGGGAAAAACAGCAGGTAGAGGAGCAGATTTCCCTACATTCCAGACAGTACAAACTGCATAGCCTGCTACTAAAACTCCACTAGAATTATAAAAGCAAAAAAGCCATCTGTGTAAAGCACAAAGTTAAGATTATTCAAGGGACTTAAATTATTCTTTCATTAAAACAACAATATTGTACACACAACAATGTTTGAAATACATATATCACAATTAAGACACACAAGACAAATCTGGACAGAACACAGAACTCAAACTTATTATGTCATGACACAGAACCATGGGTTTTTTTTCCTTCAGTTAATTTTCAGCTGATATTAGCACTTTTTGATGATCTGAAAGACAAAAAACATTTCTACCCACATTGGGGTGGTGCATTATATTTTAGAATACTTTTTCTTTACAGATTTTTTTTTTTGCTAATTTTTGATCAGCCTGCTGTTACCCAATGGTATGCTTTTATTTTGCACACCAGCTTCAGAGGTTTGAGTAAATTACTTCATTGTTTAATTATTAAGTTAAAGGTGGCATGCCTCAGTTTCCCTCTTGTACTGCAGACCAGGCTTTTTTTTAATGTGTGAAGCTTCAAATGATTTACTGCCACAGAAACTTTTTCTTAGAGCAAGGCGCTTGCTAGTTACTATTCAGCAAGCAAAAAGGTTTTCTTTTCCTGAAAAGAATCACATGCAATGTTACAGGCTTACTTATGGGGACAGTGCCCCCTTCCAGAACAGACAGGCAGTTTGCAGACACACACAACCTTGGATCTGAAAGCAAGCCAAAGTGCTATCAACTCAGCCTTGAACAGAAACACCGTGAAGTTTCTGGGCTTGGATTTTTAAAACAATAATTAGTTTCCTTGGAAGACACATTTAACCCTTAGGGTGCAGGTTTTACAAATTTACAATGTATAGATTCTATTCTTTTATGCAGTTAACCAATTAAGTTTCAGTAGAATTCCTTATTTTCCCTTTAATAGATTTAACAAAGTATCTGTAGCCAAATGTTTAAACTTGATTGTTTCTTTGCCTAGATGATTAAAAGAGGCTGCAAGAAACAAGGAGTCATTTCTTAAAGCAGTTTTTTTTCCTCCTTACACATTACAATATTGCTTAATTTTTTTTTCTTTCTTAGGATTTGGAGGAACACTTCCCTTAAACTGTTAAACTTATTTTAAACTTGGTGTTTTGCTTTGGATCAGGCAAGTTTGTTACAGGAGCCCGTGTTTTCAAAGGAAGAGCTAATTCCTTTCAGTTATTTTCATGTTTCCTCTCTATCTGTGTATGCGTTATAAAGAGGGTAGAGGGTGATGTTGTGCTGAATTCCCCCCATCTTGGTTGATACAGGTGTGCCAGCTGAGAAATCTCTTTTTTTCCCCCACTTGTGCATTATTTTGGCACAGAGGCTCTGCAGCAACTTTTAAGTTACATATCTTACTACAGGGCGGATTTTTTGCTTTTCTGAGCTTCACTTTCATCCCTCAGGGCTTTAATTTTCCTCTTTTCCAATTTGTTAAATGCTTACAGGTCCTTGGACCATTATGCACGTACATGTAGTACACAGGGGTGCCTTTCGGCAGAGTGGGGATGTTTAGACTAACCCCACCTAAACTAACTACACACTCCAAAGAAAGAGTCTGCCGGGTCTAGAGTGTCAGACCTTAGCAGCTCATGAAATAAGGGGAGTCGTCACTCCCCCACATATCCGCTGAGTCTCGAGGTTCAGCTGACCCCTCCCCCCCCTTGCGTTCAGAACTCCCTCGAGGGAGAGCCCTGGTGCAGTTGGGATCAGCTCAAGTCTCAGACCTATGCAGCAGCATTCATACTTCACTCATTACATTCATACTCATTTTCCACACGCATTTTTTTTTCAACAGTTTTCACATTTAGATGCATCTTTTTTACTGTCCAGTTCCCATGGGTTTCTATTAAGTGGCGCTGCCCTAAGACACCCGGCACTTAATATCAGACTTCATTAGGATCCTATACCAGAAGGCACTTATCATAAAGGCACTGGAATTCCTGTAGACTGACCTACCCCCATTTTCTGCGCAGCAAAAGATTCTGTAAGGCACCGAACCAAAGTCCACCTGCTTACACTATTCTCTTCTGCGAGTCACGAATTAAGAATTCACCTGCTCGCACTGATCCCCCTTTTTGGTTGCGAGGCACTGGACTCAAAGTCCACCTGGCTCACAGGGGTTTCGGCACCTGCCCCAGCCCAGCAGAACACCACGTCCTGGCGCCTGGAGACAGCCTGGCGGAATGGGGAAATACTATAGCCTGGGGTTAGCCTCAGAGGTCAGTACTACATCCACAAATAACAGAGAGAGACAACAAAGCTTTCCCGCAGTTCTAGGTGCCGAGAGAGTGTAATGGCACCACACCAGCTTTCAGCGTCCGAACACAGATGGTCCAGCGCATGGCTGCCTCACTAGAGACACTGGTGTGCCCTTTTGGAACTGTGACACATAAGACAGGCCTAATAGATAAAGACAGACACAGACAGACAAAAATGTTAGCTGCTCCACAAAATTGAATTCCGTAGCTCCCCTTACCCCAACGGCTGGCCGTCACTCCAAATCCCAAGCCCTCAACCAGGAGATTTCGTAACAGGTATCCCCTTTACCTTCTATTGAGCGCTCTGAGAGGTTTGGAAGTGGAGTGCCGGTCCATCCATATGGGCAAGTGGCGCGTTAGGAATCTCGGTGGAACCTCCAAATTGTCGAAGCAAAAACGCTCCTCTCTGTTTAGGCAGCTAACAAACAGCTTTATTAATTAATAAAGCACAGCATGAGCCAAATATGGTCCCAGCAAAGCCAGGCCCAGTAAGGCTGGCTAATACAATCAATCCTAGTATCTTTATACCCTTAGCCAAACAGTCTGACGTCAGGGCATCCAATTACAGAAATCATCAATTAGACTAGGAAAAACAAAGCCTTATCAACAAGATGGCGGACAGGTACGAGGGGAGTACCTCTCCTGTCCCAACCAGCCCAATTAACACATACCAATAGCCCATCCTGTAGGCCTCTTCTTATGGAGTGACAGAAAGTTCACTCTGGTCTACGTGCTTGAGAGAAAAGCTGAAATGGTTTCTGTTATACAAGATGGCTTCTAGCTAAATATGAAATGGTTTCTACAGCTTCTACAAGTGTGATGCTGTTGTAAAAAAAGCAAAACGTGATTCTGGGATGCATTAACAGGTGTGTTGTGAGCAAGACACGAGAAGTCATTCTTCCGCTCTACTCTGCACTGGTTAGGCCTCAGTTGGAATATTGTGTCCAGTTCTGGGCACTGCATTTCAAGAAAGATGTGGAGAAATTGGAGAGGGTCCAGAGAAGAGCAACAAGAATGATTAAAGGTCTAGAGGACATGACCTATGAAGGAAGGGTGAAAGAATTGGGTTTGTTTAGTTTAGAAAAGAGAAGATTGAGGGGGGACATGATAGCAGTTTTTAGATATCTAAAAGGGTGTCATAAGGAGGAGGGAGAAAACTTGTTCATCTTGGCCTCTGAGGCTAGAACAAGAAGCTAGGTGCTTAAACTGCAGCAAGGGAGGTTTAGGTTAGATATTAGGAAAAAGTTCCTAACTGTCAGGGTAGTCAAACACTGGAATAAATTGCCCAGGGAGGTTGTGGAATCTCCATCTCTGGAGATATTTAAGAGTAGGTTAGATAAATGTCTGTCAGGGATGGTCTAGACAGTATTTGGTCCTGCCATGAGAGCAGGGGACTGGACTTGTTGACCTCTCGAGGTCCCTTCCAGTCCTAGTATTCTATGATTCTATGATTCAATAATAAGTGAACATCTGGCTAACTAAAGTCATGCTGGACCACGGATATTGCTGGACCAGAAAATGCCAGACTAGAGAGATTCAACCTGTAATGCCTTTTATTGGACCAACTTCTTTTAGGCTATGTCTACATTGGCAACTAGTGTTAAAATGACATCCAATGAAAGACAAAAGTTTTGCTAACCACAGGGGCCTATGTAAACAGCTCTTTTTCAGCAGGAATGCTCTCCTGCCCACAGAGCTAATTGGGAGTGGAAGTATTTTGTTGGCAAAAGAGCTGCCCAACCATGGCTACGCAGCCCAACATTTAGCAAAAAGGTTGAAGGGATACAGCCATATCACTAAAAGTTGCAAAGTATAGAAAAAGCCTTAGTGAAATAAATTAGCTTTTGGGGCTATACAAAGCTCTTCCTCAAAGCTGGGAAGGTAATCAGAGTGTCACAAGCTAAATAAAAGGTAGAACAGATTGTTAAGTATAAGGACTTAAAACATGTTGAAAGAAACGATTGAAAATGTAGTGGCCAATTAACTGCTCTGCAATCATTGGACAAAGAACAATGTGTTACAGACTGTTGTCATGAGACAGAAAACCCGTGTTTCTGTTGAATCCATAAGATTTGGGGTCTAGCAGAGTTATGAATTTAAGCTCCCAGGTTCACCATTTAAACCATTATGCAGGTTTCCTTTGAGGATGAGAATCGAGAGGTCCACTATGGAATGCTCATTTTGTGATAATTGTTCCCCCCGTGTGTGATAGTGTTTTTGACTTTTATCGTTTTTCTGACAGCAAGTAGTCCTGTGGCACTTTAGAGACTAACAAATTATCTATCTATCTATCTATCTATCTATCATATCATGAACTTTCGTGGCCAAAATCCACTTCCTCAGATGAGTAGAGTCATTTTTCTGTGTGACTTCATTTGAGAGTGTAGTTGTCTAGTTACACTCATAGTTACTGGGACCTTTGATGCACTGGGTGTATTACACCACATGGTATGATAGGCATGTATAAGACTCATGGATCTTGAAAAGTGTGTGTGGGGTGTGGGGGGTTGTTGATCATTGTAACTGTGGAGATATGGCTACAGGTTTTGCATCTGCTGTTAGGGCAGGGTATCTGGATTATATATTCCAAGCTGGGTAATGTGGGTTTGGTTTTATTTACTGCATATACTAAGGGTGGGTAAAATACGGTCCACCAAACCACAGCTAGGCTCCCTACCTGCCCTGCCCCCGCACACTGCTCAGAGCAGCTTTCCCCCAGGAGGGAGAGAAGGACAGGCTTTGCATGCTGCCCCCACCTCTAGCACAATCTCAGAGCTCCCATTGGCCAGTTTCTGGAGATGCCTGTGTGTAGGCAGCACACAAAGTATCCCTCCCTGTCTTGGCTCATGGCATTCAGAGTAGAGATGTGAACATATAATCATAGCCTGGGCATATTGGTTAACATTCACAGTTACAGGTAGATTCCCACCCCACTCCTGGGCAGCTGGGGGCAGCAGTGGGGGGGAGGCAGAAAGTTCCCTGCAAGTGGGGCTACGGGCGGGAGCCAGTGTGCCCTGGCAACCAGCTTAAAAACTGGCTCCCAGCATGCACCAGTTCCTGAGAAGCTGCCTGCTCCCCCCTGTACTGTTGCTTCTCATACAGGCACCACGTTTTTCAGTAGTTACACATTTACACAATTATTTGACTTTTAACATTCCTAGTTCAGAGCTGCACTTGACCCCTATAGCTAGTGCAGGGGCATGGAAGGCAAGGACCCTGGCTGAGGAACGTGCTGAGCTGCTGGCCAGGTAAGCACCTCTCAGCCAGAGCCTGCCTCTGGAACCCCAACCTCTCCCCTTTCCCCCACCTTCTGCACTTTTCCTGCATTCCTACCCATTACAGACTCTGCACCCCAATCACCTTGCACTCCCTCCTGCACTCCTGTCCCAGGTCATAACCACCTACCAGTCCCTCCTGCACCTCTCCTCCAGGTCACAACCCCCTTCCAGATATTGCTCCCCAAGGCCCCACCCCTGATCACAACCCTGATTCCTGCACCCCCACTTGCACTCCTGTAGGTCAGGCCCCCCACACCAAATCCTGCACTCCTTCCTGCATTCTTCCTTCAGGTCAGAATCCTTTCTGCAACCATATGCCCTCTCAGACCCTGCACCCCCTTCCTCATGCTAGTCTCCTGCCCCATGTCACAACTCCCTCCTTCACCCAATTTACCTCCCAGATCCCATACCCCTTCCTACACCCCAATCCCTTACCCCAAGCTCCCTTCTGCACCCAGCTTCCATCCCAGACCCTGCACTTCCTTCATTTATGTGAATGCTCATTAACTTGAGCATTCGTCCAGCATTTTCCACCATCTATACTACTTTCCAAACAGTTCTTTTAAACTTAGTCAGCATACTTTCCAAGGCAGCGTCTTGTTGCTCAGTTTGGCACATGGTAGTGATCATGAAACAGCAACCAAACGTCTTGAGCCAAAATATACTGTTGCCAGGCACTGTTCAAACTGCCACCTAGCTCTGCCACTTGCACCTGAATCCTAACCTGTGGGATACATTTCCCAAGCAGATGTTGCCATGTGGAGTTAACAATGGAGTGGTTTTGTGATGTGGACAAAGCTCCAGGAAGAGTTAGGGGCACACTCAAGTCATTCTCATTTGTAACTCAAGCTAATGTGAACAACAATAATCCATAAGAAGTCAAAGCCAAGATGTTTTTTGAGGTAGAATAGTCAATGTTTTATCTATTTTAAATAGTTCCAGAATTGTATATCTTGAAGCTATTTTGCAAACTTTTCTTCCGTGCAACAGAAAGTATCATCTCTGTCCAAAGAAAATGTCCAATGGTCACTGAATCCTGATATATCCATTTCAGTCCATGTAACGCAGAGGCAGCTTTAGAATAATACTTGTCTTTGCAGTGAACTATACATAATTGTATTTAGAGTCACAGCTCCTACCAACCAGAGAGACCCCAACCTGAGGCTCAGTTACTGTTGCTACGCATTTATTATGATAGACACTTAAATAAAAGACAAAGTGTGCACATTTCCAGCTTTTAAGACAGCAAAGTAAGAAGCAATCAAGCATTAAAATGTGCTGTAGATTCCATTTCATGTCCTTATTAATTTGCATTTCCCATCACCTAAGGGGTTAGATTATCTAATGAGATCATCTTGTCAGTTTAATTTAGGGTAGAAAAGGAGGTCCTAAGTTATTTCCCATAGACCTGATTCATTTTTTTAAAAAAGGCACTTAACGTAAGTGTAATACAATGTCACATGCATCACTGTGCATGAGTTGAGTGTGTATTTTTATATCTGATTCAAAGAGAAGAGTCAAATTGTTACTCAGACAAAGGTGTGAGTTTAGGAGACATTGTACCTGTAAATCAAAATTTAACTGATGTACAGAGAATTGCTACTTTTTGTGTTATTAAGGTAGCAATAGACTGATGGCTTAGCAGAGTGATTGTGTTTTGTAGCTACAGGTGGCTAGCAGAATTGGAGGGGAGGGGAATTTGCTTGTTTTCCTGAAACAAATTTAAGGCTCATTTAGCTCCAGCCATCACTTTTGTCTGAGTCTCCAACGTTCTGGAGGATAAAAGGGAAACTAGATAAATGCTGCTGATTTCAGCTCATGACTATCTACAGTGCCATCTGGTAGATTCCCTGCCATGTTCTTTGGGCCAACTGAGCCGAAGAGAACTGTGGATGCAGTATATAGAATTCCAAAGGGGGAGGGCTGGTTGCATTCTGTTCCTAATCTGTTAGGATGGCTTAAATGGAGGTGGAGTGATGGCATTCTTGCTCCAGATTGTGACTTAGATCAGTGGATTTCAAACTTTTTTTCTCATGACCCAGTTGAAGAAAACTGTTGATGACCACCACGCAACATAATTTGACTGGAGTGGGGGCTCTGGGATGGAGCTCAGGATGAGAGCTTTGGGTTTAGGAGAGGGATCTGATTTTGGGGGGTGTGCTGGGCTCCTGGTTCCATAGGGCAGCCCTGATGCAGCATGCCAAGCAGCTCATCTGGGATGCACTGGGCTTCCTGCTCTAGCTCTCTACTGGGACTCTCTGGTCCTGGAACATCCTTGGTCCTTCCAGTCATAGGAGTCGCAGTTTACAGAGGTTCAACTCTTATGGTACAGTGAAGTATTAGGCATATTTAGTATTAGGCATATTCATGGAAAGTTAGGGCATGTCTAGACTACGTGTTTTTTTGAAAGGAGATATTCAATTCGGCGCTAATTTGCTTATCTTCTTTCGATCACATTTTTTAAAGCGGGTCTTTCAAAAGTGAAAGTAGTCTGGATGCGGTTTTTCAGAAAACAAAAAAAAAACCTTTTTCAAAAAACCGCTCTTCCTAAAAAAAGGAGGTTTACGTGGTTTTTCAAAAAAGGGGTTTTTTTCCAAAAAAAAATGTGTCCAGATTACTTTCACTTTCGAAAGACCCACTTTCAAAAATGCGATCAGAAGAAGATATGCAAATTAGCGCTGAATTTGCATATCTCTTTTCGAAAAAAAAAGTACTGTAGACGTGCCCAGAGTGTGACACTACTACAGCATGCGAAAGGAAACAATATCTCTTGATTCATCTGAGTGCGAAGGACTAACTAATTCAGCTCATCTGCTGCATGCTGAGTTTTGAACTTATGAGGTGAATTGCTTATAATAAATTTACTGAGAAAAAAAAGTTTAATAAAGTGGAAATAAATACCCCTATAGCAGCTAAATTAAAATAAATCATAGTCTGATCATGGAACATCCATGAGTAGAAAAACAGAGGAAGCTATCGGATGAATTATTCTTTGTGCATTGTTCACTCATCTGTAATGATGAGTAAGGATTAGTTGCTTCAAATGTTTCAAATGCATTGGAAACAAAGGTGGCGGGAGTCAGCTACTTTTCCTCTAATGGATCTGCAAATAATTGATCCATTGCTACCAGCTGTCTTATCTGCTAGGATAATTGCCATATCCATAAACCTTAGGGAGAAAGTATTTGATCAACTACAGTTTGAAGCAATATGTTTCCTAGTTTCTGTTTTGCAGCACTTTGTCCTTTTTGTAAAACAAGCTATTTATTGCATAGTTTTCCAATAGCTAGTATATGAGTGAAAATTTATGCAAGGGGGCAGTAGGTAACATTTGGCAATTTCCTATTATAGCCACGAAAAACTTTATTAAATGAAGTTTATCTCTGTGGAGAACATTTTATGAAACACAAAGTTTCTATATTATTGTAATAGAGATGTAGCCGTGTTAGTCTAGTTTAGCTGAAACAAAAAACAGGACTATGTAGCACTTTAAAGACTAACAAGATGGTTTATTAGGTGATGAGCTTTCGTGGGCCAGACCCTCTTCCTCAGATCAAATTGTGGAAGAAAATAGGCATGACCATATATACCAAAGGGATACAATCAAAAAAAAGTGAACACATATAGAAAGGACAAATCAAATTTCAGAACAGAGGGGGGATAAGGGAGGGAGGTAAATGTCTGTGAGCTAATGATATTCGAGGTGATAATTGGGGAAGCTATCTTTGTAATGGGTAAGGTAATTAGGGTCTTTGTTAAGACCCCGCCGTAAAGTGTCAAATTTAAGCATGAATGACAGTTCAGAGGTTTCTCTCTCAAGCCTGGTGTGAAAATGTCTTTGAAGCAGTATGCAGGTAATCAAGTCATTGAGACAATGCCCTTTCTGGTTGAAATGGCAAGAAACTGTTTTTTCTTTGTGATACTGTCTGATATCCGTTTTGTGTGCATTGATTCTTTGGCGAAGCGTCTGAGACATTTGTCCAATGTACATAGCAGATGGACACTGTCGGCACATGATGATATAGATTATATTTCTGGATGAGCAGGAATATGTGTTCTTGATCTTATAACTGAATTGGTTAGGTCCAATAATGGTGTCAGCAGAGTAAATATGTGGACAAAGCTGGCAACGGGGTTTGTTGCAAGGAAAAGTCCCAGGATTGGTATTAGTGTGGTATGTCCTGTGGTTGTTGGTAAGAATCATCCTGAGGTTAGCTTTGTCCACATATTTACTCTGCTGACACCATTATTGGGACCTAACCAATTCAGTTATAAGATCAAGAACACATATTCCTGCTAATCCAGAAATATAATCTATATCATCATGTGCCGACAGTGTCCATCTGCTATGTACATTGGACAAACGTACACGAAAGCTCATCACCTAATAAACCATCTTGTTAGTCTTTAAAGTGCTACTTTTTTCTATATTATTGTGAGCCCTGGGGAAGCATTATGAATTTCTAAGGACTGTACCAATCAATGGGCCAGACAAGAATGGACTTTTGGACACATGGGGTCTAGTGGTTTCCTGTGGGACTCTTTAGAGGGAAAAGTGAATACAAATTCCCAACTCTGGTTATGCAAAAGTCCAGCCTTTTAAGGCTACACCCTGAGGGGGCGTTGTTGTCTCTTGATGACCTGTTTCCAGAATCTGAAGATCAAAGGCATAGGCTACATAAAGAAAGGACTGGACTATTCATGGGGCAGCTTGCTCTTTGCTAAAGCTGTAATCAACTTGTAACCAAAGAAAACCCTCTTGGTTGGGTCTGAAGGACTGACTCCTCCCAGAGCCCCTGCTGGAGCTGGGAGGGGTGATCTCTGGTAAGCTGATTAGCGTGTGTTTAGGTTCTTTTTTAAGAGGCTTTCTCTGTAATACATACTTTCACCTGAAGAATAAATGCATTGATTAGAAAGACCTGTCATATGACCAGGCCCACTGACAGGGGGTGGGCAAAGAGGGTAATTGCCCCAAGGGCTGGCAATTCAAAAGGGCACAGAGTTCCCAGCCACCGCTGCTGCTATAGCCGCAGTGGTACTGGCCGGAGTCTCAGGCCTGTTTGAATTGCCACTGGAACACTGCTTTATGCTGCTCTGAGGGCTGAGGGAGCTGACTTTCCTTGGCCCTGCTCCTTCTACCCTGAGCCTTGCCCCTTCCAGAGCATGGAGATGGGCCCTCCACACACCTTTCCTCAGTGGCTGCAGTAGCTCTTGGCCTTGCAGTATGAGAATTATAACTAAGAGCAGCTACACTCCAGAAGCTGTTTAGGCAGCCTGGTTCACTGGAATATCACAGTGTAGGTAGAATACTGTGCAGCTTGGAAAAACCCTAGTCAGGAGGGAGGGTGAAATGGGTCTCTGCCCAAGAGAAGTGATGGCTGGGGAGCCAAAAGCCTGAAGGTAGCTGCCCTGGCTCGACCATAGAGGGGAAAAACCAGTGGAGTTGTGGCATCATGCATACCAATAAGGCTAGTGTTTTAAAGTCACATGAAGTAATACTTGAAGCCCTGTTCCTGCAAGGAGCTCTTCAAGAGAGCACTGCTGCACCTGCACAGAGCCTCACTGAAGTTAGCAGGCCTCCGCACAGAACTTATTGCAGGATTTACCCCTTAGTAGTGATATCCCCTGTAACATATTCTTGCCACATGCTGAGACCTGTGCAGTTGTAATTATGTAGCAAACTGTAACCATGTCAAAACCAATTAAAGATGTACGTGCAGGGCTTTATTTAGTTATTTCTATCCCATTGTTAGAAAGGGGAGGCTTCTAATTTTGATGCATCATATAATTGAATTTTAGAAATACAGTCTTGATATTGTACATCAAAGGAATCATTTGTTGTGTTCCTTTTCTGCAAATTCAAATGTTAATAGGGTGGTTTTACTTCAAAGAAGCCATGAGCTAGGTAACAAGGATTTTAAAGATTGCTGCAGGCATCTATATCTCTGGTGCAGCACACTTTTTTCCCTTCTGCTGTCTGTACTGTTGAGGTTGTCAGGGCTGCAGAATCCTACTGTTCAGGCATTTTTTAAAAATGTACAAGGGATGGAAAGCAAATGGTCTGTCACTAATGAGGGGCCACTAATTAAGATTTGCCTCTGCTAGAAGACTGTAAACTGAGAAATGATAATTGATTCTGAAAGAACTGTAGTTTCAGAAAACTGAGCTCACTTTCCCAAAAGGCTCTCAGCTCTTGGTTGTGAGTTACATTGGTTCACAAACCACAGGGAAAAAAAATCTATTGAACCAAGTGAAAAAAGAATTAAAAGGGGTTTAAGTTTGATGGTGCATTGAGAGGTTTGCCAAAATCAGTGAGTTGAGGGCGAGGGGAGGAGGAACTGCTTCTAACTCAGGCCTCGGCAAAACACTCTCCATAGGCCAGATCTGGCCTGCCACGCCACCAGATCTGGCCCATGGAGGCAGCAGGGAACTTCAGGAAGACTCCTCTGCCTGCCCTGTCCCCACACGCCACTCAGACAGCTGCAATTTCTAGCCAATGGAAGCTGCCTGTATGAAAAACAAGCAGCTCGGGAAGCACCACACCCCTCTGGCACTTATTCATAGATCACATGGCCCTCTAGCCCAGGGTTTCTCTACTCTTTTTTTATAAAATACCCCCTTTTCAAAAAAAATATATAAGTACCCCCGATACCTACAGTTTTCAGACACACAATTTTTTTTTACCATTGCAACACATTTGTTTAAACAACTTAATCGTAGCGATGAAATTTTTGAGTGTAAAAAGTACAAAAATAATAAAGTGCTGTAAAACTTAAAACAAAAATTCAATTTTCTCCAAATTTCCGTTGTGTTGACTGAAGCCCTCCAGACTTCTCTTGAGTACCCCTAAAGATACTCATACCACTGCTTGAGGAAACACTGCTCTAGCCTGTGCAGGGACATGGCAGGCTCCTACCTGAGAAATGAGTTAGGCTGCCGGCCAGGTCTAGAACCCCAGCCTCTTCCTCCCCACCAGCCCTCTGCCCCCCACTTCTACTCCTCTATCCCACATAAGCCAAACCCTCTTCCCCCTCTCCTGAGCCCAGACCCTGCACCCCAATCCCCTGCCCCAGATCACAATCCCATCCTGCCCTAGCTCACAACTCAAACCCCTGCATCCCCTTCTGTACCCCAGTCCTCCACCTAGATCACAACCCCCTCCTGCCCTAGGTCACAACCCAAACTCCTTCACTGTCTTTGTTCCTCACCCTTCCTCCATTCTCATCCTTTCTAAAGATTCACTGAAACCCACAAACATTAACCCATGGTGATCAAGCTGAACAATGGTAACTCTCTGGGTATTGCCTTATCTGTGTTTGTCTTGAGTCTTGTCTTTGAACTCTTCAGGGGAAGATACTGGCCTTAATTTTTGTGCTGACCACTTAGCAAAGATTTAATTATAAGAAAATACTTCACAGGTAGTTGTGCAATGCATCTACATAGAATAATATCCCTAAGAAACATTAATATCCTTTGCTGAAAAGGTGCTGCAGAAATCTCTTTTCTGTACTGCTTTTCTGATTAGAAAACTGATTGTAAATATGGCACATTTTACAAAATTGATTGGTTTTCTAGGTTCACTCTTTGTCTTGTCTCTGACCAGACTGCCTAAATTAATTACTCTTTATCCCCAGGCCGGCACTACACATCTAGTGCAGCTATGGGAGAGTAAGCTAGGTTCTGTTCTAGATCTATATTTGGTGTTGGATGATATTAAACAAGGGGGATACCTTTCTTGAATTTACTAACCATTAGTGTTTCCATGTTCCTTTTACTGCCATACTATGAGATATAAAGGAAAAGCCCAAATGGTTATAAACTGACAGGCAGAGTAGAGCTGTGAGGGGCAACCACGGGTCCTTCATTTCAGTGGGCCACAATATTGTCGTAACCAAGGGTATATGTAAACTACACAGTTTTTTTGGAAAAACGGCCAAAAAAATCTTCATTTACGTCCACACTGCAATAGTGTTCTTCTGAAAGAAAATCGGAAGAACAGAGGGGTTTTTCCGACATTGGTAATCCTCTTTCTACAAGGAAGAAGTCTTTGTCCAAAAGAGCTCTTTCAGAAAAAGGCGTGTGTGGACGGGGAAGAGGGAGTTCTTTTGAAAGAACAGGAAAGAGGAAAAAGCACAGGTGCCCTGGTGGCTACTCCATCCATAGTAATCACAGCTGAAATGCAAGATAGTGTGGACGCTATCTTTCGAAAAAGCAGATTGCTTTTTTGATGTGCTTTTGCAGCGTGGATGCTCTCTTTCCGAAGAAGTTTTTTCAGAAGATCTCTTCTGGAAAAGCTTCTTCCAAAAGAAACCTGCAGTCTAGACATAGCCTAAGATGGTCTCCCAGGATAGAGTAGTTTTGCTAACTGCGCTTGTGTACCTAGAATTTGAAGGGTGGGCCAACTGAACTTTAGCAGCACTTTGGATGCAGAGGGAGCACATGGTTCTCACAATGTTGTGTGTAATCAGCATGCACCTCACTTAACGTGCATGTCACTATTGTAATATTTGGAGGAAAAATACTATGTCGATGAAAACCAGCAGAATCTGGTAATCCTGTCTGTGGGTAACAGTAAACTAAATGTCTCATGGGCCACACACAGAAGCCCAATGGGCTGCAGGTTGCCTATCATTAGAGTAGATCAAGCACGTTATCTGTTCAATACATAAGAGTGTAATCAAGTGAGAGAAAACAGCGGGACCAATTTCAACCAATAAGCAGTGTTCTCTGTTTGCTAAACATGTGGGCGACCATCCAGGAGAGATTCAGGTGCCATCCAGCTGATTAGCAAAGTACCCACAAGTCAGCAGCATGTGTTTCTACTGGTGGTGCATATTCCACACATGCCTCAGTGCACATATCAAAATGTATTCCACACATGGATGGAAAAAATGAGAGGGAACACTGGTTGCACATGCTTCCCCTGACTTGAACTTGCATCAGTGTGCTCATCAGAGATGATTCAAACACTTTTCCTTAGAAACCTTTCCTCAGTCATTTTAAAGCAGCAGTTCTCAAAAATGGGTATCAGAACCTTTCAGAAGGTCACAAGGTCACATGGCAAGCGAGACAAGAGCAGTCAACTTCCATGCCAAACCCTGCTTTGCCTCTGGCATTCATAACGGTGTTCAGTGTTTTTAATTTGTATGGGGGTCGCATTCAGAGGCTTGCTATTTTGAAGGGAGTCCCAGCACAAATGTTCAGTGGAGCTGACAGCCTCTGTGGGCCCCCCGGCAAAGTGAGGGGAGTGGCCCATCTCTGTGCTCCTGGAAGGAGTGAGGCAGCTGGCTCTCAGTTCTGCTCAGAGCATGCTGTGCCCCTTTCCTCAGCTCTTAAAGAACCCAAGGCTGCAGCCACTGCCCTACTGCTGAAGTAGCAGTTGTGGGAGCCAGGGCTTCTGGGCCCCTTTGAATCGCCAGGCTCTGGGGCAACTGCCCATTTTGCCCTGTTGGCGGAACTGCAACCATTTGAGCACCACCATTTTAAAGTGTGTGCTAAGGATTCAAATCCTAAATATCAGCTCCCCTGCCCCTCACATATACCAGACCTGGGTCTGTGGAGTGTCAAAGAACCCAGTTGGCTGAAAGCTAGATGTATAATTTATTTTTAATCACAGGATTATGTAGATAAACAAAATCCACAGCCTAACAGCATCCGTTTGTTAATCAGTTGTAATCTCCATAACATTAATAAGGCAAATCTGCAACCATCGTGTCAGGCAGGCTCACACAGCAGCGTAACAGTTGTCTGCAGTGTCATGAGACAGGGAACACCATTTTAATGACAATGCCGTGGAAACTTGTGATGCATAATTTAGCACTTATCAGAACAATATTTACTAGCACATGGACAGCTGACCTTTTTTGTGTCTCCCCCAACCCAGTCTTCCTCCCTTGTATCTACCTTCTATTGCCAGAGTACGGCTGCTAACCTGGGCGTAATGGGTAAAGAACAGTAGAAATACAGCACTGCCCTGAGAGTTTCTCTACATGTACAGTATCTCCAACAATTCATGTGTTCTCAGTAATGCCTAGATGCTTGCTTCCTTTTTTCTTTTACCATAGTGTAAATACTTTCCTAGTTCTAAAGTCATTATATACGAAGGCCCTTCTCCCACAAAGGCTTGCAAAAAACTTGCCTTCTAAATGAAAACACCACCACTGCATCTGTGTAGCCTCCCCAGATGTGCAGACTGTCCCTGTGTTCAGGGAGAAACCTTAATTCAGATTCAAGCTAAGCTATGATTAACATTATGCTACGTAGTTCCACTTATAGCATTTTCAGACTGTAAACAGGACCATTCTCATGACCTTAGGCTCCAGTGGATTTCTCTTGATAACACCATCTAATCGGATTTAGAGTTTAATTAAACAGCTGTCACTTTGCTTCCTCATTCTGCCGCGATTTAATGTTGAATTAGTTCCTAAATTAGTCAAGCTTGAATGCTTGCCTTCTTACAATTCAGAGGTTGGATGAACATAGGAATTGCTCTTCAGCTAAATCCAAGCAACTAAGAGCCATATTCTCTACTCTGGTCTTTTCACAGAGATCCCACAGACGTTAGTGGAAGTTCTAGGACTGGAACAAAAGTGCCAGATTCCTGGAGAGTTAACTGTATTGGTGCCTACCATTCAGGAATAGGCAACAAATCAGATGTGAGCACATGCAGCCTCTCTACTCTGGCTATAACACATCCACATTGTGTCCTGGTTTTTGTTTTTTCTCTTTCTAAGAAAGCACATCTTTCTCCTGAATACCCACACTGCTGAATATCCTGTGTCCTGTGAAACTGGTTGGAAGAAAAGATTCTGGCCTATGCTACCGTAAATGCAGTTAGTTGAGGGTTACACTTGCGTAACTTAGATCAGGATCTGTCCAAAGATCTCTGCTAGTCTGTATTCTGTCAGTAGCATTGGCTTGGAGTCTAAAAACATCACATGTTATTGAGAAGCAGAGAATTTTGACTTGCCATACTATAATTAATATTTACATCCAATTCTTTATTCCAGCCCTAGTGCACTCTGCTTCCTGCATACTCCAATATAAATGTATGATCTCACACTGTTTTAATGCCACTTTAATACTAATGAAATAACTCATTTACCCATGTGTAAGTGAGGTTTGAGTCAGGGCCCAGATCTTCAGCGGTATTTAAGCACCAGCTCAGGGTGCATGTACACAGCATCTAAATCCCTGTTCCTCCATAATTTGCACACACAAAGGAATTTCAGAGTGGCTCACGGACTTCCAAGGGAGTTTTGTCTTTGCAAAGAATGCAGGGTGATGTTGCTCTGAGTAAATCTTCCTTCCAGTTGTTCTTATGTGTATAATGTATCATTTCCAGCATTTGGGCTTCTTAATTGCATCATCTTTCAGTTACAGCTACACAGAGACAAACAAATCTGAGTCTTTTCCCTGCCCTAACTTGACTGGCTGCACTTGAGTCACAACTAATTAAGAGCTTGGCTAAAAGTGGTAGGATAGTTGTCTAGGCTTCCTATCTGATTCATGTGACTCTGTAGGGAACAATTACAATGAATGTGGCACAATACCTAAAGATTCCATAACATACTTGTATGTAGCTATGAGTAGATGGACTCCCCATTTCCTTGCATCATTGTGATCTCAGGTCTTATTCTGAGGTCATGGATGTAACTTTAGAATTATATAGAAGAAGATCCCATTTTATGTCTTTTCTCCCTCCTGGGGCAGTCTGATGGTTTGGTCCTTTCTTAAAAGTGTTGTATATCCAGAAAGCAAAACACATCTGTAGCTTGATATAGAAAGTGGTATGATACATTTTTTGGGCTGAAAATGCGCAGATATTTTGTAGATAATAAAAAAATTAGGTTACAGCTGAAATGTAACAGATAATTTTTCGAATAATTTCTCCTGCATCAGAGTAAATCAGCTGTTTTTAGGTGCTTGTCCCAGTGAGAACATTAATCTTATCGGAGAGACACGGCAGGTAAGCTAATATATTTTATTGGGGCAACCTCTGTAGGTGAAAGAGACGTTGGTACCCACCTTTTCTATCTGTGGGACTGACATAGCTACAATACTACATTAATCTTATCAAGCCAGTAGAGAAGCAAGCATAAAAATGTTCCTTAATAGTTCTGTCTGTTGTTGAAATATGTACAAGTGATAATTATGTTCCCCTTTATATATTGGAAAAGTCTTAGTGTATTTGTGTGTGGCAGGAAGACATCTCCCAATCAGAAGCCTGACACTCTTCTTATTCTTCCTACCAAATGCTTGGCTTTGTAGTTGCGTTGAAGGCATCATGCCCACTGGGCGCTGGCAAAGTTATGAAGCCAACTGCAGATCTGCAAAGCTTACTAGAAGATCTAGCCCACACAACTCCCACTAATTTCAGTGGGTACAGATCCGTTAGGTTCACTTTGGAAATCACTGGAGGAGGGCGGTTAGGGGATCATAAAACATTTATAACATCTTCATTTCAGATTGAATATTGGTACCTGCTCAGGATTCATTGTATTTCTTTTCTTATTTTTTACTTTACTTTGCGTTAGTTTGTCAATTTTTTTAAAATAAACAGGAAGCAAACCCCAACAGAGTCTGTAAATAGTTTTGGTACTTTCACAGCTCAAACTAGATTTGATTTTAAACTAAAAAACGTCCAATGGCTGCTTGCACAAAAAGTAGACTAGTTCTTGGGGGAATCTCTTGAATTAAAGAAAGGAGAAATGTCCACAGCATTGTGATTGTTAAAATTACATACCTCTTCGTTCTGTGTCTTTCGTACGGTTTCTTAGTAACCAGTGTGCATCCACAGAATAGAATACAAACTAAACAGCATATTGCTTTTCTAAAAAAAAAAGTTTTCTGTCCTTATTCAAAGTACAAGTAGAGCCAATACCAAATGTTGTGACAGTTGTTTCTAATGTCACCCAACGTGATCTCAAAGGACCGACGTCCACTCCACCATTAACTTGCACTGATGAATACCTCAGACTGCTGCAATAACAAGACGCAATCTGGTGGAGTTTGGAAACTCAATTTCCAGGCGTTGAGGGATTTTTCAATCAGACCCCAAGAGCTCTTTAAACACATTGTTAAATTAGACCATTATAAAACACTTTTCTCTGCTGAGCGGCCAATCTTAGTTTTATTTCAGACATGTTTGTTTCTTACTCTCTCTCCTCTGAGGTTTTGTTCAGCTTTTTGAGAGACCTTTTTATCCACATCTTCTTTCTCTTTTTTTGTTTTTGTTTTATAGTTTGCTGCTTAACAGCCTGTGCATAAGTGTGCTGATAGTGTAACAGAATTGGGCCCACAAACAGGTCTTTCATTGAATAAGGGGAGCATAATGGGATGGAAATATTCTCCTGGGTGTACTTCCTGTTCAGGGATCTTCTCTCCTGACAAAAGGCCCTACTTCTAGCCCCCCAACAGAGGAGGTGTGTGGTGAGATGAAGAGGAACTGGGACAAAGGTGGGCAGGGAGCATAGCTAGAAAGGACTGTGCTACCAATATTCTCTGCTTCCATGGCTTTTAGTAAACTGTGAGAAGCAGAACAAAAGATAGTGCTCTCAGTGATATTGAGGTAAGCTGCCTCAGCATGCAGTGCAGACAATGGTGTCTTCAAGCCTCCTGTGCCCCTTCTCCCCCATTCCAGTGCCAAATGCATGGGCAAAGATGTGAGAATCATGCCCCCTGTCTTTATTTAAGCGTATACTTGTGCGTGTAGTAGCATATTGCACTTGAAGGCTGAGGGCTAGAAGCATCTGCAGCCTTGAAGCTGCTTAAGCAATATTTTGTAATTTGTTCGCAGATGATACTTCACCAGTGCCTGTACTATACAGCAATGATGAGTCGTGACTGATTTAATTGGAGATGAAGTGTGAAGGGTTTCCATCCTTGTTTTGATGGACCAGATGCCATGGTGCCATAGCTACTGATTCCCTACTAATATCAAGGATTTCTAATCATACTAATGATATTAGCTATTAGTGAATCTGTCTAATATGTTTCTATTTCCTTTATGCACAATGTGTTCTGAGTGTTCCTGAAGCTGATGCTGGTCCATTGGGGGAAAAAAACCCCTAAAACTTCAGTGAGCCTTTATCATGACAAACTGCGTCTTTGATTTTTGATAGTTTTTTTTCCTGTGGCTGCAGTCCCTGAAGTAATTAATCAAACTAAATCCATTCAAATGTGTTCAATTTCCCTTAATGAAACCATTAGCCGAGGGCAGGAGAGTGAGGTATCATAATTGCTCATAATGTGCCAGTAGTCAAATGTTGCACCTTTTTTGTCCAGAAAGGACTTGGGGAATTTCAGCTGGTTTTATAAACTTTATGATAGTATCTCTGCATCAAGCCCACTTAGGTATCATATCCCTCAGTAATGATCCACTGGAAAAAGATAAACAGAAATGATGGATTGTTATTAAACGACTGGCATATCAACTCTGTGCCATATAACAGAGAAAACAGTATTATCATTGGTATTGGCTTTCTATGCTTTTGTCTTCTAAAGGAACAGATAGATCATTTTCTTTTGTCCAGTAAAGTGACAGCCTCTGATTTCAGGGAGGGTGAAGAGGCTGAGGCGAGACTTAAATGCTCAAATAATATTTCCTGGGACTATTTCCAGGGCGTCAGCTCTGTGGGTTTAAAAATATTTACTGATGCTCTGTTCCAGATTTTTGCAGCTGAATTTAAGCCTCAGGCATGGATCTGGTGAAGGCAGGATACCAGATTTGGGGGATGAAATGCTGTTATCTATTAGGCAAATCCATTGCTTTGGTCCAGACTCAGGGTGTGTCTACACAGCAAAGTTATTTCAAAATAACAGCCGTTATTTCGAAATAACTTTACTAGCGTCTATACAGACAAACCACTATTTCAAAATTGAATCAAAATAGCGGGATGCTTATTTCGAATTTGGTAAACATCATTCCATGAGGGAATAACGCCAAATTCGAAATAGCTAAATCTAAATAAGCGCTGTGTAGACGCTTATTTCGAAATAGGGGGCTTCCAGCCCTTCCCAGGGTGCCCAGGTGGCCACTCTGGTCAAAACCAGGAAAACTCTTCTGCTCCTCCCCTCCCCCAGACCCGGAGCCCTTAAAGGGGTAGACTCTGGCCACAGTGCCTGTGACAGCTGCAAGCCTGCCAGCCCAGACCCAGCAGTCGCTGCCCTGGCCCAGCATGAGCCAGCAACCCACTGGCAGCCAGCCATCTACCACTCCCCCAGGAGCAGGCTGGCAGCTCCCAGGAGCCTACCAGGGCTTGAAAAAGGCAGGTGCCTTCCTGGTCCAAAGTGGAGATCATGGACCTGATTGAGGTTTGGGGGGAGGCCTCCAATTTCCATGATCACCACACTAGACCTAGGAATGCAGCCATCTACAGGCGGATGGCTGACAGCCTGGCCACCAAAGGCTGCATGCGCACCCAGGAGCAGGTGCGCATGAAAATCAAAGAGCTGAGGCAGGCCTATGCCAGGGCCACAGGGGGCAGCTCCCAATGAGGGGATGACGCAGACCTTTGCCCCTATTATGATGCCCTGGACCGCATCCTGGGGGTCAGACGGTCCGTGCCCCGCAGGTGGTCATCGACCCTGGGGCAGAGGGCCCTGAGCAGGGCACGGAGGAGGAGGAGGAGGAGGATGACGACAATGGCTAGGAGTCGCAGGAGCCCGGAGGGAGCATGGCACTCACCCAGGACCCCTGAGGCGTCACAGAAGCCATGTCACCAGTGTCATCCGAGGCCGGGGAGGCCTTGACATGTGAGTTCCATCAGTGTCCCCTTATGCGGGGCGGGGAGGAGAGGGAGCCCAGGGACCGTGCGTGTGGGCCTGGCTGACCACGGAGCACGCAGCAACCTGTGCATGTGCCGTGCCACCCTGGACATGTGGCCTCAGCTGGCTGCCACACAGGGGCCCTGGCCTGTTACCCACACGCGTGTATGTATGAAGGCACATTATGTGCTCCTGACCCCGGGGAAGGACACTGCATGATGCCCTCCCTCCACAAGCCCCCTCTATGCAGAGGCAGGGTACATCTCCCCTTCCTCCCCACCCCCCACACTATATATAGCACAGGGGCATGGGTGCAGTTCCAGGCCAGCTCACACTCCCGTGGATAGCAGGATATGCCAAACATGGCCTGTGTGCAAGCACATGGGCTCTGATAGTGTGAAGACCTGCCGTCCTCACCTTGCAGAGGGGGGCTGGGCTTCACCCACCGTGTCCCCAGGGAGCACTGACCACTTCTCTTGTTTCTCCACAGCTGCAGCAGCTGCGAGTGCAGGGCGCACCACCCTGCCCAGGACATCCTCCCACACCCGGGCCAGCAGGCTGACCCGGAACCAGGAGGAGTACCAGCGGCAGCACCTGGGGCTCATGCGAAGCCAGGTCCACATCCTGGAGCACTGGGTGCATGAAGACCTGCAGCTACAGCAGAAGAGCTGGCGGAAGCTGCTTGACCAGAGCCGTGCCATCTGCGACCACATGCAGACCCTGATTCAGAGATTGGTGCCTCCTGCTGCTCCAGACCCTGCTGCCGCCCCATCTATCACTCCTCCTCCCACTCCTGCTCCCCCTCCCTCCTCTTCCTCCCCCCACTCCCCACCCGCCCCACTCTCCATACCTGCTCCCCCCTAGGGACGCCGAGACCCCCGCACCTTCAGTGCTGGGAGACGGATGGACCAGCAAGACCCCCAACCCTGAGCTTCTCCTCCCTCTTCCTCCCCTTGCCTCCCCCTTCCAGCTCTCTCCTCCCAGGTTTACTCCTCCCCTCTCCCAACCTCTTGCCTCCCCTCTCCCGCCCTCATTTCCCCCTCTCCCCCCCCCAGTTATGTTCAATAAAGAGAGTTTGTTTTTGGCAACACACGTGTTTTTATTGTACATCAGGAAGGGGGGTTAGGGAGGGGAAAGTGGAAGGACATGAGGGTGGAATAAGGCACAAGACCCCAGTGGGGCAAGCCAGGGAGACGTCACTCCTCCTCCATCTGGAAGTTCTCCCACAGGGCCTTCCGGATACCAACAGCCCCCCCGATGGGCCTCCCCGCTGGCAGCCATGAGGGGCTGCGCAGACAGGCCAGCCAAGTGGTTGGCCTCTGCCATCCAGGCTGTCAGGAAAGCCTTCCCCTTCCTTTCGCACAAATTGTGCAGCACACAGCACGGCACAGCATGCGGAATATTCCTCTCGGAGAGGTCCAGGTGGGTGAGGAGGCATCTAAATTGGGCCTTCAGCCAGCCGAACGCCCCCTCCACAATGCGGGCCCTGCTGAGCCTGGCATTAAAGGCTTGCTGGGAGGGGTTGAGGTGTCCCGTGTAGGGCTTCATGAGCCAGGGCTGTAGTGGGTAGGCCGCATCCCCCGCCAGGCACACAGGCATGTCCACGTCGCCAACCCTGATGTGGCGGTCGGGGAAGAAAGTCCCAGCATGCAGCCTCTGGCACACGGAGGAGTTGCAGTAAACCCGCGTGTCGTTTGCTTTGCCGGACCAGCCCACGTTAATGTCCAGGAAGCGGCCCCGGTGGTCCGACACGACCTGCAGGATGACTGAGAAGTATTCCTTCTGGTTTATGTACAGGGAGGCTTGGTGGTCTGGGGCACAGATGGGGATGTGCGTCCCGTCGATTGCCCTCCCGCAGTTGGGGCAGCCCAGGGCGCCAAACCCCTCAATCACCGCATCCACATCAGTGAGGTGGATGACTCTGCGGAGCAGCACTCTATTGATGTCCTTGACCACCTGCAAAGGGACACACAAAACCGAGAGTCACTGGGGTGCCTGGGTGGCTGACAGTGCTCCTTTCCCACCACTGCCCTGCACCCTCTCCCCAGGAGCAACCCCCCCTGCAATCCTGGCCACCATGGGCAGTCCATAGTGCAGCTGGGACAGAACAAACCCTCCCGGGGAAGGGACTTGCACCACCTCCCCCCCTTTTCCCTGGGGTAGCCTGCCCTCCTTGGCCCCCTCCCAGGCACAATGACCGGAGACTGCCATGCCTGTATGAGCACTGCTCCACGGTGGATCTCCCCATGCCGAACTGGTTCCCCACGGATCGATAGCTATCCAGCGTGGAGAGCTTTCAGAGGGCGATGGCCACACGCTTCTGGAGGGGAATGGCAGGCCTCATGTGCGTGTCCCATCACTGCAGAGCAGGGGCGAGCCACTGACAGAGCTCAAGGAAGGTGTCCTTCATTCTGAAGTTCTGGGTCTATTGTTGGTCTCCCCAGCGCTCCAGGATGATGTGGTCCCACCGGTTGCTGCTGGCGTCCAGACGCCAGATGCGGCCGGGCACGCTGGCATCCAAGCACTGCTTCTGCTCCTCCTCATCCCCCAGGAGGGTCCAGAAGAGGGCCTGGGGGTCAGGCTGCAGCAGATGCTGCAAGGCAGACTCCAGCAATTGCTGCCAGGCTTGCAGCAAGACATCCAAAATGAGAACCAGAGTGCCCAGGGGCAGCTCTGGCTCCATGGTGCCGAGTGCTGTGGTGTCCCGAGTCAGGGCAACCAAAGCAGACAGAGACAAAAATTCTTTGCTGTCCCTCAGTGAAGTAGGCAAGCAAGCAGGAAAAGCTGAGAACCGGCTGTCCAGGGGGGTCCCTTTAAGCACAAGCCTCAGATAGCCTCAGGCAGCAGCCACACAAAGTAACTACTGACCTGATGCCCTGCTGGAACTGGTTTCAGCAGGCCTTAAATGCAATTCAGCGTCCAATCAGTGTGGAGGCACTGTTTCGAAATAGCAAAACGCTATTTCGAAATGCATTTTGTGTGTAGACACGTTATTTCAAAATATCTTATTTTGAATTAACTATTTCGATTATTAAATAAGATATTTCAAAATAACGCAGTAGTGTAGACATACCCCCAGAGCTTAGCTGCAACATGAAGTAATCTTGGTAAAGCTGCTGCTACTGTATCACACTTTCAGAAGTTTCACTATTATCCTTTTGGGATACCAGTTTAGGTGAGCAGCTGGGATAGGGTGACATCGGGATAGGGTGACATCGGGATAGGGTCTAAGTGTTAAAGGATCTTAGGAACACATGATTTGTCATTCAACATCATATCAATAGCTTGTGGCCTTATCTACAACACCTCACTGCTACCTTCTTCAATATTCTGCTTCTTGTTATTTATTTTATCCCACTGATTACCTACTTTATGGGGCAAGATGATTCAATGCTGAAGTAAGCTCTGGTGGTCCCCATTCAAATCATTTGTGAGTTACACCCATAGTTACACACAGTGCCAGGCTGATGTTACATGTGCATCATCTCATCTTGTGTTCACATCTGTTCGCCCTGGTCTATACTATGGAATTCTTTCAGAATAACTCCCTTATTTCAAAATAAAAAGTGGAGCGTCCACACTACCAAGCCTGATATTTCAAAATAATGGGGTGGTTATTTTGAAATCTATACTCCTGCTTTCCTTGGGGAATAAGCTAATTTTGAAATAGTTATTTTGGGAGTTATTATTTCAAATTTGGTTATTTCAAAATCATTTCTTAGTATGGACATGCCCTTTTTGTTCTGTTGGTTTGCTCTAATGGTTTGGCATTGGATAAAAACATTGAGAAATCCCCAAGCTATACAATATGTTCAGTGCTTAAAGTTGTACTTCTGTTTATGAGATGTCTCTTATTCTGAGCCTGTCCATTTAAATTAGATTTCTCCATCTGTAATTCACTCTAGTAGCTAAAGACAAACTTGATCAGAATAGAGTCATTTTAGAGCAGACTGGAGATAGCCTAAAAAGATGCTCTGTCACTTCCACAAGCACTCTCACTGCTCAGGACCTTAGTTTGCACAATTTAATATTCTCAGACACACACAAAATAAGTAAATGTGTTTAGAGACTGAGGCAAAGGATTCATTTCCAATGACATATGATGCTAGCAATATTGAAAATAGACAGCAAAACATGTAGTGCATTTAGACTTTTAAGTGGCTGGCTGGGTTATTGAAGTTTGAATCCTACATGAAGGTGATTTTTTTAAAGACAATTCTTGTTTATTAAAGTTTTAGAAATTTTGAAGATTTCACTTCTTTTTGTTTGTGTGTGTGCTTACGTGTCTAAAAGTATTTGTACAAAAGTACCAATACATGGAACCCTTTATGGGGCAAGATTTTTAAAAGTTAGGCTCTTAAAGTCATGTGTTTAACAGAAGTATCCTGATTTTCAAAATTGCCAAGTACCCATCAGAACGAGTGGGATATAGTAGGTGTTCTCTCTGTGAAAACAGGCTTCATACTCAGGGGCTTCAGAAGGGACTGAGAGACATAACTTTTAGTTTTTGGAAATTTTGAACTTACAATGTGGGATACAGGTGTGTGTATATAAATTCCTTAGGCTCCCACAGGGGTTTCTGACTTGTCCAGAAGTATCAATAGTCCTTCTTCTATTATAAACAAATGCCTTGTCTTTTTTTTTTTTAATAAGAGGAAGAGATGAAACTCAGGCTATGTCTATACTGCAGAGCTTTTTTGAGATACCGGAGATATCCTGGAAAAGCTCTGCCATAGCCAAGGAATGTGTCTGCTTTTCAGAAACAATTTTTGGAAGAGCAGATGCATTTTTTGGCATCACTGTAAACTTCATTCTACGAGAAAGAAGGGATGTTTTGAAAGAGGGTGTTTTTCCAACATTTGGCCCTGTATAGACAGTTTGCAATTTACATATATTTTTCCGACTTTTCCCTGCAGTGTAGACATAGCCTCAGAGAAAAATATTATAAGACTGTAGAAAGAAAGAAAGAAAGAAAGAAAGAAAGAAAGAAAGAAAGAAAGAAAGAAAGAAAGAAAATGTAATGTAAATCAGTTACATTTGAATTGAAAACAATGGCTAGAGCATCAGTGCCCAATTTTGCTTCTTTTGATAGCAAATTCCTGTTGACCTTTGTGCTGCAAGAATGGCCTTTGGTGCTTTTGCTGATTTTTATTCACTTTTTACAGCTGGAAGTTAAAAGGCTGTATAAAGCCTTGAAATTCTACCTAGAAGTCAGTCTTAGGAGCACCGTGATGTTGAACTCGCTTGAAAAATGAAACCACTGTTAGCTGTGTTGGAGGTGGATTAAAAGGTTTTTACCCTTTCAGATCTGATTTTAGGCTTTCAGATTTCCTTCTTATTTGCTCTGTGGGTTATAGCCTCACTAACACCTGCTGGATTCCTTACATTCGGCCATTTCAAAAGAAACAAAATCTTCAAAGTTCTTGTCCAGATACGAGACACCATCTCTTCAAATGGCCTGCATCCAAATGTGGAGAAGTTTGAATTGAGTTTGAAACTTTGCAGCTCCCATGCTCATCTTAATAAACAGCCCTGAAGTCGAATTTTGGCATGTAAATCGTGGGTCCCTTGTCTAGTAGAAAGCTTTTGGACCCTTAGTTTGCCTGTAATATGGGTACAAGGCAGAAGCTGTATGGAAGCAGAGCTTTCTGGGATGAAATAAACTGAAAAGATTTTGTTTTGTATATTAGAGAGTACAGTTAAAGTAAATGAGCTGTCAATGTGTAACATGGAAAGGTGGAATTAAACCTGGGACCTCTGGAGCTTAGTGCATGAGCCTCTATTGCATGAACTAAAAGCCAGTTGGTTTTTAGTTCATGTGCTAGAGGCTCAGGTGGATTTTAGCTCACATGTGCTAGAGGCTCCTGCACTAAGCTCCAGAGGGCGCAGGTTCGATCTTGCCTGTCAGCATTACAAATGTGCATGCAAGAGTTTGTCTAATACAAAGGATATAAGTTTGGATTTACTACATTTGAATAAATGGTTTCTAGTTGGGGAAAATTGGGTCAGCTCATCAGCTGGTGATAACTGGCTTGTCTCCATTGACTTCATACCAGTTGACAAGCTCTGGGTTCTTAGGAATCTCTCTAACCATCCTGTGGTTTCATTCCAGAAATGCTGTGCTTGGTTTTGTGTGCAGGACACAGAAATTCTGAACACCGCAATTCTCACGGGGAAGACGGTTGCAGTGCCCATCAAAGTGGTTTCCATTGAGGAGAACAGTGCTGTGATGGACATCTCTGAATCGGTGGAATGCAAGTCCTCTGATGAGGATGTTGTGAAAGTAAGTTTCCCTCTTCTTCCTGCTTCCCAGTGTTTCCTGCTTTTCCATACAGAAATGGTGTCAGGGAAGCAGACCCCTGAACTGACCAATAAACCTGGACTTCTGAGTTATTTTTTCCCATACTTCAAATGGATACAAAGATTGTTTGTAAAGGCACAAAAGGAAGCCAGGGACCTCAGTGAGGATACTGTTGCTTTTCAATGGAAGTTGAGCATGGAACTCCCATTTGTGCTTTGAAAATCAACCCCCCGTTTGGGTACATGTACGCTGCAAAAAACAGCCAACAGTACAAAGTCTCAGAGCCCAGGTCAACTGACTAAGCTCATAGGTATCTCTCTGCTGGGCTTAAAAATTACTGTATAGACAGTCAGGTTGGGCTAGAGCACAGGCTCTGAAACCCTCTCCCCGATCCCGAACCCAAACACCTACACAGCTGTAGTTAGCCCTGTGCCATGAGTCCTGTGAGGCAGAATCAATTGATCCAGATTCTGGCACTCGGTTCACAGGATCTTTTTTTTAGGAGGGGGCAGGGTAGCAATAGATACAATAGTCACAACTGCCTGAAATAATTATATTAATGTGTGAACCCCTTTGTTGGCATGTGAACTTCTTCACTCTTGTGCAGAGTGTAAACACAAGGCCTGTGCACCATTTTTAAGTCCTGTGTAAGCCGTCATATTAGGGCTGAGGTAGTACATAGTCCTTGTGTGGGGTAAATTTATCTTTAATGCATAAATTGTAAACTCCTTGAACGAGGCATTGTCACATATTATATAATTGTCCAGCACTGAATACCAGAGCCCAACCTTTAAGCACAACTCCAAATGTTATATAATAGTATGGCATTGACCCCATTTGGCCTATGATCTGCATCTAGCCCCAGGGATGTATATTGCAACAAGTTTATTCAGATGGTTGGTGTCATAGTAAAGCAGTAGAACTCCTGCATGTTTGCAGCATCTTACACTGAATAATTCACAATGATGTACTGCGGTGGGATTTATGTAGAACCCTCAATTACAGCCATATAAATGCTGCTCCCATTAATTTAATAATGAGTATGAAATGAGGAAGCTGAGGACAGCAGCAGAAGGTCCCAGAGCAGCAATGGGCAACCAAGAATAGGGAGTAGCCCTCCTTCATTGCAGTGGACTCCAGCAGCCAAAGGCTCAATGGGTCTCCAATTGCAGCCCACAGACCCCCTGTCTGCCTCCTCCCTGATGCGCCTCTCATGCAGTAGGCCCCGCACTTCCTACTCGTCCCCCTTCCTTCTAACACTTTCTGAATACCGTAAATCATCTGAACAACTGATTCACAGTATTCTAGCTCTGGGAGGAAGGGAGAGGAATGGGGCATGAATCACCTAGTCAGGTGATTTGTGATACTCCAAAAGTGCAGACTGACCACTACTATCCCAGAGCCAGTTTACTGGGCCTTTGCACTGAGGGCCTTGTGCCTCCAATGCAGATGCAGGGGTGGGCAATCATTTTTGAAGAGGGGCCACTTCACAACTTTCAGAAATGATCATGGGCCAACTGGAAGGGTGGGGCCTAAGGTGGAAGGGGTGAGGCCTTGGGCGGAGGGGATGGGCCATGAGCTGTGAAAAGACTCCAATATGTTTTTTACACAACTAAGTAATTAAATTGTAATAATAATTAACTTCATACATCATTATCCATAGATTATCATAGAAGGCAACACATGTAAAATTTTTAATAATAACACTAACATTTTGAGAACATTTGTAACATTTGTAATAACAACAGCACTAACACTAAACATAGGGCCCTGAAAATTAATACTTAGTCCTGCCATAAGTGAAGAGGACTAAACTAAATGACTTTGAGGCCCCTTCCAGACCTTTGATTCCATGAAATAGTATCAAAGTCCCTGTTTTTCCTCCCACCCACACTAAGTATATTCAGTTAGGTTTTATGAGTTATAAAAGATCCCCACACTTGACTATAAGAATGGCATCTAGATATTTTTATCAAAACCAGTTGTAAAGAAATAGATTATTGGGCATTTAAAGCTACTTCTTGAAGGGAGCTGCTAAAATTTCCAATGATTAACTATGTGTTTGAAACTCCTTGAAATACAGGAGCCCTTCAGAACACAAAATTGTTATTTTTGTCAATTAGAATATTTATTTAGTGAAATGAATGGCATGTGTATGTGCTTTATTAATTCATTAAAAGACACTCACCAAGTAAAACCATTAAACCAGCCCAAACCAGATTTTTTTCTGCTGTGCTCCTGGGCAAAATGTTGCTGAGGAAAGCTCCAGAATCCTGCAAGAGGAATGGGTGGGAACTGGGGTGGAAGAGGCGGGATTAAGAGCTACCCTACAGGGAGCTTTGCTTGGCCTGGTGTCCCTGTCCCCTGACTTTTTGCCAATGGAAGGAACCTGGAGCGAAAGGAGCGTTCCAAGGGTTAGCCTCCTCCCAGAGTTGTCTGGGGTGGAGGCTTAGACTTCATATCACAGAGCTCGCTGCTCCTGCCCCCATTTCTAACCTGTTGCCTGGCAGCTGCCTGGCAGGCACAAGGCCTTTGAATTGAAGGGCTCACACCTTCCGGGCAGTTGAAAGGGCTCACACCTCCCGGGCAGCTCCCAGGCAACTGGCCAGTGGGGCAGAGCTGTGAGCTCTTTCAATTGCTTCTGTTTAAAGGGCTTGTGCCTGTGGGTGGCTGCCAGGCAATGCAGCCGCCCAGCAGGTGAGCCCTTTAAATAGAAGTAGTTGAAAGGGCTGGCGTCTCTGGCTCCCTAGCAACAAGTTAGAGGCTGGGTGAGCTGCGAGCCCTTTTAAGTGCTACTATTTAAAAGCCGGCGCCTTCCCTGTGCCCGTCGGGCAATGCGTTGCCTAGCAGCAGCAGGGAACACGAGAGCACTTTAAATAGAAACAGCTCAAAGGGAGCCCAGTGTCTCCAGCAATGCACAAGAGACACGGGGGAGCTGTGAGCTCTTTCAGCTGTTTCTGTTGAAAGGTCTGGCCCCTTCCCAGCACCTGCCAGGCAAGAGCATTGCCTAGCTCCTGTGAGAAAGAGGGCTCGCAGCTCCCCGCACCTCTAGCGCATTACTAGGGAGCCAGAGATGCCAGCCCCTTCAACTGTTTCTATTTAAAGAGCATGTGTCTTTAGGGTTGCCAGGTGTCCGGTTTCGAACTGGACAGTCCAGTATTTGAGCTTTCTGTCAGGAAACAAATTGAGAAAATATAAATGTCCAGTATTTTCTAAATAAGATGTAATGTAGATTGTGATGTCATGTCAAGTGTGTCTGGTATTTTTGTTGAAACCATCTCGCAACCGCAATGAGCTAGGGGGCGGGGCCTGAAACTGCCTCATGGGCCAGATCAAAGCCCTAGGCAAGCCAGATCCAGCCCGTTGAGAGGCTTTTACCCACCCCTGCTCCAATGGATCCCTAGGATCTATATAGCTCATAAGGGATCCAGTGAGCTGGAGGGGGAGGGGAGGAGAAGACTTTTGCCTATAGAAAAAACAGAATCACACAGAAGTCATTATTCATTGTCATCTGATGGTATATGTCCTTGCGGTGACAGTAGAGAGATGGCCAAAAATGAAAAATCCAAAGTAATGATTTAATAGGTTAAAGAAAATGTTTGATCAAAAATCAGAAGAAAAATCAAACCTTCCTATCAAAAGAGATGCCCCTTCAAATAATAATATTGGTGGGTTTTGTGCTATTGTAGTTCTCATAGGATTTGGTGATCTGGAAAGGACTATGTTGGCTTGAAGTTTTATGTCCTTCTCTTAGCATTTTGAGCTCTACTCTTAGACCTAGACAACAACCAAAACTTAGGACAATCTAGTTATGTCACCTGGGAGTGTGAAAAATTCACACTCTTGAGCAACATAAATAAGCCAATCCTAAACCTGGTGTGCACTAGGTAGATGGTACTTTCATTGGCCTAACTTCCACCTTTCAAGGTGTGGATTTACTGCGGGGGTGGAAAAACCTTGTATGCTACTATAGTTAAGTTCCTATGCTACATATATAGCATTTGTAGTGTAGGCATGCCCTCAGGCCCTTTCCCCAAAGACTTTTATCTCTGCAACAGGGATTTTTCAAGAGGAGGCTTTTTGCATGATTTCATTTTTTAGGTAGGCTCTAAAAGCCTGCTCCAATGGATCCCTAGCCACTCTGAGGATAAAGTGAAATAAATAACTGGAAACTTATGCTCAAATGTGTACTGGAGTTGAACAGAGGACTTTTTGAGATGTAATTTCTTCCCCTGCAAAAATATTCTCAAAATGATTCTGATTAGTAAAGAAGCTGTCGTTGTTATTGTCAGAAAAATAGGCAGTGCTCCTGAAGTGATGCATCAATCACATGAAAATATTAACTGCTATAAATAAAGGGAATATAAGACTGGAAGGGATCTCATGGGTCATCCAGGCCAGTACCCTGTTACCACAGGCTACCCTTTTATATAATTCCATTCATAAATTGATCAAGCTCCAATTTATAACTAGTTAGGTTACTTTTTCCCCACTACTTTTATGGAACAGCTGTTCCAGAACCTCACTCCCTGAAGGTTAGAATCCTTCTTGTACTTTTCACCCTAAATTTATTCATGGCTAATTTACTCTTGTGCCAACATTGTCTTTTAGTTCAAATAGCTCTTCACCATTACTGGTGTTTACTCCTGATGTGTTTATACAGAGCAACCATATCTATTCTGAGCCTTTATTTTTCTAAACTTTTTTAACCAACTCTCATAAGATTGACTGCCCATCCCACCATTGAACTCTTCCCTGCGTCTGTTCCTGTTTGAATTGATGTCTCTTGAACATGGGTGACCACAACTGCCCATGGTATTGTGTCTCTCTCCACTGGAAACACCTTGCCTGGTACATCCTAGGATCACATTGGCGATTTCATGGTTGCACCACTTTGGTAGGACATGGTCCCTCTGTGACAGACCTCACTATATTAGCCATTCTCCTCCTCTGTGATTTCTAAGTGATGAGTCCCCAGTTTATAGCAGAAATCTGTGTTATAAGTCCCTCAGGGTATGTCTACACTACAAGGGTATTTCGAAATAAGCTATTTTGAAATAATAACTCCTGAAATAACATTTTTGAAATAGCACGTCCACACTACAGGGAAGCCTCAAAATTAGTCTGAGGTAGGCTCCCCTAAAATGTACATGCTACCTTGATTTAGAGCCTCAGGAAGCACTGGGGAGTAATTACTTTGAATGGCCCTGGGAAGGAGCTATTTTGGAATAGCAGCAGTGGAGCAAAATAGGTGTTATTGCTCATGAAATGAAGGTTTATTATTCCAGAATAAGATGCCTGTTATTTCTAAATAATTTCAGAATACTGGTCTAGGTGTGTGGATGCTCATCTTGTTATTTAGAAATAATGTGAGTTATTTCAAAATAACTTTGTAGTGTAGACATGCCCTAAGTCAGCGGTTCTCAAACTTTTTTGGGCTCCGGAGCCCTTTACATGCGTAAAAATTTATGCGGAGCCCCAGCGGTCCACTGATTGTATGTGTTGTACCTATCGATGTTTCCAGTTTGTCAACCTCGCAGAGCCCCTGGAGATGTCTCGCGGAGCCCTGGGGCTCCGCGGAGCACAATTTTAGAAACACTGCCCTAAGTGAATGACCTTGCACTTCATAAAGCCCATTTCTGTTACTCCTGTCTTCTGTTAACTTTAGTCCTGCACAATTTTCTACTTTACTATGTTTAGAGGATGCCTCCCAACTTTGTGTCATCAGCAAATTTCATTAGCACATTCCTACGTTTTGTGCAAGGTAGATCAGTTCCAAGACCGGTCCTTGAGGAACTCTACTAGTAATCTCCGTAAACCTAATAGTTCTTCTTTTAATCAGTTCCTCATTTATTTTACAGTCCCTCATTTATTTTAAATCCCCCCGCATTTCCATCTTTAATAATAGAGCAATCTTTAAAAACAGAAGTGAAAAATTTGAAGAAAAATTTTTTAATCTAAATGTTTTCATTTAAAATGTTCCCACTCTCACTGGAAATTATGAAAAAAAATATATAGTTCCTATCAAAATTTTCACTTTGACTGTCTTAAAAAATCAACCCAAAATGAAAAATGCGGTAGAAAACTAAACTAAAACCTTCTGAAATTTCTTTTTGAAATTTCCCAACAATTACTTAACAAATGAATCATTGATGGCATCATTTTCCTGTGAAAAATTTTGTGTTTGATTTTTCATCAAGCAAAGTCTTAGAGTTGAAAAATTTGGGCTAACTCTAATAAAACAACAAGTGGTCCTGTGGAATCTTAGAGATTAAACAAAATATTATAAATTCATGAGCTTTCATGGGCAAAACCGACTTCATCAGATGAATGTAGAAATAACAAAAACTAAGCAGAAGTACCTACTGTATTTTGATTAGTCTCTAAATTGACACAGAACCACTCATTGTTTTTAAAGTTACAGGATAACACAACTACCCCTCTAAAATTTTCTAATATCCTTAAGAGATTCCTGTGATTGTAGGTAAAAGAAGATGGTGGTATCTTTCAGGAAAAATGGTGTGCATATATGCATCCAGCTCATGTAGAATGGGAACTCCTTGGTTTTCTGAGGAACTTTATATTGTTTTAAATTCTATCCTCTATGAGGGGGAGAGGACACAAACAAAATAAAGTTCAACCCCCTGGGTATTGAATGGTCACTCTCCTATTGCCTGTTTGCTCCAACCCCTCCTACTTTCTCCTTTCCATTATCTTTCCATCTCATCATCCTTACATAACCCCACTGACAGGATTTAACTAGCACAAGATATAACTAAATACAATTGTAGAGCCAGAGGCAGTGCATTGGTGGGGTGCTTGCAGCCTCGAGTGCCTCACCCTACCCAGAAGCTGGCCCTGGCAAAGAGCAGAAGGGGAGGGGCTAGAGTCTCTTCCAGCCATAGGACACTGCTGGGTGCAGCACAACAGCTATTTAAGAGAGCCACTGGTGGTGGCAGGCTGCCTCCTGCCCAAGCTTGGCTTCCAGGGACAGCAGCTGAGTGAGCAGAGTCTCCCTCCTGCCCAACACACTCAGAGTCAGCTTCTGTCTCCCTCCCCAGCCAGGCTCTCTCCCAGATTGCTGACTATGCTGCACAGAGCAGCAACCAGGAGTGACTTCGTCCCACTTCCCCCCTAGGCCTGGCTGCCAGGGAGAGAAGCCACATGTGCCAGGGACAGCCAGTGCAGCAGGAGTACAGAACCCCCCCTTCACCAGATAATGTGGGATGGGGAGAAGAGAGGGCAGGAGACAGAGAACAGAAATGTGGGGTGGTCACATGTCCTCCCCTTTAGCTAGTATCTCCTGGTACAGGGAGACATCAGTTGTCCATGTGTAGAATTAACATAACTTTTGCACCCATCACATGCTTTGCTCTGCTTGTATGTTCTTTCCCTTTCCCTTGACCTTTGTCTGACTCATTATTTTGATTGTAAGCTCTTCAAGGCAGGGCCTGTCACTTGTTCTCTTTGTACAGCATCTCGCATATTATCTCACATAAGCTTATCTTGAATAAATTGGCCCCACTAGCAATATTGTTATAATAAACATGATAAAAAAGGGTGCAAATCTATAGTGGAGCCTTAGTTTACCATATAGAACTATTTAGCCATAGAGAAAGGGAAGCAGAGCCAGAAAATGATTGAAAAGGGTGGTATGAAACTCAGAGATTTTACCCTGTAGGAGTTCACACAAAATATTGGCAAATGGTTTCAGTCCATGATGAATTTGCATTAAAGCTTTGCATTCAAACACCCTTACAGTGGAAACTGCTGGTAATCCACACTTCTCAGAATTTGGCCCACATGTATTAGTCACCAGGTAATTCAGTGGTTACTAGTATCATTCAAGCAAAGAACAAGTAGGTGATATTTGCACCCAGTGATGTGACATACCACAAGACAAAAGCCTTTTTGCATTCATTTTACAGTGTTCCATGTTCAACTGCAGTGACATGATTCCAGGTAACAGGGCACAATGGTAATCTAAAAATAGCACACATCTGCAAGTAGCTGGTAATATTTTCCCCAGAGATAAGACTTGTCTCTGGGCAGCTCTGCACATAATATCTCTTGTTTGAGCTGCTCTTTTTTTTTTTTTTTAACCCCTTCAGTTTCAGCTCCTGACAGCATTATAGCTTCTTTTCTCCCAAATTTACAGTTCATTTCATGAGCTATTAAAGTCCTTGAGTACTCTAGACTTTCACACAATGGTCCCAAGCTTTTAATGATGGACAAGAAATTATTTATGGCATTAAAAAAAAACGGGCAAGTTTTACTTTGACCAGTCTGATTTATGTATTGGAAACCATTAAGAATAATTCTAGTCCCCAATTAATTTTTTTAATCTCTTGGGCTACATCTAAGATCCTGAGGTTTACAGGATCTTTCGAAAAAGTGCCCCGTTTTTGAAAGAACTGCATCTAGACTGAGGTTTCAATTTCAAAATAGCGCTTTTTCGAAAAAGCACCATTATGTGATTATGCAAATGAAGCGTGGGCTATTTAAATCCTGGCTTCATTTGCACTTTCGAAGTGCTTCATTTACATCCCTCTGCCGACAGAGGGATGTAGTCTAGACACACCCTAAGAAACATAGGAAGAATTTAGCTCCTCTTGTAATTCCTTCTCCGTGGCTCCTTTTGGAGCAAATCTGCCCCTTGGGGCAGCTTGTAGCTTGAACAAGAGCAGGTCCACATTAGGAAGAGCTGAGTTTTGGGAGTTTGTAACCCCTTGTATTGGCCCCAAACTAAAGAGTTTCAATCTGAGGATATTTTTCCAATCTGAGTTCACCTAGCCTTGTCTTCTACTTGTACACAAATGGTTCTGTTTATTTCAGAAGCTAGTCTAAGTGTTTGGGCTAGGGGTTGGTTCATTCTTTGACTCACTTTCTTAGCATTGCTAAATGAACTTAGGGGTGTTTTGATTATGCTAATGAACACTATTATTTTTATTATTTATACCATGTAGGGCTATAGGGCCCAAAGGCCCCATTCGGGATCAGTGTTTCATGAACTACGCATGATCCCTGTCCTGAAGCACTTAGAATCTTACGCATTGAAGAAGGTTTTAATCCAAAATCCCGGATCCAAATATAATGAATATGGATTTATACATACAGAAGCAATGGCCATCCCAGTGTCTTAACTGAAAGCACAAGATCCTAAAATAAAAGGCTACGTCTAGACTGGCATGATTTTGCGGAAATGCTTTTAACGGAAAAGTTTTTCCGTTAAAAGCATTTCCGCAAAAGAGCGTCTAGATTGGCACGGCTGCCTTTGTGCAAAAAGTGCTTTTGCGCAAAGCATCCGTGGCCAGTCTAGACGCGATTTTGCGAAGAAGATCGCCATTTTCGCCATCGGGGCTTTTTTGCGCAAAACAGTTCTTCCCTGTCTACACTGGCCCTTTTGCGCAAGAGGGCTTATCCCTGAGCGGAAGCATCATAGTATTTGCGCAAGAACACTGACAATCTTACATTAGATCGTCAGTGTTCTTGCGCAAATTCAAGCGGCCAGTGTAGACAGCTGGCAAGTTTTTGCGCAAAAGCGCCCGCTTTTGTGCAAAATCTTGCCAGTCTAGATGCACCCACCGAGTAACTTTAGTAGCCATTAGTAAATAGAAGGCTTTTGGTAGACAGAGAAATAGTTAAATGTGTTACACAGTTACGTAAGAACTTTCAGGAATTTTTGGATTTTGAACCCAGATTTAGTTCCGAATTTCTCAGTGGTTCCTCCATTGTTATAATGAACTAAAATGAACCCCCAGATAAAAGGAGCTCTGAACATCTGGGAGTTGAAAATCTGTCTCAGAAATTTGGTGATTGAAGCCCATTGTTTTGCTCATCAGAAAAGTACGAACAACATTGTCGGTGTTAAAGATTTCAAGTTGATAGTCATAAGAAGTATTAGCACTCCTCCAGATCACGATTCTTGCCTACGGCCCAATGGCGTAATCACTGACATGTATCATTTTCTGAGAATATTGCTGACTGCAGTGGAACGACTCACAAGAGTAACAGGACTGAGGGAGCATACATGCATGCACAAGCCAGTAGGAAGTCTGCCTTCTGCAGATTTTTGATGGTTGTAATGGAAATGCAGCTTTACAAAATCAAACCCATTCTGATAAAACACGCATGATCCCTTTGCTCAAATGTCTGCTATTCATATGTGTATCCAGTCAGATCAAAGGAGGCTGGATGCTGCATATTGTATAGCCCAGCAGAGTCTGACAACAAGAAAGCTGACGGAGAGCTATTTTCCTAAGCAGATTGGTGAGTCATTATGCACCATTGAGGTTTTTGGTAGGGAAATCTAACTTTTAAAATGTTGTGGCTTGAGACATATCTCCCGACTCAGCCAATTTGGTGGGGGCAGGGAGGAACCATAAACAGTATTGCTTTTTGCAGAAGACATTTGGTTATTCATTTCTTTAATACATCCACCATGGAATGTCAAACTGCTTGAAATAATTTATTTGCATTCTTTGGTTAACTACAAAGCACTCCCAGCATGCTGCCAAGCTTCACAGTATTTTCAAAGGTCAGATAAATGTTCAATCTCTCCCTTTATTTTGTCCCATTGATTTAATAGAAGTGGCTCCCAGTCATATTTTGGAATAGCTCCCGCCCTTAATTTGTGGAGGAAACTCCTGTTAGCCCCAGCCACAAGCATTTTCAGAGAATTTTGCAGCGCTCCTCCTTTCTGGTCTGTTAAATTCTAGTTCCCCATCTGGGTGTCTAAGCTTCAGGAAGAAGAGCATTGGTCTGATCCCAGAGTCACTGGCAGAGCTGCCTTTGGCATTTGAATGGCACAGGATGAGTAGAGCCCTGAAAATCCACAGAAACCTTCTTTGTATCTGCAGGTATCCACATCCATGGCTCATTTTTGCAGAGGTGGATACAAATCTTGAATCTAGAACCCTGCATATTTGCAAATATCCCTGGATCATTTTTGCAGATCCAGTTATGAATTTTGTATCCACACAGGACTCTAAGAATGAGGTCTATATTGAGTTTCTGAATGTCTCCACATGAACCTCGTCCGGCAGCCAACTACTCCAGTGATACTGCAATAAATATTTATAATAATAATAATCTTAATTATAATGAGGGGTCCTGTGGCACCTTAAAGACTAACAGATTTGTCTGGGCATTAGCTTTCGTGGGTAAAAACCACTCAGTTGATTCTGACAGTGGTTTTTATGCAGAGAAGCTTATGCCCAAATAAATCTGTTAGTCTCTAAAGTGCCATAGAACTTCTGTTGTTTTTGCAGATACAGACTAACATTGCTACCCCTCTGCAACTAATCTGAATTAGGTATAGATGGTCCATCACCTCATTATCCAAGTGCTAAGTGGATAGTTACCAAAGCTATACTACATCTGCGGCTATATCTACAGACAGCACAGTCACCGGTTAAACCCCAGACCTGACCTTGGGAGTTTAGACCCCAGGACCTTCTGTTCTAGAACCAGACCTCTACAACTTGAGGTAAGGGAGAAGGTCCCTTACTTTTAATACCTTGTTTTGGGCAGCCTTTGAGAGGGTCTGTGGAGTCGCACATGCTGGGACAAGGCTGCTATTCCATGCCAAGAAGGAAAGTGGTCTTGGACACACGCTAGCAAGTGCAGCATTTTGCCCTGTAAAGAGAGAAATGAGTACAGACAGGTATGACTTTCGTTGGTGGCCACATTGGAGTGCTATAGAAGTGCTCAGGATAGCCAGAGTCACAGGGAAAAGCCACAATAACTAAGCATCCCCAACTGCCACAGGGTCAATTTAAGGCCTGATCCTGCTCGCAGGGAAGTGAATGGGAGTTTTGCTATTAACATAAATGAGAGCAGAATCAAACTCCTTTAAGAGCCCATTTTTCTGGCCTTGAACACAGTTTGAGGCATAATTCAGCTCAATCCAGTGGGATTTTATTGGCATGAGAAGGTAGGCAAGTGATGTCCAAGTGTAAAAAAATAAAAATAATAAATAGAGGCAGACCCCGTGGGTGCCTGTGAGGGTTAGGAAAAGTCCTCGCAGAGCATAGCCATGTGCTGCGTTCAGGGTTTGAGCTTTTTGTCCACTTGTCAGCAGCATTCAGAGGCCAGCTGTGAAGGAGCACAAATGCCATCTCTGTTACTTCAAGAATTTCAAAAGGTTCAGTCTGATTAGAAGACTTGGCACATCATGGACACACAGCAGTGTCCTCTCATATCTTTCAACTCCTGATGCTGAAGGAAGGAAAATAATCTAAACTTGCATTATGTATCTGCATTAGGGTACAGGGACCCAAGTTCTGTACAGGGCTTGACTGCAAAGCCGTCAAGCCTGGGAGGATTTAAAGTAGCACATTATATTTTTAGAGCAGGTGGTGGGGGAAAATAAAAACAAGTGACTGGCTAGAAAGAAGCAGGTTGTTCTGACCAGCTATTTTCAGCCAGGAAGAACACTAAGTTCCAATATAAACCTCTTATGGTGAATAATGTGATTGATTTATGAATAATCTTTTACTTAGGTCAAATAAAATTCAGTCTGGAGTTGGTTAGCTGGATGTTGCTTTTTTAGAGATGAACAGCAGGTAAATAATTTTTTTATTAACAGACAGATAAAATGTAAAATATTTCTAACTCAAGACTACGACACAAAGGCTACGTCTACACTACATGCTTCTTGCACAAGAAGCCTTTTGCACAAGAGTTTTTGTGCAAAAACTTCTTGTGCAAGAGCACATCCACTCCTCAAAGCACATCGCAAAAGTCATGTGCTTTTGTGCAAGAGAGTGTCCACACTGCATGGATGCTCTTGTGCAAGAAAGCTCTGATGGCCATTCACAGAATGACCATCAGAGCACCTGTGCTTTTTCTCTGTGCTTTTCTGGAGCATCCACACTTGTCTTTTTGCGCAATAGCTGTAGCACAAAAAGGAGTTATGCCTCGTAAAAGGAGGTTTACCTATGCTGGAAAAAGCCCCCTCTTCTACCATTTTACTGTTGATTTACTTGCGCAAAAGCGCATTTGAGGTGTGGATGCTCCACGGGGTTTTGTGCAAAAACAGCTGTTTTAGTGCAAAAACCTTGCAGTGTAGACATAGCCAAGGGGAATTTTGACAATGAATGGGATTTCCAGATATCTGGTGTGATGTTGGGAAGACTGTATTTTGAACAATTATCTCAGTGCAATGCTTGTTAATGTCACAACTCCCTGTATAGCAAGAGTGAACATAAGAACAATTATACTAGACCAGATCAAAGCTCCATTTAGCCCAGTATCCTTGTCTTCTGACAGTGGCCAATGCCAGATGCCCCAGAGGGGATGAACAGAACAGGAAATCATGAAGTGATCCATCCCTTGTTGCCCATTTCCAGCTTCTGACAAACAGAGTCTAAGGACACCATCCCTGCCTATCTTCCATGAATTTACCTAGCTCTTTTTTGAACCCTGTTATAGTCTTGGACTTCATAACATCCTCTGGCAAGGAGTTCCACAGGTTGATTGTGCATTGTGTGAAAAAATACTATCCTTTCGTTTGTTTTAAACCTGCTACTTTTTAGTTTCATTTGGTGCCCCCTAATTTTTGTGTTATATTTACTCAATTTTTCCACACCACTCATAATTTTATAAATCTCTATAATATCCCCCTTAATTTTCCAAGCTGAAAAGTCCCAATTTATTTCTCTCTCCTCATATGGCAGCTGTTCCATACCCTAATAATTTTTGTTGCCCTTTTCTGAACTTTTTCCAATGCTAAGATATCTTTTCTGAGATGAGATGACCAAATCTGTACACAGTATTCAAGATGTGGGCCTACCATGGATTTATATAGAGGCACTAAGATATTCTCTATCCCTTTCTTAATGATTCATAGTATTCTGTTTGCTTTTTTGACTGCTGCTGAACATTCAGTGAATGTTTTCAGAGAACTATCTACAGTGACTCCAGGATCTCTCTCTTGAGTGGTAATAGCTAATTTAGTTCCCATCATTTTATACACATAGTTGGGATTACGTTTTCCAATGTGCCTCACTTTGAATTTATCAACATTAAAATTCATGTGCAATTTTGTTGCACAGTCACCTAGTTTTGTGAGACTAGAACCCAAATGACTCCAATCAGTGTCTACATTATGACACCTTCCTTCTTCTCCAATATGTCTTCCTTTCTCTGCTGAGCACATGTGTTCCTGTGATTCAGGTGCAAATGAAAAACTCTAAAATCAGATAATGAATAACATTCCGTTTTGCTGCTCTAAAGTCCCATTAATCTCATGCTTTTCTCCTAGGAAATCTGCTGTGCTATGTTGTGGTTGGAACAGAGCTGCAAATAGAAAAAGTTCTTCCCCTACATTTACATGTCTCATAATTTAATTGAATCAATATATATCCGCACAGCGGAATGTCAAAAAACAGGGCTTTACTGCGGACTTTCTTCTGATGCAGATCCAAAAAAAATTCCTGTGGAGCTTTTATAGAAGAAATTATATTATTAGAGAGACAAAGAGAAAGGAAACAGAATAACTTGAAAAAACAGAAGCTTGATGTATAACACAAGTCTCCCAGCATTAGCCTCTGTTTAAATTGGAACTCAGAATTGGTTTAATATGAGATCCTGGAAGTCAATAGTAAAAGGTGTAAGTACATGAGCAACTCATATTATGCAAGGACACCCAAGAAATATTAGACCATGCTATTGCAGCATTCTCTCCATGTCATCTTGTGGATTCATTCTGCTCATTAAGGGTAGTGTCATTATAGAAAACCTGCACATCATAAATGAAAAATCTTAGAAAAATGACAGTAACAGTGCTGACAGTCAGTGCTCCAAAATCAACTTCAAAGCTGCAAGATTAAGACCTACATGGACGCCAGAGTTCACTATTTTCTCTTGACTTTTAGGTACAGTATTATGCTATTGAGTCAAAATGGATGATGGCACAGTTAAGGATCCCTTATATTTGCCTTCCCCTTCTTCCCCAGTTGGGTTTAAATCGAATACTCTTTTAAATTAGACTATAAGGCAACCTGCTATGCAAACTGTCAGCACAGTTCTGAATCTGTCATTTATGTGAGTTGAGGGACCCCAGGGAAAGGTGTAAATCATTGAAGACTTGCTTTTTGTAAATAAACCCAGCAGTCAGCAATGTGGTAGCTCCCATTCAAGTTAGCAGATGGGATGTGGACCAGTCTTTAGTTTAAAGAAAGTAAAAGTCTCTGTGCTCACCTTGGTGACCCCGCTCTGCCATGCAAGAGACTCACAGTCACTTTATGCACATAGTCTATGAGCAGGACTAGAAGCCTGATCACTTTGCATTTGCACCCTTTTCAGAAATGGTTTGACTCTAGAGTGCACAGCGCAAGAGAGATTTTGTTTTCTTTGCTCATGCTGGCTTTGGAGAGTTGCTGGGGCTTGGAGAGTCTGCAGCTCAGCTTCAAAATGCGGGTCACTTGGGAGCAAATACATGCCCTCCAGTCTCAGCTGGCCACCAGTGACCTCTCTGCTCTCTTCGTTCTGTCATTGCGAATGAGCTGCAGTTCATGAAATGTTCCGTTGCTGCACTGCAGAGCTGCCAGCAGTCTTTGTAATCACATTAGGGAATGTATAGCCCTTTCCATAAGAAACACTCTTTAGCTTGGAGGGGTTGATAGGTAGTTTTCTTTATGCTGACAAAGGTACAGAATATGCAGAACCTTCAGAACTAAAGGGTTCCAAATTGCCTGAGAAACTATGACCCCTCATCTCTCAAATTTCAGCATCTTCCATTCTCAGGGTCTGAGCCTGAAGTCATTTGTGGAGACCATTTGGATTGTTTACCAAGGATTGATCCTGAGGAAGGAAGTCATTTTGGGTGTAGAGCATGGTAGCTGAGTGGAGGCACACTGCAATGTGACATCATTGACTCCTTTGCCCATTTAGAACTGCAGAAGGAATCTGTAAGGGCAGAACTTTCATTTAAAGAAAACATTAAAATACAATAATTGCACAATTCTCTTAGTATCTTTTCTAGGTTAGGAATAATTACTCCCTCTAACTATTATGAATGTTGTATAGGTGGGTGCTAGTCAAAGGCAAATATTCTCAGTCTTTTATTGAATCATCTAATAGGACTTTCCTGTCTGTAACAGTTAGGATTCTGCTGGTGTTAGGTCTCAGTTATTGCCCTTAACCCTTTTGTGCCTTCTGTATGGGAGGAATTTGAGACTTCTTTTCCAGAGCCAATGAACACTCACAACTCCAACTAAAATCAGTGGGCCACATTGCTAATTATCAATTCTTCTGGTTGTTAATTAATTTTAAAGGCCCCATCAATGCAGCATTAAAGAACTCTGTATATATTTGGGAGAGTTATGGAACACCTCAAATCTCTCCTTAACTGCACTTTTTTTAGCGTAAAAATATATTTTTCAAGTGAACTTTATGTAAATCTCCACTGACCAGTAACCATTCTCAGGCTCCATCTAGACTGCAAGCTTCTTTTGGAAGACGCTTTTCCAGAAGAGATCTTCTGGAAAAACGTTTTTTGAAAGAGAGCATTTACACAGCAAAAGCACAATGAAAAAGTGATCTGCTTTTTCAGAAGATAGCGTCCACATTGATTGAATGCTATCTCACATTCCAGTTGTGATTACTGTGGACAGAGTGGCCACCTTGGCACCTGTGCTTTTTCCTGGAGGCCTCTTCTATCGAGAAAACACTCTCTTCCACCTCCACTCACACCTTTTTCTGAAAAAGCTTTTTCGAAAAAGGCTTCTTCTTCGTAGAAAGAGGTTTACCGCTGTCGGGAAAACCCCTCTGTTCTTTTGACTTTCTGTCGAAGGAACACAGTAGCAATGTGGATGTAAGTGTAGTTTTTCACAGCCATTTCTCCAGAAAAATTCTGCAGTATAGACATACCCTCAGTATTGAAACTTTAGTTTGCTCCAAAAACAACACAGGCCTAGGAATAAACTGATCTGTTCTTCAGTATGCACCTCCATTTTTCTAAGAGTCAAATGTCTGCTGCTCAGAATCATGATCCCAATCTTGGAATTTCTACTTGGGGCTGAGTCTTGTGGAACAGCTGGCAGGATGTAAGATGGATTTGGTACACAACCACCATTATGTGAAAATCCCATAGTCTTTAATAATCTATAGAGTCATATAAAAGTTATTCTCAAAACCTGTAGAATTTAGCCGAGATCCTCTCCTTCCAATATATGATTTTTAAAAATCCTAGAACATTCTGTAGCAAGACATAAAACTTTCTTAAATTCAAATTGTCTATAGAAGGGTTATCATTGTCTGTTGAATTCTGTAGGGTAGGGATTTTCAACATTTTTTAATTTGTGGAAGATACGGACTTCTTTGGAAATCTTAGATATAATCTGCAGATTCCCTAGGATCTGTGGATCACAGGTTGAAAAACACTACTCTGTGGTAAAAATAACCTTTTGTAGACTGCTTAGACAGAGTCTATGGACCCCAGGTTAGAAACCACTACTATAGGACTTTTACATTAAGGCTACGTCTACACTGCAGGCTTTTTGCACAAGAACTGTTTTGCACAAGGGTTCTTATGCAAAAGGTCTAGTGCAAGAGCATGTCCACACATGTGCTTTTGCGCAAGAGATGTGCTTTTGCTCAAGAGCATCCATGGCAGTGTGGACACTCTCTTGAGCAAGAAAGCTCTGATGGCCATTTTAGCCATAGGGGTTTCTTGCGCAAGAAACCCCTGTTGACCATCCATACTGTCTTCTTGCACAAGAGCTCTTGCGCAAGAGGGCTTATTCCTATGGGGAAAGGAATAACTCTTGCACAAGAAGCCCTCTGTTCCGACGCCTTACTGTAAATTTACTTGCACAAGAATGCACGTTCAGTGTAGACGTTGCGCAAGTTTTTGTGCAAGAACGGCTGTTCTTGTTCAAAAAGCCTGCAGTGTAGACATAGCTTAAGGGTTTGAATCTTCCATATTCGATGCTACAGTTCCATATTTACAGGAACGACTTCAGTCATATCACTTAAACTACATGTACTTGAATTTTTCCTTCTGAAAATAAGAGTAGTGATACTTTGGAAAGAGCTATGAGGTCTGTAGATGAAAAGTGCTATAAAATTGCTAAATATCACTAGCCTTTATTGATTGTACTAGAGATGTTTTCAATTATATCTATATTAAAAAAAAAAAACATGTCTTTCCATTACAATATTTTTTAAAAAAAAGCTTTAAATTGTTCCGATAGGAACAGGCAAATATCTATTTCAAATAGCAAAAATAATATGGTCCAGGAGCTCTAAAATGATATGTATGGGATGACTTCTGCAACTCTGTTGCACTTCATAGGATGGAACTTAAAAGTGGGGCAAAAGTGTCTTTTGTCTTGCCCTCTGTGGCACTACAGATGCGCTCAGGTCATATTTAGTTTGTTCCCCTTTTCTGTGGATCTTGGAAGCTCATGATGCCTCTTTTCATCTGACAGTGGGCCAAGGCAGTCATTTTTCATCCTGACAGGGGAGTTTCCCAAGAGTGGATAAAGGAATGTAAAAATATAAACTTGAATGATTAGATGCAGTGACACCAGGACTTAATCCAAATCCCACTGAAGTCAAAGTCTTTCCATTGACTTTGATAGGAGTTGAATTGGGCTCATGAAAAAATAATAATGTGCCAATGTCTGATCCCACTGAACATTTTAATTTCTGACAACTGCACACTGAGGCATTCAGCCATGGAGTGCTGAGGATGTTGGCTGAGGGGTGGGATTTGGGTTTGATTATCATGCTGGAAGTGTCTGGGGTTGATGTAAATGCAGCATCCTCAGAATGGATCTCTCTGACTGACTTAGAAGTAGTGCTGGTGGCATCTGAAGGAAGCTCTGTCATGTGTTCCTGGGCCAAGAGAAAAGTTGGTTTCATCTGAAGTTGAGGGTGCAAGAGGCTCCAAAGTGGAAAAGTTCTGAAGGGCCTGGAAGATTGTTGGTCACTTAGGTCCTAGTTCTGCAATCCGTAGTTTGAGTGGTGTTGGGTCAGATGGATAGTCTTATTGGCTATAATGCAACTACTTGCATGAAGATGTATTACTCAACTACTGCAGAACCTATCATCATAAACAAAATTTATATTAATTTATTTCAAAACCATCTACCATGTTTATGGTTACTTAGTTTACACAGACTGCAGAGGAAATATGAGCATCACAAAGCCATGATGAAAACTTTGAGAGATGTTCATTGGAGAATATCCCTTAAATACCCCCCAGCATTTTGCCAGAAACCTAGCATGACAGTGTATTTGGTTTTGGACCTAGAAAGGAGAACTCCATCTGAGTTATGCCTTGTGAAGAATTCTTGTTTGCCAGGAAATGTGGGCTCAAGTTCTGCAACATGACATCAAGGGCTTCTTCACTCTATGAGGCCATCACCCAAAATGTCATAGACATTCTTACATCACTAGAAGCCAATCAGATGAGAGGAGGAATAGGAGAAAACCACTCTCTGTGACATATGGTCTCCTGTCAGAAACACAATCTTCTTTTTTCTCTCGCCTATTAAAAGTGTAAGTGACAGTGGGGGAAGCGGGTGTCAGGAACAGAAGGCGAGTTAGGACTCCCCAGACTATTTCACACAGCGTTGTTGCCACATCTCTGTCCCCTCATGCAACATTCCTGCTATTATAGCATGTGGGCTTTATTCTGAGACTTATCCTGAAGTGTAACAGATTGTCTGGTGGCCTGTGCTGTCATCAAATCATATTTGGAACATCAAAGAGTTCATCAAGTACGGATCATCGAAACCAGAGTTAGGTCAGGATCATGCAATTAGTGCCTTTGTCTAAAATTCAATAGAGCGAGAAGAAAATATAGAAAATAATGAGGTAGCTGTTAGAGCAGTGAACTGGGACTCAGAACTCTCTACGTGCATCTCCACCTCCGCTATGGATTTGCTGTGGCCTGGCCTGGCTCATGTAGGTGAAGTTTTTTCTGTAGTGCCTCTAATTTGAGTGGCCTCATGGTTAGATGCCCAGTTTTAGACACCTAAAGACCAGATGAAAGATCCTAAGCCTAACTCCTGCCAATGATGCCTAAAATTTGCCCTCCAAAATTATAAGCTATCTTTGGTTATTGGCATCTCCCTGCCTCAGTTTACCAACCCATAGAATAGGGATAGTAGTACTCCCCTGCTTTCCAAAGATTCTGTGAATTATTTGAAAGTTACCATGCTGGAAATGGAAAGAGTTGTTATGTATTACCACCTTGCACTGATCTTGGAAATGGATTCTCTGGATATCTGTTAAACTCATTGCATTTGTGGTCTAAACGGGATTCACACCTCACTTTCTGAGTGTAAAAGACCTATTACATTCAGCCGCCTTGTCACCAGCTGAGCTTCTAATAAGTGCTTACTGAATTCTAGTTCTGGCATATCCTATTTTCTAGCGGTGAAAGTCAGAGAGTCTGGAAGGCAACTGACAAGAACTAGAATCTGTAATACATCTCCTGTGGAGGGTTTTTTTAAAAATATATCTTCACTAGCAGGAAGCCTTCCCAGGTCCAGTAGGTTAATGGACGCAGGCAGGACACCTACAGCTAGCATAATGAGATATTTCTGTTCTTTACACTCTTAGTTCCAGAGCTTTATAGTTTTCAGGCTGCTTAATTAAGGCTAAGCCGGACAGACTTTGTGATGTACACCAGGAACTGGACTGGTAACTTGCTAACTGGTGGTGCTCAGAAACTTTCACAAATTCCATATTAAAAGCTTCTCTCTACTTTTTACCCCTTGTCCTTTAGATCCCTCCCAGTGTGGGCCAAACTTTAAACCTGTTTCCAGAGGTGAAAGACCATAGGGAGAGTGAACGAGCGTGGTTAAAAGATTCCATACATCTCATTAATTTCCATACCTTTTATAAACCATTCTTTCCACTGCTGGGTTACACAGATCTAAAATGGAGCAGATCATGTTTTGATTCCAACTGTCTTTCAAAACCTAAGAGTCTTAGTTTCCATTTGACACAGAATTTGCCTTGTGATGTGTCTGTGCCCAACTGTGTCTTAATGTACATTGCACAAGAATCTGTAGAGCCCTGAATAGGTACAAAATTTGTATCTGTATCTATCTTCAATCCACAGACGGGGTCCCTGGGGATTCACAGATATCCACAGATTTACAGGGCTCTAGGAAACTGCAACAGAGGTCAAGACCCAAGACCGTCCTCCCTTACACTTCGAAGTGAAGGCAATAGTCCCTTTCATGTTTGCGGAGTCCAGGTCAGAAGACTCTGCATGATGACACTAGGCCCATACATCAGTGGTGAGCAAACTGCCACCCGAGGGCCATAGCTGCAGCCTGAGAGACAGTTTACCGTTGCCCTTGAGCAGGCTTGCCAGATTCTTCTGGTTTCCTTCCACATAGGGTTATTTTTTCCCCCTACTGGTGTTACTTAAGTGACTCACATGTGAAGTGAGGTGCATGCTGATTGCAAACAACATTGACTGTGAGAGCCATGCACTCCCTCTGCATCCATTCAAAGTGCTGCTATGGTTCAATTGGCATACCCCACAAATTCTAGATACACATACACAGCACAACTATGCTATCCCTGGAGACCATCTTGGTTATGGCAATCTTGCAGCCCACTGAGATTATGAATTACTCACTAGCCTAGGTTGCCCATTGCTGCCATACATACTATAATAGACCTTTGGCCTGCCATAGAGCTCACTGTGCAGGATAACAGACTCATTCTACTGACAAGGGAGAAGTATGGGGTCTTGTCTGTGATTCCGAACCTGAGTAAAGAATCAACTTTATATTTATTACAACCAAGTTGTGTTTCTTATGTAGTAGCAGGGACCTTGCATCCCTTCCCAGATCACACAGTTCTGGGGTACTATGGCACCATTATCATACGTTTACAGGTCATGATTGAAGGGTGATCTGAGGTTTCTGTTTCAGGCTGCAGTTTGCACTGCCTGGTCACTAAAATATGAAACCATCCAACCCATATGGAGTCTTTAGTGGCCATTGTTAGAAGAGAGCTGGAAAATAAATAAAGCAAAGAGAAAAAAAAGTCTGAGACATTTTGCTTAGCACTGGCTTTTCGTCTCTCATTTTTCTTCTTTTGGTTCTAAAGCAAAGTTAGAAAAATAACTAGGGACAAGTAGCTGTAATGCTAACTTTAATAAGGAAGGAAACTGCTGAAATGGCATCAGAAAGCTCCTTAAAATGCAAAACTTTTCGCTGATCTGCTACACCAACTGGAGAAGATCATTTGCATAAAGGTGATGGCTAAGCAGGAGCTCTCTTCATCATCTTTCACCTTTTTAGATGTTAAAGATAAAAGGGAGTTTCAAAGGGAAAATGTTTTCACACTGAAAAATGTAAACACTGTGGGGTGGGGGGAGAGAGAGAGACAGAGAGAGAGAGAATGATAATTATATCACCCGTTCACACACAGTCTCCAGGATCTCGACTTCTGTCAAGAGCTGAATGAATTGTTGTGGACCAGAATCGCAGATAACAGGTGCTAGTTGCATTGCCTAAAGCATTTCTGCAAGATGGTCAGATACCATGGAGAGGAACGGTACCAGAAATAGACTAGAACTTCCCTATCACTGTGCCTATCGGGGGATTAGAGGAGTGACCGCAGCTTGCTTAAACATATCTAACCTTGCCTAGCAGCACAGACTTCCACACAGGCTAGCCCCCTGAGACTATACCTAGAGTTTGGAACAGGTTCCTACAGTACATACTGAAGTCCGTGCAGCCCTGATTTCATTGCTGTTGCTCCTCCAGCTAGCTAGGTGAAAGCTAGCCATCCCGACTGCAAATCTATCAGGAATTAGGGCTTGCCAGGCTGAGCAAATGACTAACTAGCACCAGAAGGAGCTTCCAAATAGCTGGAGCAACCAACAGGCATGCTCTGAAGCTCAGGAGTAAAGTTAGGCCAACAGCTCCTTGTTCCTAGGCATGCACCTGCCCTGCCTCACCTCCTGTAACCCAGACCTGACCCTTGGCTCCAATTCCTGTATTCAGGTCTAACCCCTGTCTCTGGCACCTGACTTCTGACCCTAGTCCTGGCTACTAACGTCTACTGTAGCCACTAGGCTTGGCTCCTGCTTTAAACACTAAGCTTGACCACCATGCCCTGGTCTCTGGCAACATCTGCCTGAGCCTTAGGGGGCAGAGCAGCTAGCACATGCCACTGCTGCCTGTGTTACTGCAGACAGGCTACTATTCTTAGCCCGCTGTCTTGATGAGAGCTAGCCCAAGTACGTCTCGCAGTAGCTCATAGAATAGCCATAGCCATGCACATTTTTATGGAAAAGACACTGAATCAACCTCAAGTCTGTGCATAACAATGACCGAAAGACCATTTTTAACCTATCCAAAATGTAAGATGACTGGGGTCTGACTTCCAGCTAATCTGATATGATCTAAGGAAGTCCATTCTTAGGTGAGTCAACAACTCTTAGCAGCAGTGTTCCTTGTAAACCGGGCGCTTGTGTAGCCACCCAGGAGAGATTCAAATGCCACCTGGCTATTTAGCAGAGCACCCACAGCTAGGTTTCTGTTTCCACTGCACATGCACGTGCCTTGGTGCAAATAAAAATTTATTCCACACATAGAAGGAAAAGATTAGTGGGAACATTGCTTAGCAGTCCCATAGTTCTTCCAGTAATCAATCCACAGTTGGTGTGATGAGCAGTTTTGAATTTAGATGCTAGTTAAACAGAGGGGATTCTAGACTATGATAAGCCCTGGCAGGAATGAATGCCTTTGGATTCAGTTTTGGATTTGCTCACTGAGGCTGGGAAAACCTTTTTATTTCATTTCTTTGAAAGCATTGCTAGTTGAGTAACCCTCATTGTATGAGGTGTAAGGGAAGTAGGAGGAAGAGAACTTCTTGCTGTGTAGATTGCACCAAAAGCTGAAGTAAGCTCTTTCCATTTAAGCTACATAACTGATGTAGCTCAAGTTGCGGAGCTTATTTCGGCTTTAGCCATGATGTGGAGACGTGCCCTGAAGCACTAGCTTGGGAAGCATCACAACTGCTTTGTGCTTTCCTGAGGGTGAATCCACTTCAAAAGCAAGGACAGACCCAGGAAGGATGGGCTGCATGAAACTGAAACAGTCAAAAAATATTTTCACTGATCTTTGATAGCTTGAGACATGCACTTCTTCCCCATGCTACCTCTGCATTGGTAATACAGGAACCAAAGAAAGAGCATGCAAAAGGGATGTTAAGGTTGCTTGTACTTGGAAAAAAAAGATTAATTTTTTTCCTCAATGCAAGTTGATGCATACTCAGTAATAAATGTTAACCTGCATCCATTTTTAATAGCAGCTTGGTAGCTACAGTAGCTGTTTGCTTAAGATTCTAGCAACGTTTGTTCAGCCATTTATTCTTAGCGGGTCCATGCAGGTCTACAACAGCATTGTAAGAAAAGCTGGAGGTTGGACATCAGCCCAGAAGCATTTACAGATCGAGGATTTGCCACTATTGTTGTTGTTTTTCCTTGACGCACATTCATTCTCTGTTACAGTCAGTGTTTGGCTTCTGTTACTATTAAATCATAGCTCGAGGTCCAGTACACCTGGGTCAGCCTGAAGGTGAACGTTTTATCACAAACCTTTGATCTGCATACAAATGCCTTTCACTGTGAGTATATCACAGAGGATCTCTAGTGTCAACCAGCTGTTGTCCTAAAGTGGAGTACACTATGAAAGCCTCCTGCTAAACAGAGGCATCGGGTATCACCAGCCCTCACTAGCCTATAGACATCAGAGTGGGAGTTATTGTAGCACCAAGCTGCCTAAATCCCCTTCAGGTTTCCTGAAGCCGGACCAGGGGCCAGTCACTGCCCAAGAGAGAAAGACGCAGTGGCAACAGAGCAGCATAAATGGATCCTGACACCATAGAAACAGGGATTCCTCCGCCATGGAGTGCTAACTTCCCCCTTTGCTCCATGAAGCACCGTTTTCATTGAAGACATTCGATGTCTCCGTTGACATTATGCCCATAACTCACTTACACAGAAGAGTAATGCACGCTAAGGGTATGGTTTCTAAAGCATACTACTGAGTTACACATTCATGGGTCCATGCAGGCTCTTCTGGTGCCCACTTAAGACTTTAATGTAGAATTGCTTTGAACAGCACCATGTTTAAATGACCCAGGATGGTCTAAATGGATAGGGTTGCCAGATGGTTTCAATAAAAATAACGGACACACTTGACATTACATCACAATCTACATTACAACTTATTTAGAAAATACCGGACATTTCTATTTTCTCAATTTGTTTCCTGAACAGAAAGCTCAAATACTGGCCTGTCCAGTTTGAAACCAGACACCTGGCAACCCTATACATGGACCAATAAACACACAATACATTAGGGCACACAAATTACACTCCTGCCAAACACTTTGCCTTCTGCACATAGACGAGCCCTAAGGCTCACAGCACCCCAACAGGTAAGTAGATATTGCTCTTCTCATTCTGAGGACGGGGGAAATAGACAAGTAGTCCACGTCTACACCAAGGGAGAAAGTCAACCTAAGATATGCAACTCCAGCTGTGTGAATCGTGTAGCTGGAGTCTATGTACCTTAAGTTGAATTTCTGCAGCATCCCCACTGCTGGAGGCCTTTCTCCCAGCAACTTCCCTTACTCCTTGCAACCTGGCGGCGTACCAGAATCAACTGGTGTGTAATCAGAGGTCAATTTAGTGGGTCCTTACTAGACCTGCTACCTTGAACCCCGGAAAATTGATCCCTGCAGTGTCAATTTCCTATGTAAGTGGAGACAAGGCCTTAAAGTGACTGGCATGAGATCACACAGGGCATCAGAGATTAGATACCAGGTGAGAGCCATGACTAGAAACAATAACTTCTTTGCTCCCCATTTTATGTTCAGAGCACATAGGCCATAGGCAGTATTTACTTGCAATAAATTATTCAGTTGCTACATGCTCTGTGTGCCATATAGAGCTCCAGACAAAGGTGACAAAGCTGGAACTGAAGCTGTATAGAATCCTGTTTGTAATTGTAGTTGTTTTCTTTAATAACCACTCCTTTTTAGGATGTATTATGATTCCTGATGTCATAAGTCTATACAGAGGGGATAAAGTGTCTTCATAAACAGCACCGCAAAAAGCAAGAGTAACCATCTAGAGCAACAATCTGCATGGTTTGCATGTGAATAATATATAAGTAACACATATTTCATTGCAGCACATGAGATATATGAGATAATATATGCTTCATGTACAAACTAATATGAAAATATAATCCCCTTTATAAATTACAGCCCACCCTTATATGTAACATATATTAAAATAGGACACATCATCCCTCTATGTGAACTAAGAGAACATTTCCCATGTTGTATCCATTAAACACAACTTGGCTAACATGGTGAAAAAAAGGCTAAACAGACGGGTCCTGTACTGTATTAGATAGCATTTTATCGAATGAATAGAATTCAGTTACACCACAACCATCTCGGCCCATTGTGTCATTTCATAAAATTGTGATCAGATTATGTTCTCTGAGGTCTTCCCTTGAAATATTTCTCCCGACTCTTATGCCAGTAAGTGAGCAATATCTAAACTACCAGAGGATACAGACTGGATATGTGCTGTATACCTGGAAACAGTGTAGCATATCGAGCCCCTGTGTTTATCCATGGTCATAGAGGGCACCCATCCATTTGATTAGATTGGGGACTTGAGCTAGTCCATGTGATAAGCATCATTTGAATAAAGTGGTATGGGGAAAGACAAAAATCAAAGGGAGCAGATGATGGTATAAATAGATGTTCAGGTGGGAGGGCCATTACCAGTGCTAATGACATTCATTACAGAAGATGAAATAGGTTTCTGAAGGGGAGGGAGAAAACATGTGAACTGAAGATATCTGTTGGGTTTACTTGTAATTTCTGCAGATATGCCAGCTCATTTAGTAATGCAACAGCTCCCTTTGCTAGCCACTTAATGTATGATTAATGTGCCACAAGATTTCCCCAGACGTTTATGACACCTTTAGGAATAGATTTGACAATGACTTTATCACACTGAGCCACTTCATACTATCTGCATCCCTCTTAATGATTTATATATTCTGGAGGGATTCTATTCCATCCCACTAGTATTCAGTAAGGTAATAAATGAGAAAACTCAATGGTCTGTAAATTACAACATTGATTAAAGAAGTGATTACTGGTATAACTCTTACATGACTATGCTAATGCTTGCTTATATTTCAGGTCAGTATTTACATGTTAATGATAAATCTACTGCAGTGTTTAGAATTACTTTATGGCTTTAATGAAAATGTAAACATTTATAAACAGATAATGCTTATTGCTGAGGAAAGGACTATGTCTTTGTTTCCATTCTCTGTGTGAAATCCACTCCAGAGCAGGCTCCAGCCTCAGACTGGTGTGTGACACTGAACAGACTGAAGGTGAAAACTCTGGTCTGGGGAGAACTTTAATTTATTGCCTTCATCCAGCTAGTCCGGTATGGGACTGTTGGGTTTCTTTTGACCATGCTACGAAGGAGCCTCTCTCATTATAAATTCCATAGAGATGTGATCAGTGAGTGGCTCATTGAATAACAAATAGAAAACCAGTCAGCAGCTTCAGAAATGGTATCCAGTCTTTAGGCATCTCCAGCATAATTATGCCTTCTGAGCCAAAGGAGGATTTTTTAGTTTAGCTAGTTCCATTGTAAAATGCTATCATTAACATGCATAAAGAAAAAGGAGACTTTTTTGTTTGTTTTTTGTTTTTCAGATGCCAGGTTTCCACTTTGAGCCTGCTTTGTCACAGTGATTATCTTCTTTTCTCTCTCTTCCCCACCCTCCTTGCCTTTAGGTTTCTGACAGATGTGACTATGTGTTTGTCAATGGCAAAGAAATGAAAGGCAAAGTGGATGCAGTAGTGAATTTCACATACCAGTATCTGAGTGCCCCTCTGCAAATCACGGTCTGGGTTCCACGGCTGCCTCTCCAGATTGATATTTCAGACACGGAGCTAAGCCAAATAAAAGGCTGGAGAGTCCCCATTGTCTCCAATAAGAGGTGGGTTTAATCGCTTAATATGTATCATGCATTTTCTTAAAGTGAAGGGAGCTGATTTTAACCCCAGGAAGAACAGCTCTCATTACAGTTTGCATCTGAATCCCAACTCTCCCCCTGCCCACCCATTCACAAGTAGTCAGTGATTTTCAATGGGATATATGCTCCTAAGTCAGTTACCAAGATGGTCCAGTGGCAGAGTTTGGATTTTAATCCAGTCCATAGTTGCAGGGTATCTGGAAGGGGCTTTGAGCTCTGGCTCATCTTTGCAATTCGTTGCAGTGGAGATCTTCAGAGAAAAGGCACCAATATCTCACACCTATTACAATCATGTGAGTAATGCCATGAATCAACAATGAAATTAAATGGCATGTCCCTGAGGGGGGCTCCCTATGCACTCTCTCAATTGTTCTGACCAAGTATGTTGTTTACAAGTCAAAGGTGATCACATTTCTGCCCTTAACAAGGATCACTCTTCTGCTCTTGATGTTACTCCAGGAAGTTGTTTTCCTTACTTAGCAGTTTGCTTTTAGTTTTCACTGCAGGAAAAGGGGCTGCGAAAGAGTTGTGTCTTTTAAACCCTTTTTTCATGCTTCCTTTGACTTTTTTTCTCAAGGCCCACAAGGGACAGTGACGATGAGGATGAAGATGAGCGGAAAGGCAGAGGCTGCACTCTCCAGTACCAGCATGCCATGGTGCGAGTCCTAACACAGTTTGTTGCTGAGGACTCTAGCCCTTGGAATCAGCTGAACTACTTGCTGGGTTCTGACTGGCAGTTTGATATTACAGACCTAGTGATTGACTTTATGAAATTGGAGGAGCCTCACATTGCCAGGCTACAAGAAGGAAGGATTTTGATAGGACAAGAAGTAGGAATGACAACAATCCAGGTACATAATCTGAACTGTTCTGGGTTCTACTATTCCTGCTTTAACTCATAATGGCCCTGGAAGAACCAGGACAGGATTCTGCTAAAACACCTGGAATTTCACACACATGTACTCCATCTCCGGTCAACTAAAACACATGTAGCAAAAGCCACTACCACTGTAGTGAGACAAATCAAAAGCTGTATTTCAGCCTCCTTGCTGAATGCACCTTTCTTGCGCCTGAGAAGATCTTAGTAAACAGGCTGCTTTCCCACATGGGGGAGGCTCCCCCTACAGTTTGAGTAGTAAAACTGCTGCTTAAAGACTAAGGGCCTGATTTTCAGAGATACTGAGCACCCATAACTCTACTGGGTGTCAACTGGATGTAAGGTGTTCAGTACCTGTGAAAGCTACTCTTGGGGCCATATCATTAGCTGGTATAAATGAAGACTGTAGTGCTATGCTGACTTCCACTGGCTGAGGATTTGGCCTCAGCATCACAGAAACAGCGAATGTAGCCACAGACCGTGGGTGGGAGAAATTGTGTGCAGGCCTGGCCAAAGGGTTTGTGGGGCCCAAGGCAGGACACGGAGTGGGGCCCCAGGCCCGGCTGGTGGATAGTGAATACTTAGCAGCACGGGGCCCCAAAAGCGTGGGGCCGAAGGCATTTGCCTTGTTCACCTTGCCTATGGCCGGGCCTGATTGTGTGTGTTGATTAATTATCCCCTGCTCTCTAAATGTTCAGAGGCATATAGAGACTAGCCATTTGCATCAAGGGAAACAGTTTCCCACTTGGCAATGACCTGCATGCTGCACTGGGATCTTCAGGGATAGAGAAATGAATATTTGCAAATGGAAAAAGAAAGGACAAGTCCTGGAAGGTGCTGAGACCCTCCAGCACCCTTTGAACCTACTGAGGATGCTCAGCACCTTGCAGGATCCGGGCAAAATTAGTAGAGGAAGGATGTATGATTTCCTGGTTTATCAGGAAGTAATGGAAATAATGAGAGTAAAATAAGAGAGTCCCTATTTGACATAGTAGCTGTGAGCTGTAGGCCTTCCACGGGTTGGGTTCTTCTTGCTTCCTGCATGACACTGGACTGTCCTCTGCCAGGCTTTTGGCAGAGGCAGATATGGAGTGGTGAGATGGGTCACTGCAGTTATTTAACCCTTTCCTGATCCTGTTCCCTTTCTGTTCTTCCAAAGGTTTTTTCTCCTCTGTCCGACTCCATTCTGGCAGAGAAGACGGTGACGGTACTAGATGACAAAGTGACCATAACAGACCTTGGGGTGCAGATGGTGGCTGGGCTGTCACTTTTCCTCCAGCCAAGCCCAGCAAATCACCGAGCTATTGTGGCTACAACAATTGCTCAGGAGCTGCTTCATACCCCTAAACAGGTAGGGTGCACACCAGTTCTCCTTGCTGCTGGCCTGTGGGGTGGGGCAGCGGGGCATCACTGCAGAACTCTGATGAAGTTGCCACCTCATTAGCTTGTTTCAGGGGAAAACAACATCAACTTTAAATTACAGGTTTAACACATTTCCATAGCCAGGCCTCTCCAGGAGAGGGCCTCTGGTGCTGGCTTCCTTCCTTTCTCTTCCAACCCCAAACATTCCGACTTCCTTGTGGCCTACGTTTTCAAAGGCTCCCTTTAAACACCATGCCCTTTGCAGCTCTCCTAAGCCTTTATTACACTGAGTCACTGTCAGCCGATTGGTCAGGGCAGTGAGTGGTGTGTGTGTGTGTATTATACACCCGAGACTTCAACTGCCAGGACCGGGGTCCCTTAGCAGTGGGCAACCTGGAAGAGGTTGACGGGCGCCCCAATGGATCTGTCCCTTATGACCGGCTGGAGTTCTTTTAAATTGTGCTTGGTTCTGTTACAGCAACTGAAGGAGTCAGGTTAAAGCTTAAACAGTTACTATTTTATTGTTACAGGGTAAACTTAGCTGTTAAATGCTACTGCTGTGTTACAGATAACACAGCCACTACAAAAGGACAGGACAGAAATTACACTTAAAACAAAAGTCACTTACAGGTACCATGAAACCCTTTTGGTTCTCTGAGCTCTTATTAAATGCATGCAAAATAGACACATAGCAGGTATATATTCTCACCCCTGCGTGCTCCAGACTTGGCGTGGCCAGCGTCTTTCTCTCAATCCTCGGGAAGAAGTAGGGCGAGGTTGGGCGCCCCACAGACCTCGGAGACAATCAATACCTGCCAGCAGGTATAGATGATTGAGCTCAAATGGGGTGGGCTACTAAACCCCTCTTTATACCCCTTGGGTCATGTAGGCTTCTTCCTGGTCTCAAGTGGCCAATTAGGAAAAATGGCTTTGAACGCCAAGTTTCCCACGAAGGGTGCAAAGCATAATTCACACCTGGGAAAATGCAGACAATGAGCACCTCTGGTATGTGATGGGCGAAGATTCCTCTCCTGGGACAGTGCAGGCGTGTCAATTACTGGTACCAGCCATCAGGGCGGCGGGAGGCCCCGGGTCGTCAGCTAGCCCATTTACTGTCTGGTTTCTGTTTATGGTAGAGTCAGGGACAGGCAGCACACCTGTGTTCCCAGGGCATCAAAGGCTGACTGCCTTTCTCTTGCTCTTTGGGGGGGGGAAACAAGATGGGGTTCATGTCTGGCTACAGTCACATGCTCTCTCTTTGCCATGAGCCTCGCCCTTGATCTCCAAGCCAAAGAGCAAGAGAGTCCTACGCTTCGCTGTGATTTAATATTTGGGAGAGCTATAAAACAGCGAAGGGAGAAAGGTGAGCTCATTCATTTTTCTATTGGAGCAACAGCAAGCAGCTAGGGTTGCCAGATGGTTTCAACAAAAATACCGGACACACTTGACATGACATCACAATCTACATTACATCTTATTTAGAAAATACCGGACAGTTCTATTTTCTCATTTATATTTTCTCAGTTTGTTTTCTGAACAGAAAGCTCAAATACTGGACTGTCCGGTTCAAAACCGGACACCTGGCAACCCTACAAGCAGCTTAGTCCCTATCTCCTTTTATTCTGCAGGCTGACTCAGAGGAGTTAGTTGCTCAGCTCATTAGGGGATACCGGTGTGTGTATCCTGCTTAATTCAAAGCCGGCACATTTTCACATCAGCTGAGAAAAGGGTCTCAAGCAGTGAATTTCAGGTCACATAACCTATACAGGGATGAGGAACAGAAAACAGTACCAACTCCCAGCAAACATTTGCTGCAGACAGGCCTGCCAATGGGGGAGATGGGAGCAAAGGGAACAACTGCGCTGGAACTCAACCATTCAAAAGGGCCTCGGGCTTCCAGCCACTGCCTCTGCTCCTTTTGCTTGAGGCTCCACCCCCCCACACACACCTTGCCCAGACACCTGGTGAGTTTGTTGGCTCTTCTGGCTGCAGAACTGATTAAAAACAAGAGGATCAACAGCAATGGAAGTGACAAGGGACTGTCCAATTCCGATTTCACTCAGCGGAGTAGAATACTCCTATTCAGGGCTGTCTCGTGCCATCCGCAGCTACTGCTCTCACCAAACCACTATTTCATCCCTCATAAATCAGGATGAGCTCGGTTCAGGTTTTATGGCCCATTTTCACGCTGATCACTCTATGATTTTCTGGAACGCAAGAATAATGTAGATTGTTTTATCACTTAGTAGTTAGTGGCAGGATGACATCCAAGGGGATGTGGTGCCCATCCGTTTAATTTATTTCACCGAGGAATCACCCGAATCTTATGTAATTAACCCATTTGTGCCCTTGATTTTGGAAACCGCTTTTCTTGACAGATGCCATGTCGGAAATGAAAGATTCCAAAGCTAGAAACAAATCTAACCTAGTTAGAGAGCAGGGTGGATTTTCATACATCCGGAGTGAGTATAACATGCCGGATTGAGAATAAAACAGCCTGTGGGGCAGGAAGGGTTGCATATCTCAAAAAATGGCAAAGATATTATGAGTGTGGTTTATGAGTGTGGTAAAGATCTGGCCAGTTCCCCTGGAATCCCTGTTCAGCTGAACAGTGTGTTCATCTGGTTGTACCTGCTGTATGCCCCTTCTCTTCCCTGCCCTGCAGAGAAACCCCATTGCATTATGCTGGCTGAGTGCATCCATCAAGAAGCAAAAGGCTGTCAATCACTCTTCCCTTAATGAGGGCTGGCTGCTCCGCCCACCACCTCCCCCATCCAGAAGCATAGAAATGGCTAATTCCCTTCCAGTCCTCATTGCTTCTATGAGGAACGAGCAAGGAAAGAGAGTCCTGTAGCTGGCAGAGCCAAAGAGTTCTGAGACAAGGGCTAGGGGCTGCCTTTCCTGTCCTTCCCACTCCCTTCTGTCCCTCTCTCTGTGCTTCCACCTGCTACTGTAAACTCATCTGTTTTTATCAGTATGGCACCCCCTCTGCTCCTTTTGTGTTGTCCTTGCAGCCCCTCCAAGCTGGAGCTCTTGTGCATGCTCCCCACACCCTGCCCCTCCCTTTCCTTTTTCTTTTCTTCCCTTCCCAACCCCCTGCCCTCGGCTGCCCACCAACCCCCATGCTAAGTGTCTGAAGGTGGTGTTTCATATGCTTCCAAGCTGCATACCTCTCCCAGTGTTCACCTGTTGGGCTGATTGCTGCCCACAACTGGTGTCATTCATGCACTGAGCTCTCCCCCCACTGCCTGATCACCAGCAGCTCCTCTGCTGCCCAGCATAGCCCACCCTTTTCAGCAGCTATGGGAGCATTTTGTGCCCACACAGCCATGTTCTGAGAGCATCCGGTGTGTCCTTGCTGCAGAGGGCTGAGCTAATTTCATGGACCATTGAATTTTTCCCCAGCTTGTATTCAGAATCGCTGAATGGCCCCTCTCTCACTAGAAGACTGGCCCTAGAGGTACAGGGTTCTGAATTGGTAGAACAGCTGGCTGCTATTCCCTTCCCACACTGGAAGGGGTTGAATGTAGGACTGGCTGGAAAACAAGAATTCATTTTAATTCCTTAGCAGAACAAACCTGAGGTCTTTTTAAAAAAAAATCATGAAAGAACAGGACAGACTCCAGATTAACCAAAAGTGTAGCAGTTAGGGGGCTCACCCAGAGTGCAGGAGCTCTGGGTTTAGGTCCCTATTCTGCCTGAGTCAGAGCAGGCCTAGAACCTAGGTCTCCCACATGAATGGCTTTAATCCCCTGACCGTAGAATCAGTGTCTCCTGTAGGAGCTGTTCTGCTTTTTATAAAGAATTAAATGTTCTGTGGACTAGCATGGTGAAACTAAGGGTATGTCTACACATCAAAGTTAATTCGAAATAACAGCCATTATTTCGAATTAACTTTACTAGTGTCTACACAGCCAAACTGCTATTCCAATAAAATTCAAAATAGTGGAGCACTTATTTCAAATTTGGTAAACCTCATTCTATGAGGAATAGCGCCAAATACAAAATAGCTAATTCGAAATAAGTGCTGTGTAGACACTTATTTCGAAATAGGAGGCCTCCAGCCTTCCCAGGGTGCCCTGGTGGCCACTCCAGCCTCAAACAAGAACACTCCTCTCCCTCTCCTCCCTCCCCGGAGCCCTTAAAGGGGTTGACTCTGGCCCCAGTGCCTGTGTCAGCTCCAAGCCTCCCAGCCCAGAGCCAGCAGTCACTGCCCCTGACCCAGTGGCCCCAAAATATGAGCCAGCAAGCCACTGGCAGCCAGCCCTTCGCCGCTCCCCGGGAGCCGTCTGCCAGCTCCCAGGAGCCTGCCAGGGCCTGGAGAAGGCGGGCACTTTCCTGGTCCAGGGTGGAGATCAGGGTGGATCTTACTTTGGTTTGGGGAGGATGTCCCCAGTGTCCATGATCTCCGCACTAGATGGAGGAACGCGGCCATCAATGGCAGGATAGCTGCCAGCCTGGCCACCAAAGGCCACATGCGAACCCAGGAGCAGGTTTGCATGAAAATCAAGTTGGTCCGGCAAGACCCCCAACCCTGAGCCCTGAGCTTCCCCTTCCCCTTCTTCCCCTTGCTTCCCTCTTCCCAGGTTTCCCCCTCCCTTCTCCCACCCTCTTTCCTCCCCTCTCCCACCTCCTTTCTCCAGTCTCACCAGTTTCATCCCCCCACCCCCAGTTTTGTTAAATAAAGAGAGTTTGTGTTCATGAAAATACGTGTATTTTATTTGACATCAGGAAGGGGGGCTGGGAGGGTAAGTGGAACGATGTAGGGGAGGAATGAAGCACAAGCCCCCAGTGGGCCACATCAGGGAGGCTCTTAGTGCTCCTCAGGGTGGAAGCTCTCCCGCAGGGCCTCCTGGATACTGACAGCCCCCCGATGGACCTCCTGGATGGCAGCCTGCAGAAAGTGCAGCCAGGTTCGCATCAACTTGTTCACGAGAAGCACCAGAGTGCCCAGGGGCAGCTCCGGCTCCATGTTGCAGAGTGCTGTGGTGTTCCGAGTGAGGGCAACCAGAGCACACAGAGACACAAATGCTTTGTTGTCCCTCATTGAGGTAGGCAAGCAAGCAGGGAAAGCTGAGAACCGGCTGCTCGGGGTGGAGATCCCTTTAAACACAAGCCTCAGATAGCCTCGGGCAGCAGCCACACAAATAAACTCCTAATCTGATGCCCTGCTGGACCTGGTTCTGGCCAGCCTTCAATGCAATTCAGTGTCCACTCAATGTGGACGCGCTATTTCGAAATAGCAAAACGCTATTTCGAAATGCATTTGGTGTGTAGATGTGTTATTTCGAAATAAGCTATTTCAAATTAACTATTTCGAAATAAGATATTTCAAAATAACACTTTAGTGTAGACATAACCTAATAGGATAGCTCTCACACAGGGTATGGAAGTCCCAGGTAGAGATCTCTCCTCTAACTCAGGCAGAGTAGGAACTTAAACTCAATTCTTCTACATCCTAGCTGAGTGTCCTAACCACTAGGCTCTTGCCGGTTCTAGGGGCTCTGGCTTTTTCCTTTTGACCAGAAGTTCCGCAATGGACTAGAGAAATGTTCATCCAATCTCTCATGTCTGCAAAAAGTTTTGATTTTGATGACTCGATCTTTCCCAGAAAAAAAAAATTAATTGAAAAATTCCCAATCAGCTGTAATTTAAGGCATTTGATCCACCAACTTTCTCGTCCATAAAAAGAATCCAGAGTTTCATCCTGTGTAGAGTGACTTTATTTAATGGGTCACTGCTGACACTGATAAACCGGACTTTAAAACCCACCTTTATGATCCATTCATCTGTTCTCATGGTCTTGATAATAATGCCACCTCCAAATCTTTGTTCTTACTCAGTGTTCACTCAGAGTAACATTAAGTTTCTATCAGTGTTCTTTGGTGCATTTTAAGGTCTGATCTTGCTCCTACTGAAGAAAATGTACAGCTCCCACTGACCTGAGTGGGAGTAGGATTGGGCACATCTCCTATGTCAGGTCAGACAGCATCTGCTGAATACAGTATGATTTTTCCTTTTACTATGTTCTGGCTCTGTAACGCAATTGCTCAGCAGTCCTGGGATTTGCAAATGCATTTGGTATCCTAATGCAACCAAAGAACAATGAAAGCAGCCCTCTAAATTATTTGCAAAGGATTTATTTCATTTTTGTGGGGGTTTTTTTTGTTTTGAGTTAGAACAATAGAAAGGGCCCAGGCTCAAGCCTTGAGCCCCCAGCCAAACAAAATATGCAAAAGAGACATTCCAGCCCTTTTACCAGGCGACAGAATGCCTGGTACCTCCAGCCAGTGTCCTCTCTTCAAAGGCTAGGTGAAACAAATTAAACCTATAGTATGCCCTGAAAGTCAGCCAATCTGTGCCTTTTTGAGCAAGGGCAGGAGTACATTTCAGAGCCTACCATGGCCCTTATGGAGAACTCTGTGAGGGGGATCCAGTATCACTGCCTACAGTGCCATGGATGTGTTCAGTGGACCATAGTGAGTGTCTGTCAGTGTCAGATAGGATGGTCCTAGCCACTTAGAGCTCTGTTGGTCAAAACTGCCATCATAAAACCTGCCTGGCAGTTCACAGACTACACAGTGCAAGTCCCAGAGTATAAGTCATAATGTGCTATATAAAAGCCATCCTTACCCATATGCAGAATATGCAGTTGCGTAGGGCACCCGAAAATTTGGGGCACCAGTGGATTTTCATGTCCATCTATCCACCTCCTCCTATCCCTGTTCTGTGGCTCTGCTTCCTCCAGTGAGGATTTAGCAAACTTAAAAGTGAAAAAGCCTGCCAGACCTATTAGCAAAACACTGAACCTGTGAAAAAGCCACTTGGTGGTTATAAAGCCATTTACCAGGCATTTGCCAGGCCCAGGGATGCTGTGAGTTTCTGAATTCACTGTTAATCAACAGGACCATAGTATAACATTTGTTTTAAAAATATTTCATTAGGGTGTTTTTGAGATTATAAAATCACATCTCTAAAAAATCATCATCCCTCAGCTGCCATCGGGCATAGGGGCAACCGTTTAATAATATTGCCTACGGTCCCATAAATCCTAAGGACAGCCCTGTATATAGATATGACATTCTAGCCAATCAGCTCCAGCTTCTGAATCCAAATTGCCTTTTGGTGTTTGAACTTTCAGAGCTGGTCAGTTCAGCTGGTTGGGATATACACCTTGAGAGCCAAATGCCTGTAATTGTGATCAGACTGTGCAGAAGATTTTCAATCCATTTGCAATTCTGAAAGGTCTCAGGTATGTTTGAGTTGAGTCAAGGCCTTAAGCTTCATGACAGATTTGTGAACTAGGGGGGACAGATCCCTCCCGTTCCACTGCTTTACATATAACATGAAGAAAACAAGGCAGATCAAGGAGTTTAAAAGAGAGAAAAATACTGGTTGGCTTTGTAATTCAGGCAAATTTATCAGGTGGCATCTCCTGACTGATCAGCAGCTCTGAGCAAGCAGAGATGTGATTGTTCACTGATGTAGGTGGTGATGCTGAAGAGGTCAAGCTAATATAAATAGCCAAAGCGTGCTAGTTTCACTAGGGTGGAAAGGAGATGAGAGCAGTAAATGATGAAAAACCTGACCAAACTGTGTCTTGACAAGTGCAGTGCTGCATGTATTTAGGAAACAGCATGTCGTTCAGAAATCAGCAGCTGCTGTGAGAAGCAAGTTCTTCATCACTTCTGAATCAGGTTCCACTGTCATTAGAAGTGATCTGATCTATGGTATCTGATTCACCTCTAGTCTCCCTATTTACTGGGGAAATAATCCCCTCTTCTGAGGGATGCTGACAATGACGTGAATTCGTGGTTTGTTTATTTATAAAGAGCGCAACTGAACAAGGCGATGAAAACTAGTAACCCCACAGGCTGTGTATTTGTGCTTATTAATTAATGAATACAGGCATTTGTCACCTTTGGCGTCTGATAGGGCAGCAGCTTTGCTGATAATAAGGTTTCAATCCATCTTCATCTGTTGATAGTAATTGGAGGCCCTTGTCAGAGATTTGGAGGGGATTTATTGATGCGATACATAGGATTTGCAGAAATAGCTCTTTGAAGGACGTGGCACTAAATCATTTCTATTTCTTAAGCCTTTCAGAATTTCTAATCATTTGGGAAATTTGCTTCCTTACCTTGCATTCAACTTGCCTTTAAGTGAAAGAGTCAAGAAGAGGATTTTGTGCCTATTTGAATATTTGAGCAGATGAGAAGTATTTTGGCAGGATTGGGGAATTCTCACTTTTTTTTCTTTTGATTCAGAATCTCCACTGTTCACATTCAACAGTTATCTGTTTAGTTGTTTCTTCATAGAAAGGTCCCTTAACATTTAAAAATTCAGTGCAGATTGAAAAGAGTGGCAAGGAATCTTGGTTAATTGGAGTAAATCATATTTATGGCCTTAAACCTCATTTACTCTTCATTGCTTTCGCTTCCCAACCATCAGAATTGTGCTTTTGTGGGGACAATAATTGTAGATAAGGCTGGTAGCTACTACCACTGTAAGACCCTGTTGTCACTTGCTTACAGCTTTACAAACATGATCTGATTGAACTGAAATGTCCCAGTCTGGATATCTGCCTCAGACTGATATATAGATACATATACAGCCAAAATGGTTCAGCCATTTTTGAGAAAGAGACTAGCAGAATCTACAGTGTTTTACTCATCTTAAAATATTCTGGTGACCTTCTCTTTAAAATATTTTGCTTTCCCAAGCAGTTCATAAATGCTCAGTAAAGACTTCTTCAGCTTTAGCATAGGGACAGGCAAAATACAGCCAGTGGGCTAGATCTGGTCTCCCATGCCACAGGATCCAGCCTGTGGGATCCTCAGACAAGTACTCTGTTCAGAGCAGCTCTCTGAACAAACACTGCAAACCCAGAATGAGGTAGAGAGTAGGGATGTAATAGTGTAGTCAACCAATTAACCGATAAGAAAAAGCATATAGGTTAATGCTATAGACTACACACATTTCCAGTAAATTTTTTAGCAGGCTGGCCAGCAGCCCAGCCCAGTCCCAGCTTTCACTGTGTCTTGGACCTACCCCTGCTGCGGCTCTGCATTTAAAGTGTATTAGGAGCCAGGCAGGCAGGCAGCCCAGGTCAATTCTGACTCATGTTGGGTCTGGGAGCTCAGACCCCTCCCGCCCCTGAACAGGGGCTGCCCAGGGACCTTCAGAATAGTCGACTAACCAATAAGCAGTCATGAGATTAATCAGCTATTCAATTAACCAATATTTAACATCCCTAGTAGAGAGAGGCTTTGCATGCTGTCCCCGCCCCCTGTATAGTATCACAGATCCTGTTGGCTTGTTCCTGCCAATGGGAGCTGCCTGTTTGCAGAATAGACAGCATGTGAAGTATCACTCCCCCTCTGGGCTCGCAGCATTCAGTTGGCCCCCACAGCCAATGCAGGGGCATGGAAGGCAGGGACTCTGGCTGAGAAACTTGCTGAGCTGCTATCCAGGAGCTACCCAGGTAAACACATCCCAGCCCTCTCTCCCCCACAATACACCTCCATCCTCTCCCAGACCCTGCACCCCAATCCTCTACCTTAGGTCACAGCCCAAACTCCTGCACCCCCTCCTGCAGTTCTGCCCCAGATTACAACCCCCTCCCAGATTCTGCACTCCCTCATACACTCCTCCTCCAGGCCAGAATCCTCCCCTGCACTCAGACCCCCTCTTGGACACCGCCTCCTACATTCCAATCTCTTACCCTATGCTCCCTTCTGCACCCAACCTCCATCCCAGACCCTGCATCACCTCCATTAATATCACGGAAGAGTGCGGCCTTTGACCAATTGCCAAATTTTTGGAGGCGCTCCCCATCAAAAATTATTACCCATCCCTGCTTTACAGTACATCCGTTCTGGGCTTGTTGCAGATCAGGGCTGAGAAGAACCTTCCCTGTGAGCTGCAATCGTGGGCTGCTATGGATTGAGCTGGGGCCAGGCACCTGAACTGAAAGCAGGGAGCCACTACTCCTGTGCTCTCAATGCCCCCCCACCTCAACTCCCAGACAGCGAAGAAGCTACCTGATTTGAATGCTGAGGGGCACTGGCAAAAGCCAGACACCCTGGGGGCTGGTAAGAGGAATGGGTGAGGACCAGGAACTTGTGAGGCTGGGGCAAGACTGGCAGGGGAGAAGGAGGGGAAAACCCGGACTGGAAGACAGTGAGGGGAAGACTGGGACTGTGTAGACAAGGGAACTGGAAGCTGATATGCGAGAGAGGTTGGGGGTGTGACTGTGACCTGTAAGTGGTAGGGAAATTGGGATTGGATGAGGAGTAAGGAGGAGGTGGGACCTGTCTTCCCAAGGATGGTGAAACTGAGAGCCAGGAGGGTGGGCACAGGGAGTGAGGAAGGAAAGAGACAGGTCTGACAAGGAGGCAGGTGTGGAGGCAGTATTGGGACTGGCTGGCTAAAGAGATTGGGCCAAGGAGCCAGTGGGTGGATTGGGCAAGGACTTCAGGGAGGGAGATGGGGCTGGAGAATGTTGGGAAGGGGACCAGAGGCTAGAATAGGGGAGAGAGACTAATCAAATGAGGAGCTGGGAAAGGAGGGGGGATAGGGAATGGCTGGCCAAGGACACAGGGTCTGGTTTACGGATGGGGATAGTTGTCTCTAGAACCCCTGCCTCTTCTGTTGCAGACATTGGAAGTGAATCAGGCAGGGTACTGCTGGATGAGAAAGGATAGACTCTTGATCAAGGCAGTTGAATGCTGCCTGGCAGAACAGGGTTTTGTCCGAGACTCTGCAACACAAGCATAGGCACAGGAAGTAAGAAAATGGGAGGGGGTGCTGCATATTTTGCATCTAACTTCCCTGTGCCCATGGGCTGGCCCCGCTAATGAACAGCTGCTGGTTCCACCAGCCCCAGGACCTGTTGGCTCCGCCACCCCCTGGAGCTCCACCATGTGCAGGATCCAGTCCACCACTCCTGGAGACTGCACTGCCACTCGGGGTCCTGCCACCAGCCCAGGGCTCCACAGCTGCCTCCAGCTGTGGCTGGGTTGCCAACTCTCCTTGGACTGGATGTACCAGCCACCATTTATGGCAATGGTGTCCAGTTTGGGAGAGTTGGCAATTCTAGGTTGGGGCAGTGAGGGGCTTGAACAGGAGATGGAGGCACAGCTGAGCACCTCCTTTTTTTTTTTTTTTTTGGTCTGTCATTCTGTCTCTCCTAACATACGAACAGAATATAAGAACAGCCATACTGGGTCAGACCAAAGGTCCATCTAGCCCAGTATCCTGTCTTCCAGCAGTGGTCAATGCCAGATGCCCTAGTGGGAGTGAACAGAACAGGTTTCAAAAAAGGGGCCATTGAGGGATGACTGCGGTCCCATTTGGGTTTATGCTTCAGTTTTCATTAGGATTTCTCACTAGAGGAGTCATTTTGCCTTTCACATGACTTTGGTGTTGGCTTCATCGTTCCAGTTTCAATGGAGAAGCCAAATATCAAGTGTGACACATCACCCAAAGAAGAATTGGAGATGGATTCGCCCCACACACATACACCATATACACACACATCATATGCTCCCATGGAAAGAATGTTCTTATTTTCACAGAGCTGGTTTTGCTACTGCTGGAGAAATCCAAAGAGTAAAACTTACTTAACATGATGCAAGCAGGCTGCAGTCAGGCATGTGAGTACAGCACATGTAGATGGACCTAAGATAGCCTTGATCCAGTCTGAGTGCGCACCAATAGCCATGAAGCTGTGGTGGCCATAGGTGCTGAAACTAGGGGCGCGAGAGGTGGGGGTGCTACAGAGGTTTCCATTCTATACAGGTTCAATGGCTCATAGCACCCCCACTATAAATATTGTTCCAGCACCCTTGATGGCAGCGTGGGCTAGCTATTCAAGTATGTACTCAGGTTCCCAGACTAGGGTGTAAAATCCCATTTAATTACTAAGACAGTTAAAACTTAAGTTTAACCAATTAACTGATTGAACAGGGGCTCGAGTGCCCCACCCAACACAGATGGGTTGGAACAGCTCCCCCTTACTACAGGCAGCAGCTTTTCCAGCCCTGCTACTTCCAGCCCCATGTGAGGCTGGAAGAACTGCTTCCAGCCTTGTGTGGGGCTGTATATTCCAGCCCCACACATAGCTGCCAGCTCCCAGCCAGCGCAAGCCCCAGAAGAGGGCCCAGTGGATCTGGAGCAGTCCTCTGCCCGTGGCCCACCATGGGCACGGGGCTGCTCCCAGATACTGGTTAACCAGTACCCATTAAGCATGACCCAGACAGTCAGTACAGCCGATGCCCAAGCCTGTGATACTGCAGACTGACTGCTGTTGGTACTCCCATCCAGATTCTGTTTAGCTTGAGTATGTCTAAACCTCTCCCAATGGCAGTGCGGACATAGCTTAAAAGTAATGCTCGGCAGTTTTGCACTAATATGTTCAACCCTCTGAGGCTTGTTTCATGAAAGATCATTTAATTTCCCATTCTTCCTTGCACTTCTCACTGTTGCTACAGCTTCTGATTTTCCCCTGGCTCTGTTTCATCACTGTATGCAAAGCTTGTCTGCATCACCCGAATACTTTCTCCTCTTTGTGCCACAATATATTTTCCCTTGTTTGGTCCCTAAAGAGCTTTCTGATAGCACTTGGAAAATTAAATATTCAGTGCATTCCAACCTTCTGCACAGCTAAATGCCCCTTGCTGTTTTCACTGAAAAGCTTTAAATTTAACTAGAAGGGTAGCAATTTCCTTTGTTTATAACCATAGTGTAACAAATTGTAACCAATTGAAAACAATATTGGGTTGTAAATTTGTATTATGATTGGACATTAAAAGGGTGGTGATACTTTTCCCTATGGTGATTTTCAGCCCAATTGTTTTGATGTACCTGCATGTGAAGTTATTAAGGACATTGGCAGTGTACGTATGGAAAGAATAGAACTTTATTTTCATGTGTAGTTGCATTTCAGCAGCCTGCTTGTGCGTATGCTAACAAAACAAACTAGACATAGAGCAAATGGGAAAATAAACAAATCTCCTGCAAAGAAAGCTATTGAGACATGGCAAAGTAAATATCTATATCATCTGGATGAGACTCAAATAGAAAACAACTTTGCCTCTTGACCTCTCGCTTTCTGTTTGCTTCTAATGGTAACTTGTAATGGTACTACCTACAGGGAACAAACACAGTCCAATTAAATCCAAGCCATTGGTATATCATTATCATAGAGATCTCAGCAGAACCCCCCTACCCATCCTGCTTTGGCTAACATGAAAATGTAATGGGCTCGACAATTATTTTCAAGGATAAAGTGTGTCTAGCTGAAAACAAACACTTCTAATGCAACATAACAACTGTTTTGCAAGTCTTTTGTTTCCTTTCAGGTGACCCATTTTCAAGACACTTTGAGCATCTTTCCTCTTGCCTGCCACAATATTTATGCCCTATTTAATTTGACTGCTCTGTGTGACATAGTTGCATGGGAAAACAACAGGTTTCTCTTTTGCTAGTCCAGTTTTCATGTGACAAGAATGAGGTTTCTTTTAATGGGTATGTTGTTATTACAATCACCCTGTATCAATTATTTCACATTTCCATTTGCAAAACCTGTCCATGAAAGACACTGCTGGGATTGTTAATGAAAAATGTGACCAATTTTCTGCCCCATCGGTCAAGACTCAGCTTGTTTTCAGTGTAGTGTAGAGCTAGTGCCTCCTGTTTTGTTTCAGCTGCATTTCAGAGCTGGGAAGATTGATGAGATGCAATCAGTTGAGCTGCTTTATTTAAAGTCCTGTCTTTAACCATTTCCTTCTTCTTCTAGGAAGCCATAATAAGCATCTGGATCCAGTTCAGTGACAGCTCAGTTACTCCATTAGACATTTATGACCCAAAGGGCTTCTCCCTTTCTACCATGTCTCTGGACAAATCTGTTGTCTCAACCCATCAGAGCACCACTCTGAAATGGCCTGTCGTGGCAGCGGAAGGTGAAGGGCAGGGCACATTGATCAAAGTAGACATGATGATCTCTGAAGCCTGCCAGAAATCCAAGAGGAAAAGTATCTTGGCCATGGGCAACAGCAACATCAAAGTGAAATTTGGCCAAAATGATGCCAACTCCAACAATGGCGGAGATTATGATGCTGACGAGATTGAAAACCATGCAAGCGACCGTCGGCAAAAGGTGTTGGATCAAGAGCGGTTCGGCCAGGATGGGCGATATTATGGGAGCTCTTCAGCAGAGCGAGAGGAAAGTACCATCAGGAAAATCAGCACCACAGCAAAGTCAATGATCAAAAACAAAGTCATGAAAAACAATAGGTTGGATGGAGGCAAACTCTCAGATGATGGCCAGCTACAGAACATTCCCATAGACTTCACCAACTTCCCTGCTCAAGTAGACCTCCCCAAAAGCAGTGGAGGCATGGAGGAGAATGACCTAGTGCAGACACCCAGAGGCCTTAGCGATTTAGAAATTGGGATGTATGCTCTTCTGGGGGTCTTCTGCCTCGCAATCCTTGTCTTTCTAATAAACTGTGCAACATTTGCACTGAAATACCGCCACAAGCAGGTTCCAGTGGAAGGGCAAACCACCCTGACCCACTCCCATGATTGGGTCTGGCTTGGAAATGAGGCAGAACTGCTGGAGAACACAGTGGATGTATCACCTCAGCAGGATGAGCACACGACTATTATAGACCGAGGGATGGGCCACGAGGAAAGCAACCACCTCCTCAATGGTGGCACTCAAAAGAACATCAAGAGCCAAATCCATAGGTCTGCTGAATCAGGGGGGAAGCATGGAAAAGAGCAGAAAATGGAACCTTTGCATTCCCCCACATCCAAACGAAAGCGGGTAAAATTCACAACTTTCACCACCATCCCTCCTGATGATGGTTGTCCCACAGTCAACTCTATCCTGAGTAGCAATGATGACGATATTAAATGGGTGTGCCAGGATATGGACCTTGAGGACTCCAAAGAGATAAAAAACTACATGGAGAAGTTCAAAGACAAAGTGTAGCTCGTGACTGGTTTTCTGGGTTTAACCACACCTTGCTGCCTTCAGTTCTACAGTATATATTGGGACAGAAAAGGGGGAAGGAGGAGGAAGAGATCAGCAGGAAAACAAAAACAACAACATGAAGGCAGTTTCTATAATCAGGGAAAGAAATTTGCCAAACTGTCCATGGCTTTGGGTTCATTTGTTTGTTTTTCTTCAATAGCTGTTTGTGGATTTGGGCAGTCAATGGAATACAAATAGCATAAGAAAGTAAGGAAACAGATTGACCAATATGATGAACTGGGCACAGTGAGGTTGTGAAAATGTATCTGAAGGGTCAAAATAATAATTACAATATTACAGACAAGGTACCAAAAATTTTTAAAAAGCGGGGGAGTAAGTTAGTTAATAGAAAAGACAGACAAACGGTTACTTGTTTATGTTTATAATAAAGTATCTGAAATATGGAGGTAAGACCCAGGAAGAGACATTTTAGAGTGATACACAAGCACTTGCTTTCTGTTCTTTCATCTGAAGGGAATACTTGTCCCTGGCGTTAAATGTGGAACAGAAAGAAATGATCTGGGGGGGGGGGGTTAGTAGGCTTGTGTTGGAACTGGACTATTTTCCACCTGCTGTAGCTTTCTTTAAAATGGCTCTTTTAAAAATGAATCCAGTAGGTTCTTTATGAACCAAGAAATAATTGTTCTTCTAAATTAGCTAATAATTATCTTCCTTGTCATTTGAAGAACTCAGAGGATTAGCAAAAACTACTAATTCCAGCATGGCATCTCTTCTGAAAGCATGAGTCTCAGCTGTTTTGTGCTAGCTAGAAACTTGTTCTCTTTGGAGGAAGATTTAATTTAGCTTTTGGCTGTGGGTTGGTTAGTGGTTTTTAAGTGTCCACAACCAATGTTCCCATGTTTCACCAAGAAAAGAAGGTGTTTTCTACATTTTCATTTTAAAATAATAACCAATTTGACAGACCAAATGGTGCATACATAGGCCTAGTCCTCACTATACCCCCTCCCCATACGCCTGTTGATCTAAAATACGCAACTTTGAAGTTGACATACTTAGACCTAATTACGGCTCTGTCTTCCATGCAATTAGGCTGGAGTGTGATGCTCTCCTATTGGCTCAGCCTACTCTTCTCATCCTGGTGGAGTACTGGAGTTGATGAGAGATTGCTCAGAGGTTGATTTATTGTATCTAAACAGACATGATAAATTGACCTCCAATGAATTGATCGCTGCAGTATTGATCCACCATGTAGAGGAAACAAGCAAGCCCTTACTGAAGATAAGACCAAGACTACTAAAGCCCAAATATGTACACAGCCTGATTTTTATTTTTTGCCAGGTCAGTGAATTCATAATTTGTCCTGTATTTTCCTCTGATCATCTACTCAATGCCACCAGTTCTCATGGGGGATGGGGAAGGGATGTGTGAAAGATGTACACGCAAACAGAAAAGCAGTTTGTCCCAAGCCCATTTTATTTCCTTATGTTAGGGGAGCTGGGTTTTTGGATGAATAATAATAGTTTGGAGAAAGAGAAATTCAAATGACCAAGGATCAAGTGATATCGTGGGCTACTTTATTTTCATTTGTTTCTATTGGACCAGCACAAACTGGACAATCTGTTACATTGAAAATCAGTTGTTTTTAATAACAAATAGGAGTTTAGCAATGCCTCAGAAACAAATGGGAGATAAAGGCAGAGATACATGGGGCAGTTCCAGTGATTTCAATGTCAATTTCCATCAAACAAGGATATGGCTCGGAATCTAAATGTTGGGGGGAAGTCAGACTCAGAAAACCTTTTCATGAGTCAAAAGAAATCTTCATGTCAAATCTTTTTGGAAAGCAGTATTACGTCTTGACTGCTAGCAGAGAGCACTTATATTGTTTGTCAACCCTGTCTTTATCTGTTGATCCCACCACATCTATTTTTTTTTAATTACTAAACTCAGTAGGTTTCTTTTTATTTTGTTTTCTTTACTTGAACAAAATGGACCCTGCCACTCAATAACATAGAAGGATGTTTTAACAAGTTATGCCTAGTATGCATTGTAGACTGAAAGAATGTAATATTTATTTATACATGGTATACAAATTGTAATTAAAATGCTTTACATGGCTTGACAAGTTAACACGTCTTTGAGGGGGGCGTTTTTCTCTTCTTCTTTTTTTAATAAAAAACAAACAAAAAAAGCAGACCAAAAACAAAACAGTTTCACCTTCCCCTGGCCTAATTGCAGAGAAAATGTACAAAATGCTTTCTGAAAAGAGAATCGAAGAGTGTAGAGATTTTACTTCTATCTCTGACCCTTTTGTTGTAACCCACTCCCATCTCCCCACCCAGTTTGTGGTGATGATGATGAACAGACAGCAGGAAAGGACAGCAGGCTGGCAGTGTCGTTATTAATCATATTCATCTTCATCATCACTATGACCCACTCCAGAAATCTTGCATCTGACATGTACAGCTTTATTTGCAGCCGATTATAAGTAATTGTGATGCTTCTGAGGTGAATACTTGGACGTAGACATGCTACATTGATTAATAACTGACGTTTACAAAGCACCTTTTATCCCAAAGGAACCCAAAGCACTCTACAAGCTAGGCAAAGTGATACATCAACCATATATATATATATATATATATATATATATATATATACAAAATCTCTGAATCCTATCTATGAAATTCAGCCACCTCTGGGGTGAAATACCACAGAACCATCCAGCACAACAGTTAAGGACAGAAAGAATGATACCCTATTGGAAATCCTGGCAGAACATAGATAGGCAGAAATTTGGCCAGTACATTTGCAATAAAGTGCTAAAGGATTGTTAATGATCTGAACTAGGCAGGCACACTGATTTATATCTCCTGTGAAAGATGGCACCTTCAGCAAAGTTGTGCACCCTGTTATCTCCTGGGTTGTTGGTTCAGTACTGGCTTGAGAAAAGAGGGCCACCTACTCAAACGTTGGCATTGTTCTCTGTAGCACTTGGTTGTTTCTCAGTCACTCTGACCCAGTTTGCCATCTATGATTTGACAGGAGCAGAGCAGGAGGTTGTGTAAGAAAGATAACACCTTGTTCTACTATAGCACCTTTCATCACTTGATAATAACGTATGAAATTTTGGGCTACCAAGAGCAAGCTGCTGGAGAATATACAGCTTGGAGTGTATGTTCCCCATGGCAAACGCAGAAATTATTTTATGACTAAATCCAGCCATTTTTATCACGCAACAACTTGGTGTCAGAAAATGATTACAGTTTAAGTAAGGAAATTATTGTAATTCCTCAAAATGTTAATGTTTTCATTAAAAAAAGTTGAAACATTTTTCAAAGAAAATTTGAAAAAAAACCCCAGAATTTCTCATGAAAGACATCAGAAAAGTCTCAGAGGGGTAGGCACAGTGGTCTGTATCTGCAAAAACAATGAGGGCAAAAGCTTATGCCCTAATAAATCTGTTAGTCTGTTAGATGACTGTGGGTAAAACCTTGGTCTCTAAGGTGCCACAGGACGACTCATTGTTTTTTCATGAAAAACAATATTTCCAAACCAGATCTAACACTTGGGCTACGTCTAGACAGGCATGATTTTCCGAAAATGCTTTTAACGGAAAAGTTTTTCCGTTAAAAGCATTTGTGAAAAGATCTAGATTGGCACGGACGCTTTGCGAAAAGCACTTTTTGCGGAAAAGCATCCGTGCTAATCTGACACGCTTTAAGAAGAAAGCCCGATCGCCATTTTAGCCATCGGGCTTTTTGTGCAAAACAATTCTGGAGTTGTCTACACTGGCCTCTTGCGCAAAAGCATTTGCGCAACAGGCTTTTGTCCGAATGGGAGCGTCATTGTATTTGCGCAAGAAGCACTGATTTTGTACATTACAAAGTCAGTGCTCTTGCGCAAATTCAAGCAGCCAGTGTAGACAGCTGGCAAGTTTTTCTGCAAAAGCGGCTGCTTTTTCGGAAAAACTTGCCAGTCTAGACACAGCCATAGAGTGTAGATTTTTATTGAGGCAGCTATTCATGCACTGCTGTGCATCTCAAATCAGCTTTTATTTCAGATATCTTTCTTTAAATTCCCTAAGAAACACACAGATCTTTTATAAGCAGTAAGAATCTTACCATTTGTTTTGTGTAATGCAGTCTCTCTCAAACTGTGCTCCGTGGAGCCCCAGGGCTCCACAAGACATCTGCAGGGGCTCTGTGAGGTGGACAAACTGGAAACATCGATAGGTACAACACATACATTCAGTGGACCACTGGGGCTCCGCATAAATTTTTATGCATGTAATGGGCTCCGGAGCCCAAAAGTTTGAGAAGCGCTGGTGTAATGCATTGATCTAATCAAGGCATTTCTATTCTGTGCCTTATTTTTGAAGGGTATGTATATTTCAATGTGTGCCGTAGATTTGGAATTTGCCTGGTTTTTTGAAATAACTGCCTGGAAAGATCTACTCTCCATTATCAATAACAATATTTCTGGCTTCTACTGGGCTAGTGTGCTAATTACTGCCCTCTTGAAAAGAGGCTTTCAATGATGATAAGCCAGGTACGTACAATACTTTCCTTCTTGAGAGAACCTCTGAGGGTCTGTGTGCAGTGCAATTGATGGTGTGATTACAGTACATGTAGACATAGCCAAGCTTGCTTTAATCTAGCTAGATTGAAACAGATCTCAAACTGTGGGTTGTGAAATCTTTTAAATGGGGTCACCAGGGCTGGCATTAGACTCTCTAGGGCCTGGAGATGAACCCAAACCCTGAGCCACACCAGCTGGGGTTGAAGCAAAAGCCTAAGGGATTCAGTCCTGGGCACAGGGGAGCTGTCAGCCTCTGTGGGCCCCTGGGCAAGGTGGCACCGTGCTCCCAGAAGGGGCAGAGCCTCAGGTGAAAAAGGCAGGATCTGGGGCAGCCAGCTCTAAGTGCTGCCTAGAATATAGTGCACTCCCCTACCCACAGCACTTAGTGCTGCCTGGAGCATACAGCATGGTACTTTGAGGGTGACTTATACAGCCAGGAGCCCCAGGCCTCTTTGAATTGCAGGATGACAGGCCTTGGTTTCACCCTGCGTTCAGCCCTGGGTGGCGGTGCTCATTCTAGAGCCCCAGGGTTCAAGGGCTCATGCTTTGATTTTGGCTCTTCACCTGGGCAGTAGGACTCAGGCTGCTGCTTCCACCCACATGGGGTCATGTTATAGTATTTGTTGTCAGGAAGGAGTTGTGGTACAATGAAGTTGGAGTGACCAGATAGCAAGTGTGAAAATAGGGGGGGAGGTGGGGCTATCCCTAAATTATCAGGGATATCCCTAAAAAAATTGGGACATCTGGTCCCCCTAGATCAGATGCTGAGACCAGTTTGGCAGGGTGGACTTCAGGGTGAGCTACGCAACTGAGTAAGTACCAGGGTGCCTGGTAAGTACCAGGGGCTGTAGAGACTTCACTGTAGTCCACTGGTATTGGTACCCACAATAGTGAATCAAAGCTAGCTCAAGCATGCCTATACAGGCTACAGTCGGGTGAGAGTTACAAAGGGAGTTAGGCTCCCAAATCTCATTGGCAGTCAATGAGAATGAGGCTGAAAACCCCAGTCTGTTGCATTAAGGAATACCTTTGCTATTTGCTATTCCTAGGGAAGTGGCATATTATCCACAGAGCACAATGGCACTGGCTGCACAACTCATCATACAGATGGTTTACCCCTCACTATCTATTCCTGTACAGAAAGCTGTATCTACACTATAGACATCTGCCACCATATCTATGCCAGTCTTTGCAGAGGTGGAATCTCTAACCAACATAGCTGGTCCAGGAGAAGCTCTGAGAGCGGATATAGCCATACGGGCAACACTTTGCTTTTACAGTTCTAGCTTGTTTCACCAATGGGAATGCTTTTACTATATCAGGACAAAGCCATACGGGCAACACTTTGCTCCACACAGTTCCCAGTCAGTATTGAACATACAGCGGTCCCTGAGTCCGGGACATCACAGACCAATGAGAAGCACCAGGACTAGGTAATTGTGCTAATTACTTGTGGGAATTTAAATTGAAGCCTGGAGTTTTGCAACAAAAGGTCACTGGATCCAACTACTTCAGCTGTGGCAGAGACACTGCTGAGGGGAGCACCAATAAACAACACATTCCCAGCTTTTATTTTTCCTTCTTCTTAATCGTCCTCTTTATTTGCCACTTGATGGAGTGACAAAGTAGCAACACTGGAATAGAGCGCTTGGCTGGAGCATGCAACACATCCATTCTCTTGGAGCAAACAGGACATTATTTTTCCAGCCTCAGCAGCATCAGAATGTTTTATGACAACCTCGCACAGTCACTGCTAGCTGCTCTTAGCTCATGAGTTCTCAGCCTGTGGGGAATAGTGACTCTGCTTCAAATGAGATGTACAGGGAACAAAGGGGCCTGGACGCATGTCTGCTTTTATAGGGAGTCATGGCATGGAACGGGTTAAGAACCTCTGGTTTAGCTTCTGGAGCATAAGCATAATCAGTAAATCAAAGGCATAAAATTCACTTCAGGCACCTATTTAATCATAGAATACTAGAACTGGAAGGGACCCTGAGAGGTCATCGAATCCAGTCCCCTGCCCTCACGGCAGGACCAAGCACCATCTAGATCAGCCCTGACAGATGTTTGTCTAACCTGCTCTTAAATATCTCCAGTGATGGAGATTCCACAACCCTCCTCCCTAGGCAGATTCCTCCCTAGGCAATTTATTCCAATGTTTAACCACTCTGACAGTTAGAAAGTTTTTTCTAATGTCCAACCTAAACCTCCTTTGCTGCAATTTAATCCCATTGCCTCTTGACCTATTATCAAAGGCCAAGGAGAACAACTTTTCACTCTCCTCCTTGTGACACCCCTTTAGGTACTTGAAAGCTGCTATCATATCCCCCCTCAGAGTATATCTAGACTACACGCTTCTTTTGAAAGAAGCTTTTCAAAATAATCTTTCAACAAAAGGCATTCATCCTTGTAAAATGAGGTTTACTGCTGTTGAAAAGACCCCTGCATTCTTTTGATGTAATTTTGAAAGAACACGGTGACAGTCTAGACACAAGTGAAGTTTTTTTTAAATAAAGGCCTCTTTAAAAAAAAAAAAAAAACTGTTGTCTAGACATAGCCTCAGTCTTCTCTTTTCCATTTTTAAAAGTGTCCCCAATAGCACTTTTAGGGCCTGATCCTCTGTTGGCAATAGTCAGTGTAGTTCCTTTGTTGAAATTACTTGTATGAATAACAGTGTTATGTTAATTGACTCTAGATGGGGAGCTGGACCTTTGTTTATAAATCTGCACAGAATCCATGGGAGTTGTGGGTGCAAAAGGCTGACAGCCCCTCTGAATGCTATAAGCTACTGCCATGTACACAAGGGCAATTTATCAGCACAGTATCCCTGCCCAATTCTGCTGTTACAAATGTTCAAGGGAGGAAGCACCTCAGCACCTGAGTCCTGGTAACACAAGAGTTAAAAGCTGAGATGACTGTGGGCAAACTTCAGTCTAGCTGGTATAATGCAGGCCTGGAGCAAACCCCTGTCATGCTGTTATTGGAAACAGTCACAACAGGGCTGCCTCTTTCCAAATCCTCCAGCCAGATGCAGGATTCTCTCCCCGGAGAGACACCTCCCAGAACCAAGGGTCACATCCCTATCTCCTTGTAACCCTCTCATTCCTGTGTGGACCATGACTTCTACTGTTGGCTTCACACCCAGAGCCAGACACTGCTCTTCACAGCCACTGCCACTAGTTTAGCATTTGACTTCAAGTCCACCCACAGTTACCAGACAATAATGTGTGAATCCTTGTGATTTCAAGGGTCTAATCCTGTTCCCATTGTACTCAGTGGGAGCTTTTCCATGGACATAATGGGGAATGAGAGACTCAGCAAGGGTCAGATTCAAAACTCAGTAAAAGCAATAGGAATCTGCCCCATGACTTCAATTGGCTTATTAGCCAATCCTGCTAATAATCCCTTTTTCATAGATGAGAAGGTGGGTGCTGAGAGTCCTGAGCTCCCATTGAAGTTACTGTGAGTTAATGGCACCCAGCCTTTTGCAGAATTAGACTTCTCAGTAGTCCTCACTTGTGTATGGACAGTCTCATTAAAATCAAGGGGCTGTTCATGTGAGTCAGAGAGGTAGGATATGCCCCTGAGCCTACCATGCAATAAAGAGGCTGTGATGGCTTTGGGGAGTTTTGTCTCTTCTCTAAGGCTACGTCTAGACTACATCCCTTTTTTGTAAAAGGGATGTAAATTAGATGTATCGCAATTGCTAATGAAGCGGTGATTTAAATCTCCCGGCTTCATTAGCATATAATGTCGCCAAGACGGAACTTTGTCGAAAAAGCGCCAGTCAGACGCTGATCTTGCGGAAATAAAGCCTTTCCGAAAGATCCCTTATCCCTTATTTCAAGAGGATAAGGGATCTTTCGGAAAAGGCTTTATTTTCCGCAAGATCAGCGTCTAGACTGGCGCTTTTTCCGACAAAGCTCCGTGCGGAAAAAGCGGCAGTTAGCTTTTTATGCTAATGGAGCGAGGGAGATTTAAATCCCCACTTCATTAGCAATTGCCATACGTCTAATTTACATCCCTTTTATGAAAAAGGGATGTAGTCTAGACGTAGCCTAAGGGACCCTGCTCTTTGCCAGTCAAGGTGGCTCTTAGATTTTAGAGTCAGAAGGGACAACTAATCTGATGATTTAGTCTGGCCTGCATAAAATAGGTCACAGAATTTGACTCAGCGCTTCCTATATCATGCCCAGTATCTTGTGGCTGTCCCAGAGTGTCTCTGTGGTATCTATCAGGAGGGAAAACTTTATTAAAAGAGCAGGGTTGAGAAGAAAAAAAAAAAAAGAAAGAGCAGCCTTGCCATCACGTCCCATTTTTCTCTCACAGTGGCACATCGGGCTTTAGAGACTGATGCAGATGCTGAAATTTTTCAATTTATCTTCTGCTGACCAAAAACTCCATCAAAAGCCATTTCTGTCAGAGCAGCGTAAATGCTCATCTCGGCAGGGAGGAAAACTGCCAGGCTGTGAAATATCATTTATCTGAGAAATTCACATTGGGTCAAATGTTGCAATTTACATTTCTGAAGCTTTGCCACTCGGCAGTTCCGAGGGTGCTTGGATCGGGCGGGGACTGCTGCTCTGAGTGCTACCTTTGGCAACATGCCTGGCTCCCCAGACAAGGAAATCTATAAGTGCAAGGGGCTTGTGGCTGCAAAGATAGCATATGCTGTGAGGTACATTTTCCTTCAGGGCGCTAGGATGAAATTCATTAATAATAATTTGCACTTACAGGAAAGAAAGAGTCTTTCATCGGAAGTGTTTGCTGATTTACAAGCATAGCTCTTTCAGTGGGGGTAGTGACACAGACTCGTAGGACTAGAATGGACCTCGAGAGAACATTTAGGCTGGACCCCTGCATTTACAGCAGGGTTCGATATTTTTTAGACCAGAAGCGGGGAACCATTTTTGGTCTGGGACCTCTGACCCACAGAAAAATAAGTCACAAGTGAGAAGCTAAAACAACAACAACAATACTCACCTCATTCACACTCAGCTCGGAGTGCTAGGCCCATGCTGGGGGACACTAAGGTTCAGAGACTTGCCAAGGTGATGGGGCACGATTGCTGGCTTGCCCCACTGCTGGGAGAAATCCCAAGCCTTTTCAGAGCCCACATCAAAGTAAACCAGGGGGCAGATCTTGCCTGTAAACTGTAGGTTCCCCATCCCTGATTTAGATCATCCCTGTCAAAGGTTTATCTAATCTCACATGAGTAAGGTAGGCAGGATTTGGCTTATTATCCCCACGTCTGCAATGGAAGGTAGGGATTAATACAACCCGTATCTAGTGTAACCCTTCTGCCGGGTAGGCCTGGCAGTAACCAGGGCTGGGTTCAATATCTTGGGGTCCATCTCACATAGAACCGGCTCGAGCCCCCACCCAGTAATCTGGGAAATTCACACACCCCTGGGCGCCTCTGAGAGGCAATGCTTCCCACCTGCAAGCACTGAGTCTGAGTGTAGGAAAGAAACATTTAATGAAACAGAGAGAAGTCATACAGAATTAACTTGGGGAAAACACCACAAACAGAGTTCATAACCCAAACATGAGCCAAGCCCCCCCCCCAGCCAAGAATCACCTGAAGTCCAAAGAGTCCAACACCCCAAACGTGTCTGTCCCTGGTCCGTGCCACCCAGAGTCCCAAAGTTCACCCGCAGGGTTTCACCTCCCAACCTGGGTAGAAATGGGGGTGGGAGGATAGATAGGGGGCACCTTATACGAAACTCCGCCATGCTCCACCAGCTGTCTCGTCCCACGCCACTGGACGCTCCGCTGGGCACCTGCTGCCGCTTCTCGCCTGCTGCCGCCGCTAGTTGCCGCTCCTTGCCTGCCGCCGCTCCATGCCACGCCGCCGCTCCTACCGGCCACATTATGCCACCAGCCAGTGATTCCCACCAGCCACTCTGCTGGTCGCTGCCACTTCACTGGCTGCAATAGGTCTGGCTCTCAGTGATTTCAACTCTTTAGCCACCAGCTGGACTGGCAAATGAATCCCGCTTTCACTGAACTAGCAAAAGACAAGACTCCCCAAGGAGTCTGCTTTAGGTCTGTCCTTAAAACAAAGGAGAAAAGGTGCAGGCTGGGCCAATCTTACAGCTCACACCTGGCAGGTGTGAGGCACACTGACTCAAGCCCTTTAACCCTCCCCCCCAGCTCAGTTCACTCAACTCTGGAAGGGGGGAGGCTTGTTCCTCCAAGACCTCTTGCCATTATGGTGGTGTGTCTCCTGCAAGCACTGGTGGCATGTTTTACAGTTCCCACATTTAGGGGTAGCATGATTAGTGACCCCCCACAACAGTCCCAAATCATTTACAATTCTCCACATTCCATTTCAACACTGACCCTCCATCAGCCATAGCTGAATGGGATTTACATAGCCACACCTCGTATTCTCTCCTGAGCTGTATTTACATATCAACAGTTAACAGTTAATTACCTTGCAGAGCTAAACAATTGGGCTGCGTCTAGACTGGCAAGATTTTGCGCAAAAGCGGCCACTTTTGCGGAAAAACTTGCCAGCTGTCTACACTGGCCGCTTGAATTTGCTCAAGAACACTGACGATCTAATGTATGATTGTCCGTGTTCTTGCGCAAATACTATGCTGTTCCCGTTCGGGAAAAAGCCCTCTTGCACAAATGCTTTTGCTCAAGAGGGCCAGTGTAGACAACCCAGAATTGTTTTGCGCAAAAAAGCCCCAATGGCTAAAATGGCGATCGGGGCCTTTTTGTGCAAAAGCGCGTCTAGATTGGCCACGGATGCTTTTGCGCAAAAGCATCCGGCCAATCTAGATAAAGCTCTTTCATAAATGCTTTTAACGGAAAAACTTTTCCGTTAAAAGCATTTGCGGAAAATCATGCCAGTCTAGATGTAGCCTTGTAGCGGGCACACCCACCCCTCCTTTTAGCTGGCTGATAGCAAGCAGCAGTTCAGCCCCTGCTTACACTAGGAAGTAACATGTTGAGCTCACCCTTTAATACTGTTGAGAGTGACTCAGCTGTACCAGTGCCAAGTTTGGCCTATTTCCCCAGCTGAAGGCAGAGTCTAGTCAATGAACAAGGAGCCAGGCCCTCAGAGCTGGGCCTTCTGGGAGAGGAAAGGTGGCATGCTGCTGAGTATGCGCTGATATGGAAGGAAGAATAAGGCTGGATGGAGCCGTCTACCAGGGAGAAGACACAGCAGCAGGGAAAGAGGAGGGGGCAGCAGGAGGGCCTGCTGAAAGCTGGAGGAGTCTGGAGTGGGAAGGCTGTTCAGAGCTGGGATCCAGGGACTGGGACCCAAAGTACACTTTAAAGAATGAGAAGCCATCCAGGTCTGCTGGTCCTGTAGGAAGAGGAAATGAGTGAGACTTTTGGGGGTTTTGGCTCTTGGGGCAGATCAACCAACTCTATATGGGTCTTAGGGCCACGGCTGGCCCACAATGTTTTGGCACCTGAGGTGGGGAGCTCAAATGACTCCCTCATATGCACTTATGCACCAGCAGCAGCCACAATTTTCTACACTCTGGGTCCTACTGGTGCCCCACCATGGCACCTGAGGCAGCTGTCTCAGTTCACCTCATGGTAAGGCCAGCCCTGCTTAGGGCATAGAATAGGGTGACTGAGGTTCCCCCTACACTGCCCCATGGTGAGGCAAAGTAATGACACTGGTGTCACAGAGAGGAAAAAGGGACAGCTGTGTGACTGGCATGGCTCCAAGAGGGAAGACAGGTGTCTGTTGGACTTTGGCTTCCTCAGAGGAAGGAGTGGATGCTTGGCACTTAGCTGGAGACCAAATCTGCTCAGCATGGTATGGGAAGCAAGTCATCATAGTGACTGCTGAGGCCTGAGAGAATGCAGGCCATATGTTACTCCCAGGTAGATGGTAGGTGGAGCCCAAGGCCTGGTCTACACTACAGGAGAAAGTTGAACTAAGATACTCAACTCTAGCTATGTGACTAACATAGCTGGAGCCAGCCGGGATGTACCCACTGTGGGGGTTGGTGGGAGAAACTTAGTCTTCTCAATCTGATGGTGTACCAGAGTTGAAAGGAATGCAATAAGCAGTCGATTTAATGGCTTTTTACTAGACCCACTAAATCAACCCTGGGTAATCGATTCCAGCAGTGTCAACCTCCTAATAATTGTAGACAAGGCCTAAGAAGCAGGCAGGAGAGTTGAGAGCTTCACGAAAGAGGTTAATGTTAAATATTAAATTGTACCCAGAGGCAAGGATCTGGGGTGTTCTCAAGCAACTGGCTGACCAACCTCCTGGACCAGAGGGGGTGACTGGCCATGTAGGCCATGAAGCTAAAGCACACAATGATTAAGGCAAGATTCTGCTTGATTGCACTAGTGGAAATCCAGATGAACTGAAATGCAGACCCTTTATATGGCAAGTATTCAAGTTCAGAAATGGGGCTAAAACCAACAGGAGCTCCCTTGCCTAGCTGCTGGAAGGCCATGGAGATTCATGGGAGTAGCAGAGAGCCTAACTGGAATCTGTGACATTGTATTCCATTGCTCTGATGGCTGCCATTCAAGGTCCCTTTTCATACCAGTGAGAAGTATCATGAAGTGAGGCTGGGCGCAGGAAAGTACCACAGGTGAGCAGCTCATAGTGAACTGTGTCAAAAGCAGGCCTGGGGATCTGTGGAGGCTGAACACAATACAGAGGACTTGTCCTGAGTTTATAAAAGAACCAAGATCTGTGTATTCTTTGTCCACTGCTCAACATGGGTTCTTTGTACAGGCTGTGTTCCAAAGCCAGCTAAGGTCATAAAAGTTTTCTTGTGGATTTCAATGGGCTTTGGATCAGGTCCTTAGAAAAATGGTTGCATTTTTCATTGACGAAGGATTTTTTTAAAAAATAAAAATACCTGGAAGGAAATATTACCCCAAAGAAAATCACTTTGCTGTGGTGCACACCTGCCATTGGTCCAGTAATATATCATGACACAAGGTGTTAGAAGCAGAAGAAAAAAGAAGTCAGCCAACACACACAGAGCTTATTACAAATCTTAAGGCTGGATTGGCATTGATTGTGACTCTAATGACGGTTCAAATGGCGTGGAGCTGGAATAGCCCAACACTCTTGCAGTGACTTTACTGAAAAAAAGAAGATTGGCATGATAACAAATTAGCTGGGAAGATAAATCTGTTGAGAGTCCGAGGAAAAAAACCTTTAATATGGCAAAGCGACCGGGAGAAATATTTAACAAGAAACTCAAACTCCCTTCCACCAGAAGGGATGGCTACATGCATTTGATCAGCCTCAAAGTACATTCTATTGGAAACAGAGAAATCCCAGGGGCTAAATTTGAATGGCCTAATCAATACATGTGAATGAAACTAGAACACTAAACCAATCTGAATAGTAGAACCTGTTATGTCATTACGTGAGTAACTGGAAAATGCTCCCAATGCGAGGAGTAAAGGGATGGGTTAGAAGCATTATTGAATGGTTGGATATTTTTTGAATAAGATGCCAAGGCCAGAGTGAAGAAACTGCTTAATCAGCTTTGCCTCTTTAGGCAACTTCTGTATATTCTTCTAAGATGTCAAGGTTTTTAATAAGCAACAAAAAAAAAAACCCTTCAATATTTCCCTGAGAAGCTGCCTAAACTAAAGCAAGATAAGTTCCAAATGTCACCACTTATTTCTCACTGTGGAAAGTGCATCTGCACTGAGCGTCTGTTAACACTATTCATGCCAGCACACATTGACTCAGCAGCAAGCAGCTGTTAGTACTTGCCTCACAGCTGCACTCTGTGAAATGTGCCTTGATGAACAGGTTTTCACTGGGCAGGCACAGTAATATTCAAGCCTCCAAAAATCACAATAACACTGCCAGGGACTGTGCTGGTGTAAGACCCATCGCTAAGCCCAACTGAAAGTATATGTGATACAATCTTGTGGGGCCAGCTGGTGTAAAGCAGTGTAGCTTCACTGACTTCAATGGAGCTGCAATGATTTTCTCCAGCTGAGGATCTGGCCCATGATAGATAGCACCTGTCAGAGGGCACCCTCTATGCAAAGAGGAAGCTTCTTCTGAAAGGGGCAGAGCCAGTCTCATGTCTTGAAGCCACATAGTGTCCCTAGGCAGTGGAATTGCTGCAAGCAGCGGAACTGGATGTGAGAAAGGTCACAACAGGATAATTCATTCCCTGAAGAGCTGTCCTCCATGTATTTTCTGGGGCAGCAGCAAGCTGATTGTGAAGCACTAAGGAAACCCAGGGGTTGGCAACAGATGCTGTGGATCTTCCTCACCCTGGCAAGGTGTAAGGAGTGGTGGGGGAAAATTAGGCTGGGGCAGCAACCAAGCAGCTGCTTACATGACTTGGGGGAGAAATCCTCTTCCCCAGGCCCTTGCACATCTCTGCCAGGCTCTCACTGTGATGGGTTCAATCACAGGGGTCTTGAGACTGCATGCTAGTCATGCCACTAAACCCCACCCCTTTGGGGCACACCACCACCCTGTACTACTGGGCCACAGGCGCTGATCTCCCCCAGCCAAGACAGAGAGTTGGGGTCACAGCCCCCCCTGCAGGGCAACACTGACACTGAACCAGCTCAGCTCTAGGTGGGCTCAACTATAAGGCCATTAACAGTGTAACCACCACTGGGTGGATTTGAATCCGGGACTTCTGGAGCTTAATATAGGAGCCTCTATAGCTTGAGCTATAAAGCCAGCTAGCTCTCAGCTTAGACTGTATAGCTCCCTTGCTCTTATCTCTCACTCTAATTGGTGTAAGTGCCACTACAGTGAACCACACAGGGACTACTGAAGGCTTCTTGTGCAAGAACTGTTTTGCAGGAGAGAGCTTCCGCAAAAAGTTCTTGCGTAAAAGCGTGTCCACACTGCATGGACGCTCTTGCGCAAAAAAGGCCACCCGGAACCATTTCAGGCAGGGCAAAAGGTCACCAGTTGCTTCCGAGTGCTGGTGCCAGAGCCCTGCAGAAAGCTGTTAGCAGTGCCTGCTGTGGTTGCTAACAGTGCCTGTGCTTCTTTGGATGCCACAGCTTTTCCATTTTGTGCCATGGAGCCAGAGATGGCCCCGGGCATGTCCTGGCCCCATACGGCCATGCTGCACAGTGCCATACTGCGCCTGCATGAACTTGACTCCGAGCTCAGTGTGGAGTCTCTCTGGATATAGTGGCTGCACTGTGGCAACTGCAGCCCACCGTGGAGAGGTGGTTCTGGAGGTTGGACACCACTTCTGACTGGTGGGACCAGCTAGTGATGGAGTGGTGGGACAACCAGCAGTGGCTCCACAACTTCTGCATGAGGAAGGAGACGTTCCTGGAGCTGCCCCTGGCCTCCGGAGACAAGACACCCACCTGTGGCCTGCCATCCCCCTGGAGAAGAGGGACACCATCGCCCTCTGGAAGCTCACCACCCTGGACAGCTATCGATTGGTGGGCAACCAGTTTGGCGTGGGCAAGTTCACCGTCAGGGCCCTCCTCATGCAGGTAAGGCCCTCTGGGGCTGCAGTCCCTGCACAGGAGGAGGAAAGAGTCCTGGCTGGGGGGGGAGTGGAGTGGGGGTGGGAGGAAGCCCCGTCCCCTGGGGGAGTTGAGCCATCCCGCCCTCACACAACCCTGCGCCTGGGGGGGCAGCATTATGGGGGGACTCCAGAGGTGTTTGGGGGGAGAGGGCATTGGAGGGGGGCAGGCACCACCCAAGGGCTCACGTACACCCCCTCTCTCGCATTCTCTGGTGTTTTCTGTGTTTCTCTGTGTCCGTCTGCAGGTGGTGAGGGCCATCAACTCCATCCTGCTGCAGAGGGTCATCCGTCTGCAAGACCTGAATGTGACCATGGCTGCATTTGCTGCTCTGGCGTTCCCCAATTGTGGGGAAGCCATCGATGGGACTCACATCCCCATCTGAGCACCAGACCATTGAGCGGCCTGCTTCATCAATCACAAGGGCTACTTTTCAATGGTGCTGCAGGCCTTGGTCAACCACTGGGGACACTTCACAGACATTTTTGTGGGGTGGTCCGGCAGGGCACACAACGCCTGCATCTTTCAAAACTCCAGCTTGTTCCTTAGGCTGAAGGTGGGCACATTTGTCTCCCTCTGGGAATTTGTGGTTGGGGATGTGCAGATGCCACTGTGCATCCTGGGGGATGTGGCTTACCCCCTCATGGTGTGACTCATGAAGCCCTACACTGGACACCTGGACCCCAGCAGGGAACAATTTAATGTCCACCTGAACCGGGCCAGGAATCAGGTCGAGTGCGCCTTCGGCCATCTCAAGGCGTGCTTCCATTGCCTTCTCACCCACCTCAACATGGGGGAGCACAACATCCCCGAAGTGATTGCGGCATGTTGTGTCCTCCACAACATTGTGGAGAGAAAGGGAGAGGCCTTCCTCCCAGGGTGGGGGCAGATGCCGGCCACAAGGACTGTGCATTCAAGCAACCCCGGACAGCTGCCATCTGGCAGGCCCAGAAGGCTGGGGTGTGCATCCTGGAGGCCCTGAGGGAGAGGTTCTTGCAAGCACCCCAGTAACTGTCCCCAGGGTGTCCTGCCAAGGGTCTCCTGCCTTGTGGCCCCATCCCTTCCCCTTCAACCCGTCCCTTCTCCCCTCCCCTGACTTCCCAATAAACAATTTTTTTTGCAAACAAAAATAAACTGTTTTTCTTGAACATCAACAAAAGGTGGGTGGGGGAAGGGGCTGTAAACTGGGAGGGGGACTCATGACTATGAGGGGTGGCTGCTTGTGTCCACTTTGGGTGCGGGGCCTTGTCGGGGTTGTGTGGGGGTGGGTGCAGGGAGCACAGGAAGGTGGCCAGGATAGGGGCAGGAGGAGGGGGCCTGGGCATAGGAGGGGGGCAAAAGGAGGGGAGCCAGGTGGAGCAGCATGGGCCATGTGTGCCGCCATGCTGGCCATTATATTGCACATGCAGTCACATCGCTCCAGGTACTGTCCCCAGGCATGTTGCTGCCACTCGAGGTCAGAGCGGACATTGTGGGCCAGCATCTGCTCCATCCTCTCTATGGCAGTGACATGGCACCGCATGAGCTGATGCCAGACCCTAGTGTGTCTTCGTGGTCTGTGGGCTGTGGTAGGTGGCAGCGGTGGACTGGCTGGCCCCTCACTCCTGGCTGGTCCAGCTGTGGAGAACTCACAAGAGGGAAAGGCGGTCAGTCATGCCTGCAGACACTGTCCCTGAGGCCGTGCCCTCTTCCATGAGTAGTGACCAATAGTCTGCTGCCCAGAGGACCAGGCTGCCTGCTTCCCCTATCTACCCTACAGAGAAGCAGCCCAGGGAAGTGTCTGGCCACAGTGGGATTCCCTCAGGGGCGTCAGAGGAGCCGGGAGCAGCCTGGGGCTCCCTGGGGGCTGCACACACAGGGGCGGCTTGCAGCGCTTTCTACAGGTGCAGCTGCTGTCTCGCATGGGCAGGCATGGCTGCGTACTGTGTGTGGCGTTCCTCAGTGTGTGGGGTTGGGCCTGAGCCCTTGTGGCTAGCCTGCTTCCAGCCGGCATCTCCCCTCCCACTCCCGTAGCAGGACGTGTGGCCAGCAGGATCCCAGGTGTGCTCAGGGACTGCCTGCTGCGTCCACGTGCCGCACAGTAATGCTGCACGAGGTTGTACATGCATGGACCACAGCACAGGTGTCCAGCCGGAGCAGCCCAAGTGACACTCAACCCCCCACTCCCTATGCACCCACCTCCCCCACCCTCTGAAGTGAGTGCCGAAGAGACCACTCACCTGAGGATCCCTCCCAGGCATCTGAGGAGTCCTGGGAGATATCCTGGCTTCCGGGCATTGGCTCCAAAGACAGGATCACTGTGCCTCTCTGCTCCTCTGGCTCCTCCTTCATTTCGAGGGCCAGCTGGCCTTCTCCCTCCTGCTCTGGCTCCGGCTTCCGGCTGGCTCACTACAGGGGTCTGCAGCCCAGAGTCCACCAGAGTGAATGGGGATTCATCCCCTACATCCCTGAGGATGGCATGGAGCTCCCTGAAATAGGGGCAGATGTGGGGACCTACCCCCAAGAACTTGCTGGCACGGAAGTATGCCAGCCTCAGTTCTTTAACCTTACTCCAGACCTGTTCATAGGTCCAGAGTGGGTGTCCACACTCGGCCAAGGCCTGCATCATCCGGCCAAAGATCTCTGCATTTCTCCTCTGGGCCCGGTGATCCTGCAAGGCCTCTTCCTGTCCGCACAGCTCCAGGAGGGCCTTGGCCTCCGGACCAGACCAGGAGGGTGCGCGCCTCTTGGTGCCCCTAGGTGGGTCCTGTGACCCCTGGGGTTGCTCCTGTTGAAGGCTAGGAGGATTGTAGAAGGCCTCAGGGGCAGACATGCCTCATCCTGGCTGTGGCAGGGAGAGCCGCATAGTGAGGTGCTGCTGTCTGGGGTCAGCTTCCTTCCACGAGGCTTATCCAGGGGGCCTGCACTTTTAAGGAGGGGGTCACCAGGGACTATAGAGCTGTGATGAGGTGTATGGAGTGTCCACCAGAACACATGTGCTTTTTCCAGGAGGCCAGATCTTGTGCAAAAACTCCCTCTTGCCCGTCCACACACATCTTTTTGCTCAAGAACTCTTGCACAAAAAGGCTTATTCTTCATAGAAAGAGGAATAACTCGTGTGTAAAAAGCCCTGTCTTCTGACGATCTACTGTACTTTTTCTTGTGCAAAAATGCGCTTGTAGGGTACGTCTAGACGGGCATGATTTTCCGCAAATGCTTTTAAGGGAAAACTTTTTCTGTTAAAAGCATTTGCGGAAAGAGAGTCTAGATTGGCACGGACGCTTTTGCGCAAAAGCACTTTTTGTGGAAAAGCGTCCGTGCCAGTCTAAACGCAGTTTTATAAGAAGAAAGCCCCGATCGCCATTTTCGCCATCGGGGCCTTTTTGTGCAAAACAATTCTGGGTTGTCTACACTGGCCCTCTTGCGCAAAAAGCATTTGTGCAAGAGGGCTTTTGCCTGAATGGGAGCATCATTTTATTTGCGCAAGAAGCACTGATTTTGTACATTACAAAGTCAGTGCTCTTGTGCAAAGTCAAGCGGCAAGTGTAGACAGCTGGCAAGGTGTGTAACTCCATCTATGAAAATAATGTAGCTGGAGCCAGCTTACTTTAAGCCAAGCTTGGTGCCATCTTCACAGAGGGAGGTCGACAGGAGCAAATGCGCTGGTTGGCTTCCCTTACTCCTCACTACGGCCAGGAATACTGGTGCTGACTGGGGCTCCTCTCAGCATTCAATTTAGCAGGTCTTAACTAGACCCGCTATATTGAACGCCAGAAGATCACTCTCGGGCATGGCAGGGCATGTGAAGACATGGGCTGAGAAGAGCTTTTCTTGCAGCTGAAAAAGCAGGAATGGGCTGAGCAAAGCATTAAATTCCCATTTATTACACAGAACTCTTTATGATATCCATCCTCCTTTGCTTCCCAGTTTGGAAACCAAATAACTGCCCACTTGCATGTCCCCAAAACACACACCCACACTCGGCAGCAGTAGGCATCATTTGAGGGAAATTGCTCCACTTGTTTTGAAATGATCCTAAGCTGAATTTCAATGCTGAAAATAAGTTGTCAGCAAAGATTCAGCAGCAAAAGAAGAGAGGCTGATTATGATGCAAATTACCAAGTAACGCTCATCCCTGACGGCTTGTCCTGGACACATTGGTACTGATTTTTCTACATCTATTTGTAGTGGGGGAGTGTAAATGGAAAACATACAAAAATGGAATGGCTGATTGATTATTCTGATGTAGGATGGTAATAATCTGCCAGCTATCAGAGTTATGTACGATATGCCTCATTCTTTGCCAAGGTTCAGTGCTGCTCATGTTTGTTCCCAGTTAATGCCACACTTGGTTGAAGGCGCAGATCCTACATTAGATGGAAATACCACCTGGGTAGCACTGAAGAAATCTTTCTGAAAAATTGACACTTTTAGCGTTAATGAATAATTAACTGGCTTCTTTATTTATTTATTAAAACCAAAGTTGGATCCTCAGTTAAATTCTGTCCCTTTGTATCATTCTGATGGCTCAGTGCAGTCAGGAAGCTGATTCAACTAGCAACCAGAGAATTTCCCTTATGTAAAAGTGAGGGATGCCAGAGCAGTCTCCAGCAGAGGGGGTAGGATCATGATGAAGAGGTTTGGCCATGCAGCTCTGTATTCTGGCGGTAGGATAGCCCCATGGAGAACTTGGCAGCTGGCATAATTTAGAGCAGCCTTCAGGAGGCAACCACTTGCAATAGGTTGCAAACAGCTGCTAGGCTGAAATTTGATCGTGCAGCGTTTTCAGCAGATACTCATGAATAACAAATCACGATCCAGGTATGAATGCTTCACAAACAGAAAAGAAGGCCAGATTTTTGCATAGTGATATTCCAACTGGCTCTGTTCGGATTGACACAGAGCTGAAAGGGGAGCTTTCTCCAGGGCTTCACATAACACATATACTGCTTGAGCATGCAGCTGGATAAAAAAATCCCCATTCTGCAGTTGGCCACTATCAAACATTTACTAATTCATTTATAAATAAATTTTATAAATGGGGGGGGGGGGGGGGATAGCTCAGTGGTTTGAGCATTGGCCTGCTAAACCCACAGTTGTGAGTTCAATCCTTGTGGGGGCCATTTGGGGCAAAAAATTTGTTGGGGATGGTACTTGGTCCTGCTGTGAAGGCAGGGGACTGGACTTGATGACCTTTCAAGGTCCCTTCCAGTTCTAGGAGATAGGCAATCTCCATTAATTTAATTTATAAAAAAATCCCCATTCTGCAGTTGGCCACTATCAAACATTTACTAATTCATTTGTTATTTTGTATTTGTTTCTTCTCTCCCTCTCCCCAACCTGATGAATAGTTACCAGCTATCTTCCTGTGGTTGCTGATTATGAACAATGTCAGCAGGCTAAAGAACCACTGGCACAAGTTCATGTCTTTGGTGAATTCCCATAAGTGTCTGGTGGAAAGCAGCCATGTTTTCCATCCATGTATGGATTTTTTTCATCCATGTATGGAATACATTTTATGTGCACTGAGGCATGCACAAATGTGCACCACCAGTAGAAAGAAAACCTAGCTGTGAGTGCCCTGCTAATCAGCTGGGCAGCATTTGAATCCCTCCTGAGTGGCTGCAGAAGCGCACAGCTTACGGGGAACGCTGGTGAGCAGGGAAAATTGCTTACTCTTTTGCAGACACTAAGGAATGAGATTGAGATGCCAGGGGAAAGAGGATCAAAAATTTGCTATAAACCAAAATGGGAGGGAAGGGAGAATAGCTCCCTTATTTTTTGTGTGTGAGATGTGCATATCACTTCCTTGTTTGTTCATGTATCTCTAGATTCTTTCTGCTTAGGTAGCCAGAGTAACACCCATCCTGGAGCAGGGAGAGCGCTCACCACAATGGGCAAAGCCTGCAACTCTAGTATAACCCAGGGCTGCCTATTGGTCTAATGGCTTCAAAAAAAAGGCTTTGTTCTCATTTACTCCTGGCTACAGCATCTCAAGCCTCCTCTCTCCTGCAAGCATTGCCTCAAAGCTGTAACATCTACCCCATCTTCAGAACACTTGGCTGTTCCTGCAGCTCCAATGCTCCATCTAGCTGACATAGCATAGAGATTGCTGTGGGAGCCTTCCACAGCTGAGAACCCAGAGAGCAGAACTAGTCATGTCTCACTGTTGCTGCTGTTTTCATCCTGCAGAGCACTGGCTTTGTCTCTCTCTACTTTTAAAAAAATACCCCTCCCTTTTCTAAAGTGCCCTTCTCCTGCAAAAGCTGCCAAAGCATGTAACTGCTCTGGGAGGCACAGTGTGATTGACACGTGTTGTGTGGCAGAAAAGGGACACAGGAGAGCTGCTTCCCAAAGCCCTTCAAAGATCATGGACAATCATGACACAGTCCCACCCTACCCCCGTAGCACCTCCCCATGCATACCTAGATATTAAGTACACCTGCCCCTATGTGCAGTGGGTATGTGCCTAACACACACACCCCGACACCCAGGGTATAAATTCTTACTCCTGCAGAAAGTGCCCTGGGATAGCTAATGATTGTGCAGAAAAGACAGAGCTTTAGCTGTAATCGTTGTCTTCAAGTCCCCCAGTATGAGTACAACAGGGGCTGGACAGAAGATTTACCAAGAGGGCTGAGGCACATCAAACAAGATTCACTGGCCGACCTTTGGCAAGTCATTTAACCAAAAGCCTCCCTTCATTGTGGGTGTCTCAGTGTTGGGGTTCCCCTCTCGACACACCTAGTGCCCAAAGCTCAGAGGCACTGAGCACCCATAGTTCCAGTAGCTTCAGATTGAATTGCAGGCACACTGCCCCTTAGAGAGTCAGGCTCAGTGTGGCTCAAGTTTGGCACCCAACAAATGTACACATCCAAAAAAAGAGTAAACACTATAAAATATTGCCTCTCTCTTTTCACCACATGGCCCTACTGAAAGTCCACAGCCATTGCTCTGTTCAGGACCTGGAGAGTGATTCTCCACTTCTTTCCACCTGGTCACTGACACCTGTGTGACATCAGTGTAAGCTGCTCTCAGAATTCGATGCTCTCTCACACAAATCATATCCTCTACCAGCCCATTGGGGGCAGGTATGAATGAAGACACAAAGCACCATTACAGTGTAGGCGCTAGAGACTTGTTCCTGCTTCAGTTGAGGTCATGGGCAAAACACGTCTTGGTAAGAAAGGAATCTGAACAGATGAGGATAAGGGAGGAGTGATCAAAGAGCAAAGAGACAGCAGCATTAGAGGTATCACCATAATCGTCCCTCTGGAAACGTGCTGGTGCTGAAACCGCTGCCAGCTATGCTGCCCAATAGACTCTCACTGTTTCCTTCTACTCCCTCATCTCCACCATCCGTCCACCACTGTGGGCTCTTGTTTTATAATGTTCTTCAACTCTGCAGGGTTGGCTCTTTGTTCTGCTTACACAGAGCCTAGCACAATGGGATTCTGATTCATGACCAGTGTTCTGGGTGCTACTGTAACACAACTAATAAAAAATTGAACTTATAACATGAACTCTGTTCTAGGGGAAACATCCAGGAGTCTTGTGGCACTGTAAGACCAACCAATTTTTGGGGCCTACACTTTTGTGGGCTGGAACCCACTTTGTTAGATTCCAGCCCATGAAAGCTTAGGTCCAAATAAATTTGCTAGTCTTTAAAGTGCCACAGGACTCCTCGTTTACACTGGAACAGAGTAACAGGGCTGCCTCTCTGAGCCGTGCCATTCTAGGGAAAGCAGAGCGCCCAAAGAGCCATGCGTGCGATGACTGCCACTTTAGTGCCATTTAGCACAACAGCCATCAGAGCTAAATTAGGCAAGGACTGTTCTTGAGTTTCTGCACCATTGTGGATTTTACAAAGGTACGCACACAGGTTCCCATAACAATAAGACTCTGTTAATGTAATGCAATATTGCTAGGGGATTTTCTCCTGAACTGTATATATACATATCACTATTTTTAACAGAACCACTTGAGGAAAGCAGGGTGTCCTTTCCACACACACCTACCCCTTTTGTATTTTGGGGATCTGCCATTTATTTTCCAGTTGTCTATCTATCCAGGTTCTTTGCACCATCACTCCCACCATCATACTTAACGCTTTATTAAAGTGAAAATAAGACAATCTCACTATTCCCCGTTCTGTGGGGATTCTTACAACAATTAGTCTATTTTAAGATACTTTTTTCATACTACATCCTGCTGTGACACAGATGAGGGGTAGACATCACTAGATTGATTAGGATAATTAGCAGAAGATGGTTTTCTTACATAGCTTATGAAACTGAGAGGTCCTAATACCAAACTTAATTCTGGCATGCCCCATCCTTACTCCTCAGCCAAACCTTACTTTGCTTCTCTCTATAGAAGAGAGGGATAAGGTTTCCATTCTTTTTCTCCTTCTCCCATTCTGAGAAGCAGAAGGAACCCTCTCCTGCAGCCAGATCTCTGACTGTGTCTACTCTTTCATCCCTTCAGCTGGGTCCAATGGATTGATACTTAGAGGTGTATCCATACCAATCAACGCACAAATTTAGGCTGGCAGTCAGCAGTTACCAACTTTCAAGTTTAAATAAGCACCCCAGCTTTCACAATAAACCAAAAATCAAGCTAATCCTTGTTCCAAAACAAGGTCATAACAGCCAATCCCTCCAAGAACCCCAACACTCCCTGTGACTAGATCACCTCAGCATGCAGCCTGCAACTGTCATGGGCCAGCTGTGTACCCCTGAACTCTCTCCCTGTAGCCCTGTTTGCCCCCCCTTTTCTCCCTCCATGTCGCTGCTTGCTGGGAGCCAACCAAAAAAAAGGGGGGGGAGGGGGGGGGGGGGAAGCAACAAGCTATAAGTAACATGTTAGGTAAGCTGGAAACAAGCCACACTTCAGCAGTTTTGGCACCACATGTTTTCATTGGCTTCTGTAGCATCAGCAAACCTGGAAGGCTCCTCAGAGATTGTTTGATTTCAGCAAAGTTCTGTGGGAACACACACCAGGATCCAACAGAACCATGCCTGATTACCTGCCAGCTTCTCAACAGTCCACCTGCTAGATGTCTCAGAACCAGGGACTCCAGGTCTTCTAGGGGGTCTGCCCTTTCAGACCAACCTATGTGAAAGCGCCCCCCCCTTAACCCCGTACTAGTGAGTAGAGACCAGGACAATATACTATGCACTCAAGTCTTGGTTATTTTGTGGACTTTGATTTGGGCTAAACTGACATCCCACAATGGAGTTTTCACAAAATCCCATTTTTGTACCAGGTCCTCTTAAACCTTGACTCTGATTTTCTGCTCCAACTAAATAAGCAGGTGTTTTAATCTTGAAAGCCTGGAGTCTTTAAGGGTTAAGTTGAAGTTCAGTTGCTCCTGATGTGGGAGTTGTCAATCTAGGAAGAATCCCCTCCCCCGACTTCTGCCAGTATATATGAAATTGCATTTGTGTGTTAATAACAAATGCGTGGCTGAATAATGCTTGTGCAATCTTGCCTCTAAAAAGTCCTGTGGCTTTGCTTGCTAGCCATTTCCCAGCAGAGCCCAATAACTTAATTAGACACAGTTTAATTAGTTCAGTTCCACACAGAATTGGTTATCAGCTGGAATTAGAAAATATCTAAATCTCCCTTGGATATTGGGGGCTCAATGGTAAAAATGACTTTTGAATCCTTTCTCAAAGTTGCTTGTTAATCTAGCCCTGCAAATGCTAACCAGCCTCCATCCACCACAGGGGTCAGAAGGAAAAGGGTGAAAGCCCACAATTAATTTTCCAGGTGTATTAGGACTATCACTGAGCATTATGGAGGAGACTGCTCTTTATAGACAATCTGAAAACCTGGAGAGAAAATCTGGCCTGGCTTCCAAGGGCCCCATCCTGAGGGATGCTTCAAGCATCAATGGAAGGTGAGGGCACTTGGCAGCTTGATACAGGACTTCACAGGAGACTGGGGCCATACAGGGAGAAGAGAAAAGCAGCATGCATTATGCTCCAGTGTTGTCTCCTGGCTTCCTTATGCTCCCCTGCCTGCATCCCTCTGTTGGCACCTGCATGTGCTTTTGTTGTAAGCACTTTGAGGTAGGAACTGTTTACAGCAGTGGTCCCCAACCTTTTGGAGCTGCCGGGCGCCCGGGGGGCGGGGACACTCATGCGCTGGGTGCCTGGGGCCAGAACAGCCCATGCGCTGCATGCCCAGGACCGGCGCCCCTCCTGTGCCGCATGCCCAGGACCCGACAGCGCCCATGCGCCATGCGCCTGGGGCCGGTGCCGCTCCTGTGCCACATGCCCGGGGTGGGGATGCCCATACGCCGTGTACCCAGGAGCCGGCAGCGCCCATGCGCCTGGGGCCGGCGCCGCTCCTGTGCCACGTGCCCAGGGGCGGGGACACCCATACGCCGCACGCCCGGGGCCGGCACAGCCCATGCACCATGTGCCCGGGGTGTGGGGCCACCCATTTGCTGCGCGCCCGGGGCTGGCGCTGCACCTGTGCCACGCACCCGGGGGCGGGGCTGGCCCCGATCACTCGGTGGGCGCACAGAAATGGCCCATGGGCACCACGTTGGGGACCACTGCTTTACATGGATGTTTGTACAATGAGTCCCTGTGGGCAGGTCCACAGTTATGAAGGGGTTGGAAGGCACGGGTGTGTGATGTGCTGTTTTTGTCAGACTGTGAATGCAATTCTCTTGCCTTTGGGATTACAGAACGGCTATTGGTAATAAATCTAGAATTGTCAGTCAAAAATCTCACGTTCTGCTCTCATCAATAATCTATTATCTCCCCCTCTCCTCCTTCCCCCCTCCCCCCCCAGGCCACTCCACAAGGCCTGTAAGATTTGCATACGCAGGAATTGCTGTGCAAAACTCTGGGGGAAGGGGGCTTAAGTAGTCTGCAGGGCTTGTGACAGACATTGCCGGGCCCTGAGCAATGTGTGGGTTGGGGTTGGCTCCACGCCCCCAGATGGGGCAGGGCCTCAGGTGGAAGGGGCAGGACAATGGATAGCCGGATTGCACCACTCCTCCCTCAGCCAGTCATCAGCACCACCCAGACCATGCTATGAGGGGCTCTGGCAGCAATTTAAAGGGCCCGGGCTCTGGCCACCATTGCTAGCACATAGCGGCAGCCCTGGTAGTCTGAGACAACACTGTGTAATAATGCATCAGTTTGACTCCTAGAGCTTGATTTTGCAACTTGCCTAAATGTTTCCAAGTACAAGTAGAACTCTTGGGATTACCCATTGATAGTCACAAGGAGTCCTGTGGCACCTAACTGAGTAGTATAAGCTAAAGGGCGAAGAATCAAACTCCAAAGAAGCATTCCGAGATCCATCAAGATAAAGAGAATAACATTTTGGGATTCACATTATAAAACAGAATATCCACTGATCTTAGTTTGATTGGTTTTTCATTTAGTTTATTATTACTAAAAGTACTGGGGGGTTGCGCCCCTGGCTTGCTACACTCGCCAACCCCCTCTGTCCGCCACAGCGGCTCATGGCTTCTCCTTCTACCCGTGCCACAGCCGGTTGGGGGGGTCACCACCAGACCTTTCTACAGCTACATGGAGGCTGGACTGCTGGGCTTGCCCCAGGATTGGGGCCAGGACAGGCTGCAGAGGCCAAATGGGGGCTGGGCCCCGACTGAAGCCTTGTTGGCCAGGCTTCAATTTTAAATAAAGTAAAATATTATGTCCAACACAAAACGTTTCAATATTGTTTTTATTTTGGCAGGGATGAGGAACCTTTTTTGGGTCGGGGGCCACTGACCCACAGAAAAAATCAATCAGGGACAACACAAGTAAGAAGGGGAAAAAAGCCCCTCGAAAAAACGCCATCTCTCACTGATGTGGCCGCCAACTGAAACACCTCACTCCCCTGGTGCTCCAGCCCTATGCGGGGGGAGGAGGACTGAAGTCCTAAGCCTCAGACCAGGTTAACTCTTCTGAGGTTCCAGGGTTAGTAGATTTTTGTGGACTCCCCAGACTCTGGAGTGGGGCCAAAAATGAGGGGTTCAGTGTGTGGGACAGAGCTGACAGTGAGTGGGATACGAACTGGGCAGGAGGTGGGATGCACAAGGGGATGAGGGTGTCAGGTCTGGCCAGGAAGGAGGGCGCAGGAGCAAGGGAGGGTGGAGGAACAGGCTGGGGAAAGGAGGCAGGAGTGGGCTTGGGAGCAGGGTGTCTGGATGAGGAAGGAGGGGCACAGGAGCAGGCTCGGGGCAGAGTGTCTGGGGGCAGAAGTGGGCTTGGGGGGGCAGGGTATCTGGGTGAGGGAGGAAGGGGGCAGGAGCAGACTTGGGGGCAGGGTGTCTGGGTGTGGGAAGAGGGCAGGAATAGGGGAGGGGGCAGAAGTGGGACAGGGCAGGATGTCTGCCTGGGGGAGGGGCAGGAGCAGGCTTGAGGCAGATTGTCTGGCCAGGGGAGGGGCAGGAGTGGGCTTGGGGGCAGGAGTGGGCTGGGGCAGGTTCTCAGTGGGGGGTAAGTGAAGGGACTGATGGTGCAGGGGCAGGGCATGAGGGGGTGGGGTGCACTTACTGGTCTTCAGGTCCCATGCTGATCCCAGACTCAGCCTCCCACTGCTCCCATTAACTGAATTCTAGCTGATAGGATCACAGGGAAAGTCTCATACAGCGCGCTGCTGTTCCCCCAGCCCAGGAGTGGGTCTTCCCCATGCAGTGAGGCTCAGGGCTTTCTCTCCACCATTCCTCCCCGTGGGAAGCTAGCAATGGTGTTCCAAACACATGGGGGGAGGAAGAAGGGTGAGCGGCTTCAGTGCAGGCAAAGGGGATCCAGGCCACTCAGGTCAGTGCTGCCGGGCTCCTCTTTGCCCACCCTGCAGGAGCACCACTTACGGCTGCAGCTCTGCATGTGGCTGGGTGGGAGGGAGCCAGTCTGGGCTTGGGTCTCACCAGGGCGGCTCAGCGTGGGCTCAGGACATGGCCACTTGGGATATGGCAGAAGATGAGGTGATGGGTGGCCAGGGATTGGGGGGGGGGGCGCCTCACCTTGTGCCTGGTGCTTCTCCTGAGCCTGCTGGCCCAGCAGCCTGTGAGAGCCAAAAACAACAGGCGTTGCCCTGGAGCAAGTTGTAGCGCCCCAGGACATGGGAGCTTGCCTCCATTCCCATGTGACTGGGCCTCGCATCTACAGAAGCAGCCCCTGTTCTGGGGGCCGGGCCAACCGAAAGGCCACAGCCAGAGCTGAGCGGGCTGGACCCTTAGGAGGCGGAACCTACCAAGGCTGGGCTACCAGGCAGCTTTGCCTCCTCCAAACAGTTTCCAGGCAGGGAGTCCCTGCAAAGGCGGAGCCTGTGGGCGCAGAATGACGTGATATCATCACTCTGTTGTCCCACAGGAAAAAATGTTTTATACATTGGGGCTACGTCTAGACTGGCATGATTTTCCGAAAATGCTTTTAACGGAAAAGTTTTTCTGTTAAAAGCATTTGCGGAAAAGAGCGTCTAGATTAACTAACGCTTTGCGCAAAAAGCACTTTTGTGCAAAAGCATCCGTGGCCAATCTAGATGCTTTGCAAAAAAGCCCGATCGCCATTTTCGCCATCGGGCTTTTTGCGCAAAAACAATTCTGGGTTGTCTACACTGGCCCTCTTGCGCAAAAGCATTTGCGCAAGAGGGCTTTTGGCGGGAGCATCATTGTATTTGCGCAAGAAGCACTGATTTTGTTCATTACAAAGTCAGTGCTCTTGCGCAAATTCAAGCGGCCAGTGTAAACAGCTGGCAAGTTTTTCCGCAAAAGCGGTCGCTTTTGCGCAAAATCATGCCAGTCTAGACGCAGCCATATAGAGAGAAAACAAATGTTCCTGGGGAAACACATTTCACTGACTTTTGCTTTCTTTTTTCCACAAATGATTTTTAAAACAATATTTTAATCAGATTGACTTTCAACAGAGATCAAATACATCTTCTACCCAACTTCCTTTACAATTAATCATGTAAGACTGTGTATCTGGAGAAAAAACTCCTCCTGAAAGTGTATGGGCATATATATATTGGTTTCTGTATTTCAAGAAATAATGAAATTGCTGTGACAAAATAGGAAATAAAAATATCCGTGGCAATTATAACACCAGAAGCAGATTCTGCAGCACCAGCAGACAGATTACTCGCAGTCATCTGTTTATTCACATCTTCGGCAGTTTTATGCAAACCCACAGATATTTACAGTAAGACATCTGTATTATGCACCTCCTTGCACCCAGCTATGATGGTACAGAGGAGCAGATGTGAGGTTTGCCGAGCTCAGATTAGCCAATCAATGCGTTCAGGGAACAAGGCATTAAATACATAAGTAAAAGGTGACTTTTTCCCCTGCCTTCGGTCCTCTCTTAAGTTGTAAGAGTGAAGGGTAACATTTTTAAACTGGGGTGCCTACAACTGGCTGCTATCTAAGTGCTTGGCCTGATTTCTGAAAGGCTCTGAGTGCTATCAGTATAACTTACTTGAGAGATAATACATACTGACCCCTCTGTGCTTAACCCACAGAGAATGAGAGTCTTCCCCTTTTAGCTCAAGGGTAGAGACTCATGAGTTTAGCTCCTAGGTCTATTGGCTAAGATGACTGGCAGGGCCTCTGCTCCCAATTAAAACTAATGGAATCTGGGAGACATCTGAACCTCTGAAAATCCAGCCACTTGTTGAGGTGCCTAATTTAAAGCTATCAGGTTTGGACATTTTGGGTGGAAGTGCCTAGATAGTCTATAGAGTGAGGACAAGACAGATCAGAGATCACTGAGATAGCCTTGGGTTGGTGTCTTTTGAACTTCCCCACCATTATTATTAATTTGTATTGCTGTAACACCTAGGAGCCCCTGTGACCAGGACCTCACAGGGGCTGTACAAACCCCAATCAAAAAGACATTCCCTGCCCCCCAAAGAGTTTACCTGCTAACCGTAAAAAAAGAGATCACTGCTGGATATAGTCAGAGGAGCACAAAGAAAGAATGAGACATTGGCTAGTAATATAAGCCCAGGTCCTGAAACCCTGTATGGATGAGTATTTTAAAGTTCTGAAATCTGTTGTGGTGCTTAAAATATTTTTGAGGCTCTAGGCCATAGTGCCAAGTAATCTGAATCCACTACTGGTCCACAGAAAATAAAGATGCAGGTAATCAAGTCGTTGAGACAATGTCCTTTCTCGTTGAAAGTGTCCGTCTGCTATGTACATTGGACAAACGTCTCAGACACTTCGCCAAAGGATCAATGCCCATAAAACAGATATTAGACAGTATCACAAAGAAAAAACAGTTTCTTGCCATTTCAACCAGAAAGGACATTGTCTCAACGACTTGATTACCTGCATCCTGCTTCAAAGGCCTTTTAAGACTACACTTGAAAGAGAATCCTCTGAACTGTCATTCATGCTTAAATTTGACACTTTACGCCTAAGTTTGAATAAAGACTCTAATTATCTTACCCATTACAAAGATAGCTTCCCCAATTATCACCTCTAATATCATTAGCTCACAGACATTTATCTCCCCCATCCCCCTTCTGTTCTGAAATTTGATTTGTCCTTTTCATATGTGTTCATTTTTTTTAATTGTATCCTTTGGTATATATGGTTGTGACAATTTTCTTCCACTATTTGATCTGAGGAAGTGGGTCTGGCCCACGAAAGCTCATCACCTAATAAACCATCTTGTTAGTCTTTAAAGTGCTACATAGTCCTGTTTTTTGTTTCTGCAAAATAAAGGCGTTTTAAAACTCTGAATTCCTCTGTGGTGCTTAAAATTAAAATATAAAAACGTATGCAGCCAGACTTGAGTCAACACAAAACAAATCACAGAAAAATCCTGGGCCTAAGATTGGCATCGTTGAGACTACCACCTACAAGAAACATTAGCAGTTGGCTGGTGAATATAAAAGGTTCTTCTTTCAGCTTTGAGACTAACTTAGCACTGTGCCTTCAGAGGCGGCACTGGCTATCCAGGCGTCAGTCCAGAGTTTTCATCATTATAATGATGTTTATGAGGTAAAATTCTAATGCAGCCATTATGGGATGAAGACAGATCAGTTAAGATTTCAAGGTTAATTGAAAAAAAACAGGCTCATAGTGGTGGGCAAGAGAGCTCATACATTTCTACTCAGGACCAGGAAGCAAATTTGAGGAAAGAAAGTGCTGACCTCAGAAAAGGAAGGAGGACGAGTAAATTAATGGACTCAGACTTGGGTGAAGAGTTTTAGCAGAGACTAGTGCTTTATGGAGTTTCAATATTTGGATACTCTTAGAGATGTGCTTTATAATTCTACATATGTGAATAGTCAGTTCTCAGGGTAGGTGGCATTCAAGAATGCATAGCATACTTGGGCACTACTAACTGGCATCCAAGTTCTTAGGTTACTTCTACACTGCACATTTATTTCAGAATAAGCTATTCCAGAAGAAATATTCCAAAATAGTATGTCTACATGCCAAAAGCTCATCGAAATAGCACTTAGCTATTTCAAAATACAGCGTTCACACTAATTGGACACTAATTCACATTTAAGGTCACCCGGAACCACTTCAGACAGGGCATCGGGACAGCAGTTACTTCCTGGAGCTGCTGCTTGAGGCTATCTGAGGCTCTTGCTTAAAGGGACCCCCCCCCGTACAGCCGTGTCTCAGGCTTTTTCTCTTTGCCTACTTCCTCAAGGGACAGCAAAGCCTTTTCTTCTGCCTGTGTAGTTGCCCTTGTAAACACCTCAGCTCTCTAGATACGGAGCCATAGCTGTCTCTGGGCAGTCAATGGCTATTGCAGCCTGTGCTGCAACTCATGCAGCAGTTTCTGCAGGCTGCCTGCCAGGCTCTGCAGGAATCCAACCCCCTGCTCCTCTTGGAGACCCTCCTCGCCTCTCTGCGGGTGCAGCTTGTGCTGCTGGATCCCACCCTCCCCTGCACACTGTGCACCACTGCTTCTGGTGTCTGGCCACCAGTGCTGCCTGGCGGGACCGGTCTTATCATAGTGCAGTAGGCCGACCAGCTGTGACTCCAGAATTTCCAGATGAAAAACGACACCTTTCTGGACCTGTGTGAGTGGCTCGCCCCTGCCCTCAGACAATGGGACACTCACATGACACCCGCTACCCCACTCCAGAAGCGTGTTGCCATAGCCCCGTGGAAGCTCACCACGTTGGACAGCTACCAATCCATCGGGAACCAGTTTGACATAGGAAGATTGACCATTGGGGCCCTGCTCATGCAGGTATGGTGCTCTTGGGCTATTGTCCCATGAGTGGGGTGGTCTGCTGGAATAGAGTTCCCTAGGGAAAAGGAGGGGGGGGGTGGTGCAAGGCCCTTTCCCAGGAGGTTTTTCAGTCCCATCTTCACTATACCCTGCAGGGGGATGGGGTAAGTGGGGGGGGGGGGGGTTGCTCCTGGTGTGTGGGGGAGTGAGGTTTGGGTTTGTGGACCTCCTGAGGGCTCTGGCCACCTTCTGTTTCTCTGTTTGTTTCTCTGTCAACTTCTACAGGTGGTGCAGGCCATCAACACCATCTTGCTATGCAGAGTCATCCACTTCGATGACGTGGACACCACATGAACGTCTCCAACTGCAGGGGTGGGGGGCTATTGAGGGCACCCACATCCCCATCCAAACCCCAATCACCAGGCTTCTGTCTACATCAGCTGGAAGGGATACTTTTCTATGGTCCTGCAGGTCATCACAGACAACTGGACCCAGTTTACAGACATCTATGTCAGGTGGTCGAGGAAGGCTCGTGAAGCCTGTGTCTTACTCAACTCCTGTGTGTTCCAGAAGCTACGCATCAGAACATTTTTCCCCGACCACACCATCAGGGTCGGGGACGTAGACATGCCCATCTGCATGGTGGGAGTCACAGCCTACCCTCTGTTGCCCTGGCTCATGAAGCCCTACACCGGCCACCATGACCACTCTAGGGAACAGTACAATGCCAAGCTCAGCAGGGCCCGGGAGGGATGGTTGTTGAGGGCACCTTTGAGCATCTGAAGATGCGGTTCCATTGCCTTCTTACCTGGCTACACCCTGGGAAGTGGAACAACCCTCATGTTGTGGCCACATGTTGTGTCCTTCACAATATTTGTGAGCGGAAGGGGGAAGCATTCCTGGCAGGATGGGAGGGCAGAAGCTGACTGCATTGTCAGGGCTTTTGATCAGCTGTGCACGGCTGCCATCCGGCAGGCCCATCAGGGGGCTGTGCACATCTAGGAGGCCTCTCCCTTGGGCCTCCCCACTAGGGTCTTGTGCATCACCCCTCTCTGCCTTTCCTCCCACACCCCTGCCTTCTCTCCCTTCCCTCCCTCCCCTGCAGAGAGAATAAAAAAGGCAGTTTGTTTTGGAAAACAAACTCTGGGGTTTTTTATTTGGAGTCAAAGTAACTGGGGAGGGACTAGGGAAAGAACCTGGGAGAGGGGAGGATAGAGGGGCAGGGGAGGAGGGGGGAGGAGGAAGCTGGAACAGGGAGGAGAGATTCAGGGATAGGGCTGGGAGTAGCACCTGGCTCTGCTGATCCCACTGCCCTGGGTGCGGGGCCCTTGGTGGCCATGGGGTGGGGAGGGGAGTTGGGAGAGAAGCAGGAGGAGTAAGGGCAGGAGCAGGAGGAGGAGCAGGGGTAGGAGCAGGAGCAGGCAGCATGCTGGTGACCAGGGATTGCACAGCCACGCACATGGTGCAGCCCTGCTCCTGCATCTCCTGCCAGGTATCTCGCCACAGCCTTCTTGGAGCCTACAGACTATGATCTGCTCCATGCATCGGAGTGCTGCAAGGTGCTTCCTCTGGAACTCGTCCATGGGTCTCCAGTGCCTGTAGGTCCCTCAGGTTCAGGAGACTGCATTGGCTGGTGTCATCCCTCCCTCTCTATCAGTTAGTCCAGCTGAGGAGAATAAAAAGAGATGGTCAGTCATCCCAGGAGACACTGTGCCTGAAGCCTTGCCCTCATCTCTGGACAACATCATCAGTTCTCAGCTCAGCCGAAGGCAACATGCTTGGAGCAAGGCCTTGTGCGCTCTAGCCAGTGGGCCCTTTCCTATAGGGGCCCAGATTTCTTGGTGGGGGGAGCCTCACTACCCCCCATCTTGGGAACATGCAGGCACGTGAAGGTGCTGGCCAGACCGGGATCCTGCGGGCAGGAGGAGAGGCCATGTGGGGGGGGGGCCAGGATTCCCTCCACGCCATACGCCCGCCAGGTCCAGGAGTGGCAGCGTCCCGCAGGGAGAGAACTTCTATCTAGGGTGTTGGGGGGGGGGAGGTGTGTGTGAGTGGCAAATGCTCCTACACCTCACTGCACTGTCCCTGTAAGTGGATGCTGTCCCAAGAGTGTAGGTATGCCTTTGTGCAGTATGCAGTACTGCTGACGGTGTGTGCTTATGTGTGCGTGTCCATGTACCCAACCTCCTTCTAGTGGTGGCTGGTGGAAGGATGGTGTCCGACCCCGGTGTCATGAGCATTGCAGGCCTCTCCAGACACCCTGTGGCCAATAGCACAAGGGTCCTCTGCTGCAGCCTACTGGCGCTGTCACTCTATGTGCTCCCAAGTGCACAGGCTTTTGCGTGATTCCCAGGCCAGAAAGGCCAAGCAAGGAGCATGCCCCAGCCCCTCTCCTCCCACCCCCTCCTCCCTGTGTGCATGGGGTACATGATGGAACTCCCCTGGCGTGGATTCCCTAGCCTCGGACAGTGCGTGGAACACAGCCAGAGCGTTGGGTACTGGTTCCAGGGTCAGGAAGGTGATGGTGCTGGCCTCGTCCAGCTCCTCTTCTTCCTCCACCTCTTCCTCCTCCTCCTCCGCATCTCTGTCTCCTGGGAGGATGACGACAGGCATCTTGAGACCCGAGTACACTACCAAGGTAGGGAAAGGGACTGCCCTGCCCCCCAGGATGTAGTCCAGGTCCTTGTAATAGGGGCAGGTATGGAGTTCTGCACTCTCGGGCCCTTGCATATGCCTGGCAGAGCTCCTTTACTTTCATCTGCACCTGCTCTTGGGTGTGGATGTGCCCCCAAAATAAGCCGCCTTTTATTTCAAAATAATTTTGAAATAACACACTTGCTGTATAGACGCTTACATAGTAATTTTGGAATAACAGCCATTTTTCTGAAATGACATTGCTCTGTAGCTAATTGGTTCCATATTTACAGGTATCGCAAGCATAGTCAATTTGGTTACCCAATAACATTTTCTTCTCATTTTCAGACCTTAAGCATTGAGTTAGCTGTGCCAAAACAGATCACTACTCCAAATGTCTCCATTTTATCTCTTTTCTGTAAGGTTTATTAAGAAGCAATCCTACTCCAGGCTCATCCTATTTTTCTGGCTCATCTTGGTTCAGTCTCTCTTAATATTCACTTAGTTATGTGAAATTTGAGGACTGGTGATTCTGTCTCTTTTCTGTTCGGTTTCATGAGAAGCAGTCCCATTCCAGGCACATCCCATTTTCCTGACACAACCAAACCCTTATGATGATTTAAAAGGAAACTGCATGCCCAATTTGGTGGTCCTAGCATTTACCCTTTAAGAGGAGTTCTTGATCAAACAGACAAACTCTCTAAAACATATAGTAGACTAGAGAGAAGGATGCTTTTGCACTCCAATATGTGCTCACTGGCTCCTTGACAGACGTGTGTTCTCTTATATCTTCATTTGTCCTACATTAAAGGCTTGTAACCATTTTTTTCTCTGTGTTGGGTATGTAGAAAGGCAACTGCATGATGGTTGCAAACACCTCAAAATATTTTCCCCTGTCCACTGCACCATGGATGTGTTGCTCAAGTTTAGCATCAGCAGTTGCTCTTCGTCCAGGAGCTAATCTTGACTAAACACAGGACCATCTTGGTGGAAATGGTGTGGTGGCATGTGGGAAAGGATAGATAGAGCTTGAATCTGTGTTGTCTGAATGCTTCATCTCATGAGTGCCTGTACATGGTGACAAGGACCCTGAAGAGAGTGGATCCTTATGGGCTTTTATGGTGGAGGTTGTGTCCCATCACTATTCAGAGGCAATACGTGAAGTATTTTAGTGTATTACTCAACCCCCCTGCTACCTCTCACAAGCAACACAGTGGCATCTTACGGGTGACAACATCAAATGCTGCAGAGCGATTCAGCAGCATGAGATGGGTGTTTGCCCGTTATCTGTGGTCAGCAGAAGTTAAGCCATTAGTGCCTGAAAGTGGTTTCAGCTCCAGCCTGATTCCAGGCTGTGTCAGATCTAGGATATTAGCTTCAATTAGTGAGTATGAAGTTAGTGTTTTGCTAAGCATCTCTAAATGCTTGCTTAAGAGGGGGTGATTTTGTATCAAGCTGTAATTGGTTTCTTCAGTATTGATCTGAATATTGTGTTTTGAAGGCAGATAGTAAGGTTCCTCCCTCGCATGAGGCATGATACCGTTTATGATTAGATGTTGCTGAAATATTTTGATCAGAACTTCTTTTCACCAAAAAACAAAGCAGATTCAAGTGACAGAAATACTAGGCAAATTTGTGTTGAATTCACCAAACTGTTTTGGCTTTGGGGGAGCAGAGGACAAAACAAAACACCTGAAAAATTTTAAATATTTTGTCTTGGTATTTCTAAAATGAAACATTTCCATTCTTTTCATGCAAAATAACTGTTGGTTAAGCCATTTACTTCCATTTTATATTTTTATATTTTTTTTAAATAAAATATTTTAAAAAGCTCAATGTTTTGTTTTCAGTCATGTCTTATTTGATCCAAATCTTTCTTTCTTTCTTTTGCCAAAAAAAATAACTTTGAGTTAATCCAAAACAATATATAAATATACAATTTTTCTCAGAACTGCCAACAAACTGAAAAAAACAGTTAATTGCATATGTCTACTCATTATTCTTTCGCAAACCAGGATTGGCAGATCTTGAGTTGAGAATCCTTAGCCTATCCAAAACTTTGATATGTGAATGTACAGGAATGTAGGCGGGCTAATGGTCTGTGAGTACAACTGGGTAGGATCCAGATTGTTTGGAAAGCCTGACGGAATGTGTGATCTTTTTTCCTGCAGTACAATGAAAGTTTTTGCAGCATTTGTTACTACGTTCTGATGTCTTGGGATTAATATTGTAGTATAGCTGCTGTGGGTAGGATTTGGCAGTGTCAGTGGTGAATGAAAGAAAACTTCTCTTGGTCTGTGATACATCCTCAACATCAGGTAGCTGGCAAAAAAAACAATAACAACAAAAAAACAGTTGTTTGATACCTAGATAGACTTCTTAACTATCTTTAGATGGGAACCATTTTTTTCCTCTTTAAATCTCTCTTTTTAACTCTTGCAAAGGATTACACAGTCCTTAGTCAGCTAATGGCATTCTTTAGCTTTGAAAATATTTGCATTGGTAAGGTCTTTCTGTCAAATCTATGCAGTCCCTCTGAAATGCAGAATCTTCTCAAAGACTTGCAAGTAAAGTAACTATTTGCTGCACTTGGGGCTAATTCTAATCTGAGTTATGCTGGAGTCAGTGTATTTATACAAGTGTAACTGAGCTCAGAATCTGATCCTCTATGAGCAGGGTGAACATATGCTTGCAGATCTGCTATTAGCTGAGATAAAATTATGATTTTTATATCTAATCTGTCCCTCTCTCACTAGATGTGTGGAAATGGACTGTACAGCCCTGCCATCCCAGATGGCTGGATTTTTAAAAAAATCTAAATAAATAATTAATTATAAGAGCCATACATTGACTAAATGCAGTTGCACAGTTAGACTAATAACATATACAGTGTCATTGAATAAACAGACAGACATGCCGCTGGCCTGTCGACATGCATCTGCTCACTCAATTTCAGGGGGTACAAGAGTTTGTGCCACTTATCAGATGTGCCCGGGGGGGCACTTGTGATATCATTGAGTGGGGAAATTGTTTTTTCTCTAAATGCGAGGCTTTATCAAGGTTTGTAGGCACATTCCAAAAAGGCACCCACATTTAAGTGAATCCATCAGTTCAGTCTCAAATCATCATTGTTAATACCTTAGGAGATGGAAAGTGATAATCAAAATTGCATGTGAGACATTTTGCACCTAAGGCAAAGCTTCTCTCACTGCCAGCTGGAAAAATTACCACGCTCAGCCAGGAGTATTTTGTCACTAGACGCAAATGACTCACAGCTTTTTTTTAAAAAAAAGCATAGCTTTGTCTCTGCTACCCAGAGCACTATTCTGGGCAAAGGATGTCAAAAGAAACAATAAAATGGATGAAACTAATAGTAGATTGTAAAAAGAAAAAAAAGAAAAGTGTGTAACAATGTAGTTCATTCTTTGCTTGGTGTGTATGTGTGCAAGGGACGCACATACCTAGAGGGAGGAAATTCTAGGAGTCAGTAGAAAAGCAGAATTCCATAAAATATGAAAGGACAAAGTCCAAATGGGGTAAAAGATAAATCTACCTAATTGGGAAGTAAAAGTACTGAAGCTCTGCCCAGCCTGTCATATAATCATCAGAGGTGGCAGGATCAGACACATGGCTGCTCTAAACCAGCAAAGCTCCACTGAAGTCAATACGCCTATGCTGAGTGATATTCACTGGGCAGGAGCTCCAGGATCAAGGCTGAAGGTAAATTAACTTAAAGTAAATCAAAGGAAGTTTATTGTTCCAGACACTGAGAAAGTTAAAGGAACAGTAAGCAGGTGTGACTACTTATGCAAAAAAAAAAAAAAAAAAAGTTACATAGATGGCTTGTCTTGTCAGACAATAAAATTCCCAAGGCCAGCTAGTAGGTCACCAAATAAATACTGCAATGATGAGGTACCAAACAAAGATGGGTATGGCAACAGCATATATTCAACACATATGTCAACAGCACATATTCAGCTGAGCAATGTAACATAACGTTCTCTCTCTCTCTGCTCAGAGCCACTGATCAGTCAAAAGGCCAAGGTATTAACAATCTTTAGACTGAGCTTTTCCCAAGTTTTCTCGCTGGTTTGTGACTGCTCTTATCAGCAAAAACATCAGGGTAAAGCATGTGCAATGTTATTACTTCCTTTGCCTGGCTTATTGTCTATTCACATACATTTTCATTAAGATAAACACACATAACATAAAGGATAATTATTCTTTCTTTATCATCTATTTTAAGTATCATGAGGAATTGAAATAGGGAGAGATCAGGGAGGGGGTAACCTTTGTAAATTAGCAGAAAAGCTGCTGCAAATTCCATCCAGAGACACATGGCTAAATTCAGCTGTGAAATATTTGCATCATGAGCCTAGAAAACTGACAAATTTGCCCTATTCTCACCTGCTAGCAAACATTTATGTTCCCAAGATGAATACTTCTGCTTGTATTCAACCCCAGTCATAACTAACAGCCCACTCTCCAACCATCATTGGACAAATAAGACCAATGCTCTCATGTTGACACACTTTATTTAATTTTCCTTTGTGGGAAACTTTTTTTTTTTTTTGTGGCTAGAATTAAAAGTAACTTGAAACTCATAGACTCGGTGCTGTTTTCAGTATTGATCCCATAGATTGCCTTTAATGAAAATACCAACTAAATGAAATTCCAGAATATTGACAAATAGCTTAAATTCTCATTCTTTCTTGTTCTTTCTCTTACTGTAGCTCTCTTGGTTGTATAATTAATTGGCTCTGTTGTATAGGTAGTGATCTATGAAGGACAAAAAAAAAGCAACAAATGGTCTGGTAGCACTTTATAGACTAACAAAACACGTAGATGGTATCGTGAGCTTTCGCGGGCACAGCCCACTTCTTCATATGATCTGAGTTTAAAAAAAAGCAGGGAAGACATTAAATTATCAAAAACAATGGGCAGTCCTGAGGCATGTTAGTGACTAACAAATACATCATGAGCATTTGTGGGTAAACCCGACTTCATCAGATGAGTTGGAGTTTGAATTACAGAATCCAGACTATTTATAACAGCAAAAACAGTTACCTGTCAATTGTAAGACCAGTGTTAATGATGCTGACTGAGTCAGGCTGGATGTGTCCCATTTATAGCTTTTGATGTGTAAATGCAAATATTAAAGGTGAGGAAAATTGCTTTTGTAGTGTGTTAACCAGTTAATATCTTTATTCCAGACCATGTTGATATTGCTGAACTTGTAAATGATTACTCATTTTTTTAAATTACAGACTAACAGGGCTATCTCTAACAAAAGACAGGACTATGCAGCACTTTAAAGACTAACAAGAGTGCTGCATAGTCCTGTCTTTTCTTTCAGCTAGACCAGAGTAACTTGGCTACATCTCTAGGGCTAGCTCTCTGAGATTAAGTGATCAGTTACTCCTGTTGGAATTCTATAGCTCTTCTCCACCCACAAGAATCCCAGCCAAAGCAGTCCACCAGGGATAATCAGCTGGCAAGAGCAATTGATTCAGGTAGGATTTAACTTTAGAACTAAAGACTCATGACTTTCCTCCAGTTTCAAAGCCATATAGGCTGCCTCTATTAGCCACATATTACCACAGGATTTGTTTAAGTCCAAGGTTGCTTATATTCTGAATTTTTAGCATTGACTCCCCAGGGAATAATTCCAAAGCACCTGGAAAACCAGACTTGATTTTTAAAGGACTGATCCTACCCTTTAACAGGCGTTACCCTCCTCATAGTCCAACTCATGTCCTTCTCTGAAAATGTCCTATCTAGGTTACTGCATATTGCCCGAGACACCAAACCATTTCAGATGCTAATCATAAAGGGTGTTCTGCTATTCAAACATTAGTGTGTGTATAGTATTATGGCAGAGTTCACCAAATGGCAGCGTAATATAACTTTATAAATTCTTTTCTACAGTGTGCAAGGAAAAAAATAATAATGGAAGAGATTCAGGAGTCCTGTTGGTTTCTGATGCAGATCTCTGGAGGAGTTGTGGCAAACAGCAAGAGTTTGCTCTCTGCCGGCATCTCTCTACTTAGGGTTAATTCTTGGGGCTGAGTTGCTCCCTGGAACCAAGCACTAGTGTTTGGATTGTGATCCCTGAATGGCCTGTGTGCTGTTTGTGATCATCTCTGTTGCAGGACTTGTGCAAATAAAACAAGATGTAATAAAAATTCACCCTGATGCCTACTAACTTCTCCACTGGGAAGCTGACTTGTAAGGTGCCTGATTTATTACTGTATGGCAGAGGACGGGCAATATATAATAACTTTTATACCACCATTCCGAACAGGATAGACAAAAACAGATCAGATGTGGTGAAGTTATTTTTGGTGCTCAGTGCAGCAGCTAGACTAGAAGACCTCTTGAGCTCCCTTGTAACCCTACATTCCTTTTATTCATTGGCTACATCTCATAGAATCATAGAATACTAGGACTGGAAGGGACCTCGAGGAGGTCATCGAGTCCAGTCCCCTGCCCCCCATGGCAGAACCAAATACTGTCTAGACCATCCCTGATAGACATTTCTCTAATCTACTCTTAAATATCTACAGAGATAGGGATTCCACAACCTCCCTGGGCAATTTATTCCAGTGTGTTACCACCCAGACAGTTAGGAACTTTTTCCTAATGTCCAACCTAAACCTCCCTTGCTGCAGTTTAAGCCCATTGCTTCTTGTTCCATCCTCAGAGGCCAAGATGAACAAGTTTTCTCCCTCCTCCTTATGACACCCTTTAGATACCTGAAAACGGCTATCATGTCCCCCTCAGTCTTCTCTTTTCTAAACTAAACAAACCCAATTCTTTCAGCCTTCCTTCATAGGTCATGTTCTCTAGACCTTTAATCATTCTTGTTGCTCTTCTCTGGACCCTCTCAATTTCTCCACATCTTTCTTGAAATGCGGTGCCCAGAACTGGACACAATACTCCAACTGAGGCCTAACCAGCGCAGAGTAGAGCGGAAGAATGACTTCTCGTGTCTTGCTCACAACACACCTATTAATGCATCCCAGAATCACGTTTGCTTTTTTTGCAACAGCTGACTCATATTCAGCTTGTGGTCCCCTATAACCCCTAGATCCCTTTCTGCCGTACTCCTTCCTAGACAGTCGATTCCCATTCTGTATGTGTGAAACTAATTGTTCCTTCCTAAGTGGAGCACTTTACATTTATCTTTATTAAACTTCATCCTGTTTACCTCAGACCATTTCTCCAATTTGTCCAGGTCATTTTGAATTATGACCCTATCCTCCAGAGCAGTTGCAACCCCTCCCAGCTTGGTATCATCTGCAAACTTAATAAGCGTAATTTCTATGCCAATATCTAAATCATTGATGAAGATATTGAACCGAGCCGGTCCCAGAACAGACCCCCTACAGAACCCCACTTGTTATACCTTTCCAGCAGGATTGTGAACCATTAATAACTACTCTCTGAGTATGGTTATCCAGCCAGTTATTCACCCACCTTATAGTAGCCCCATCTAAGTTGTATTTGCCTAGTTTATTGGTAAGAATATCATGCGAGACCGTATCAAACGCCTTACTAAAGTCTAGGTATACCACATCTACCGCTTATCCACAAGACTCGTTATCCTATCAAAGAAAGCTATCAGATTGGTTTGACATGATTTGTTCTTTACAAATCCATGCTGGCTGTTCCCTATCACCTTGCCACCTTCCAAGTGTTTACAGATGATTTCCTTAATTACTTGCTCCATTATCTTCCCTGGCACAGAAGTTAAACTAACTGGTCTGTAGTTTCCTGGTTTGTTCTTATTTCCCTTTTTATAAATGGGCACTATATTTGCCCTTTTCCAGTCTTCTGGAATCTCTCCTGTCTCCCATGATTTTCCAAAGATGATAGCTAGAGGCTCAGATACCTCTTCTATCAGCTCCTTGAGTATTCTAGGACGCATTTCATCAGGACCTGGTGACTTACAGGCATTTAACTTTTCTAGATGATTTTTAACTTCTTTTTTTATTTTATCTTCTAAACCTACCGCCTTCCCACTAGCTTTCACTATGTTCGTCATTCCTTCAGACTTCTCAGTGAAGACCGAAACAAAGAAGTCATTAAGCATCTCTGCCATTTCCAAGTTTCCTGTTACTGTTTCTCCCTCCTCACTGACCAGTGGGCCTACCCTGTCCTTGGTCTTCCTCTTGCTTCTAATGTATTTATAAAAAGTCTTCTTGTTTCCCTTTATTCCTGTAGCTAGTTTGAGCTCATTTTGTGCCTTTGCCTTTCTAATCTTGCCCCTGCATTCCTGTGTTGTTTGCCTATATTCAGCCTTTGTAATTTGTCCTACTTTCCACTTTTTATATGATTCCTTTTTAATTTTTAGATCATGCAAGATCTCGTGGTAAAGCCAAGGCAGTCTTTTGCCATATTTTCTATCTTTCCAATGCAGCAGAATAGTTTGCTTTTGGGCCCTTAAGAATGTCCCTTTGAAAAACTGCCAACTCTCCTCAGTTGTTTTTCCCCCTCAGTCTTGATTCCCATGGGACCTTACCTATCAGCTCTCTGAGCTTACCAAAATCCACCTTCCTGAAATCCATTGTCTCTATTTTGCTGTTCTCCCTTCTACCCTTCCTTAGAATTGTGAACGCTATGATTTCATGATCACTTTCACCCAAGCTACCTTCCACTTTCAATTTCTCAACCAGTTCCTCCCTATTTGTGAGGAGGAAATCTAGAACAGTTTCTCCCCTGGTAGCTTTTTCAACCTTCTAAAATAAAAAGTTGTCTCCAATGCAGTCCAAGAACTTATTGGATAGTCTGTTCCCCGCTGTGTTATTTTTCCCAACATGTATCTGGATAGTTGAAGTCCCCATCACCACTAAATCTTGGGCTTTGGATGATACTGTTAGTTGTTTTAAAAAAGCCTCATCCACTTCTTCCACCTGGGTAGGTGGCCTGTAGTAGACTCCTAGCATGACATCACCCTTGTTTTTAACCCCTTTTAGCCTAACCCAGAGACTCTCAACACTTCCATCTCCTATGTCCATCTCCACCTCACTCCAAGTGTGTTCATTTTTAATATATAAGGCAACACCTCCTCCCTTTTTCCTTGTCTATCCTTCCTGAGCAAGCTGTACCCTTCCATACAAACATTCCAATCATGTGTATTATCACCAAGTTTCTGTGATGCCAACAATATCATAATTGTACTTATTTATTAGCACTTCCAGTTCTTTCTGCTTATTACCCATACTTCTCGCATTTGTATATAGGCATCTAAGATCCTGATTTGACCTTGCCTCCCAGTTTTGCCCGGACCCTCCTTTCTCTCTGCCATTATAGCCCACGCTCCCTCCCATTTCTGACCCATCTCCCAGGGCTCCATGTTCTCCACTTACCTGTGGGCTTTGCTTACCTGTCCCCGTCGAACCTAGTTTAAAGCCCTCCTCACTAGGTTAGCCAGTCTGTGTCCAAATAGGGTCTTCCCCCTCCTCGAAAGGCGTTCTCCTTTCGAGGAAGACCAAACAACATGTATGGGTGAAAGGCATGTTTAGGTTTTCATTTGTATTTATATTTTCCATGGTCTTTCTTAATGACTCAGGGAATAGTCTGTGAAGCCAAAATAATACAAGGTCAGGTTTCTTGCTGTTGTTTCAGTTCCTGGATAATAGCAGCATAAGCATAAGCATAATAGCTGTTAAAACCAGATCTTGCATTCAGACCCATCAGTGTTTTCCTGACAGGGAAGTGGAGAGGAAAGACAAATACAAATACAAAAATAAAATACTTAAGAATTTTGAATCCATTTAGGCTTTTGCAGAGCTCTTATTCACATTCTCACGTGCTCATTTTTCCATTAAGAGCAATGCCTCATTAGGAGAGGACAAACTTTTCACAAAATATTAGATCCCCTCTGCATCTCAGTTCTGAGGCTAAGTTTAACTTAATCAAAATATTTTTCCGGGGATTTTTAAAAATTGCTTTGAAACTAGGAACAAGGGACAATGGGATTAGAAGAAAAGAACATAAATTTCATGTACAGTAATAATGATACAGAAATAATCATAAAAGGCATATGTGCGTGCATTAGTCTAGGACCCACAAATATATATATGGCAAACTGTCCCAACTTTTTTATTAAGCTTAGAAAAGAAATCAAATCAAGTATTTTTGAAAGCCCTAGCTTTATAGATGGCATAATGACCCGTTTTCCCATATCTTGCCAACTTATCCAGATTGATGTGCTTTTTGGATAAGGCATCTTTCTTGAACTTTAGCCAATTAACAATTAGCCTTTTGACAAATCACTTAATATTTTTGAAATTTGGAATAGATGCAGAAACATTGTTTCTCTCCTCGCTTCCTGTCCTCACTAAAACAAATGTAGTCTTTTGCTGAAAGCTAGCTTAGATGTCTCAAAAGACACACAGGTTTATTTTAAAATATTTCATTTATTAAGGCCAGAAGAAACCATTGAATCATCTAAACTGTGCCTCTCTTTGAGATCAGAGAGGTGAAGAGAATGTCCCATGGTCACACATATCAGCTCAATAGGTCATCTAGGAAGAGGACCAAGATCTCTTGATTCAGAGACCAGTAGCAGGGCCACTCAACAATAGTGCCTCATAAATTCCATCTTTCTTGGGTCATTTGATATCTTCAGAAGACATAAGCTGGAAAGAATCCAAGCAAGAATTAAGGAACTAGGTGACATGCGGCTCCAGGGAAAATATGTAAAAGCAAAGGACTGAAGTGGGAGAATAAAACAAGTTGCAATAAATAAGTTGCAATGGAAACAGAAAGAAATGGGACTGGAGAAACATCCCAGATTTTTCAAGGTTTATCTTTAGCGAATCTCCAAGGCCCAGATACTCACAGATATTTAAGTGATTAGCTCTTTTGAGATCACAATGAGTAGTCCTGTAATACATTGTAGACTATCAGATTTATTAGGGCGCAAGCTTTTGTGGGAAAAACCCACTTCGTCAGATGAATTGGAGTGGAAGGTCCAGAAGCAGGAATATATATATAAGGAAGATGTTTGTGTTAATGAAGCTAATCAAGTCAGGGTGAAAGTGGGTCATTCAAAGCATTTGATCTGGAGATGTGAATATTCAGAGAGGGGAAATTGCCCTTGTAATGAGTTAACCAATTCAGATCCTTATTCAGTCCTAAATTGATAAGAAATCGTCATCAAGATGATCTGCACTCAAGTCATCTGAGGGCTGATAATCACTTCTCATCCTGCTTCAGCTTCCTCTTAGCAATTTTAACTGGTTCCTTTTTGGGATGTTTAATCCAAAATTTGCCCAAGAAAAACTCCCATGGATTGTTCCTGATTCAACTCTTTGGTTTATTTTAATGGGGATTTTGCCTGAGACAGGGCTGCATAAAGGATCTCAACTGTGTCCTTAAAATAGGGCAATTGCTTGACTAAAACCCAAATTTTGCAATCTGATGCTAGCATAGAATGGCCATTCGTGTCACTGACTGCTCCTGGTGCTCTACAACATGGTCTCTGTAAAATCAAATCTCTTTCTGATTCTGTGGCTTGATAACAATTCTCTTGGCTATTGTAAGGGTTCAGCTGTTTAAATGTCATCTTGTAGAGCCTATTTTATATATGTAATATATATATAATTACTTGCTCTCAAGGTTATACCTGGTACATTGCCTCTCTCAGGACCTTTCAGACAGGTTCATTGAATACAGGATTATTCAGTCTACCAAAGATGCATAAATGGAACATGAAGGCTGAGATTTAAACCCACAGAAGTCTAGAGGCAAGTTTCGCTTATTTTGTCCCTATTTCCCACCCTCTACATCTCCATGTTTTGTTGCCCCCTTACAGCTGTATTCCTCTCCCCCTCTCTGTAACTCTACCCTCTATATCAGTGATGGGCAGTAGAGGTTAGTGAGTGGGCCACATGAGTGGACCTCTTCATCTCAGTGGGCCACAAGACTGTTATAACCAAGATGGTCTCCTAGGATAGGGAAGTTTTGCTAATTGTGCTTGCACACCTGGAATTTCTGGGGTGTGCTGATTGAACCGTAGCAGCACTTTGATGTAATGCAGAGGAAGTACATGGCTTTTGCAGTCACTGTTGCATGCAATCAGCACACAGCTCGTGTCATGATCCCTTATTTTACATGCATGTCAATTTAGTAATATCAGGAAAAAAACTACATGGCCAGAAACCAACAGAATCTGGCAACCCTGCATGTGGGCAAGAGTAAACAAAATGTCTCACAGGCCACACATAGAATCCCAATGGGTCACATGTTGCCCACCACTGCTCTACAAATCTTCTGTTACTTCACTTGCTGCCAGGGCACCTTGGCTGCAAAAGAAAGCATGCAAAAGGGTGCCTGCAGTGAGGCAGAGTGGCAACTCACTGACCCGGAGGGGGAAGAGCCGAGCCCCTCCTTGAACCCTGAGGGGCTACATGTGGTGGAGAATGTGAGCACAACCCAACCTCTGAAGTAAGAAGCTTAGGAGGTACCTGTTTTGAGGGGGGGGAGGGACCATGGCTCTGTACAAAGTCTTCAAGTTCCTGGCTGAAAGCCAGCAGCAACAGCAGCAGCAGCACAGCAGCACACAGCCCAACACCACCACCAGCAGCAGCAATTGGTACAGCAGACGGAAGCCCAGCAGCAACAAATTCTGCAACAGTTGGCATCCCAGCACCAAGAGCTCCAGCTGCAGTGTTTTCAGCAACTGACAGCCCTCTCAACCCACCCAGGTGGGCAGCTACCTGCCTCCCTCCAGGAAACTACCCTGACCCCACTGCCCCATCCGCCTCTCCAAGATGGGGCCCAATGACAATCCAGAAACCTTCCTGAAAGCCCAGGGAGCAATGGGCCACTTTCTTGACCCCCTATTTAGCTGGGGTGGCCTAAACTGCATACTGAGCACTCCTAAATGAGGCAGCCTAAGACTATGGGCAAGTGAAGGCCTTTCGCCAACAGCTCTGGACTGTAAGCTACCCTACCAGAGCCCAGCCCTGAGCAGTGGCTCATGAGATAAAGACTCTCTGAGAACTGTGCCCGGAACAGAAATCAGCTGAGGAGACTGCAGAACAGATTGCTCTGGAACAATTTTCTCAGATTCTCCCCCGCCTGTGGCTGCGCGTGGATACTTTGGCACTGCCAGACAACGGTAAGGCTATGTCTAGACACGTCCACTTTTTGGAACAGTTTCTGGAAAAAGTGGATGTGTTCTTTCGGCATCCCTGTATTCCTCTCCATGGGCCAAATTTCGGAAAAGCCTTTTTCAGAAAAAAATATGCAAATTGTGGCTCGCAATTTGTGTATCTTTTTTTCTGACTTTTCTCTGCAGTGTAGACATAGCCTAAGTGAGGTTATCACCCTGATGGAGGACTTCCTGGCCACAAAAGTCCCTGTTGGGCCTGGAGTCCACACTCCAAGCTCATTGCTGGGCCTATTGCCAACCCCAAGACCCATACTGAGGCCTGAACAGTGCTCTGGCACCCAGCTACCTGTAAGTCATATCTGGGATGCCTCGCCGCAGTCCAGGCCCGAGGCGTGTGAAATTCCAGAGGCTCCCTATCCTGTGTACCAGGAAAGTTGACACAACCCTTTGTCTGATGGCCCAATGTGAGTTGCATGCCCTGAGTTTGGGCCTTGCTTCTCCTGCAGCCATCTTGGACATTTGCAGAGGGACTGGACTGCCCAGAAATGGACTGTAGTTTTGGCTGGATTTGCATCACAGAAAACTGGGCCGCAGATCAGTCCCACCAAAACTAAAAATATCTGTAGGGGTGGACATCCAAAAGTAGTAGCCCTCCCGGACTCTGGGTGTGGACAGACCCTTGTGTGGAAGGAAGTCACTCCCGCGCTTCCATGATGTCAGAAGGGGAGCTACAGTTGTAGTTCATCCATGGAGATGTGAAGGCGTACTCCCACGGGAGAGTCCTTCCCGTGGGAGTACGCCTCATAAATGAAGTAACAGAGGAAATGGTAGTAGGGGTGACCACCACTCTAGCCTACCCCATCATCCTTGGCCAGGACTGGCCTAGATTTAATAACCTACTCTGAAAGGCCAGCCTCAGAATACCTCCTGCCCAGGTCGTCCTTAGAGGGCGATCCTGTTAGAGATAGCCAGTCTGAAACCAAAAGTGTGGATCCTTCTGGAGAGAGAAAGAAAAAAAAAAAAAACACTAGACATGGAAAAGCGTGAGGTTCCCAGCCAGTCCATCCCTCCCCCACTTTCTCAAGAGAGAACCAGTGAGGGTAAACTGGTCAGACTTCCCCCAGGAACAGCGGGAGGATGCAACCTTGAGGTCAGCATATGACCAAGTGACCTACATCAATGGGGAAGCAACAAACTCCCAGGGAGCCAAGCAGTAGCCCCATTTTGAGTTGGTGTCAGATCACCTTTACTGGATGGCCTGAGATCCTCAGACCCAACAAGTTCAGTCCTGGCTACTTGTCCTGCCCTGCCACTGTATAAAGACTGGCCTATGACATCCCTGCAGCCAGCCATCAAGGACAAGATAAGACCTTTGGGATTCTTTTCCAAATGCATTTATATCATCTCTAGCAAACTCAAAAATATCCACTTGATCCAATGAAAATTGTGTTTTTAATCCACACAAGCAAAGCATTTCTCCTTTGCCTTCCAACTTTTTCCTTTCTCATCTTCTAACCATATGTATTATCTACCAAACAAAAGGCAAAAAGGCTGGTGTATATTTAAGTTCATAGTCACAAAACAATGAACAAAATAATGTTCTTGTCTCCAATGTGAATGTGATAAATTCCGTCCGGGTGTAAGCACATGCATCTCCATTGAATTCAGTAGACTTAGAGTGAACAAATGTTTTTAACTCTGTAGCCAGACATTGCCCAGCAGAACACTATTCTTAGTGGATGTGCTGCCTTGGAGAATGTGTGAAGCTTTAGGGATAACACTATTTTCATTGCTCCCATAAAGTTCCTTCTTCAGTGTTAAAAGAATTCTATATAATTTCTTCATTGCCACACTTCCTGATTGTTTTGTTCTGTGATGCTTGGCCATTTTAACATGACTCTTGCTTCCCCAGAGCTGTATTTTGAGTCAGTTTGTTTAAAATCCTTGCCAGGCAAAAGGAAGAAGCTCAGCTTTTAGAAGACCCAATCACTTGTGGAAACAGAGGTGGAATCAACAGTGACATTTGGGGCAGGAGGTTAAACTTCCATTACTTTTCCTAAGGGTGAGGGAGACTCCAAAGAGAGTTGATGATTCTCCCCATGCATTCCACACCTTTAGGGTACGTCTAGACTACAGGCTTTTGTCGACAGAAGTTTTGTCGACAGATACTGTTGCCAAAACTTCTGTCGACAAAGAGCATCTAGACTACATCCAGTTCTGTCGACAAAGCAAGCCGCTTTGTCGACATGGCAGTGTAGACGCAAAGGACAGTTTAGATGCAATAACGCCTTCTGTCGACAGAACTCTGTTAACAGAAGGCGTTATTCCTCGTAAAATGAGGTTTACAGCTGTCGACAAAACTGCTGAGTTCTGTCGACGTTATGTCGACAGAACTCGGCGGTAGTGTAGACGCAGGTATAGTTTTGTCGACAAAAGTGGACTTTTGTTGACAAAACCCTGTAGTCTAGACACACCCTTAGTGAAAATGATGGGCTGCGATTACACACCTGTGTGCACATACACCCGTGTTCCCCTTTGCAGGACTGAAGTTATTTTCTCTCACACTGCTGTATTTCACCATTTTAATTATTTTTTTTCCAATTAGTGCTGGTAAAGTGATTAAAAACAACAATTACATGATTAATCACAGGATTAATTGCAATTTTTTGAATTGTGCATTTAATCACAGTTAATCCTACAATTAAACAATAATAGAATACCATTTGTTTAAATATTTTTGGATGTTTTCTATATTTTCAAATACATTGATTTCAGTTACAACACAGAATACAAAGTGTACAGCATTCACTTTAGATTTCTATTTGGTTACAAATATTTTCACTGTGAAAAAAGAAAAGAAACAGTATTTTTCAATTCATCTAATACAAGTACTGTAATGCAATTTCTTTATCATGAACATTGAATTCACAAATGTAGAATTACATATAAAAAACTGCATTCAAAAATAAAACATAGTAACCCATAGAGTAAAATTTAGAACCTGCAGGAACACCCAGAGCTCCTTCTCATTTAGCCAGTCGGTCAGACAAACAAGTTTACTTACATTTACAGGAGCTAAAGCTGCCTGCTTCTTGTTTACAATGTCACTGGAAAGTGAGAACAGGCATTTGCATAGCACTATTGTAGCTGGCAATGCAAAATATTTACATGCCTGGTGCTTTAAAGATTCATATGTCACTTAAATGCTTCAACTATCATTCCAGAAAGGATGTGACCATGCTGATAATGGGTTCTGTTCAATAACAATCCAAAGTAGTTCAAACTAAGGATGTTAAGGACTAGTTGACTAGTCAACCAGTCGATTCCCCTCCCCCACCCTTGCTGCTTCTATCAGTCCCCAGCTGACCCCGGACTCTGCATGGCATTTCAAATCAGCAGCGCCACATGGAGCCCGGCATCCCCTGCTGACCCCGGGCTCCATGAGGGTGCTTCCACTTTGAAATGCACAAGAGCCCCTGCTGGGGACTCTTGTACATTTCAAAGCTGGCATACCCATGTGCAGCCCAGAGTCAGCGGCACTTCCCACTGGCCCCAGGAACACAGGGTGGTGGGTTTCAAGTCCCATCCCCCCTAGGTAACCCAAGCCTCCACCCCCCCAGGAGTGTGACCAGATAGCCATGGACTGTCTGAAGGTTGGGAGGTTGTGTGGGTTCTTGAGTGGATTAGAGGATATGGCATTTGTGTGGGGAATGCAGTGTGGTGGTGGGTTTGAGTCCTGCTCACCCTAGGAGCAGCCAATACAACAAAGATGAGAGGATAGATATCAGATAGAGGCAGCAAAGGGGGAGGAATAGGGAATACTTCAAAGCTGCAGCACCACACAGCTGATCCCAAAAGTAGCAGCACTATGCAGAGCCTGGGGTCAGCTGGGGAGTCCCCAGTTGATGCCAGGCTCTGCATGGCATTTCAAATCAGCAGTGCAACATGGAGCCTAGGGTCCCCACTGGGGGCTCTTGTGCATTTCAAAGCTAGCACACCCATGTGCAGCCCAGAGTCAGCAGAACTTCCTGCTGGTCCCAGGGCTGCACATGGAGTTCCACTTTCCTCCTTTGAAATGTACAAGAGCCCCATTGGGAGCTCTTGTACATTTCAAAGGAGGAATGCAAAAGTGCCTGTCGAGTAGTCACTAGAAATTCCATCAACTAGTAAATTAACCACTAATTAATATCCTTAGTGCAGAGTGCCACATGTTCATTTTCATCCTATGAATCAGATGCTACCAGCAGAAGGCTGATCTTTCTTTCTTTCCTTCCTGGAGCTCCCACATCAGAATGTTGCTCTTTTACGTCTTCTGAAAGCATGTTCTACATCTTGACCATCTCAAATTTTGGAAAGCACTTCAGATTCTCAAATCTTAGGTTGAGAGCTATAGCCAGAGGCGTAGCGAACGGGCGGGGGGCAATTGCCCCCAGGCGCCACGCTACGGGGGCGCCGGATTGATGTGGGACCAAGTGGCGCGCACGCTGCTCTTGCCAGCTGCCAGCTAAGTGCTGCTGCCAGCTCTCTCCGAAGTGCAAACCAAAGCAGCCAGCTGGGTGGGAGGAGCAGTGCTCTGAAGAAGGGTACATTCCTTCATGCCTGGCTGGGGGGGAGGGGAGGATTTGATTGAGAGAGTGCCCCCCCCCGGCACTGGGGTGCCTTGCTCTGGGGAGGAGGGGGCTGGCTTTGGGGCAGGGGTGAGGTGAGTGTATTGGGTTGGGGAGAACTGTGGAAGGGCTGGCTCAGGAGAAGGGGGTGAGTGCCTTTGGGATGGGGGGATACTGGGGGGGCTGTTCTCTGGGGCAAGGATTGTTGTGTTGTACTTAAAAGTACTCATGGGATCTTTTTTGGGGGAAAAGGCAAAATGCCACATTTATTGGACACACACACACACACACACACACAAAACCACCACCACCCCTTGTTTTTACCACTAGCTGTTCCACCTAACTGCTGGCCAGATTAGTTAGGTGGGGGAGGGTTGGAGCTGGATCAATGCTCCCATGTTGACTGCAAGATGCCTTAGAGATGTAGTGTCTTCCCTCTCATGCAGAGTCATCATATGCATATGCAGTTATTCATCTATGGCACCTTCTGAGGTTTTTTTTAATGCTCCCCCATTCACTTTCAAAGAGGGACCTTCCCAAAGCAGGCACTTGCTGCTTACGCCCAAGGCATCCACAGGTCCAGCCTTCTTTCAATGAGCCCACTTCACAGGTCCCATTGTTCTTATTGTTCTTGAATCTGGCTTCCACCTTTCTCCAACCATTGCAAGTGCCCACAGATGCTTTTCTTTCATGCCTTATCCATTCACACCTCATTCACTCAGCAGGACAATCAGTTTAGCAAAGGAGGGGGGTAAAAAGACTACAAGATACAAGGTTTCTATGTAAAAAGGCTTAATACAAAGTTTCTATGTTCTGTAAAAGTATACAAAGTTTCTATAAAAGGACATAATACAACAAACTAAAGACTTATTACAAAACTAAAAGGACTTGATACAAAGTTAAAATAAAAAAATGAGAAAATGATTAATACAGCGATTAATGAGATTTACCTATAGTTGCATTGGTATGGAGGGGGCTGAGGTGCCTGGTCTGGGGAAGGGGTGTTGTATTGGAACGGTCAGGACTCAACAAATAATGTTATCTACTCGCTCGTGGCAAGTAGATTACAACCTGGAAGAGCCGGCGCAGAGAGATCTGCGCATGCGCAGAACCGTGCAAAACCGCGAGGCTGGCAAGTGGGGCTCCCAGTGGGGTCCTGGGAATGGGGGTGCCTGGCTCTGGGGCAGGGGTGAGTGTAGTGGGGTTACTTTTTTTTTTTTTTTTAATAAAATATAATTTATAACAAAAGGAAAAACCTAAAAAAACAATAATCTGGTAGCACATTAAAGACTAACAAACATGTAGATCAAGCATGTCAAACTTGAAGCCCTCTGAGGGCCACACAAATGAAAACTGATAGCTTTCAGGGACACCAAAGAGAATCAGCTGGAGATGACGAGGTGGCTCCAATCAGGGAGGATGAAGCCCACTTCTAGTAGCTGATCTGGAGGTGTGAACACCAAGAGAGGCGAAGCTGCTTTTGTGGTTAGCTAGCCATTCACAGTCTTTGTTTAATCCTGAGTTGATTGTGTCAAACTTTGCAGATGAACTGTAGCTCAGCAGTTTCTCTCTGAAGTCTGGTCCTGAAGTTTTTTTGCTGCAGGATGGCTACCTTTAGATCTGCAATTGTGTGTCCAGGGAGATTGAAGTGTTCCCCTACAGGTTTTTGTATGTTGCCATTCCTAATATCACAAATCAGATATTAGGAATGGCAACATACAAAAACCTGATATCACAAATCAGATATTAGGAATGGCAACATACAAAAACCTGTAGGGGAACACTTCAATCTCCCTGGACACACAATTGCAGATCTAAAGGTAGCCATCCTGCAGCAAGAAAACTTCAAGACCAGACTTCAAAGAGAAACTGCTGAGCTACAGTTCATCTTCAAGTTTGACACAATCAACTCAGGATTAAACAAAGACTGTGAATGGCTCGCTAACTACAAAAGCAGCTTCTCCTCTCTTGGTGTTCACACCTCCAGATCAGTTACTAGAAGTGGGCCTCATCCTCCCCTGATTGGATCCACCTCGTCATCTCCAGCCTGATTCTGGCCTGCATATTTATACCTGCCTCTGGAAATGTCCACTACGTGCATCTGATGAAGTGGGTCTTTGCCCACGAAAGCTTATGCTCCAACACTTCGGTTAGTCTATAAGGTGCCACAGGACTCCTCACCACTTTTGCAGATTCAGACTAACACGGCTACCCCCTCTGATACTTGACACCAAAGAGAATGTACTTCTATAGGACAGTTGTAATTATTTATTATTATAGATTATGTTTTAGGTATATTTTATAATATTTGTCAGGTCTTTTTTTAATATAATACAATAATTTGATGTGTAAAATTATTTTCTCATATAAAATGATTTTTAATTTAAATATAAATTTAAGGTACTTTAAAAAATTTTATATGATACATAACTTGTTTTGTTGAAATGAAAGCAGGTATAGACCATGGTCAATCAAATAGAACAGGCTTTTGTGAAAATTTCAGATACTTTGTAAGTCTGAAATTTTGCATAAACATATAATTATTCATGCAATTGGAAAAAATTGACATTTACTGATATAAAATTAATATACATCAAAAAATAGATTTTGATGACATAATTAATCAGTTTGCTGTAGCTAAGGCAAGAAAAATTAAACTTACTTAAAAAAAGTTTTTAATTGTAATGTCCTGTTGCTTCTGGTGTTGAATGCATATATGACTTTTCAGTCCAACATTTCATCCAGCTTACTCCAGACATCATCAAGATAGTTCTACTATGATCTACTAACTGATCCCAGGATCTGTGGCTATTAGTAGTGTTTGTGATTTTTTTCTTATGTTCTTATTTTTTTTGCTGACTTAGAAATAATAACAGATCCACAGTAAAAAATGATTGGGGGGGGCCCCGCAAATTTGGCCTTTGCCCCCAGGCGCAAAACACGGTCGCGACACCTCCGGCTATAGCTATTAGCCATTATTCCAAAATAACTATGCAAGCGTCTACTCAGCAACTGTGTTATTTCAAAATTATTTTGAAATAATGGGAGGCTGATTCCAAAATCTGTAAACCTCACACTATGAAGAATAATGCATCTTCGGAAATAGTTATTTCAGAATAGATGCTGTGTAGACAGGGCAGCTGTAGTTATTTCGAAATAAGAAGCCTCCAGCCCTTCCCAAGGTGCCCTGCTGGCTGCTCTGTCTACACTCAGCCAAACTCTATATCCCTCCCCCCATTCCCCTGCAGCCTCAGCTGAAAGGGCTTGTGGCAAGCAGCAGGCCCTGACAGCCCAGAGCCACCTGCAACTGCCCCTGCCTCACTTTTCCCCCAAAATGAGCCAGTCTGCTGCTCCCACCCAGTGCTCCACTGCTCCCAGGGACAGTCAGGCAGCTCCCAGGAGACCGCTGGGAGCCGAAAGAGACATGCACATTCCTGGTCTGGTGTGGAGATCCTGGACCTTATTGAGGTTTGTGGTGATGAGACCAACCTCCAGGATTTTCTCACCAGATGCAGGAATGCAGATGTCTATGGCCAGATGACCAACAGCCTGGCTAACAAGGGGAACATCAGCACCCAGGAGCAGGTACAAATGAAGGTCAAAGAGCTCTGCCAGGCATATGCCAGGGCCAGGGAGGGCAGCTCCCTCTCTGGGGCAGGCTCCACACCTGCCCGTATTTCAAAGACCTTGACCGCATCCTGGGGCGTGGGGCAGTCCCTTCACCCCCCTGGTTGTGGACTCAGGGCTCAAGATGCCTGTTGTCCTCCTGACCCAGGAGAGAGATGAGGAGGAGCCAGACAAGGCCCTGGAGCCAATACCCCTCCCAGTGGACATGTCCCAGGCATCACCCGAAGCCAGGGCAGGAACATCATGCAAGTGCCATCACGTTCCCTTCACACAGGCGGTGGAAGGGGTGGATGGCAAGGGGTAACTAGGCGTTCTTTGCTTGGCCCTTGCAGCCCGAGGATCGACACAGGGTGCTATGGGCCATAGGATGTCTGGAGAGGACTGCCATGCTCATGACCCCGGGGTGGGACACCCTCCCTCCACAAGCCACCTCTAAAAGGAGACTGGGGGGACACACACACACACGGCACATGGGCTTGCCCACACTCTCAGGGCATCACCCATTCCCGGAGACATCTGGGCCTCTGTAAGAATGGGCCAACTGGCCAGAGTGCACATGGCCTTGCTCCAGGCAACTCGCCTTTGTTAGAACTGAGAACTGTCACTCTCGGCTCACAGATGAGGGCAAGGCTTCAGACTTAGTGCCTCCTGGGATGACTGTCCATCTCTTTTTATTCTCCACAACAAGACCAGCTGGGACGGGGGGAGGTCAGCACCACCCAGACATTCTCCCGAACCCAAAGGACTCGCAGGTGCCGGAGGCTCATAGATGAGTTCCAGAGGGAGCACCGCATGGCACTCCGATCCCTGGAGCAGACCATTGACCTCAGGCTCCAGGAGGACATCCAGCTGTGGCAAGACACCTGGCAGGAGCTGCTGGAGCAAGGATGCACCATGTGTATGGCTGTGCAATCCCTCATTGCCAGCATAATGCCTGCTCCTGCTCTTTCCCCCACTCCTGTTGTCACTTTAGCTCCTCATCCCACTCCCACTCCTGCTCCCGCTGCTCCTACTTCTCCCCCTACTTCTCTCCCTGTGGCCACCGCACCTGTGGTGGTGTGATCACCAGAGCCAGGTGCCACGCCCAGCCCCAACCCTGATCCTCTCCTCACCTCTCCTCCCACTTCCAGCTCCCTCTTCTCTCTTCCAAAGTTCTCATCCCCCCTTTCTACTCCCCTCTCCAAAGGTTCCTTCCCTAGTCTCTCCCTAGTTTCTTTGACCCCAAATGAAAAGAAACAGAGATTTTATTTTTTCCAAAACAAAATGTTTGTTCATTGTCTCAGCAGGGAACGGAGGGAGGAGGGGGAAGGGAGGAATTGTTGGAGGAAAGGCAGAGAGGGGCAATGCACAGGCCTCTAGTGGGACAGCCCAGGGGAGAGTGTCACTGAGCCCCCGGGGAGATACTCTCCCTCAGGGCCTCCCAGATGCACACAGCCCCCTGATGGGCCTGTCAGATGGCAGCTGTGCGCGGCTGTTCATAGGCCCTGCTGATGCAGTCTGCCTCCACCCCCACCCTGGCAGGAATGCCTCCCCCTTCCACTCACACACATTGTAGAGCACACAACATGCAACCACCACAAGAGCAATGTTGAGCTCCCCGAGGTCCAGCTAGGTGAGGAGGCATCTGAAACGTGACTTCAAACAGCTGAAGGTGCCCTCCATGACCATGTGGGTCCCGCTGAGCCTGGCATTGCAGACTTCCCAAGAGGGGGCTAGGTGGCCGGTGTATGGTTTCATGAGCCAAGGCAAGAGAGACTGGCATCTCCATGTCCCCAACACCGATGGTGCGGTTGTGGAAAAATGTTCTGCATGCAGCTTCTGGAACATGCTAGAGTTCCTAAAGACAGGTGCGTTGTGCATCTTCCCTGATCACCCAACACAGCTATTGGTGAACTGGCCCCGGTAATCTGTGACAGCCTGCAGGGCCATTGAAAAGTATCCCTTCCAGTTGATGAAGAGAGATGCTCTGTGATCAGGAACCAGCATGGAGATGTGGGTGCCATCAATAGCCCCCTGCTGCAGTTGGGAAAGCCCATGTCGGCAAACCCAGCGATGATGGCATCCACATCACTGGGGCAGATGACCCTGCATAGCAGGATGGTGTTGAGGCCCTCACCACCTGCAGAAGAAGAAAAACAGAGAATCACAGAGGTGCCAGGGCACCTGGGAGTTCCCCCAGCCCACCCATCATTACCCTTCTCCTCCACTCACCAGGAGCAACTCCCCCCCACACACACTCACCCCATCCCCCGCAGGGCTTTGTGAGGGCAGGACTGTAGAAATCTCCCAGGGAAGGGGCTTGCACCACCTTCCCACCCCCTTTTCCCTAGGGAATCACATTCCTGCAATCCACACACACACCCCACTCAGAACAATAGCCTAAGAATGCCATACCTGCATGAGCAGGGCCCCAATGGTTGATCTCCCTACGCCAAACTGGTTCTCCATGGTTTGGTAGCTATCCAGCATGGCGAGCTTCCAGAGAGCAATGGCAACACACCTCTGGAGAGGGATGGTGGGTCTCATGTGAGGGCAGGGGCGAGCCACTCACAGAGCTCCATAAACATGTCATTTCTCACCCTGAAGTTCTGGAGCCATTTCTGGTCTCCCCACCACTCCATGACAATCCGGTCCCACCAATCTGCACTGGTGTCCAGACACCATAAGCGATGAGGCACAGTGTCCAGAGGAGGGTGGGAGGGATCCAGCTGCATGAACTGTGCCCTCAAAGATACAAGGAGGGTCTCCCAGAGGAGCTGGGGGCTGGGTTCCTGCAGAGCCTGAGAGGCAGCCTGCAGAAACTGCTGCATGAGGTGCAGCACAAGCTGCAATAGCCACAGACTGCCCAGAGGCAGCTACGGCTCCATGTCTAGAGAGCTGAGGTGTCCAGAAGGGCAACTGCAGCAGGCTGAAGAAAAGGCTTTGTGTCCCTCGAGGAGGTAGGCAAAGAGAAAAAGCCTGAGACACGGCTGTACAGGGGGATCCCTTTAAGCAACAGCCTTAAGCAGCAGCCACACAAAGTAACTGCTGTCCTGATGTCCTGCCTGAAGTGGTTCAAGGTGGCCTTAAATCCAAGTTAGCATCCAATCAGTGTGGACACTCTATTTCAAAATAACAAACCGCTATTTCAATGCGCATTTTGTGTGTAAACATGTTATTTCGAAATAAGCTATTTCTGAAGATATCTTCTGCAATAGCTTATTTCAAAATTAATGTGCAGTGTAGACGTAGCCTTAGAAATCTCACATAAGTACTTTCTTTGCATTTTGTCAAATCTGCAGTGAAAGTGTTCTTAAAACAAACAATGTGCAAAACATCATCCAAAAGAAATAAAACAGTGAAATATATCAGAATGTGGGTAAAACAGCTAGAGGCATACAATTCTCCACCAAGGATTTCAATTACAAATTTAATTAAAGCATTATTATGAAGATGAGTGTCAACCGTATAGGAGCATGTCCTTTGGAATGGTGGCCAAAGCATGAAGGGGCATATTTGACATGTAAATACCTTGCAACTCTGGCTATAAAAGTCCCATGTGAATGCTAATTTCCATTATCTGGTGACATTGATAATAAGAAGTGGACAGCATTCCACTTTCTGTAAAGGTAAACAAACTTGTTTGTCTTAACAAATGACTGAATGAGAAGTAGGACTGAGTGGACTTGTAGGCTCTAAAGTTTTGCATTGGTTATGTAACAAAAAAATGCATTTGTAAGTTGTGCTTTCATGCTAAATAGATACTTGAATGAGGTGAATTGAAAAATACTATTTTATCATTTTTACAGTGCAAATGTATTAAAAAATAATTAGATAAACAAAACAGTATACGCTTTGTAGTCTGTGTTCTAAATGAAATAAATATATTTGAAAACATAAAAAAATCCAAAATATTGAATGCAATTCACTTGGTATTCTATTGTTCAACAATGAAATTAAAACTGTGATTAATTTTTTAAATCACGATTAATTTTGTTTTATTATGTGAGTTAACTGCAATTAATTGACAGCTCTAATTCATAGACTTAAGTATTTCCAAACCTATTTTACTTAATTAACCAAAATAGATCACCAATGAAATGCTTAATGTGAGAGCATAGGGTATGGACCGAAATGAATGTTTAAACATTCACCAGAGCAGCTTGAGCAGCAGCCAGCTCACACTAATGTAAATCAATCTGATGGGAATTATAAATCAACTAGTATAGGGGAAATAATTATGCACAAGGACACAAGATAACATTTAGGTGAAGTAGGTATGGGCAGCTGACTCCTTCTCTAGGAAACTGACTATGCAGAAACATTCATCACCTCAGAACAACTCTAATAAGCCAAAAGCCTCACCTTTTGAGGTTTGCATACTTCACACAATTATGCCATGAGTGCCTTGCATTGTATATGGCCCAGTTTAGCTTTAAAAAGTACCGCCCTCTGTTGAAAACCCATTGATTTTATCTTGCACTCTGAACTAGATTTCTCATAAGTGATGCTTTCCAAGAAATTGAGCTCCATTTTGCTTGGGAAGTATCTCTCTCTAATGTCTTAGCTTCAGGGATGCTTGGGTTGCATGCAACTTTTATGTTTTAAATATCCAAAGTGATAATTATGACACATTTTGGATGGGATGTCATTACCCCTTGTGTATCAGGGCTTAAGCCAATCACAGAAGCAACCATGATGAGCCCCAGTGTGTGGGGAGGAAAGGGGGGAGCTGGGGGGGGGGGGGAAGGAGCTGTCCCAGAGCTGCTACTGTGCAGTTCTTACACCTGCGGAAGAATCTGGCACTAGTCACAGTCAGAGTCAGGGCACTGGATATGATAGATCTTGGGGCTGATTGAGTGCAGCTTTGCCTATGTTCCAATTAGGGCATCAAAATGGCCTTCTTGCTAGAGCAACAGAAAGATTAGCTCAGTTCCTGTTTCCTACCACAGTCCTTGTTTTGTTTGTTTGGTAACTAGACAGTCCACGAGTAGTTTTTCAGATCCCAGTGCAGAGGGAAATCCGTGGAGCTCTTATAATTTACATCTGCTGACAATCTGCCCCCCCGCCCCGGAAAAGATCTCTTGCATATGAGACATCACCACATCTGACAAGGACTGGGGTGAAGTAATGCGAGGCTCAGTGCAGAACACTGACTGATACCCAAGGGCATCACAGTCCTTCCTTAGTTCATCCACCCAGGCATGTTACAGGTACAACAAGTATACCTTTCTAACATGGCCAGTGAGATGTATGAATCTGAGGTAAATATAATCAGCTCCTCAACTGTGAATTGCCCCATTTGGAGCTACACCTATTTACAGCAGTTGAGCTCTGGCATCTAATGTGCTCTGTTAGTGAGTGAACAGAAGCTAATGCATATTAAGGCTAAATGTCTTCTGAAATTCTGCACTCAGATGAGGTTGTATAACTCATTCATTTGAATTGTAGGGGACCTCAGATACTGATTCACTGCCCTGATTCTGTATTGCCTGAACACCATTAAATAAATATACAATATGTGTCCAGATCAATAAGAGCTTTGTGAAATTAGCAAAACTCAGCACATGCTGTGGCTTGTAAAGAGTACATCAAAATAGGGCTGATACACTCTGTAGTGACTGGGCTTATCTCATCACCCATTGATGTTTTGCATTTACAAATGCCAAACTTTCAGTCCTTCAGCATGTAAAACTGTCTTGAGAATGGAGTGGGGACTGTGCAACATATGACAAGCTCTGCCATGCTGAGTGGCAAGTAGATTTTCCCCCCCTCTCTGTTACATGCCAAGGTGGAACTTTAAGCTCCTATATAACCCTTGCAGGATATCTTTGGTACTACAGCCTTGCTCCACCTACCATTTGCAGTTCATACTACTTTGCATTTGTATAATACTTTATGCATGCAAAGCCTTATGCAGAAATTACTTAGCGACAACACCCTCATACTCATAAAGCAGCTAATTAAAAATTAGCTTTCATTTTACAGTCTGGTGAAATTGAGGCAGGGATTTGCCCATTCCATATAGTAAATTAGTGCCAGTATGATATGAAGTCAGGTCCTCCTGACTGCCAACACTGGTCTCACCACCCTTGACTCTCAAAACAGCAATCGATTTACTGATCTTACCGTCAATATCTTCTTACTTGTACATTGATTTAAAAAATGATTCACACTTTCAGCAGAAAACTCAGTAGTTCCAATCTAGAGGGTGCCCCTCCACCACCCACTCTCTTGAGAAACAGTACAATCACAATAACTCTATTTTCTGGCAGGGAGCTCTCACTATGCCATAAAAATGACACCTTGAGTTGTACATTACATATATATACACACTTCTCTGACACTGATACTTATTCAAGCCTGCAGGGCCAACCTAGTTTCTAAGATCCAAAGCATCATCTTCTGTCTCCTTCATACATCATTGTGGGTGACGGACAGATATTAATAAAACCCAGACACAGGGAATGATTATTGTTGGTTATGTCAAATAAATTTAAATGGTTTTCCCCGTTGGCAAATCACACCTGACAGACTTATTTCATAAGTTATGTTGATTCCCTAGGACTGGGACTTTGTGACTAACAGCTGTTGTTTTTACTAAGTGACTTCCTTGGGCTGGGAGGAAAATGAAGACAGATAAACATAACATGATTTGTAGAGTCGCTTAGCAGTGGAAACTTGTCACACTCGGCCATCTAAATCCTAGCGATGAATGGAGGATAGCTGCTGAGCAATGAAGCCCTTCAGTTGTGTTAAGCGCCACTCTTGCTCCAGAGAACACAGCAAGTTCTCTTTTCTGGTCAGTGCTCTGGACTCCTTTCCAAAATGTAGCATGGTGTGGGTAGAAAAGTGCAGGATGGTGTGTTGCACAAAACCTGGAGGGCGTGGATGTCAGAATCAGGTCTTGCTTGAAAAAAAAGCTGAGTACAGTTTCTAGGAGGCCTCTGTGATACATGCAAAAAACTCCCTCTCCATACAAACAACACACAACAATGGCTGTGTAAGGGCCTCTCACAGTAGCCACTCTTGGGATGCGCTGAGAAATGCAGGACTCCTGCCCTGAGAAGCAGGATAGGGTGGCCTCCCTGCTCTTCCTCCAGACTCATGGAGTAGGAAAACCAAGCAGCTTCATTACAATACCTCTAAGATTGAACAGCCCCTAAGCGCCTCCTAGTGAAAAGCTACTCTGCACCATCCCCTACATTGTGGGGTGGCATTTAGGCCAAAATCTAGCCCTAATTAAGCTTTAGCCCAGAATGCAGCACTTCCATAGCTTGACTGGGAGCCACAAACAGGAACAGATCTTTGCTTATGTAAACAGAGGCCTGGATGTGGAGGCGTATTAAGTTTCCATAGCTCCTAGCACAGCTTCTCAGTCAGCAATTCTCCTATGCCTCTGGTGTGTTAGCTGAGGCAACCAGAAATATAGTGTATGCTGCAGGAGTCTACACCTGTGTACATCATGCATAGACACAGTCTCCGTCAGAGAAGCATATGGCTTCTAGTTGGATCAGCAGGTGCTGTAGGTACATGTACCAAAGGCAACATATAGCCACAGGAAAGGGCAAATAATGCAACAGCCTGAAGAACACCAGGCAAGCCCTGCAGTGGAACTGGATAATACCACCATTATCAAAGCATCATCAGGGTTAGCTGCTGGCAGGCCACCAGAGGCTTTGTTTAACTGAGCAACTGCAGGCCATGGTTAACCTTTCCTGAACAACGGTAGTTGCAGGAAGTAGTGCAGGCCAGGGCAAGTCACAGGGTGAGAGCAAGGTGGGCAGGCAGTGTACATCAGCAGTTGGTCATTCTAGGAATTCAAACCTGTGAGATTGGTACATCACCTTTAACACCCTCGCCTTTGAGTGAGCCTGGAAGTTTAGATCTAAGTTTCTGGCTCAGGAACACATGACAGCAGCTGAGCCCATCCAATCTAAGCTAGGTACATAGGTATCAAAAGTGAAGGACAGATGTAATGGAAAGAGGATTGATAACTAAGGAGTGGCTTGGGTAATGGGACACAGGTGACACCATTTCAGCTGTAGATCACCAGTCCTGAGCTAGCCCAGCGTGATAGTACCATGTGAAATGGTTTGGTGCTCTCGGTTTAGCTCCTAGTTAACGTGACAACTGGAAATCAGCAGGCAGTCTTAGCAGAGAACTTAAGAGTTAAATCAAGTGGAAATTTTAACTAAGCTTTCAGCTCTATAGCTATCCCTCCAGAATAGGGCAAATCCCCCATCAGCAAGGAGGAGGTAGGGGGAAGAAGCATGCAGCACTGCTAAATAACTAGCACAGCACTGCAATTCCAAGAACTGTCAGCCAAGCACCTTTTCCCCACCATTAAAACTCAGCAAATCAGCTTTTCCAGAGGTCTGACACTTTGTGTGGGCTGTCACAGTGGTACTCGCTCATTTGGTATTCAAAGCAGCAAAGAGTAACACAACTAATTTGGTATTCATAGTGACATTATTATGCATTTTCAGAAGTGTTGATCTGGACGGTGTAATGGACAGTGCATTATCTACAAATGTGTTCTCAAGATCAGAGATGGTTTAAAGGTTATTCAACCTGGGAGAAATTATGCTGTAATTGAATTTATCTTGCATTTATCTATTCAAGGAAACATAACTGCAGCTTAAGGGGAGAAGGGGAACACATTCAGGAGCTACATTTTATTATCAGAAGCACAGAGGCTACAAATTAGTCACTTTCCCTCCACTGAGCAGTATTATTGGCCAAATAATATGGGACCTGGCTCAAAAGAAATCTCCTTCCAGATAAAGGTAATTGTGGACAGGGGAACAGAACAGCATGGTAACCAAACCAGGCTATATAGTAAAATATAACACCAGGATTTGGGGCTTGGGGATTCAGTTATGGGATGATTCTGGTTGTAATTTTCAATTCCGAGAAGGTCAGCATGAGAAAAGAAGCGGTTACCCTGTGAGGTGCTCAGTTCTCCCTCAGAGGTCTACATGAAATTACTCCCATCCTTCAACCACAAAAGCACACTGGGTCAAAGTGTGCTCTGACTCACATTTTAGTAGTATTATTGTGATTTACAGTGGGGCACTTTGCCCAGGACTAACCAACCCAAGGGTTCATCATGTATTAAGGTATTTTCATCATCAGGCTCTGAATGGGGACTGTGTGATTTTAAAATTCCAGGAAGTGGGTCTAAAGCAGGGATACTGGTATAATTTTTATAGTGGGGGTGGGGGAAGGGGAGTGCTGAGAGCCTTTGAACCATACTGTAAGCCCCATGTATAAAGTAATCTACTTCAAGCCAGAGGATGTGGTAGCATCCCCAGGCCTACCACCTTTCATCTAGAGCAGTAATGGGCAACCTAGCCTAATGAGCCAAGTGCATGTGTGGACCTCCATCTCAATGGGCGTCAAGATTGTTGTAACCAAGATGGTCTCACAGGTAGTTTTGCTAACTGCACTTGCGTACCTAGAATTTGAACTGTGGCAGAACTTTGATTGGATGCAGAGGGAGCACATGGCTTTCACCATCAATGTTGTATGAAATCAGCATGCACCTCACTTCATGTGCTCTTGCTTTATGTGTATGTCACTTTAGTAATATTGGTAGGAAAAAGATTATGCAGACAGAAACCAGCAGAATCTAGCAACCCTGCATGTGGGCAATGGTAAACAGAATGTCTTGCGAGCCACATATAAAACCCCGAGGCTGCAAGCAGGGTCTAGAGAGTCCAGGAGGTGCATGGTACGTATTGAAAATATATTCATGGGGAAGATAGAGGTGTTTCTGGAGGCCCTGATGTGGTGACATCCACTCCTTGCATTCACCTTTCTTCCTTTAAAAGTGACTCCCCCTCATGTAAATCTCTTTTCTCTCACATCATGACAGGTGTCTCAATTCTTACCACCTTCTTCAATCCCTCTCCCAATTACCTCAGTCACCTTTCAGAAAACCAACAAGTCTCCACCTCCATTGCCAGATGCCCCAAAATCTTCCTGGAGCTAAGCAAAATATAGAGTCTCTGCATCCCCTTCTCCAGCTCCTCCACTCACTGTCCACTCCCACTTCCCTCCTGCTGTTAAGACCCACCGGTGACCAATAGCAGGACAATAAAATGCTCCCCTTTGGAGTACATTTTAAAAAAACACCATCTCTCTTGTGAGCAGCCTCCTTAGCCTGAGGTGTCTGCAGCAACAGTTGTTTTAGCAACGCTACAGTCAATATTTGGAAAGCATAAAAGAGGCAGCCTAAGCCTTGCAGAAAGGGACACACAGAAGGGACAAGCAAGCCTTCTGTTTGCATTGTACATTGACAAATGTCCCTCAGCAAGACCTTGCCTTCATTAAGCCAGCCATTACAAAAACAGAGAAGTGACCTGAAATCCCAGCTCTAGGAGCCTTTCAGCCTCCTTCAATGCTAAGAAGAAAACAGCTACCCGCTGCTTGGAAAGAGCCAGCCTTGCTTTGGCATTACCCAGTCTGGGCACAGAGGGGAAACAGCACATGGATATTTAGGACAGAGGCAGTTCTGTGTTGGAAAAGGTTTGGTCTAAGGATAGGCATCTGGAAAACAAAGCCTAGAAATGCCTTGTCTCTAAGCAGGAAGATTGTCCTCACAGTTAAAGAACAGGACTAGGACCCACAGAATGAGATTCAAATCACAGCTTTCCTACAAACATCCCATATGACCCTGGACAAGTCATTTAATCTCTCTGTTCCTCCATTTCCCATCTGTAACACAGGGATAATACTCTCTTTCCCTGCCTTGCCTATTTTGATTATGAACTCTTTAGATTAGGGCCTCTTTACACATTTGTACAGTACTTTGCACATGGAGGCTCTGTTCTCAAATGGAACTTCTAGGCACTGTTGTAATACAAAGAACTGGGCAGATTATACTGATTAGCAGGGAGAATGAGCATACCATAACTAGAAGTCAGGAGAACCCAAATTCTAATCCTGGCTCACTCATAGGCCAGAAGGAATCATCTAGTTTATTTGCCTACAAGTTGCAGACCACACAATATTACCCTCCAGCTCCTGTAATGGAACCAAAACCACTGGCTGAGTTACTGAAGTCTTTAAATCACGATTTAAAAACTTCAGTTTACAGAGAATCCAGACTCTGTCAATCTGGAGGAAATTCCTGCCCCACTCCACATATAGCAATCATTTGAACTCTAAGCATGTCAGCAAGCCCCAACAACCAGACACCTGGGAAAGAATTATTGGTAGCAACTCAGCATTCTTCCTGTAGCATTCCATCTCCAGCCATCTGGGGAATACATACTACTTGCCATCACAGATGGCACTTGCCTCCCCTTTGCAGTGTGGCTTTAAATAAGCCACTAAGAGTATATCTACTCTGCAACACTATTTCAAAATAATTAGCGCTATTCCAAAATAACTTAGTCCGCATCTACACAGCAGGCAGATACTGAAATAGTATCAAAATACTGTCAAGCTGGAGGACTTCTTACTCCAACTCCTGTAACCCTCATTGTACCAGGAATAAGGGAAGTTGGAGGAAGCGTGTTCTTTCAAAATAAGTGCTGTGTAGCTCAATTTGCATAGCTTATTTCGAGTTAAGCCCTGCAGCGTAGATGCATCCTCTATCTCTGCCTCTCACTTCCTCACCAGTCCAATAGAGAGAATTCATGGATGGTAGAGACATAGTAAAGATACATGCTCAAACAAACCATTTCCCAAGTATTAAAAGTAGAATATACTTGAGCCCATTAGTTTAAGAAAGAATGAGTGCTGAACTGACACACAACACCATCCAAAGGACAGTATTATACACTTCCTCATAGGATGACTCTTCCCTTCCAATACTTTGTTGGCGTGGGGGATATGACAGGGATGTTAAATATCAGTTAATGTAATAGTCGAGTAACCTTATGTATTTTTATAGGTTAGTTGACTATTTTATAGTCCCCAGGGTCAGGGCCAGCAGCCAGTGTATCAGAGGCATCAGTGCAGGATGCCAGGCAAGAGCTAGTCCATAAGGGGAGCCAGTTTAAAAACCAGCTCCCCTTCTGCACCAGCTACCTGTCGCCCAGTGCTGCTGTCTCTGACAAAGAGGCAGCACTGTGGGGTGGCAGCAGCCCCTGTCTAAGGGGGATCTAAACTCCTGACTTGGCACAAGCTAGAACTGAGCCAGGAGGCCTGCACATCTTGCTCCTAATATACTTTAAATGCAGAGCCGCAGCAGGGGTAGGTTCTGAACCTGGCAGGAGCCAGAACTGAGCTGGGCTGCTGGCCAGACTGCAAAAAATAGACTGGCAAGGGTGGTGGTGGTGGGGATGAAATGCGTGTAGTTTATAGCATTAACCTATAAGCTTTTGCTTATTGGTTAATCGACTACACTATTACATACAGGATGTGACAGTGGCAAGAGGAAAGCACATTGAAAAACTACAGAAGCACCAAGTGTGTGCAGTGACAGAGACTTTCTGAATGCTTTGCTTCCCACTGCTAAAAGTGCTTCCATGCTTCTACGATCCTGTTAAACAGCCTTCTTCCTGTCTGAATGGTTCTGCTCACTACATCATGCGCCACATTAGACTTCCAATTCCTTAGAGGGCAGATGCTAGGCACTCAGGCTGCAATGCCCGTGAAAAATGTAAACAGAGCCCTACCATGGCCTGCCACTGCTGTGCATAGCAGCTGCCTAACAGAGTGTTCATGCTGTCCAAACAGGAGTATGAACTGTTCAAATGTCTCTTCCTAAGCTTAGCTCAGCACTGATTTACTATATTGCTTTAAGCAGGCAACTGAGGGGGAATAGGGGAAATAAAAAATAACAACGGGGGTATCTAAAATCATGCTGAAAGCCTTAGGAAGTCTTTGCAACTTTATGTAAAAGGAGGTTTTCCCATCCTTATATAGATCTCTGTGCATTTGCATTCTTCGCACTTAGGGTTTGATTCTTCACAGCACAGATACTGAGTGTTGAAGCCAAAGGAAAATAAAGAGCATACAGTCCTTGACCCTGTATTAATAAGAGGGCTACAGGACCAATGCCAAGGTATTCCTGAAGGATATCACAGAAGGGAGTGTATCTAAAATCCACAACTTCCCCAAGGAGGTCAGGAGGAGTAGTCTTTCTACTTGAGAATTTTACCTGATTTCCAGGGGTGTATATAAGTTTCTTTTGCAGGATTGATTTCCTGATCCTAGTGGTATCAAGTTAAACTAAGGAAATTCAGTCCAGCAGAGGTAGATGAAGCATACCACTGTTTCAGGCTTCACTTTATTCATTGTGCACCCATTTTTCACATTTTATTTGAATTCCAGATATGAATCTGAGCCCTTATAAGAACATAAGAACTTAAGAATGGCTGTACTGGGTCAGACCAAAGGTCCATCTAGCCCAGTAGCCTGTCTGCCGACAGTGGCCAATGCCAGGTGCCCCGGAGGGGGTGGACTGAAGACAATGATCAAGCGATTTGTCTCGTGCCATCCATCTCCAGCCTCTGACGAACAGAGGCCAGGGACACCAATCCTACCCCCTGGCTAATAGCCTTTTTATGGACCTAACCTCCATGAATTTATCTAGCTTCTCTTTAAACTCTGTTATAGTTCTAGCCTTCACAGCCTCCTCTGGCAAGGAGTTCCACAGGGTGACTATGCGCTGTGTGAAGATGAACTTTCGCTTATTAGTTTTAAACCTGCTACCCATTAATTTCATTTGGTGTCCTTATATTATGGGAACTAATGAATAACTTTTCTTTATTCACCCTCTCCACACTACTCATGATTTTATATACCTCTATCATATCCCCCTTCAGTCTCCTCTTTTCCAAACTGAAAAGTCCCAGTCGCTTTAGCCTCTCCTCATATGGGACCTGTTCCAAACCCCTGATCATTTTAGTTGCCCTTTTCTGAACCCTTTCCAAGGCCAAAATATCTTTTTTGAGGTGAGGAGACCACATCTGTACACAGTACTCAAGATGTGGGCGTACCCTAGTTTTATACAAGGGCAATAAGATATTCTGTGTCTTATTTTCTTTCTTAATAATTCCTAACATTCTATTTGCCTTTTTGACCACCGCAGCACTCTGTGTGGACGTTTTCAGACAACTATCCATGATAACTCCAAGATCTCTTTCCTGATTTGTCATAGCCAAATTAGCCCCCATCATATTGTATGTATAGTTGGGGTTATTTTTTCCAACATGCATTACTTTACACTTATCCACATTAAACTTCATTTGCCATTTTGTTGCCCAATCACTCAGTTTTGTGAGATCTTTTTGAAGCTCTTCACAGTCTGCTTCTGTCTTGACTATCTTAAACAGTTTAGTATCATCTACGAACTTTACTACCTCACTGCTTGCCCCTTTCTTTAGATCATTTATGAATAAGTTGAATAGGATTGGTCCTAGGACTGACCCTTGGGGGACACCACTAGTTACCCCTCTCCATTCTGAACATTTAACATTTATTCCTACCCTTTGTTTCCTGTCTTTTAACCAGTTCTCAATCCATGAAAGGACCTTCCCTCTTATTCCATGACAATGTAATTTACACAAGAGCCTTTGGAGAGGGACTTTGTCAAAGGCTTTCTGAAAATCTAAGTACACTATATCTACTGGATCCCCCTTGTCCACATGTTTGTTAACCCCTTCAAAGAACTCTAATAGATAAGTAAGACATCTAATAGTAATCTAATAGATTAGTAAAACATGATTTCCCTTTACAGAAGCCACGTTGACTTTTGCCCAACAAATTATGTTCTTCTACGTGCCTAACAATTTTATTCTTAACTATTGTTTCGACTAATTTGCCCGGTACCGACGTTAGACTTACCGATCTGTAATTGCCGGGATCACCTCTAGAGACCTTTTTAAATATTGGTGTCACGTTAGCTATCTTCCAGTCAGTAGGTACGGAAGCCGATTTAAGGGATAGATTACAAACCACAGTTACCAGTTCTGCAATTTCCCATTTGAGTTCTTTTAGAACCCTTGGATGAATGCCATCCGGTCCCGGTGATTTGTTAACATTAAGTTTTTCTATTTGTTCCAAAACCTCCTCTAATGACACTTCTATCCAGGACATTTCCTCAGATTCATCTCCCACAAAGGATGGTGCAGGTTTGGGAATCTCCCCAATATCCTCAGCCGTGAAGACTGATGCAAAGAAATCATTTAGCTTCTCCGCAATGGCTTTATCGTCCTTGATTGCTCCTTTTGTATCTCGATTGTCTAGGGACCACTGTTTTTAGCAGGCTTCCTGCTTCTAATGTACTTAAAAAACATTTTGCTATTGTTTTTGGAGTTTTTGGCTAGCTGTTCCTCAAAATCTTTTTTTGCTTTTCTTATTACAGTGTTACACTTAATTTGACAGTGTTTATGTTCCTTTCTATTTATCTCACTAGGATTGGACTTCCATTTCTTGAAAGATGCCTTTTTGTCCCTCACTGCTTCTTTTACATGGTGGTTAAGCCACCGTGACTCTTTTTCAGGTCTCTTACTATATTTTTTAATTTGTGGTATACATTTAAGTTGGGCCTCTATTATGGTGTCTTTAAAAAGTTTCCATGCAGCTTGCAGGGATTTGGCTCTCACTGTGCCTTTTAATTTCTGTTTAACTAACCTCCTCATTTTTGTGTAATTTCCCTTTTTGAAATTAAATGCCAGAGTGCTGGACTGCTGAGGTGTTCTTCCCACCACAGGAATGTTGAATGTTATTATATTATGGTCACTATTCCCAAGCGGTCCTGTAAGAGTTACCTCCTGGACCTGATCCTGCGTTCCACTCAGGACTAAATCGAGAATTGCCTCTCCCCTTGTGGGTTCCTGTACCAGCTGCTCCAAGAAGCAGTCATTTAAGTGATTGAGAAATTTTATTTCTGCATCTCTTCCTGAGGTGACACGTACCTAGTCAATATGGGGATAATTGAAATCCCCCCATTATTATAGAGTTTTTTATTTTGGTAGCCTCTCTAATCTCCCTTAGCATTTCAATGTCACTATCACTGTCCTGGTCAGGTGGTCGATAATATATCCCTACTGCTATATTCTTATTATAGGAGCATGGAATTATTATCCATAGTGATTCTATTGAACATGTTGATTCATTTAAGATTTTTATTTCATTTGATTCTACATTATCTTTCACATACAATGCCACTTATCTCTCATGGGGGGAGGGGGGAGGGGGGGGGAGAGAAATCCAAGTAGCTGGAGTCATGTACTCTTTTCAACCAATTCATTCAGTGGTTGCAAAGTTAGGGCATGTCTAGACTACATGGCTCCGTCGACAGAGCCATGTAGATTAGCGTTGTATGCAAAGGGAAATGAAGCGGCAATTTAAATAATCGCTGCTTCGTTTAAATTAAAATGGCTGCCACGCTGTGCCGATCAGCTGTTTGGTGGCACAGCGCTGTAGTCTGGATGCTCCACGGTCAACATGAAAGGCATTTGTCGACATCCCACGAGGCATAACGGGGAGGAGATTTACCGGGGAGGTTGACAAATGCCTTTGAGGTCGACTGCGGAGCGTCCAGACTACAGCGCTGTGCCGACAAACAGCTGATCGGCACAGCATGGCAGCCATTTTAATTTAAATGAAGCGACGATTATTTAAATCGCCGCTTCATTTCCCTTTGCCGAGTAAACAAATCTACAAGGCTCCGTCAACAGAGCCAGGTAGTCTAGACGTGCCCTTATAGGTACACATCTCACAGGCAGAAACTGTGCATAGAAAGAGAGGCCAGGCTTCATCCAAGGTGAATATTTGTGCCTGCAGAATTCATTGATAACTGAACACATGCATAACCTTTCATTTGGCTGGCAGTTTGGAAAATGCCAGGATGCTATGGGTTAATAAACGAGATGAAATACCCTACAGCCCCTGGCAAAGCTAAACAGTCCCATAACCTTTATTTTTATTTTTGCAAAAGTACAGGTCTGATATTATTCAGTAAATGGGCTTTCCAACTTAATGCCTCTAGCCACCCACAGCCTGAAACGACACACCCAAAGCACAGACAATTGATAATGTATTAATGCATGCAATTTCATGTCTCTTGGCTGCTCAAGAGGTTTGCCTTGTATCTCCCACGGGGTGACAGGAGCACTCAGCTTTGCTTCACGGTTCTCACACCTTAACACAAAGCAGAAGGCACCACAGCTGACAAGTCAAGAGAGGCAGAAGCATATGCATTGATTGATATAGAGCGGAGCTGTAAAATCAATTTGATGGAGAACAAAAGAAGAATACCTGGTCACATAAGACAACTTGTTGGTGGTTAAGCAGTCGGCACCGGCCGGGCATTATGAGTAACTGCAGATAGATTCTGTAGCTCAGAGCCAGCAAGATGGAAACAATGGGAAGAAAAGCAGAACTCCAATCACACACATTAGAATGCCAGTCAAGGGCTCAACAGCTGCCTGAATCACGTTAGCTCTCTGAGGAACCCTTCCAGACACACCCCTATTTCTTAATGAGGATGTGGGTCATGCAAACAGCAGTGGTTCAAGCTGAGACATAGAATGAGTTGCGTTTCAGGTGTTCAACTTGAGGATAGCCCCGAAAGAATCTTGGGGTGTGCTAAGGTGTGAATCTTGGGAAATCTGAACGTTTATTTCTTGTGGGCAGATAATGTATCTCAGAAAGCCAAGCAAAATCATCCAAAACACACTGCAGTTTGGAGCAGTGCTAGGAATTGCATGCCCAGAAGTCAGTGTGGCTAACACCACCGAGTATAGCACAGAGCGTAACTGAGTTTATGAGTTCAGCAGATGAATGTGGTGTGACAGGGTGCGGTCACAGAAGACCCCGGGGGCTGCTTCCTAGTTTGCTGATAAAGGCAGTGATATTTCTCTCCTGGCTCTCTGGGGCTTCTCACCAGCCTGTCCGGATGGGTCAGATCTCCTGTTCTCCCTCAGCCAAGGCACAGAGGCGAGATAACTGCCCCTCCAAAGAGCAATGCAGACACTGAATCACTTTGCATTCTCCTCAGAGTTAGTTTCAGGCACAGCATCCAGGAAACCAATCGCCCCCTTCCCCATGGGATCAGAACCCCAAATAAACCATGCAGGCAATCCCCCTTTAACAATGAAAGGAGGATGTACACAGGTAACAATTATTTACACTGGACTTAATAGTAAATAAGTAATTTTATTAAGCACAAATAGTAGGATTTAAGTGGTTGCAAATGAAAATGGACAGAGTAAAGTAGATTACAAATGTAAAAGAAAAAGAAAACGCATAGCTAGTTCTAACACACTAAAGTTTATTGAAACCTTACCCTAAAACTGTTCTTATTTCTTGCAAAAAACTCCAAGCCAGGGAAGAGGTTTTCTTCTGGGATCTCCGGCTCCCTTAGGATGTGTCATGCCAGCCAAATACAAAGAGACTGAAAACTTTGCATCTTAAATAGACTCCCTTTCGTGCAAGAATTCTTTCTATCCACTTTTCCCCCTTCCATGGGAAATTACCTGGTCCGAACCTACCAGATGGAGTGGTCACATGTCTTCCTAAGACCAACCACTGCTTAGACTTAAAGGAAAAAAGGAGGCTGTTCTCTAGTTGTTAAGTTGATCACCCAGTATTGGAAACACCCTTGATGGCTTTCATTTGCACATTTAAAACCATAAACCATTCCATACTCCATATTTCTAACTTTATATAAAAAAAAGATACATACACCAAAATAAGATATACAACTCCAGCAGACTGTGACATTAAAAGTGATAGGTTACACAAGGTATTTTGTCCAAAGCATGTAACCCTCCCTTGTTCCCATTGGAAGAAGAGTACAGAGGTGTTAAAAAAGTAAAATCGCTCTTTCATTCAGAGGCCCTTGAAGAATGTAGTATCTGCTTTTTTCCTGTCATGATTACTCTCTACACTTTGCATTCCACACTGTAGCCATTTGCGTATGGAGGTGTTTTAATCAGACTATGAGTTCACAGCATTTTGTGTAGTGCAAGATCATAAGCAGGTGTGAAGTTACACCTATTTATTTGTGGCAGAAATGCTATCTCCTTCCTCCCCCAACACCACAAAAAAGTGTCACTAAGCTGTATCTCCTCCTGGAATGCCTGAAACATTAAAAAATACAGGCACCATCCTCGCAGGGTGCGAGACTCTGCAAGAGGGGACATAGGCCACTATTGACATAAGTTTTTCAGCCTGACATTAGCAGATCCTGCAAACTTGGTACAAAGGCATTGAAAAGACATTTAACACAGGTGACAGGAGCACTAACTGATCATAAATACAGCAATGGCTTCTCCCTGACTGCCTCTTTTGTACTGGGAATAGTAGGCTATGAGACTGATATTCAATGAGGACAAAGGACACAAACACAGGAGGCACCGAGGATATACTGAAGTGGCACAAATAATATAATAAAAATATGCAATTTCTATGGAGGGGAAAAAAATCCATCAAGGTCCCAGTGCAAGGTACCATATGGGTTGAATTGGCCAGAGTTTGACACACAAAAAGAAAAAAAAAAGTCACCTCTCCTCAAACAGCCAGTACAGTCTAATGCGTAACTCGCACTTGAGAGAGTGTCCTTTTCTGTGGATCCCTCAGCCCAACAGGACATTCAGAAAGCAAACATAACTGGGGCATCATCAGTCAGGGAAAATTTATTATAGATTCTGAAAACTGCTTTGCCAGACTTCCCCAGCTCTGCTTAGTTCTGCCCAACAGTCATTTTATCAGCAGCAGGATTGAGCCCAAGGGGTAGCCAGCGGCAAAAAATGTCTGCTGAGTAAATGATAACAGTTTCAAGGTACTTCTCAGTGACAACAGAACAGGCCTCAATATACCACTGAGAGGTGGATCCATGTCATTATAACCATTATACAGAACAAGAGAAACTGAGGCTCAGATTAAGTGATTTATCCATGATCAAAGGGCATATCTATAGAACAATCAGGAATAGAACATAAAAACAGCCATACTGGGTCAGACCAAAAGTCCATCTAGCCCAGTATCCTGTCTGCCGACAGTGGCCAATACCAGGTGCCACAGAGGGAATGAACAGAATGAGCAATCATCAAGTGATCCACCCCCTGTTGCACATTCCCAGCCTCTGACAAACAAAGGATAAGGACACCATCCCTGCCCAACCTGGGTAATAAGCATTGATGAATCTATCCTCTGTGAGATTATCTAGTTCTTTTTTTAATCCAGTTAAAGTCCTGGTCTTTACAACATCCTCTGGCACAGGTTCCACAGGTTGACTGTGTGTTGCATAAAGAAATACTTCCTTTTGTTAGTTTTAAACCTGCTACCTATTGATTTCATTTGGTGGACACTAGTTCTTATGTTATGAGAAAAAGTAAATAACTTTTCCTTATTCACTTTCTCCACACCAGTCATTTTATAGACATGGGATATCTGGCTCCCTGACCACTGCTGTAACCTCTAAAGAATACTTCCTCCCAGTTGCCATCTTATCACAGTCAGTTTTTTTACAGCTTTCACACCTTGACAAGTAAATTGCTTCTCCAGGTTACAGTGTAACTCCCAGTAACCCACTTTTACAATATACAGTCATTCATTTTCATAGCCATGATACTGTTTCCATGGTGACTGAAAGAAGAATAGTAGAGAAAAGCAAAAAGTTGAGATGCACTATGTTCCCATGCCAGGAAAAAAATGTCACAGATGCTATAAAAATTGCATGGTACGATATGGCCAGTCTCATATTTTAATCCTTGAACAGCTTTGTGACTTAGTAGATGGGGTAGTGAATCAAGGAAAAGGCTCATCTTTGGGAGAGAGAGAAAAATTGCAAGGAAAAAGCTATGTTAGCTCCATTAGGCCCAGTCATCAATATGAGCTTATCATCCCCTAACAAGTCTGCAGTACTTGAATCTCAAATGTTGATGCAGTTGAGCTAAGACAATGAAACCAAGTCACCCAAACCCAGAATACTATCACCTTCACTCAGACTTAAGGGATCCTGGAAAAATGCAAACAGGATGCAAAACCAGCCCTTTGGTTCTAGTTTTGTAAAACAAAAGACAGAGCAATCAGCTTGCTCAAATCCAAGTTACCTCAGTCTTCCCAAGTGTTAGTGTCTCCCCATCCTACAAAACAAAAAAATGAATCTGAGACTAGAGGAATCCAATAAGTTAAAAAACAAACAAACAAAAAAACCCCCAACAAACCTTCCTTCGCAAGCACATGATGTACAAACAGGCACACTGTCAGTATATGCCCTTCACCTCTTTCTCTCTGTGGGTGTGTCTACACAGCAAAGTTATTTTGAAATAACAGCCGTTATTTCGAAATAACTTTGCTAGTGTCTACACAGCCAAACCGTTATTTCAAAATTATTTCAAAATAGCAGAGGGCTTATTTCGAAATATGTAAACCTTATTCCATGAGGAATAGTGCCTATTCCGAAATAGCTATTTCGGAATAGGCGCCGTGTAGACAGGGAATAGGGGCTATTTCAAAATAGGGGGCCTCCAGCCCTTCCCAGGGTGCCCTGCTGGCCACTCTGGTACACACCGAAAACTCTTCTCCTTCCTCCTCCCCTCCGGAGCTTTTAAAGGTCTAGAGTCTGCTCAGAGCCTTTGTGGCTAGCACCAGGCCTGCCAGCCCTGAGCCACTTTGCTGCTGCGCTGACCTAGTAGCCCTGAAATGAGCCAGCCAGCCAATACCAGCCAGCCCTTCACCACTCCCCGGGAGCAGTCCTCCAGCTCTCAAGAGCCTGTCAGGGGCCAGAAGAGAGACAAGAATCTCTTCCTGGTCTAGCGTGAAGGTCATGGACCTTATTGAGGTTTGGGGGGATGCCACCAACCTCCAAGATCTCCACACCAGACGCAGGAACACGGCCGTCTATGGCTGTATGGCTGCCAGCCTGGCTGACAGAGGCCACATCTGCACACAGGAACAGGTGCAGATGAAGATTAAAGAACCACGGCAGGCCTATGCCAGGGCCACAGAGGGCAGCTACCGACCCGGGGCAGAGCCAGACAGCTGCCCCTACTTCGATGCCCTGGACCGCATCCTGGGGGGCAGGACAGTCCGTTCCCCGCAGGTGGTCATTGACTCCGGGGCAGAGCCGGCCAATGTCGTCCTTGCTGGGGGCCCTGATGATGGCACGGAGGAAGAGGAGGGCCAGGAGCCAGAGGCGGCCAGCATCACCACCCAGCTGAGCCAGGACCCCTGAGCCATCTCTATGGACCTGTCCCAGGCGTCATCCGAGGCCAGGGATGGAACATCATGTGAGTGCCATCACTACCCTCTTATGCAGGGAGGTGGGTGGGTGGAGGACCAGGGATTGCGCACCTGGGCCTTTCTGGCCACACAGCAACCTGTGCACATGCGAGCACATGCCGTGCCGCTCCTGGGTACATGGCCGCTGCTGGCTGCTACACAGGGGCTTGGTCTGTTAGCCACAAGGGTGTTTGGAGAGACATGACATGCTCCTGACCCCGGGGTAGGACACAGCAGGACCCCCTTCCTCTACAAGCCCCTTCTACACAGAGGCAGGGAATATCTTCTCCATCCCCTCCCCTCTCACACACTGATACACAGCACAGGGGCATGGGTGCAGTCTCGGGGCAGCTCCCACTCCCGGGGATAGCAGGACATCCCGAACATGGCCTGCGTACAAGCACAGCAGCTCTGATGGTGCAGAGAACTGTCATCCTCACCTTGCAGAGGGGGGCTGGGCTTCACCTACTGTGTCCCCAGGGAGAACTGACCACTTCTCTTGTTTCTCCACAGCCGCACCAGCTGCGAATGGAGGGCGTACCACACCACATGGGACATCCTCCTGCACCCAAGGGCTCCGCAGGCATGCCTGTCCTTTGGATGACTACCAGCGGCAGCACCTTGGGCCACTGCGAGCCCTGCACCGCACCCTTGACCACTGGGTGGAGGAAGGCCTGAAGCTCCGGCGGGAGAGCTGGTGGGAGCAGCTTGCTCAGGGCTGTGCCATCTGTAGACCCTGGTGCAGAGCGTGCTTCCTCCTCTGACTCCAGCCTCTGCTGCCTCCCCAGCGATCGCTCCTCCTCCCACTCCCGCTTCTCCCTCCACACTGTCCCTACCCCCCGGGGAAGCCAAGGCCCTCGCATCCACTGTGCTGGGAGCCAGTGGGGCTAGTGCCACTCCAACCCTGAGCCCTAAGCCTCTCCTCTCCCTTCCTTCCCCTTCCAGCTCTCTCCTCTCAGTTTTTCCCCTCTCTCCCATCCTCTCTCCTCCCCTCTCCTGCCTTCTTTCCCCAGTCTCACCTGAGTTTCATTCCCCCCCTCCCAGTTTTATTGAATAAACAGAGTTTGGTTTAATGAAACCACATGTCTTTATTTGACATCAGGAAAGGGGGTTAGGGAGAGGTAAGTAGAGGGACATAAGGGAGGAATGAGGCACAACCCCCAGTGGGGCAGACCAGGGAGCACTGTTACTGCTTCTCTGGGTAGAAGCTCTCCCTGAAGGTCTCCTGGATGTGGACAGTCCCCCAATGGGCCTCCCAGATGGCAGCTGTGTGGGGCTGTGTGTATAGGCTGGCACAGCGCTCCACCTCCGCCACCCAGCCTGGCAGGAAGGCCTCCCCCTTCCGCTCACACACATTGTGCAGCACACAGCATGCTGCCACCCCGTGCGGAATATTCCGCTGTGCAAGGTCCAGGAAGGTGAGGCGGCACCTAAACTGTGCCTTCAGCTGCCCGAAGGCACCCTAGACCATGATGCAGGGCCTGCTGAGCCTGGCATTGAAGGCATGTCGGGAAGGATTGAGGTGTCCTGTGTAGGGCTTCATGAGCCAGGGCTGTAGGGGATAGGCTGCATCTCCCACCAGGCAGACTGGCATGTCCACATCCCTGACCCTGAAGTGCCAGTCGGGAAAGAAGGTCCTGGTGTACAGCCTCAAACACACAGAGGAGTTGCGGTACATGCATGCATCGTGTGCTTTGCCCAACCAGACAACATTAATGTCCAGAAAGTGGCCCCGGCGGTCAGTCAGGGCCTGCAGGATGACTGAGAAGTATCCCTTCTGGTTTATAAACATGGAGGCCTGGTGCTCTGGGGCATGAAGCGGGATGGGTGTCCTGTCGATGGCTCCCCCCGCAGTTGTGGAAGCTCAGGGTGCCAAACCCCTCGATGACCACATCGACATTGGCGAGGTGAATGACTGCAGAGCAGCACTCTGTTCATGGTCCTGACCACATGCACATGGACACACAAAACCGAGAGTCACTGGGGTGCCAGAGCGCCTGAGAGTGCCCCCTCCCTGCCACTGCCCTACTCTCCCACTCCCCAGGAGCGACCCCCCCCTGCAATCCTGGTTACCATGGACAGTCCTTAGTGCGGGCGGGACAGAACAAACCCTCCCGGGGCCGGGACTTGCACCACCTCCCCCCTCCTTTCTCTAGGGCAGCCCATTCCCTCCTTCCACCCCCCCCCCCCCCGGCACAGTCACCGTAGATTGCCATACCTGCATGACCAGTGCACCGACAGTGGATCTCCCCATGACGAACTGGTTCCCCACAGATCAGTAACTATCTGGCATGGTGAGCTTCCAGAGGGCAATGGCAACACGCTTGTGGAGGGGAATGGCGGGCCTCATATGTGTGTCCTGTCGCCTCAGAGCCAGGGCAAACCACTCACAGAGCTCCAGGAAGGTGTCCTTCTACATCCTGAAGTTCTAGCTCCATTGTTGGTCTCCCCAGTGCTCCAGGACTAATTGGTCCCACCAGTCGGTGCTGGTGTCCAGACGCCAGATGAGGCAGGGCATGCCGGCGTCCAAGTGCTGCAGCTGCTCCTCCACATACCCCAGGAGGGTCTGGAAGAAGGCCTGGGGGTTGGGTTGCTGCAGATCCTGCGAGGCAGCCTGCAGAAAGTGCTGCCAGACTTGCAGCAACATGTCCAAGAGCTGCAGAGTGCCCAGGGGCAGCTCTGGCTCCATGGTGCAGAGTTCTGTGGTGTCCTGAGTGAGGGCAACCACAGCATGCAGAGAAAAAATGCTTTGCTGTCCCTCAGCGAGGTAGGCAAGCAAGCAGGGAAACCTGAGAACTGGCTGTCTGGGGGGAGGGGAGGGGTACCTTTAAGCATGAGCCTCAGATAGCCTCAGGCAGCAGCCACACAAGGTAACTCCTGACCTGATGACCTGCCAGAACCGGTTCTGGCCAGCCTTAAATGCAATTCAGCGTCCAATCACTGTGGACACGCTATTTCGAAATGCATTTTGTGTGTAGACGCGTTATTTTGAAATAAGATATTTCGAAATAACTATTTTGAAATACTTTATTTCAAAATAATGCTGTAGTATAGACACACCCTGTAAGAACAGATAATGCTACAGGACAGGAAAATAAGCAGCAGCTAATTTAAAATGGCCATTTAGGGCTTTTTAAAAAATTTTTGGCAATTGACAAACATTTTCAGCAGTTTGGGCAAATTTTTTTGGTTTTGAGGAACATTTTTCTTACTGAGCTAAGTTTTCTCCAGCGTTTGGCTGTCAAAACCAGAAAAAAATCAAGTTTTCAACAAATAACTTTCAAAAACCAAACAAAAATTAGACAAACTCCTGACCTTCTCTCCTCTTTTCATTTTCCATGAAAAACACCATGTTTCTTGACCAAGTGTCCTAGAGATCCAGGTTTACCTCTGTATGGCTTTGGACAAATCACCCAAGCAACTCTATGTCTCAGTTCCCACTAAAACAGGGTGAAATGTCCTTCCTTCACTGAGATAATGTGATGATAAAATCCCTTCACAACTATGAGGTGCTTAGATACCATGGTAAGTGTCATACCTCGGTGTTCTGTTCCTTCAGTGGTCTGAACTGTCAGTATCAGCGTCGTCTGGTCAGGATTGTCCTGGCGCACTCCTGACAGGACCTCTACTCCATCGGTGATGATAAACTTTCAGCTGCGTGCGTAACAATCGGTACTCCCTTTATCTAGAGTGTTAGACCCCGTGCACTTGGGTCAACACAGGAGATCTCTGAGAGGCTTCGGAAATGACAGATGCAGGCAAGGTTTGAAATCAATCGAGCAGGTTTATTGTCAAATGCGAAGCTCTACCAGTTGGTAATAGAGATCAGTACAATGTTACACCACTGGGCACTATGGCCCGTGTTGACAAGGTACCAACACTGGGCAGGCCTATTGCCATATAACAGATACTAACAGCAGTTACTCAGAGTTAAGCTACTGTGCATTCTGTAAGTTTAGGCAATGACACCTGCCGTTCAGGCGCCTAGTGCACCCCGCCCCAGGTTGGCCGGACAGCACCCTTTGCGGTGTCCTTTTATAGACAGGTACAAACAACTTACATCACTTCTTTACGTACCAGGTTGCCACCCCTCACCTTATGGAAGCGGGGCTTACTTACTATCCTTCATGCTGTCAATCTCGACCCAGCCCTGAACCTAGGTCGGTATGTGCATTAGTTTTTAGGGAGTCTTTGTACCAAGACATTTCTTATTAAGATGTTCCGTTACTCCCCTTTGGCTTACAGTTTGTACCCAGTGCCTCCCTGTGTCCTTCCATGCTCTACCTAACTCACACATTACACAGTTATCAGTAGGGCCTCTTTCTTGGCTCCTGTTACTGAACCAAAGTCTTGCTCACTAGATTGCAGGCCTGTTGCTGTTTTCATGTTACAGGCCTCTATTTAGGCCTGCTGACTCCATGTTACTGACCCTCAACTTACTACAGTAAGGAAATCCCGCACCTTGGCAGGAGTTAGACAACCTTTGTGGTCCCTTCTAATCCTTTGATACATCTCACCCACCACTTCCACATCTATTGATTAGTCCTCACAACATCCTGCTTTAAAGCTCATTTGATACTGTAAATTATTGCAGGCACTGACACTACCAACCATGGGCTGAATTTCAGAGAGTAGCTCTCATCAAGGATTTAGTGTAGAGAATTTGAAGTCCTGTGTCCCAGGCTCTTCTGTTGACTCTGTCACCACTTTGCCAGGAGACTTCTGGCAAATCACTTAACAGCGGATTTTTCATCAATGTGGCCTCAAAGTTTAGGTCTCATGGGTCTGATTTTCAAATGGTCTGTGACTTGTGGATACTTTGGGCAGGGGGGAGGTGGGGGGACCCTCAAGAGACCAGATATAGATTCCTGTTTGACTCTTCAGCACCTTAATCCATCATTCAAGCACTGCTGCTCAGTTGCTGCCTCATCCCCAAAGGTTGTTCATGTTTCCTAGCAGGAAGAGTTTGCAAAGTTACCTCAACAGAGACTGTTGGAACTACTTAGAGCTCCTACTTAAATGGCACTATAGCAGCATTCTCAAGTCAGGCATTTCTCCACCTAGTGTGTCAGCCAGGCCCAGTGTTTTCAGCGCATGGCAAACACCTGACATCTGTCACAAGAGACAGCTGCAAGGACTTGTGCCCCCTCTGGGTGGCAGAGACTCAAGATCAATTCTCTGCTCTGATGGATTTGGAGACAGGCCCTGAATCTGGGGATCCCAACATTCCAGGGGAATATGCAAACCAGCATGTTGTTTGCTATAATGATCCATCTCTCTTTTCCTATTCTCTGGAAAGAAAGGTCTGTATTTTGGCTAGGAGGGCATGTGTTACCTTAGCATCTTTGATGTTCAACTCCAGGAGAGGGTTCACAGGTCAGGGGAAAAAAGGCAGAAATTTAAAAAGGAGATGTGGAGGGAGAAATATATTTTTAAAAGAATTCTCTCATTATTTGAGCAACTGCAACCAGCTCAAGCTCTCCACACCCAAGAGGCCAAATCTGCCATTTGTAATTTCATCTTGACACTTTTCACAAACAAGTATAGGTTGTACCTCCCTTAACCAGGACTCTCTGGTCCGGCAACATCCATGGCCCTGCTGCATATGTAAGATTCTCATCAGTGTCTTTTATAGTATTTTAGAGTGGAGAAGATGCAGGGAGCTGGGTTCTTCCCTCAGCTATGGAAATACCACTCATTTTAAATCCTGTAAAGTGCTCCTGTGCAGCACAAAGCCCACAGAAGCGAGTCCTGACTACACCAGTCTCCAAGGCACAACTTCAGGGGATTGAGGCATCATTTCATGAGTTGTCTCTCTCACAGATTTTGTTGACGAGTGTGTGTGTGTTTGTGTGTGGGGGGGGTTTAGACTGTATGAATGCTGTCTCCTTAATTGAACACAACACTCAACAGGAAAGCTGTATCACTGCTTTCTATTTTAAATTGCCACACATACATGAAATAACAGGGAGAATAGGCTTTTCTGTCTGCTGGAGACACCCATCAGGTCAGGGAGAGCAACTAACAAAGCATTGTTTAACACATTGTAACAGGCCTTGCAAATATTTAACAGTCTTAACATAAACCACCTCTGTGTCATTTTTATTAACTTAGAAGATGCAGACTCTTGTGCAGGAGGCAGAAGAAAATGCATTTGCTGTATGAGAAAAAGAGAGAGGAAATTGAGGGAAGATGTTATGTTTTTTGCCTACCAGAGAGTCTGTGTAGGCCTGCCTGGGTGATTCAGTAATACAATTTTAATAGATTATAGACAGTGCCCATCATGTTCTACTTATTTTCAAGATACCTGCATTCATTCAGCTCACCCCAGGAATCTAAAAGCATTTAAAGAGACATAAGCCACTCATTTCAGCACAAATAAACTGTGAAAAGACAAGCCACACCCTAGCAGAGTTTTCTAGAAGCCGAATAAATTAGCCAAACTAGATTCAATTAAGTCCAGTAAGGACTTTGCTATAGACGGCCTAATTTGATTGAGGTGAAAGACACTAAAATACTATAGTGATGGGTAGGAGTATAAACCCCTTAGATATGTCAGGGGTGGGACCACATCCTCTCTTGCACTGGGAAATACAAGATTACTTCATACTCTAGACCAATGGGGTTCCCAAACTTTTCGGCATCACGCCCCCCTTTTGATTTTTGAGAAACCCTCACGCCTCCCCACCTCTTCTTTACCATCATTCAACCCCCCTTTTAACAAAAAATTCAATTCGTAATTTAAAATTAAAAATAAACACAATCTTGGTATAAAAAAATTATTTAAAATTAAAAATACTCACAAATAGTTTTCTTGGCACAAAAATTTAATAAAAATGTAATTTAACATAAGAAATAGCAGAAACAAATCAAATTTAATGTGAAGGATGCTGCTGCATTTTCTTCACGAGCTGGGAAATCCTAGGTTTGAAATGAGGAAATGAGGGATTTGGGTGTAGGAAGGGATGAAAGGTGCAAGCTCTGGGAGGGAATCTGGGTGTAGGAGGAGGTGGAGAAGGGGCTGCTGTCTCAGGAAAGGGTTTCTAGGCTGGAGAGTTTGGCGTCAGGTGGAGTGTTGGGGGTGCTGAGCAAACCACAGGCTTGTGGATGTGAGGGTGCAGGAGTTCAGGTTGGGGTGTATGAGGGGCTCAGAGCAGGGGGGTTGGGAGTATGATGGGCACAGGACACAGATTTGCAGTGTGTGGATTGTGCAGTAGTGTTGTGGCAGAAGACTAGGGGATGTGAGAGGCTCAGGACAGGGGGTTCCAGTGTACGATAGCCTCAGGGCTGGGGTGTGGGGATGCAGGGGTGTTATGAGGGGCAAGCCCCCATCTGGCTGCAGCATAATTGGGGGCTTGTTGGCCAGGTTTCATTTTTAAATAAAGTATGTCCAACACAAACGTTTCAGCATTATCTTTATTTATGGGAGGGGCGGGGAACCTGTTTTGGATTAGGGGTCACTGAACCACAGAAAAATCAGTCAGGGACCACACAAGTGAGATGCAAAAAAAATAAATAAAAGAAACCCTCCCCCCCCAAGCCTCACTGATGTTGCCCCAACTGAGACACCTCGCTCCCCTGGCACCCCAGTCCCATGGGGGCAGGGTAGGTAGGACTGAGGTTCAAGGCCTCAGGCCAGATTAACTCTTCTGGGGTTCCAGGGTTAGTGGAATTTGTGGGCCCCCCTATACTCTGAGGTGGGGCCAAAAATGAGGGTTCCAGTGTGTGGGACAGGGGATGCAGTGTGCCAGTGAGTGGGATAGGGATGGGGTGCAAAATCTGGGCAGGAAAATATGGTGCAGGAGCAAGCTGGGATGGGTGTCTGGCCAGGAGGGAGTGGGCAGGAGGGTGTCTGGCTCCGAGGCAGAGGCAGGGTGCTGGTAGTGTCTGGGCAGGGGGCAGGTGGGGCGCTGGGCAGAGGTCAGAGTACTCGTGGAGGTTTGGGCGAGGGGAGGGGATAGCTAGGCTGGTACGTGGGGGTCCTGCAGCTGCCTGCCAGGTCCGGGGTCTCAGGAAGCGCACGTGCTGCTTCCCCTCCCCAAACAGCTGGTGTGCGTCCTGAAAAGCCGGGTCTGTTGTGTACCGCCAACTTCCTTCTGCCTGCTGCCTTCCTGTGTGGTGGGGGAAGGAGGAGAGAGAGAGTGGGAGTCCTGGGTCCGCGCCAGCTCCAACTGCTCAGGCAGCATGCAGGGAGCGAGGAGCAAGAAGACAGAATACTGGGTTGGATGGACATTTGGTCTGACCTACTGTGGCTGTTCTTATGGTACAGCATCAACTCCCTATAAAGTGGCTGAAATCATACATGCTGCACTCATTACCCATTCCCAGAATGACTCCCACTCAGTGTTCCCTGTAAACTGAGTGCTTGGGCAGCCATCCAGGAGACATTCAAATGCCACCAAGCTGATTAGCAGAGTGTTCGCAGCCAGCACAATGTGTTTTTACAGGTGGTGCACATCCATACATGCCTCAATGCGCATAACAAAATGCATTCTGCACATGGATAGAAAAGATTAGAGGGTAACATTGTTCTCAGTGTCAAGCAGGGTTCATTCAGTGACATTATTGTGGAGCAGGGTTTCCATGTGATGAGTTCAGGGGATCCATGAGAAAGTATTCATGACAGTTGTATGACTTGTTATTGTGGTACTAATTTTCTGATACTTTTAGTTTTTTTCAAGAAAACAAAAAGAAATCATAAGAAATATACAAGAAATAAAAATAGAATTCCAAAACTTTTCTATTTATTTGGGTACCTATTGAATTAAAAATCACAATATTTTTAGGGCTCCACAACATTTTCAGGACCCCATGGGGGCAGCAGTCTCCAACCTTTTTAAGCACAAGATCACTTTTCCAATTTAAGTCAAGCCAGGATCTACCTCAAATCCAAATACCCTTATCCTACCTCCTTCCCTACCCCTTCTCCAAGGCCCCACCCTGCTTATTCTGTGGAGATGGGGGTACAGAGGTGGGGAGAAGGAAATCCCCTGACATCAGTGGCCTCTCTCTCCTGCCTCCCCCACCCCGGAAGGCAAACAGAAGCCCCCAGGGGTCCAGCTCCAAGGCAGAGGCCAGGAGCAGCACAGCAGTGTATGTGTGTGGGGTGGGGGGAAGGGCAGCTGAAGTACTCTAGCTCCAAGCCAAACCAGTCAGGATCCCTGGGGGGCTCTTGCTACATTTCAAAGGGAGAAGTGCAGCAGGGAATACGGGGTGAGTAGGGACTACTTCAGTACTCACTCGCACCATTTCCCTGCAACATTTCCGTGTTGGGGGGAACTGGCTTTTAAGCCAGCTCCTGCTCCCCACCCACTGCCTCTCTCTGATAGAGGCAGCATGGGGAGGGGAGAGAGGGAAGCAATTATTGAAGTCACTATTCGACTACCTGATAAACATATGCTTATCGGGTAGTCAACTAGTCGTTTACATCCCTAGTCCAGAAAAAAGTAGGGTCTACTACATATTATTGTTATTGAGTTCGCAAAAATAAAAATCAACCTACATAAATAAATTACAATGCTTTGGCCATATGTATGTGCATATTTATTTGTTTTTCCTAAAATTTAACATTTTTGGGGAAATTGACAGAGCAGCCATCAACAAGAGTGGGTGGCCATGCTCTGAGGCCACCAAAAGATTTGTTGTGAGAACCCCTGCATTAAACCATGCTGCCTTCCATTCTCTCTATTCTTCTATGATTCTACAGAAATAAAGGGACGCTCTTTCTCCGAGTGCGTCACTAAACTTTGCCACTCCAAAGACCGAGACAGCCCCTTTGTTTGTGACCTCCTAGAGTGTAAGGCAGTAACACTGGCATGACAGCAAGTCTTACAATGTCTTAAAATTAAATTCAAGTGTTACATATTACACCTGGAGAATGGTTCAGTCTGAGTTGCACTTTTATATCACAAAGGTATTTGACTCTATTCTGGAATGAAGTCCCTCATACTTGAATACGTATAAAAATATTTGAAATGTTCCAGCAATATTAAAGCACTCTGTAGTGCACACAGCAATTTTAAATTATTGCAGCACTTCACATATTTTCTTTTTATAAGTACTTGGTTTGAACAGTTTTGTACCATGTGGAGCAATTTAATAATATTGGAGATCATCAAATTTTATGAGTGGGAGTTTAGAACTGATCAGGATTCTGGATGTGTGCAATGTAATTTTAAAACCATTAAACTTTCAAAAACGCTTAACAGCATCAGTGACAACTTTATCCATGCTGGACCCTGAATGGGCAATGTTAGTACCCATAAAAATATTAGACTTCTATGGACCTGACATGTTGGGTATAATAAGAGTGCTCTGGGAAAAATGAAGATTAACATATTAGCAAAGGCTAAATTATTAGTTTTTTTAAACAATTCTGAATGTTAAGTCCTTGGACCATTAATATCTATTAGGTGAGTTTTTTTGCATTTAGTCCTATGCCAGCCTAGATGAGACAGGAGTTTTTCAAGCACTGGCCAAGATGCATGACAAGAATATGGGAGGATGATGCCAAAAAATATCCTTCCTGGGTTGTAGGCAACACATAACTACAGAAATATATTGCAGAGCTTCTATACCTTTTAGCAGTATTTTAACTTGTATCCTCCAAGCACTTGACACACACTCTCCCTAGTCAATCATATTCTCTCTCTCTCTCTCTCTCTCTCTGGGTGCGTCTAGACTACATGGCTCCATCAATGGAGCCATGTAAAGTAGTTTACTCGACATAGTCAATGAAGCGGGGATTTAAATAATCCCCACTTCATTAAAATAAAAATGGCCGCCGCGCTGTGCCAACAATCAGCTGATCCAGCACAGCGCGGCAGTCTAGACGCGGCACGGTCAACACGGGAAGCCTTTGTCGACTGCTCCGGTAAACCTCATTTCACATCAATGGAGCCATGTAGTCTAGACACACCCTCTATGTATATATATATAAAAGTTTTTCCTGTGGGATGATAGAGTGATGTAATCACGTCAGTCTACATCCCACAGCTCCTCCCCCTCAGCTGACTGCTTCTTCCCCTGCCTCCCTCCTCTCCACTCCTAACCCAGGATCAGCAACCTATGGCTCCCAAGCAGCAGCAGCAGCACTGAAGGTAAACTGCAGCTGCTGGTGGGCTTGTGGAGTGGGGAGGGGGGAGTTGCAGGGCTCCTGCAGTGGGGGAAGGGGTGGCAAAGAAGCTCACTGCAGGGGAGGCCCCAGACTGGGGGACACACCAGCCCTTGAGCTGTGAGTAGTGAGCCCTGAGCCACATGGTGGGCAGCTGCCGGACTTTTAAAATGTGCTGCTCCGGTGGCTTGGGGGTGGGGGCAGCGAGACCCGTGGCACGGGGCTGTGGGAGAGGCCCACCCTGGGGTGGGGCCAGGACTGAGGGACACCCCCCACTGTGGGTCTCACCCCTGCCCCCACATGCTGCCAGATCACTTCACTTTACACCTCACTTCACCTCCAGCAGTTCTTGAAGTTTTTTTGTTGCAGGATGGCTACCTTTAAATCTGCTGCTGTGTGTCCAGGGAGATTGAAAAGTTCTCCTACAGGTTTTTGTATATTACCATTCCTGATGTCTGATTTGTGTCCATTTATTCTTTTACGTAGAGACTGTCCAGTTTGGCTGATGTATATAGCAAGGGGGCATTGCTGGCACATGATGGCCTATATTACATTGGTAGATGTGCAAGTGAATGAACCCGTGATGGTGTGGCTGATCTGGTTAGGTCCTGTGATGGTGTCGCTGGTGTAGATATGTGAGCAGAGTTGGCACCGAGGTTTGTTGCAGGGATTGGTTCCTGAGTTAGGGTTACTGTGATGCAGTATATAGCTGCTGGTGAGAATTTGCTTCAGGTTCAGGCGGGTTGTCTGTGGGCAAGGACTGGCCTGCCTCCCAAGGCCTGTGAAAGTGAGGGATCATTGTCCAGGATGGGTTGTAGATCTCCCTGGACACACAGTAGCAGATTTAAAGGTAGCCATCCTGCAACAAAAAAACTTCAAGATCAGACTTCAAAGAGAAACTGCTGAGCTACAGTTCATCTGCAAATTTGACACCATCACCTTAGGATTAAACAAAAACTGAATGGCTAGCCAACTACAAAAGCAGTTTCTCCTCTCTTGGTGTTCACACCTCCACATCAGCTGCTAGAAGTGGGCCTCGTCCTCCCTGACTGAATTGACCTGGTTAATTCTAGCCTTACTGTTGATTGGTACTCTTTTCTTATGCCTGCATATTTATACGTGCCTCTGGAATTTCCACTACATGCATCTGATGAAGTGGGTCTTTGCCCACGAGAGAGAGAGTTACTCACCCTGTGCAGTAACGTCTGTTCTTCAAGATGTGTGTCCCCGTGGGTGCTCCACTCGAGGTGCTGGGCTTGTCCCAGTGCTGCAAACCGGAGGATTTTCACTAGCAGTAGCCCCCACCAGACCACGCATGTGCGACTGCTGCCTCATGCCACTCAGCTGAGTGCAGTCTGGTCTTGTCAGTTTCCTCCCAACCGGAAGCATCTGAAAAGAGATAAACAGAAGCTCCGAAGCAGGGAGGAGGGTGGGACGTGGAGCACCCACGGGGACACAAATCTCGAAGAACAGACGTTATTGCACAGGGTGAGTAACTCTCTCTTCTTCGTCGAGTAGTGTCCCCAAGGGTGCTCCACTTGAGGTGAGTATACAGCAGTGGTCCAATGCTACACGTGTGCTTTGGACTTATCGCCTCTGTGCTGCAGACAAGACAGCCTGGGCCACCGCTGAATCGGACTTCAGTATGTTCGCGAGGGCATAATGTCTAACGAAGGTAAGAGTAGACGACCAGGTTGTTGCACGGCATATGTCCTGCAATGGTACTCCCCAAAGGTAGGCAGTGGATGTCACCATGCCCCTGGTAGAATGGGCACGAGGTCGGCTCTGAAGAGATTTGTTGTGTAGGGCATAACATCGTGTGATGCAAGTGACGACCAAGCTGGAAATACGCTCTGCAGAGAGCTGCTCGCCCTTGGAGTGCTCGGCTGTGGACAGGAAAAGTCGCTGAGACTTCCTAAAGACCTGAGAATCTGTATTGAGCAACCTCGAATGATGTGGAGGAAATGCTTGCAAGCATTGAAGACTGCTCGCAACTCGAGGAAATTTATATGTTGCAGCGATTCCTGGGGCGTCCAGAGACCCTGAGCTTGGTGATCCTGCAGATGGGTGCCCCAACTGAGCAGGGAGGCATCTGTCGTGATCTGCAATGATGGCTTCTGGGCATGAAAAGGGACCCCTATTAACATGTTCTTGGGGTCGTCCCACCATGCCAGTGAAGTCCAGACCTACTTGGGAATTGAAACTGTCCTGTTTGTGCTGTGCACTCCGGGTGTGAACACTGTGAATAACCAATGCTGAAGACTGTGCAGGTGAAGCCTGGCATGCAGAACCACATATGTGGTAGCCTCCATATGTCCCAGCAGCTGTAGACAGGTAAGTATGCGGGATTTGGGAGAAATTGATACAGCCTGTACCAAATCCCGGATTAGCTGGAACCTCTTTGTTACCCCAAAAATATTCTCACTGGAGACCACCCAGGGTTACACTAGCATGGGTTTATTTCCACTAGGTAAAAGTAAAGAGGAGAAAGCAGCCACCAAAGGTTTAAACTAAAGAAGATAGAACTCTCTCTCTCTCTCTCTCTCTCTCTCTCTCTCTCTCTCACACACACACACACAGGCAAGAAAGCAAGCAAGCACACACTCCTCCATTCATTCACTCACTCATTCACACCCATTCATTCCTGCCCTCAGGCAATCACACACTTACACAGACATATAGGTTGCAGAAGGAGCCAAGGCATGTGGATCCTGGAGGGTCTGTCTGCTCATCATGGCTGGGGAAGCTAGTCAGGAGGGACACTGGAGAGGAGCTTCTCAGGAGCAGGAGAAGGAAAAAGAGAGAGTCTCACATGTGCTCCTTCTCCTTATATTGTGTCGGAATGGCCCCTGTGACTCATTCACCTTGTCATCAGGGAGCATGCCCAGACTTCCCTTTATCCAGACTGTGATGACTCATTGCCATGTAGTCCATTGTTCCAAGCCTTCTTCAAACACTCACACTCTCTCCATTCACTCAGGGGAGAATGCAGCTTAGGGAAAGTTACAAGCAAGGTGGCTGCATACTACAAAGATTACAAAGTTGCAGTTTACAGTAAATTTGAGAGTTACACAGATTGCAAAGATTGACAAGGATCACAATAAGTTGCAGTTTAAAACCTTAGACCTTACAGTTTGGTGTAGCTTTAGAAAATCCATGTATATAAATCTAGTGAGCTCAGGCGGAGGCTTTTTTTATGCAACACTCTTCATAGGTAAATACGCCCTTGCGGTCAGGGATTTGAGTCTTGCCTCAATGAACTCTAGGTTGTGATTCAGTGTCAGGAAGGACTTCTCAAAATTGATTATGAGTCCGAGGGCCTTGAATATAGTGGTGGTAGTGGTAACTGCCCACTTGGCTTCATCGAAAGTGGGAGCCTTTAGCAGGCAGTCGTCCAGGTACGGGAAGATTGTAATGTCGAGGTGCTGAAGGTAGGCCGCTACTACCGTGAGGATCTTGGAAAAAACTCGTGGAGCCGCCGAAAGTCCGAAAAGTAGTACTCGGTATTGATAATGGTCGGCTCCCACTACGAACTGAAGGAATCTTCTGTGAGCAAGATGTATCGTTATATGAAAATAGGCATCCTGTAGATCGAGGGAACCGAACCAATCCCTTTTGTCGAGAGCTGGAATGATTGAAGATAACGTGACCATTTTGAATTTTTACTTTCGCAGATGACAGTTGAGCCAACATAGGTCCAGGATAGGCCTCCAACCCCCTGACTTCTTACATAAGAACATAAGAATGGCCGTAGCGGGTCAGACCAAAGGTCCATCTAGCCCAGTATCCTGTCTGCCGACAGTGGCCAGCACCAGGTGCCCCAGAGGGGTGGACCGAAGACAATGATCAAGCGATTTGTCTCCTGCCATCCTCTCCAGCCTCTGACAAACAGAGGCCAAGGACACCATTTTATCCCCTGGCTAATAGCCTTTATGGACCTAACCTCCATGAAATTATCTAGCTTCTCTTTAAACTCTGTTATATTCCTAGCCTTCACAGCCTCCTCCGGCAAGGAGTTCCACAGGCTGACTACACGCTGTGTGAAGAAGAACTTTCTTTTATTAGTTTTAAACCTGCTACCCATTAATTTCATTTGGTGTCCTCTAGTTCTTCTATTTAGGAACTGATAAATAACTTTTCTTTATCAGCCCTCTCCACCACTCATGATTTTATATACCTCTATCATATCCCCTCAGTCTCCTCTTTTCTAAACTGAAAAGTCCCAGTCGCTTTAACCTCTCCTCATATGGGACCCGTTCCAAACCCCTAATCATTTTAGTTGCCCTTTTCTGAACCCTTTCCAAGGCCAAAATATCTTTTTGAGGTGAGAGACCACATCTGTACACAGTATTCAAGATGTGGGCATACCATAGTTTTATACAGGGGCAGTAAGATATTCTGGGTCTTATTTTCTATCCCTTTCTTAATAATACCTAGCATCCTGTTACCTTTTTGACACGCTGCACCTTGTGTGGAAGTTTTCAGAGAACTGTCACGATAACTCCAAGATCTCTTTCCTGATTTGTCGTAGCCAAATTAGCCCCCATCAGCCCCCGTACGTATAGTTGGGGTTATTTTTCCTGATGTGCATTACTTTACACTTATCCACATTACATTTCATTTGCCATTTTGTTGCCCAATCACTCAGTTTGGTGAGATCTTCTTGGAGTCCCTTACAGTCTGCTTCTGTCTTGACTATCCTAAACAGTTTGGTATCATCCGCAAACTTTACCACCTCACTGCTTACCCCTTTCTCCAGATCATTTATGAATAAGTTGAACAGGATTGGTCCTAGGACTGACCCTTGGGGGACACCACTAGTTACCCCTCTCCATTCTGAAAATTTACCATTTATTCCTACCCTTTGTTTCCTGTCTTTTAACCAGTTCTCAATCCAAGAAAGGACCTTCCCTCTTATCCCATGGCCATGCAATTTACACAAGAGCCTTTGGTGAGGGACCTTGTCAAAGGCTTTCTGGAAATCTAAGTATACTATAGCTACTGGATCCCCCTTGACCGCATGTTTGTTAACCCCTTCAAAGAACTCTAATAGATTAGTAAGACAGGATTTCCTTTACAGAAACCATGTTGACTTTTGTCCAACAAATTATGTTCTTCTACATGCTTCACAATTTTATTCTTTACTATTGTTTCGACTAATTTGCCAGGTACTGAAGTTAGACTTACCGGTCTGTAATTGCCCGGTTCGCCTCTAGAGCCCTTTTTAAATATTGGTGTCACGTTGGCTACCTTCCAGTCATTAGGTACGGAAGCCGATTTAAGGGATAGGTTACAAACCACAGATAATAGTTCAGCAATTTCCCATTTGAGTTCTTTTAGAACCCTTGGATGAATGCCATCCGGTCCTGGAGATTTGTTAACATTAAGTTTTTCTATTTGTTCCAAAACCTCCTCTAATGACACTTCAATCCGGGACAGTTCCTCAGATTCATCACCCACAAAGGACGGTGCAGATTTGGGAATCTCCCCAACGCCCTCAGCCGTGGAAGACTGAAGCAAAGAAATCATTTAGTTTCTCCGCAATGGCTTTATCGTCCTTGATTGCGCCTTTTATAGTTCGATGCCTAGGGGACCCACAGGTTTTTAGCAGGCTTCCTGCTTCTAATGTACTTAAAAACATTTTGTTATTTCTTTTGAGTTTTTGGCTAGCTGTTCCTCAAAATCTTCTTTTGCTTTTCTTATTACATTTTTACACTTGATTTGACAGTGTTTATGTTCCTTTCTATTTATCTCACTAGGATTGGTTTTCACTTAAAAGATGCCTTTTTGTCCTCACTGCTTCTTTTACATGGTGGTTAAGCCACTGGTGACTCTTTTAGGTCTCTTGCTATGTTTTTTAATTTGGGGTATACATTTAAGTTGGGCCTCTATTATGGTGTCTTTAAAAAGTTTCCATGCAGCTTGCAGGGATTTGGCTCTTGTCACTGTGCCTTTTAATTTCTGTTTAACTAAACTTCTCATTTTTGTGTAATTTCCCTTTTTGAAATTAAATGACAGGGTGCTGGTCTGCTGAGGTGTTCTTCCCACCACAGGAATGTTGTATGTTATTATATTATGGTCACTATTCCCAAGCGGTCCTGTAACGGTTATTTCCTGGACCTGATCCTGCGCTCCACTCAGGACTAAATCGAGAATTGCCTCTCCCTTGTGGGTTCCTGCACCAGCTGCTCCAAGAAGCAGTCATTTAAGCCATTGAGAAATTTTATCTCCGCTTCTTCCTGAGGTGACATGTATCCAGTCAATATGGGGTAATTAAAATCCCCATTATTATAGAGTTCTTTGTTTTGGTAGCCTCTCTAATCTCCCTCAGCATTTCAATGTCAGTATCCCTGTCCTGGTCAGGTGGTGCAATATATCCCTACTGCTAATTTCTTATTTTTGGAGCATGGAATTACTATCCATAGCGATTCTATAGAACATGTTGATTCATTTAATATTTTTAATTTCATTTGATTCTACATTATCTTTCACATACAGTGCCACTCCGCCACCCACCCGGCCTGCTCTATCCTTTCGATATATTTTATATCCCGGTATGATTGTGTCCCACAGATTTTACTCATTCCACCAGGTTTCAGTGATGCCTATTATGTCAATCTCCTCATTTAATATTAGGTACTCTAGTTCACCCATCTTATTAGTCACACTCCTAGCATTTGTGTAGAAGCACTTTAAAAATTTGCCACTGCTTATTTGTCTGCCCTTCCTGATGCATTGGATTCCTTTGTACGTGGTTGTTTGTCTGCTCTGGCCCATGGTTTGCCCTCTCCCCTCCTCCTCTTTCTGACTACAGCTTAGAGAATCTCTATCAATGGATTCTCCTCTAAGAGAAGTCTCCTCCGATTTACGTGCATCTCTGCACCAATCGGCTTTCCCCATCTCTCAGAAAACTGCTCTACGGCCTTTTAATGTTTAGTGCCAGCAGTCTGGTTCCACCCTGGTTTAGGTGGAGCCCATCCTTCCTGTATAGGCTCTCTCTCCCAAAAGTGTCCCCAGTTCCTAATAAATCCAAACCCTCTTCCCTACACCATCGTCTCATCCACTCATTGAGATTCTGAAGCTCTGCCTGCCTACCTGGCCCTGGCGTGGAACTGGAAGCATTTCGAGAATGCCACCATAGAGGTCCTGGATTTCAGTCTCTTTCCTAGCAGCCTAAATTTGGCCTCCAGGACATCTCTCCTACCCTTCCCTACGTCATTGGTACCTACACGTACCACGACCACCGGCTCCTCCCCAGCACTACACATAAGTCTATCTAGATGCCTCGAGAGATCCGCAACCTTCGCACCAGGCAGGCAAGGGACCACACGGTTCTCCCGGTCATCACAAACCCAACTATCTATGTTTCTAACGATCGAATCACCCACTACTAACACCTGCCTCTTCCGAACTGGCATTCCCTCCCCCTCAGAGGTATCCTCAGTGCGAGAGGATACCACAACATCCTCTGGGAGGAGGGTCCCAACCACGGGATGGTTTCCTCTGCTCCCATTGAATGCTCTGTTCCCTTGAGACTTTCATCCTCCTTAAGAGCACTGGGGCTCTCAGACTGGAGGTGGGACAGTACTACAGTGTCCCGGAAAGTCTCATCAACATATCTCTCTACCTCCCTTAGCTCCTCCAGTTCAGCCACCCTGGCCTCCAAAGCCCGAACTCGGTCTCTGAGGGTCAGGAGCTCCTGCAACGGGTGCACACATACGACCCCACAGGGCAGGTAATCATACATGTTACACTCAACGCAATAAACAGGATAGCCCCACTCTGCTGCTGGGCTTCTGTCTCCATTTTTCTAATGAATACGTTTAAGTGTAAACTGGGATTCTTTTAAACCTCTGGAATATAGATTATTATAAGAGTTATGTTTTAAAGAAGGCCAGAAGTCACTAGTGCCCTCTACCCTCCCCTCTCAACTCCCTCTCCAAACTCCTGTTAGCAGTTCCTGTTCAAGCTCCTGGTCGCTGAGTCACAGGCTTATATAGCTCTGGTAGCCCCTCCCCTGACTGAGGCTCAGCCAATTAACAGAGGCTTCTAGATTTCAAACCTTTTAGAAGCTCCTTCAAGCAAACAAACAAACTAACCAAACAGACAAACACAAGCTCAGCACACAGCAAATAACTCCCCACACACAAACACACACTCCAGACAGCCACTTACCACAAGGGTCCCGTTTTACTCCTCTTTACCTGGAGAACTCCTCTCCAAACTCCCTGTTAGCAGTTCCTGTTCGCAAGCTCCCTGGTCGCTGAGTCACAGGCTTATATAGCTCTGGTAGCCCCTCCCCCTGACTGAGGCTCCGCCAATTAACAGAGGCTTCTAGATTTCAAACCTTTTAGAAGCTCCTTCAAGCAAACAAACAAACCAACCAAACAGACAAACACAAGCTCAGCTCAGCTTCCTTCTGGGTGAGGAAGAAATGAGAGTAAAATCCTCTCCCCAGAAACTGGGTTGGCACCCACTCCACTGCTCCTATGGTGAGCAGACGATAGACCTGTTGTTGTAGAAGAGTCTCGTGAGAGGGGGTCCCTGAAAAGGGACGGGGAAGGGGGGGATGGAGGTGGAAGAGAGTTGAAGGGAATGACGTATCCTGAAGTGACTATGTCGTGGACCCACCGGTTGGTGGATATAAACTTCGGATCGCTACCCCTTCCTGCTTCTCCACGTGGGAACTAACAATATGGCCAAGAATGACCTTGAGCGTGTTACTGCGGATTATGTAGCGCTGGGAAGAAGGATCCAAGAATTCAGAGCGCAAGTGGTGTTCTCGTCCATCCTCCCTGTTGAAGGGAAAGGACTGGGCAGGGATGGTCGAATTGAGGACGTAAATGCGTGGTTGCACAGGTGGTGTCGCAGAGAGGGCTTTCGTTTCTTCAACCATGGGACTCTGTTCCAGGCACAAGGATTGTTAGGAAGAGATGGGATCCACCTAACCAAGAGAGAAAAGGAGCATCTTCGTGGGCGGGCTTGCAAACCTAGTGAGGAGGGCTTTAAACTAGGTTCGTTGGGGGACGGTGACCAAAACCCTGAGGGGAGTGGGAAAGTTGGATACCGGGAAGAAATGCAAAGAAGAACGAGCAAGAAAGGAGGACCCTGATTCAAATGGAGAAGATAGGGATCAACTGGTTATCTGAGGTGTTTGTACACTAATGCGAGAAGCCTGGGCAACAAACAGGAAGAACTGGAGGCCCTGGCCCAGTCCAAGAAATATGATTTAATTGGGATAACAGAGACTTGGTGGGATGACTCGCATGACTGGAGCGCTGTCATGGAAGGGCATAGACTGTTCAGGAAGAACAGGCAGGGGAGAAAAGGAGGAGGAGTTGCACTATACGTAAGAGAGAACTATGCTTGCTCTGAACTCCAGTATATAGAGGGAGAAAAACCTGTTGAGAGTCTATGGGTTAAGTTTAGAGGTGCAAACAACAGCAGTGATGTTGTGGTTGGTGTCTACTACAGGCCACCGAATCAGGTGGATGAGGTAGATGAGGCTTTCTTCGGACAACTGAGAGAAGCTTCCAGATTGCAGGCCTTGGTTAATCACCCTGACATCTGTTGGGAAACCAATACGGCAGTACACAGGCAATCCAGGAAGTTTTTGGAAAATGTTGGGGATAACTTCTTGGTACAAGTGCTCAAGGATCCGACCAGGGGCAGTGCGCAGCTTGACCTTCTGCTCACAAAAGGGAGGAACTAATAGGGGAAGTAGAGGTGGGTGACAACCTGGGAAGCAGTGATCATGAGATGGTAGATTTCAGGATCCTGACCAAAGGAAGAAAAGAGAGTAGTAAAATACACACCTTGGACTTCAGAAAAGCAGATTTTGACTCCCTCAGAGACCTGATGGGTAGAATCCCCTGGGATGCTAACATGAAGGGGAAAGGAGTCCAGGACAGCTGGCAGTATTTTAAAGAAGCCTTATTGAAGGCACAGAAAGAAACCATCCCGACGCATAGCAAGAAAGACAAACATGGTAGGAGACCGGATTGGCTTACGGGGGAAATCCTTGGTGAACTTAAGCACAAAAAGGAAGCTTACAAAAAGTGGAAACGTGGACAAATGACCAGGGAGGGGTTTAAATGTATAGCACGAGAATGCCAGGGGGTTATCAGGAAGGCAAAAGCGCAAGTGGAATTGCAACTGGCAAAGGATGTGAAGGATAACAAGAAAGGTTTCTACAGGCATGTTAACAAGAAGAAAGTGATCAGAGAGGGTGTGGCTTTCTGTCAGCTGTTGATGGATGTTTGGCTGCGTGAGTGTTCTTTCTATATGCCACTCCAGATCTGTGCAGGTAGTTGGCAAAGCAAACCTCAAGTGAATTGTCCAGTGACTATGAGATGTGATAAGGTACAAATGCACCGAGCAGGTTTATTGTTGTTAAAGTCTGGAACTAGTATTCTGTGGACTCTATCAGACCACTAATGCATATATGCACGTAACAGAGGACTCAGCTTAGTCAATATCAGAACTTTCCACTGCCCCCCAAGGCTGGACAAAGGCAGCCCATCTGCGATACCTCTTTATACACAGATACAAAAAAGTTATGTATCATTACTGACACATCAGTCACATTCTCAGACATATTAGGGCACTACTCGCTGATGTATCCAGGGGTCTCTCATTATCTTAGGTAAATATGGTAGGAGACTGGACTGGTTTACCAGGGAAATCCTTGGTGAACTTAAGCACTAAAAGGGAGCTTACAAACAAAAAGTGGAAACTTGGACAGATGACTAGGGAGGGGTATAAATGTATAGCTCAAGAATGCAGGGGAGTTATCAGGAAGCAAAAGTGCAACTGGAATTGCGACTCGCAAGGGAGGTGAAGGATAACAAGATAGGTTTCTACAGGCATGTTAGCAAGAAGAAGGTGATCAGAGAGGGTGTGGGGCCCCTACTGGATGAGGACGGTAACCTAGTGACAGATGATGTAGGGAAAGCTGAAGTACTCAATGCTTTCTTTGCCTCTGTATTCACGGACAAGGTCGGCTCCTGGACTAATGCGCTAAGTGACGCAAGATGGGATGAAGATGGACAGCCCTTGCTGGGTAAAGAACAGGTTAGGAACTATTTAGAAAAGCTAAACGTACACAAATCCATGGGTCCGGACTTAATGCATCCAAGGATACTGAGGGAGTTGGCAAATGTCATTGAGGAGCCTTTGGCCATTATCTTTGAAAAGTCATGGAGATCGGGAGAGATCCCGGATGATTGGAAAAAGGGAAACATAGTGCCCATCTTCAAGAAAGGGAAGAAGGACGATCCAGGGAACTATAGGCCGGTCAGTCTTACCTCAGTTCCTGGAAAAATCATGGAAGGGATCCTTAAGGAATCCATTTTGAGGCACTTGGAAGAGAGGAAAGTGATTAGGAATAGTCAGCATGGATTCACAAAGGGCAAGTCGTGCCTGACCAATCTGATTAGCTTCTATGATGAGGTAACTGGCTTTGTGGACATGGGAAGGTCAGTGGATGTGATATACCTTGACTTTAGCAAGGCTTTTGATACGGTATCCCACAATATTCTTGCCAGCAAGTTAAGGGAATATGGATTCGATAAATGGACAGTAAGATGGATAGAAAGCTGGCTAGAAGGCCGGGCCCAGCGGGTAGTGATCAACGGCTCGATGTCAGGATGGCGGTCAGTTTCTAGCGGAGTGCCCCAAGGTCCGGTTCTAGGACCGGTTTTTTTCAATATCTTTATTAATGACCTGGATGAGGGGATGGATTGCACCCTCAGCAAGTTTGCAGATGACACTAAGCTAGGGGGAGAGGTAGATACGCTTGAGGGCAAAGATAGGGTCCAGAGTGACAGACAAATTGGAGGATTGGGCCACAAGAAATCTGATGAGGTTCGATAAGGACAAGTGCAGAGTCCTGCACTTGGGACGGAAGAATCCCAAGCATTGTTACAGGCTGGGGACCAACCAGCTAAGTAGTAGTTCTGCAGAAAAGGACCTGGGGGTTACAGTGGATGAGAAGCTGGATATGTGTCAACAGTGTGCCCTTGTAGCCAAGAAGGCTAATGGCATATTAGGTTGCATTAAGAGGAGCATTGCCAGCAGATCCAGAGATGTCATTATTCCCCTTTATTCGGCTTTGGTGAGGCCACATCTGGAGTATTGTGTCCAGGTCTGGGCCTCCCAATACAAAAAGAATGTGGATGCATTGGAGAGGGTCCAGCGGAGGGCAACCAAAATGATTAGGGGGCTGGAGCATATGACCTATGAGGAGAGGCTGAGGGAGTTGGGTCTGTTTAGTCTGCAGAAGCGAAGAGTGAGGGGGGATTTGATAGCAGCCTTCAAGCTTCCAAAGAGGATGGAGAAAGGCTGTTCTCAGTGGTGACAGATGGCAGAAAAAGGAGCAATGGTCTCAAGTTGCGATGGGAGAGGTCCAGGTTGGATATTGGGAAAAACTATTTCACTAGGAGAGTGGTGAAGCACTGGAATGGGTTACCTAGGGAAGTAGTGGAGTCTCCATCCCCAGAGGTGTTTAAGTCTCGGCTTGACAAAGCTCTGGCTGGGTTGATTTAGTTGGGATCGGTCCTGCCTAGAGCAGGGGGCTGGACTTGATGACCTTCTGAGGTCTTTTCCAGCTCTATGATTCTATTATTCTATGGTGAGGAATGTGGTTGTGTTCATCCTCCTGATAGATTGAAGCCGTGTCCTCCGCAGGGGTTGGTGGGGCAGCAGAAGGTGGAGATTCTACTGGAGCATGCAGCGACACAGGTCGACTGGATCGCGGCGACCGTGAATGCGAATACCTTCTGTGGAGAGAAGAAGGGCACTCATGATAGTATCAATCATACTGTTGTCTGTGGTATGGGCTCAGGGAACATCTGGGAGAGTGCCTTCTCAATGTCTCATATCTATGAGAATATGCCAAGGGTCTTGAAGACCTTGGTGAAAAAGATCTCCTGGATTAGTGAGAGGGAGATCAAGAGTAGTGCTCTCGATAATACCGTGGTGGCGGTGAGTGGTGAGGTGACCTGTAGTAATGTTCTCTGGCCGAGGTATAACGATGAGCACGGTGATGGCTACCAGAGTAAGACGAGGTAGGTGAAACAGGTCCAGGTGAAAACATCACACAGTCCCGTGTCAAAGATGGTGTTCGGACCCGTGTTGACTTGTGCTGCACTTTGGTCAGCACCGAGGAGTTGAGAGGAGACAAAGGTGCGGACCGCAATGTACTGGCAGGCAACAAAGCAGCCACCATAGCCTGGTTGCTGGTTGGCTGGAGGCTCGGTGCCACTGGAATAGCTGGCTGCAGGATAGGTGGAGGCAATGTCAGTGCCGAGGGCTGCACAGTAAGGGTGTCCTCCTGCAGCGCTGACTCCGGTGCTGGTGCCTCCGGCATCGGGGAGAGTGAAGCATCAGAAGACGACACCGGCACCGCTGCTGCGGGTGCCGGCACAGCTGTGCTCATCCGCACACACGCGGGAAATGCCGGTGCTGGGGCGTCCATTGGCGGCTTCAGAACGGCCGTTGGAGCCGTTGTCAGCACCGACTCTGCCCTTGAGCCTTTTGCGGGTGCTGGGGTAGAGTCTTTGCCGTGGACTAAGGTTGGGGCCGAGGAACTGCAGCCCTTGCCCGACTTCTCCACGGGATACCTCGGCGAAAAGCCAGAGGTTCCTGGTCTGTCTCCACTGCTCAGCCTGACCGCTGTCTTCGGAGCTCTGCGGGGAGTCTCTTGTGCGGGGTGATCCTTATGCGCTCCAGCGGAGAGTGACTCGGCATCTCTGGTGTCTGGAGGGCTTTGGTAAATAAGAGGACCCTCAATCTTAGCTCCCAGTCCCGCCTGGTGCGCACTGTCAGCTTAGCACAGTGGCTGCACTTTACCAGGACATGTCCGTCCCCGAGACACTTAACGCACCGGGAGTGCCCATCTGATGCCGGCATGGCATCCTGGCACTGGGTACACTTTTTAAAACCAGGTGATCCTGGCATAGTCCTTAATTTTGGTCAGAGGCAACTTAACTGAACACGGGAAAAAAACTTTTTTTTTTCTTTTTTTTCTTTCTTTTTAAAACTGAACGGGACTACAACTAGGGTGAACAACTACACTAACACTAATAACTATAAGAAAAAATAAGAACAATCTGAACTAAACTAATCTCCCTTTCTCCTCAGACAGGAGGGGGAGCGTAACCTAACTCAGTTTGCAGCCATGGACGGTTGGAAGGAAACTGACAAGACCGGATCACACTCAGCTGAGTGGCACGAGGCAGCAGTCGCGCATGCAGGGTCCGGTTGGGGCTACTGCTAGTGAAAATCCTCTGGTTTGTGGCTCTGGGACGAGCCCAGCACCTCGAGTGGAGCACTCTTGGAGACACTAGTCGACAATGTAATTTATGCTCCAATAAATCTGTTAGTCTATAAGGTGCCACAGGACTCCTCCTTGCTTTTGCAGATTCAGACTAACGCAGCTACCCCTCTGATACCTAAATCCTAGGGAGGAAAATAGAAAGGAGCATAAACTCTTGTCAAATTAAGCGTAAGCATATAATAAGAAAAGCCAAAAGGGAGTCTGAAGAACAGCTAGCCAAAAACTCAGAAAGTAATACTAAAATGTTGTTTAAGTACATCATAAGCAGGAAGCCTGCAAAATAACTACTGGGGCCATTGGACGATTGATATGCCAAAGGAGCACTCAAAGACAATAATGTCATTGCAGAGAAACTAAATGAATTCTTTGTTTAGGTTTTCACAACTAGGGATGTTAGGGAGATTGCCAAACCTAAGCCATTCTTTTAGGTGACAAATCTGAGGAATTGTCCAGATTGAGGTATCATTAAAGGAGGTTTTTGGAAAAAATTGTTGGGGGAAAGTCAGCCTGGTTTCTGTAAAGGGAAATCATGCCTTACTAATCTACTAGAATTCTCTGAGAGAATCAACCAATGTGTGGGCAAGGGGGATCCAGCGGATACAGTATACTTAAATTTTCAGAAAGCTTTTGACAATGTCTCTCACCAAAGGCTCTTATGTAAAGTTAGTTGTCATGGAATAAGAGGGAAGGTCCTTTCATTTTTTATAACTGGTTAAAAAACAGGAAACAAAGGTAGGAATAAATGGTAAGGTTTCAGAGTGGAGAGAGGTAGTGGTGCCCCTCCCGGGTTTATCCTGGGACCAATCCTTTTCAACTTCTTTATAAATGATCTGGAGAACGGGGTAAACAGTGAGGTGGGAAAATTTCATATATCAAACTGCTCAAGATAGTTAAGGCCAAAGTAGACTGTGAAGAGCTTCAAAAAGATCTTGCAAAACTAAGTGTTTGGGCAACAAAATGGCAAATGAATTTTAATATTGGTAAATATAAAATAATGCACATTGGAAAAAATAATCCCAACTATACATACAATATGATGGGGACTAATTTAGCCACAACTACTCAAGAGAGAGATCTTAGAGTCATTGTGGATAGCTCTCTGAAAACATCCACTCAATGTGCAGTGGCAGTCAAAAAAGCAAACAATGTTGGGAATTGTTAAAAAAGTGATAGAGAATATCTTATTGCCCTTATATAAAACCATGGTACGCCCACATCTTGAATACTGTGTACAGATGTGGTCATCTCATTTCAAAAAAGATATATTGGCATTGTAAAAGGTTGAAAGAAGGGCATAAAAAATGATTAGGGGTTTGGAACAGGTCCCATTTGAAGAGAGATTAAAAGGACTGGGACTTTTCAGCTTAGAAAAGGGGAATCTAAGGGGGTATATAATTGAGGGCTATAAAACAATGACTGTTTTGGAAAAAATGAATAAGGAAAAGCTATCTACATGTTCCCATAATATAAGAACTAGGGATCACCAAATGAAATTAATAGTAGCAGGTTTAAAAAAAACAAAAGGAAGTTTTTCTTCATGCAGTGCCCAGTCAACCTGTGGAACTCCTTACCAGAGGATGTTGTGAAGACTAGGACTTTAACAGGGTTCAATCAAGAGCTAGATAAGTTAATGGAGGTTAGGTCCATCAATGGCTATTTGCCAGGAATGGTGTTGTAGCCTCTATTTGTCTGGAAATGGATGACAGGAGAGGGATCACATGAAGATTACCTGTTGTGATCCGTCCCTCTGGAGCATCTGGCATTGGCCACTGCCAGCAGACAGGATACTGGGCTAGAAGGACCTTTGGTCTGACTCGGTATGGCCATTCTTATGTTTTTATGTACAGTAAATAGCCAGGCTAGACAGAAAGATGGTAAAATTTACCATTTGGTGATTTTATTCAATTTTCTTTCAACCACTTTGAGTAATTTACCTCTCATGGTGCAAATGTGGTATTTACCAGAAGAGAAGCGCCTGTTTGATGTTCCTACCCGATCATGTCCTGCTGTTTGAGGTAATCCTCTACCTAAATTTAATTCCTTAGCACCCGGAGCATTTCAGGAAATACCAAAATGAAATCTATCAAAACTTAAGTTGCATGCCAGCAACAAATTCTCTCTCAAAATAATACTGCTAGTTTAACTGATACAGTATAACTTGCCTGGTTTCTGTATTGCAACACAAGTGCTTTTCGGAACCATCATGGATATGTGACTGCACCTTCCCCCCCACACACACACACACTCCCATTGGGTGCTTCATGACGCTCTAAACAGGTGATACTTGAGTATGAAATGCAGTACTACTTCAATAAGCATTTGGCTACATAAACATGAGAAGTCATGGTGGTCAGCTAAACCCACCAACAATTCCCCCATCATCCGTATCTTGCTACAGACTTACAAGATGGCTGCAGCAGGATAGATCTCTAACCTTTACACTACTGAGGTAAGAAGAGAGTTCCAGCCCTCCTTAATCCAGCAGCTCCAGCCTCAAGATCTAAAACGAGAAACAGCAGGATACCTTAATACCATGCTGTTTCCCATTTCTCCTCCCCATGCCTTCAGTGCCAAAATGCCCAATGTCAGAGTCAGCCACTACAAGGCAGTAACAGGATCCTAGTCATTCATCAGCACTCTAATAAGACATGTGATACAGAATAAATTGCATCAGAAATCTGACTTTAAATATAGCTTTTGGACCTACCAAACAGCGTATTTCACACATTTTATGATGAGCTGCCTAGCAATTATTTTGATAGGAGGTTATCAGTTAGCAACCTCTTAATAAAAAATTGACAATGACTTAAAGAGTGACTCTGGAATCTGCTGAAGTCAACACTGATATTTGCATTTAGGCAGCCAAGAGCTCAAAAGGTTGGAGAATATAATTTCATAATAGCATAACTCTGTGTCATCAACCTATTAAGAATTTGTGTATTTTTGACTTGATGCATTCCAACATTCCTATTAAACTTAAGGCAGTTATAAAACATAGTACATAAGAACATAAGAACAGCCGTACCGGGTCAGACCAAAGGTCCATCTAGCCCAGTATCCTGTCTGCCGACAGTGGCCAGCACCAGGTGCCCCAGAGGGGGTGGACCAAGACAATGATCAAGCGCTTTGTCTCCTGCCATCCCTCTCCAGCCTCTGTCAAACAGAGGCCAAGGACACCATTTTATCCCCTGGCTAATAGCCTTTATGGACCTAACCTCCATGAAATTATCTAGCTTCTCTTAAACTCTGTTATAGTCCTAGCCTTCACAGCCTCCTCTGGCAAGGAGTTCCACATGCTGACTACACGCTGTGTGAAGAAGAACTTTCTTTTATTAGTTTTAAACCTGCTACCCATTAATTTCATTTGGTGTCCTCTAGTTCTTCTATTTAGGAACTAATAAATAACTTTTCTTTATCGCCCTCTCCACACCACTCATGATTTTATACACCTCTATCATATCCCCTCAGTCTCCTCTTTTCTAAACTGAAAAGTCCCAGTCGCTTAACCTCTCCTCATATGGGACCCGTTCCAAACCCCTAATCATTTTAGTTGCCCTTTCTGAACCCTTTCCAAGGCCAAAATATCTTTTTGAGGTGAGGAGACCACATCTGTACACAGTATTCAAGATGTGGGCGTACTCATAGTTTTATACAGGGCAGTAAGATATTCCGGGTCTTATTTTCTATCCCTTTCTTAATAATACCTAGCATCCTATTTGCCTTTTGACCGCTGCTGCACACTGTGTGGAAGTTTTCAGAGAACTGTCCACGATAACTCCAAGATCTCTTTCCTGATTTGTCGTAGCCAAATTAGCCCCATCATACTGTACTATAGTTGGGGTTATTTTTCCCAATGTGCATTACTTTACACTTATCCACATTAAATTTCATTTGCCATTTGTTGCCCAATCACTCAGTTTGGTGAGATCTTCTTGGAGTCCCTTTACAGTCTGCTTCTGTCTTGACTATCCTAAACAGTTTGGTATCATCCGCAAAACTTTACCACCTCACTGCTTACCCCTTTCTCCAGATCATTTATGAATAAGTTGAACAGGATTGGTCCTAGGACTGACCCTTGGGGACACCACTAGTTACCCTCTCCACTCTGAAAAGTTACCATTTATTCCTACCCTTTGTTTCCTGTCTTTTAACCAGTTCTCAATCCAAGAAAGGACCTTCCTCTTATCCCATGGCCATGTAATTTACACAAGAGCCTTTGGTGAGGGACCTTGTCAAAGGCTTTCTGGAAATCTAAGTATACTATATCTACTGGATCCCCCTTGTCCGCATGTTTGTTAACCCCTTCAAAGAACTCTAATAGATTAGTAAGACAGGATTTCCCTTTACAGAACCCATGTTGACTTTTGTCCAACAAATTATAGTAGCCTCAAAAAGAGAAGAACAACCTCTTGCTTCCCCTTCAACAATGCATGTTTACTATTAACAAAAAATTCAGATGTTTCCACAGAAATAAGCTAGGAAGACAATCAGACCAAATGTGTATTAAGTCTGATATGATGTAGATATGTAGCAGAACAAAACATCATTTAAAGATGTAGCCATCACCTTTCTTGAGATAATGTTTTCTATTGCTTTGTCAATGTGAATTTGATTGGTTATCACTCCACACCACAGAAGTTGCTGCATATCAGTGCTGTTACAAAGATACAAAGGGCTTTGGAAATGACAAACAAAAAATTTTTAAATATAAAATTGTGCAACACCTTGTTCCCTAGATCAGCAGTTATCACAGATCCATTACCATCCTTCCAATAAAAAGTTGGCCAAATCTCACATCCAGGCCTGTAAATACTGCCTGGTTTATCATCCCAGTAGTGAGAACTGGATCAGATTTTGCTATACAGAATATCAGCATGTCAGGATGCTTCAAGAAGCTGAACCCTGCATGTGAAAAAGTTTCAGAGTGGTAGCCGTGTTAAGTTTTTTCTCTTACAGACTGAGCAACAAATAGTCCTGCAGCACTTTAGAGAGTAACAAAAAATGTAGATGGTATCATGAGCTTTCGTGGGCATAACCCACCATTCATCTGAAGAAGTGAGTGGTGCCCACGATAGCTCGTGATACCATCTACATTTTTTGTTAGTCCCTAAGGTCCTGCAGGACTATCCCCTGCATGTGAAGTTAGATTTAAAAATAAGATAAAATAAAACCACAATTTCAGCCACCATAGTATCACGTTAGCAGTGTGAAGAAAAATTAGGGATTTGACTGTGTGTAGAACACTGCTCCTTGCAAAAAGTTAGATTTTACTATAGCCTAGCAATGAAAATGTTTGTCCCCAAAATCCATGGCAGGTAGCTTGTAATTTTGACACCTGCACTTTTTAAAAATCGTTCTTTAAACATAAAAATAACAATGGGCATACTGGGTCAGACAAAAGGTCCATCTAGCTCAGAATCCTCTCTGCTGACAGTGGCCAATACCAGATGCCCCAGAGGGAGGGATCACAGCAGGTAATCTTCACTTGATCCCTCCCCTATCACCCACTTCCAGAAAAACAGAGGGTGTGGATATAATTTCTGTCCATCCTGGCTAATATATTCATGGAAGTTGGATCCATCAATGGCTATCTAGTTCTTTTTTGAACCCTGTTAAAGTTCTAGCCTTCACCGCATCCTCTGGCAAGGAGTTCCACAGGTTGACTGTACACTGTGTGAAGAAAAACTTTATTTTATTTGTTTTAAACCTGTTGCCTATTAATTTCATTTGGTGACCCCTAGTTCTTATATTGTGGGAATAAGTAAATAACTTTTCCTTATCCACTTTTTCCATATCAGTCATGATTTTATAGACCTCTATCATATTCCCCCTTTGTCTCCTCTTTTCTCAGCTAAAAAGTCCAAGTCTTTTTAATCTTTCTTTATATGGGAGCCATTCCAAACCCTTTTCTGAATGTTTTCCAATGCCAATATTTCTTTTTTGAAATGAGATGACCACATCTGTACGCAGTATTCAAGATGTGGGCATACCATGGTTTTATAGAGAGACAATAAGATATTTTCTGTCTTATTCTCTATCCATTTTTAATGACTCCTAAGACTATTTCATGTTTTGATGTGCCAGTTTTTGTATCAGCAAGGGTCAGGAGACTAATTCTGGAGCTCTAGAAGTTTCTAAGAGAACACAGAGCAAAAAACTAACTAGCTCTCATAAAAGGAGAATTAGATGGGAACTCAGTTACATACCAAGTATTTTTTAAAAATCCATAGTGCCTGAAGTCCATAGATGCCTTAATTTCTGCTAATGAGCATCCACACAGCAACCTCAGTATAGGCATTTAGGTGCTACAATGCCTTGCCCCATCTGTTGCATGCTGAACAGGCCTAAACCCACAAAATGGAGACCATGGTAGCCTCTCTTATAGCCTCATCTAACCAATGGACTAATGCAGTGGTCCCCAACCTTTCGTGGCTGCCGGGCGCCCAGGGGCCGGGCCGCTCACATGCCAGGCGTCCGGGGGCCGGGCCACTCACACGCTGTGCTTCCGGAGGTGGGGCCACGCATACGCCGCGCGCCCGGGGGTGGGGGCCGCCCACGCGCCCTGAGCCCAGGGCCGGTACCGCGCATGTGCCGCGCGCACGGAGCAGGGGTGGCCCACGCGCCCTGGGCCGGCACTGCGCATGTGCCATGCGCTGGGGGTAGGAGCCGCCCACGCGCCCTGAGCCCAGGACCAGCACCGCGCATGTGCCGTGGAGGGGGGCCAGCCCAGATATTTCGGCAGGCGCACATAAATGCCCCCGCGGGCACCGCATTGGGGACCACTGGACTAATGGATATTCTGGCGTCTCAATCTCTCTTGCAGCAGCCACTCTATTGTGTATCAGTAATTAAATATGCATTGTGCCAGCAAGAGAAAAAAAATGGCTGTTTGGGGTTGGGATGTTAAACATAGGTTAATTAATTAATCAACTAGTCAATGGATTTTCTCTTGACTAGTTGATTAGTCAATAAGCGGGGGAACTGCAGCAGGGTTAACTCCCGGCCAGCCCCACTGCAGCTCTGCCTTTTAAATATATTAAGAGCCTGCCAGATCTTAATACATTGAAAAGTCTAAAGCTCAGCAGGGGGGACTCAGCGCAACCCGGGAATCAGCTGGCTTGGCTTGCGCTGGCTCCCCCTGCTGAGCTTCTGATTTTTAAATGTATTAAGAGCTGGCAGGCTCTTAATACATTTAAAAAGCAGAGTCGCAGTGTCTGGGACTGGGCGCGATCAGGGAATCAGCCGATTCCCAGCTCACACCTGGTCCCCGCTACTTCCTTGCCCCTCCACCCCCCGGAGAGACGGTGCTGGGGGAACTGGCTTTTAAGCGAGCTCCCTCCAGCACCAGCTCCTGCGTCTCCTCCTTGCTGCCTCTATCAGAGGCAGCAAGGAAGGGGGAAGCAATTACTCGAGGGACTAGTTGACTATCCAATAAGCTTTTGCTTATTGGATAGTCAACTAGTCACTTACATCCCTAGTTTGGAGTCACTGGAGGTGGGGAACTCAATTCAAATCCTGTCTTCATATTACACTGAAGGGAGAATTATACCTGGGTCTCACATATGCTGAGTGAGTGCCCTAGCCTCTGAGACAAATGTTGAGGGAGGTTGCTGCATCTCTTCTCCCTCCAGCATTGCTTAGATGCCCAACTCCAAAGACTTCACTCAGAATCCCACCCGCTGACCCTGACTTAGGTGCCCAGAGACAGAGCATAGTTCCCACCCACCTCCTTTGTATTTCCTACTGGCTAGCTTAGGTGCCTCTCTGCTCAGGATGCTGGCTTTTGTTGATCCCATTCTTGGACACTTACCTCTGCCTATCCATCAATAGGGAGTGTTTGCACTAAACTCTGGGCTGAGGATTCTACTGGGATGGTAGGTGCCTAAAAGTTAGACAATACAATAACGGGGCCTCCTCTATACAGGAGTTACTACACACAGGGTTGAAATACAGAGTTGGCAGGTGTATAAAATACATATGTGGTAGCCATCCCTGTTTTTATCTGCATCACTGCATAAACACGACAGAGTGCTGCAATATCTATGTCCTTTTGTGGATCTAGTCCTCGGTCTTGTGCACGTGTGTTAATCTGACAGGGAAATGTAATTTTCACAGGCCTAAGCAATGTTTGCATTTTATTCCTTGTTAAAGTCTGAATTATTTTGCTGACAGTCCAAGGTGATTTATGGACTCTTTTATATCACTAAATCACATTACTGAGGTAAGAGGGCTAGGAAGCCTTATCAATAAATAACCTTGTATTCAGAAAACTGAAGCATTATACTACTGAATACGGATACAGGATGAACAGGAAAGAGATAGCAAGTGTTTTATTAATATTTTGACCTCATTTGCTATAGAAGATTTTCATAGTAAAGTTTCTAGGACTCAGAAAGAAAATCCAAGTTGCTTCTTTAAATCACCCCCAAAACAAGACACGCAAAACCAATTTTCTTCCCAGTGTAGCTATTCCGTAACTACCTTCTGTAGGGTTATTTCCATCTTCCTCTGAAGTATCTAGTACTGATCACTGGCAGAATCAGGATATTGGGGGAGATGAACCACTGCAATTCCTATGATCCTATGTTTGTGTAAACATGTTTCCATCTCCTCCTCCAGAGTACAGGTTGCAGATCACCATTCTCATGCTCAGGACTATTGTAAATCTGATACAGGGGATCTAACTTGTCTCTAGCCATGTTTTGAGGACTATCCTCAATACACATTTTGAGAACGTGCAGTATATTCTGCAATAAATCTAGTATGGACAGGAATATGTTCAGCCACATTCTGAACACTATTCTTAACTTGAAAAATCACCATACAACCAGACTACGTCAACTAGCACTTCACCATTTTTATTCAACCATTATTCAACACCATTTTGAAACTGGTAGGACCTAGAGAAATGCATCCTTATACACGTATTTATCCTTCAACAGGTATTGCTTGCCATTCTTTTTATTTTCTGTTCATTCACTGTAAAGTTATGTCCTTGCATTGTCCCTAGAAGGAACCACAAACTCTCAAATAGATACATTAAATCACCAACAGAGACCAAAAATTCTCAGGTTCCATAAGGACATTTACATCTCAGGCTATTGATTGTTCACATGAAAGATATTATAACCTCTATTTCCTCTGAGGTTTGTCTGTACTAATGTAGCCTGTCCTGCATGCATGTAAGGACACTTGTTAACGTGACTTAGTTTCTAGAAAACCATAACCCATTTCAAATTAAAAAAAAGTTAAGAAGTCCACGTATCCATAAGCAAAGGTTTGCTACCAAGCCAAAACTTCCTTTGACGAAGTTCAGCACTGAGCAACTTTTACAATAGAGCTAAATAGCGAATATAATGGAAATGCTAAAATACTCTTAATACTGGCAGTAGCCAGGATGGCTATAATTAAAGTAATTCACTTGGAAGTTTTGTATAAGAGACAAGATTGATGGGGACTTTCTAATCAATTCCCCCTTGTCTAAAAATAAATTGTTAGTTCATTCCATGTAACAGGTACCCGCAATGAGAGGAAAACAGGTTTTTGCATATTATTGAAGATATGCAAAAAATTAGAACGTGTGAAAAAACAGTATATCTATGCACTTATCTCAATGAAATACAAAACTACTATACCTCATGTTTGTATGCTATTCTTGCACGTAAGCCATGATTTATTGGCTATTCTTTGTATACTTTGTTGTAAACAGTAATTACAGTAAGCTTGAAAGCATTCATAGTCTGATGCCCCTAACAATAAATATAACTTCTTGAGGTTACATTTTAAATTAAGAAGATACCTGAAGCAGTCAGGTGCTTACAAATGTCCTTTTACGGTGACTCTTGTGAAGGATCTTTTTACAACAATGGAAAAAGTGAACATAACTAAATTTAAATTGTACACTTCAAGGTATTTCATTAATTAGCTATAGGGCTCAGTCATGAAGTTAATTGATTAATCCTACTTCTGTGAATGGAGTGAAAACACTAAAAGATAAGGCCTGGAGAATGAATCAGCTAAGCCTTTTAGTCACAAAGACCTTATCCCTTTGATGAGAAGTGCCAGATTAATCTTCATAAATGGTCTAATTACTTGTGCCTGGAGCTCAGCCAAGTCATTCCAAATAAAAATTAAATTATACAACTGATTGCATGTTCAGTCTCCTCTCCAGAGTTTTAGAACAACCATACAGCCTCACAATATAATCTGACATCTACTGTTTATTTACGACAGTGAAGAAGAGGGCTGGGCAAAATACGGCCCAGATCCAGCCCACCAAGCCACTGGATCCGGCTTGCAGATCACCTTGCTGGGACCCTCAGAAACACAGCTGCTGAGGTTTAAAGTGCAGTCCAAGTAGCTCTTTGCTCCCGAGGGAGCAGGAAGTTTCATGTGATCACCTCGGCCCCAGCCAAATCCTCTGCTCCTATTGGTGAGAAACAACCAGCCAATAGGAACTGACCCCGGCCAATCTCTCAGCTTTTATTGGCTGGAAACAACCAGCCAACAGGAGCTGAGCGATTGGCTTGGGGGTGGGGGCAGTGCAAGCTTCCTCCCCCTCTGGGATCTGTGAACCATGGGGAGGGAGCAGCCTGCACTTTAAAGTGATCTGGGGCCGCAGCAGGCAGGGAGCCCAGCCTGCCTGGGGGGTGCTACAGGGCTGCTGGCCAGGAGATACTTAGTAAGTGCCTCCCAGCCACAGCCTGACTGTGGCACCCCAACCCCTCCTACACCCCAACTCCCTTTCCCAGGTTACCATACAAACCCTCTGCCACCCAGCCCAAGGTCACAATTCCCTCCCAGACCCTGCACCTCCTCCTACACTCCTTCCCCAGGTCAGAATCCTCTCTTGCACCCCAACACTCTCCCAGACCCTGCACCCCATTCCCCTGCCCCAAGTCACTACCCAAACCCTCTGCAGACTGCACCCCCTTTTCCCTTTCTCCAAGGACAATTCCCTTCCAGACTTTTCCTCTCCTAGTGCTCCTTCCCCACGCCAGAATCCTCTCCCTCCCTGACCTTGCATCCCAATCCTCTGACCCAGGTCACAATTCCCTCCACCCAAACTCCCTCTCAGACCTCACACTGTCTCCTACACCCCAGTCGCATATCCCACGCATCCGTCTTCACCCAACCTTCATCCTAGACACTACACCCCCTTTACAGGAAAATGCGGCCCTTGACCACTTTCCAAAATCTTGGAGAGGCCTCTCACCAAAAATTATGGCTCATCTTTAGTATAGTAAACATTCTCTTATTACTGAACAGGAGAAACTAGTCAAGAAACTATAGCTTCAAGGCCACTGTTTTTATTATGGTAACATCCAAAGACCCACTAATCAGAACTCCATTGTACTAAGCAGTGTGAAACAGACTCACCTGGGTACCCACATGATTTTGGAGTCTAAAGATAGGTCTAATCTGCATTGTAAAAAACCAGTGGTGCCAGATCTCAGGTCAAGTGGAGCAAAAAGAGCAGTATAGCATGCCTCCTGAGGACAGATCCTGGGCTCAAACATGGTGAGAGAGGAAGGGCTTGGAGCCTGGGCTATTTTGAACCCTGCAAAACCGAGTCAATTGACCTGGGCTCAGAATAGGAGCTGTTTTTTCTCTGCAGCGTAGACATATCCTATGTGACTCTAACCATGGAAAATACTACCCTTTGTTCTTTGTACAATCTGAAGACAAGAAACAATCTCTGGTCTCCCTTCTGTTGACAGAGGTAAATTATTTTTGAGCTATTTGATGGTCCTAAATAATTTTAAATAATTCCCTAGCCTAACATAATGGACTTGATTTCCCTCTCTCTCCACCCTGATCTCATCCCCATTTGAAAAGTGACCTTGAAGTCACTGTATATATATTTATATTTTGCTATAAGCAAGCCCATAGAAGCTCTGAGGAGCAGAGTCAAAAGTGAGGAGGAGTGACATAGGACACATGAATCCAGAGCCTATGTCTGATAAGCCGGCCAGCCCAGCTAAAAGGAATTCTCTAGGAACCTAAGGTATATTTTTATTCTCCGCAACTGAACCTAGGTGACAACACAAACTTGGCAATTTGTCAGGGCAGAGGATACAACCTGCACTTGTTTCATTGATTACTCTCCATCCTAAATAAATATGGTTTTTGATTAGCCCAACTGAGTGTTACACAGTTTAGGAATTTCATGCACATCACTGGGAATATTTGAGCTCCAAAAAAAGGTAGTGAAGGAAGTTTGCTCCTCTTTGGGAAATCTCTATCAAGGGGACCTTACAGTGTTCTTGCCCATGTGTCTCATGCAAGGCCTACTGTTCCATGATCACCATAACAGCATTTAAAGGAGGCCAAAGATGACGCTTCTGTCTCAGACTGATATTCATTACCCTCTAGCCCCTGAACGGGTTTCTTGAATAAGGAGAAGACAACCCAAACCACCAGATGAGTGACTAAACGAGAAGGGCTCTTCTAGGAAATGTTTGGAAAGTAAGCTGACTGCATACTGCACTGGTAGATCAGTTTACATCAGGGATTCTCGTATCACTCTGACTGAAAAGAGGAGGTTCTGTGGTATTCCTTTTAGGAGACCCAAGATTGAAATGAAAAACACTCAGTCCTCCAAAAAGGAGAGAAACATGCTAAGTAAAATGTATATAAGGTACTACCCACTTTTGGATTAAATTAACTGAACCACACTTAAATCTTGTCTATCCCAAAGAATTTAATCCGTGGTAGACCTACTGTAGCAAGAATCCAGTACCTTCCAAAACTGCCATTACCAATTCCCTAGAGTAGATATGATCTTAACATACATCTTACTCAACACATAAGTTTCCCAGACCAGTGTGGAATGGAACAGTTCTATCATCAAGGAGCAGGCTTGAGAATAAATTCATGAGATTAACCCACCAGTGCAGATGGGTATCTGCAGAGAATTCTGAAAACACATTGGCTATGTCTACATTGCGCATTCTTGCGCAAGCAGATATGCAAATAAGGCACCATTTTTGCACAAGGGGCCTTTGCGCAAGAAGGAGCAGTCTACACTGCTCCTTCTTGTGCAAAACCCTCCTCTTGAGCAAGAGCCGTTCTGCCTGATAATAAGCGGCAGAACAGCTCTTGTGCAAGAGGGGGTTTTTGCACATGAAGGAGCAGCATAGACTGCTCCTTCTTGCACAAAAGCCCCTTGCGCAAAATGGCAGTTCATTAGGTATTCAAATTAGGTGTGGTGATATTCATCACCATGCTTCATTTGCGTATCTCCTTGCGCAAGAATGCGCAATGTAGACGTAGCCATTGAAAGAAATTAGCTAAAGCATAAAAGTATTTACTGGCATAACAGGGTAACAGCGAGCTGCACAGCAAAGTTATTTTGTGAAACTACAAATGCTTCTGAAATACAAACCTGAATTTATATGAAATCAAACCTTCCTGACTCATCCCCTCCTTAGAGTTCTGTCATCTTAAAAAGGAAGATCTCTAGATAAGTAGATTTTTAAATAGTCATATGACTCTTTTGTAGGCAACTCCAATCTTTGCAAAGCATATTAATCCCACCAGACCAAATTGGTTTTTAAGGTGATGTACCACAAATAGGGTATTAAAAGCTATATAGAATAAAAATTACATTAGCCAATAGGGAATATTTAAAGTTTAGCTTACAAGAGCTGCAGTTCTTATTTGCACTCTTCTGTTCACGTCTTATATCACACTCAGGAGGCAGGTAGGGACTTACAAGCTATTACCAAACTTACTGGGTGTATGTCTTTTACCAAAACAACAAACAGATGTAATTACTCCCAGGCTCATCCCATTCTAATACACATTCCATTAGGTGACACAATTAATGGGATTTCAAGATGCATCTGAGGAAATAAAGACCAAAGAACAATGGATATATGCAGTGTAATTTTATTCACCTGGGAACAAAGGGTCAAGTCACAGCACAAGAGTTTGTTTTGCTTTGTAAACTCATTAAAAGGACATTCTATGCACTGAAAAATATTTAACATTTAAATGTGAAGAAAATTGTAAAAGCACACACACATTACACCATTTAATATTGATTTTTCAGTTTGTTTTCTTTATAATCACTTGCAAAATATTGCTTTCTGTATTACCTTGCATATGCAGTCTTAAATACAAAAGGGTGAAGCAATTAAAGTTGAACAGCCTGAAAGATTGAGAATTACATTTTCTCTGTAATAGGAATGTGTTGCTGAAAGGTACTAGCCCTGTAACACATTAGCAAGAATTACATAAAAGACACCAGGACTTTAGGGCTAAGAGACCTCCAACGGATATTACACATTCATCTACTAAGAAGCCAAGTGAAATTCAATCTCCAATTTATTTTCACACCCTTGAAAATATTTAAGTACCTTTAAATAGAGATAATGAGAATGATAACCTTAGATAAAAGACTTACTTGTTCAAAGGACACAAGTTTCTCATATGTTCTAATAAACCTAACTGTGACCTAAAAATAAAATAAATTCTGGAATAGAACCAGTTCAATCCCCCAAAGTGTTTAACATGTATCAAAAATTATAGCAGCTACAAAATAACCTACTGTATCTTCCAAATGCACCCAAGGCCATTTTATGTTAAATACTGAAGTGTAGGCTTGAAACGTTTGTCCTATCTGTAACAGATTAATTACATATAGGCCATCCCTTTTTATCCAGGCTAATATAAAGTTGAGATTGCTCCCACCTACCCCAAAACTGACTTGTACAATTTAGTTGCCTCAATTTTTTAAAATTTAGAGATTTCTTACTAATTTCACTGAGCCTCTTGAACTATACCCAGAACTTCAAGAAAATAAAGTATTTTATGGAAAAAACCAGGTGCCGTCAACATAATAAAGACTGCTTAAAAGTGTCCCCTTCCCCCATCCACCTTCCTTAATTGAACAAAGTTGTTCAGTTAGGAGTGATCCTTATTCTACAATGGTTTCCTTTACTACTTATATTCAGTTTCCAAAGATGTTAAGTAGTCCCAATGTCAGCATGAGCACAGCGCCTGTAATGGAGTTAATGCACTTCCAAGATCTGAATTTGCCCTACCAACAGGGCATATGAGCTTCACCAAATAAGGCACTTACCTACTGGGAAAGGGGCAAGAATGAGAACTCATGTAACATACAAGCTTAAGGAGCAGTCCCAACAGTTTTAAGATCTTGCAATCAGTTCATTGCCAGTTAATTTATTGTGTGCTGGTCTAATAAACTGCTCTTTCACTTCACAGAATATCAGGTCCTCCCACTGGCAGTCACTCCATTAGTCCTTGATCTCTGATGATCATATTTCACAGAAACAATAAGGAAAAGCAGCAGGGTTGCTCCTTGGATAGCCGCCAGCAGGAAAAAATAGTAGTTTAAAAAGCAGCCATTAATGTTACCTAGAGAGAATTGGAGAGGAAAAACATGTTCACATGGGAAGTATACAAATAAAGATGTCAATCCTGATCAGTCCTATGAGTACTAAGATTTTTCTCTATAAAAGTATCAGCAAAACCAAACCCAAAATCATACTTCTATCATGTAACAAGTATTTCTGTTTTAGGCATAACCTAGAATAAAAAAGTGCATTTCTAGGAAAATATACATCTTGCAAGCTATGCTTTGTATTTTGTTCTTCTACCTCTTAAGTTAGTAAAGTCCTTGAGAAGTTCAGACTCTGTTAGCCCACAAATAATAGGATTTCTCCTCAATTACTGCACGAAACTCCTCAACCTTACAGGTATTACATGTGTATGGCAGGAAGCACAAGCCACTAAAGCCTAAATAGTTTTTAAAAAGAATTAGTAGCCTGAGAAAAAGTACACTTATAGACAGAAGGCTGTGAAGATGCCTCATTTTTTACAGTTGATTTTCAACTTATGCAGAATGTGAATTCATTACATAAACACCTAAAAGAGAGAGAGAAATAGAAGTACTTACCAGAAGTATTTAGAAATGATGTTCCTATGCAATGCCTTGAAATACAAAAGCATCTGAACTTAATGTGCTTTTAATATACACATTATAGTTTCTTGAACATAAAGCACAACTCCAAAAATATTTTCTCATTTCAACAGGAGAGAGTCCTCTCACAATGAAACAGAGCTTGATATGTAAATAGACAATCTTACTCTTTTGCAAAATATGGGGAATTAGAACAAGGACTGCATCAACAAGTGTATGGTTTACTACTTCAACAGAAAGTTAGTCAATAAAAATTGATTATGTTAATAGAAAAAGTTTAGCTATGAAAACAACTTAAGTCACTGAAGATTTCATCTCACAGACATATACAAAACTATATTGTTGAAACTCATCCAATGCATATGAAAAGCAATGAATGAGCAACATTTTCAACACCCCAACACCAACTCCACCTCTAATTCTTCACTCAAAGCACCATCCTTTGGGGTTTGTTGTTTTTTTTGTACATCACTTACAAATGATAATTTTTCACTTTTATTGCCTGATGTAAGCTAGCATCGCTTCTGGTAAAGACCTGCAAATCTGTGGACAGGAGCATCTGCAGATGTGGATGCGGATATCCATGGCTCATTTTTGCAGACATGGATCAAAGTTCTCTGTAAACTGTATGCTTATGTGGCCTCTCAGAAGTGACTCAGATGCTGCCCAGCTGATTAGCAGAGCATGCACAGCTATATTTTGTTTCTATGGTTGGTACACATTCACACATGCTTTGGTGCACATAAAACAATTAATCCTGCACCTTGCACATGGAAAAAATTAGACAGAACCCTGATATGGATACAAATTTCGATGTGGAGATGAAGATCCCCTTATATCCGCAGATATGGATACCAATTTGGAGTACCTACGCCTATGGAAAAGGCTTTCCTGTCGATTTAGTTAGTGTCATCACTAGGCATTATAACAATGCAGCTGCTGCACGTAAGTGAAGAGAAATCCTTGAACTATAAGTTGTCCAGAAGCCATTCAAACTCATGCAATATTTGAGATCAGAGCAGTTTCGGGTGATGTCACTAATAGGATATCTTACTGTAACCCAACTGAATATGTAACTGAGAATCAAGACTCAAATACAAGTTCAAACCTTGCTTTGTCTGAATATTCTCTAATATTTCCTAAAAATGAATTCTATGAACAATCCTGGCAGAAATTCCATTTGCTAACATATTTACAGAGGTGCATAACTGGCTGGATAACTGTATTCAGAGAGAAGTTATTAATGGTTCACAATCCTGCTGGAAAGGTATAACAAGTGGGTTCCGCAGGGGTCTGTTTTGGGACCGGCTCTCTTCAATATCTTCATCAATGATTTAGATATTGGCATAGAAATACGCTTATTAAGTTTGCAGATGATACCAAGCTGGGAGGGATTGCGACTGCTCTGGAGGATAGGGTCATAATTCAAAATGATCTGGACAAATTGGAGAAATGGTCTGAGGTAAACAGGATGAAGTTTAATAAAGACAAATGCAAAGTGCTCCACTTAGGAAGGAACAATCAGTTTCACACATACAGAATGGGAAACAACTGTCTAGAAAGGAGTACGGCAGAAAGGGATCTAGGGGTTATAGTGGATCACAAGCTGAATATGAGTCAGCAGTATGATGCTGTTGCAAAAAAAGCAAACATGATTCTGGGATGCATTAACAGTTGTGTTGTGAGCAAGACACGAGAAGACATTCTTCCGCTCTACTCTCGCTAGTTAGGCCTCAGTTGGAGTATTGTGTCCAGTTCTGGGCACCGCATTTCAAGAAAGATATGGAGAAATTGGAGAGGTCCAGAGAAGAGCAACAAGAATGATTAAAGGTCTAGATAACATGACCTATGAAGGAAGGCTGAAAGAATTGGGTTTGTTTAGTTTAGAAAAGAGAAGACTGAGGGGACATGATAGCCGTTTTCAGGTATCTAAAGGGTGTCATAAGGAGGAGGGAGAAAACTTGTTCATCTTGGCCTCAGGATAGAACAAGCAATGGGCTTAAACTGTAGCAAGGAGGTTTAGGTTGGACGTTAGGAAAAAGTTCTTAACTGTCAGGGTTGTCAAACACTGGAATAAATTGCCCAGGGAGGTTGTGGAATCTCCATCTCTGGAGATATTTAAGAGTAGGTTAGATAAATGTCTATCAGGGATGGTCTAGACAGTATTTGGTCCTGCCATGAGGGCAAGGGACTGGACTCAATGACCTCTCGAGGTCCCTTCCAGTCCTAGTATGCTATGATTTTATGATTCTATGAAAACAGTCAAAACCAAGTTTGTACAAAAAATTATAAAGTCATTGCCCATCTCTAGTCATTAACAGCCTTACAGAAGATGAGATTTTTCTTCTAAGTAAACTGAATCATTCTCTTTTAGCTGTCTAGTGTTCCAGTTAAATACATCCACAGTTCTTAGCCAATACTATCTAAACTTCTATTTTCCACAAAATAATTTATGTAATGAAAAAGCTAAGTGATCTAATTTTAGTGAACCCTTAGAATACAGTGAAACCATAAAGCTTGAGGTTAAAAACATATGTTTTACGAAATCACTAAAAAGGATGAAGCATAAACAGAATTCTGAATTTCATGTACTAGAATTTCTTTAGAAAACCTCTTAGCCTTGCTCAATATTACATGGTGCCTATATGTCTAAAGACCTCAATCTCCCCTCCCTGATAGGTCAAATGGGGGCTGGGGGCACGGAGGAGGAGAAGAAAGGAGTCAGAAAAAAAAATCAATGCTATCATGAAAAACGTAACATTATCATACAAAGCCATTACAGCAATTCTCCTTCAACCCTCTCAAAGTTAGGAATCCATACAACTAGGTGGAAAGTCTTTCTGGTTTAACTCACATCTGACATTTCCTGAAAGTTGTTTTAAACTAGTGATTTGTGGCATATTACATACTTCTAAATTAAGAAAGCTTATTGGTAAGCCTTCTATTAAGATATAAGCTCAGACTACTTCTAAATTTTCAGAAACAACACACTATGGATCACTTCCAACATATCACAATAACTACAGCCAACTGGACGATAATAACCATTATAAGCAGAAGGAGGGGAAGCATAAAATAGAGAAGCATACACCAATCCTTACAAGCTTTGACTGCAGGATACACACGAGTTGAGATTAAATTATGAAAATTTAAGATCCAATTAAAATGAGTTTATAATAAAAAAGCAATAAAAGCAAAAAGCAGTTTTCTCTTGATATTTAAAATACAACATACTTCTGAAACTCCATTTGAAGAGCAGATGTGTTTAAAAAAGTATTAATTTTCCTTTGTGGGATGGGATAGGATGTTAACTACATGAAATCTTGATTTTTATCACATAAATAATTTAATAATTTCAATATAGGAATCAATACTTAAGTGTCACCAGACAGTGTACTCTATCACCATCAATGGAAAATAGGCAAGCACATGAGAGAACATTTAATGCTCTTAGTTTATGCTTCATTTCTCTAAATATTTATAGGTGTAGAATATCTCATGAAAAATTCCCAAACCCTTAATTCACAATAAAGCTTCTGTCTCACAACTGATGGGGAGGACCCTTGAAAACCTTAGTAGGTCTTACTAATTTAAAATTTGATTCATCATTTGCTAAAAACTTTTAAAGTATAAATAGTGAATTTAGTACTTTGAAAAGTACCCAGTAGCTATAAGAAATGAAGCCCTCTTTATTCAGTGGAGAGAAACAGTCCATGTAGAAGCAAGTCAAGACAGCACAAACCAAAGCCATCCTACTGGTAACCTCAACTCTGACTCCAAGTACAAACTCTGGGAATGCAAGAGGTTAGAGCAGTGGTTCCCAATGCGGTGCCTTCGGGCGCCATGGCGCCCGCCGGGGCATTTATGTGCGCCCGCCGAATGATCTGGGCCGCATGCGTGGTGCCGGCCCCGGGTGCCCGGCACGTGGGCAGACCCTACCCCCAGACGCCCGGCGCGTGAGCGACCCCTGCCCCCAGACGCCCGGCGCGTGAGCGGCCCCTGCCCCCAGACGCCCGGCAGCCCCGGAAGGTTGGGGACCACTGGGTTAGAGTTTTACAGTTGCTGCTCAGGGCCAAAAGCAACAGGGATTTTTGGCAATTCCCTGGTAACAGCTGTCCCCTGGGAAGCAGACTGAGCGTACCTGGCTTATTCTGCACAGCTGATCAAAGTAGCCCCTGAGGCAGCACTTTTCAATCTTAATCAATTCAGGAAGCATTTCAGTCAATCTAGTTTTACACGAGGGGGCTACATTTTCTGAGGATGTTTTATCATAGCTTAAGGCAGTGGTCACCAACCAGTAGATCGGGATATACTGGTAGAACTTGGAGCCTCTGATAGGTGATCCTGACTGGATTTTCCAAGAGGCTATCAAGTGTGGGCACTTTAGCTGCCCCTCCCCCCACTGCTGTGCACTTCCTGCCCTTTGCCTTGGAGCTGCCTCCCTCCACCCCCAGCAGCCTCCAGCTTGCTGTGCAGGGCAGGGGAAGGGAGGGAGAAGAGGGGTGCTGATGTCAAGGTGCCCCCTCTCCCACACTGTATCCTATCTCCACAGAGCAGAGTGGGGGAAGGGGTAGGCGCAGCGGGGCCCACAACAGGAGTTGGAATGGAGCTTGCTGGCTGCTTTTGGGAGTGGTGCAGGGCCAGGGCAGGGGTGAGCCTGCCTTAGCCCCACTGCACCACCACCTATGAGCCATCTGAGGTAAGCAGTGCCCAGCTGGTGCCCACATCTGGAAACCCTACCACAGGCATGACCCCTCTCCTGCACCCCAAGCCCCTGCCCTAGCCTCGAGCACCCCAGCATCCAAACACCCTCCCAGAGCCTGCACCCAGAACCCCCCGTCACCCCAAATGCCTGCCTCAAGCTCAGCTCAGAGCCCCTCTCCCACTCCAGATCCCTTAATCCAAGACTAGAACCTGCACCCCAACCCTCTGCCCCAGCCTGGTGAAAGGGAGGGAGGATGGGGGAGGGACAGTGGATGGAGTGAGCAGGGGTGGGGTCTCACAGAAGGGGCACAAAAGAGGTGGGGCAAGGGTATTTGGGTTTGAGGAAGATCTTGGATAGCGCTTAAATTCAAAGTGATCTCATGCTTTAAAAGGTTGGAGACCACTGGCTTAAGGGAAACAAGACGGGATGGATCATACTGGAAAGGGGGAAAAAAACCAAAAAGTCTCAAAAAAGCATTCCTAATTAAAATTAAAGATGTTAAATTATGCTTATCTGACTAATTGTGTAGTGATACAATTTGTATCAGCTACATGATTAGTCAATAAGGGCCGCTCTGCAGAGCCACAGTGAGGGTAGCTCCAGGAGCTGGCTTGAGTAGTTGATACTCCAGTTGACTACCCGATAAGCTTATGCTAACATCCCTAATTAAAATGTCCAGGGTGACAAACATTTTAATACTTATAATTTCCTCCAGGCTTATGCACATTTCTTGTATTATATTCATGCAGTAAGAATGTTCATCTCCAATGTTGCCATGGCAGAGCAAATCTTGTTTTTAAAGTCTTTTTTTATCTTCAGAATGAACAAACATCCTAACCCCACAGGCACCAAGTCTCTCACTGAGAATTTGTAGGTCTGGTCCTGCACTGTTCAACCATTGGTCTAATACGCTTCCATGTTGCCCAGGGTTTAGCAAGAAAGACAAGATGGGTGAGGTAATAAGTTCAAAGATCTCACAGAAACCAATTTCCCATTCATGTTACCTGAAAATCCAAAACTGGAGTTACAGAAGAATTTTTTTTAGAAAAAAAAAAGATTACTCCCATGAAAGCCATGACAAAACCCCTATGTTCTTAGAAACTCAACAGCTACTAGTGTGTCAAAATAAAATATTTGTTACTACTGTGCAGTTGAAATGCTGGACCTCAGTCTTTGGAATAAATGTTGCATTGGTTAGGCCATCTGTTTTTAAAGAAGGAGCTTTAAAATAAAGATGTCAACTTATGGCATGAATACAGTTCCCAGAGTGTTAAAAAAGCCTAAGTCAGATCTGATATAGCAGAAAACACAAAAAATTCAGCACCAAATTTAACTTTGGAAATTTTTAGGGGCTACAAACTACGCCTGAATATCAACATTCAATTTAATAAATTAGGGTTTTACACACTCTTCTTGCTGGAGCTAGTCAAGCCAATGAAATCTGTAAATGATTTTACAAAATTCCCAAGGTGCCACCTACTGGTGCCAATGATTTTGTTTAATTTCAACTAACAGTGAAATGCATGGCTTAGGTTAAAACTATTATACAAATAAAGTGATTGCAAGGTAGAAATGCAAAGTACATTGAAACATAAGGTGCAAATAGCACTCTGAAATAAAAAACCTGTTTTATTATTTTCACTGAAAATGTATAATTTTAAACTGTTCAGAGAGAATAAAAAAAGAGATTCAACTTTCTTTAACTGCTCCTACTAATCTAGACACTTCATATAAAATATTCTTAAATGTACAACTATCTTCTGGTGATAAAAAATAGTAACACAGCTGAGCAATTAACTGAATCAGCTCTTTTATAAAGTCCACTTTACAACATATGCATTTCTGATTCATTAATCTAAGACTGTATCTCAGCTCCAAATATAGCAAGATGAAATTGTGTCTTTGCCATATTAAGAGGGTTTACAAAATTCAAAGTGCTAGAATTCTAAGATAAGAAAGTTCCCACCCGTGAAATAAAATGACTTGACTAAGCATTTTACTGCATCATCCTCTAATACACTTAGGATAACTTACCAAAATCTGTATGATTACTCATCCAGCCAATTGCATCAATAGACACTAACGCCAGAAGTCCTGAGCCAACAAATGACCCAATCCCAGAAAAGGAAAAGAACAGCCCCATAATGGCACTCTGCATGGATTTTGGAGCAGCTGAATATGCAAATTCTAAGCCTGTGTTAAAAGAAAAAAAAAAAAAAAAAAAGGAATTAACCTGTAAGAAATTAATGTACTTGGTTAGCAGCTCAACGTGCCTGCTAATGACCAATATCCACAAACACAGAAAACAATACACATGTACAAGGTTAAAAACAAGAACTTGGATTTTCAAAAGACTAATGGATTTGTGTAACCAACTCCCATTGATTTCCAAGTATCTAACTCCTAGGCTGCTCTGAAAGTCTTAGTCAAGGTTATTAATGTTTTATATTAACTCATTAAGTCCTGAACATCTGGTTATTCAGATTTTTATTTTATGTGCTGCACCATTCCTCTCGTTCTCTTTTTAGCAAGTGTAAAGCCTTTTAGCCAACAAGTTTTTCTCAGAAATCGTATGCATTTCCTGAACGTACTCACTTTATTTTACAAGTCAACTGATATCAATCATCATTGTGTACCAGAGTCAACATACTATCTAGAGAATTTACATTATACTTGGCTTCAACCTTATCCAAAGTGAGTTAAACCGTTAAGATGCTCTCCAGCCAAAATGTTTTAGGACAATGGTTAAAAGACCATGATTGAGTCTTGATGGAATGTGACTACAATATGATTTAAACTTGAAAGTGTTTTAAAGTTGTTTTCGTAACAAAGTCAGCTCTCTTGACTCTCACTGCAGTTCTCTCACACAGACCATTTTCCCTCATACATCTGGTGTTAAGTTGGGAACTGAATGGCAAAGAACACTTGCTCGGAAATTGTCTATGGCAATCACTATTCTTTCCCCTCTGCCTGCTCAAAAAGTGGCTTCAGTTGATGAAGATCCAGGTTCACTAAGGAAATTGTTACTATGACAGGGAATTTAAGGGAATCTGATTATTATCTTTCCATCATTTCATTCTTGTTCTGTGATGCTGCCATTTGAGTTTTACTGGATGATATGTATAATAAACACACTGCCCTTTCTGACAAGAATAGTGGATGAAAGAATTGACTGTGGCAAATGCCCCAAGGACATGAGTTTCATTCAACTTGGAGCACTTAGGGTAAGTCTAAATAATTTTTAAAAACATTGAGAGGAGAGGAAACTTACTGTAGGAAGATGGGATCTAGAATCTATAGATCAGTCAGGTCAAGCAGCCCCAATGCCCCAACATGATACACTGTTATAGGGCCTGATCCCACAAAAATTAAGCAAATACTTAATTTTACAAATTTATAATCCTATTGAAGTCAATGGGACTACTTAGAGCGCAACAGAAAGCACACAAAATTCTTTGCAGAATTGCAGTTGAAGTATGGTCTACCAAAGGGGTCAATTATCTTCGGCATGTGGCCCATCAGATTAATCTGTTGGTGAGCAGCAAGACATTTTGCTTACTTGGACTACCCAGGGGTATGCCCTCCCACCCCTCAGCAGCTTCCAGTGGCCAGAGCAGCAAACGTGACTAGGGTTACCAGATGGTTTAACCAAAAATACCGAGCACCCGCCTTCCCCCCCCCAAAAAAAACCACTGGGGAAAAAATTCTGTCAAGAAAAAAAAAGGGGGGGGGGAGGGAGGAAGAGACAAAACTTGTTGACATTTTAGGTGTCCGGTATTTTCTGAATTTTTTTACTGGACAGGAGGCAAAAATACTCGACTGTCTGGGTCAATACCAGACACCTAGCAACCCTAACTGTGCCACTGGGAACTTCTGGGGGCCATGCCTAAAGACAGTCAATTACACTGGTCTGCAACTTTTTAGAAGTCATCTGCTTCAGAGATAAAATGTGCTATTTATTATGTATTTTGATGTGCTGAATTCAAATATGACAATTAAAACAACTGATAGGCTACTGTCCAAGATATTTAAGTTTTTACATTTTACGTCTATGTATATTGTGTAGATAGTAGAGTTTTAATCATAAATTGTAAACCTAGGTCTTTTCATGTGTTTATGGTTGCTTTACATGATAATATTTCACCTGTCCTGTTTATGTATCACTTTAAAAATCAGCAAAAAAGGGTTATATAAATAAAATTTATTATGAAACAAAGGCAAAAAACTATTATGTACATAGTTTAGTCCTATTCAGTGTCTACTCGGCGCTTCTTGGCTTGTCTCTTGTATTCATTAAATGGAGCATCTCTTGTCACTGTCCAGCAATAGTCTGCAAGCGTTGATGGGCTCCATTTGCCCTGATAGCGTTTCTCCATTGTTGCAATGTCCTGGTGAAATCGCTCGCCACTCACTACTCCGCAGTTCGATGGAAAAAAATCTAGATGAGAGTGCAAAAAATGTATCTTTAGTGACATGTTGCAACCAAGGCTTTTGTATGCCTTGAGGAGGTTTTCCACCAACAACCTGTAGTTGTCTGCCTTGTTGTTTCCGAGAAAATTTATTGCCACTAACTGGAAGGCTTTCCATGCCGTCTTTTCCTTGCCACGCAGTGCATGGTCAAATGCATCATCTCGAAGAAGTTCACGAATCTGAGGACCAACAAAGACACCTTCCTTTATCTTAGCTTCACTTAACCTTGGAAATTTTCCACGGAGGTACTTGAAAGCTGCTTGTGTTTTGTCCATGGCCTTGACAAAGTTACACATCAAGCTGGGTCTGATGAAGAAGGGTGGTAACAAAATCTTCCTTGATTCAACAAGTGGTGGATGCTGAACACTTTTCCTCCCAGGCTCCAATGACTGTCGGAGTGGCCAATCTATCTTGATGTAGTGGGAATCTCTTGCACGACTATCCCATTCGCAGAGAAAACAGCAGTACTTTGTGTATCCAGTCTGCAGACCAAGCAAGAGAGCAACAACCTTCAAATCACCACAAAGCTGCCACTGATGTTGGTCATAGTTTATGCACCTCAAAAGTTGTTTCATGTTGTCATAGGTTTCCTTCATATGGACTGCATGACCAACTGGAATTGATGGCAAAACATTGCCATTATGCAGCAAAACAGCTTTAAGACTCGTCTTGATGAATCAATGAACAGTCTCCACTCATCTGGATCGTGAGCGATGTTGAGGGCTGCCATCACACCATTGATGTTGTTGCAGGCTACAAGATCACCTTCCATGAAGAAGAATGGGACAAGATCCTTTTGACGGTCACGGAACATGGAAACCCTAACATCACCTGCCAGGAGATTCCATTGCTGTAGTCTGGAGCCCAACAGCTCTGCCTTACTCTTGGGTAGTTCCAAATCCCTGACAAGGTCATTCAGTTCACCTTGTGTTATGAGGTGTGGTTCAGAGGAGGAGGATGGGAGAAAATGTGGGTCCTATGACATTGATGGTTCAGGACCAGAAGTTTCATCCTCTTCCTCGTCTGACTCAAGTGAGAATGATTCTGGTGCATCAGGAACCGCCAGTCCTTCTCCGTGGGGTACTGGGCGTATAGCTGATGGAATGTTTGGATAATGCACAGTCCACTTTTTCTTCTTTGACATACCTTTCCCAACTGGAGGCACCATGCAGAAGTAACAATTGCAGGTATGATCTGTTGGCTCTCTCCAAATCATTGGCACTGCAAAGGCATAGATTTCCTTTTCCTGTTCAACCACTGGCGAAGATTTGCTGCACAAGTGTTGCAGCATATGTGTGGGGCCCACCTCTTGGCCTGATCTCCAATTTTGCAGCCAAAATAAAGGTGATAGGCTTTCTTAACCATAGTGGTTATACTGCGCTTTTGTGATGCAAAAGTCACTTCACCACAAGCATAGCAGAAGTTATCTGCACTGTTCACACAAGTACGAGGCATCTCTGCTCACTTTGGCTAAACAGAAATGTGTCCCTTTGCAAAATCAAACACTGACAAATAAGAGAGCACGACACTGTATGATTTCTAGAGCTGATATAGGGCAATTTGTTCAGCAGAGTGATGTAAGCTTCGTTATGATTGAATCATCCATGACTTCTAGGAATAACATGATGCAATTCATATCATGTATGACAATACCAGCTTCAGATTGCATCATTCATTGTTTTGCCTAAAAGCAAGTACTGTCCAAACCCAGTCATAGATTTATTCATAGATCCAGTCAAAGATGTATTTTCGTCATTTCTGGTTTAAATTGAGATCCCTTCCCTTTATAACTCACTTATCCTCCGCCATTCCCAAGTCAAGAGTCGTATATACTGACCCAATAGCATATCTTGAAAACTAGAGCCAGTCAACAATTTTAAGCATAATTTTCGTTCTCAGTGACCCAGAATTAGTAAAGTTTGACTACATTTATTTCAGAAGCATTTTGGCTGTAGAGCAGTGTTACCACCAGTAGATTACCCTGATGGGCTGCATGGTCTACAGATAAGGTAAGGTATAGGAGACTTAAATCAAAACAGTCTGTATCTTTTTTAAATTAATTGGAAGGACTCTCCACCCTCCCTTTTTGCAAAGACATGGCTGTGCCCATAAAGCAAGCTCAGAGCCACCTTCTGTTCACAGAATGTTGATTATTACTATTCATCCACACATAGCACTTGATAGGAACACAATGGTGTTTTCCTTTAAGGAAGGCTTAAAGCTTTAAGCCAGATGGGTCAATTAGTCAGGGATAAAGGGAGCAGTGCTGTTCAGAAAGGTAAGTACATCAGAACTACGTGTTTTCCCTTATTGATCTGATAGTGTTGTGTCACGCCACATGGGAAACTCTGTCTGAACCACCACATTATTTCCCTTCTCCCTTGAAGCAGAGTGCACTTGAATGTTATAAAACGGCATGGCTCTGATAAAGGTAAATCCAGAATGTGATGCTCAGTGTCCTTACAGATAAACGGAAGACAACAGTATGTTTCTAGATGAAGAACATTTCTTTTTAATATGATGAACACTAAAAAATGTTAAAAATTTGTTCAAATCCTAGTTACTGGGATGTTTTGCCATTATTATTACAGTTTAAATACTTTCTCATTCTTACTTAGCCAAACCCTGATTAAAAATGCAGCAGTCTGTAACCTTTCACTAGTTTCATTTCAGGTAAAAATAAAATAACCTTAGCTGTCAGAAAAGTTCCCAGTCTACCTAATTCAATCTGGTAGCCACATTGGATACTATTCACACAATTTAAACTGAAGTACACTTAAAGAACTCCAGTCTGATTTTTTTTTCTTGTTTCCTTCACAAAAGCATTGGATTTGAGTGATACTGGGAGAAAAATACAAAGTTTATAATGCTATATACTTCCATAATTTAAAAAAAAAATCATGCTTCCAAACGTGAATAATGTTCATAGTAACCCAAATATTTAATCTAGCCTAAAATACATAAAATCTTTTCTTAGCCTTCAGTGAAACTACTGCCTGCTGGCAGCCATTGATAGCAATTTCATGCTACTTCAAACAAGCAGTTTTGAAATTAAACCCTCTAGTTGGTGTTGTCATGTGAGATTATGATTCCCAGCTAAATAAGGGTGCTTTAAGAGGATTTCAGGGAATAATACACAAGATTAATGCAATGTGTGTCATCTTTTTAAAAGGTACCTGGAGTGAAACTAATATGGATTAATAAAAGTATGCTCAGCTTTACTGTAAACAACAAACTTATGTTTCTGCTTTTAATATATTTAGTCCTTTTGAACATAGTAAGTGCTTTCAAATCAATATAGTACTGTAACCATTAACATTCCATTTTTAAACTGAATTTCATAGTAAAACATATGCACCTATCACCAAAAAAAAAAAAAAAAAAAAAAGTCACATTTTCCCTGAAGTATCTTGTGCTCAGTCTTCCTTATAGCCAATTGTGTCATTTGGATAATGATTAGAAGACTGAAACAAAGGATAACAGAGAGCAATTAAGATTTGTATGAACTGTTGAAATAGGAACACGTATATTCCCCACCTCCAAAAATTTGGCCAATGAACACGTTTTTAAGTTATAAAACCATTGTTACAGCTGCAGCAAGTGCAAAAGAACAGTGAACTTGCTTGAGAATAGGACAAGTCTTAAATTATTCTGCTTCCAGTCTATTAATCCAAGCAGAACAAACAACCTTGAACGTAGAGCTCAACTGAAGAATTTATCTTTTTTTGGTAAAACCACTGATCCTTTGACAAATAAATTGCATATATTGGTTACACTTTCTTTGGAAACGTCTATTAACTGTGTAATAAGTCTGAAAGTCAAAAGAGAAAGATGACACTTCAAAAGAGTGAAGCACCAAATGCCTGTTTTCAAGTATACAGGCATTTCTTGTAAGTCAGTTGAATACATGAATTCAGACTTAGAGTTAACACAATTCTCCTAATGTTGCTAAGCAACTATTGTTTTATTCTCTGCTTTAAGCTTTCGGTATAGTTGAGAAAGACATGAAAACAGAGATGACATTCAGAAAGTGACTTAAGCAAGAATTCCAATCACTTATTCTGAAATGATAGAAGCAGTCATCAGGAGCTGGGTGTAGAAAAATATTATAAGGTAAAAGGAGATGTTAGGGATGTTATTAAACATTTAATAAAAGTTAACATGATAGAGGGCAGCACTGATTATTGCAAAAGATCAGTTTTGCACTCCCACAACACATCTGCCACAGAGGCTAGTGTCTTACATTGCGCCACCCCCATTTTACAAAAAGTTAAGCTGAGACAACACTGTTAAGTGATCTGCCCTACACATTATTGTGGCAAGACCAGAAGCAGAATCTACAGAATATAACCATTTGACAATTCCCCAAGGTGCTACATTTTCATTTCTTCCAGTCCAAAACAATGCCAGTCTAGTTACGCCCTAGCAGCGGACAGAAAAAAAAAGATAAAGAAAAGCTTGCATCAGCTAAGCAGGCCAGTTTTTTACCCTTTAAATAATGAAGAGCAAAACTAAGATAAAAAGCCAAATGTTGGGGAAAACATGTGAAAGGGCAAGTGCCTCAGAAGAAAAGGATAAAGTAGCAGGAGGTAAAGAGAGTTAAAGGCTATGAAACACACATGTAAAAAACATGAAATGGACACTACTGATCCCTTCTGTCCCCCCAAAAAGTGTCAGGTTGGGAACATAAAGTTGGTACCAAGGATGTGGTGTGGTGTGGTTTTTTTTTTTTTTTTTAAATAGCTAAGTTTGCTACAGCCAGAGGGACTCTGAAACAATGCTGCATCTTGAGATGGTTTGATGAACATTCACGTTATAAAAGTTGATCACAAATTCCAACATTCAGTGTGTATTCATGTAAATATACAATGCTTGTTTCATATGCAAAGTAAGTTCTCTTCCTCTTTTGCTCCAAAACCCAACTCTGAGTAAGTCCTAACATTTTCATCCCCTCTGCTCCGTGTTTCCTGTCCCCTTCCATTTTTTCCCTTCCCTCCTCTCCCCTATTTATTTTGGATCTGCACACCCTAAACTCAAAACTCCAGTCATCTGAATAAGTGGGCTGTGACCACGAAAGCTCATGATACCATCTACATGTTTTGTTAGTCTATAAAGTGCTACCAGACCATTTGTTGTGTTTTAAGTTTATCATGTACAGACTAACTCGGCTATCCCCTGAAGTTTCATTTCCTAGTAGTAATGTACCATGGCAGGAGACCAGTGGGACATAGATTAACAAGCTAAATTATCTCTGCTGTTGAAATAAGAAGGAAGCATACTACGTAGGAACTGGAGGTAAGACAAGCTATACGTTCTGATTCTAGTTGGACAAAAGGGAGGATTAGCCTCTGAAAACCCTCTTGTCCCATAATGGGAAAAAAACAAAAAAAGCTAGGAAATCCTATTTGAGGGAAATCATCTAAGGAAGAGGCTCTCAAACTCCCTGAGAAGGTTTGGATATGAGCCAGTAGGTGCCAGCTGCCTGTGTTTTGACCAAGATGTGCTTCCAAAACGCAGAGTTCCACTCAGTGTGATGGCTAAACACTATGGGAAGAGGCTCCACTCAGTGCTCTGCCCCTCAGCTTGGTTCTGCCACATAAATGATTAAATAGAGGGCCTGTTTCCCCATCATGCTTTGACCACCCTCCTCCCCAGTGTTCCCTTCTGCACCAAAGCTGGTCTCTTCCATCTTCTCCTGTGCTCTCCTATTTTGCTGAAGCATCCCATGCAGTATCACAAGGGTTTCCCCTCCATTCCTGTAGGCCACCATCTCATCCCCACCCTACTCTGAGGGCTCCCCTCCATTTGTGACTGAACTGCTGCTCATCACTGAGCAGTGGAGCTGGGCAAACTGGAATTACCAACAGGGTTTCTTCGTGATAAGCTGCAGTAGTTAGCTTCCAGTTCAGCACCCCTATCATTGCAGCAGATCCTGGCACCACCTTCCTCCTTGTTCCCTTGTTCAACAGGGTCCCTCTGCCTGGTCAGGTGCCAGAGAGAGCCTGGCTCCAGCACTGTTCCTGCATGGAGTGATGTGTTGCCTTCTGCAAGGTGCTAGTGCAGCTAGAGAGTAACTGGTTGATCTGAGCCAGCTATAGCCCCAGCTCCTCTGATCATGCTATGGCAGAAGCCCATCTCAGCTACCCACTATGTTCCCATATCAACTTCTGCTACACTGCACCAATGCACAGCCAGCTCAGGGCGATGGTGAACTTGTGATTGCCCAAGAACCCCACTGCTCCTGCCCACTTGCTCTAAAGGGGCTAGCACCCATGAGCTCCACTCTCTTCCGTGCAGAAAACTGAGAAGTTGTAGTGTTAATTGGTGTTACATTTTCTGAAAGCATTTGGACAGTTACTGTAGCTGGCCTAATCTGTATTTTCAGAACAGAACTGAGAGAATAGAAAAAGGTGCTTTATGAAATATAACTGGTACTTCTGACACAAATACTCATACTTACAATTAATCACGCTTATTAACACAGTAAACTCTGATAGAGGAAGGGGAATTATTTTTCCTTCACTTAGTTCCTATACAACAAAGTTTAAGAACCTCTGAGCTAAGAGGAAGAAACTAAGCTCAACATTTAACTTTAAACATCTATACAAATGAAAATAGTAAATAATTGTGTCTTAATATATACTGTCATGTTATGGCTCTAAGCAAAAGCTTCATGTGACTATGTTCACTCCCTCAGTGACCTTTCTTCAGTTCTCTCACATTAGGACTAGCTGGCTATACTTTACTCATACTGTATTAAAATATCTACTTATAGAACTAATCCCAATATATTGGTTAATGCAATATACAATTGGTTAACTATTGTTCACAAGCTCCAAATAGTAAACAGAAAAGTTTATTGAAATAATTCACAAAAGCAATTTGTTTAATTATAAGAAGAAACCAATGCAAGCCATGTCACATACAAAACAGTTGCAACAGATAAATGGTCTGATTTTTTTTGTGCTAATGAACCCTAATGTGTGTGAAACAGACCAGAAAATAAGATTTTATAGTCTCATTCACACTCTCCTCCCACTTCAGCTTCAGCCTAAAAATCAGTATGATCTCACACCGCTGTTCACTACACCACAGAAGGATGGCATGGAGAGATTTACAGACACTTGTGATTCAGTTCCAGGAAGATGTGGCTTGAGTAGTGCTTCAGTTTACTTAGTATTTACCACATTAAGTACTAGATAAAATGCGCCTTCTGAACAATTATCCTAAAAGCAAAAGCAGGTCTTTGAGATCATTTCCAGCAGATTCCTTATAGCTTTACTAGTGCTACTTATTTGTAAATAGAAAATTGCTAATCTAGCCTTGTTGGTTTATAGATCAATGCCTCCTGACCAACATAGTGACAAATTAACTATCAACTCTGCCCTAAGAACAAACTAGTAGTCTACATACCATGCCAAGTCTGTGATACTGAAAGATTTTTTTTTTTAAATCCAGAAAGTTTGATAAAAAATGTTTGTTTATATCATGGCCTAGATCAGGGGTTGGAAATAATTTTTGGCTGGAAGCCACTTCAAAAAGTTCTGAAGTGGCCCTGGGCTGCCCGGAAGGGGCGAGGCCTAAACTGGAAGGGGCGGGACCAGGAGATTCTGGGCTACCCTACCCACGGACCATGATTAGTCTGGGGGTGGGGGAGCCCCTTTGCCACTCCCTTCCTACTAGGCACTCACGCCACTTGTGCTCCGCCCTGCCACATACTCCTTGCATGGCAGGCATAGGGCAGGAAGAGGCTTCAGGAGCTCCCCCCAACCCCAGACCAACCAGGGCCTGGGGGCCGGGGAGCACTCGAAGCTTCCTTCCACCGTGAGAGGAGTGCGTAGCACTTTGAAGTGCCACGTGCTCCTTGCAGGGCTGGGCCAGGGAGAAGGAAGCTTCGCGCAGCTCCCCCACCCTATGAGGAGCACGTGGCACTTCAAAGTGCTACATGCTCCTCACAGGGTGGGAGGAGGCTTCACGGCCTGGGGGCGGGGGAGCTGCGTGAAGCTTCTTTCGCCCTGCCCCCGCCCTGCATGAGTGTATGCCACTTTGAAGTGCCGTGCGCTCCTCACAGGGCGTTGGGAGGGGAAGGCGGAGGAAACTTTGCACGCTCCTCCCGCTCCCAGGCCAATCAGGGCTTGGGAGCAGAGGAGTGCGTGACGTCTCCTCCAGCCCTGCGAGGAGCTCATAGCACTTTGAAGTGCAGCATGCTCCGTGCAGGGCGGGAGGAAATTTTGAGTGCTCCCTCGCCCCCAGACCCCATTGGCTTGGGGGCAGGGGAGCAGCATGGACTCCGCAGGCTGGATCAACCCTATTGGCGGGCCAGATACGGCCCGCGGAGGCCCTTTTGCCCACCCCTGGCCTAGATGACTGAAAAATGAATGCTTTTTATTTCCAAATGTTATAGTAAATTAACAATGAGCAATATTTGTTTTAACTTTTCATGGTAAGTTTCATGCTCGGGAATGTAAAAGATTAAGTGCTTCACTAACAAGCCATGCAAGAGCTTTCCTACATCATTTTTGTCATCTTTAGACTAGCCTACCTCCTTAGCTTTTCTTGAGCAGAGATTCCAAAGGGCGCTAAATTGTGTGGCAGATTATGTGGGGAAAAGAAGAGATCAGGTTCAGTTTAGATGGGAAAATACCATCTTACAAAACCAAAACCAGACTGCCTTCATGAGACTAACCTCTTATGTTCTCATACTAAACACAAGAATGGCTATACTGGGTTACACCAGAGGTCTATCTAGACTAGTATTCTGTCTGCGGATAGTGGCCCATACCAGGTGCCCCAGAGGGAATTTACAAAACAGGCAATCATCAGATGATCCATTCCTCGTCGCCCATTCCCAGCTTCTGACAAACGGGGCTAGGGATATTATCCCTGCCCATCCTGGCTAATAGCCATTGATAGTCCTATCCTCCATACATTCACCTAGTTCTTTTTTGAACTCTGTGATAGTCTTGGACTTACAATATCCTCCAGAAAAGAGGTCCACTGGCTGACTGTGTATTATGTGAAGAATGTGAAGGGGGCAGGCTGCCAGGCCACAGGGCAGGAGTGGGCTGGGGGCAGGCTGCCTGGTAAAGGGGTAGGAAGGTGGCTGTCTGGCCAGGAAGGTGAGGGAGGGGGGAGAGGCATTCTGGCAAGGGGGTGTCTGGCCAGGGGACTGGGGTAAGGGAGTATTCTGGACAGGGGGCTTAGGGTAGGGGAAAACGGCAGGAGGTGTCTGGCCAGTGGGCTGGGAGGATTTTGGCCAGGAGGCTTGGGGCAGGAGAGATTCTGGCCAGGCGGGCAGTAGGGGGAATTGAGGGAAGGGGTTGTCTGGCCAGGGGACTGGGAGTAGGGGGGGGATTTTGGCCTGGAGGCTTGGGGCAAGGGTGATTCTGACTGGGGGTAGGAGGGAGGATTCTGGCTGGGGTGTGTCTGGCCAGGGGGCTGGGAATAGGCGGATTCTGGCCAGGGGGCCAAGAGGGAGGCAGGGAGGGATTTTGGCCAGGTGTGGGGAGGGGGAGATGGGGAAGTGCAGGGGACATGTAGGGATTCTGCGCAGAGGGGATTTTGGCCAAGGGGGCAGGGGCTGTGTCTGGGGTGGTGAGTGAGGGACTGGGGGTCTGGGCATGAAAGGGTGGGGAGGACACTTTACTTGTTTGTGGCAGGCACCGTGTAACATGCCTCCTGCTGCTCTCATTACCCAGAAACCCCCAGGAAGGATTTGCAGGGAAAGCCTCTAGGGAAGGGTTTCCCAGAGGGATGAAAAAGGGCAGTGCGCATGGAGCCATTTTGGCTACTTGTTTCCCACATGCGAAGGGAAGGAAAATAACTTCACACAGAGACATTTTTTGCTCCGTTTGTTGCCTGCATGACAGATCCAATGCAGAGCCTAGGGGGTTTCTTCTCCCCCCCACCAGAAGCGGGCGCAGGCGCTCCAGTCTGGTGGGCGGGGGGGGGAGGGAAGGGGTGGCCATAAGGTTGTAGCACCAGTGCGGGTTTCCTAAAGAATTAAAATATATGTCCTACTGCACATTAATCATACCAAAACTGGTCATTTAATGGAATGGGTAAACGTCAAAACAATTAATAGCAATCTGCTAATCTTATAACCCAGAGTAACTTTCAAGAATTAGGTTCTTTCCCTTAAAAATTAGTATGCATTTTTTAATGATTGTGTTTATTAGGAAAATGATCGGACACAAACAAAAGTTACATGAAAACCTGATTAAAAAAAAAAGAAAAGAACACAGAAAACTTACCTGCTATGCTTGCAAATATTTCACTAAATCCAATCAGTACATATTGAGGAATCTGCCACCATATCGGCAAATCAGCAGCATTGTATGTAACATTTCCAATTGTCTGATTAATTGTTTTAACCTTTACAATATTCAGTCTGTTACCTTCCAAAATTCCTAAAAGAAAAAGAAATCCTAAAATACAAGAATTTTTTCACACCTAGACCTAAATTAGGATCCAGTTCCTGCATTACATGAGTATCTGAACCATGCAATAAAAAGCTTAGATACCATGAATAAGTACTTCATAACATTCCCATATCAAGTATTACATAGCAATAGCCAAAATAGTCTTATTTCAGAAAATGCAGTTCCTCTGCCACAGGATTATAGTTATTCTATTCTTCATCAACTATAATTTCACAAATCTTTACTCCATTTCAAGTGGTTTCATCTCACAGAGCCATCTGATGCAAACTTTTTTTTTTAAAGGCAAATTACTTTGCAAAGTTAAATTATTGCATGTGCCAGCATGAAAGTACTACATCAGTGACTATTTTACTGTTTAAAATGGTCAGTGCTACACAAATGCAGTTTACCTTATTCATAATCGCTTACTGTTGACTTTCATTTGTATAGCAACTTTCATCACACTGAATTCCAAAGCTTCTTATGAACTGTCTTATAAGTTACACTGTACATTGAAATGATTTCTGTGTCATGAAGAGAGTGAAATGCAACAACTATTTAATGGTGCTCATCAACACAATTGGACATATTAAAGAAAGGAACTCATATCTAAACAAAGCTGTAGGAGAAATTTCAGCAGGTAGTGAACAGTTCACCCAGACTGAAATTAGGCATACTGTTACAAAGAATGCGTAGGATCTTTAATAACCAAAACTAAGCATGGCTTCTAATTCATGTCTCACCCAAAGGAATAAGCTTCTGATTAGCAATACCACCGTGTTCACAACCCTATCAATCTGGTACACTAGCTCATTGCTGATTCAAAAGGAAGAGCAGCGCCTATTGAATCATTAACACTAGTTTCCTGAAGCACCCAGACTGAAAAGGTAGGTCTCCATCTGAATGCAGTTAAGGATCAGCCCTGTTTTGGTTAGAAGATCAAGATCTGACCTTATACCTAACAAGCAAAATAATGGCAATAATAATAAAGATTTCACACATCTGTAACATGCCATGTATACAGAGTTGCTGACAGTGTGCTTAAACGACTAAGTATTGTAGTCAATTTCCCCACTTATCAGATCCAGATAAAAAGCAATGGGTGCAATACCCAGACAGGTGCATGTGTGCCATAAATGCTGAGTCCCTGATAAGATAATCATGTATATGAAATCAGCCCAAGATTGGGAGGGGGAAAAAAGTCTGCTTTGTTTTAAAAGCCTGAATGTGGTGCAGAAATTGAGCAAGAGAATTCTAGAGCTGAGTCGCTTACAGTTTCGGACTAAAAATAATGTTGTAGTTCACTACTGTGCAATAGGTGTGCTGGGGCTCAAGTTCTGGAAGTAAGATAAAAGGTTCACGCATATTTATAGCTGCATTAAGTGGTCTATAATGTTCTTTTCAGAAGGGTGGAAAGCTTCCTGTATGATAGCACAAGTTTAGCCATTAATGTGAGTCAAGAACAGGGCTGCTGATAAAAGGGTGGGAAGGAGAGGGGAGAAAAGGACTGCTGCTCCAGGACCTAGCGACTTAGAAGGGCATGGGGACTCCCTGCTGCAGCTGCCACTAACATAGCAGTGGCTGATGCTCCAGGCAGTTCAGGATGGGCAGCAATGAAGGGCTGGCTGGTGGAGGCTAGCCTTCAGTCCTGCACTTTCCAGGGCCTCAAAGCTGTGCACTGCCCACTTATCCCTGGGGCCCAGAAATTCTGTCAGCATCCTTGGTCAAGAATCAATTGTAGAAAAGAAAGCTCCTAACTGTTCCATTGCCAATTATATTGAAAACAGCAAGTGTGGGAAAAAATGGGTACTTTTAATCCTGAAACTACTCCAATAATACCTTGCTGATCCTACTACCACCTTTAACACATTTCAAAATATACTCCCCACTGTAACAACCAGGGCCTGAACAGTCTAAGGGGAGCAGAAGTACAAACCCTAAAGAATAAGCAATTGGATCAACAGGTTGAATGTAAAGTTACTGTGTATAAAAACATGCCAAAATATGTCTTTTATGAAAGGTTGTAATGTTCTGAACTTGATGGCCCTCATGAGATATGTATACAGACTAGTTTGCTCATGAGTATTAGTACAGCGAAGAAAAACTCCTTCCAAACCAGTTGTTCACATGATTGTCAATTAAAAGTACCCATTTACTGTCCAGCCAGGAAGAGACAATGGTGGACCATTAGAATAAGTGGGAAGCCATTGCACCAACTTGAAACTGAAAAGAAAAGCGTAGTCTTAGAAAACCGAGGGTATGCCTATAATAGCTGCAGCCATGCTGCTGTAGTTGGAAGCAACAGTAAACCCAACTTTCTTCCAGTGACCTATTGCTAAAGTTGACTTAACATAAGCTTATTTACTCATAAGCATTATAGAGGATCAACAGAAGAAATCTTCCAATCTAGAGCTGTCTACACAGGATCCCTGGTCTAGGCTACAAATTTATTGGCATAACCAAGTCACTCAAGGATATGAAAAAATCCACACCTAATCTCTACCGACCTAATCCCTGGTGTACTCAGTGCTATGTCAATGGAAGGGCTTCTCCCATAGATATAGTTATCCCTTCTCAGGGAGACAAAAGTATCGACACTGATCGGAGAAACTCTCCCCTTAGCACAGGTAGTGTCTTCACTAAGCATTACAGCAGTGCTATAAGTATAGACAAACCCTTAAATTGGATTAACTACACTACTCAGGAGGATGGATTTTTCATACTCCTGAACAACAATTATTTCTAGGGTAGATTAGGGCTACACCTAAAAGCTGCAGTAGCACTACTGTAGTACTTTAGTAAAGATGCTTACACTGATGGGAGAGCTTCTCCTGCTAATGCAACACTGCAAGAGGCAACAGATATGTTGATGGGAGATTACAGTGGGATTAGGTTGGTACAACTGTTGTCCAGGGACATGGATTTTTCATGCCTCTCAGGGTATGTCTAAACTACATGGCTCCGTTGACGGAGCCATGTAAACTAGTTTACCCAGCATAGTCAAAGAAGTGGAGATTTAAATAATCCCTGCTTCATTAAAATAAACATGGCCACCGTGCTGTGCCGACGATCGGCTGATCCGGCTGTAGCGGCAGTCTAAACGATGGATCTGTCGGCTGGGAAGCCTTTGCCGACCGATCCTGTAAACCTCATTTCGCGAGGCATAAGGGATCACTCGGCAAAGGCTTCCCCAGCCGACAGATCCGTGTCTAGACTGCCGCGCTGTGCCGGATCAGCCGATCGTCGGCACAGCATGGCGGCCATGTTTATTTTAATGAAGCGGGGATTATTTAAAACCCCGCTTCTTTGACTATGCCAAATAAACTAATTTACATGGCTCCATCGATGGAGCCATGTAGTCTAGACACACCCTCAGTGACAAAGATATACCAATGTAGTGTAGACTTGGTTTCAGATGTATGAATTTTTTTATACCCCTGAGTAGCATAGGTAGATCAACCCCAATTTTAGGTATAGACCAATCCCAAGAAAGGACAGAATTTCCCTCACCATGAGTCACCACAGACAGAGAAAGAAAAAACTGCAAAACCTTCAAAGAGAAAGAATCTGAAATGAAAGGCAAAATAAACTGAGGGCCAGCATGTAGGTGAAACATTGAATCTATTCCTTGACTATTCAGAAGCAATAATTAGCTAAATTTGCTTTTTTAATATAAGTTAATATAGAACATCTGCTCAGTTAAAGTCTTGCTCAGTTTAATTATGTCAAATATAGTATAAAAGTCTATGGTGATGCTTTATGTATACTCAGTTCTTGTAGCTATGTGCTGCTGATGCTTATATTTGGCCTCAAGACATGGCTACCATTTATGAACCTTCAGACTAATTTACTATAAATTTACCTTCAAATCTGAAGATTTTAGAAGCTAAAATCCATTGATTCTTTGTTGGACTATATTTGAATGTGACAAATTATGAGTTTAAAATTCTTTTAACTATTAAAACTTTAAGATTAAGTTCTTGCTATAATTGTTTAGAGTCTCTAAATGAAGTTGATTTTCCAGTTGAATAACCTTAAATACTGCTGTTAAGACTTTACAATAAAATGCATGAAGTAAGCACAGCAGATGTTCATTAAATGTAATCAGTTGTATTCACTCAATTTATAAAAGGTATTTAAAATAATCTAAACAACCTAATTGGCAGTCTAACTCATGTCCAGAACTACTACCAGTTTGCCAAATATATTAAAAATAAAAACAAGGCACAAACAAGTTAAGTTACTTCCAAGACTGCAGATTAAAAGATATTGGTATATTTATATTATTCCATATTGTGATCAAGATTTCTGTATAAGAAAATGGTGGTCAGATGGATATTCTGCAGTTTAAGAGTCAAAGATAATAGCTTTTATAAATGCCACTCATTAGCCTGCCCTGTAAAATGAAACACCCAATGAATTACTGATATCACTGGAAACAAATTTGTATTAACTTCAGCCCCAGAAGTCCATCTGACTTGGGTTCTCACATTCTAGAATGTTAGCTTACTTCAACCAGAGGTCAAGATTGAATTTCTCTACCAGGGGCTTCAGATCAATTTTTCCCAGGCCAAAGAACCAAAAAAACCCTGCTGATACCATATTTCTAAGTCAGATATTAATCCTGAAAATTAAGTCATTTGAAATTTTTTAGAATTCGAGTATATGAAACCTGATTCCAATTATTTTATTTCAGAGTGCTTCTGTTTCAGTAGTAGTGGATATTTGACTTTTAAATCAGTTCACGTAAGAATTCTGAACCAGCAAGTATTTCAACTTATAAGGCTAACATTCAACATTTCTGACACTGCCCTCCTATTAGCAAAGAGGAGCTTCCCAAGCGTGCTTAAGTGCCATTGAATAAGAGAAAGATTCCTATTTTAAGTTCAGATGACTTTCACAGTAAGAACTTTACTTTATTAGGCCATGGTCATTTTTGTATGTGAGCAAGTAATTACCTTTCCCATTGGGAAAAATCTTGATAGCTGTATGAAGTGTCCCACTTTCAAAAATACAGAAGAATCGGAGAGAAGAGCTTAATTTTATTTAATGCTATAATGCTTTATCGATATGTTCATTACAGTGATACTTGGTGAAGGGTATAGGGATATGAGACACATTTCTCAGAAATGTTCAGTTCCACATCAGTGCTTAACAACTTTAAACCATCCTCATAGCAGATGATTTATGGTTTGAACAGTGATGCCATCTTTTTCCTTTCATGCCACCGCTAAGCTATTTTACACTACAATAATTCCAAACATTAGGGAACATTAACACCGGGGGGGGGGGGGGGGGGGGGAGCGAAAGTAGGGGAAAAGTCTTGCTCAGAAATAAGCAAATTTTATTACTTCTGCTAAATACAGTTCTAAAATAGAGTCTCAAGTTTGTTTATTATTTGAAAGTCAGACTATATTAAGGACTAACATTACTTTTTATAAAAATCTTGTTTTTCCTGTGCTTAACATTTAAGTGAAGTGATTTTAATAGTCAGATGACATTGCTTTGGGGCTTCCTTAATATTTAGAATATGGAACTAGAATTTTGTATTTATTTTATGAAGTGGAATGCTTTGCAATCTGATCACCAGTTGCAAGCCAAAACAAGCTGAGTTCATCTTCAGTGATACAATGATAAAAGTAGCTCTCTGGCTACTTTTCAGTATGCTTAATCTTGATAGCAGCTTATCAGAGAAGCAAAACCTTCATCTTCGAGACTGTGATTAATCAATCGCTGCAATTTATGCTTCTTTAAAAGTGCTAATGTATAACCTTGTTTCAAGCAGAAAAATGGTCTAGTAGTTTTATACATGATAAATAAAAACACGAAAACTTAGCAATGGTGTGAGTAAAACCTCTCTGATTAGGCGCAAACATTCATGCAGCTCATCCAACAGCTGAAGACTCCAGCAGTATTTCAGATACTCATAACAGGACTCTGCAGAAGTGAATCAAATGTATATCTAAGTTGCTTTCTTACCTGCTGCAAGTGCAGAGCACATCACAAAGAACATTCCAACTGCAATCCTCTTCAAAGATGATGGGAGCAAACCATTCCTTTTTAGAATAGGGTCTACCAGTTTATCCTTTAAGGGTATTAGGATCAGAATAAGCACTGCATCAAACATAGTCAACCAGGCTGCAGGAAACTGAGAACAGAGTAGATGGATTAATTCAGCCATGTATTACTCCCCACCTGATTTATTCTTTTATTTAAAAATAGCATTGTATTTCTCATGCAATATCGAAAACCTGGGAGAAACCAAAGTATTGGTCACAAGTTATAGACTCTCATTAAAATAAAATATTTGAGTCTTTTCTCAGCACTTAACTTAGCTTAGCTATTCAGGTTTCACTTAGCTACAGTTTTTTAAAATTCTTCTGGCTTAAAATATTAAAAATAGTGGCTCTTGAAAGTAAGTAGGATACCACTGCATGCTCCCACTTCTGGAATCACATCCATCTGTGCAGAGCTTTGTGAGCTTCCCAAAAAGCAGTGTCCACTGGGGGAGTTGCACAGGCATCTTCTTGCTCGTGACAACATCAAATGTTCAAAACCAAGATTATAAGATCCAACTGCCTCAATTCCTTCTGCTAAACCTAGTAGTTCTAAAAGCAGAACGCCAAGGAAGAGGGAAAGATGGAAAAGAGTGTGATTATCAAGAGACATTCTCTGAAGCCATCTGATCTATAAGTAACCGGAGTTCTGCTTTTGAAAGTAATGGCATAGCATGATTGCACATTTGGGTATAGCAGGAATGGTATCAATGAAGTATCTCAGCTAATTAGATAGTTGGTCATTTGCAGATAAAAGTGAAACAGGTGTTCCACAAATCAAACCTTTTCATACCTCTAAAACCGTGGTCCCCAACCCGTCGATCATGATCAACCGGTCGATCCCAGGGGATCGACTGGTCGATCACAAGGCTTTTGGGCCCTCCCCCCACTTCTTCCCTAATCCCCAGGAACCCCGCTCTGAAGCTACCTCCAGCAACAATGGAGGTAGCATGGGCTTCCTGTGAGGTGGGGAGCAGTTCTGCAGCTGCACACCAGGTCCAGGAAGTGTGTGGGCTGCTCTTCTTTCCTCCTCAAACAGCCTGTGCCATACCTGAAACTCCGGCTCCATTGTGTACCGGGGATTTCCTTCCCCTTGCTGCCTTCTTTAGCCGGGGGAAGAGGGGAGAGAGTAGGAGTCCTGCACCGAGACTTACTTCTCCTGCTGCCTTCCTGCATATGGGGAGGAGTCCTGGGAACGCACCAGCTCCAACAACACGCTCAGGCAGTGCGCGTTCCTACTCCCCCCGTCTCCTCCGGCACAGGAAGGCAACAGGGGGGGAAGGAAGTCCCTGGCGCGGGATTCCTACTTCTTCCCCCCTCCCCCCCCCCCACCTCTCCCCATGCAGGAAGGCAGCAGGGGGAAGGATGTTCCCAGTGTGCAATGGAGCCAAGGTTTTAGGTACTGCACCAGCTGTTTGGGGAGGGGAGAAGAGCAGCCCGTGCACTTCCTGAACTTGGCACGCAGCTGTGGACTCCTCCCTTTTCCCCCCGGGCGCAGGAAGGCAGCAGGGGGAAGGAAGTCCCCACGCGCTACGAACCTGACCTTTCAGGTACCAAGCTGGCTGTTTGGAGGGGAGAAATGGGGGGGACGGGAGGATTCAGCCTATGCACTTCCTGGATCCCCAGTTACTAGGCTGAGCTGTACTAGTCCCCTCTCCCTCCCAGACCCCCACGAGTACCCTGTCACCCGCACCAGGACCCTGCTGCAGCCCCCACCAGCACCTGCCTTTGCACCCTGCCCCAGCACCCAGCAGCACCCTGCATCAACCCCCACCAGCACGCTGCGTTAGAACCCTGCCTCAACCCCCACCAGCACCCTGCCTCAGCCACTACCAGCATGCTGCCTTAGCACCCTGCCTCAGCTTGCCCCAATCCCCACCAGCAGCCTCCACCAGCACCCTGCCTCAGCCCCCACCAGCACCCTGCCCCTGGCCAGATCCCCACCAGCACCCTGCTCCTACCCCCAGGCCAAACCCCACCAGCACCCTGCCCCTGACCAAACCCCCGAGCACCCTGCTCCTGCCCCCTCCCTCCTGGTCAGACACCTACCCCCAGCTTGCTCCTGTACCCCATTTCCCACCTAGATTCTGTACCCCCATCCTTATCCCACTTACTGGCACCCCTGTCCCGTACACTGGATCCCTCATTTTTGGCTCCACCTCAGATTGTAGAGGGCCCCACAAATGCTACTAACCCTGGAACCCAGAAGAGTTAATTTGGCCTGGGGCTGGAGTGCCAGGGGAGTGAAGTGTCTCAGTTGGGGCCACATTAGTGAGGTTTGGGGGTTTTGGAGGGGTTGTTTTTTTGCATCTCATTTATATGGCCCCAACTGACTTTTCTGTGGGTCAGTGATCCCTGAACTCAAAACAGGTTCCCCACCCCTCTCAGAAATAAAGACAATGCTGAAACATTTTGTTTAACATATTTTATTTAAAAATTAAGCCTGGCCCACAAGTCCCCATCTGGCCACTGCATCATAACATACTTGCATCTCCGCCAGACCCCAAACCTGAGCCTCTCACATCCTCAAACTCCTGCACCCCCACATCCTCAGTCTCGTGCCAAAACACTCCCGCACCATTCACACGCTGCAAATCTGTGTCCTGAGCCCATCATACTCCCAACCTCCCTGCTCTGAGCCCCTCACACACTCCAACCCAAACTCCTGCACCCTCACATCCACAAGCCCGTGGCTTGCTCAGCACCCCAATCCTCCTCCTGACCCCAACACTCCCCAGCCTGGAGCCCCCCTCCCCGAGCTAGCATCCCCTTCTCCACATCCTCCTGCATCCAAATTCCCCCCCAAAGCTTGCACCTCTCATCCCTTCCCACACCCAAATCCCTCATTCCCACCCCAAAGCCTGCACCTCCTGTCTCAACCCAGTCAGGGTGTAGGGCTGGGGATAGCAAGTGATGGAGAGGAGGGGAACAGAGAGGGTGGGGCCTCAAGGAAGAAGTGGGGTCTTGGGGAAGGGATGGGGTAGATCTTGGCTTGTCCTGACATTTAAAAAGTGATCTTGGGTGTAAAAAGGTTGGAGACCACTGCTCTAAGATTATCATGATGCATAGTGATACAAAATGCAAAAATATCAAACATTTAAGAGCTCAATTATAGAAGGCTAGTAAATATTATCAGTGAAGAGGCTGACCAGGGCTGTTGCAATACATTGGCCATGGCCCACCTCCTTAGTACCTGAGCCCACCCAAATGTGAGCACCAGGAGCAATGTTTAAACTGAGGGAGGCTGCAGACCCAGAAAAGTGTATTTAAAGATTGAGCCAGGTTACTGAGGGGGGCAGTTTTATAATAAAGCTGCTGCTGCTGCCGCCTCAGACCACTCATCTCAGGCCCACTTGCTTTTTAAACACAGGTTCAGACACTGGCTCATGCCACCCACATCTAGTTACTGCCTTGCCTCTCCATTGGATGATTGTTTGGGAGATGAGAGCAATAGGCAGGACAGACCTCTGCTAATGGGGATGAAGTAACTAGAGCCAGGTGAGGTGGGATGCAGCTGGAGCTTGTGTCGATGAGAAACAGAATGAGCCCTTGGACTGGGAGGAGGAGCTCATGCACGAGGTCACAACACACAGGCTCAACCATCTCTCTATCATTCATTCTGGAGAATAGACATTAACTCATTAAGCTAGGTGGCTTAATGGTGGAGTCACTTGCCCGTTGGCATGATGGAAGAGTAAGTGTGCCAAATCTGTGTGGGACATCAACCTGACACACAGGGTCTTGCTGCACCAAGTTTCTACCTCCACTCAGCTCTCTAATGGATCTAGGTTTCACAATATGGAGTGTGGCTGGGAAACAGAAGACCACAAATAATGCCCTTCAGATTTGGTCCAGCTGCTCCACTGCCATGATATCTGGCAAGGGGTTCTGGCTAGTAGGCATAGATGTGGAGACTAAGCCCCTCTTACTCTACCCAGCTGCTCTCTATGGGTATGTCTACACTACAGGACAAAGTCAAATTAACACATGCAACTTCAGCTACATTAATTGTGTACCTTAACTCAGCTTTTGGCCTGTCTACACTGTTGGAAGTTGAAGAAAGAACACTCTTCCTTCAACTTCCCTTATTCCTTGTGAAAACAGGACTACCAACATCAACCAGAGTGCCCCTCTCACTTCAAATTAGCAGTCTTAAGTAGTCCGCTAATTCGAACCCTGGAAGATCGACAGCAGCAACTTTGATCTTCCTCTGTAGTGTAGACGTGCCCTACTGGACCCACACCATAAGCCACCTGAGCATTCCACACCAATGAATTTCAATGGGTTTGAGTAGACTGGAGGGATGTCTAGAAGTGCTGGCACAACGAGTTTCAGAGTGCTGGCAGAGCCAGACTCGTCATCTGAATCAATGAATAAGGACAAAAAAAGGAATAACTAACAGAACATCATTATCAATGCTCGAAGGATTAGCTTCATCTTAACATCTGTATTCAGTGTGTCTTGGAATGTACGTAATAGAAAATTCATTATCCTGAAAGAACTTTCATGTCATTAAGATCTATGAAATCACAGAACACCTATCTGTTGAATTATCGATTGTGCGACTTGTCTCTGGTAAACAAATACATATTATTTAAACAAATACACCAAGATGAATCTATAATAGCAATCAAAGGCAATTTTAATGGCATATATGGCAGATTGTGGTTTAATACAATCAGGTATTCCCTGCTTGTTTATTTTGCTTTCCAAAGAGGTGTTCTTGAATCTGAAAATAGGTTTAGATTTTCATTACTCAATTGTTTCTATTCTAATCATGGGAACTATTTAGTAGACAGATGCTGTAGATCTGCCATTCAGATTATGACTTTTCATAGTTGCTGCACAGTAGAAAGAGTATTTTGCTAATATAATGCAACATATAATTAAAATGAAATTATAATTGTCAAATGATCAAAGTCTATTCTGTGACACCTTTATTCTAACGTCCAAGATTCAGTAATTCACAGTAAGATCCCAAGTCTACCAAGCTTTAAAATATTTTGAGTCAATTCTAAATGGATAAAGATATTCCATTATGCACTAAGGAAATATTATGCAATTACAAAAATAGCTTTAGAAATATTCAATCTATCCAATTGCACTATTTCCACCATAAATAGTATTCCAACTAATAAAATCCAAATGAAAAATTTAGAGAGTGCAAAGCATAAATCTCTCATATAACTAATTTTTTTAAAAGGAGGACTCAAAGGCAGAATCTTTGTATAAAAAGCCTCACGATAGCATCAGCAACTAGGGCCAGTCCATGTAAGTCTTGGAGGCACATATATGATTTGGACCTCCAAAGAGAAGATGCAACATTTTATTATCAAGTCCTTCTACCAGACTTAGCTGAAACCAGTTGTGTTTGGGCAGTGACTGCATGCACAAGATAAACATTGTGGCTGTAATAAACATTCAGAAATTGAGTTAGAAACCCAGATTTAATTTTTAAAGACTCTAATCAAAATTAGATAGATTCTGTGCAAAGAGTTATGATAACAGTGGATATAAGTTTCCTGGAGATTAAGCAGAAGGAATAGGTGTCTGCCTCTGAGTTCTTTTCAACTCTGCTAAGTTGGACTGCTTCTTCTTGGAACTCAAGACTTTTTTAAGCTTTTATTTTCAAAAGTTGCAATCTTAAATATTATCTTCCCATCTGACCGCATTCTGTTTATTTTTTGAGTCTTTTTGATAACATCCTTGAAATGCTATTTTGGGCATCCTTTACAGGGAACTGACATCTGGCAAAAGACCCAGAGGATGCCCTTTGGGATATGCCAATCATTCATTTGGCACATATGCCCAAGTCAGCAGAGACATCTCTGTTTGAAGAGTGTTTGAATGCTGGGTCTGTTGGCCTGCTTGAGCACCTCAGTGTTGGTGACTCTCCCTCCAGGAGATTCCTAAGATTTGACCAAGGCAACACATATGAGAGCTGTTAAGCCTCTTTTCTTAACTCCATTAAGTTATGAAAATCTGGAAATCCTCAAAGACTGAACTATTATATTGCACTGTGCTGTACATGTTTTCATGGAAGGACAGAATTATGATTAAGAGCTTGTGGGACAAACAGTTACCTTAAAAATTAATTCAACAACTAAGAATTGACATTCCTATATTACACTCTATGCTTTGATTATTTCAAGATAATGGTTTCAAAACACTTGGAAATATTTAACAGTTTGATCTGCTTGAACGATTAATTGTTCAAAGTAGTAAGATTATGGTTAAAGGGACCATCGTGTATTTTTGACAAAACATTGTTGCTTAATAATTCTGTACAGATTATCTTTTTGCTTTCCAGTAGAGAGCCAGTAAGTATGATTTAAAGTTAAATATTTTAAAAATTAAAACTATTTAGATTAAATATGAAATGAACCCACTACAATAATTTAATTTAAATATTAAAGATGCATGTTTACTGCCATGCTTTTAAAAAGTCAAGCCACTGAACTGGTGAAAAGTCACTAGGTAAGCACCTGACACCAGAATCTGTTGCATTGCTAAAGTAGCTTTGTTGCACCAGTAGCCTTTTCGTAAGTGAGTGTAGAGGGTATAACTACTTAGGCTAAGTCTAGACTACATCCCTCTTTTGAAAGAGGGATGTAAATTGGAGATATTGAAATTGAAAATGAAGCTGGGATTTGAATTTTCCATGCTTCATTTGTATAATCGTGTCACGGCGTTTGTTTCAAAAAACGCTATTTTGAAAGTGAAACCACAGTCTAGACGCAGTTCTTTCAAAAAGAAAAGCCTTTTTCCAAAGATCCTGTACTCCTCAAAAAATTCAAATCCCGGCTTCATTTGCAATTTCGATATGTCTAATTTACATCCTTCTTTCGAAAGAGGGATGTAGTTTAGACGTACCCTTAGTTATTCATGCTAAGTTAAAAATCAATTAAGAATTAAAAGAGTAGGAAAAATGGTTTCTCTTCAAATCTTTGAATAAAAACCAGATAGGAAAATCTAGTAGTTCTAAAACTCTGAAGAAAATGGGGACCAAAACCAGTTTAATTCACTAGCAAAAAATATTTCCTTTATTTAATCAGCTTTAAATACAAAATGTTTTGATACATAAGAAAAAATATCAATGTATGCTTTACTGAAGTTTTTTTTGTTTTTTTTTTTTAAACAACAAACCATCCCCACCACCAAAAATGTATTTAGCATAACTGACTTTTACTATCTCACTACAACATTAACCAAGAGCACAAAACTTGAATAAAAAAATACTGGTTTTGTACATTAATTGAATCTGAATTACCATCCAAACAGAGCTTGACAAATAATAAGTAAAAAGGTTAGTTTAATTAATACAAAATGGTGAATGATGCATTTTGTAACATAATACATGAAAGAATTAAGAAACTAAATGTAAGTTAAACTATATAATTGCTTAAATAAATGTGTGTAGAGGTCATGTGTCTTCCTGGTTAGAAAGAGGTAATAAATGTAGTGTAAAAGCTGTATTTTAGTTGGTAATCCATGTGTATTAATGGTTAAAAAATAATGAGAAACAACCTCTCTTTGGAAAATAAATAAGTAAAAATGCAACAGGTGACTGAAATTGATTTAAAGTAGGGTTTCCTGCTTATTTATATCAAAATTAAAATCAGTGGTTTAAAAATCACTTTGAATTAAATCAATCCCTCCAATTCAGAAAAAATGTCAGTTAGATTTCCCTCCCTCCACCACTCCAAATATATTTAGCATAATTAACTTTTACCATCTCACTACATTATTAATCACTATCACAAAACTTGAACAAAGTAAAAAATGTAGGATGTTTTCTGGCACTACTGAATTTTGTAAAGGAGAACAGAATGTGCAAGTGTCCCCAGCACTCGTGTTCTTCACAGAATTCAATCAAAAGTTCTTCAGAGACTACCCCCTTCCCATTTCTATTTATCAGGAGTTGGAAAATTGAGAGTATGTACATGTTTTACATATTCTCCTGTTCCTGGATGAAGAAACTGTATACAGTATTTATCCTGCTCACTTTAGAGATACATTGCAATGCTTACACAGAAAAAGATGGGGAAAAAACCACATTCACAGGAAAATGTAGATCTGAAGAAACATGACTCAACTCATCATTTATTTAGTTACCACAAATCGCCATTTCCTGATGGTTAAAGGCAAGTATGGTAGCTTTAAAAGTGACAGAACATATACACATATTTTTGGAAATGTAATGTTCTACTATGATGCCTTTTACATGACCTAAATAGAAAAAGAGATAAAACCACAAATCTACTTTTAGATGGTTTTAAAATATACGCACAGAATTAGTATGAAGATTTCAAAATAAAGCAGCAAAAGGGCTGCAATAGAAACATATGCAGAAGTGGGAGCTGACATTTACTTATAAACTAGGTGGTAAAAAAACCATTTAAAATATCAAGACAGACACAAAGATGACTGTTCCTATAAAAATGCCATATTATTTAATACTAAATACAATTAAAGTGATTTGTAAAAACACAGTTTAAAGTCAGAAGAAATAGTCATATGGCATGAGAGGTATTTTAAATCCTTTTCAACAAATGCTAGTAATAGTCTTCATTGATTATTTGAATCAATTCAATTTCTGAACCTACCATTCCACTTACTAGAGAAAAAAAGGAATGAACATGGCAAGGGCTAGAATAGGTTTGATTAGCAAAGTTTATTCCCAGAGCAGAAACACAATATATTTAAAGTTACAGTGCATCTCTAGAGAAAGTGGGTGAGGGGTGGGTACACACTGCCTACTATAATTCATACATATTTATATGCATAATATTATTTAGGGGCCTAAATGGAGAAATATCACATTGTGCTTTGTTTAAAAAGAAAATTTACTGCAAAAACCAGTCCATGCTTCATTAATTTCCCCATATTAGATAAAAGCGTGAATCTATTTCATTAAGTCTTAGTTAAGTTAGAGGAAAACTAATCATTTTGTTCAGTCTAGCAATCAGGAAGCTCAGTTCTGAGACTTGTTTAATATTTGAAAAAGTCATGAGATTGCCTCATGACAAAAAAAAACCGTATAGAAATGCAAGAATTAATATTAATAAAGGGCAACAAGGGTTTCACAGTAAGAATAAAGTAAAACTTACTTGCAACTATCAGGGACCTGTGGTCAACTGAAAGTGAGCTGTGCTCTATTAAAATGTACATCTCAAATCTGGCCCGAAATTTGATTATGCTAAGGCCTTGTTTACACTGGGAGTTTAGGTTGAGCTTAACCACATTAGGTTGGAGGTAAATTATACCACCACCACGCCCATTTTGTCAACTTTAAGGGCTCTTAAAGTTGATTTCAGTACTCCTGCTTTTCACAAGAACTAATGCTAAATTCGACCTTACACAGTCGACTTAACAGTAATACAGATGCAACACTATGGAATTTGAAGTTCTTGGCCTCCAGGAGATGTCCCACAGTAACTGCTCTGGCCAGGACTTTCAATTCTACTGTTCCCCAGGGGCACAGTGGGGTGGGAGGGAATTTTCAATTTCATTCCCTGTGTGGCCAGCGTGGCAAGTAGATCTCTTGGCAGGCAGCACACCTGAGCAGCACACCTGACCATGAGTTCTCAGGGTCTCAGATGAGCACCAGCATAGAGTTTGCAGCAGATCCTGGACTTCATTGTTGTGTGAGGAGAGGAATCTGATCTTGCAGAATTACAAACCAGCAAAATAAATGCAGACATCTATGCCAGGATCACAGAGGGCATGGAAAAGAAAGTACCCCAGGGATGCCCAGTAGTGCCAAGTGAAAATAAAGGAGCTTGTTGGAGGCAAAGGAGGAGCAAGGGGAGAGTTAAAATGGTTGTTTTTCCTCTCTCTCACCTGTTAATGATGTTATTTGGTTCCCTAAACTGTTGGGGTGTTGTCTGTTAACCCCCTATCCCTTCCCTGAGTGAGTGCAGAAGAATGTCTGAGGTAAACAGCAGGAGTACAATGCACACGGCCCCAAGAGGCCCAGAGACTCAGAGGCTGCATGTGGCTGATCCTTAAAGGAGAGAGGGACAGACACACAGTGGATTGACCATCAAGTGGAGCCTCCCAGAATGCCCTCTGCTCGGATTGCCTGGCCAGCGGACCAGCTTAGGAGTCAACTTGGGAAGATCAAACAACATGAACTGCCTTCTGCTCGCCTTATCATCCTGCCTGGGACTGTAAGGGTGGTTGAGTGTATGACTGAGATTCCCCTTCCTTCCCAGCTTTAACTGAATAAACAAACCCTTTACACTCCTATGTGGTGATCCCCTCTCCTTAATGTTTAAAGCAGTTGCAATCCACATCCCCTTGCAACAGAGCTGAGGAAAGCATATCAGCTGACAAAGGAGGCAAACAAATAATCTGGATCATTGCTGCTATGAGCAGCTGCATGTAGTCCTTGGGGAGAACCCAGCCTGCTTCCCTAGCCAGTCAATGGATTCTTCCTAAGACACTCTTCAAGCAGCCTCAGGCAGTAGCGTGAAGGACACCATTGATGAGGAAGAGGAGGACAGTATTCAGCAGATGAGTAGAGCAACCAATATCACTGATGCCAGAATACTATTAATAACCCTGGAGAGACGCTTCCCTCCTACCAGAATGTCTTGCAGTTGGGCACTATTTCTGGGAAGGACACTTCTGGTGAGTTCACATTTTTCATCTTGCTACAAGTGAATTAAGACAATCAGGTGTGATCTATGGCAGTCATGATGCCTACAGGGGGTGGGGTACGGAGTGTCCCCAGAACAGCTTGTTAACCTGTCTGGAGACAAAGTAGGAATCCTCTCTGCATATCTCCATAAAGCTCTCATAGAGGAACTCTTTCATTCTTCTCCCAAGGTATCTGGGGAGGCCTGCCTTATTCTGTCCTCCACAGTAGGACACCTTTCCATGCCAAGCCAGTAGTAAGTGGTCTGGTATTCTTGCAACACAAAGCATTGCAGTGTAAGGTCCAGGTTTCTGGCCACAATCAGTCAGCACCTGCTTCTTATCGCTACATGTGATTCCGAGAAAACTGATATCTCTCATGGAAACCTGGACTAAGCAGAGGAAGCTATTAGCGGATTCCTCTGCAGTAAATCTCTGTCGGCTCATCCCACTGAAGAATGGCATGAGCCTGTGCACTGCCCTGCCCCCACACCTGGAACCCCTATCCCTCTCCCACCCACATACTCCCATGGAAATGGAAAGTTGCATTCTACTGGCAAACGGAGGGGTGCTGAATACACAGGCACCATGTGAGCCTCTGCCCAGCCCTGATGCCTGAAACCTCCCCTATCCACATGCTCTTGCAGGAAGGGAAAGTTTCACTCTCCCACGAAATGGAGAGTGCCAAACACACCAGTGCCCTTCCCCCACAGGCATTAGCCCTGGCCTGCACCTTACAATGTCTGCCTCCAAGCCCAGTCCTAAGAAGCTGTGGTGTACCTGCTGCATAATGGCTGCTTAAAAGCATAACTGTGGCCTTGTACATAACACATCCCTATTGTCTCTAGACAGACCTTCCTTTTATGCTAACAAATTAAGTTTTATGCATCTCCTGTACAGTCTGCCCTTCACTTTTCGTTACAGCAGGAACAACAGTGAGCGTGCTTCACGCTCCTCCAGCTTTGCCAGCTGTCCAGCTTGCACAAATTTGCAAGCAAAAACAAAGTAGGGATGACACGTTTAAGGAGCAATCTGCCCACTTGAAGCACTTAAGCAAGTGGAGGAATACGCTACTGCTGGAGATGAAAGTGGACTGTGAGGAAAGGAAAGCATGTAGGGAGCTGTAAGTGAAAGGCCAGCGAGTCTTGAACTCCATGGCGGATCTGATTAATCACATGGCAGCCTTCCAGGACAACTACATGCACAGACCCTCTCTCCCTCCAGGCCTGTGGAATCATATTTCATAGAATAGAATCATAGAGCTGGAAGAGACCTCAGGAGGTCATCAAGTCCAGTCCCCTGCCCATGTTCCATAGCCTCCTCTCCTAGGGGCCCTAGAATGTGAGGGAGGGGGAGTCAACTGCAGCCACATACTCAACCCCCAGGGATGCATCACAAAGCAAAAAGGCTTTGTGTCTCATAATTGTTATCAGCACTGCCAAGCCCCCACCATGAACTTCTTTTCTGTCCCTGCTGTGTTCCCTATATAAAAATGCATGATTTCCTAACAACAGTCTCTTTACTGCTTGTGTTGAAGGGGGGTACAGCAGGCCCGGGGCTGGATGTAGCTTGCAGCATGCCTAGATCCAGCCGCAAAGTTCAGGGCCCTCCTTAGCATCGGGGAGCGTGCTGGCACTCCAGCCCCACCAATGCCCCACTCTAGGGCTTGAGCACACAGGATCTACGAGGTTGGGCTTCTCTTAGGCTCTGGTGTGGGAGGGGAAAGTGGGGAGTGTCTTCCTCCTTCTCAGTTGAGGGCCACATCAGTGAGGGATTTCTTTTCTTCTCATTTGCATGCAGCCAGCCCCTGACTGATTTTTTGGCGGGTCAGTGATCCCGACCCAAAAAAGGTTCCCCATTCCAGGTTTACAGGCAAGCACACTGAATGCAGGGGCACCTTGCTAAGAGCAACATGAATGGCTTTTAAAACTGGCCATTCATAAAACTCTCTCTCAAAGCCTCTCTGATTTGCAGCGTCCTTGCTGTACTCTCCTTATTGCCCTGGTGTCTGGATTCTCATATTACTGGCTAGGCAGTGTGTCTTAACACCTCATCCTCCCATATAAAACTTTCTCCCTTACTCTCATAAATATTATGGAGCACATAGCAGGCTGCCACTACAATGGAAATGTTGCATTTGTTGAGATCTAATCTAGTCAGTAAAATTCAGAACCTTCCCTTTAAATGCCCCAAAGCACATGCTGCCACCATTCTGCACTTGCTCAGCCTGTAATTGAATTGCTCCTTACTGCAGTCTAGACTGTCCATGTTCGGCTTCATGAGCCATGGGAACAAGACTGGGCTGTTAAGGATCACTATTAGCATCAACCTTTCCGGTGGTAATTTTCCAGTTTGGGAAGAAAGTTCCAGCTTGCAGCTTTCTGAAGAAGCAGAAGTTTCTAAAGATGTGCACGTCATGCACGTTTCCCAACTATCCCACACTGTTGTTGATGAAACAGCTCTTGCAATCCACCAGTGCCTGCAGCACCATTAAGTAGTACCCCGTATGGGTCATGTACTCTTTGGCAAAGTGGTCAGGTGCCAAGATAGGGATGTGTGTCCCGTCTATCATCCCACCACAGTTAGGGAACCCCATCGCAGCAAAGCCCTCCATTATGTCCTCCATGCTACCTCAAGTCACTACCTTTCATAGCAGAAGGATACTGATTGCCTTGGCTACTTGGATCAAACTGCCCCCACTGTAGATTTCCCCACTCCGAATTGATTCCCAGCTGACAAGTTGCTATCTGGCATTGCAGGCCTTAACAGGACTATTGCCACTCATTTCTCCACTGTCAGAGAAGGACTCATTATGATATTGCTGTGCTTTGGGGGTGCAAAAGCAATTCACAAACTGCCATGAAAGGGCCTTACACATGCAAAAGTTTTGCAGCCACTGCTGATGATCCCATAGCTTCATCACTATGCATGATCCCACCAGTGGCATTTGCCAGTTACTCAAGTGCTATGCAGAAAAGTATGTTCATGCCTCCCAAGATTATTCCTCATTCCAGCAGACCCTAGATACTCTCTGAATATATTCCAATATAAAGCTCATCATGGTTAATACGATTGCCATGCTTTGATGTTCAATGTGATGCACGATTGAGTCCATGCTTATATTTTTATGGCATTTGCACAGATAACCAGGGGAAAAAAGAGTGCAAAGAGACTGTTTGCCATCGAGGAGATGAGTGTATTATGAGACACTAATGACATGTACCCAGAATCACCCATTGCACTGTTTTGACCCCAGTGTGCAATGGGAAGATAACCCAGATTGCAAAGGGGTACAGGAACTGTGTGATAGCTACCCACAGTGCATCATTCTCAAGCCATCCTACTGGAGACACACTACTTCAAACTGCATTGAATTCTTAAGCACAGTGGAGACATGCACCTTCTATTTTACAAAAATCAGATGCTAAAAAAATCTACCTTAATAAATTTGGCCTTATCTTGTAGTGTACATATGGTCTAAGTCTAAATTTAACATACCCTGGAGACCAATGAAAGTATTTCCATTTTTAAAAGTTTCTATTCAAATTTTAAAATTAATATTACCTTCCAGTAACTGAAACTCAAACACTGCTGCACTAAAAGTCTGGAAATGAAATTGCTGTGACAGTGAATGAAACGGTGTCCAAGTTAAGTGAAATTTTAAAATAAGCAGCAAAAAGTTAGTGAATCAGCTGTTCAAGCTCTGGGAGGGAGGGGAAAAAAGCGAGGACAGAGTGTGAATTAGTAGATCCGCAGCATTCCGAAAGTGCTGGGAGGAGAGGAAGGAGTAGGAAGTACAAGGCTCCGGTGCTCCAATCCACAAGTGGCATATGAGGAGTAGATGGGGGATAGGTAGGGGGACCCCAGAGGGCTGCAAGCTGCTATGGTCTACTGAAATGAAGGAGGGCCACTCATGAGGCCCGCTTACTATTCCAACACTGGAACAGAGTTAGGCAAACAGAAGTTATAGGTTGATAAAAAGTTGGCTTGATGCACCTAAACAAATTTTATTTTTGCAAATGGTTTCACTGATGAAAGAATTCGAAGATGATCAAAATACAAGGATGTTTTCAAATGTAATGTTACTTTAATTTTACTTATAATGCAGTTTACAGTACACACATTTCATATTTGCATTTGTGAAAAAAGCAGCAAAAGCAATTTTTATATTGTTATATCACTAAATTTATGCCAGTGGCTTAATTTCAAAGGCATATTTAGCAAGCCTCATAACTAATTTATACTGATAATCATTATTTCCATTTTACACAAAAAGTGTGTTTCATTAAACACTTCATGTTAGACTTTGCAAGCTCTTCCTTGAGTAAGTTGTTTCCATAACTTCCTTCAATATACTAGATTATCCACCTCACCCAGGATTACTGATTAATCAAGACAAAATGCAAATATAATTAAGGGTATGTTCACACACCATTTTTAAAAAACTGCAACAAGCCCAACTCAGGTAACATAGGGTAAGTGGCTGTTTAGTTGCACCATAGAGGGTAGGGCCTGAGCGGGAACCTGGATTCTAGGACCCTGAAAGGCAGGAGGGTACCAGAATTAGCACCCAACCCCAAATATCTACATTGCAGTTTAGCAGCCCCACAGCCCAAACCCGATGAGCCCCATCAGCTGGCATGGGCAATCTGTGTTTTTTTAAGTGCAATGTAGATGGCCTATACTTCACTTTTAGCATGAGTAGTTCCACTTGTGTTTATTTACAGATCTCTTCTAAGGACCATATTTTGCCACCAAGGGACACGGAGACCAGTGTTCCCTCTAAGATGGCGGCAGCACAGCTTCACATGTGATTGATCAGCTCAGGCCACTCAGTAAGCTCCGTGCATAGAAGCCCTGAGCCTCTTACTGGGTGGGGCTGATTCATCAACTGTGAAGCTGTGCTACCCTGCAGCTTAGAGAGAACATGGATGGAGATTCCTAGTGAAGTTAGCTACCTGCATGCATTCAAGAGCAAAACCAGGCTCTCAAAGATAGTAACCACAAATACATTCTGGTATTTTACAAATTTTAGTTTTGTACTAGAAAACTGACATTACAATGAGTTCATTTAACCCCAACAAAAGCATTTACTGTTCATATCATCACTTGTTACACTGGACCATTAGCTTGGCTCAGGGAATTTCAATTGAACAAAACAATTTAAAAAGAACAAAACACTCTCCATATTTTGCCCAGCTTACCGTATGAATATGGGTAGTGACACTTGAAATTTCGGGGATTTTCAGATGAAGACTCTGCAAAACATATGTAGTCTGCATCTAACATTAAGAAAAAGTGGCATTGTTACTTGATAAAGTCATACTTTGAAATGAAATACAATATCAGTGACTTACAAGAACTGCATTTTAATGTGCTAAATAGCTGTTAAAACAAGGTAGACAATGAGACACTTCCACATCTCTTCAGGCCCAAAACTGAAGTTTTGTAAAAACACAAGCTTTTAGACTCATAGGTCGGAAGGGACTATCATGATTATCCTGTATGACCCCCTCTACATTGAAGGCCAGAGAATCTCACTTCTCCACTTGTGTGATAGACCTATAACTTCTGGCTGAATAACTGAAGTCCTCAAATGGTGATCTGAAGACTAAATTACAGAAAATGCATCATTTACACTAATTTAGACGTGCATGTGACCCGCGACCCATGCTGTAGCTGAAGGCAAAAAGCCATCAGGCTCCCTTTCAATTTAACCCAGGAAAATTCTTTTCTGACCCCCAAATATGGCGGTAAGTTAGACCTTGGCCTTCTCTTCAAAAAAAAATTCAAAGCACTGCTGCGGCAGATTCACACTGGAGCTTTGTAGAGCTGTACCTGGCTGTACTTGGGAGGGCACGGAAGGATAGTTTTTCACACCCCTGAGCCAGAAAGTTACTACACAGGCACTTTACTATGCTGATTTAGTCTTTGAGCATATCCAAATTTCAGCTTTCTACTGAAAAACTCACACCAATGAAGTTTCCCTACAAACTACATTTTACTTCAATAAAAGCAATTAGGGTCCACATCATCACATTGTTATACTGGACCATGAGGTTGGCTCAGACCCACCAAAAACACACCTGAGAAAAAATTCTCTATAGTAGCCCAGAACACTCCCCATCCAATATCCCAATCCCAGTTTTTGGAGATATTTGCTACTGGCAGCTGCAGATTACTATAGTGGCATGTAGGCAGTCTTTCATCATATCATTTTCTCCAGAAACTTATCAAATTTAGTCCTGAAGACCGTTAGGCTACATCTACACTACAAGTTTTCTCGGCAAAAAATATGCAAATGAGGGACTCATTTGCATGAGTCAATCTCATTTGCATATTTTCTGCCAATCCGTTTTTGCGCTAGGGGTTTATGCGCAAAAACAAGCAGTGTGGATGTTTTATTTTTGCGCAACCCCCCCTTTTTGGGGACATAAGGATCTTGTGGAAAAAGGGGTTTTTGCTCAAAAACAAAACATTGGCACTGCCTGTTTTTGCACAAAAATCCCTACTGCAAAAAAATATGCAAATGAGATTGCGACTCATGCAAATGACTCCCTCATTAGCATATTTTATGCCGAAACAACTCACTGTGTAGACGTAGCCTTAATGTTTTCTGTCTCACACTGCTCCCCTTGGAAGTCTGGTTCCAAAACTTCACTTTTCTGACAGCTAGAAACCTTGAACCCTGAAGTTGTTCATGACCAGTAGTATTCTGTTTAAGTGTCAACACTGATGCCTATCTTAAATAACTGCTCTTTATAAATACATCAGAGGGATAAATACCAGAAAGGGAGAGGAATCACATCTCCCTTTAATTTGACCAAACAAAGGCTAAACAAGCTCTCCATCTTCTCTCATAAGGTTGGTTCTAGGGATGTGAAGGACTAGTCGCTTCCCCCTCTCCTCACCTTGCTGCCTATCAAACAGAGGCATCAAAAGAGGAGAGAAGAGCGGGGTACTTCAAAGCACCAGGGCTGCACAAAGCCCGGCGTAAGCTGCTCCGTGCAGCACTGCTGCTTTGAATGCCGTGGGGAGCCCAGCGTCAGGGTCTTCACAGCATTTCAAAGTGGCAGAACTGCATGGATCATGGGCTCCATGCAGCGCTGCCACTTTGAAATACCACATGGAGCCTAGGATCAGCTGCGGAGCTGGGCTCTGCATGGAGCTGATGCTTTAAAATGCCAAGGAGAGCCTGGCGTGGCATTTCGAAATGGCAGCACCACTTCGAGCCTGGGATCAGCTCACCCTAGGCTCCCCACAGCACTGCTGCTTTGAAATGCTGCGAGGAGCCCGACACCCAACTCCCCGCAGCATTCAAAGTAGCAGCGGCCTGGGCTCTGTGCAGCACTGCTGTTCTGAAGCACTGCTGCAGTGTTTCAAAGCGGCAGCACTGCACAGAGCCCGGGGCCAGGGGGAGAGTCCCCACCTAACCCCGGGCTTCGGTGCTTTCGCCTTTGAAGTGTAGCCCTAGGGCTGTTGCTACATTTCAAAGGTGGAGGCGCCCTATTGACTAATCAATAGTCAATGCAAAAATGCATCGACTAGTCGATTAATCAATAACCCGATACTTAACATCCTTAGTTGGGTCTCCATTCCTCTGACCTTCCTAGTAGCTCTTCTCTGCATAGTGCATCTATTCCAGTTTGAATTTATCGTTCTTAGCCATGGGAGACCAGAATTGCACACAGTAGTCCAGATGAGGCCTCACTAGTGTTTTGTATGATACTACCACTTCTCTATCTCCTGGAAATATCTCCTCTGATGCATTCTAGGATGGCATTCGCTTTTTTCATGGCTACATCACATTGGCAACTCATAGTCAGCCTGTGATCAATCAATACAACCAGGCCTCTCTTTCTCAATCACTTCCAATTGATAATTCCCCAGCTTATAGCAAACATTCTTGTTGTTAGATCTATTACAAGAAGATCTAGATGATCCTGACAACTAGAGTAACAGAAATTGAGTGAAATTATAACATGTAAGGTCACATCCTTTGAGGTTAATAGCAACAGAATCATTCACTGAGCTTTTTTAAAAAGTGACTTTAAAGCTTTAAGAATTTCCACATAAAAACAAACAGCCATCTAATGTGTTTGCAACCTAAGCTCTGCAGCGTGCTGCCAATGTAGAGAAACAAAGTGCAATGGATTAAAATAAAGTGACGTGACTAATACGTTTTTACTAAGATAAGTGAATCAGAAAAGAAAATGGTTTAATGTTGAAAAGTATAGACTTTTACTCTAATTATGAGATTAAAATACATATTTTCAAAATATTCTCAATATCCTTTTAGACCATTTATTCATCCCTCAACTTCGGAGGGAGTTTTACATTTGTGAAGGACACTATGTAGCACTTCACATTTAGATAGACTGGACCTCTCTGGTCCGGAACTCTTGGGACCTGACTGGTCCCGAATAAGGGGATTTTGCTGAACCAGGGGAGGCCCCCTGCCATTGGCCTCCCAGCCTGCCTCCCCTCATGGCCTGTGGCCAGCCCACTGGACCATGTTCAGGCTCCAATCCAGCCGTCAGAGGGGCTAGGGTTCCACAGCCACTGCCGGCGGGGCTGCTACTGCCAGGCTGGAGCTCCCTAGCCACCAGGTCCATGAGTTCCCTGCTGCACTGCCTGCTCCCCTTGCCAAGGGGCTCCCAGCCCTGCCACCAGACCTTACTGTTCTAGGCTCTGTGGCCAGGAACATCCAAGCTGCCAGACCAGAGAGTCCCACTTTAGGAATGTACAACCTGTACTAGGACATATTAGTAAACTTTGCTCCATGACCATTTTGCTTAAAAAGCCAATGAGCTAGCAAACGTTTTTGGCATTACTAGTCACTGGCTTGTGACATAATTTTAGCTAAATTGTGCAAGCAAACATACATCTATGAGAACTACTTTGGAATAAACCCTAAAACTAACAGTGTATATTGTGTAAGAGTCAGCTAGTCCACAACAAAATAAGGCTACGCAAAAATTGTTAGATTTCCAGCCTCTCTCAGAATTTTAGGCATGGACATGTTGAACTATTTTATTTAACAAAAGCTCATGGAACATTTTCCCCGTTTTTTTTAACGTTCCTTCCAAATTGAAGGTTATAGTGCAACTTTCAGAGGAATGAAGTTTTATAATCTAAACTCACAGTTGTGATCCTATTATAGCATCTACAGAGCTTCTAATTGCAGAGCTGAAAATGTAAAGTTATGGTCTTTATGTTTCACTGGAATCACTCACTTGAAAATACACGGTCCAGTAAGGTATCAGAGCCAAAAAGACAGGGATAATCTTGACAAGGGCTTTCACATCTTCCACTTTATCTTCTCTGAATGGCCCTCCACGAGATATCTTTGCCATCTCAAACAGGCTTTGCTTACGAGGTTGCTGCAGTAGTTCCTGAATTTCTCTTTTAAAAATAAAGTTAGTTCAAAAACTCATTGACAACTCTGGACTGCCTTTTCATTATAAAAACACCTTGTACATTTCAGAAGTAGAAAATGCTTCTAGATACAGAAAAAACCACACGCCAGTCAAAATGGATCAGAAATGGGTGAAAGGCACAAATTAAACTAGCATTCATTATAAAAATTTACTAGACATGTTATAATCTTTCTTCATCCACTGAGCATAACTGAGTATTAAAAATGCAACATTTGAAAGTAATAATTGGTTTACTCAAAATATCAGAAAATAAGTTAATCTAACCGATTTATACACCTGACTCTGGGTGTGTCTAGACTACAGGGTTTTGTCGACAAAAGTGGTCTTTTGTCGACAAAACTATACCTGCGTCTACACTACCGCCAAGTTCTGTCGACATAACATCGACAGAACTCGGCAGTTTTGTCGATGGCGGTAAACCTCATTCTACGAGGAATAACGCCTTTTGCCGACAGAGTTCTGTCGGCAGAAGGCGTTATTGCATCTACGCTGTCCTTTGCGTCCACACTCTCATGTCGACAAAGCAGCTTGCTTTATCGACAGAACTGGATGCAGTCTAGACGCTCTTTGTCGACAGAAGCTTTGTCAACAGTATCTGTCAACAAAGCCTCTGTCGACAAAAGCCTGTAGTCTAGACGTACCCTATGTGAACACATGAAATTCTGTAGTGGGTGAACTACCTGAAACCCTTTGCCAACCTAAGGAGGGTAGCTGAAGCTACCATTTCATGAGGACCTCTTACTGTGGGGAAGACAGTAGCTCTACAAAACAGTTAGAAAATGGTTATACAGCTGAATTGCCTCATCATGTCTATTGGGATACGAAGGCAAATAAAAACTATTTTAAAATGAAGATGTGCCTATAGAGTGAGCAAAGCAGAAAAGAAAAATTGTTAGTGCTCTGTAAAAAAAATATTTCACAAATGTTAGTCCAGAGTCTGAGGTGTGGACAGATTCACTGGGAGTATGCCTACACTACAGTGGCATAGCTACAGTAGCAGATGCTCCTATGTTTACAAAAGGGTATTTTTTCCCCTCCATTTACATAGCTAAATCCACCTCTCTGAAAAGCTTGGGCTTGTATCCTTCTGTTGACCTAGCCATGTTGCCAACAAGGACTAGATTAACCAAACTATGGTGCTCAGGGAACAAAATTTTTCATGACATAGCTAGGTTGACCCAAGGACAGGACTACACTTAATAGTTAGGTCAAACCAGCTATGTCCCTCAGAGGTGTGAAAATTCCATATCAGTGACGGTTAAGCCAACCCTATTCGTAGGTTGATGTAAGAATTCTCTCATCGACCTAGTTATCTTTCTGGAAGACAGATTAATTATAATGAAGTGATAACTCCATCTGCTGCTGTAGTGTCTACACTGAAGTGGTAAAGCTGCAGCATTTCTACAGAAGATAGATATAGAGCAGGCCCGAAAAAAGGAGCCACATACAAAATGTTATAGTGCAAGAACAGCAAATCTGATTTTGCTGTACACAGGAACAAGATGAACAAAGAAAGATATATTCTTTATAAGGACACATACACCCCCCTTCCCCACCCCAAGTACTCAAAGATATAAATTGAAGTCCAAATCTAAAACTATATAGAATAGACTAGAATACACAGCATTAAACAAAGTGGCTTGAGACCTTTGTTTAATTTGAAGTGGGTTAAGCCCATACTGAAGAGTTCTTTACAAACCTGTTAGTTCGGTGTTCCCTGGATCTCTTTCGTGAGCAACACGAGTATGCCAGAATTTTAAACATGTCCGTTAAGGCGCTACCATCAGGTGGCTTTGTGATAAAGAAACTCTGACCACACAAAAATACCATGAATGAAATTCCAATGCAAACTGTTGGAATAATATATCCAATAACAAAGCTGACATTTTGTTGAATGTACGCAATGCCTCCAAGGGAGACAATAGCCCCCAAATTAATGCTCCAATAAAACCAATTAAAAAATCTTCTTGTGGCTTCTGGACCTCGGTCTTTGACCTATAAGAGATTAAAAAATAAGCAAGTCATTAGCTTTCTGATGACTGAAGCCTACATACTAGAATTCAATCAACCATAATATAGACTCAGAAGTTAGGTGTAATACTAAAATGACTAAAGTGGGCTAGGCTTAGTATGGTATTTAATGAAGCAACACTGCACTGTGGTCTCCGTAACATCACTGGTCTTCCAATGAAATTAGTACATATTCCATATGTGGACAGAACAGCTGTACCAGACCTACTCTGCTCTTACTTGCAGATAGTCATTACTTCCACAACATTAGTACACCTTGGTTGCAGTGCATCAGTGAAAATGTTCTTACAACTATGCAGTCTATGTAAGATTCAAAATAAGGTTTACGTTTTAGATTCTGATCAGGCAGTTATAAATTTTTAATAATATTTTTCTAATACACATAGTTCAGTTATTATAGTTTGATTATCTGAATTAAGTTTTCTGGTTTGCATTGCAAAGTTACAGATATTTTAACAGCTTTCCCCAAAAAACTGGAATATAATTATAGAGAAAAAGTCTTCAGAGTAAGTTGCTCACTACTTGAAGAATAAGGCATTTTAAAAAATTAGGTATTATTCCTATTGCAATGGTAGCTTAACTGCATACAGAAGATAACCAGTTTTTACATGACCTCTGCCTCCAGAGATAGGTAGATTTCCAAAGATTTCTCTATCACCAACAGGCCCCACCAAACCAAGTAAAATATATATTTCCCCCTGCATGAAATAAAAATTGAACACAAGTCATTCTTCAGCCAGAAGCTTTAATTCAACATCTTTACAGTCATGCTACAAACACCATAAGTTTATGATTTTTCCCCTATGAAATTCCAAGTTCTCCTTATTCTACACTAAATACTATTTAGAATTACTATTTCAAGTTAAGTAATAAGAACCCTGTATAACTCAGGACAGGATGCAGTTTATCAGAAGTTAAAATTTGAAAAACAAAACAAAAACCCTTTACTTAATAAGCCAGCTATTCTACAACAGACTCCATGGCATCCTAGAACTCTAATGACTGCAACATTTAAGTCAGCACCCTTTGGCTGAAAACTGACAAACTATTAACCAATCAGCATCACATACCAACTTAATGGAATTTGATATCCCATGACTGAAGAGCAAAAGCTCCCACTTTTTAATTTGCCTGGCACTCAGAAACCTGGAAGTATGATGTGTCTCTGCTCCACATGATGTCTCTCTGATCCGCATCTGAAAACCCAGCTTTTTCTACAGGAAAGTTCTATTGCTGGTACTGCTCTATATCTTCTGCACCCAAAGCAGTGAAAAAAGTACTGTTCAAAAACTTGATTATGCTATTTGACTCAGCTGCTGTAGGAGGAGGCACAATTATTAGCCTGACAAAGCTGCTGTGTGAACCCTGGAAGACTAAAGGGCCCTTGCAATTTCTATTTTTCTTCAAATTTATATATAACTGTGTCAAAGAAAAGGTGTCTCTACAAGAAGGGAGATGGAAGTGGGCCTGCCCTGAGTTTCACCATGGTAGGGCATGGAGAGGTTGAACAACTATGATTCTCACTCAATCAAATATCAAGTCCACCATCTTTGTGGTGATCTTTGTTTGCCGCAACAAAGGAAACTGGGGTGCTAACATATCTTTGGTTTTCTAGCAAACAACTTGCCTAACCTGCATAGAACTACAAATCACAGCTCCCATCTATTCTACCACTAATGGACAACTAAAGAGTCCCAATTTTGCAAGTTTAAGACAAGGACTTCACAAAAGAGAGTGAAAGGATTGACATTAAGTGAAATGTAGGTCATGGGCCAACAGGACAACGTGGAAAGTAACAGATACATTAAGTTGGAAGGGACAAGGTGTTCCCGGCCCCTAAGGTATTCTAGTCCATAATAGAACAAAGGAAAATTAAGACTGAACTTTGATTGCTGTTGAGGTTCTTGTGCTCTGTTCCCATTAAATACATGCATATCGTTCCTCTCTAGGAATCTGTATTTCTTACGGTAATGAACTAGCGATGTAAAAATTTGTTTCAAAATGTAACAGCTAAAAATCAAAGCAGTTACATATACTGTGGGCTTAAATTAATAAGCTTTATACTGCAGAGCCTGCAGCAAAGCCTCCCTGAGAGAAGGGCTGGCAAGGAAGCTTCGCTGGGGACTCTGCAGCCAGCTCCCTAGTAAGGATGTTAAAGACTAGTCAAAAGGGAAGGGGAGCCCATAGCATGGAGCCCAGGGTCAGCAGGGGGACTGAGTGCCACATGAAACTGTGAGTGCCACCTTGGGCTCAGCTGGGAAGCCCCCATCTGATCCCAGGCTCCCCTGCCTCCCCTCTGAATCGCCGTGGAGGTGGCAGTTTCAAAGAGGTAACTGCCACATACCTGATCAGCTGTGTGGCCAATGCCCCTTTGAAACTGCCGCCTCCACGCAATTCAAAGGGGCAGGGAAGCCCATAGCATCGAGCCCGGGGTCAGCAGGGGGGACTTATAGGCTCTCCATGGCTTTGAAATGCACACGAGCCCCCGCTGGGGACTCGTGTGCATTTCAAAGCAGGCACCCACGTGCAGCCCGGAGTCAGCAGGACTTCCTGCTGGCCCTGGGCTGTACGCGGAGTTCCACATTCATCTTTTGAAATATACAAGAGGGGACCAGAGGGGGGTTCTTGTACATTTCAAAGGAGGAATGCGGAAGTGCATATCGATTAGTCGATGGAAATTCTGTCGACTAGTCAATTAACTGCATTTTAACATCCTTACTCCCCAGGATGCAGACTGGCCAGTGTGTAACTTGCGGTGGGGGGGATGGGGGATGTCATCACAGACAGAAGCTGTTCTGGCAGGCACAGCAGGGATGGAGCAGTCCCCTGCTCAGGGTAGGTTGGGAGCTGCTCCGGGCCGCTATCAGTTAACCAGAACTGGTTAGCCTCACCCATGCCAGTTAACTGGTTAACTATTTACATCCCATTTAATGAACAGACAATATGCAAATTGTAAAAGTGAAGACATTCTAATCACTTGTTTTGGCTACATGTAACCACTAGCATTGTTAGCATTTGAGTAGATATACTATAGGCTAACAGACACAGCCTCAAGCTAGCAATTTCAGGCTTCAGGACAGTCAGCACAAATCAGACATCAGAAATAGTAACACATGTAAACCTGGAGGGGAACATTTGAACCTACCTTGTCACTCAAATCAAGGATTTGAAGTAGCCATTCTTCTGCAAAGAAATTTCACCACCCAATTAGAGAGAGAGACTGAAGAATTGGAATTCATCTACAAATTTGGTACTGTTACCCCGGGCTTAAATAAAGTCATTAACTGGCTAATGTACTACAAAGCCAATTTCCTCTGCCTTTGACATCAGCATTTTGACATCAAAAGCTATAAATGGGACACATCCAGCTCACTTAATTAGCATCATTAACATAGGTCCTACAATTCACAGGTACTTCTTTTGCAGTTATATACATTTTGGGTTCTGTTGTTTCCACTAACTCATCTGATATTATAGGTCTGTTAGAGTAAGGTGCCACAAGACTACTCGTTTTTAAAATTACAGACTAACACAGCTACTAACACAGTATTCTTGATGACTTTACTGGCATCAGTTCCACTTTCAATATTACTTCACATCAGCTTTACTTTTTAAAAGCAAAATGGCATACATGCCAGTGAATTATTAATGAAGGATATACCATTTATATTAAAAACAACCTTCCAACTTGCATAAGAGTAGATTAAGTTTCTGACAGAGGACTTCCCTTTTTCCTTTGCAATCTCAGCGTTGTCATTCCAGAGTGAGAATTTGACTACTCCTATTAACTCCATGCCACTAGCTTACTCAGTCACATTATCAAAAGAGAAAAAGGGGGAAATTAAAACAGAATTTGAAAATGGAAAAAGAACGCTGGGATCTACCTCCATGATGAAGTGGTTTACTAACCACTTCCTCAGACAAAGCAGATTCGTCTCTTAAAACTGTATTAAAACTTCCTGCTAGATAAACTAGATATAGCAAAGGGACAGAAGAGAATTTCTTGTCAAACTACAGAAAATACAGCACAGTTAAAAAGCATTCAATGTATTTTCTTTCAAATGAAGCATTGGTTCCTTAACAGATTAGATATATTAGATACGTAGAGTTCTCCACTCTCTAATTCTCTACAGTTTCTAAAAACCATGTATGAATTAATAGACTAAAATAGTTTCTTATTTTAAGCAAACCTACCCCTTCTGCTGCCATCACACTAGACACTTAAATTTTACTATGAGATCAAGTACTAGAGAATTGCAAAAGGACTTTTATTAACAGGTAAATATTTGTCACAACCCTGAAGGAATCCTACTTTGCCTCCCCTCTCCCCCTCCACTTTCCCATTATTTTCATTCATCCAAGCAGAAAAATGCGTTAGTTCACTCTGCTCAATTTCATCTGTGCTCAGGCATAACAGCACAAATAGTTTGATTAAATTCTTAAGACCTGCAGCAGGACAGTGCTATCATGCAAGAGCCACAGGCATGGCCCTTTTCCTATGTTTCCAAGAATGTTCTGTGAGTACACCGAAAGTAGAAATGGTATTACTGAAAGGGCTCATACCGATATAGCCTTGTGCATTGGAGGGGAAAGCAGCTGATGTGCTGTACCTTGATTTTAGTAAGGCTTCTGATTATGTTTCACATGACCTTCTCAAACAAACTAGGGAAATGTAGCTTAGAGATGCAACTACTGCAAGGTGAGTGCATAACAGGTTGGAAAACTGAGGCCAGGTCTACACTACAGGAAAAAGTCAAACTAAGATACTCAACCCCAGCTACATGAAAGCATAGTTGGAGTCGATGCAACTTAGCTTGACTTCTGGGAGACTCTCCCATCACCTTCCCTTACTCCTTGAAACCCAGTGGAGTACCAGAGTCAACAAGGGCATGATCCGCACCTGATTTAGTGGAAACTATGCAAGATGGATCACCACCACATCAATCTCCTGGTAAGTGGATACAAGGCCTAAGAATTGTTATCAGTGGCTCACACTGAAGCTGGAAGAGATATTTAGGTCTCAAAGGAATTGTTCTTGGGCCCAATTCTGTTTAGTATCCTGATGAATAAATTTAGATAAAGGCAGAGGGAATTCACTTATGAAGTTTGCATAATATAACCAGGTGGGAGAAGTTGCAAGTGCTGTGGGGAATAAGGAATAAAATTCAAAATGACCTAAACAAACCAGAGAAATGGTTCAAAGTAAATAGAGTGAAGTTCAGTAAGAAAAATGCAAAGCAGTCCACTTAGGAAGGAACAAATCTGTTGCACACATACAACAAGGGAAATGACTGCTTAGGAAGGAGTACTGAGAAAAGTAATCTGGAGATTATAGTTATGGTGGCCATACTTTCTGAACCAAAATTAGGGATATGTTAGCCACCCCTCCCCTCTCCAAACCTCCATTAGCCACACCCTGACAGAAGTCCCAACCCTGGAGGTAGTACTTCCAGGGTCAAGATGGACACATGACCAGAAGTAAAGGGTGTTGTGTGACTTCTCTAAGAATTCCTACCACCATCCTCCTACCAAAAGGGATGTGTTTGGCCCCCACTGGAGTCCCCATGCAACTATCCTGCAATTTCATTAACCCAATTTGCATTTCATTAGCTTGGGGGAAGGGGAGGCTGGGAGAAAGTGTTCCCTCTAAGATTTTCCTACTATGAGTGGAGTGAAATTTGTCTTGTGCACCAGTATTGAGTTCATGTGCACTTGTTCAGATGTGTGCCACGGTGGCACCCAAATTATTAATAAATATCTTATAAACCTCTTCCTTTTCCCTCTGTTGCCATGTCTCCCACCCTGCCCTGGTGCTTTCTGCCCGCCACCCCTCTCCTTCCTCTGCTGTCCTGGCTTCTGCCCTTCTCTTTCCACTCAGCCCTTTGGGGACCAGCCCCCTTCCCCTGCATCAGCCCTTCTCTTCTCCCTGTGCCCACTCCTCCCTCTAACCCCACACTGATCATCTATAGCTACCCCCCCATCCCCTCTCCTAACACCTCCCTCTACCCACCTGCCCTGTTTCTCTCCTCTGTCCCCTGGTGCCCATCTCTCCCCTCCACGTCTGCCCTTCTGCTTCACCTCCCCCCAATCTCCTGGCACCTGCACCTTCCCTTATCCCTGCACCTTCCTGGTGCCTCCCCTTCCCTCACTGCCCCTGCCTTCCTTGCCCTCTTTCTCCCTGGTGCCAATACCCTCACCACCCTCTGCCCCAGTTCCCCTCATGCCCCTCTGTGCCCTCACACGTGACTTGCTCCATCCTTTGCCTTCTTCATGCCCACTCCTCCTTTCAAGCCCTCTTCTCCGGGCACCCACTCCTCCCCCTCCCCATTGTCTCTCCCCTCTCCCAGAATTATCCTGTTCCCTCCTGTCCCCCCTCCTACCCTTTTCCTCATTGTCTCCTGTTAGCCCACTGGCATTTGCTTCTCCTCCACCCTGCTCCTTGGTGCCTTCCCCTTTGTTCTCCTGCCCTCTCTCTTTCCTGTCAGCACAAGCTCCTTTCTCTCCTCCCCCACCTCCCCCTTAGTTCTCTCCCTGCCCCTTCCTTCACCTTCTGCCTTCGATGTGGAAAGCAGATTGTGCGGGCTGGAGCGGGGAATAAGATGCTATTTTTATTACCGCAGTCCAGCCCCAGAAGCTCCTCTAGTCCTGGCCCCAGCTGCTCCCAGGGCGGGACCGTGTGATGGTAATGAAACAGAGGCCGCCCATGGTGCTATTTTTAGTAGCACAGTTCCAGTCCCCATGAGCTGCCCAGCTCCAGCTAGAGTTAAGCAGTAGCTGCATGAGGCCCATTCCGGTGAGGCTGCTTCGGCTAGAACGCGCCTGATGCAGCTGCCGCTTGATACCAGATGGAGCCGGGACTGCCCATGGGAACCTGGAGCATGTTACTAAAAATAGCACTGCAGGCAGCCTTTGCTGCAGTCCTGGCACTTGCTGAGCTCAACTGCGCCGGGCTCCCCGAGGCTCCAAGGTGGCCTGGAGGAGGAAGAGGAAGTGCTGCAGGACCAGGACCTTGCGTGGCAGAGGTGGTTCTGGAGGGGAGGGACCGCGCACCACTGGAAGCTGGCCTGGATGCCCGCCAACAAAGCTCCAATGGAGCTGCCCTACGTGCCCTGTGGGGAGGGGGCAGAGAGGAGGCTGCTGTGCTGTGCAAGGAGCAATGGCACAGCACCATTTGTTTGTTGCTTCTTCCTGCAAGCCAGTGTCTCCATCAAGTAGTTAAATATCTGGCAGGGCTTTCCAGGATATTTCACTACTTGATGAGGCACCAGGACAGAGTATTAAAATTAGGGACTGTCTTGGAAAAATTGGTACATATGGTCAGCGTACTTATGAGAAAAAAATGGTTTGTTTTATATGGCGAAGAAAAAACTGAGCAGGGATAACAACAGCTTTAAAGTATATAAAAAGGTAAGTATCAGGGGGTAGCCATGTTAGTCTGAATCTGCATAAACAACGAGAAGTCCTGTGGCACCTTACAGATTAACAAATTTACTGGAGCATAAGCTTTCGTGGGCAAAGACCCACTTTGTCACATGCATCTGACGAAGTGAATCTTTGGCCACGAATGCTTATACTCCAATAAATCTGTTAGTCTATAAGGTGTCACAGAACTTCTCATTTATAAAAAGGTAGTTACAAGGAGGAGAAAGAAAAATTGTTCTTCTTAACTTCTGAGGCCAAGACAAGAAGCAGTAGGCCTAAACTGCAGAAAGAGAGGTTTAGGTTGGATATTAGGGAAAGTTTCCTAATTTTCAGTGAATTTAAGCATTGAAACAATTGCCTAGGGAGGCTGTGCAATCTCATTGCTGGATGTTTTTAAGAAGAGTTTAGACCAGGGGTGGGGAACCTATGGACTGGTGGCCACATCCTGGATCCAGCCCTCCCTACCCCACTGTTCTCTCATGGGGTTGGAGCACACAAAATTTAGTCGCCTGGCCTCCCTAGGTTCTGGTGTGTCTTTCTGCTTCTCAGTTGGGGGCCTCATCAATGAGGATTTGTTTGGGGGTTGTTTTTTTTTGCTTCTCACTAATGTAAGGGTCCTGACTGATTTTTCTGTGGGTCAGCAACCCCCAACCCAAACAAGTTTCCCCAGCCCGGGTTAGACAAACACTTCTCAGGAATGGTCTAGTGCAGGGATATGGCCCCTCTGATTTTTTATATAGATGTATGGAATTAGTTTTGATTTGTGTACCAGTAAGGCTATGATGGTGTGCGGAGATTGGGGGGGGGGGGAGAGGGAGAGAGAATTTCAGCGTATGGGAAGTGGCTCAGTGTTGGGGCAGAGAGTTGGGGAGGTTTACGAGTCTCCTTTATCAGGGCACGGAGGAACGTTCATGGGGAAGCAGCAACACCAGGTGTCTCAAGACAGCCTTGCACAGCACAGTGCAGGCAGGGAATGACATCTTTACCTGACTCACATCAATGGGCTAACCAGCCTATTAAGGAAGGAAGGGAACCAAAAATTGTAACTCAATGGAGGGCTCATCTCAGAAATTTTGGTTATTTACCCCCCAACACATACATGTAATAGTGTAGTCAATTACTCGATTAACCGATAAGCAAAAGCTTATCAGCTAATGGGTTAATGCTATAGACTACACGCATTTCCCCCTTCCCCTACCAGTAATTTGCTGGCCAGCAACCTGGCTCAGTCCTGGCTTGTGCCGGGTCCAAGACCTACACCTGCTGCGGTTCTGCATTTAAAGTGTATTAGGAGCCAGTCAGGCAGGCAGCAGCACGGGGTAACAACAGGAGGTGGTTTTTAAACTGGCTCAACTTATTGACCAGCTCGCAGCAGGGGGCTCCTCAGGAGTGGGGCTGAAAGCACTAGCTGCCAGCAAAATAACCAAGTACCAATAAAGCTGTCCAATAAAAGTAACTGATCCGCAATAACAGTTTCACTATGAAAATTCAAGATGTTTTAGTTGTGAGCATTCACAATGAAGAGTTGATACTTCAGTGTACCACTTTCTTTAATCTGTACCAAGTCCAAGGAATTCAAATGCCACAAGATGGAATATGATAAATATCAAACAGACAAAATAATTAAATCAAACAATTCAATTTATTATGGGCAGCTCCACCTAAAAAAGACTCCAAGAGAATAAAGTTAAAATCATCACCATTTTAGAGATGGGATGCATCACGTGAATGAAAACTACCAATTTTTAATACTTACAAGTCCTTATCTAAATTTCTATAAAAGTTACTCACACTTAATCACAGGGCAGATTTACAGACTTAAACTTTGATGATCTGACAAATTCCAAACTTCTCACCAATATCTAGATGTTTAAGTGTTGGAGAGGTGGGAGTCTAAGTCTAATGAACAGCTGCTCTATACCAATACATTTTGCCACTTCTGCTGTTATAGACTCCCTTCTTCCAGGCTAAGCAGGCATAACAACACTGACACTTGGACAGCATGTTGCCCAATGCTCGGCTGCCATCTTAGAGGTAAGGTAAGGTCATCTTGCTAGTTTATGCAGATTTTGACTAAAACCCGTTACTAATACAATTAATATCACAGAAACTCCATGGCTGAGGCTTCCTAATACAGAGCAGTAACTTCAAATAGTTTGGCTTCCAAAGGAACACAGACTCTGCTTATCAGAAGCAAATAGTTAATGAAACACTCGGAACACTCCATATTCACTACAGATAGTCCCTGACTTACAAACGGGTTACGTTCTGAACACCTGGTCATAACTCGATTTGTTCATAAATCAGAAATACCCTTATACAGTACAGGTAGCTATTGACTGCCCACTACCGGTTATCTTTATACAGTACTGTAATATTAATTCACTAGCACTTCAAACATAACAAAGCACCTACAAAACAACAATCAACAACGAAAAAAGAAACATGAAAAAAACACAACTGCAGCGACAGCAAACTCAAATTGACAAACATGAAATACTGTACAAAACACAATGCAATAATGTAAATACTGTAACATGATGTAAATATTGTAAATAAAATAATGTAAATATTGTACATGAACTTTTCCTTTATTCCGGGTATCGTCCTGCACACTTGGATTGATAATTACTGTATGAAGGTGAATGAACTGAATTAATTGGATGAGGAATTGGAGGAGGTAGGTGACAATACTACAGGAACAACATCATCAACAGCAGATTCATCTTCTACTTCAGCAGTGCCTTTGCTTGTAGAAGGCATTGGTTTCTTCAAAAAATATCCATTTTAGACTGGACAGTTTGTTCTTTCATTATACATTTCTTTATAGCAAGCCAGGGCATTCTGAATTAAAAGATCCACTTTTGAGAATCTTGCAACATTAGGGTCCATTTTTTCAAACATTTGCATTCCTTCATTTATTTTGCTGAAGGCTGCAGCCATCTATTTCATCACAAATTTTTGGGGGGCTTCTTCTTTTTCTGGGGCTTTTAGTCTCTCTTCTGCCACCCTCTCCGCCTCCAGCTCCATCAAATCTTCATTGCTCCTCCTCCCCAACAGCCTCAACCAGTTGGTGCATGTCTTCATTATCCACTTCCAGATCCACTTCTTTCACAAGCACTACAATGTTACTGGAAATTTTTTCTAGTGCCTTTTCTTTTTCAAAGCCTGTTAAACTGGTGACATATCTTTTTAGGATTGTCTTCCATATGCCATTCATGCACTGTTGAGTGACTTCCTCCCACACAGCAGCAATGTTCCTTATGACATGCAGAATGTTGTAGTCCTTCCAAAATTCACGTAATGTTTTGGCATTTTCGCATTCTGCGGCAGCTATTGCCTTTGCAAATGTGTTGCAAAGATAATATGCTTTGAAAGAAGCTATGGCCCCCTGGTCCATGGGTTGGAGAATAAATGTGGTGTTGGGAGGCAGAAACACCACTTTCCCGTTAAGATGTAAGTCATAGGTATTGAGGGTGACCTGGAGTATTATCCAAAATAAGCAAAATTTTTGAAAGGAATTGTTTTCTCCAGAAAATATGCCTTGCCTTCAGGGATGAAAAAGTTCATGAACCAATCTTCAAAAAGTGCAAGCATCATCCATGCTTTCTTATTAGCGCGATAATGACTGGTAAAGTAGCCTTGCTGATATTCTTGAAGGCTCTAGGGTTTTCAGATTGATAAATCAATAAGGGTTTCAATTTATACCCAAAAACATTCCCTCCTAACAAGAGCGTTAGACAGTCTTTGAAAGCCTTAAAACCAGGTATAGTTTTTGCCTCCTTATGTATGTAGGTACGGTCGGCCATTTTCTTCCAAAAGAGACCTGTCTCATCAACACTAAAGATCTGTTCTGGCAAATACTTTTCCTCTTATCAGCTTATCCAATTCTTCTATGAAAGTTTCTGCTGCTTTCGAATCAGCACTGCTGCCTCCCCACTTACTTTCACATTGTGAAAGTTTGCACGATTCTTGAAACGGTTGAACCAACCGTGACTGGCACTGAAAGTTTGGTTGTAGTCGTGCCCCTCCTTTTTCTTTAAGTCTTCAAAAAGACTACGAGCCTTAGCTTGTATCATCTGGAGGCTTAACGGTGTGCGTTTTTAAATTTGGTCTTCCATTCAAAGCACTAAGAGTTTTTCCATGTCATAGATGGGACCTGTTCTTTTCTTTGTTATAACTGTTGATTTCATAGACACAGACCCTTTCACTGCTTCATGAATGCAATCACTATCCTTTATAATGGTGCTTATGGTGGATTTCGATAGGCCTAAATTACGTGCGATGAACGACACTGTTTGACCCTCTTCGTATTGCCTCACTATCGCTATTTTCTGTTCTAAATCAATAGCTTTTCTTTTTCTTTTCTTTTCTCACCATCCTTAACACTAGCACTTTTCCCGTTACTTGCCATGATAGCCACAAGCAAACACAGAAAATACTGTAAGGGCAAAATACTGTATACAGTATGAGGGAATGACATGTAAACACACTGCCCAACTGCAGACACGCAAACACAACATGCTACTGACGAGAAACACAATACGGGGTGGGGGGGGAGAACATGTCGACTGCCGCCATGACTGAGCTGTAGTTCTCATACCACACTGCCCATGCTGGTCGTAAGTATGGATGGTCGTAAGTCGATGTGTTCGTAAGTCGGGGGACTACCTGTATTGCCTCTTCTGCAAGTGAGGTCATGAATAGCCCCTGTTTTCCACAGGATGAGCTGCTGCTGGACAGGTTTTCACCTAGTTTTCTGAACTGGAAAGATATGCACTGAACTGGAAGGGGTATGCATTGAAAGTCTGAACATAGGGTGAGTGCTCCCATTGCCTGACATCCAGCCTCAGGTCTCCTAGAGTTGCGAGTTCACATGCAAATCACTTAACCTACATCTCCAACTGTAAAATGAGGATAGTACTTTTTTCATAAGAGAGTAAGGCATAATTTATACAGAGCTAGAAAGCACTACATAGAGACATATTAAATAAAGGATCAGTAGAAGAGAGAAGCATTTATTGGAACAGTAAAAGGCAAGGCCTCCAGACCACGTTTTCAAATGCAAAATATTTTACTTAAGATTTTGATTTGTGTCAGAGATGTGCATTTACATCTTTCATCGTGAATTCCAAAGTACTTCAGCAACCATATTTCCATCAATTAAAATGCAGACACTAGTGGGAATGAACATCCTAGCTCAGGGGTGGCCAACCCGTGGCTCTCGAGCCACATGGCTCTTCCCTTCCAAAAGTGCGGCTTGCAAAACCGCCCGTGCCCACCCCCCCAATGGAGCCTGGCTCCCCTGTGCTCACCAGCACTGCCCCCAAGATGAACGCCGCGCTGATGCTACCTCCAGGGATAACGGTGGTAGCGCAGGCTTCGGCGGGATGGGGGGGCGGGGGGCGGGGAAAGGGGGGAGGAGTTCTGCAGCTGTGGGACAGGTCCCGGATGTATGCGCGCTGCTCTCCTCCATCCCCACCAACAGCCGGCGGGGTACCTAAAACACCAGTCCATCGCGCGCTGCGACTTTGTTCCCCTGCTGTGTGCAGGGGAGGGGTTGGGGGTCTGGGACTGTGCCGGCTCCAGCGGCGCACCCTGCTGTGGGGAACGGAGGAGCAAGGCGCGCGCTGCCCGAACGTTTGGGGCTGGTGTGGTCCAGGATTCCCCCTCTCCCCTCCCCCCGCGCAGGAAGACCGGGGGAATAAAGTCTCCCTCTCCCCCTCCCGGTATGTGGCCCTTCGCACTCTATCCACCGCTATTTTGGCTCTTCGTCTCTAACGGGTTGGCCACCCCTGCCCTAGCTGTTTAACAGTGCATTGTAACACTATAATACAGTTCAGAGTAGAAAGCTAATGCCTTATCCCACTGCAACTATGACAAAAGTTTAGGTAGGCAGAGTAGACAGAAAAGAAGTATAAATCAGATCTTTAATTTTCACATTAGACGAAGTCTACTGTTTTAAGTGTCATGTCAGACAGTAACTAAAGCAGAACAGCTGCTCTTAAAACTACGCTTGGATATTGGCTTAGCAGTAAATTAGAAGGAAGATGGCCACTTGATGAATCACTGACACCAGATCTTGCAGCACAGTGTTTTCTTTAGAGATCCATCATCAAAAGTATTGAGAAGGCCTGTCCTTGACATCCTGAGATCCCAGGAGAGAACAGAAGGAAGTAGCATGTATGCCTGCATATCCCTATGAAAGGGCTCCAAGAGAAGCATCAGCACTCCTCATGCAGATTTTATTGCTTTCTCTAGCACTCAGTTGTTTTGCTTTGTTAAATACAATAATACCCCAGTTCTCTGTGATAAGGACAGTTTTGAAGTAATCCCAGGAAAAATCTCTCATCCTGTGTTTTTTTACAGGTAGACTAAAATAAACCTGCCTAGATGCTTATTAATGGCTCTCCAAGTCACCCTCTTGTTTCAGGCCAATTTCACAAGCCAAATACACAGGGAAGGATTGGAACTTAACTTCATTTAAAAGTTTAATTCTTATGCAAACAAATAATGAAGGTGCTAATTGTTCTCACCAGCCTCTTGTAACTATTTGAACCATCTACTCACTGTCTCTTTTTCCCCTTCCCTTATTTATTCTTGGATCTGGACTTCCAATACACCAGTTATCTGAAGAAGTGGGTTGCATCCGTGAAAACTCATGATACCATCTACATGTTTTGTTAGTCTTTAAAGTGCTACTAGTCTATTTGTTGTTTTTAAAGTTTTTCCTGTTACAGACTCACTCGGCTACCCCTCTGAAGCTTTTGAAATAAACTAGTGAGCTCACCCCAAAATGACATTTATCTGAATGGGTTATTGAAACTGCATGCTTCTTAATCCAAGACAGAAACTTTCTGCATATGTATATAACTATATAGAGATATTATATAAAATTATGTATCTGACAGTTTTGTGAGCAAATGAGTCTCTGTCCATCTGTTTATTCAAGAACTCAAACAAAGAGCTAGGACCCCAAATTTGGTATGCAGCTCCCTCTTATTGTAATTTACAGCATAACTTAAGTGTGGGTGCAGCAGGTATCATAAGCAGGGGAAGGAACGGACTTCCCAAACCGCAAGCCTAGCCCCGCCCAGACTCTATCCCCAGAATACTTACTGTAGGCATACTGGGAGTGGGGTATTGCTGCCCCCAACTGACCATGCACTGCCCGCCCTCCCCATGGTGCTTGGAGGTGGGGGAGCCCTTAGCTCCTGTGGGGGTGGGGTCTGGGTAGGTGTGGGGGGGAGTTAGGGGAGCTGTGAGCTTGCCTCCCCCAGGCCAACCTTCGCCCACAGCCCATGCTTAAATGTTTGGTTGTGTGAGGAGAGAGCAGCTGAAGCGTCTCCCTTTTCCCCCAATGTATACAGGGACTAAGGATATGAAAGGGTAACTGCATATATGATTAACCAATGAACCTAGGCTCATCTGTTAATGTGCACAGTTACACACAGCACACACTGGAGCTGCTACCTCTGTATCAGAGGCAACAGCACAGGGAGAGGAGGAGAGGACAGGAAGGAACCAGTATGAACAGGCAGCTGGCTTTTAAGCTGGCTTCTTGGGAGCTGCCTGCCCTTCCTCTCCCGCACATGCAACTGCTGAAGGTTTCAGTTTTTAAATGTTTACTTTAAAATTTTTTAAAGTCCCTAACAGGGACTCATAAATTGTTACCAAAAAGAGACAGGATTACCAGGCAGGTAAAAGGGGCTGCCACCCTCTTGGGAATGCCCCAACCCTATGCCTCCCACCACCCAGGTGCTCTTTAGGGGGGACAGAGGGGCTGCAGCTCCCTCCTCCCATTGCTGGCTGTTCCTCTTTGTCAGGGAGGAAGGCAAAAGTGAACATTTCCTCCATTTCTCAATCTGCCTGGGCAATGCAGGAGGCAGATGAATCTGGACCTGCCCCAAGCAAGGGACATGCACCCCTCCCTTGCCTGCTGGAGCTGTAGCAGCCATGAACAGGTACTCCTCACCTGGCCCTAAGATGCTGTGGTGAGAGAGGTAGTTCTCTCCCCATGAGGCAGCCTGCATCCTGAACCCCTCATCTCTAGCCGCACTCCAGAATAATTTAAAATGAAGAAAAACCAAAATGAATTGAATTAAAGACCTGAGCAACCCTGGGTAAATCCTCTAGCATGTATATACGATCAGGTGGTTATGCAGCTGAATTCTACACAAACACAGAATTCTTATTTGGTACCAAATAAGCACATGAATATAATGAAATCTGATCCCAGCATCAGCTGCTAATGACTTCTTGTACTCTGGGTCCCTGACATTTCTTTCAATGAAATTTCAGTCCTTCTGCTTATCCTTTGCTGAGTCATGAAAGCCAGTTCAGCATCCTCCTGCTATCATTTACAAAAAAAACCCAAACAGAAATGTGTGTTTGTTTTTAAAATATTAACACTGTCAATGTTCACTTACTGACCGAGTAAAGAGCCTCTGAAGGGCTGTTTCGCACAAAGCATTTCCTAGCCCTGACAGGCAGATGCTGCAGATGGCAAAACAAAACAAAACCCACTAAAATAACCTCACCCATCCCAACACAGCTAAAACTATGAGTGGCCACGCAGAACACCAAGGACTAACCACTTACCATTTTTCCTGTTTGTCCCCAGATTACAGAAGTAATGAGTGATGGAGGACAGTTCAGCATTCAAATTCATCCTTACAAGATTCATGAAGCTGTGCTTTCACATCTTTCCATTCATTACTATAGACAATCTGGTTTTTGTTTGAGAATACACTGATGAAGTTTATGCAATATCAGTTCAACTCCATAATTTCAAACCTTTACCCTGAAATTTGGACAGTTTGCTGTTAGGCTTCATCCTATTCCATGATCACTTCTGTATTTAACTTGCCTGTGCAGATTTTTTTAACCCACTATTTGAGGGCATCAGGGATTTGAATTCCATGCCTTAAATTAATCAAAGACATATTTACACTAGGAAAATATGTTTAAATGCTTCCTAGCATTGTCAGCACTACTTTATGAGTGTTACCAACTTCAAGATTTTTGCTAGGCCACTAGCTGCCATCTGAGTTAACCACCTGTCAGATTTTTTCAATACAGATGTGCTAGTCCCTCTAATCTTCAGTTGAAGCAAACCTTTTCCAAGGAAGTCTGATTGTCCTGATAGATAAAAATCCATCTACATCACTGCCAGTGTTATTCTGATGGAGCTGAACTAGCTTTAGCAACAGTTTAAAAGCTTTGGAAAAAATTTCCTAGAGCCTAAATCATCAGTCCTACACAGCAAAACAGGAAGTAACTGAAATGTACTTACAATAAAAAGGGGAACTGGAAAATACCAGGTTAAGTCACATGTTTACAAACACTATTCTAAGAAACATCAGTGTCAGAATTAAGTCAGTATACTGAATCACACCAACCATATAGGAAAACAACTCTTGAAAAGTATTTTTTGGAATTTACATCAAGAATATATTTTTAATGAGCTCATCAAACTGACAGAAATGACTGGAAATTGAAACTAAACAAATGAACACTGGGCATAAACTCTTAACAGTGAGAACTGTTAACCACGGGAACAATTTACCAAGAATCATGGTGGATCTTTTAAATCAAGATTCCATGTTTTTTTCTAAAAGATATGCTCTATTAATTCTTTAAGGTAAGTTTGTGGACTGTAAGACACACAGACTCAGGCTAGATGATCACAATAGTTTCATCTGACCTTAGAATCTGGGAATAAGCAAAGTTCAGTAGCTAAATTTACAACAATTGTGGGTGTTAAACTGACAGACAAAAACAGTTTTGTACTAAAAAGCCACTTGTAAAATATTTGTAAATACCTCAAAATCTGTGTATTTAATATAAACACTTTGAATAATGTCCTAAGTTGGATTAACAGAGTCCTAACTTAAAAAGCAAAGTTCTATGGTCTGTGTTAGGCAGGCAGTCAAACTAGAGGATTAAATAGTCCCTCTTCTGGCCTTCAAATCTCTGATTCTCTACAGGCAGGTAGCCCGTTCCCCACAAGTTGGCTAACTCAAGGCCAGTATTCCCTATAAGCTTGTGCAGCTGCTCAGGAGACTCAGATGCCACCCAGCTAATAAGCAGAGCACCCGCACTTAGCCTTTTTTCCTTTTACTGGTGGTGCACATTCACACACACACACACACACACACCTCTGTGCATATAAATTTATTCTGCACAAGAAAGGAAAAAAAATCGAGACACCATTGCCCAGAACCGCCAGGCCCAGTCACCAAGCACTCCCTTCTCTCCAGAGCCCAGACTTCACCTGGTCAGCGCCGAAGGGAGTGATGTTGGCTTTGACGGAGCCCACGCTCAAGCCCACGAGGACCAAGCCGGCGAAGACCAGGGCGGAGCAGTAGCGGGTGGCTCCCCCCTGGGCGCAGGGGGCGAGGGTGGCGTTGGCAGGCGGGAAGGAGCAGTTCTCGATTTTCCCGCAGAGGGCCTCCCGGGTGCCCGAGGCAGCCAGGGCCGGGAAGGTCAGCATCCCCAGCAGATAGAGCGCCATGCTGAGCAGGATGGTGCCGAATTTGCCCAGCAGGGCATCGGCCAGCCAGCCGCCGAAGGGCGAGACCAGGTAGGTGATGCCCATGAAGAGCAGCAGGGCCTGGCTGGCCTGCGCGCCCTCCCAGCTGTAGGGGGGCCCGTTGAGGAAAAGCACCAGGTTGGAGGTGATGCCGTAGAAGGCCACCCGCTCCAGCAGCTCGGCCAGCAGCACCGCGGCGCAGGCCAGGCGCCGGCCCTGGAAGGAGCTGGGGCCGCCGGGCAGACCTCGGCCCCGCCACCGGCCGCTGCCCCCCAGCAGCGGGCTCCGCTCACCGGGCTCGGCCCCGCGGGCCCTCTCCATGGGGGCGCCCTTTGGCTGGAGCCCGGAGCCCCCTCAGCCAACGCGGCCGGGCCAAGAAACTTCTCCTCCCCCTACCCCGCGTCTCCAGGCTAGGGCTCGTGCCCCGCCCGCTGCGCGCGCTGATTGGCTGCTTCAGTGGTCACGCTGCGATGGCGCTTCTGGGTTCGGCGTGCATGTGGGGAGCAGGGGCTGCCCCTAGTCCCGGTCCCGCCCCCGTGGCGGTGACGTGTGGGTAGGGCGTGGCCGAGCGCCTGGGAGTTACTGCAGCGAGCGAGAGAGTGGTGGTCTGCTTGTCTATGCAGGGGGCAGATGCTGGTTACTTTATACCCACCCAGCTAGGGGCCAGAGGTGACCCTGATGCTCGTGGGCCTGCATTGACTTTACAGGGCTATGAACTGCTGTCTTATGATTGTCTTTTTGACCTATTATTCTAGGTGCAGACTATTCTTATTCATTGTGCAATCTAGTTTTATTTTATTTATATGCTCCAACAGGTGTGTGCAACACTTTACAGACGGTGAAACGATTGAATCAGAACATTATGTGGTGATTTGACACTCAGCATAGCAAGGGAGGAAAACAAAAAATGGGACCATACCATTGAAGTAGAAGATATAACAGGGAAACAGGATTTTATGCATACTTTTTCTCAAGTACATATCTTTCGAATTCTTTGGAAATAAATTTTCACCATAAACAATGACACACCCTACTGCCTCTCACAATGCATTTCCATTAAAACCACACATTTTCTGTTCCTTTAGGGTCTTATACTGCATTCATCCTCGTGGCGTACATAGATTTAGAGCCAAATTCTGGACTACATTTTAAAGAATGTTCTTCTTACTTTGAATAACCTCACTCATCTTTTTTTTATTCTCACTTCTTTAAATGGTCACAGCCTGAAACAGTTCCTGCCTGCATATTGTGAAATAGATGCATTTGTTAATTTTCACTTTGGATTTCAACACTGAATTGGAATTAAATTTGCTTGTAAATAATAAGATATTACTATGAAAATATTATTTTTCTTTCACAGCAGTTCATAGAAAAATAAAACTAAGAAAATAGGAATGATAGACAAAAATCATCTTGAAAAAATGGAATTCTGAGTGTAATCTGTCGCTTTTTCATCACATTGGTATTATAGACTGATCAACTGACACACCTTCAAAATTATTAGTATTTATATTTAACATATGGTGGTGTTCTATAAGATGTGAAAGATAAATGATTAAAAAGCTTAGTTTAGACTTGCCTTTTTTTTTCTTTTCTTCCCACTGTATTTGAGTTTTACTATATGTCTCCAGCTTACCTTAAGAAATTAAGACATTGACATCAGTGGGACCCACTCATGGTAATAAAGTTAACCATGCTGTCAGTGTTACCTGAATCAAGGTCTTAAACTTCCCATTTTGCCACCCTCATTTATGCTAATTAGTAGTTGACATTAATGGGACTAATTTTAAAATGCAACTCAGCAATAAAACGACATTTAATACTTCAGTGGAACTAGTAACAGAAGTAAACACTATCCTCAGAAGTATGTGTTACAGGATCAAGTCCTAAGATAAAATGTATGCTGTGAACAAAATGGAAAAAATACTGTACTCTTCCTGTTCTCAATAAAAAAACAGACTGATAGACAATATGCCACCACACCCAGCTATCTGGTCACAAATTTTATAATTGTCAGTAAAGGACAGTCTGTAGCTATGTGTTGATAATTATACAGCTGGTGCCAGTAAAAATGCACTTATCTTTAAAGAAGGGCCTTTGTAAATAATATATTGACCTCATGGAAGTGACTCATTAAATATATTTGCTCACTTTAAAGTTTAAACCTAAAGACAAAGTGCAGCAGAGCTCTACCAACCAGCTGTGAAGGAAAGATCTCTGTTATAAATTATTGTTGTAAGTATCATGGGGTAGCATTGTTAGTCTGCTTCCACAAAAACAATTAAGAGTCCTGTAGCATCTTAGGGTGCGTCTACACAGTGGTGCTAGCTCAAAATAAGCTATGCAATTTGAGGTATGAAAATTGTATATCTTATTTCGAGCTTATTTCAAGATAGTCTATTGTGAAATTTGGCACTGTCTACACAATTTGGCACTGTCTACCACTATTTCAACAAATCCCTTAGTCCTCGTGGAACGAGATTTACCAGGACTTCGGAACAGCAAGCCCGTTATTTTGATTGCATTTGAAATAACAGGTGTGCTCTGAAGACACAGAAAACACTATTTTGGGATGCTGGACATGTCCCCCAAAATAGCACCCGCTGTCTAGATATACTCTAAAAGACCAACAGATTAATTTGGATATAAGATTTCATGGACAAAAACCCATTTTGTTAGATACAAGTGGGTTTTTGGCCATGAAAGCTTATGTCCCAATAAATATGTTGGTCTTTAAGGAGCAAGGGACTCCTTGTTGTTATTGTTGTAAGATCACTAATATTTTGGCAGGAACAGATCAACATTTTAGGTTTATAAGACTTACCTAATTCTGTATGCTATTCCCCTACATGAAACTAGTGTGATTACATTGTCTAAGGTTTCCAATAGCTTTGCCCAGAGATCACCAAGTAGATAACATTACTTTGCGTTAGTCCACATTTTAACGTATACAGATATCACATTCCAGTTCCTGCACAATTTATCTTAATAGCAGTATGCTGACATTTTATACAGGCCCATTCACCAACTGTTAAAAACATCTAGCAACACTGAAATAATCATATTTAATATTAGTGATGTACATTACAAAATGTTATGTGTGTCTTTAGGATTCAGAACTAAGTAGTTATGACAGTCCCACTGAAATTCAAAAGCATCTATTGAATTTACTATTGATTAAAAATAGTGGCTTCACCAAAGACATTTTTCGTTTTTCTCCAAACAAGAACATTTAGGTATAGTACATTTAAAATTCCTGCATGAGGATATACTCATGATGAATTTACTACCCTATGAGCTCTTATACCACTTGGTGTTGCATAAAAATAAGGATTTTCCATGGAAGCATTTTATGAAGGACATAGGTGTGAGTTTTTGAAAGCAAGGTAAACAGATGAAGAATTGTTTTTCCTTCCTGGCTTACTTACTTTTGAATTAGGACTCTCCAAAGGGAAAGAAAAACCTTTTGTCTAAATGCCACATTTATACACTTATGTCAATATAGATATTTTAAAGACACAGCAGTAAGTAATTGTGCGACACATTTAGAGTGTTATGTCTTCAAGGTAGGGTCTAAGCCCCTTTGTAAACACTATACTCTTTCCTATTTCTCTCCTCTGCTATTTTTTTCTTCTTTCCTCACTCATCTTTATTCTGATAATTTTCTTGAGTCTGTTAGTTTGAAGCTAGCATCTCTCTATCAGAAATATTTCCCCATCCCCCTTCTTTTAAAAATGTTTTTGTCATAGGGAACAGGTCCTGATTGACCAATGTGCATTCAGTGCACTTGAAAAGGCCCTCAGCTTAGAAAAGGTCTCAAGCACCAGAAGAAACAAATCAATCGTGCTGCAACCCCAAGCACCAGGTGCAACGTCAGTCTCTCAAATTTGGCCTGGCCTTTGGCCAAACCTGAGTGAATGACATTGCAAACTGGTGCTTGGCTGTCCAATTCAACTATACTATTGATCCACCAAAAAGCTTATGAGTCCCCTTGATAGAGAACTTCTATCTGAGATGTTAGAAGAGAGCACACTTAAATTTTGTCTAGTGCAGCAGCTTTCTTGTCTGTCACATACTCTGTCTAGTTTAAGGAAGGTGTGTGGTGGAGAAGGGCACAATATCCTCAGTGGACAGGGCCCTAAAATTCTTTAAACTGGGCCTGATGGGTAATCCAAAATCTTTGAATATAAACAAGGTCTGCAAATCTACTCAACCACAGTACAGTGAAAGCTAAACTACTGGACAGAGCATAATTGGAAGAACATACACATAACACACCCTTCTTCCTCCTGCCCTCATCCTTGCAGCTGTGGTGAGTAGTGCTGATTTAATTTTGAAACACATATGTCTTCTGAATCTGCACCTCCTCCATCAAATCATATGCATCTGTGAGTAATATGGGCCTAAAGAGTCAAATCTTGTAAAGTGCAACGCAACTATGGAAATTTAAAAAAAAACAACTGCTGAGATCCTGGCCCTGCTGAAGTCAATGGCAAAGCTTCTTTGGTGTCAGTGGAGCCAAGATTTCATCCCAGGCTTTCTATAATGGATGAATGGTTGCAGTTTGATTATTTGACATAAAAGGGAGCTCAGGGTTTTCAGCATTTTGCAAAGTTATCCCACAGACCTCAGAATGGCGAGGTTGTCCCAAAGAAAATAAAGACTTGTGAGCAAAGCATAGGCAGAACTATACAAAATGCTTACAACTTCCCTGAATATACTACACTAATTGGTCTTCATCACCTTGGAAAACTTAATTCTTGAAAATGAAGAATATTTTACAATCTATTCAGGAGCACTAAATTTTGAAAGAGTTCAAGATTACATCTCTCTCATTAGGACTCTGTTTCCCCTATGTGAGGATTTCTACCTTCTAAGAAATAAGGGATTTATTTTTCCTTCAAGTATGACAAATTTGTTGAAGATGAAGATTCACATTTAAATTAAATCAAACTTCTCCAAATGGTGCTTAGTTCTTGAGAAGTAAAATAATTTTTACTAGGATTTCTAAGGACTTGTTTACACTATCGCGTAAGCTAATATAACTTACATTGCTCAGGGGTGTAAAAAACCTTCTCCTCTGAGCAACGTAAATTACATTGCCTTACAGTGGTTCCTACACTGTACTATGCTCTTCCCTTTTTATTCTTGTTGCAATGGAATAATTATATAGATAGGAGAACATTCTCCTGTCAGTGTAGTACATCTTCACCAGATACATTATAGCAACACTGATATAGTGTGGTAGTGAAGACAAGCCCTAAGTATTTGTCCTAGTATTCCCTCCCCAAGATTCAGAAATGTATTTTGCGGGAAATATTTTTGAAATAAAGGTGTAGTCTTTACACTGAATGCTTCTATTGTTGGGAAAGTTTGGATCTACTAATTTTTTTATTTGTTTTTCATGCTGAATGATAACATAGACTCATGAAATCATTATATAAAAATGAAAACACATACAACAGAAATATTATTCCAGGGTACAGTAAAATAAGTATTTATGTGGATTGTTGTTTGACAGATGATTGGTTTCTTTTCATGTGCAAAACAGAACAATGGAAAAGAAAATTAATAAAAAAGGAAAATATGTATAAATCACCCCTCACTTTAATGAAATAGTCCTAATGGACCATTTCTTTGTTAATACGTGCAGATTTGCTACATTTCACTTGTTTGGAGGGAGCCTCCAGTTTTGTATTAATTTTGTGGTAGTTTTTAAAGTATCTTGTTTCAATGCAACAATTTGAAGCCCACACTTGGGGCGGGGGCGGGGGGAGAGGGAGAGGAGGAGTGCTGATTTGTCTTTTAAACTCACTAATTCTGTTTAAGTATGGATCTAGTCAGTATCTTCATCGACTATGTATTGACATAGAGAGTACACTTATTAAGTTTGCAGATGATACCAAGCTGGGAAAGGTTGCATGTAATTTGGAGGATAGGGTTATAATTCAAAATGATCTATACACACTGGAGAAATGGTCTGAGGTAAATAGGATGAAGTGTAATAAGGTTAAATGCAAAGTATTCCACTTAGGAAGGAACAATCAATTTCACACATACAGAATGGGAAGTGGCTGCCTAGGAAGGAGTACTGCAGAAAGATCTAGGGGTCATAGTGGACCACAAGCTAAATATGAATCAACAGTGTGACACTGTTACAAAAAAAGCAAACATGAAATGGGATGCATTAGCAGAAGTGTTATGAGCAAGACCTGAGAAGTAATTCTTTGCTCTACTCTGTGCTAATTAGGCCTCAATTTTGCCTAATTTTGCCTAATTTTGTCCAGTTCTGGGCACATTTAAAGAAAGATGTGGAGAAATTGGAGAGGATTCAGAGAAGAGCCAGGAGTAATTCAAGTCACTAATGTAAACATAGTGCAGAGAAAGCCTGTCTTTGTGAGATTGAAGACTGAAGCAGGGAGTCTCTTTCTTAACCTTTACTGGCTTGACAGGCTAGCCCAGTGTTGGGAAGCCTAAGGAAAAGCCAATGCCTATCTCCCCTGCAGGGGTCCTCAGGATATGGCGTGGCCCCAAATTTAGGGCTGACTCTTCTGAGTACATTTGTCACTGGTGTCCTTCCTGGTGGTAGGAAGTTAGGGGTGTGTCTGTCTTTCTGTGGCCCCTTCCCCTAAAGCGCAGGACTGCCTGTCACTAGGACTGTCTGGCCGCCTCCCCCTCCGCCCTGTAAGGAGCAGGAGGACGTGTCTGCGCCGCCCTGTCGCTCTGTCCCTCCCGCAGTGGAGGGAGGGGAGGCGGAACGCTAGCGCCGGGCTCCTGTGGCCGGGGTGCCTTTGTGGGGTCGGACCGCAGGCGGCCGGGGAGCGCTGGCTGCGGAGCGATGCTCCTGGTCCTGCTGGGTAGCCGCCCGTAGCCACAGGTGGGGCCGCGCCGCTATGAGGCTGCTCCTGCTGGCCTGTCTCCGAGCCCAGACGGGGAACGCCACCACCGCGGGCAGGATACAGTAAGTACCCCCACATCCGGCCGTGCCTCTCTCTGCACCCTGCACCAGAGTGGGGGTTGGGGCTCCCTGGACCTGCCTGCCTCGCTCCTCTCCTGTGACTGGAGCACGAGGGTGTCTCACCTGGACCCGCCTTTCTTCTCTTCCCCATGTTCACAGGCGGTTCCTTGGGGTTTGCCATCCCCCTTCTCAAGGAGGAACTTCCCATGTTTGCCCCTCCCCCTTGCACTGGGAAAAAGAGGGGGGTCTCCCTATGCCTGTCTCCTCAGCTGTGAGGACAAGGGGAAAGGGTCTCCCCTGTATTGTCACTGCCTTCCCTCATATGCTCTCGGGCATCTCCCTTGTGCCTGGTCTCCCTTCTATCCACATGGGCAAGAGGGCACTCTGCCTGTCTGTCTCTCTCCTGCTCCACAAGAGATGGGTAAGGGGGAAGGAGGATTCCTTTGGGTGTAATTATTCCTCCTGTTCCCCCACACCAGTGTCTCCTGTACATTGAGCACTTGGGTGGCCACCTAAGAGAGATGCCAATGTTGGTCAGCTGATTAGCAGAGTACCCATAGCTGGCAGCATGTGTTCTAGTGGTTGTGCACATCTGCACTTGGCTTGGTGCCCGTAACAAAGTGTATTCTTCCCAGGGATGGAAAAAAAATGGAGGGAACACTGCTCCGCCCACTCTCAGTCCATTTCCACAGGAACAACTATGAGAAGAATGGGTACAGCATAATGTTGTGGTAGTCCCCCTCCATGCTTTGTGAAAATTGGCTTATTAATATAAAAATGCGTAATTCAGAGATGCTTTGGACAAAATACCTCATGTAACCTATCAATTTTAAAGTTACAGTGTTTTGGATCTCTCTATCATATTTTGGTACACATTCTTGAATGAGAAGTTAGAAATATGAAATGTGAGATAGATTATAGTTTTAAATGTGCTCATGAGAGCCATTACTGGTGCCTCCTTCTCATCCCAAGCCTTAATGACTTGGTGATCAACTTAATGATTTGTAAACAGCTTTGTTTGTCCTGTAAGTCCAAAGGTGTTTGGACTAGTAAGACATATGACCATACTACCTGGTACTGGGATTCCATTTTGACCCAAGTATTTTTCCATGGAAGGGGGAATGCAAGTTTTTTGTTAACTAGCATTAGCTATGCATTTTCTTTTCATTTTAACTTACTAAAACTTTGATCTATCTGTTTTCACTTGCAACCACTTAAATTCTACTTCAGAGGGGTAGCTGAGTTAATCTGTAACAGGAAAAACTTAAAAAACAATAAATAGTCTGGTAGCACCTTAAAGACTAACAAAACATGCAGATGGTATCATGAGCTTTCGTGGGCAAAATCCACTTCTTCAGATGACTAGAGTATAAATCCTACTGTTTGTACTTAATAAAAACTAGGGATGTAAAAGGTTAACTGGTTAATGGGTGTGGCTTACTGATTTTGGTTAACCTGTAGGGATTGGAGTAGCTCCCTGCCCACACTGGCCAGGGGATTCCTATAGTCCTGTGGGGCTCACTGCAGGCAAGGGCTGCTCCAGCCAGGCACAGCAGCCCCTGGCAGTGTCGGGCCCCCCGGCTCTCCCACCACAGGTTATATGCTGGCTCCCTGGGAGCTGGGCTGAAAGGGACTGCTGGCCCCACTCCCTGAAAGCTGGCTGCAGAGCCTGCAGTGAAGCCTACCTGGGAGCAGGCCCAGTAGGCCTTGCCAGTCCTACCTCCTGGGAGGTTTCACTGTGGGCTCTGCATTATAAACTTTATACTACAGAGCCTGCAGCACATGTAACTACTGGGATTTCTAGCAGTTACAGTTCTAAATGACGTTTTACATCCATAATAAAACCACCTTTGTTTACTATCAAACTCAGTGTAAATGTTACCTGCGGGAAATCTCCAGTGTACGTATCTTTCTTTCATTGATAAGAGGCAAACATCCTCATGAGTTTTCCTTGTGTAAAAGTTTTACACAGAGAAAGCCGGATTTATCTGGGGTTTTGATCCCTTTTGGGGGTTGATTTCCTGGGGGCTGTACTCTAGAACTGCATTGTGACAGAGCTGAATTGGTTCAGTATCTGCATTGCTTATTAGGAGGATGGTAATTGCAACTCTGTACCTTGTCTGAGAGAGAACAGAGGAGCTGGCCGAACAGGACAGGGTGGTGCAGAGCCCGAGAAAGCAAGAAGGCAGGTGTCAGTGGCATAATCAGCACACCGGGGAGCAATCCGTATGGGACGTCTGTGATACCTCACTCCCTCACAAATGTATTTTCCTATCAGGGCTTTTCTCAAGTCCTGAGGAATTCCTTCATTGATAGAGATTGAGTCTGTAAACATCCTCCAAATAAGTCACAAAAGAAACATGGCATCTTCTAAATCAGTGGTCCCCAACCTTTTGTGGCTGCTGGGTGCCCGGGGGCGGGGCCGCTCATGCGCCGGGCGTTCGGGAGTGGGGCCTCTCACGTGCCGCGCTTCCAGGGGTGGGGCCACGCATGCGCTGCGCGCCCGGGGGCGGGGCTGCCCACGCGCCCAGGGCCGGCACCGCGCATGTGCCGCGCACCCGGGCCAGGGGCCGCCCATGCGCTCTGCACCCGGGGCTGACACCACGCATGTGCCATGCTCCCGGGGTACGGGCCACCCCTGCGCCCGGGGCCGGCACTGCGCATGTGCCGCGTGCCCGGGGCCGGCACCATGCATGTGCTGCGTGCCGGGGGTGGGGCCAGCCCAGATGTTTCGGCGGGCGCACATAAATGCCCTGGCGGGCGCCATGGCACCTGCGGGCACCACGTTGGGGACCACTGTTCTAAATCAAGGAGACTTGGGCAATGTCAGGCTAATGAGGTGAGTGCTACATAGTGTTTTTATAAAGTTAACACTCCACAAAAGGAATATCTTTATCTGTATCTTGTATGTCACAGTGCCTTAAAGCTAGTAATGACAGAGCAGGGAACTAGGAATCAGAATTTGTAGGTTATTTTCCTAACTCTTCTACATTGAGTGATGCTGAGTAAGTCGCTTAACCACTTCGTATGCCTCTGTTTATCCCCACTTGTAAAATCAGATTGATAAGGGCTTGTCTACACAGAGAACTTATCTCAGATGACACATGATGTAATTTAAAGCAAAATAGCTATTCTGGTCTTTTCCCCAATGTAGAGAAGTCCTAGTATATACCTCTTATGAGCAGTATGAAGCTTCATTAATTAATGTAAAGAACTATGAAATCTTACTTACCTCTGGCACCCTCTGGCACCCCTACCCCTCTCACACTGCAACTCCTGCCTCCCAGGTTACAATCCAAACCTTCTGCATCCCCTCCCCCAGATCACAACTCCCTCCCAGACTTTGCACCTCCTCCTAGAGCCCCTCCCCCCAGTCCAGAATCATCTCCTGCACTCATACTGCCTCCCAAACTCTGCACCTCAGGCCCCTGCCCCAGGTCACAGCCCTCTCCTTCATATAAATTCCCTCTCAGACCTTGCATCATCTCCTGCACCCCAGTCCCACCTCGGTCTCCTGCCCTTCTGCACCCAACCTCCATCCTAGACCCCACATCTCCACAGAAAAGTGTGGCTCTTGATCACTTACCACAATCTTGGAGTGGCCCCCCCCCCCAACAAAAATTATTACCCACCCCCGATATAGAACTTCTATCACACACAGTTATAGCCATTTTATTGTAACATTTTACCATTCATCTTTCTATTAAATCATACAAAACTTTAACTTTCTACTGCTTTGGATCTTTCTTTATGTCCCTTTTGTTCCACTCCAAGTATTGGAGGCTAGTAGACTTGTTACAAATTTATCTTCTACAGCCTGACAGCCATTCAGAGTCCCAACTACATAAGACTGAATAGGAAATATATTAAGAATCTAGAAGGAAAGTTCTTGGAAAACAAACTCAATGGACTATTTTTGCGTGAAGAATGAAGCATGTTAGTAGGCCATTGCACTTGATTTAAGACCCTTTGGTAAGGGACCTTGTCAAAGGCTCTCTGGAAATCTAAGTACACTATATCTGCTGGATTCCCCTTGTCTACATGTTTATTGAGCCTCTCAAAGAACTCTAGTAGGTTAGTAAGGCATGATTTCCCTTTATAGAAGCCATGTTGACTTGCCCCCAACAAATTATGTTCATCCATGTGTCTGACAATTTTATTCTTTACTATTGTTTCAACTAATTTGCCTGGTACTGGTGTTAGACTTACGGATCTGTAATTGTCAGGATCACCTCTAGAATTCTTTTTAAATATTAGTGTCACATCAGCTATCTTCCAGTCATTAGGTACAGAAGCTGATTTAAAGGCTAGGTTACAAACCACAGTTAATAGTTCTGCAGTTTCTCATTTGAGTTCTTTCAGAGCACTCGGCCATGCCACAGTGACTTGTTACTGTTAAGTTTATCAGTTTGTTCCAAAACCTCCTCTAATGACACCTCAATCTGGACATTCCTCAGATTTGTCACCTAAAAAGAATGGCTCAGATTTGGGAATCTCCCTAACATTCTTAGTTGTGAAGACCTAAGCAAAGAATTCATTTAGTTTCTCCGCAATGACATTGTCTTTGATTGCTCCTTTGGCATCTCTATTGTCCAGTGGTCTTACTGGTTGTTTAGCAGGCTTCTTGCTTCTAATATACTTAAACAACATTTTGCTATTACTTTTTTATTTTTTTGGCTTGCTGTTCTTCAAACTCCTTTTAGGTTTTTCTTATTTTAGTTTTACACTTAATTTGACAGAGTTTATGCTCCTTTTTATTTTCCTCACTAGGATTTATCTTCCATTTTTTTTAACAATGCCTTTTTGTATTTCACTGCTTTTTTTTACTTGGTTGTTAAGCCATGGTGGTTCTCTTACTGTGTTTTTTTAATTTGGGTTATATGTTTAAGTTGCGTCTCTAATATGCAGGGATTTTACTTCTGTCACTGTATCTTTTAATTTCTGTTTAACTAACCTCCTAATTTTTGTGTTGTCCCTCTTTCTGAAATTAAATGCCACAGTGTTGGACTCCTGAGCTGTTTTTCCCACCACAGAGATGTTAAATTATACTACATTATGATCACTATTTCCAAGTAGTCCACTTATATTTGTCCCTTGGATCAGATCCTGTGCTGGAAACTAGTGACGTTTCATAATTGTGAGCTCTTTTATATATATATATATATATATATATATATATATATATATATATATATATATATATATTCTTTTTGGAGAGGAAAACATAAAAATAAAACTTTATCTCATCATGGCTTTGTCTGCTTGTGTCCTGAAGTCATCCCTTGCTTTTTGTATTTTCAGATGTGGACAATAACTCACCATTGTTATAATTTGTATTTGCAAACTTAAGCCCTAACTGTGCAATGGCCTACTAACATGCTTCATTCTTCATGCAAAAATAGTCCATTGAGTTTGTTTTCCAAGAACTTTCCTTCTAGATTCTTAATATACTTCCTATTCAGTCTTATGTAGTTGGGACTCTGAATGGCTGTCAGGCTGTAGAAGATAGATTTGTAACAAGTCTACTAGCCTCCAATACTTGGAGTGGAACAAAAGGGACATAAAGAAAGATCCAAAGCAGTAGAAAGTTAAAGTTTTGTATGATTTAATAGAACGATGAATGGTAAAATATTACAATAAAATGGCTATAACTGTGTGTGATAGAAGTTCTATATCGGGGTGGGTAATAATTTTTGTTGGGGGGGGCCACTCCAAGATTGTGGTAAGTGATCAAGAGCCACACTTTTCTGTGGAGATGTGGGGTCTAGGATGGAGGTTGGGTGCAGAAGGGCAGGAGACCGAGGTGGGACTGGGGTGTAGGAGATGATGCAAGGTCTGAGAGGGAATTTATGTGAAGGAGAGGGATGTGACCTGGGGCAGGGGCCTGGGGTGCAGAGTTTGGGAGGCAGTATGAGTGCAGGAGATGATTCTGGACTGGGGGAGGGGCTCTAGGAGGAGGTGCAAAGTCTGGGAGGGAGTTGTGATCTGGGGGAGGGGATGCAGAAGGTTTGGATTGTAACCTGGGAGGCAGGAGTTGCAGTGTGAGAGGGGCAGGGGTGCCAGAGGTAGGCTTTGGCAGGAAAGTGTCTCCTGGCCACCAGCACCCAAAGGCAGGCTGGGCTCCTTGCCTGCTGCAGCCCCGGATCACATAAAATTACAGGCTGTTTCCTCCATTTTTCTCTCAGCTCCAGGAGGGGGAAAGAGGCTTGCACTGCCCCCATTCTCCCAAGCCAATCTCTCAGCTCCTGTTGGCTGGTTTTTCCTACTAACAGGAGCTGAGAGATTGGCTGGGGTCAGTTCCTGTTGACCAGTTATTTCTGGCCAATAGAAGCTGAGGATAGGGCTGTGGGCGGGGGGAGATCACACAAAGCCTCCCTCTCTTTCCAGAGCAGAAAGCCACAGGGTTGCCGCGTGCTTGATAAGCATATGCATACTGGATAGTAGACTAGTGTCTCTATTAGTTGCCCCTCCCCTTCTTGCTGCCTCTATCAGAGAGAGACAGCAAGTGGGGGAGCAGGAGCTGGTGCTTGGGAGAGCCATCTTAAAAGCTGGTTCTCCTCCCAGCACCATCTCCATGGGGAGGCAGGGGAGGCAGTGGAGTAGCGGGGGGACTGGGCGCCAGCTGGGAATTAGCTACACTTTAACCTTTTAAATGTATTAAGAATATCTCATCTCAGTTATAATAAACGCTATTCATAGCAGTGGTGTAAAGGACCCCATAAAAACAAATCTAATCTGGATAATGTGTAAGCAGTATTAGCTAGAAATATATTTGGCTGTTTAGTAGTGTTAGCTGCCAGTTTAGATTAAACAATTCTACATTGACACTGCCAGGTAAGGACAGTTATTTTAATTATTGTACTTATTATTTAATCAGCTTTTAAAGGCCTAGAGCCTCATACGTTTTAACTTTATGAATTGGAATTCTCAGTGTGTAAAGTTAAGCACATACATAAGCCTTTGCAGCTCTGTGCTTAAATATATAGATTTTATGTGCTAAAAGAAATATACTGCTTGCTTTAATCATATCTCTGTGTGTACATACTATTTTATTTACTCAAGCCTTTTTATATGTTGAGCTGTAGCAAACACTGGTTTGTTTAAAAAATTAAAATGCTTAAGTTGTTCCCAAATGGGAGAGATGTTAATATAGGTTAATTTTATGTCCCAAGATCATTGAGAATGCTAAATTTGTGAGACTGGTTTGTTTATGTAACTGTTTCGTCTCTTCACACAATATTTTCATCTTCGGAATTTAAGCTTTTGAATTCCATAGTGACAGAAATACCAGAGTTTGATTTCAGAGGGGTAGCTACGTTAGTTTGTTTCAGCAAAAAACAACGAGGAGTACTGTGGCATTTTCAACACTGAGGGTGTCTCTAGACTACAGGGTTTTTTCGAAAAAAGTGGCCTTTTTTTGAAAAAACTTCCCCTGCGTCTAGACTGCTGCTGCGTTCTTTCGAAAGTAAATCGAAAGAACGTAGTGGTTTTTTTGACTGCGGAAAACCTCATTTTATGAGGAATAATGCCTTTTTTTGAAAGTGCTCTTTCTAAAAAAGGTGTTATTGAACGCAAACAGTGCTTTTTTGAAAGTAAGCATCCAGACTGCCTGGGTGCTCTCTTTCGAAAAAGCGGCTCTCTTTTTCGAAAATACTGGTTGCTGTCTAGACGCTCTCTTTTGAAAGAGGCTTGTAGTTTAGACGTAGCACTAGTGTTTAATGCAGATATAGCATGTTGAAACGTTAGCTGCCCTAGAGATTGATTAGAACAGTGGTTTTCAAACTGTGGGCCATGACCCAGTAATGGGGTTGTGGAACATCAGGCACTGGGTCTTGTTGCTGCAGGGTGATGAGGTAACCAGTGGAAGTGCTAAGGTAGGTTCTGCTGCTTGGTTGGCGGGAGGGGTGGAAGAGTGCATAGGGCTCAGAACACTGCCCCTGCTGTGAGCACTAGCTCCATACTCCCATTGTCTGGGAACTGCTGCTGGCTGCTTTTGGAATGGAGCATGGTCTGCGGAGCCAGGAGAGGCAGGAAGCCTTATGTACTGGGAGCTGCTCAAGGTAAGCTTGTCTTTCTCTAGCCCTGATTTCCCACCCGCTCCCAGGCCGGAGTCCTCGCCTGCACCCCAAAGCTCTTATCCTCAGGCTGATCCAGAGCCCACACGCTAGTCAAGTTATGTTGGGCCTTGGGCATGAGCAATTTCCTTCAACTAGGTGATGAGAAAAACAGTTTGAAAACCACTGGATTTGAATATTGGGTGTCTGCATGCATGCTACATCGCAGGTTAAATATTCATCAATATTCACAAAAGCATTGTGGCTTTTATTTGTTTTTTTATTTTTTCCTGCGCTTCTTACCTGGAACTATTACTATGGGAGAGGGTGTGCTCCCCATAGGGAACAAGTGCTGAAGTAAGAAGGTATTTTCCATTCATCCTCTAGCCCCGAGGCCTCATATTCTGACATTTACAGTCCCAGCATGTGATGCGTGCTACATTCCAAAAGGATTGACATAGCTGAACCTGTTTACAAGTAGAGTGAAATGTCATTGGGTTCAGTTCTACTTCTAGAGGGAAAACTACTGACCTCAGGCCCTAGGGGCAGACTATTTGCCCCTCATGATTGTTGTTTTAATATTTCCACTCCACAATGGATGTGATCCAAAGTTAGTCTTGTGTATCGGTTGGTGCATATTCATTTCAAGCCTAAAAAAGTTATCAATGTTAATCCCATGCTGTTTGGAAAGTGATGTCCACGGCAGGGAAAAATTAAAGAAAATGGATGTTGATTAAATAAATATGGATAAATTAAGCCAATGATTGAGAGTGTACAGAAGTAATTTTAGGCTTCTGGCCACCCTTACATTTTGTTACATTACAAGAATAGTTTGCAGATAAAGGTGCCTCATTATTTTATAAGGGAGAAGAATAAAACCTACTGATAAAGGCAATTTCAAACCAAAAAAGGTTATATGAGGACAGATTTGGTTACACAGTTAAAGCATCTCAGAGTTGTACTTTAAATACTCACAGCTTCCACAGACTTCATTGAGAATTGTAGTTCACTAGCTTTTGAGGTTAAGGCACTACTTAACTGATCCAAACACAGTACACCAGATGAAGTTGAACCTCTCTGGTCTGGCACTGTCTGGTCGGGCCACATCCCTGGTACAGCATGATTTTAGTTAGTTGGATGTCCATTTATGAGTGTGACCAACTTTTCCACAATCCCATAAAGTTTGTTTACAGCCACCAAACCTGGCTCTCAATGTTCTGTGCTGTTATTTAGCTCTAATTTACCCCCTACAAGTCTTCTAAGAGCCCAGTAAGCAGTGGAAGTGTTGATAATGCTGCTAGACAATACTGACCTTCCATACTTTGGCAAATTCTCTGGTTCGGCACCAGTCAGGTCCCGAAGGTGCCGGACTAGAACGATTCTACATGTAAAAATTATTTCATTGACTTCAGTAGGCTTAAGATTAGGCCCACTACACTCAGTTTAGAAGCACTTTATTCTACCAGGTCTCTCTCCGAATTCAGTTGGACCATTCGTAGACTAATGTGTTACTCAGGATGGAAAAATCTGGTAAGGATGACAAAATCTGGCTTAAAGTGAAGAATGTCAGCAATGAAGATTTTTCTTCGGAAATTTATTCACAGTCTATAAGGAAACAATAGAGAAAATACTCTCAAGTTTCAGTATTTCTTGCAAGACTCTACTGCAGGGCTACTTAACTTTGGAAGCCCCGGGAGCCACAGTGATACTCACAGCGCATGCCAAGGGCCACAACCGAAGTGTGGTTGCGTATGCATGCAAATATATATGCAAATATATGCAAATAGATTCTTTCACACTGACGGGAATGAATAGAAAAATTAAGGCAAGACTACACAACACGTAGGCCCCATTTAAGTCAGGTCTGCTGATATTAATAAAATGCAATATTTACTTGATTTCCACCCATATGACAGCACTTTTAATGAGCAATGACAACCCAGGAATTTCACTACTAAAACGCATCTCAACAGAAGATCATTATATTGACTACTTTTTTGTTTTGACTCCCACCCGCGGGCCACAAACAAATGGGCCGCAGGCTTCATGTGGCCCATGGGCCGCGTGTTGTGTAGCCCTGCTCTACAGCATCAGAGCTGTGTTTGCTTTACGGAAATGCATTTATTTTTATTCCAATAGTGTTTGTTTATGAATTGACCAAACAATATAAATACACGGTTTCTATCAGAAGGGAAAACAAAATATATCAGGAGTATATATATATGCCTTGGCCCTGAGTCAGGGCCTTTTATGACTTCACAGACAGTTGAGTTTTCAAAACAGAACAAAATAAAAACCTTGCAAAACAGTCTCCAAAGCATCAGCTCTCTGTCATCTTGAAGTGGTGATATGTGTTCAAGTACACAGGAAGTTGTACTCTTTATTCCCTGAGCAACAGTAAGCCTATCATGGAGGAAGAAAATTACACTCTGTACACTCCAGTACTTTCAATAACTCCTATTTAATAAATGTGATCCCACAAATATTTATGCATGAGCTTAATCTGAAGCAGGCAAGTGAGTGGTCAAATTGAACTCCATGGCATGAGTATAAATGTTTTCAGCATTAGGGATTGTTAATTGTAAAGAATTTTCAGACTATTCATTTTAACTTTGTAAATTGTTTACTATCTTTTGCATGCCTCTGAACAGCCACTCATAAAGTGAGTCAAGCTTTTTATCATGCTGCTCAATCAGCAGTTCTCAAACTAAGCTGGGACCCCATAGTGGGTCATGCCCCATTTTAATAGTGTCACCAGGACCAGCATTAGAGTGGCTGGAACCAACGGTGGAAGCTGAAGCCCAATCTCCTTCCCTGCCAGTGTCAGTGGGCCTCAGACTCTGAGGGTACGTCTACACTAGCTCCCTAGTTCGAACTAGGGAGGCTAATGAGGGCGATCGAAATTGCACATGAAGCGTGGGATTTCAATATCCTGCACTTCATTAGCATGTTCCCGGGCGGTCGCCATTTTGGAAACTGACTAGCCCGGAATAAGTTCCCACGTCTACACGCGGCAGTCAAATGGGAGTTCGAAGTTAACTCGAATTAGCTGTTAAACCTCATTCCATGAGGCAGTTATTCCGGGCTAGTCAGTTTCCAAAATGGCGACCGGCCGGGAATATGCTAATGAAGTGCGGGATATTTAAATCCTGCGCTTCATTTGCAATTTCGGTCACCCTCATTAGCCTCCCTAGCTCGAACTAGGTGCCTAGTGTAGACGTACCCTGAGTCTCTGTTCTCCCAAGCTGGAAAGGTGGGGCTTGGACTGCCTCTCTAAACTTATTGGTTAATCTAGTTGACTATTTACATACCCCCCCCCCCCTGCTGCTTGTGTATCAAAGGCAGCGGGGGTGGAGGGGAGCAGGAGTCAGTGCTGGGAGAGCCAGCTTAAAAGCCAGTTTTCTGCAGCACCGGCTCTGCGGTGCTTCCCCCCCCTTCCCAGCACGCTGCTGCCTCTGTGAGCTGCGAAGCTGTAGACAGGCCTGCAGAAAGAGGCTGCTTTGTGACAGCCTCCCTTGGTCTTCGTAGCCCCTCCCTCGCCCCACAGCAGCCTCTGTCTGCGGGGAGCTCAGACCCTGTGGACAGGGGCTGCTGCCACTCCACACTACTGCCTCTGTTTTTAAAACTGGTTTTAAAAACTGCCTCCCCTTTCATACTGGATTGCTCCTGGCATCCTGCATTGTTGCCTCTGATACAGAGGCAGCAGCTCAGGGTTGTGGGGGCTCTCTGGGAGTGGGGCCAGATTGCACTGGCTGTCAGCCCATCCACAGGAACTGTAGAATAGTTAAGTAACTGATAAGAATTCATGCAGTTACTTGACTATTCAATTAACTGATAGCTAACATCCCTAATGACGAGTCTAGGACTCTTCATTGTTTTGGCAGATACAGACTAACACAGCTACCTCTCTGAGATCCTTCATTAAGAGTGTCCTTCACAAAAATCTGTCTTTTAGTACACCACAAGGAAATAACCCTTCCATTTACTATTAAGACTACCATTGTTCCACTTAGATTTTCTTCTGGCAGGATCAGCTCTGTTGGCAGATTTTGCCGTTGTTCCCACTGTCTCAATATGTAACACCTAGGCTATGTCTCCACTGCCTTTTTTTGCGGAAGAGGATATGCAGATGGCACGCTCATTTGCATATCTTCTGCCGATCCTTTTTGCGGAAGAGGTTTTTGTGATAAAAAGCCCCATGTAGATGGGGCCATTTGTCGGAAAAATACCCTTTTTCGCAAGATCCTGTAAATCTCATTTTTTGAAGAATAAGGGATCTTGTGCAAAAGGTTTTTTCTGACATGGGGCTTTTATCACAAAAACCTCTTCCGCAAAAGGGATCGACAGAAGATATGCAAATGAGAGCGTGATTTGCATATCTTGTGCCGAAAAAACCCTGGCAGTGTAGACATAGCCCTCGAGTGGGAGTAGGGAAATTTGTTCTGGGTAGCCCATCAGCTAGTTTTGGACCAAGCTCTGCAGAGAGCTCTCCCTTTGTCACCTTTCTCATCCAGTCTGAATAAAGTGTTGCTCTTTATGATACATGCTGTGCTGCCTCCATGGGAAAGGCAAGTCAAATAAATCCTACTTCTGCACTACAAAAACTAAAGGATTAGGGAACCAGTGTTCTGACATGATTAAAACATGGTTCAGTCTTGGCTGGAAGCTGGGGTTGCTACTTCTGATGTGGGGGAAAAAAACCCAACAGGACATCCAGGGTAATCCTGAGCCCATAAAATTGGGCAGCTGGTAGTGTATACTGAATATCTCTACAGATTTACAGGGACAACTATCTTAAAAAAGAGGATGAACCTTTTTTGATAGCAACTCCATAGGGTAGATTAGATAAAGCTTTTTAAATTACACTAAACACCACTGATAACACCATAAAGTCCCACATGTACATGTTGAACCTCTCTAGTCTGGCACACTCGAAACCTGATGGATGCCGAATCAGAGGATTTGCTGAACCACAGGAGGTCAATATTGTAGCGAGTGGGTCTTTTTATTTTTATTTTGACAAGGCAAACGGAACAGTGTTTGCAGTGCTGCTTAATATATGACTATACTGATACACCCTATATAAGCCTACACCTAGCCAAGCTAATCAGCTCTCTTCATAGAACACTAGAGCTGGAAGGGACCTCAAGAGGTCATCAAGTCCAGACCCTTGCCCTCAAGCACTGTCTAGATCATCCCTGATAGATGTCTGTCTAACCTGCTCTTAAATACGTCCAGTGATAAGAGATTTTACAACCTCCCTAAGCAATTTATTCCAGTGTTTAGGAAAAACTTCCTAACTATCAGGGTACTTAATGTCCAATCTAAACCTCCTTTGCTGCAGTTTAAGATCACTGCTTCTTGTCCTATCATCAGAGGCCCAGGAGAACAATTTTCCCCCCTCCTCCCTGTGACTCCTTTAGATACCTGAAAACTGCTATCATGTTCTGTCTTTTCTTTTCAGGTACGTCTACACTTGCTCCCTATCTTGAGATAGGAATGCAAATGTAGTGTATCGAAATTGCTAATGAAGCACGGGATTTAAATATCCCATGCTTAATTAGCATAATCGCGTCCAGGCGCCATTTTGAAATCGCTTTATTGCAAAATAAAACTCCCCGTGTCGCAGTGTTATTTTGAGAGAAAACCCTTCTCTCGAAATAACTGTTATTTATGAGGAGTAACAGTTATTTCAAGAGAAGGGTTTTCTCTTGAAATAACGCTGCTACACGGGGCATTGTATTTCGCAATAACGTGATTTCAAAATGGCGCCCGGATGTGATTATGCTAAGTAAGCACAGGATATTTAAATCCCACGCTTCATTAGCAATTTTGGTACACTACATTTGCATCCCTATCTTGAGATAGGGAGCAAGTGTAGACGTACCCTTCCAAACTAAACAAGCCCAATTCCTTCAGCCTTCCCTCATAGCTCATGTTTTCCAGAACTTTAATCATGTTTGCTGCTCTTCTCTGGACCTTCTCCAATTTCTCCACATCTTTCTTGAAATGTGGTGCCCAGAACTGGACACAATACTCCAATTGAGGCTTAATCAGTGCAGGGTAAAGCGGAAGAATGACTTCTTGTGTCTTGCTCACAACACTCCTGTTTTAATGCATCCTAGAATCATGTTTTGCTTTTTTTTGCATCAATGTCACATTATTGACTCATATTTAGGTTGTGGTCCACTATGACCCCTAGATCCCTTTCTGCCGTACTCCTTCCTAGACAGTCGCTTCCCATTCTCTATGTGTGAAATGGATTGTTCCTTCCTAAGTGGAGTAGGTTGCATTTGTCTTTATTGAACTTCATCCTGTTTACCTCAGGCCATTTCTCTAGTTCATTTTGAATTATGACCCTAACCTCCAAAGCACTTGCAACCCCTCCCAGCCTTGTATCATCCGCAAACTTAATAATCATACTGTCTATGCCATCATCTAAATCGTGGATGAAGATATGGAACAGAAGCAGTCCCAAAACAGTCCCCTGAGAAACCCCACTTGTTCTGCCCATCCAGCATGACTATGAACTGTTAATAATTACTCTCTGAGAATGGTTATCCAGCACCCACTTATGGTAGCCCCATCTAAGTTGTGTTTGCTTAGTTTATTGATAAGAAGGTCATGCGATACTGTATCAAATGTTTTACTAAAGTCTAGGTATACCATGTCAACTGCTTGTCCCTTATCCACAAGACTTGTTATCCTATCAACGAAAGCTATCAGATTTGTTTGACATGATTTATTTGTTACAAAACCATACTAGCTGTTACTTATCACCTTATTTTCTTTCATATATTTGCAGACAAATTCCTTAATTACCTGCTCCATTATCTTTTCTGGCACAGAAGTTAAACTGACTAGTCTGTAGTTTCCTGGGTTGTTTTTATTTCCCTTTTTATAGATGGGCACTATATTTGCCCTTTCCCAGTCTTCTGGAATCTCTCCTGTCTTGATGATTTTTCAAAGATGATAGCTAAAGGTTCAGATACCTCCTCTATCAACTCCTTGAGTATTCTAGGATGCATTTCATCAGGCTCTGGTGACTTGAAGACATCTAACTTTTCTAAGTAATTTTAACTTGTTCTTTTTTTTATTTTAACCTCTAAACCTATCCCATTTCCACCAGCATTCACTATGTTAGGCATTCCTTCATCATCAGACTTCTTGGTGAAGCCTGAAACAGTCATTTAAACACACCTGCCATTTCCGAGTTTCCTGGCATTGTTCCTCTCTCTTCACTGAGCAATGGGCCTAATAAAGTGTTAGTGCTGTTACACAATTTTACTGTATTGGCACAACGAAATAAGTAGATAAAGCATAAAAACCATGCTTACGCTTAACAATATTACCAACACTTCCATTGCTTATTTGGCTCTTAGAAGACATTTAGGGGTAAACTAGGGGGCTGCATACTATGCTTGCTATGCTTACCAACCTCCTTCTCTGTGGGGGTAGGTGTCTGGCCAGGGAAAAGGGGGGCAAGCATGGGCTGGGGAGGAGTAAGGGTCTGGCCAGGGAGAGGATTCAAGAGCAGGGGAGGATGCAGGAGCAGGCTGGAGGTGTGGGGTCTCAGCGGAAGGGGTTAGGGGTCTGGGAGGGATTGGGCTCAGATGGCAGAGGGGACCTGGCATGGCCCGGGGCAGGCTTGGATGGCTGAGGGGATGTGGTGCAGCCCAGGGGTCCAGGCTCGGATGGTGGAGAGATCCCAGCCCCAGCAGCTCCTCCCTGGTGTGCAGCCCCCTAGAGTGTGAAGCTAGAGCTGGAGTAGCCCAGGGCCAGAGGGAACAGCACCGAGACTAGCCACAATAAACAGCTGAGGAGGGAGGTGGGTGGCAGCGGCGGCATGAGGATGCAGATGACATGAAGACATCACTCTGTCATCCCACAGGACATTTTTTTTATAGAGAGTGTGAGATTAGTGCTAAATAACAGCACAGAACACCGAGAGCCAAGACTGGTGGCTGTAAACAAATATCAGGGGACCACGGGAAATTTGGCCACACTTATGACAAGTGGATATCTGGCTAACTAAAATCATCCCAGACCATGTATGTTGCTGGATTAGAGTGTGCCGGATAGAGATTCATCCTATACAAGAAAAGTGTTTAATCATCTCAGAGTTTTAGTATGTTGCATTTGGGTCCCTTAGCATGGTAGTTTGTTAGGGTACATCTACACTAGCCCCATAGTTCGAACTAGGGAGGCTAATGAGGGCGACCGAAATTGCTAATGAAGTGTGGGATTTAAATATCCCGGGCTTGATTAGCATATTCCCGGCTGGTCGCCATTTTGGAAACTGACTAGCCTGAAGTCACTGCCCGCGTCTACACGCGGCAGAGAAGTGGGATTCTGAGATTAAACCCCTTAGTTAGAATTAACTGTTAAACCTCATTCCACGAGGAGTAACAGTTAATTCGAACTAAGGGGTTTATCTCGGAATCCCGCTTCTCTGCCATGTGTAGACGAGGTCAGTGACTTCGGGCTAGTCAGTTTCCAAAATGGCGACCTGCCGGGAATATGTTAATCAAGCCCAGGATATTTAAATCCCGCGCTTCATTAGCAATTTCGGTCGCCCTCATTAGCCTCCCTAGTTCGAACTAGGGGGCTAGTGTAGACGTACCCTTATTTAGTGGGAATTAAAATATAAAGAGTAACACTGATCCACACTCAGGAATGATCCTAATTACTTTGGAGTGTTTTGTTTGCACCATGATTTCTGAAATGATAAAAAATAGCAATATGATTTGGAGCCATGGTAACTGAAGACAAAAGGAAATATCACCTTCTTGTAGTTAGACAAGATAGCTTCAGCTCACATTTTCTAGATGAGTTTATTGGGTTTTGAAGTCCTTGGCGTGTGATGCTAGGGAGTTATTTTCAAATTAACTGCAACATGCAGACATATTGCTTGTACATGATCATGATGTATGCTAATTGGAATACTGAAGGGGAAAAAAATTCTTTCAGACAAATTAATGAGCACATGAGAATGTGTGAAATGTGTGCACGAGCATCCCAATTGCTTGCCCAAGAGAATGCATTTCTACAGCTGTGGGGTTTGCAAGTGCATTATTATTTAATTAGGGCCAAATTGTGAACCTCATACATTGGCAAAGAGATACTTACATAAACAACTTGACTGAAATACATGGGACTTACTCATATGAATAATTGCTCAACAATGTGAATAAAGGCCTTGCAATCTGGCTGTATTTTATTATTTATTAATGCTTACTTTAATGTATTAGTTTTATTTCAAATAGTGAAACCCAAAGTAAAATTAATTCCTATTCAGTATAATGGAGAAATACAGGACCATATGTTGTGCCAATAAGGCTTTGTCTGTTATAGTACTAATAAGGTTTCCAGGGCCTCAAGACATTTTATAACATTTTTAGCAGCAATTTCTGCGCTGGTGACTAACTTCTCCAGGACAGATAATTACATTCTTTGGGAGGCTGTGAAGTGAACAGAGAAAGGAAAAAGAACAATATTCAAGAAGCTATTGAATTTGTGCATTTTTAATGCCAGAATAATTAATAGTCAGATGAGAAATGAAACAACTGAAGCACTATCTAATGACTGCAAAACTGTAGCATTCTTTTTATGATCCTGGAAATGTAAACAGTTCATGTTTGATTTTTTTCTTGATACACTATGAAAGTTTCTATTAAAATATAGACATGTTCTTCCACTAGCTAATGACAATTGCTAAACTGTGAATTAATCTCAGTTTCAGAGGTGGAGGAGAGATATAAAATCTCACTGATAATAAATAGATTGCTGCTGCAAAACCTGTTGTAATCCGTGGAAGTTTTTCTGTTGACTTTAAAAGTCTTTTCACTCAGGACTTTAATTGGAAGAATGTTGTTAGATTTAGAGATGCCTATCAGAAAGAGGCAGCAAGGGAGGGAGCAGGATCCAGTTCTGGGGGGAGACTGACTTAAAAGCCGATTTTCCCCCCAGCACCATCTCTGTGGGACTGCTTGAGTCCCTCACTGGCTGTGCTCCTCATAGCACTTCCGCCTTTGAAATGTAGCAAGAACCAGCGTCGCGACATTTCAAAGGAGAAGGCGCCCTTATCAGCTAATCAAATAGTTGATGCAAATTACGTTGACTATTTGATTAGTTGATTAATCTAAATTTCACATCATTTGTTAGATTATGTTGTGGAAAATGTATGCTATCATCATGATAGCCAATAATAAAAAAGTAACATTGCCTTGATTTCTTTTAGAATCTCAATTGCATTAATATTTGTTGTGATCATGAAAACATGTTTAATAATAACTTCTTAAACAGGAGGATCAATTAAAGAGACCTATGCCCATTTTACAGATGGCTAACCTGGAACAAAGAGAATTGAAATTTCAGTATCAAACAATATGTTAGCAGGAGGTTGGGCAATACAATTTTTAGTCCTCTCTTGAACCTAAAATCCTTTTGCACTGAAGAAAGTTTTACTTTGCACATTTTTGCGTGGAGTGGTATGGCACTTATTTTAATGGGATTAATTAACTGCATGCTATCGTATTTTCTTTCACAAAATAGGGATGTAAGAGAGTGGTTGATTAGTCAACTACCCCAGTGTTTCTCAACCAGTGGTATGAGTACCCTTAGGTGTACTCGAGAGAAGTCTGGGTGGTACGTCAACACAATTGAAATTTGGAGAAAACTGAATTTTTGTTTTAAGTTTTACAGCAATTTATTATTTTTGTACTTTGTGCACCCAAAAATTTCTTCTCCCGCCTGGCTACGATGTTTAAACAAATGTTTTGCAATGATAGAAAAAAAAATTGTGTGTCTGAAAACTGTAGGTACTGGGGGTACTTATAATTTTTTTTTAAAAAAAGGGGTGCTTTATAAAAAAATGTTGAGAAACACTGGACTACCCAATAAGCTTATTGCATGCTCCCGCCACCCTTGCTGCCTCTGTCACAGGCAGCAAAGCAGGGGCAGCAGGACCTGGTGCTGGGTGGGGGGAACCAGCTTAGAAGCCGGTTCCCCCAGCACTGCCTCCGCTCTCCCCTTCCCCCCCACTGCCTCTATTAGAGGGAGCAGGAGGGGGAGAGAGGAAGGGGCAGGGGCCAGACACTACGGACAAGGGCTGCTTCACAGGCAGCAGCCCCTGTCTGTGAGGGTCCCAACTTCCTGCTGGTACCCTCTGCAGCCAGAGGCTGCCGCTGCAGAGCAACCGTATCCGTGGCTAGGTGCTGCAGACAGTGGCTGCTACGTGGGCAGCAGCCCTTGTCCACAAGGGTCTCAGCAGGGAGCTGAGACCTCCAATGGACACGGACTGCTACTGACAGGACATGCAGGCCTACTCAGTGCCTGCGGCTCTACAGTTTAAAAGACTAGGAGCTGGGCAGCCTGCCCCCTGTCTCCTACTACGTTTTAAATTGCAGGGCCACAACAAGGTTTCGACCCTGACCCAGTGCGAGAAGGGACTGAACTGAACTGTCTGCTCCCCCACAGCTCCTATTAAATTTAGGAGCCAAGTGGGCTCCTATTCAATTTAGGAGCCAGGTCCCCAGCCCGGTTCAGTCCCTGCTCACCCCGGGTTGGAGACCAATCCCCGCCATAGTTCTGCAATTTAAAATGCAGTAGGAGTCAGGGAGCAGGATGCCTGGCTCCAACTAGGGTTGCCAGATGGTTTTAAAGAAAAAATACTGAAAAAAAAAGAAGACCCCAGAGAGTTGTTAAACAACAAAACAAACCAAAAACAGCGTGGTCCCTTTAAAAAACATGTGGGGAGGCTTTTTGACCCTAACCCTGAATCGAGCCTGCGCGGGGCCGGACAGCTCCCCTGTGGAACCTGGTAAGTACTACGGTTGCTGGGCTGCCTCCGTATTGAGCCGGACAGCCCGGGATTTTCGCCTCCTGGCTGGGAAAAAATCAGAAAGTACCAGACATTTTAGGTGTCCAGTATTTTCTGAATTTTTTTACTGGACAGGAGGCGAAAATACAGAACTGTCTGGTTCAGTACCGGACACCTGGCAACCCTAGCTTCAACTGGCTTTTACATTGCAGAGCCACAATGGGGTTTGGTCCTGGTACAAGTTGGGACACCTTCCCCTATTGAGTAATCAAGTGTAAGCAGGGTCAGGATAAGCTCTACCCTGACACCTGTTGGTGAACTGTGGCAAGTCAGGGTCAGAATAAGCCCTACCCTGACATCTGGGGGTGAACTGTGGCAAGTGATGCAAAAAGACTTCAGGGGATGATTCATTTGCATAGGTACGCCCACCCTGCCTAATATGTGCTCTCAGCAGCCAAATGGTCACTTTGGCCACTGTGGGATCTCAAGTTTCTCTGTTATTGAGGCAGGGGGGATAAAGTGTTGTTACCCTGATTATGTGAATCAAATAGTGGAACTGTTTCACCATAAACTAAGTAGCACTCACTAGACAAGGGGCATGGGTTCCAAAGCCAGTCAGACTGAGAGAGGCTGGGGACAGGTTTTTGTTCCTGGTGGTGGAGCCCTGTCTGAGGGCCCAAAACACAGTGGCTGTGTTTAGACTGGCCACTTTTTCCAGAAAATCAGCAGCTTTTCTGGAAAACTTGCCAGCTGTCTATGCTGGCCGCTTGATTTTCTGCAAAAGCACTGACGATCTACTGTCTGAAATCAGTGCTTCTTCTGGAAAAGCTTTGATGCTTCCGGTCGGGTAAAAGTCCTTTTTGTGAAAAACTGTTGCGCAAAAGGGCCAGTGTAGACAGCTAGCTAAGACTTTTGCGCAAAAGCACGCTAAACGGAAAAAAGCGGTTTGGACACCGGAAGACCCCGTAGGAGCTCCGGACTTCCTGGTAACCCGAGCTCTTAAAGTAGCCGCAGGCTGCTTAGCGCATGTGGCAGGAGCGTGCCTCAGACCTCTGGCCTGAGGTCTGCCATGGTGCCCCTGCTGTGCCCAGCAGCCACCTCGCAGCCCAGCATGGCAGCTCTGGGTGCTCAGCCACCTGCACCCCCAGCGCAGGAGGCCCCCAGGGGCCAGAAAAGAAGAGCCCCATCGTGGTCCTCGGGGGAGCTGGAGACCCTCCTGGACCTGTGGGAGGAGGAGGAGGGCCTGCACGAGACCCGGTCCCGGTGCCGCAACGCCGACATCTTTGGCCGCATGGCCCAGGCGCTAGCCCAGCAGGGCCATCCAGCCTGGAACAGGTCCGGGCTAAAGTCAAAGAACTTCGCCTGGGCTATGTGCGGGCCAGCGAGGGCCGGGGGGCAGGACCAGACACCTGCCCCCACTATGACCGGCTGCACGCCATCCTGGGCCAGCTAGCCCCGCAAGCCCCGGACGTGCCCGTCGACAGCAGCGTGCGCTGCGCCCCCCCGTCACCAGGACCACCGAGGCGGGGGAAGGAGACGACAGCAGTGCATCAGAGGATGAGGCCAGCACTGCCACCCAGCAGGCCCCCTCCAGCAGCCCTGATGTCTCCCGCGCATCCTCCGAGGCCGGGGAAGGATCCACCGGTGAGTCTTGCACTTTGCACTCACAAGGGCGGGGGAGCCAGGCGCCTGGAGGGGGAGGGGAGAGCATGTCACCAGGCCACGTGAGCTGCACGCTGTGTAGCATTAGGCAGGAAGCAGCACATGCAACCACGCAGCCTGGTGACCGAGCAGCACGTGGCCGCAGGCAGCTGCAGGGCACGCCTGGGACCGTGCTGCTCACACACATTCGCGGGACCAGGGGAAGGGTGGATGCTGGCTGGAACCAGCCAGGGCCCCAGGGACTCAGGCCAGAGCCCGCACCGCAAGGGTGCAGCACAGAGAATGGCACACTGTCCCATGCCTGGCTGTGAGGCACAGCCAGCTGCTCCTGGGTAAACCGCAGCGCCACAGCCCTGTGAACGTGGCCCCCACTGAGCCCCCTCGCCTGCTCCCGGTGCCTTGGCTGGCCTCCCGAGGGAAGTCCTCACTGCGCCACACATGTCCCTGGGCCACGGTGTGAGGGATAGTGGGAGGGAGAAGGGGGAAGCGCCGCCGCCCTAGGGCCGCCTGAGTTTTGCTGCAAGGATGGGACACCCCCAGTCACTCTCCTGGTTCCGCTCCAGGAGATATCCCACGCGATGGGGATCTGAGAGCCCAGACCACCTCTGCCAGATGTGCTCCCAGGCACTGTGTGGGGATGCATCTCGCCTCCTGTCAAACACCAGTGATTAGCCCAAAGCCTCACAGCCTCCACCGGCAGGGAGTTCCACAGGTTAACGCAACACAAGTGCCCTCCCACCCTCCACGGGACCAGGACACAGACCGGTGGGTACAATACATGGAGGAGGACCCTACTCCAGGGGCGGTTCTCCTTGCAAACATAAAACACGGGGGGCAGGGGGGGAACCGAGTGGGCCCAAGCCACACTTCTGTGGTGTCACCTGGGCTCAGCGGTGGAGGGCATGAGGTGTGGGGACAGTGGCCGGCATGCCTGACTGACCCATCCTTTCTTCTCTTCCCTGCAGAGGGACCAAGCACAAGCCGGGGACCCTCCAGTCCAGCAGCAGCGGCAGCCCCAGCTGCCCAACCACGGAGGCAGAGGCTCCGCCACCGGGACCAGCTCCTTCGGCGCCATGTGGAGGCCGTCGAGCGCATTGAGGCTGCGATTAGGCAACGCGTCGAGGGGGACCTGCAGTGGCGCCAGGAGGCCTGGGCCACCTTCCAGGCCCAGTGCGTCCGCATAGCGGATTCGATCGCCACCCTCACTGCCCACATAGCCCATGCCATCCATTTACTCCCCCTCCCCCCCTGCCCTCCTCCTGCCTCTGCAATGCCCCTCCTGCAATGCCCCCTCCTGCCCCTGCAATGCCCCCTCCTGCAATGCCCCCTCCTGCAATGCTCCCTCCTGCCGCTCCTGCAGTAGCCCCTCCTGCCCACCTCCCCGTGCAGCCTGCCCCGATGCGGCCTGCCCCCATGTCCAGGTCTGCCTCGCAGGAGCGCCGCAGGCCACCCCCTCCCAGGAGTAGCCCTCCTCCCAGTTGAAGGTCTCTCCTCCCCTCCCAGTTGAAGGTCTCCTCCCCCTCTCCCCCTTGTAAATAAAAACATACAAGTTTTTCAGTTGAAAACAAAACTGTGTTGGTTATTGTGTTACTCGAGGTAACAGTAATAAATGATTTGAGATGCCAATTAGCCAACTAAATTTAAGAGAATTACAAAATGCGGACACCAAATTCTGTATCTATCACCGGTCGTTCCTTTAAGTCAGTGTTTCCCAATTTTATTTGGCCGAGGAACCCTTTTCAGCTTTTCAGAATTTCAAGGAACCCCTAGGTTTGTCAAGCAAAAAAAAAAGGGGGGGGGAGGGCGGAAGAGGGACCCACCAATTCATGAAAATCCCCACCAATGCATGAAAATCACATTCCTTCCCCAAGACCCCCCCCTCACCCCCGTTCCTTGAGGCCTCATCCATTCTGTTCCCCTCCTCTCCATCACTTGCTATCCCCAGCCCTTATACACTCTCACTAGGTTGAGACAGGAGGTGTGGGGTGGGAATGAGGGATTTGGGTGTGGGAAGGGGTGATAAGTACAAGCTCTTGGAGGGAATTTGGATGCAGGAGAAGGGGATGTTGGCTCAGGTGGAAGGTTGGGTGCTGAGCAAGCCAGGGCTTGTGGATGTGAGGGTGCAGGAGTTTGGGCTGGATATGTGAGGGACTCAGGGCAAGAAGGTTGTGAGTATGATGGGCTCAGGAGACAGATTTGTGATGTGTGGATGGTGCAGGAGTGTTGTGGCAGAAGACTGAGGATGTGGGGATGCAGGAGTTTGGGGATGTAAGAGGCTCAGGACAGGGGGTTCCAGTGTATGATAGGCTCAGATTTGGGGTCAGGTGGTGCAAGAGTGTTATGATGCTGCAGTGAAATGGGGGTTTGGTCCCAATTGGGGGCTTGTTGGCCTGGCGTCATTTTTAAATAAAATATTATGTCAAACTCAAAAGGTTTTAGCATTGTCTTTATTTATGAGAGGGGTGAGGAACCTGTTTTGAGTCAAGGGTCACTGACCCACAGAAAAGTCAGTTGGGGCCACACAAGTGAGATGCAAAAAAACCCAAAAAACAACAACAATCCTCCAAAAACCCCCAAGCCTCACTAATGTGGTCCCAAATGTGCTGGTGGGGGCAGGGGACAGAGTGAAAGTGGGTGCTGGGGCTGGGGAGAGGGTGCTGCTGGGTGGAAGGATGCTGGCTCAGGTGGCGGGATGCTAGGCAAGGTGCTGGGGCAGGCAGGTGGCGGGGTGCTGGGGTCAGGACATGGTCCTGCTGGGCACTAGGTGACTGGCAGGGTGCTGGGACAAGGAACAGGGTGCTGCTGGGTACTAGCATGGATGGCAGGGTGCTGGGCCCAGGGCCAGGGTGGTGCTAGGGTGGATGGCAGGGCTGCCAAAGAGCAGGATAGGGATGGGGTGCAGGATCTGGGAGGGAGGTGGGGGGCAGAAGGGGACAAGGTCTGGGTGGTAGGTAGGGTGCAGAAGCAGGCCGGATGTAGGGTGTCTGGCCAGGGGAGGGAGCAGGAGCAGATTGGGGGTAAGGTGTCTGACTACAAGGGAGGGTGCAAGGAGGGGACTTGGGTAGGAGTTGGACCTCCCTGATATGGCACCCTCTGGACCTGACTGGTCCCAGATAAGGGATTTGTGGACCAGGGGAGGTCATTTCAGGGCTCCTGGTTCCCTTCCCCTCCCGCCCTCACTAGGCTTCTTTGCACCTCTATCCCCTGCAACCCAAATGAGCTGCCCACCCCTGCTGGTTCCCTGCATCTCCCCCAAAACCATCTCCCACAATCCACGGGAGTGCAGCACCAGTTCCCTGCAGCCCCTCATAGCCCAGCTGAGCTGCCCGTCTGTTCCGTATGCCCTCCCGCATCCACCTCAGCCCAGCTGAGCCCTGCACTGTTTCCCTGCATGCCTCCCCAACAGCACAGAGCCGCTTCTCTCTCCTCCCTCCCTTGAGTCTAGCCCCGGTTCCCAGCACCTCCCTCCTCCTGCAGCCGAACTGAGCTCCACACACACGCACACACACGCACCTGCCCCAGCCCAGCCCAGCTCCCCGGACCTCCCCACTCTGCAACCCAGCTGAGCTCAATTTCCCTGCACCTTCCCCCAAACCATGCAGACATGCTGAGCCAGCACTGATTCCCTGCCCCTGCCTGCCTCCCTCCCTCCCTCCCTCCCTCCCGTTGGCTGTGTCTGCACTGGCGCGATCTTGCGCCAAAGCGGCTGCTCTTGCGCAAAACTTGCTTCCTGTCTACACTGGCCGTGTGTTCTTGTGCAAGTACACTGACATTCTCATGTATGAAATCAGGGCTTCTTGCGCAAGAACTATGATGCTCCCGCTCAGGAATAAGCCCTTTTGCGCAACTGTTCTTGCACAAGAGGCCAGTGTGGACAGGCAACATGAATTTCTTGCTCAAGAAAGCCCTATGGCTAAAATGGCCATCGGCACTTTCTTGGGCAGAGAGCGTCCACACTGCCATAGATGCTCTTGTGCAAAAGCACAACTCGCACATGGCAGTGTGGGCGTGTTCTTGCAGAAGAACTCTTGCGCAAGATAGTCTTGCGCAAGAAACTGCCAGTGTAGACATAGCCTAAGAGTTTCCTCGCATGAGCAAAATGAATTTTGTGTTGTGCACCAGTACTGAGTTCATGTGGCTTGTTTGGCTGTGCCACTTTGGCACCCAAGTTATTAATAAATATTTTTCAACCTTTACCTTTTCTCTCTGCTGACATGTCTCCTCCCCTTGTTCCATCAGCTCCCTACTCCTGGTGCCTGCTGCCTCCCTACTCCTCACCCTCCTCTGCTGTCCTGACTCCTGCCCTTCTCACTGCCCTCAGCCCTCCTGCAACCTGCCCCCGTCCACCAGCCCTTCTCTCCTCTCTGTGCCCACTCCTCCAGTAGCCCCGCTCTGATCATGTGAGCTACCCCTCCTCATCCCCTCTTCTAACACCTCCCTCTACAAACCTGCCCTGCATCTCTCCTCTGGTGGTGGTCCCTCCACTGCAGGTGTCTGCCCTTCTGCTTCACCCCCAGAATCCCCTGGCACTTGCACCTTCTCTTACTCCTGCACCCTCCTGTTGCCTCCCTCTTCCCTCACTGCCCCTACCCCCTTTGCCCTCTTTTTCCCTATGCCCACCCTCTCACCACCGTCTGCCCCTGTTCCCCTCATGCCCCTGTGCCCTCACACATGACTTGCTCCATCCCGGCCTTCCTCATGCCCACCCCTTCTTTCAAGCCTTCTCCCAGCACCTCCCCCCCTCTAGCTCCCAATGTCCTTACCCTCTCCCTCCCAGCATCACCCTGTCCCCCTCCCCTCCTGCCTTTTTCCTCATTGTCTGCACTTGGCCCCCTGGCATTTGTCTCTCCTCTACCCTGTCCTTTTGGTGCCTTCCTCTCTTCCCTCTCTTCCTCCCCCTCCGCACAAGCCCCTTCCTCTCCCAGCCCTTCCCCTTCCCCTACCTTCTGCCTTCCACTTTGCGGGGCTGGAGTTTGCGCTCCGTCCCCGGACTCCAAACCCGAAACTCAGCTGTGCGGAGCAACGCAGCGTCCAGCAGTTTTAAAATCCCGGGCTGTGACGTTACGTCATGCCCGGGCGTCTCCCCGGCCACCAATTTGAGCACGACGCGCAGGGCAGCACCATCCAGCAAGGGGGAGCTCAGTGAAGGTTGTGCACGTCAGGGATGGGACGGGGCTGGGGCCGGGGGAGAGACACTCTGGGGCCAGGGTGGGAGGACGCACGAGGGGGCTGGGGCCCGCTCCAGTTCCAAATATTGGTGGAGCATGGGCACCACGAGCCCATACAACTCGCTGCTCATGCTTCTGCTGGCTAGCAGGCTCTCTCTGTCTCTGAGGGGGCGGGGGAGTGCCGGCTCCTCGCGGAACCCCCAGTTTTGCTTCGTGGAACCCCAGGGTTCCCCGGAGCACCAATTGAGAAACACTGCTTTAAGTGGTCATTGGTTTGTGGCGCATAAATAAATACTGACACTTTTAAGTAAAATTTAAACCACAACTATATTAACATAGATTACAAACAAGCAAGAAAAGTTAAAAAACGCACACAAAAGAATATGTACATAGTCTATACACAGGGACGATTGTAGTGTTGCTGGCAACCTCAATCCTTTGGTCCTTCCGGGCCTCGGGAGAGGAACAGCCAGGAGATCCTTCGAAGACAACTGGAATCGGGTACGCTGACTCGAGCCTTCCGCACGCAACCACGAATCCTCTTCCTGTTCTTCGGGACAGCTCGGACAGGCGATGGTGGCCTAAACCTCAGCCTAAACTAAAAGAAAACCCTAGCACGCCCGACGCACCCAACGAACATTCACGATGACGGCCGATGTGCTTGGAACTGACGCTTTACAATTGAGGGGAGGTAAGGGGAGGGGAGGAGGAAGGGTAGGGGATGGGAGGGAGTTGTATGGGGAGACCGAGGCGATCCTACTATGGGGCTTGTGCAAACATGCCCGTCAGGGCCTCTTGGATGCGCACCCCATCATGGTGTGCCAGGCGGATGGCAGCTGTGTGGGGCTGTTCAAACGTCTGTGCCTCGGCTGCCATCCATGCAGGGAGGAAGGCCTCCCCACTATGCTCCGCAATGTTGTGGAGCACGCAGCACGCGGCCAGTACCTCTGTTGCATTCTGCTCACCCATCTTGAGACGGGTGAGCAAACAACAGAAGCGGGCTTTTAAGCGGCCGAAGGCGCACTCCACCTGATTTCGGGCCCGGTTGAGGCGGTCGTTGAACCGGGCCTGGTTCTGGTCCAGCCACCCCGTGTAGGGCTGCATTAGCCAGGGCAGCAGGGGGTAGGCCGCGTCCCCGATGATGCAGATGGGCATAGGCACATCCCCGACAGTCAACTCCCGCCGGGGGAAGTAGGTGCCCTCCTCCAGCCTGTGAAACAGTCCAGAGTTGCGGAGGATGCGGGCGTCGTGTGCCCTGCCGGACCAGCCCGTGTAGACATCCAGGAAGCGGCCCCGGTGGTCCACGAGGGCCTGGAGAACAATAGAGCAGTACCCTTCCTGTTTGTGAAATGGGCTGCTCGATGCTCCGGGGCCCAGATGGGGATGTGGGTTGCATCCAGGGCTCCCCGCAGTTGGGGAACCCGAGGGCAGCGAAGCCGGCCAGTGTAGTGTCCACGTCGCGCAGGCGGATCACTCGGGAGCAGGACATCATTGATGGCGTGGACGACCTGCAGAAGGGTGCAGAGAAACACAAGGGAACACATCACATAAGGCAGGGGTGAGTGTGCGCTCCCTTGGGCCCCCGTGATTCCCTCTGTCCTCACGCACGCACACACACACGCACACACACCAGGGCCCCCTCACCCCACGGCCCCCCCCCACCAGCAGGCCTGTGCAAGGGAGGGATTGCCCAAACTCCTGGGTGACCCAGCCTGAGTCTTGGCTGCCCCTGGGCATGGAGTGCAGCACCCTCCCCCACCTCACTCCCTGGGACTTACCTCCATGACGATCACACCGACGGTGGATCTTCCCACCCAATTGCTGTGCCACCGATCGGTAGCTGTCCGGGTGGCCAGCTTCCATAGCGCGATGGCGACCCTCTTGTTCACGGGGATGGGTGCATGCAGCTGGGTGGTGGCTCTCTGGAGCGCGGGGGTGAGCCAGGCACACAGCTCCAGGAACGTCTGCTTTCGCAAGCGGAAATTCCGGAGCCATTGCTGGTCATCCCATTGCCCAAGGACCAGCCGGTCCCACCAGTCTGTACTGGTGTCCAGTCTCCAGAGTAGCCTCTCCACGGTGAGGTGGGGATGCCACAGGGAATCCATGGCCTCCCTGGTGAGGGAGTCCAAGGCGATCTGCGCCTCTTGGTCCTGGAACATGAGGGCACCAGCCTGGAGCACCAGTGCAGGCACTCGAAAATGGCCGACAGGGGCCAGAGCAGGCACATGGCCACCTGTGGCTCCATGGCAGACAAAGCAAGGCACAAGAAACCAAAACCAGGAAAAAGCACTAGGGGGCAAAAGGGTGGTGTCCAAAAGGCAGAGGGCAACCACCAAACCTGCTAGGGCTGTCAGTCCCTGCAAGAGGTCCTAACGCATGGAGCAGGAGACAAACGGCTGTCCAGTGAGACCCCTTTAAGCACGTGTCTGAACGGAGCTCCAGCCCCGCCCCCGGAAAGGGCTGGTGCCCTTTTGCTCTCTTCAAAATGGTTCTGGGCTTCTGCTTTTGCGCAAAAGCGCACCGCCAGTCTAGATGCGCTTTTGCGCAAAAGTGCATCGTTCTAACGATAACTCCGGGACCAATCTAGACGCTCTTTTGCGGAAATACTTTTAACGGAAAACCTTTTCCGTTAAAAGTATTTCCGGAAAATCATGCCAGTCTAGATACAGCCACTGATTGCACCTCCTCCTCTCTTGCTGGCTTCACTGTGGACCAATGGTGCACTTGCACTGGGCTCTTCTACTGTGAGCTGAACTTACTGAAGAGCTGAAATCACTGTGTACTAAAGAGATCCTGGTGCCATACTGCTGAAGAGCCGAAATCTACTGTGAGCTGAAATCACTGTTGCTGAGCTACTAGCAGAGCAGATCGTGGGACGGCTAGCGGGGCAGTTTGCGGGGGCGACTGGTGGACGCAGGCGAGTGGCTGGCAGGGACGACCGACAGGTGGCCGGTGGAGCAGCTGCGGGACCTATCAGCTGGTGGCCGGGGAGCGTGGACCGAGGTGGGCTGGCGGAGCAGACACTGCTCCGTGAAACAGCTGGGCTACGTCTAGGCTGGCATGATTTTCTGCAAATGCTTTTAACGGAAAAGTTTTTCCGTTAAAAGCATTTGTGGAAAAGAGCGTCTAGATTGGCACAGACACTTTTGCGCAAAAGCACTTTTTGAGGAAAAGCGTCCGTGCCAATCTGATGCGCTATAAAAAAGCCCCAATCGCCATTTTCGCGATCGGGCTTTTAAAAACAAATCTGAGCTGTCTACACTGGCCCTTTTGCGCAAAGGACTTTTGCCTGAACGGGAGCAGCATGATATTTCGAAGAACACTGACAATCTTACATGAGATCGTCAGTGTTCTTATGAAATTCAAGCTGCCAGTGTAGACAGCTGGCAGCCCGCAAAGCAGCTGCTTTTGCGGAGAAACTTTCCAGTCTAGACACAGCCCTGGAGCGGCTCACAGGACAGCAGCTGGAGTGTGGTGGAGTGATTTGCGTCAATGGCGGCAGCAGAAATGTACGGAGAGGCGGAGCTGCCAGTGGACTGTGTAAGGTGTATCAACCACTGCCCCCTCCATTGCACCCAGGTTGGGATGGTAAAACCCTGCCAGGTGAACTTTTGAACCCTGGGGTGGCACTGACCCGAGGCAGAGACTTTTGGGGTGTCGGACTTTGAGACTTTGGGTGATTTTTGCGTTGCTGGACTCGAGAGACTTTTGGGGTATTGGACTTTTGGGGACCTTGGGTGATTTGTGGCTGGGGGATGGGTCTTTGCTCATGTCTGGTTTATGAATCTGAGTTGTGGTGTTTTCCCACTTCAATTCTGATGTTGGTTACCTTGTGTTATTAAAGATTTGCTGCTGTACGAAGGCTCTGTGCTTGCGAGAGGGGAAGAATTGCCTCTTTGAGGCGCCCAGGGGCGTGTGTAAGATTTCCCAGGTCACTGGGTGGGGGCTCGAGCCGGCATTGTATTATGTTGTTTGGAGGAGACCCCTAGATATTGAACCCGGCCCTTGCTGCAATTAACTTGTCCTGGCAGAAGGGTTACACAAGTAATCAATAAAAATTCTATCAACTACTCGATTACTAAAATAACCTCAATTTAACATCACTATCACAAAACTCCATTGGATCAGGCCCTCAGGGGGCTAAGCAATACAGACATAGCAACCAAAGGAACTCTTTCCAGTGATTTGAAGGGCATTGGACCATGTTCATGGAGCCAGATCCATCCATATGCTGAATATTTTCAACTTCCACTGATTCCAAATTAGGCTGATAATTCTCAGTATCTTAGAAGATCCTACTGCTGAAAGCACACTCCAGAGTTCCCTGTAAGTTGTGTGCTTGTGCAGCCACTCAGGAAAGATTCCAATGATTTGCAGAGTGCCCACAGCTTGTTTTATGTTGTGGTTATGTAGTGGTTGTGCACATTTGCACGTCTTGGTGCACATAAAAATTTATTCCACACATGAATGGAAAAATCTGTACATGGATGGAAAAGGTTCAAGGGAACATTGATGCACAACCTGTTAAATAAAGATCAAAAGGACAAGGAGATATCAGAAAAGGGCTTGCATGGGAGAGTATTTTCAAACCCAGATTGCATAAGGAAGGTGAATTTAGGGACAAAAATTATTAAGCAAAACATGTTTTTATTAAGCTATTTAACATACTGGAAAATCTGCAGCATATTCATATTCATCATCTTCCATTTGTTCTATTTATTTTGTGATGAAGGGATCATCTAGAAGCTGTGGGTCACAAATGCAGTCTTAAGGATGCTTTTGGCTATGAGAACCCATCTGAAATAGCAAATCTAATCTCTGCAGAGAAGTTTGAAGCAGCTCTGGCCATTCATCTTTATAAAGGAGGCAGACTTCTGCAAGGTAATCCTCTTTCAATTTAGCAGTAAAAATAACCCTTAAAAGAAAGAGACTGAAAGTAAGCAGGATGAAGACAAATAGTTACAAATGGAAAATGTGCATAAACCCATGCATAATGTAGTTATTCTTTATTCATTTCAACAAATGTTAATAAACATTTAAAATGTTTCTCTGTGGGGGGCCTAGTTCAGAACAGAGGAATAAGTAACTGTACTTTTAAAGGACACTGTGTGTTTTATAATTAAATATTTTTAGTACAGTAAGATAAGAGCATTACAGTAACTTTAAGATACTTTCAATAAATGTGCTCTTTTGAAGGATGATAATAGCTTGGCTAAGTATAGCAGAGGTCAAACAGAAGAAAGGAGAAAGGCTAATTTGATTTTCTGTTGAAAAATGAATCATGTTTTCTAGACATGAAATAACTTTGAGTTGTCAGTCATGCCAGCTAAACTGCAGGAGACAGCATGTTAGCTGACAAATAATAAAATCTTCCATTATAACTAGCGAAGTAGAACAAAATTTTAGTCTGCCATTAATGACATGAGCAACATTGGCTTCCTGAATTACTGAGTCCCCAACTGAAGTTGTAAATATATATCGCCCCCTTCTTGAGATCATGTTCGGATCATCCAAGTCTGTATATTTAGTCAAATGTAGATAATTGATTATTTGCAATAGACCTGGAAATAACTCTAGTTTTCAGGTCCTAAAAGTCTCCACCTTTCAGATACTATGAGTGTTTCAAAGCTTAATTTATTACTGCTAGTATGCATTGGCACAGTATCCATCACAATGGAATCCTGTTCAGATTGGGAACTCTGGAATACAGATAAGAAATAATTATAATTAATAATCTTAATCTGTGTACTGTAATTTTTATTGTGTTGCAGGACACAAAATAGTTACAGCAAAGGCTAATGAAAGGTGCTAAGATTGATCTAACATGCTGTTGTAGGTGAAGAAGTGAAGATAAGGTTGGATTTTCAAAAGTGATCAATGTTTGGCTAACTTGGACAGAAGTCAAATTCAGTTAATGCTAAGTACTTTTCAAAACCCCACCCTAAAATCCAAAGTGAATTGAAACCTTGCTACTTATCTGATAAAGGAAAATCTTACTAATCTAAATGAATCATAGTTGCACTGTTCCTATAGGCAGCTGCAATAGCGAACAGAATTATATTGAAAAATGAAATGGAAATCGACAGAGGAAAATACAGTAATATGGTTATCAGGATGATTGAACTGACAAATCTTGGATGGATTATTGAGCTTTGAAATGAAAAAAAAAACCCAAACCCCCAGAATGTGGAAGAGAGACAGTAATTGGTTTCAGAAATTTAATAATTGGCATGCATGTTTACAGTAACATCTATTTCAGGGGCAGGCAAAATACAGCTTGTGGGTTGGATCTGGCCCTCCAAACCTTCAGATCTGGCATATCACCATTCCGTGGCCCTGCAGGACCCTCGGGCAGACTCCCTGCCTGCTGCACCCACACACACTGCACAAAGCAGCTGACTGCTGAGGTCATGTGCATCTTGGTGCAAAGGGGTGAGGGTCTCCACACATTGCTACCACCCCCAGCACAATCTAGAGTAAGTGGCCTCCCAACCAGAGTCTACACCTGGCACTTCACCCTCTTCATCTCCCCAACTGTCTGCCCCAGGTCACAGCTCAAACCCCTGCACCTGTGCCCCAAGTCACAACCCCTCCCAGATCCTGCACCTTCTGCTGAATCTTAATCCTCTGCCCCATCCCCGCCTGCCCTAAGTCATATCTTACCCAAGACAGGGCTGCAAGATGGGGCTCTGTAATAAAATATTAGAAGTAAGTTGCATTTCTGTAGTGCCTTTCTACCTGAAACCCCCCAAAACACTTTAAAAATAAGTATTACTTCAATCACTATGGAAAAACAGTTAGCTCTGAGTTAAAAATACAGGGGTGATTTTGACAGTGCATATAACATTTTGAGAGATGAAAATACTATACCCAATTGAAAGTGCAGGGGGAATTTTTGGTAGGAAGAATGAAATTGAGTAAATTGGAGGTTAGCCAGAACACTGTGGTAACAGTCTAAATCTTGTAAAAAATGTGATTTTTTTTTTTAAAAGAAACAATAAATATTCAGGGCCTTAGTTCTCTTTCCTCCAAAAGATGGTGTCTTCAGAAGCACACTGTTCCCAATGACATGTTGTACATTGGTCTAATCTTCAGAGGAAAGAGTGCCATCTGCTGAATCATTGACCCCACTGCTATCCAAAGATAAAAACAAGGAGCAAATAAAATCACTTTTTTGGAGGGAGAGGGAATGGAACTGCACCATTGTCCCTTTTGCAGTCCTTTTTAAATGTTCACTATTATGGGTTATCAATTATGAAACATAATAGTGCTTTAGAATCAAAATGATAGAGCTCTGCCACAAAGTGCTAATAATCAATAGCTACAAACACTAGGCAATGGACAGCTGATAAAGGTTCCTCCATTCTAATGTATAGAACTTCATAGTTCTATATGAAACCCACAAAAAACAATAGTCTAGATGACAGACCTGATAACCTATGTCTAGCAACACTGGAAGAGGGGGATGCATTTTGTTCTGCCAATGTGTAATCTCATTTGTCTGGAATTTAAAATTACTATTAGCAACAATCAGCTAGTTGTTTGTAGCATACTGAAGTTTAAAACTGACCACTTAATTGTTTTCAATACTTTTGTAATGCTTCAAGAATCAAGGATAATATTCTGTGTTAATTTGTTTTTGGTAGCTATTTACAAAAAATCATCTGGTCCCAAATAAACAAATGCTATTAGAATGGAATCTCATTTTGAACACCATTTTTCCCCTCTAAGTAATCTTTAGGCCATGTTCACATTAAGACTTTAGCATTAATGTTAAAGCACAGGTGTGACACCCTACACTTGTAGTGATGCAAGTCCTAGTTTACTGAAGTGCAGTGTGTCTAGAGTAGGATTTTGCATCAGTGCAGTATTTTGGTGTAGACTAAAAACCTCTGACTAAAAACTGGAGTGTTGACAAGTCTTTATTCACAGCAGCCCCAATATAATAACATGTTGGCACACCAAACACAATTCTTACAACTGTAGTTGCAAGCATTGATGCTTGCAGAAGCTGCTTCTGGATAATCTGTAAATTAGAGCTGGCGCTGTACTGTAGGGCAGAGTTAAGCAGAATGGTTAATCCAGTGCACCTTCAGTTCTCTAGGGAGACACTATGATAGACTAAAATCCTGTTGTCAAACATTGCAATTAACTGGTTCAACCAATGTTTGTAAAGTGCTTGGAAGGCAGCTGAGTATGGAAACTCAGGCTGTTCCAATCAGCTATTTATTGCAGCAGCTTTTTGGCTGAGTATAGGCAAGGCCTGAGAAAACCTTACAGGTAAGTAATAGACTGGCATGCATGTAATAGAGTACACATATTGTACAATCTCATTAACATTCAGGCTTACCCAGTTGTTATGAAAGGAGTGTGCTTATGAGTGTAGAAATATAGCTTGGAGACATACTATTATAGGAATATCATCTCATTTTCACCAGTGCTATTCACCAGTACTTTCTTCAAGTCCTTATCTTATTACATATAGCTTTCCTGCTTCTCTCGTCCATTTTCATTTTGCAGGTAGTAGAATTCCTTTTGGAATCATCTTCGGTGGGACGGATATAAATGAAGACATCAAACATGAAGAGAAACACCGGGTGATGGGAGCAGTGTTAGAAGAAGCCAGGTAACAATGAATGTAGGGTTTATGGAGAAGTTTATTGTTAATCAGTATAAAAATAAATATATATTGTGGTTAGTGTTGACTAAGGCCCAAACCTGTTACCACAAGAGTTATTGGGAGTTTGACATAGACTTCAAAGAGAACAGAGCAAACCTTCTGTAAAATCAAATGTGGAAACATGCTGTAGTCACTGTGGTATTTGTCCATGTTAATGACTTGCTCCAGTCATTCAGGGAACTGGTGGAAGGGCCCTGATTTCCTCCAGTAGGATTTTCAAAAGCACCTGTGTTAGTTAGGAGTTCAAGTCCAATTAAAAGTTAATGGAACTTGTGGCCTAATTATCTAAACCACAATGTTCCCAAGAATAGTGAATGTGTGCATGTGAGGAGGAAATCATATTATAGGGCTGGTAAATGGCATAATAATCTTATAATGCAGTAAAATAATACCTAGCATGTTTAATTTGTATGTGATCAGATATAGTGTGTAAGGGGAGGGTATTGTTATTATTATTATTAATTTTTTGAAAATAATAGGTTTGCTTTTTTTAAGACACAGTCTCTGGAACAGGGGTGAGCAAAAGCCTCTCACCGGGCTGGTTCCAGCCCGCTTTGGGCTTTGATCTGGCCTGCGAGGCAATTACAGGCCCCGTGTGCAGTGGTGTGGGGGGTGAGCTGAGCCACACTCCTCCATCCCCCCATGCAGCCACTGCAGAGAAGGCAGTGCTGGAGCTGAGGCTTCTCAACAGGGCCAGCCCCGGAGGCGCCACTTTCATGGCCATGCGATCTGGAGCCGGCCCTGGCGGTTGGAGGCGCCACTGCCACAGCAGTAGAAGTGCCTCCGGGTCTGGTCCCAGGGCGCCTGGCTGCAATAGTGGCAGCTCTGGGCCAGCTCCAGGCCACCTGGCCATGATAGCAGCACCTCTGGGGCTGGCCCCATGCCGTGGTAGTGGTGCCTCCGGTACTGACCCCAGGACACAGCAGCAGCACCTCCAGGGCCAGCCCTGGGATGCCAGGCTGTGGCAGCAGTGCCTCCAGGGCTGGCCCTAGGACACCTGGTAGCAGCACCTCCGGGGCCTGCCCCATGCCGCCTAGCCACGTCAGTCGTGCCTCTGGGGCTGGCCCCAGGCTGTAGCGCCTCTGGGGCAGCCTGTGGCTTTGTCCCTAGAGGCAGGTCTTGTGGCCACAGCAGCGCTGCCTCCGGGGATGGCCTGTGGCTGCAGCACCTCTGGGGGCAGCCTGTGGCCATGGTGCCTCCGGGTCCTGCCCCAAGCCTCATAGCTGAGTCACTGGCACCTCCAGGGCCAGCCCCAGGCTGCAGCGCCTCTGCAGCAGCCTGTGGCTGCTGGTCCCGGAGGGTGGCCTCGTGGCTGTGGCAGCAGTGCCTCTGGCATCCGGGGAGGTATGTGGCTGCGGTGCCTCGGGCCTGGCCCCGAACCATGAGGCCATGGCAGTGGTGCCTCCAGCTTCCAGGGCTATGTGGCCGTGCTAGCGGGGCCTCCCTCCGGGGCGGCCGGGACAGCGTGGCTGCAGCTATTGCTTCAAGAGAGTACAAAGTCAGGTAAGGTTCCCCCTCATGCCCAGAGCCTCCCACCCCCACCCCAGTCCCATCACTTCCCTCCCCCCAAGATCCAGCATCCCCAGCTTGTTCCAACACCCTCCCTTCTTCTTTTACCCTCTCTCCTGGCCACACACTGCACCCTCCCTTGTTCCTGCTTACTCCACCTGGCCAGACACCCTACTCCTAGCCTGCGTCTGCAGCCCAGCCCCCTTCCAGATCCTGCACCCCATTCCTATCCTACTTGCTGGTAGCCCTGTCTCACGCACTGTACCCCTCGTTTTTGTCCGTACCCCAGAGCCTAAGGAGGTCCATAAAATCCAGAACCCCGGGAAAGTAAATCTGGTCTATAGGAAGCCCTGAAACTCAGTTTCCCTCTTCCCTTCACCCTTTGAGGTTGGGGCACCAGGGGAGTGAGGTGTCTCAGTTGGGGCCACATCAGTGAGCATTGAGGGAGGAGATTTTGCTTCTCACTTGTGTGGTCCCCAACTGATTTTTTTTTATGGGTCAGTGACCCCTGACCCAAAAAGGGTTCCCCACCCCTCCCATAAATAAAGAAAACATTGAAATCTTTTGTGTTGGACATAATATTTTACTTTATTTAAATGAAGTTTGATAAAGTTAAAATGATAAAGTTGAAACACTTAATCTGTTTCATAATTTAAATTAAACTGTTCTTACTAGCTGCAGAAAATAAGGTCACTGTAACCAGCAGGGTAGTTCTCAACCCCACCCCTTCTGGGTCAGCCCAAGGCCACTTCCGAAATTTGTGAAGTAGCCCCCCATCCAAAATTATTGCCCACCCCTATTGTGGAAGCGTATTGCTCTTTAATGGTAGACTGGTACTGAGTTTGCATTGAGATATGTCTTTTCCCTTGCAAAATATGTATCTGTTTGTCAATGTGAATCTTTCCATTGACATCAGTGGGCTTCGGAGGCAGGCTCTTAATGGGATCTTTCATTTCATGCATTGGAAATCAAAACATTTCAGGATCGTGGTGCATTTTTATTTGTATTTGTATTTTAAAATTCAATGACCCTTACTCATGTTGAGCAGGGCTTTCCTCTGAGAGTCATCTCACTGACATGCAAATAAAACATGATTTCAGTGAGACTGTTCAACAAGTAAGGGCGGCTGTACTACTCAGCATAAATAAAGGGGTGGCAGAATAAGCTTAAAAGCCCTTGATTCTACAGTGATCTTTGCATGAATGTCAGGGTGGGTCCACATGGAGCTCACTGAAGGACTGGGTCTATAAACCCTGATTTTGCAAGGTACTTCTAAGCCCATGCTGAGATTTAAGACCTGAGTAACTCCACTTAAGCCAAGGGGCTATTTGCATGCTTAAAAATTAGACACATTCCTTAAGTACATGAATGAACTGAGGCCTTACACTCCAGTTCAGAAAAGTGTATTAACATCAGCTCTTGTGCTTGGGTACAAGTCCCAGTAAACCAGTCACTAGAGAAGGGGTCAGCAACCTACAGCATGCATGCCGTAATTAGCACGTGAGCCAATTTTTCAGTGGCTTGCACAGTCTGCAGAGAGAGGAGCTCAAGCCCCTCCCTCTGGAGCCCGCACAGCTGCAAGGCTTGGAGCACCAGCTACAGCTTCTGGGTGCACGGGGGAGGGGGGGCGAGGTGAAGGAAGCCCTGACTTCCATCTGCCCCCAGTGTCCCAGAGAGCTTCCTCGGTTCCCCCACCCACCTCCACTGGGTGGCACAAGGACCCTTTGCAGAGCCTGGAGGCTCCTCCCTCGCCCTCCCCCCCTTCCCCGTGGGTCTGAGGTCCCACCCCCGCATGCACGCTGCTACTGCTGCTGCTGTGCCCGGCCCAGCTCTGCCAACATGTGGAGGGGCTGGGTAAGAAGGAAGCAGTGGGGTGGGGGTGTCCGCTCCTGGTGCCTCTGAGAGCTCCCCCGGCTCCCAGCCTGCTTCCACCAGGCGGCAGAGGGATCCTGCACAGAGCTGGATGATTGAGGTCCTGCCCCTGCACTTGTGCTGTTGCTGCTCTGCCTGCCCCAGCTCTGCCTGCCCCAACTCTGCCGGCATGTGGGAATCTGCAGGTGCGGGAAGGGGGTTGGGAACAAGCTGCCCTGCCCCCAGGGCCTGGTCAGGACTGTCTCTGAGCAGCCGCCACTGTGTGAGATGGGCAGTGGGGATCGGGGGTGTCGAGGGCTGGAGGGTGACGAGGCAGTGGGGGGGCTGGGTGTGAAGTGTGGTGGGAGAGTCCACGCCGGTACCTCCAAGAGCTGCCCCAGTTCCCCACCCACTTCCACTGGGTGGCACAGGCACCCCACACAGAGCTGGAACCTACCTCTGTGGAAGGGGTGGGGGAGTGGGGACCAGGGGTGTTTGAAGTGGGGGCTGGGGTGAGGAGAAAATGGGGGAATTGAGGACTGGGGTGTAATGGGGTCAGGCTCAGAGGGTTGGGGGGTTTTGGAGTAGTTTTTTGCTTCTCACTTGAGTGGTCCTCAACTGATAGTTGCTCGGCGTTGCCATAAATAAAGAAAACATTGAAACTTTTTGTGTTGAACATAAATTAATATTTTACTTTATTTAAAATGAAGTTTGATAAACTAACTTGAGAAATTTAAAACGCTTAATCTGTTTAATAACTTAAATTATGCAATTCTCCCCAGCTGCAGCACTAGCAAAATGGGCCGGGTGAAATTATGTAATTAACGTTGAGTTTCCATTAGCAACTGGTGGTCCGTGAAAAGGTTTGCATTGAGGCAGGTGGTCCATGGACCAAAAAGTTTGAGAACCATTGCGCTAGAGGACGAGTGCTGCCTGGGCTACAGCTCTGGGGCTGGGCAGCACCGTGGATTTCTGAGGGGAGAAAATGCATGCGTGATCCTCCTGCCCCAAAGCCAAGTTGGGTGCTGGGTATCTAGGTCTGTGGCAGGAAGGCGAAGGGCCTTATGGACTGAACCCCTACAGGACCCCACCCCTAACAGGGCTAGACACCCTGGGGTCATCCACCTGTCCCCGCCTCACCCATTTCCCTGAACCTCACTCCCCACAAGCCACCGTGACCCTAGCCTGTGCTGGCAATCCAGCATAGTGCCCCCCAAAAGATTGGAGCTAAGACTTGCTTCCTGCAGGGAGTGGAGGGGAGTCCCAAGGCTCCACTCTTCCTCTGGCTTCCGGGGAAGTGTGCACGCGCTGCTCCTCCCCTCCCTGCAGGAGACCAAGTGGGTGCGCGGTGTAGAGAGCTCTTTCCCACCCCCTCCTGGGGGAGTGGTGTGGCCCAGGGCAGATGGGTTAAATCTTAGCACACCACTTTGGACCCCTGCGCTAGAACATCATTTATTTATAATTCACATTTTGACTCAAGACTATTTAAGCATGTGCTTAAGTCCCAGTGGAACTTATAGGTAAGAAGATATTGCAGTGTTGCTCTGAATTAAGGCATTAGAAATTTATTCTTGTTTGTAATCAGATAGTTAGAATATCATTTATATTACATTGCAATTTTCCTTTCAGAAATACCTATGGTAATAACTTTGGAAGAGGAGGAGAAAGGAAAGACAGGAGAGTGCAGCTGAAACAAAAATATTAAATGTGAACATTAGATTGAAACAAACGGAACATTTTTATAAAAATTGGGTTTTTAATTTTTTCTTATTTTTCTCTATTGTGACCTGTGTTGGTACTGAGAGAATATGCAGTCTTGCAGCAACATAGCTTTTTCATTTGTTAAGTAAGTTCTATGGGTAGCCAATGCAGAGTTGTGATAATTAGTTTAGGAATTTTAAATGTATTTTATTATGTTGGATTTGTTCTAAATACTTCAAAATGCATTACCATGTGCATTGTAGAGTTCATAATACTTTTTCTGGTACAGGAAAAATAATTCCGTTTTCTAGAAGCTACAGTGAGCAGATTGCCCTGCTAGTATTATCACAGTATTATTCATTGCATAGTTATTAAAATAAAGATTGATTTTTTTTATTATTGATTTCAGGATTCTAAGTAGAAAGTTCCATGAATCGTAGATTACTTGTCCAGAACAATATACCACCAAATTCCAATAAAACAAAGTATTGAACTGTGTCTAGCTTTATAATGAGTGTTTCATTTTTAATCAAATTCCTCTAAATGGTGGTTGTACTCCTCCAGGGTATATTTTCAATTTGACAGAACTTTGTGGACTTGGGAGCAAGAGTTTTTCTGCTTCTTAATGTGATGTATTGAAAGTATAATTGTAAAAACTTGAAAGGGAGCATATGCAACTTGAGAAAACAAGCATTTGCAAAGGCTTTAATAATCTTTAAACTGTCAAATTGTATATGTGGAATGCATTGTAATGATGTAGAGCAGATGCCACTGAGCAACTGCACAGAAACAGGCTTGTGACTGTGAAAATAAGTATAATAATTTAGCACTATGACTTCTGATGAATGATTGTGACTTCACACTAACAAATTATAACATTAAGAGTTCTTAGTGAAAGAGCATTTTTGTGACTATAACTTTACAGTGTACTTCACCCATTGATATCCAGATACTATGGGGGTACAGTATAAGCACCAACAGTGAATAAAACAGAATTGTGCAGTTGTATGAGCCCCGATGTTGTGGCTTATGTGGGTAGGTCCTGTGATGATGTCACTTGTAAAGATAGGTGGACAGAGTTGCAATGGGATTTGTTACAGGGGTATGTTCCTGGGTAATGTATCTGAAGTATGATGTGTGGCTGCTGGAAAGTATTTGTTTTGGGTTAGGGGTTTGTCTATAGGCGAGGACTGGCCTGTCTCCCAAGGACATAACCACATAAGTCACAACATCAGGGGCTCATACAGCTGCACATCCTCTACGTGATCTATGCCAACATGTGTCAGCAATGCCCCTCTGCCATATATATTGGCCAGACTAGACAGTCTCTACAACAAAGGATAAATGGACACAAATCAGACATCACATAAACCTGGAGGGAAACATTTTATCCTGCTTGGGCACTCAATCATTGATTTAAAAGTAGGCATTCTTCTACAAAAAAGTAGGCATTCTTCATTTCACTGGCTTCAGGGGGTAGCCGAGTTAGTCTGTTATAGAAAAAAACAGCAAGCAAATGGTCTGGTAGCACTTTATAGACTAACAAAACATGTAGATGGTATCATGAGCTTTCGTGGGCAGAGCCCACTTCTGGTCATCTGAAGAAGTGGGCTGTGCCCATGAAAGCTCATGATACCATCTGCATGTTTTGTTAGTCTATAACAGTGTTTCCCAATTTTATTTGGCCGAGGAACCCTTTTCAGCTTTTCAGAATTTCAAGGAACCCCTAGGTTTGTCAAGCAAAAAAAAAAAAGGGGAGGGGGCAGGGAAGGAGAGAGGGACCCACCAATTCATGAAAATCACATTCCTTCCCGAGAGGCCCCCCCCCCATCTCCCTTCCGTGAGGCCTCATCTGCTCTGTTCCCCTCCTCTCCATCACTTGCTATCCCCAGCCCTTATACCTGTCTCAACCTAGTGAGAGTGAGGTGTGGAGTGGGAATGAGGGATTTGCGTGTGGGAAGGGGTGAGAAGTACAAGCTCTGGGAGGGAATTTGGATGCAGGAGAAGGGGCTCTAGGCTGGGGAGTGTTGGTCTCAGGTGGAAGGTTGGGGTGCTGAGCAAGCCAGGGCTTGTGGATGTGAGGATGCAGGAGTTTGGGCTGGATACGTGAGGGACTCAGGGCAAGAAGTTTGTGAGTATGATGGGCTCAGGACACAGATTTGTGATGTGTGGATGGTGGAGGAATGTTGTGGCAGAAGACTAAGGATGTGGGGATGCAGGAGTTTGGGGATGTAAGAGGCTCAGGACAGGGGGTTCCAGTGTATGATAGGCTCAGATTTGGGGTCAGGTGGTGCAAGAGTGTTATGATGCTGCAGTGAAATGGGGGTTTGGTCCCAATTGGGGGCTTGTTGGCCTGGCTTCATTTTTAAATAAAATATTATGTCAAACTCAAAAGGTTTTAGCATTGTCTTTATATATGAGAGGGGTGAGGAACCTGTTTTGAGTCAAAGGTCACTGACCCACAGAAAAGTCAGTTGGGGCCACATAAGTGAGATGCAAACAAAACAAAAAAGCTCCTCCAAAAACCCCAAGCCTCACTAATGTGGTCCCAAATGTGCTGGTGGGGGTAGGGGACAGAGTGCTAGTGGGTGCTGGGGCTGGGGAGAGGGTGCGGCTGGGTGGAAGGATGCTGGCTCAGGTGGCAGAGTGCTGGGGCAAGGTGCTGGGGCAGGCAGGTGGCAGGGTGCTGGGGTCAGGAACATGGTCCTGCTGGGCACTAGGGTGACTGGCAGGGTGCTGGGACAAGGAACAGGGTGCTGCTGGGTGCTAGCGTGGATGGCAGGGTGCTGGGGCCAGGGCCAGGGTGGTGCTGAGTCCTGGGGTGTGAGGCAAAGTGCTGGGGTGGATGGCAGGGCTGCCAAGGAGTGGGATAGGGATGGGGTGCAGGATCTGGGAGGGAGCTGGGGGGCGGAAGGGGACAAGGTCTGGGTGGTAGGTAGGGTGCAGAAGCAGGCTGGATGTAGGGTGTCTGGCTATGAGGGAGGGTGCGAGGAGGGGACTTGGGGAGGAGTTGGACCTCCCTGATCTGGCACCCTCTAGACCTGACTGGTCCCAGATGAGGAATTTTTGGACCAGGGGAGGTCATTTCAGGGCTCCTGGTTCTCCCCCCCTTCCTCACTAGGCTTCTTTGCACCTCTATCCCCTGCAACCGAACTAAGCTGCCCACCCCTGCTGGTTCCCTGCACTTCCCCCAAAACCATCCCTCACAATCCAAGGGAGTGCAGCACCAGTTCCTGCAGCTCCCTCACAGCCCAGCTGAGCTGCCCATCTGTTCTGTATGCCCTCCCCATCCACCTCAGCCCAGCTGAGCCCTGCACTGGTTCCCTGCATGCCTCCCCCACAGCACAGCTGAGCCCTGTTTCCCTGCACCTCCTCCAAGTCCCACAAAACTGCTGAGCCAAGAGCCGATTCCCTGCCCCTCCCTCCCCTTGAGTCTAGCCCCAGTTCCCGGCACCTCCCTCCTCCTGCAGCCAAACTGAGCTCTGAGCTACACATACACACCCCACCGCACAGCCCAGCCCAGCTCCCCAGACCTCCCCACTCTGCAACCCAGCTGAGCTCTATTTCCCTGCACCTTCCCCCAAACCATGTAGACATGCTGAGCCAGTGCTGATTCCCTGCCCCTGCCTTCTTCCCTCCCCTTGGCTGTGTCTACACTGGCACGATCTTGCGCCAAAGCGGCCGCTCTTGCGCAAAAATTTGCTGCCTGTCTACACTGGCCGTGTGTTCTTGCGCAAGTACACTAACGTTCTCATGTATGAAATCAGGGCTTATTCCGCAAGAACTACGATGCTCCCGCTCAGGAATAAGCCCTTTTGAGCAACTATTCTTGTGCAAGAGGCCAGTGTAGATAGGCAACATGAATTTCTTGAGCAAGAAAGCCCTATGGCTAAAATGGCCATCGGCACTTTCTTGGGCAAGAGAGTGTCCACACTGCCATAGATGCTCTTGTTCAAAAGCACAGTTCGCACATGGCAGTGTGGATGTGTTCTTGCTCAAGAAGCAACCAGTGTAGACATAGCCTAAGAGTTTCCTCACATGAGCAAAATGAATTTTGTGTTGTGCACCAGTATTGAGTTCATGTGGCTTGTTTGGATGTGTCACCCAAGTTATTAATAAATATTTTTAAACCTCTACCTTTTCCCTCTGCTGCCATGTCTCCTCCCCTTGCTCCATCAGCTCCCCTGGTGCCTGCTGCCCCCCCACTCCTCACCCTCCTCTGCTGTCCTGACTCCTGCTCTTCTTACTGTCCTCAGCCCTCCTGCAACCTCCCCCCTCCACCAGCCCTTCTCTCCCCTGTGCCCACTTCTCCAGTAGCCCCACTCTGATCATGTGAGCTACCCCTCCTCATCCCCTCTTCTAACACCTCCCTCTACAAACCTGCCCTGCATCTCTCCTCTGATGGTGGTCCCTCCACTGCAGGTGTCTGCCCTTCTACTTCACCCCCAGAATCCCCTGGCACCTGCACCTTCTCTTACCCCTGCACCCTCCTGGTGGCTCCCCCTTCCTTCACTTCTCCTGCCCCCTTTACTCCATTTTTCCCTGATGCCCACCCCTCACCACCCTCTGCCCCATTCCCCTCATGTCCCTGTGCCCTCTCACATGACTTGCTCCATCCCAGCCTTCCTCATGCCCACCCCTTCTTTCAAGCCTTCTCCCAGCACCTCCCCTCACCCCTCTAGCCCCCAGTGCCCTTACCTTCTCCCTTCCCAGCATCACCCTGTCCCCCACCCACTGACACCTCCCCTCCTGCCCTTTTCCTCATTGTCTGCACTTGGCCCCCTGCCATTTGTCTCTCCTCCACCCCTGTCCCTTTGGTGCTTTCCCCTTCCTCTCCGCACAAGCACCTTCCTCTCCCAGCCCTTCCCCTTTCCCTCTGCACAAGCCCTTTCCTTTCCTTTCCTTTCCTTTCCTTTCCTTTCCTTTCCTTTCCTTTCCTTTCCCTCTACCGTACCTTCTGCCTTCCACTTTGTGGGGCCGGAGTCTGTGCTCTGTCCCCGGACTCCGAACCCGCAACTCAGCCATGCGGCGCAACACAGCGCCCAGCAAGTTTAAAATCCCGGGCCGTGATGTTACGTCACGTCCGGGCGTCTCCCCACCCACTGGTTTGAGCGCGCTGCGCAGGGCAGCAGCAGCCAGCAAGGGGGAGCTCAGAGAAGGTTGCGCACGGCAGGGACAGGTCCGGGGATGAGGATGAGGGAGAGACGCTCTGGGGCGGGGTGGGAGGACATGCGGGGGGTGGGGTCGGGACCCGCTCCAGCTCTAGCTCCAACTCCAAATATTGCTGGAGCATGGGCACCACAAGCCCACACAACTCGCCGCCCATGCCTCTGCTGGCTAGCCGGCTCTCTCTTTTCAGAGGGGCGGGAGCGCCCGGCTCCTTGCGGAACCCCTCGTTTTGCTCCGCGGAACCCCAAGGTTCCGCGGAGCACCAATTGGGAAACACTGGTCTATAAAGTGCTACCAGACCATTTGCTTGCTGTTTTTTTGATTTCACTAGTCAGTTACCAAGAGTGTGTGGAATTAGTATTCATCTGCAAATTTGACACTGTTTCCCTGCGCTTGAACAAAGACATTAACTGGATGTAGCATTATAAAGCCAGTCTTCCTTGCCTTTAACAGTGCATTTTTACATCAAAAGCTAAGTATGGGACACTTCCAGCACATTTAATTAGCCTCATTAGCACCAGTCCTGGGGAAAAGGTGTTACACTCACATAAAGAAGTGCAAATTGCTGGGCTGGGTTGATCTGCCAGCTATAGTATGGAGGGCTATGTCTACACTACCACCTATGTCAGCATAGCTGATGTTGCTATGGGGTGTGAATAACCACCCCCGCCGAGTAACGTAAGTTATACCAAGGTAAGTGTTCATGCATATAGTGTTAGTTCTGGAAGAGCTTTTCCTGCAGACATAGCTTCTGCTGTTCACTGAGGTGGTTCTTTATGCTTATGGGAGACCTCTCTCCTGTTAGCATAGAGCATCTTCACCAGACACGCTGCAGTGACACAGATGGATTGGTACAGCTGCACTGCTGCACTCTGTAAGTGTAGAAATGCCTTAACTGTATTGGACTTCAGAATCCTTCTCTTGGTAGAAAGATGTGTACTGTAACTTGAGAGCAGAACTGGGAAGAGCAGCCTTGAGGCAACGGTGTCAATCTGGATAAATGTCAGTGGGCATCCCCAATGTGTGGGCTTCCAGTGAATGCAATAAATTCTCACTTTAGCTCTACTTGGCAAAACAAATAGAATTTCTGCTTCCTGCATTTCCATCTTACTTTAATCATTTTTATCAGCTTTCGGTCTTTGTTTTGATATACTTTTATTCTGAAGTGCTCCTTTATTATTATATTTAAAGACTTTAAGCAGATGATCCTACCCATTTTTGTCCATTTAACTAGGTTTGCAGTGGCTTTCACAAAGAAAATGAAGGAACTGGCAGCAGCAGAGTGGGTATGTTTATATGATTATTACAGCATTATCAACTATATAGTGCCATAAAATTTAATTCTAAATAATGCTGGAGAATTATAATAATCTTCATAGTGTGTATTTATGATTTTTTCTGGAGGAAACAACATTTTGTATTTATGCACTTTGCCGGGTCAAATAGGTCTGGCATTTAAAAACCTTTAGTACTTGAGAAGAGTTTACAGTTGTTTTTAAATGCTCCAGAGCACCACTTTTAAAACTAGCCTTTGCCTTTCAAGTCTCTTTTGAGATTATATTTATGTTCTTCCCTTTGATTTCATTTGTCAAGCCTCTGGATGTTGCCACAATTTTTCTTAACAGTTCTACTTACTGTGAGCAATATTTAAAATTAGTTTGTAAATACTTGCTTTTTCAACACAGAAAATAAAGCAAACTTCTTAAGGTAAACTGCAAAATTAAAAGAAATGGGGGGCTAAGTCCAACAATATGAGATCTCCATTTACCAGGCTGTGAATGGTATAAAATACATATTACTTTTAAAAAAAATGTGTTAATTTGTGAATACAAAATGAAAAAAAAAATATGCTAAATGGTACATCTGGCCAAACACTGAATAAAATCATTTGTAATAAAACACATTAAATACAAAAACATCATTAGAAAAATTATTTGAAGGATATTATCTGTCAGTTGGCAAGTTCTTCTAAACACTCTTAGTCCTGTTAGAGGAAGCATTTTATTTGCATGAAGTACATTGAATTCAATTTTATAGTAAGCTTTCCATTTAAATTTTACTATAATGGAGAAGATTGTTAAAAAGGAATGTTTTCTTATAAAATTGCGTGACTCTCAAAGATAAATTTTGAACTGTTACAGATGTCAGGAAAATATTTTTGGGGACGGAATTTTTGTGATATTTCTGTATTTCAGGATGTATATATATATTATATTTATGATACTTAGAGCCCTGCAAATCCTCAGATATCCTCTGTATATCTGCAAATATGGATGCGGATATCTGTGGCTCATTTTTCCATACATAGATGCAGAAACAATTTTGTATCTAGAACCCTGGAAATTTGCAGATATCCACTTTATTCACAGGTGTCCACATTGGTGAATGTGGATATCTGCAGTTCATTTTTGTGGCTATGAATGCAGATACAAATTTTGTATCTGCGTACATCTCTACTGATAATCTGTACACCTAATACCTGATTTTGTAGACAAATCTCTTTCCTCTCATGCAGCCTTGTTGACTGTGGTGAAATTCCGCATGGACATAGGAATCTATCTATGTGGAACTCTTTGATGGACTGGGACCCATGTGTGGTGACATTTATCTAAGTCTTAGTGCTTCACCACTCAAGTCAATGATAGCTCTACCATTGACTCATTGCCTAGAGGATCAGGGCCTTAATTACTAGGGTTTGTTTTCCAGTTTCTGGACTGATTTCAATTAGGATTTTCAAGATTTGGGGCTAAGTAATTGACTTCAAGTGATTGAAGTCACAGTAGTTCCAAACTACTGCACTACACAACACTGCATGGGAAAGAGGTGGGCAGCCCTCAGTGGAGAAAGAACAGGCTAAGAACTATTTAGAAAAGTTAGACATACACAAATCCATGGGGCCAGATTTAATGCATCCGAGGGTACTGAGGGAGTTGGGAGATATTGCAGAGCCTTCGGCCATTATCTTTGAAAACTTGTGTAGATTGGGGGAGGTCCTGGATGATTGGAAAAAGGCAAATGTAGTGCCCATCTTTAAAAAAGGGAAGAAGGACAATTCAGGGAACTACAGACTGGTCAGCCTCACCTCAGTCCTCAGAAAAATCATGGAGGTGATTCTTAAGGGATCCATTTTGAAGCACTTTGAAGAGAGGAAAGTGATCAGAAAGTCAACATGGATTCACCAAGGGCAAGTCATGCCTGACCAACCTGATTGCCATCTATGACAAAGTAACTGGTTCTGTGGACATGTGGATATGATATACCTTGACTTTAGCAAAGCTTTTGAAATGGTCTCTCACATAATTCTTGCTAGCAAGTTAAGAATGTATAGGATCCAAAGTGACCTAGGCAAATTGGAGGATTGGGCCAAAAGAAATATGATGAAGTTCAACAAGGACAAGCGTAGAGTTCTGCACTTGGGATGGAAGAATCCCTGTGATGGGGTGTACCAACCCCGCAATGTTTAACCAGGCCTACCTGCCTGAGAGAGCCCCTCCCCCACAGCCCTACTGGGCATGCTCCAACTGAAGGACCAGTATAAAGGCCAGTGAAGCAGCTTAGTCTGGGCTGACCACAGAGGAAGGAGCCAGTGCCAGAGCTTGGGGGGAGGAGGAGGAGGATGAGCAGCAGATGGATGGCGCAGGGGAGGCCAGCCAGTGGAGACCGGCTAGGGCAGCTCCAAGTCTGGAGGAGGCAAGTGGGGAAGATGCTGATGATTGTAAATCAGGTAGGAAGTAGCCCAGGATGGGGAGCTGGAGCCCCCCAAGAGTTCAGCGTGTTGCAGGAGGATTCCCCACTGAGCTAATGGTGGGACACACCCACCACTGATAGAGTCCTGGGCTGGGACCCGGTTGAGAGGGAGGGCCCAGGTACCCTACACCACCCTCATTATACTCGAGGGGGACACTACTGCTGGGATTATTGACTTTGGCTCTCAGGCCTCACTGCCCTGTGAGCTGGGGGCTGTTGTAGAGTCGGGCTGCTGGACCCTATTGCCCTACGAATAGGGGATTGTTATTGACATTGGCTGCAAGGCCTTACTGCTATTATAGACTCGGGCCGCTGGGCCCTATTGCCCCACAAATAGGGGATTGTTATTTATTTCAGCGGCAAGACCTTATTGCCTGGTCTTACTATTGACTTAGGCTGCTGGGCCCTTCTACTGACTTTGGTGACAAGGCCAGACTCTTGTATGGGAGTACTGGGGTTGGTACCACTCACGGGGTGTGGCGTGTATTGAGGACCCTGATAGTCTCAACACCCTGCCTCAGAGGGGGCTGGGCATACCTGTCCCATGACAATCCCAAGCACTGTTACAGGCTGGGAACTGACTGGCTAAGCAGCAGTTTGGCAGAAAAGGACATGGGGATTATCGTGGGTAAGAAGCTGGATATGAGTCAACAGTGTGCCCTTGTAGCCAAGAAGGCTAATGGCATATTAGAGTGCATTAGGAGGAGCATTACCAGCAGATATAGAGAAGTGATTATGCTTTGAGTGGTTGCTCATGTCCATTCGAATGAGGTGCACGCGCGCGCTGCGTACACGGCTCCTGGAGCATTTTTTCCCCAGTGGTATCCGTCAGGCCGGCAGGTTGGCCCCTGGAGTGGCGCCGCTATAGCGGAGCATAAGTACCCCTGCTGGCCCTCCCCCTCCTCAGTTCCTTCTTACCGCCCGTGACGGTCGTTGGAGCTTACTGTCTTGTGCAGATCCCAGCTAGTTAATTGTTGCCCGTTGGCAGTTCTTTGTTAAGTAGTTGTTAGGTATTGAGTAGATCGTTTGCACCTTTCTCTCCCTCTCCCCCTCCACCCCCCGCTGAGGGACGGCGATGCCAGGCCTGCAGGGCTTCAAACCTTGTGCGGCTTGTGCTAAGCCTATGCCCAAAGGAGACTAAGTGTCTGGGGGAATCTCATCTCACGGACTCCTGCAAAATCTGCCGCAGTTTTAAGCCTCGCACTAAGAGGGGAAAGGGATTCCTGTCTAACGTTACTTCTCATGGAATTGGCACTTCAACCCGTGCCTTCCAAAGAAGTTTCAGTGTGTAGCGCACCGGCGTCGGTGCGGGAACCGCATTCTGGCCCCTCCTGCACCGCAGTACTGAAGAAGATGGCACCACGGCACCGATCTCAGTCTCCAGCACTGAAAAGGGTGAAGGACTCCAGAGGGAGATCGCCCGGCCGAAAGGCCTATGGGGACTGGCACTGGCATAGATGTTCTCTGACACCATCGTCGCCACTGAAGAGGAAGGCAGACTCGCACTGGGCGCGAAGCCCCGTGCCTATTCCAACCCATCGCCCCTCCACTCTGGAGACGTTCGAGTCGGCTCATGAACTGATAGAGTTGACAGCCTCGCCTCTGTCGCCCCTTTCCTCGGAAGGGTCCTCGACTTCAGTACCGGGAGCCTTGGGGGCACCAGTGACTTCCCCGCCTCCAGGACCCTGACCGGCACCGGCAGAGTCAGGAGACCAGACGTTGCTGCCGGCTCCTGTTACAAGGGGTCAACCTGCACCAGCACCGACGGCAGCGCCTAAGGTGCTGGGTGACCGCTCAGCACTGCTCTCGGAGGCAGTACGGGCGACACCGTTTCCCGCTCCGGGGACAACTGAGGCACCGTACCCGCTGCTGGCACCCGTGAGGCCGGTGGCTCCATCAGCCATGCTGGCACCAGCACCGGCACCAACACCTCTGGCTCAGGCCCTGACACCGACAGCTCCGGTTCAGGCCTCAGCACCGACAGATCTGATGCCAGCAGCCCCTGCTTGGGTCCCAGGATCGGTGCCGCAGCACCAGATGGTTTTCGGCAGCCTGGTACCACAGTTGCCACGGCCGCAGCCCCGCACCCGCGCCGGAAAGCCGGAGTCCATGGTGAGGTATAGACCTGTGGTAGTACAGGAGCAGCCCTCCACGGCACCACCGTGGTCGGCATCGGAGCTGTCCTACGAATCCGAGGCAGAATACCTATGTTCTGCAGGTTCATCCCACCTGTTGTCACGGTACTGCTCTCGTTCCCAACACCGACCGGTACCTCGGGTTCGAACAGATGTGGCCCCACAGGCACAGCAGCCCTGGCCCTTTTGGACACCTTGGGCCTACCACCATGGCAGGGCCCAATGCCGCCTCCCTGTTCGGCTAGTGGGTCTCGCAGATGGTCCACACCATCCGCCTCATTGTCCAGAGCTCCACCATCGCCCAGAGGGGCCAGTCCACAGGGGCAAACCAACTTAGGAGGGTCACACGCTGATCTCCAGCAACAGCCGGTAATGCTGCAACAGCTGGACCCCGCACCAGTGGTGATGGAGCAACCGGCTTGAGGTTGGGAATCATCGTCCTCGTTGTCTCCAGATGAGGCCCTGGCAGACCCGGCTCCGTCTATGCCAGCAATGGACGCCAGATCACACCAGGAGCTGCTCCGCCGGCTCGCAGCAAACCTAGGGGTGCCAGTAGAGCCGGTGACTGAGGAGTCCGTCCCGATGGTGGACATTCTCACCGAGGATGCCCTGGCCAAACTGGCCCTGCCACTTAATAAAACTGTGGCAAAAATTACTAACGCATTGTGGCAGATGCCAGCATCCATATCCCCGACACTCAAGGACATTGAAAGGAGATATTACGTCCCCCAGTCAGGGCACGAACACCTTTATTCGCACCCCATGCCAGGCTGAATCGTGGTCCAGGCAGCAGCGCAAAAAGAGGGGCAGGGACAGCCAGGTCCAACCCCAAAGGCTAAGGACCCTAAGTGCATGGACCTGTTGGGGCGCAAGGTCTATGCAACCGGAGGGGTGCAATTGCGCATTGCCAACCAACAGGCAATGCTTAGTCACTATGCCTACAACACCTGGCACGCGATGAAGAAATTTCGTGACTGGTTGCCCCAGGATGACAGGCAGGAGTTCGCCGCCCTAGCTACAGAGGGCAGAACAATAGCCCGCACAGCTCTGCAAGTGTCCCTTGATGCAGTGGATTCGGCTGCCAGGACCATGGCATCAGGCGTGGTAATGAGGCGTAGTGCCTGGCTGCAGGTCTCGGGGATCCTGTTAGACTTGCAGTCTACAATGCAGGACTTATCTTTCGATGGGAAAGCCCTCTTCTCAGAGAATACTGATTCCAGGCTTCGTAGCCTCTGTAGTGGGCCGGAGTGGCCGCCCACTGACCCGGAGAAGGAGGAACCCTCCGGCCGCCATGTTGGGCTAAGGCTGGCCCCGCCCAGCCACCTGACGAAGCCAAGGGGCGGGCCCAGAACTGTAAAAGCCCAGGCAGTCAGCTGAGCCAGCAGAGGGACCAGAGGTGTGCTCAGAGCTCCCAGCCTGGGAGGCTGGGACTGAGGCGTGGCCAGGGCCTCCTACCTTCCTGGGCCTAGAGGCCGACTACCAGCCCCCTGCCGGGGAGGCTGAGGCCTGGACTGGTGTGCCTACATTTGCTGGTGGTGCGGGGGATCAAGGGGACCAGCCTGATCCCTTGCTCCAGACCCTACCCAGGAACCAGGAGAAGCGGCTGCTGACCTCCCGACCAGAGGGCCAGCCCGGAACCCAGGCCGAGCCCAACCCTGCAATCCGTCCCCAGCGCCTGACGCTGCCTGCACTGGGAGCCCAGCTGAGGCCTGCAGACCCGCACACTGCGGAGGACTGGACCGGACCACCCCAGTGGAATGAGACCCTCCTGGACTCCCTGCCTACTCAGCCCGATACTCAGGTACCGGCCGAGGGAGAGAACGGAAGTGGCCCAGGTGTTAGTGGGGGTTGTTAAAGGCCCCAAGGCTGGTGTGTTTCGGGCTGGAGCCCCCGCTGAGCCGTAGCAGCCTGCATTGCTGCTCCTAGGGCCCTGGGCTGGGGCGCAGTCGAGTGGGTGGGCCTGCGCCCCTCCCTGCCACCCACCTGCCGGGTGGCAGTCTTCCCCTCGCCGCTGCCACAGGCGAGTAGCCTGCCCCCATCCTGAACCAGGAGATCCACCCTGCGTGAAACTGTGTTTGTTGGTTGCCCCGCCCTTGGTGCGGGCCGGGGCCTCCCTAACTGACTGTGGTAATGGCCGCCCTGCCCTGAACTAAGGACCTGGCCGCCCCTATAACTGTGTTTGTTTGCTGCCCGCCCTGAACCAAGGGCCGCGCCGCTCCCTGGACCTGGGTTTGTTTGTTGCCCCGCCCGGAGTGAGGGCCTGGGCCTCCTAAATGGACTAAGCTACGGCCGCCATGCCCTGAACCAAGGGTCTGGCCACTCTTCATAGCCACTAACTGTGTATGTTTGCTGTCACACCCTGAACCAAGGGCCTGGCTGCTCTTTGTAGACACTAACTGTGTATGTTTGCTGCCACGCCCTGAGCCAGGCTTGGCTGGACCCCCAAATCGGGACTTAGGGGACTTGCTGCCCACCCTGAACCAGGGTTGGGCTTGCGTAAAGATGCAGACCGTGTTTGGGCCGCCCGCCTGAAAGAAGGCCGGGCGCGGATGTGGGGCTTGCCTTAAGGGGGCAGTGTAGTGGGCCGGAGTGGCCGCCCACTGACCCGGAGGAGGAGGAACCCCTCCGGGCAGGCAAGCCGACTACAGCCTCAAAGATACCAGATCTACTCTTAGGTCCTTGGGTATCCATACACCGGCGCCTCAGCGCAGGCAGTTGCCGAGTAGACAAACAAATAGGCCGCAGTTCCAGGCCGCGCGCCCAGACTATTGGAGGTGTAGACCTCAGGGCTTTGTTAATACGGCTTTGTTAATACGCTGAGCTCCAGTACATGCAATAGGCGCCGTCAGCCTCGCCTGGACGCGGGCGGGGCGCTACTCAGCCCCCTTCCCATCAACCCAAGCAGCCATTTTGAAGGCGCGCTTAGGGACCGCATACCAATCCCTACCATCTCTCCTCCCTTTGGGGACCTTTTGTTCCATTTTGCTCAGGCCTGGTCAGTCATCACCTCCGACAGGTGGGTGCTAGACGTAATCACCAAGGGGTACTCTGTCCCGTTCTTGGGTTCCCAACCTTCCCTTCCCTCCTCCCTGTCCCTCTTCAGGGACCCATCTCATGAGGCCCTCCTCAGGCAGGAGGTCCTCACGCTCTTGGAGAAAGGAGTGGTAGAAAGGATCCCTTCCCATCTGGAGGGCGGGGGGTTTTACTCCCGGTATTTCATCATTCCCAAGCCAAAAGGGGGGCTTTGGCCTATCCTGGACCTCAGAGACCTCAACAAACATATACGAAAGGCAAGGTTCAGGATGGTGACCCTAGCCTCCATCATTCTGGAGGGGGGCATCCTGTACCACCCGGATGTCAAGTTCCTCCATTTGACAGCATGGCTTATCCATGGCTGAAACAACCGGAGCGGGCTTGCTCGCAGGGGGTGCAAGCGATTCTCCGAGGGAGTAGGAAACCAACCACCAGATTGTCCTACGCTGCCAAATGGAAAAGGTTTTCAGTCTGGGCCTCTGAGAGGGGAGTATGCCCCTCCCAGGCCTCTGTCCCCGTGGTCCTAGACTACTTGTTTGAACTGCGTCAGGCGGGTCTGTCTACGTCGTCGGTGTGGGCGCATTTAGCGTCCTTGACGGCATTCCACGAAGGGTTTGGGGGCAGATCACTGTTCACAGACCCCCTGGTTAAAAGGTTCCTGAAATATCTGGACAAATTATTCCCGCAGGTGAGAGCCCCTGTACTCCAGTGGGACCTCAACTTGGTGCTGACAAGACTCGTGGGTCCTCCCTTTGAGCCCCTGGCATCCTGCCCACTCAAGTACCTATCTCTCAAGGTGGCATTTATAGTGGCCATCACTTCAGTGCACAGGGTGTCTGAGCTGCGTGCCCTGACGGTGGAACCACCATACTTGGTGTTTTCTGCAGATAGGGTTAGGTTGCGCCCCCACCCGGCGTTCCTCCCCAAGGTGGTGTTGGCCTTCCATATGTCACAAGATATATACCTTCCGGTCTTCTTTCCCAAACCGCACCGCTCCCCTAAGGAGCAGGCATTGCATTCCCTCAACGCAAAAAGAGCTTTAGCGTTTTATATAGATAGAATAAAACCTTTTCGTAAATCATCCCAGTTGTTTATTGCCTATGCAGAACGAATGCGAGGGCTACCGGTGTCAGCCCAAAGGCTATCGGTATGGATCTCCTCGTGTATTAGAGAGTGCTATACTCTGGCGCACAGGGAGCCACCCCGAGTGTCGGCACATTCCACTAGGGCGCATGCTTCGTCTGTGGCTTTTGGGGCGCAAGTCCTGATACTTGAGATCTGTAGAGCAGCCACATGGTCCTCTGTCCACACGTTCACAGAGCATTATGTGCTCACCCAACAGGCCAGGGAGGATGCCGCGTTGGGTTCCACTGTGTTAGGTTCAATTCTGTTTATAAAAAAAAAAAAAAATGTTTTCCATGATCACTGTAACTACCTCTCCTGAGTTCCTGTGTTTTGTTATGTTCGGTTGTGATTTCTATTAAATTTCTGGTTCTTGCTTATGGACATGTGTAAGTGTCTCTGTCTTGCTAAGTGGTGGCTCCGACCCCACTTCCGGTTGGATAGCTTGGAAGTCGCCTCATTCAAATGGACATGAGCAACTACTCGAAGAAGAAAACAGGGTTACTTACCTGTAACTGTTGTTCTTCCAGATGTGTTGTTCGTGTCCATTCGATTTCCTCCCCACCTCCCCGCCTCCCCTGCATCGGAGTCTCCGGCAAGAAGGAACTGAGGAGGGGGAGGGCCGGGAGGGGTACTTATGCTCTGCTATAGTGGCGCCACTCCAGGGGGCGACCTGCCGGCCCGATGGGTACCGCTGGGGAAAAAATGCTCTGGAAGCCATGCACGCGGCGCGCGTGTATCTCATTCGAATGGACATGAGCATTACATCTCGAAGAACAACAGTTACAGGTAAGTAACCCTATTTTCTCCTTTATTTGGCACTGGTGAGGCCACATCTGGGGTATTGCGTCCAATTCTGGGTCTCCCATTACAGAAAGGATGTGGATGCATTGGAGAGGGTCCAGGAGAGGGCAACAAAAATGATTAGGGGGTTGGAGCACATGACTTACGAGGAGATGCTGAGGGATTTTGGCTTGCTTAGTCTGCAGAAGAGAAGAGTGAGGGGAGATCTGATAGCAGCCTTTAACTACCTGAAGGGAGGGTCCAAACGGGATGCAGAGAGTCTGTTCTCAGTAGTAGATCAATGGTCTCAAGTTGCAGTGAGGAAGGGCTAGGTTGAATATTAGGAAAAACTATTTCACTTAGACGGTGGTGAAGTACTGGAATGGGTTACCTAGGGAGGTAGTAGAATCTCCATCCCTAGAGGCTTTTAAGTTCCATCTTGACAAAGTCCTGGCTGGGATGATTTAGTTAGGGTTGATCTTGCTTTGGGCAAGGGGCTGGACTCAGTGACCTCCTGTGGTTTCTTCCAGCCCTATGATTCTATGTTGATATATTATTTATGTAACATGAAATAAGTTCAGTAGCCTCATCCTGTTTTTTTAGTGTGGTGGGTGTGTCCACTTGGTAGCTTGAGATGTCCAAAACTTAGTCCAAAATGAATTAATTAAAGCCACCACCATTTCTAATATTGAAAGAAATTAAGGTGAGTGAGACAATGATCTTAAACATCTTGTTCCACATTAATTTTGGTGTAATTGAGCTGAAATCTGTGTGGTTCTATCAGGGGTGAATATGACCACTTTCCTAAAATTGTACTATTAAAAATATATTGACTAGATCAAAGGAAGGGGCAAAGTAAATGACAAATGAAAAAAGTAAATTTATGTTTAACTTTTACAGAGGCATTCACAAATTTCAGAGAGAGGCTGAAATTAAAGGAGTTTAAGAAACAGGCCTTGCAAATAAATCAGACAGTGAAGTTGTGCAAAAACTACAATTCTCTTAGATAATTTCTGTTTGAGCATTCTTTCTAAAGTCATGGTTTTAGTGTAATTACATTTTGGTTCTCACACTTTACAATATTGTCAGATTTTGCTTTGTGTTAGTAATCCTTCTTAGTGAACAAATTCAGCCCAGAATATAATTTAACTAATCCCACTAATTATCATGAAATAGAAAAGCAGTAGAGCAGTCACCTCAATACCAGTAATCTAGAATTGGAAGCATTTAGTTTGGTGTATTTTTCTCATTTGTCATTTGTGTGTTTTGTTTTGTAATTGTATTGCATATGTGGGAAGGTATTAAAAGGAAATAACGTGTATTTGTTTTGAATGGAAATAGTTTATATCCTGAAACAGTATTCATTATAGTGATGATATAATAATATTTTGCATTTCAATAACACTTTCCTTTTGAAGAACTTGAAGTATTTTACAGACTTGGACAGATCCGAATCTAGTGTAAATAAGTATATCTTCATTGGTTTGAATGAGTTAGGTCACATTACACCATCTGAGGATATAGCCCATAATATTCATGTTTGAGGGCCTGTCTTTGTTCCCTCAATTACAGCCAGCATCATAACCTGAACTACTAATTCCCTACTTACAGGGAAGACTGTAATGGTACAGCTAACCTCTGCTTGGAGCTATTTAGGCTGCAGCTTAGTGTTCTTTATCCTGTGTATAACAGTATTTGAGTGGGGCAGCTACACTTGTGCCTGGCCACCAAATGGAGCCATGCCAAATGTAGACAAGGCCTGAACTTGGACGCTTCACAGATGCTTAAGAATGGGGAAGGCACAAGGAACTGGGAACAGCTGCAGTCTTTGCCCTCGTTTGAGCACCAAGATTGCTTCTGGTTAGTACCATTGTTGAGGTCCTGGCCCACCCCACCCTCCACACCATGGGGCAGAGCTCCTCAAATTCAAAAACAAGTACATACTGCATAGCCTAAGGATAGGTCTACTCTAGGGATGTAAGCGACTAGTCAACTCTCTGGTAAGCAAAAGCTTATCGGATAGTCAACACACTAATCGACTAGTCACTTACATACCTAGTGTAGACCTATCACAAAGAGGCAGCAAGGGGGGGAAGAAGAGAGGGTACTGGGGGGAGCTGGCTTAAAAGCTGGTTCCCCCCAGCTCCAGTTCTGTGGGACAGGGCAGGGGCGCAGCAGTGGCGCTTCCTCTTTGACGTGTACAAGAGCCCTAGCAGGGCTCTTGTACATCTCAAAGCAGAAGTGCCTGCATGGAGCCTGGGGTCAGCAGGGAATCCTGGGCTCCATGCAGCATTCCAACTTTGAAATGTACACGAGTCCCTGGTGGGGCACTTGTGCATTGCAAAGCAGAAGCGCCTGCATGGAGCCTGGGTCAGCAGGGGGCTCCCTGCTGGCCCTGGACTCCACATAGCGTTTCAGTCTTTGTACATTTCAAAGGTGGAACGCTGCACTAGTTCTTATCGACTAATTGAATAGTCGATGGAAATACCATCGGCTATTCGATTAGTTAATTAATCTAAATTTAACACTCCTAATCTATACCACAAGGATGGGTCAATCTAAGCTATACAGTTTGAGTTATGTTAGTAATGTAACTTGAATCAATGTGGCTTAGATCTACTTACTGCTGGTAGGTCTTTACTAGACTCATTAAATTGTCAGTGGATCAGTTGCTGTAGCATCTATCCTCTCAGTAGGAGACAACCCCTAAGAGGTAGGTGAAGTAGCTCTGCTCTCTATTTGCTCCATGTGAGCTAACACTTCTGCTTGGAGAATGATTTTTGAGCCAAATAGAGATGGTTGAAACCATTGTTTTCCATTATTGAAAGCTTGTTTGGGAGTTTTTCCTTCAGTGTACCAGAGCCTGGGCCTGAATATTCCTTCATTAATTGAAACAGCAGTCCCTTTAGAAACTGTTCTACACATAGCAAGAGGAATCCTTTGACTGCTAGCAAGAGGAATCCCTTGTACTGTTCACTAGGCAAATGAAGTCAGGAAATCTTCATTGTTTTCATATGCTAGCCTGAATGAATGAGCTGCAGTATGACTGACTCCAGGCATTTCTTAAGAGGGTATTTTTCTCTAACAATTCAATTCTTCTCCATCTCTTCTCCACTTGTTCCCTTATTTCAATCCCTAACAGCAGTAGGAACTAACTGCCTGAGCTATCTCTTAGGTTTTAATTTCCATAAGCATGCAATCATTTTCCTTAGGCGTTTGGTTCCCCACCCCTCCTTCCACCAACAGAAAACTGTTTGGAGGTACAGCCCACATGTCCAAACAATTTAACGATGCACATGAATGCTGTCTATAGTTTCTTCAAGATTAATTGACTTAAATCTTTTAGTGAACACAACAAAAGCAGGACACCCAAATAGATGTGTGGTCTAGTAATTATATTATTTATTGTGAGTATTGACCACAAGGTGCTAGGCACTATACAGGCTAGGGATGTGAACGACTAGCCAACTATCCAATAAACAAATGCTTATTGGATAGTTGACACCCTAGTGTAGTCGACTAATCACTCCTCCCTCTCCCCTCCCTCCCCCACTGCCTCTATCAGAAAGAAGCAGCAAGGGAGGGGGGAGGAGGGAGTGCTTCAAAGCAGCAGCGCAGCAGGGAGCCCAGGGCCAGACACTGGGCTCCACGTGGTGCTGTCACTTTGAAATGCTGCATACAGACCAGGGCCAGCTGGGAGGTCAGCTTTGGAGCTGTTGCCACACTTCAAAGGCGGAGGCGCCCTTATCGACTAATCGAATAGTCGATGCAAATTTCACCGATTATTCGATTAGCCAATTAATTGATATTTTACATCCCTAATACAGGAATCTAAAAACATGTTCCCTTTTCCAAAGAGTTTACACTTGAAAAAGACAAAACAAAGAGCTGGACAAAAGATAGAAGGAAAGAGTAAACTTAGACTGGAGTCCTAACCCTGGTTCTGACAGTGGCTCCCTTGGTAACCTTAGGAAAGTCATTTTTATCATGGTACATATAATATTGGCTAATAGTCATTAATATATTAGCAATTAGACATTTAATTGCTTCTGAAAAATCTATGTATTTTAGGCACTTTTGGCTCCAATCACCATAGTAATGGATCTCCTTACAACAGGTTGTAATACCTGCCCATGGGTTGGATTCTGTCTGACAGGGTTAACCCCACACTGCTGTGTTTACCTGTGCCTCTTGTGATACGGGGATCACCAGTGGAGGTACAGGTAAATATAGCAGCAAAGGCCCACCAGGGGCTAACCTTGGTGAATCGATGCCATTTTATTGTGCACCCCGGCCTTTCAATCTTTTAGTGTATTCATCCTTCCCACGCTCCTGTGAGGTAGGACAGTGCTATAATCCTCATTTTACAGATGGAAAAACTGAGAGACACAGAGAAGCTGTGTGATTTGTCCAAGAGCATACAGGAAGTCTGTGACAAAGAAGGATCTCCCAAGGCCTAGACTCTTAATTACCTGGGTCTTAAGTACTGTTATTTCAAGTAAAACAGCTGAAAAACAACAGGACATGGAAATTTCAACTTCAAACTTTGAGAAATACAAAAGCACCTTTCTGTGCTATTCTCCTGAGACTATTATGATTCCTTATCCATTATTTCATACTAATGTGAGCTATATCTTTCCTCCAGTGTGCTCTTTATTGGTTAGTCAGTAATTTAAGAATTTAAATTCCTAGCAAATACTGGGAATTATGAAGTATTCAGTAGGCATGTAATAGTGTAGTTGATTAACCAATAAGCAAAAGCTTATAAATTAATGCTGTAGACTACATGCATTCCCCACCCCCAGGCAGTAATTTTTTTTAGCAGGCTGGCCAACATCCCAGCTCCGTCCTGGCTTGTACTGGGTTCAGGACCTATCCCCACTATAGCTCTGCATTTAAAGTGTATTAGGAGTCAGGTGGGCAGGCAGCCCGGCTCAGTTCCGGCTTGCACTGGGTCTGGGAGCTCAGACTCCTCCCATCACGTTGACAAGGGCTGCTGCTACCCCTTGCTGCTGTGTCTGTATCAGAGGCAGCAGCGCAGGGCGGCAGCTAGCCAGTCCGTGAGGAGAGCTGATTATTAAGCTGGCTCCCCTCATGGACCAGCTCCCGCCTGGCACCCCACGCTGCTGCCTCTGATAACATGACACACATCATACCCAACCAGATTTTAAATAAAGGGGTGTCGTTTTGTACATTTTAAAAAATTATTTAAATGAGATGATACAATTTAAACATGTATTATTATGGGACATTCTTTATTGTTCCCATTGGAACTGACTAGATCTCCTAATATGTATCATGTTTTTTCAGTATCCTTGATAAATGAAACCACGGACAAAGAGGTTTAAATCCTGAAAAACCACAAACCTTTCATAATCTCAATTTACAGTTCCCCATACATTAATCTTGGTTTCAACAAGAATGCCTAGTCTGGTGACAGCATAGAACTGTTGTTTGGGGTGGTGGCTCTCCACAGGAGCTTTTATCCTGAATAGTCTAGGTTACAATATGTTCTTTATTACCTTTTTCCACTTCAAAGGATAACTTAAAATCTTCTGACGTATGCTTATCTTTGTATTTTTGGACACTCATTGAGTTTGTAATTTAGCTGTTAAGCAAGTGACATACTAGATCGTAAGCAGTTATGGTTATTTCAAGGCAATGGAAAGAACACATACTGAGCAAAGAAAGTCCAATCTGTATGCAGAGCATAATAATTGTGGCAAAGTTCTGGCTGTGCCCCATGGGTCTCACGCTATTGATAATATTAGACTCAGAGACTTGCTTTGGTCCTATACACACCCTTTTCTCTTTACAGAAGGCAGGGGCCACAGCTTAGTGAGTGTTACTCATCACAGGCTAGTCCACAGTTTTGGGGTGAAAACCCTCTGATAGTCCTAGTCTGTCTTCTTGGGACAGGCTCTGTGTTGGCATGGGGAAAGGTTTCGGGGGGAAAGGGCTCATCCACTACTCTAGGTTTGGCCCAAGGCCCCTACAGTAGCAGCAGCAGTCAAGGTTGTTTTTCCTTCTGACTTGGCAGCTTTTTCCCTGGACTACTTCCTTAAACAGCCCCTCCAGAATATCTCCCTCTGGAACCTCTTAACCAGATCTTGGTTCACACACAGCATCATCTTGTTCCTCCCTTTTCTCCTTCCGGTCTGTCACTCTTTGTCTTCCCCCTCGCCTTACCTAGGGGAGGCCTTTTAAAACAACTCCACTGGCTGTAACTGGCTGCAGGTGTTGAGTGACTTGCTTGAGGGAGCAATCTAGTTAATTAGCCCCAGGTGTTTTCCTGCCTTCATTTTATTGCAGCAGGCTCTAGAAGTTTACTCTGTAAAGAGAAAACCACTTATCCAGTGCCCTGTATACCTGCCTTCCTCCAGAGTGTGGCAAGCGGCTGGCTTAGGTCTGTCACATAATATACACGCACGCACACACACCCACACACAAACACATATCTGGGGCTCTTGGCAAATGTGGCTTTTAGTAAGAATGGTTAACTCTGATTTTGAACTTGGAATTGCTTTGCTTATTTATGATTTCAAGTGAAGTCCTTGAAATATTTGGATTAGATCATCTGATAATGTAAATCAGATTCAGTGCAGCTACTCCAGATTCTGCCAGTTGACAAGCTGGTCCTTTGCATGTATATATAATGTGTAATGAAATTATCTCAGGGGTGGGCAATATTTTTTGATGGAGGGGCCACTCTAAGAATTTGGTATGTGGTCAAGGGCTGCAGTCTTCTGTGATATTAATAGAGGAGGTATGGGATCTGGGATGGAGGTTGGGTGCAGAAGAGAATTGGGGTTTGGAGTGCAGCAGGGGGTGTGGGCTCTCAGAGGAAGTTTGGGTGAAGGAGGGCGTTGTGACCTGTGGCAGGGGATTAGGGTACATGGTCCAGGGGAGGGTATGGGTATGGGTGCAGGAGGACCTGGAGGAGATGCAGGGTCTGGGAGGGGATTGTGACCTGGGGCAGGGATGTCAGGGTTGTGTTGTGACTTAGGGCAGGAGGGGGTTGTGATCTGGAACAGGAAATTGGGGTGCAGGGTCTAGAAGGGTGCATAGGTTCAGGCGTGGAAGTGCAGAAAGTTTTGGTTACTTGATGTAAGGGTGGAGGAGGGGGGCAGATGGTTCAGGGGGAGGAAGGGGCTGGGTTGCCAGAGGTGGGCTCTGGCTGAGAGAAGCTTACCACCGATATGGCTCCCAGCAAGCAGCCCAGCAGGTCCCTCTGTCAAGCTCCCTGCCTGCCCAGCCTTCACATGCTGCTCAAAGTGTACAGCTATGGGAACCGTGTGCTGGTCTGACCACCCCACCGCTGCGAGTGAGAGGGAGAGAGAGGCTTTGTGTGCTGCCCCCTCTCCGAGCTCAAACTTGTAGCTCCTGGAAACTGGCCAGTGTTAGCTGTGAGATTGTGCTGGTGATGGGGGCAGCACTCAAAGCCTCTTTCCTCCTCCGCCCTACTCATGGCATGCAGAGACACATATGGCCCATATGATGGATAGGAAGAGTGCTGGACAACACCCAGTGACTAAGGCAGGGGTGGCCAACTCACGGCTCGTGAGCTGCATGTGGCTCTTCCCCCCCAAAAGTGGCTCGCGAAGCCGCCCGCATAGCCTATGAAGCTGCCCCTACGCCCCTGAAAATGGCCCCTGCCTCCCCGCTCCCTGTGCTCTCCGGGGCAGGGGAGCCGTCCAGCGCAGCTGGCGGGAGTCTGATGAGGCCAAAAAGGATATAAATGCGGAAAAAACCTTTAAATGCGGTTCTTAAAGGGGCAGTCCTATTTTTTTTTTTTTTTTTTTTTTCCTCAACAACTTGGAGAAGGCTTCCTTTTTTTTTTTTTCTTCCCTCCTTCCCTCAACAACTTTGCCCTGGATCTTCACTCTGTATCCACTGCTATTTTGGCTCTTTGTCCGGAATGAGTTGTCCACTCCTAGACTAAGGGATTAAACTCAGGTAGCTAGCAAGGGTGTTGGCAGGGGGCCAGAAGATCCAATGGGAATATGATGCTAAAGTTTGAATTGTATAAGATACCTTACCCACTTTCTTTGTTTGGGGAAGTTAATGCAGGAGTTGAGTGACAGAATGATTTAAACCCAGACAGGATTACCGTGCCTCCAAGGAATTTGGGGCATGGAAGTGGACTGAATCAAGAAGGGATTGTAAATAAATAAAGGGAAATGTGTATTTAGTCACAAGTAGGATATTTTTCTTTATTCTTGTGGCTTGGTTTGAACTGCTCTGTGTGAATCTATGCTTCTTCTTCGGGTAGTGTCCCTGTGGATGCTCCACTGTGGGTATCGGGCTTGTCCTGGCGCCGCAGTTCGGCGATGTTTTAGCTGTTGTTCGCCGGACTGCGCATGTGCGGCGGCCATGTTGCGGCTTTTTGCGCCGTTTCTGCACGCGCGGTCCGGCCCCGCCAGTTCCTTCTGACCATCTTCGGGTGCAGATGGAGAGAGAGCTCCCTCTCGCGACCATCCTGTCAGGATTGAAAGAGAGGGGAGTTTGTACATAGTTATTTAGTTCATTAGTTAGTTAGTTCTTTGTAGTTCTATAGTTGTTAGTAAGTTAGTTTAAAAAAAAAAAAAAGATTTTATTGTTATTTCTTGTTCTTAACCATGCCTGGCTCACCAGGCTTCAGAAAGTGCCTGACATGCCAGGACTCTATGCCCGCCTCAGACGGGCACTCTTCCTGCATCAAGTCCTTTGGGGAAGGCCACATTCCCAAAAATGTCAGCACTGTTCAAGGCTGACAATGAGAGCACGGCGCAACCATGAACTGCACCTCAAAATGCTCTTATTTGATAAGGCGCTTCGCCCACAGACAGGGGCTGAAGAACAAGCGGCTGTATCTTGTCAGCCCTCCCCCGTGGCAATGAGCTCTCGAAGAAGTAGCTCTCCATCGCGCTCCTTGCCAGCGAGGAGGGTGAGCTCTGGGGACAAGCCGGGCACCTCTTACAAAGTGGCAGCTCGAAAGCAGCACAAAGACAAGCCGGTCTGAAGTATATCGGCACCGAGCTCAACGGCGCATGTGACGCCGAAGCCGACCCGGCACCGCAGCCAGCGTGGCCATCCCCGGCACCTCCGGCACCCGATCCCACAATGGCACCGACTACAGTAGTGCACACGGTGCCCGGGGCCTTGGTACCGAGGCCGGCACCGAGGGAATCGATGGCACAGCACGAGAGTTCTGTGCAGGCACTGACGGCCACGCTGCCAGAACGTGCACCGTCATCAGTACGAACAACTCAGTCGGCACCAACATCCTGACCACATCTTCACACCACGTCATCACACGTGGCACTGGAACCCACGGCACCGCTAAGACACTCGCCAACTCCATCATATTCCCGGAGGATCTCCACACCAAGTGCTTCTCCACCTACACCCCTGATGCAGGGGTCCCCCTCCTCGACGAGCGAGTGACCGCCAGTAAGCCCAGGACCGACAGCATTTTCCTCGGAGCCGCCGGCTCCACCTCGACACTGCCGGCGACCGAGACACAGTATCTTCCCCCCCATCAAGACACTGTTATTACAGATACTATTGATCGCCATCTCCCTGCTGCTCTCACTGCAGATCCAGGTCATTGAGATCCCCCTCCTATTCTCGGGATTCCAGATACAGGGACGACTACAGGCACTGATATCACTCTCAATATGATGACCGCTGGAGTGTCTGTGAAATGTCCACTTAAGCGACTTCCACTTCAGCTTCCTATCCCCTTGACTGGGTTGTTTGAGTAATTGAAAGAGAATGTCGTGACTCAGCAGTGGAGAGGGCCAGTCACGTAGGACAAAGTTGAAAAACAATACATGCAGTTGTTTCACATTGGTTTTGAATTGGGACTTTCTCCTAAAACACGTACAGGGTCACAATCTGCTGATAGAGGTGAATATCCTAAATTGCTTTTATCTGAGGATTCCAAACTCTGGGTAATATAGGGACTCTCTGCTCCATTGGGCAACTCCTCACGATAATAGTCGGAACTATTTAGGCAAGCACTAGCCATCCCTGCAGCCCTAAAGTACTACAGTTCTGAGTCCAGTATCCTCCAAAATAGGATGGGTAAGATGGTCTACATGGCACTTGGTCCTTAGGCCCCATGATGATGAGGGAGACCCCTCAGAGGCCCTGAGTTTACTTCTTGACTAAAGGCTTACTTTGCTGTTTTCAAGGCAAAAAGCATATTATACGGCCTGATTTGCTCTAGAATCAATTCTGGAGAGGAGGAAGGCTATGAAGTATCAAGCTCTTCTTTAAACATATATGCTTTGTCTCCATGGTGGAAACAGCTATATCTGCACTGTATAGCTATTCCAGAATACTTTTGGAAATCATAGAATCATAGAATACTAGGACTGAAAGAGACCTCGGGAGGTCATCGAGTCTAGTCCCCTGCCCTCATGGCAGGACCAAATACTGTCTAGACCATCCCTGATAGACATTTATCTAACCTACTCTTAAATATCTCCAGAGATGGAGATTCCACAACCTCCCTGGGCAATTTATTCCAGTGTTCTACTACCCTTTTAGATACCTGAAAACTGCTATAATGTCCCCTCTCAATTTTCTCTTTTCTAAACTAAACAAACCCAGTTCTTTCAGCCTTCCTTCATAGGTCATGTCCTCTAGACCTTTAATCATTCTTGTGGCTCTTCTCTGGAACCTCTCCAATTTCTCCACATCTTTCTTGAAATGCGGTGCCCAGAACTGGACACAATACTTAACTGAGGCCTAACCAGCGCAGAGTAGAGTGGAAGAATGACTTCTCGTGTCTTGCTCACAACACACCTGTTAATGCATCCCAGAATCACGTTTGCTTTTTTTGCCACAGCATCACACTGCTGACTCATATTCAGCTTGTGGTCCACTATAACCCTAGATCCCTTTCTGCATACTCCTTCCTAGACAGTCGCTTCCCATTCTGTATGTGTGAAACGGATTGTTCCTTCCTAAGTGGAGCACTTTGCATTTGTCTTTATTAAACTTCATCCTGTTTACCTCAGTCCATTTCTCCAATTTATCCAGATCATTTTGAATTATGACCCTATCCTCCAGAGCAGTCGCAATCCCTCCCAGATTGGTATCATCTGCAAACTTAATAAGCGTACTTTCTATGCCAATATCTAAATCGTTGATGAAGATATTGAGGAGAGCCGGTCCCAAAACAGACCCCTGCGGAACCCCACTTGTTATACCTTTCCAGCAGGATTGTGAACCATTAATAACTACTCACTGAGTACTGTTATCCAGCCAGTTACGCACCCACCTTATAGTAGCCCCATCTACTTTGTATTTGCCTAGTTTATTGATAAGAATATCATGTGAGACCGTATCAAACGCCTTACTAAAGTCTAGGTATACCACATCCACCGTTTCTCCCTTATCTACAAGACTAGTTATCCTATCAAAGAAAGCTATCAGATTGGTTTGACATGATTTGTTCTTTACAAATCCATGCTGGCTGTTCCCTATCACCTTGCCACCTTCCAAGTGTTTACAGATGATTTCCTTAATTACTTGCTCCATTATCTTCCCTGGCACAGATGTTAAACTAACTGGTCTGTAGTCTCCTGGTTTGTTCTTATTTCCCTTTTTACAAATGGGCACTATAGTTGCCCGTTTCCAGTCTTCTGGAATCTCTCCTGTCTCCCATAATTTTCCAAAGATGATAGCTAGAGGCTCAGATACCTCCTCTATCAGCTCCTTGAGTATTCTAGGATGCATTTCATCAGTCCCTGGTGACTTGCAGGCATCTCACTTTTCTAGGTGATTTTTAACTTCTTCTTTTTTTATTTTATCTTCTAAACCTGCCTCCTTCCCACTAGCATTCACTATGTTAGGCATTTCTTCAGACTTCTCGGTGAAGACCGAAACAAAGAAGTCATTAAGCATCTCTGCCATTTCCAAGTTTCCTGTTACTGTTTCTCCTCTTCGCTGACCAGTGGGCCTACCCTGTCCTTGGTCTTCCTCTTGCTTCTGATGTATTTATAAAAAGTCTTCTTGTTTCCCTTTATTCCCATAGCTAGTTTGAGCTCATTTTGTGCCTTTGACTTTCTAATCTTGCCCCTGCATTCCTGTGTTGTTTGCCTACATTCATCCTTTGTAATTTGTCCTACTTTCCATTTTTTATGACTCCTTTTTTATTTTTAGATCATGCAAGATCTCGTGGTTAAGCCAAGGCGGTCTTTTGCCATATTTTCTATCTTTCCAACACATCGGAATAGCTTGCTTTTGGGCCCTCAACAATGTCCCTTTGAAAAACTGCCAACTCTCCTCAGTTGTTTTTCCCCTCAGTTTTGATTCCCATGGGACCTTACCTATCAGCTCTCTGAGCTTACCAAAATCCCCTTTCCTGAAATCCATTGTCTCTGTTTTGCTGTTCTCCCTTCTACCTTCCTTAGAATTGTGAACTCTATGATTTCATGATCACTTTCACCCAAGCTGCCTTCCACTTACAAATTCTCAACCATTTCCTCCCTATTTGTTAGGATCAAATCTAGAACAGCTTCCCCCCGGTAGCTTTTTCAACCTTCTGAAATAAAAGTTGTCTCAATGCAGTCCAAGAACTTATTGGATAGTCTGTTCCCCGCTGTGTTATTTTCCCAACATATATCTGGATAGTTGAAGTCCCCCATCACCACCAAATCTTGGGGTTTGGATGATATTGTTAGTTGTTTAAAAAAAAGTCTCATCCACTTCTTCCACCTGGATAGGTGGCCTGTAGTAGACTCCTAGCATTACATCACCCTTGTTTTTCACCCCTTTTAGCCTAACCCAGAGACTCTCAAAATGGAGTAGTGTCCACAGAGGGGAGTTATTCCCAAATAGCTATGCTTGTCAATGTCTACACATAGATAGTGACGGATGGCATAACAAGGAGCAATGGTCTCAGGTTATAGTGGGGAAGGTATAGGTTGGATATTAGGAAAATCTATTTCACTTGGAGGGTGATGAAGTACTGAAATGGGTTACCTAGGGAAGTGGTGGGATCTCCATCCCTTGAGGTTTTTAAGTTTCAGCTTGACAAAGCCCTCGCTGGGTTGATTTACTTGGGATTGCTCCTGCTTTGGCTAGGGGGCTGGACTTCATGACCTCCTGAGGTCTGTTCCAGCCCTGTGATTCTATGATTCTATAAGTCCATATATATATTCAGCAGTGATCTTTGACAAAAGATGGTATGAGAGATAAGTGGAGTTTTGTTTTTTGTCTGGTATATTTGAAAGTCCTTTTTAAAGATAAAACCAATTAATGTTTTTGTATGAGTCCCTGTGTTTTTGGAAACTACAGCCTTCTGCAGAGAGTCCTTTTCAAGGACATAGTTTTCTCTTTCTTCATACAAAGAGCAAACAAATGGATTCCAAAAGTATCATTGGCATAAGCAAAAAAGTAGGTTTTATATTAATCTGGTAATTGTATCAAATTGCAAATTTAGTTGGTACATACTATAAAAATTGATTAAACCTATTTAAATCACTGACCTTGCAAAAGTGTTCCTTTCTAATGGTCAAAAACCATGAGAAAATAGAAATACAGCTGGTCTGTTCTCAGTACTCAAAGGGCAGTGGAGCATTTTACTACATTAGATTATTGTGAGTCTGAACAGTTTTTCAAATTCATTATTTTACTTTTTTCTCTTTAAAGCCAGGTGCTAGAAGCAAAATATACATCCAAACTCAAGGTAAGTTTTGAAATATTCTGTAAGGTATGTGCTTGCTTTGAAGCTTGCTACCAAGTACCCTTGTGATGCCTACTTATGTACATTTTTCAGGTGATACAGAAGTCTTGCTGAAACAGCCATAGGATGAAAGCCTAGTTCCACTGGAGACAGTTTTGCTGTTAACTTCAGTGGACCAGGATTTCACCCCAGATCCTAGATTTTCAGGTGAACTCTTGATTTTGGGTGACTCAAGTTTCAGCTGCTCAACATGACACATTCATGGATCTGACCAAAAGCACGGTGAAGTCAACAAGAGTCTTTCATAGACTTCAATGAGCTTTGCATCAAGCTCTTTTTGCCTAATTTTCAGAAAGTGCTAAGTATCCATTCTGGAAAAATCAGGCCCCTTTAACATGCCTCAAGTTGGAGTCACAAAATCAGAGGCTCGCAATTTTTTTTTTTTTTAAATCTTGATAGGACAATCAATGCAGGGAATGTGGTGTATGCTGTTTCTAAAGTACTATCTACATCTATAGTGCCATCTAGGTATATTAATACGAATTAAGATCTAGCTTGGCATTTTGAATGTTGCTGCTTCAACTTCTGCTCTCATTGCCTAAACTAACCAATTGTAAATTGGAAAAATAAAATATAATTTAATATAATTCATATAATTTGATAGTGACATCAAAAGATTTGGACATGATATTTTATTCCATAATACTTTGGTATTTGTGTCAGAACAATTCAGATGATTTTATCAAGTAAAATCTACATATGAGATATCCAGGCAACAATGTACAGTAATTCCTCATTTAACACTATAGATATGTTTCAGAAAATGATTGTGTTAAGTGAAAACGTGTTATGCGGGGTCAATTTTCCCATTGAAAATAATGGAAAAGGTGGGAGTTGCGTTTCAAGCGGTGGTGTCTGTTAGGACCGGGACATAAGGTTGGGGGAGAAAGGGGACTGGGTTACAGTAGGGAGGGGAGGTGTTTGGCTCTGGGGAAGTGAAGGGGAGGAGAGGGGAGGGGGATTGGGTTGGGAGTATGCCCCTGTGATGGGTCTGCCGGGACCCACACAGCGTCCGGCGAGGGGGCAGGGGGTCGCTGGGGAACAGCACGGTGAGCGGCGAACCCTCCGCCACTTTGCAGGGAGGTGGGGGAAACCCTGCGCAGCTGCCAGCAACAGCGTGTTATTCCAGGGACGGTCGTGTCATTCAAAAAAGTTCCCTATAAAAAAAAATTGTGCTATCGCGAAAACGTGTTAAGCGGGCACATGTTAAATGAGGAATTACTGTAGAATTAAGAGACCAAGCCGACATTTATGCAAATAGGTCTGACTCTATGGACTTCCCAGGAGTTGCACCCTCTGATTGCATTTGGCTCAAAGTATAAATACTGGAATCTAAATTGGAACAATGAAACGAAACGTTACAGAAATTCTAGGCAAGGAAATGTAGGTGGAAAGGAAAAGCTTGAAATGGGAGCAATTGCAAGTGTGATTTAGAGTATTTGACAAATACATTATTCACTCAGTGCAAGACTTCTAGACTATAGTTCTACCACCCTGCATCTAATAAAACAGGATGTACTTTTTCCCTTTGAATCCAGGAATTATGACCACGCCCAGTGCATCTTTTAACTGGAAGAGATTTCTACAAAATGCAGGTAAAATGTAAAACTGCTTTATGCTTCTGAACAAATTGCATGAAGATCATAGTTCACACATGCTTCCTCTTCCTCTAATTAACAATTTTCAGTATATATTCCTGATATGTTTGAATGATTTTCTGTTTTTGTCCCCATTCTGGAGGGGATCTTAGCATATGTAAGTTGATCTGTTATAAGGTTATTTTTTTTAGTGATTTTAAAAAGGAGGGACTAACAGTGGTAGGTAGAATAATTTAGTTAGAATTCTGTCATTGCTTGTTAATCACAGCAGTGAACTACTCCTGCTATATCTAATCCCAGCCTTTAGCTATACTTAAATTTCCAAACATGAAATAGCCATTCTATTCTTAGGTGCAATGAGAGATGGACAAATGTTACCTGGAAATTTATTGATTTCACTCATGACCAAAGAACAGGTACATGGGCATACTAGTGATACCCAAAAAATGTGGTGGAGGCTACTTTGACTTTGACAGAAGGAATGAGTAGGGCATCTGAAACAGCAGTTCAGACTTCCACAATCTAATCAAGTGAGCCTAATCCGTGACCTGGAGATGTCAGATATCACTCAGTATTTGTACCTATACTCTATATAGACAAGACAGATTGGAGCATTGGGCCAAAAGAAATCTGATGAGGTTCAACAAGGACAAGTGCAGAGTCCTGTATTTGGGATGGAAGAATTGCAAGCATTGTTACAGGCTGGGGACCAACTGGCTAAGCAGCAGTTCAGCAGAAAAGGACCTGGGGATTACAGTGGATGAGAAGTTGGATATGAATCAACAGTGTGCCCTGGTAGCCAAGAAGGCTAATGGAATATTAGGGGCATTAGGAGGGGCATTGCCATTAGATCTAGAGAAGTGATTATTCCCCTTTATTCGGCACTGGTGAGGCCACATCTGGAGTATTGCGTCCAGTTCTGGGCTCCCTGCTATAGAAAGAATGTGGATGCATTGGAGAAGGTCCAGGAGAGGGCAATAAAAATGATTAGGGGGCTGGAGCACATGACCTACAAGGAGAGGCTGAGGGATGTGGGCTTCTTTAGTCCGCAGAAGAGAAGAATGAGGGGGGATTTGATAGTAGCCTTCAACTACCTGAAGGGAGGTTCCAAAGAGGAAGAAGAGAGGCTGTTCTCAGTAGTGATGGATGGCAGAATAAGAAGCAATGGTCTCAAGTTACAGTGGGGGAGGTCTAGGTTGAATATTAGGGAAAACTATTTCACTAGGAGGGTGGTGAAGTACTGGAATGTATTACCTAGGGAGGTGGTGGAATCTCTATCTCTAGAAGTTTTTAAGTCCTGGCTTAACGATTTAGTTAGAGTTGGTCCTGTTTTGGGCAGGGGGCTGGATTCGATGTCCTCCTGAGGTCTCTTCCAGCCCTAAGATTCTATGTTTCTATATCAGAGGTTGTCAACCTTTTCAAACCAAAGAGCCAAATTAAACCAAAATTCAGAACAAGTGGTCAACATGAGCCATAAAAGAATGCCCATTTGTATGACTCCAAATACACAACTTACTATTATTGATAACTGACATAATGATTAATAACTGCATAAATGAAACATTGTACTCACAGATTATTTAATGGGACTTCTGCTGCTTCATCTTTTCACACATTTCTTTGAAGTTTACATCATGACTGGTCAAATCTAGATTCATGCACGCATTCAGGCTGTCTTCTGTCAATCTTTTGGCAGAGGGCTGGGTATGTGGGTATGCAGGAGTCTGAGTTGGCATATATGGGGGCTCAGGGCAGGGGGCTTGGGTGTATGATGGACTCAGGCTGAGATCTAGAGGGGGTGCAGGAGTGTTATGGCACTGCTGCCAGATGAGGGCTGGGTCCCAATTGGGGGCTTTTTGGCCAGGCTTTATTTTTAAATAAACTAAAATATGTTCAACACAAAAGGTTTCAACATTGTCTTTTTTATGGCAGGGGTGGGGAACCTTGGGGCTTCTGAGAGCCACTGACCCTCAGAAAAATCAGCTGGGGAGACCACACAAGTGAGAAGCAAAAAACATCCCTCCAAAAACCTCTAATCCTTACTGATATGGCCCCCAACTCAGATACCACACTCCCCTGGTGCTCCATCTTCATGGGGGAGGGAGGGAGGGACAGGGAGGACTGAGGTTCCAGGCCTCAGGCCAGATGAAATCTTCTGGGGTTCCAGAGTTAGTGGATTTTGTGGGCCCCTGATGGGCTCTGGGGTGGGGCCAAAAATGAGGGGTCCACTGTGCAGGACAGAATGGCCAGTGAATGGGCTAGGGATGGGGGTTCAGGATCTGGGTGGAAGGTAGGGTGCAGGAATGGGCTGGGAATAGGGTATCTGGCATCAGGGAAGGGTGCAGGAGCAGGATGGGAGTGCAAGGTCACAGGCGAGGGGCAGGGGATGCAAGGTCTGAGCCAGGGGTGGGCAAAGGGGATGTCCTGCCATTCCCCCACCCCTTAGCCAATCAGGGTCAGCGTGAGAGGGAGCATGGAAGTGTTCTGCCAGAGACCCTGTCCCTTCTGTAGTGATCTAGGGCCATTTAAAAAATTAGTCTGTCTAAAATTATTGCCCACCCCTGGTCTGGGTGGCACTTACATTTTCCCCCCAGTGTCTGTAATAGGGTCTATTCATTGTAACAGATGCAAGTCACTCCCACGTGTCAGCTATCCACTGTTTCACATGGGTTATGGAATAAGTTAGCATCCCCAAGGGCCAAGTGTGGAATGGAAGCCACACCTTGCCAGGAGTGCAGGGAGTCTGGCTAGTGGGTCCGGGCACGGATGGGAACTGGCTGTGCTTTTTGTACCTCTCCAGGCTGGCCAGGATCCAGCCCACTGGCATCAGGAAGAAGGTGCTCAGGCCTGTGACAGACTTCAGCTGCCCCCATGGGGTTCTCCAGCAGGTGTGAGTGCATGGCACACATGGGTGGTGCAAGACAGGGGTGGAGCAGTACACGGAGCAGTGGGCACATGGCCATGGCAGCAGTGGTTCCTTCGTGAGCAAGATGGTGGCTGGATCTGCTTTTTGCACCTCATGCTGCTCTAAGGCTCCCTGTCCCAGGTATGGGTTCCTGCTGCTCCATTTGCCAGATTTTGGCCAGTGGAACAATGGAAAAAGCCTCCAGGCAGCACACCTGTTCTCCAGCTGGGGTAAAGGAAGGGGGAGGAGGAGCACGCATGGGGATCTGTTTGTGGCTCTGGCTTCTTCCCCAATCATGCAGCAAAGCTCGGGGCTTTCTCCACCTCTCCCTCCCCCAGAAAGCCAGCACTGGCTCCAATCTTGCTGTTGTGCGAGGTTGGATTATGGAGGGAGTGCATGGGGGTTGAGCTCAAGCTGTGAGCCGTAGTTGGCTTCTAAGTGTGCCATATGTATCTTGCGAGCCATAGATTGCCTACCCCTGCTCTATATAGACTCACCATGAAGACTATCCTCAAAAATGAGAAACAAGCTTCGACTTCTGGACAGGTATTATGCTGCCATTGAACTATTTGGCAACTCTTTTACATGGTAATTTATATATATCAGTCTGGGCTGAAACTTAGTTTCAAAGCAGGAGAAAATTTAGGAAAAGAACAGATTTGTTTTATTAATAAGTCTTTTAAATAGATAATTAGGGTATTTCAGTGAGAACAGGATGACACTCCTAGCACTGCATCTAGTGTTCATAGACATCAAGAATAATCAGCATGTTATTAGAAATGGTTGAAAAAATTCAGAGTGAACTTTGTCAAAAATATTTTGTGAGATTGATTAGATTTCTATGAACTTTGCATGGATCCCAGTTTGACAGCAAGAGTCCAGTCAGCTTCACTCCTGGTATGACATTTGTTCTGATGTGGGATGGAAAGTCTTCCAGAATCTCAAAAATTTTCCTGGGATGGGAAAACTGATTTTCCACTAATCTCTAATCATTGTTATTAAATATTTAATCAGGTACCCTGAAGGACTTAGTCAATCTGAGAAAGTCCAGGGGCTGGGACAACAACATACCAACAGATAACATGTTTGCCAGATAAATTTTTAGATGGATTTTTGAATTGCCCATTGAGTCTGTTGGTTAAAATGCCCATTTAAATAATTAATTTAAAATTAATATACCTACTTTACATTTAAAATCCTGGAGCATAATGATGCCTTTGAGTACTTACTCACTTGAACAGTAAGTATAAATACTTTAAAAATTATAGCTCCTCTAACTTGAAAATTGGAAAGTTGATATTTTTCCTTTTCAGATTGAAACACAAATCATTTTCTGGGCTCAGAGCACCTTTGCCGGTTTTCGGCCAAGAACAGTAAAACCTTTCTGACTTACTTATTTGAATACAAAATAAATACATACATGGAAGCAGACTGGATTCAGCAAAGGATTTGTCTAATTCTGGGAGGGATGGATAGGAATCAGAAATGCAGAATGACTTGTGGTAAATGAGAGTTCATAAGTGATAAATCTGAGAAATTGTCCAGATTGAGTGTCATTAGAGGAAGTTTTGGGACAAATTGATAAGATTAACAGTAACAAGTCACCAGAACCACATGGCATTCACCCAAGAGTTCTGAAAGAACTCAAATGTGAAATTGCAGAACTATTAACTGTGGTTTGTAACCTATCCTTTAAATCAGTTTCTTTACCTAATGACTGGAAGATAGCTAACGTGATGCCAATATTTAAAAAGAGTTCTGGCAATTACAGACTGGTAAGTTTAACATCAGTACAGGGCAAATTAGTTGAAACTACAGTAAAGAATAAAACTGTCAGACACGTAGATGAACGTAATTAGTTTGGGAAAGTCAACATGGTTTCTGTAAAGGAAAATCATACCTTTCTAATCTACTAGAGTTCTTTTGAGTTTCAAAAAAGTCTCACCAAACGAAGTGTTTGGGCAACAAAATGGCAAGTGAAATTTAATCTTGATAAATGTAAAATAATGCATGTTGGAAAAAATAATTCCAGCTATACATACAATATGATGGGGACTAATTTAGCTATAACTCCTCAACATAAAGATCTTGTAGTCATTGTGGAGTGTTCTCTGAAAACATCCACTTGGTGTGCAACAGCAGTCAAAAAAGCAAATAGAATGTTAGGAATCATTAAAAAGGGATTGAGAATAAGACAGAATATTTTATTGCCTCTATATAAAACCATGGTACACCCACATCTTGAAAACTGCATACAGATGTGGGCGCCTCATCTCAAAAAAAGATATATTAGCATTGGAAAAGGTTCAAAAAAGGGCAACAAAAATTATTAGGAGTTTGGAACGGGTGCCATATGAAGAGAGATTAAAAAGACTTGGGCTTTTCATCTTAGAAAAGAGGAGACTAAGGGGGGGGATATGACAGAGATCTATAAAATCATGACTGGTATGGAAAAAGTGAACAAGGAAAAGTTATTTACTTGTTCCCCATAACCTAAGAACTAGGGGTCACCAAATAAAATTAATAGGCAGCAGGTTTAAAACAAACAAAAACGTTTTTCTTCACTTAGCACACAGTCAACCTGTGGAACTCTGTGCAAGAGGATGTGGTGAAGTCTAGGACTTTAACTTGGTCAAAAAAAGAGATAGATTCATGGAGGTTAGATCCATCTATAGCTGTTAGCCAAGATGGATAGGAATGGTGTCCCTAGCTTCTGTTTGTTTTGAAATGGATGACAAGAGAAGGATCGCGTGATGATTCCTTCCTGTGTTCCCTCCCTCTAGGGCATCTGCTATTGTCCACTATCGGCAGACATGATACTGGACTAGATGGACCTTTGGTTGACCTAGTATGACTGTTCTTATAGCTTTGTTATTTTGCCTCCCTTCTCATAACCTGGCAATCAACAGCCCTCCCATCCTTTGAGGATCCTTTTGATTTTTTTAACTCATATCCAAAACATATACTAACATTATATGAGAATTGAGAAGGTATTTTATATAATAGCTACCAAATGAGCATTCATAAATAAAGCCCTATGCCTGTCTACCCAAATCTTCCTACAAGCTTGCAGATATAAATTGGTTTCACAATTTTGCTAATGACAAATTAGGGCCATATCTTCAGCTAATGTAAACTAGAGTAATTCCTTTGACTTCAGTGGCTCTGTGCCATTTTATAGCAGATAAGTTCTGACCTCTTAAACTTTCAGTTAAAAAGGTGTTTATTCCAGAAATGCTGTAGGTGATGGGAGCTAAAACTATGGTGCTTGACCGGAAGAGAACAAAAAAGCAGGATCTGAGGTATCCGGTAGACACAGAAATTCAGAGTTACAATAGCCTGACAGGTTGCACTGAGATTCATAGATTTCAGTGATCATTGTGATCATCTGATCTGACATCCTGCACAACACATGCCACACAATCTTTCATTGAGCCCTGTAACTTCTGGAACACAAATGCAGCACATGCTACTGTTAAGTTGACAGGTGGAACCAACCCTGGAACCTCTGGAGCTTTGTGCATGCACCTCCAATCTACAGCTTGAGCTAAAAGCCAGCTGACTATTAGCAAAAGCTGTAGAGGAGACTCATTATTCTCTGTAAGTGGTCTCGGTACCACTACGTGGAAAATACACCACACCCAGATGTACGTGGGTTACACGACTTCTTTATGCAATGTTTCCAGCGGAAAGGTAAGTGTGTGGATCATTCATTTAAGTGTGCAATATGTCTGCCATAAGCAATACCACGCTGGTGTAGACCAATGAATTGTGCCTTCACAGAAAGCTTATGAGCCACAGCATTGTTACACTGAGTTTCTATGTCAGCCTTTCAGTAAAAGCAAGCTCTTCTAAACTTTCTCCTTTAATGGCTCATCTGGGCAAAGGACTAATTTTAAAAAAGCCATTTCACCTTAACACTTTGATTGTTAAAGCTCCTTTTGCCACCAAGAAAAATTTGCAGGCTTTTTACCCTGGATTTTTTTTTTTTTTTTTTTTTTTTTGGCCTCATGTTCATCAGTCTGATCTCCAATAGTAAAGCTGTTTATTCCTCCTGTTATAAATGAATCCACACTGTTCAATTGCTTTATCACGTCAATAAATGTGTGTCATTATTCAGAACCCATGTCCAATTTTAAATTGAGCATTGTGAGGTTATTTCATTCCCAGTAAATCATAGCACACCAGCACAGCACCACTAAGATTAATAATTTTCAGAAGTATAATGATTTGTCACTAGCTAGTATAGCCCTAGCATTGATTGGATCCTGTGTCTTGTTATTTCGTGATTAAAGGAACTGCCGGGTCGGGAGTGCGATGGAGAAGAAGATTCTCCATAAATACAATTTGTCTGATATATTAAAGGCACTGTTATCCTAATGTACTCTAATGCAAAACTGCAAAATAATTCATTATTCACATACAAAAGCAAACAAAATGACTGTGACTTCCGTGTATTCTAAGTAATAACTTGAAAACCGACAAAATTATTCAGTGTGTATTGGTTTTATGACCAAGTGCCTCATCTCATTTATCTTTATCATCAGTCCTGCTCTTCTTTCTGTATTCAGAGATGGACTGCAGGTCTCATCAACTCTTTCCCTATGCCCTGGTAACATTTAGAACATGTCCCATTACAGCAGATCAGGTCTGGTTGTTTGTCTCTAATTCTGTGCTTACTGGAGAATAACAAAGGAAGCAGAAAGGCGCTTTTCATGCCATTTGCAATTTCTAGATCCCATCTCTTATACTCTGAATTATGGCAAACTTGTAACAGTTACTGACAAATGAGAAAATATAGCAGTGACAGTATTTTCCTCAAAAGTAGGGCCATTTTGATTTAGTTAAAGCATACATTTGCTCAGTGCAGTGCACTTTAACCAGATCATCTACTATTTATGTGATCCTGTGACTGCCCAATCTAGTTCATCTTATGAAATTTATTACCTTCTGTCATGTATTCACTGCTATATCTATCCTGTCTCTATAGGTGATTAACAGTTTTTTCTCCAAACACTTCTCCTAATAACTGGAATGTATTTTCAGTAGTGTTCTCCATGTTATATGCCCAACTCAAGTCAGCCAGTACCTAGCCATACAGTTCCAACCAAAGTAACTGGGAGCCATAAATGCTAAATTGCCCTGAACACCGGGTCATATAGTGCTAAGTAAGTGTCATTAAATCAGTGGATTCTTTTGAAAACTTTGTTTTTTCCTAATTGTGTATGCTCCACTTACATAATCCAACATAGTACTAAGTTCTATATCCTTAGTGATGCCTGATACTCATGCTGAATATAACTTTATATTTAAATAATTCTGTTGAAATCAGTCAGACTGTACATGAAGTGAGGTACAAGTAGAGATAGTGTGTGGAAGGCTACATCTATACTGTAGCCTTCTTGTGGAAAAGCATATGCAAATGAAGAGTGGCATGGAATATCACCACGCTCCATTTGCATATGAGCAGATATTTTTGCACAAGAGGCTTTTGCACAAAAAGGAGCTGTGTAGACAGCTCCTTTTTGCGCAAAAACCCTCTCTTGCACAAGAGCCGTTCTTCCTGAGGAATATAAAGGATAAACAGAGTTAGAAGATTTATTGAGGATATTAAAGACTTATTCCAGTAGTGGACATAGTCATCCGAGATTCAAACTCTGGAAGATAAAATAATCATCTCAGACAGAATTTGAAATCTCAGCAAGAAACCTGTCAATATTCTTTTGTAGGAGATCAGTTAATACTTTGAAATGTTTAGGAGACAAAAAAACAAAAAACTGAACAGTTTTCAAGAGATTAAAGAGTTGGTATGGTTCAAAGTGAACAGAAAGAAGGATTTGAGAGTGGATTTAACCTTACCCTCTGGTCATAACTTAGGCATAATTTCTGAACAAAAGCAAATGCAGGAAGATAATCCTAAATAATGTGGACCTAGTATAGAGCTCTAACAGTCTTTGAAATACAAGTGAAAATCAAGTTGAAGTCAGGGATTTAAAAAAATTAACTTTGCTTGCCCTTGACCTAGCATTCCTAAGACAGTGTTTGCTTATGTGTAACTCTGTGCCACAAATTAAGTTATTTAAATACACAAATACTATTTATCTAATCTCTAATATGTATTATTTTCAAATCTTAAACTATAAAAAGTAAAACAAATGTTAAAGTTTTGGGGGGGTTTTAGGATTATAAAATAAATCCTGTCAGAAACAAGCACTCTGAATGAAAATCCTCAGAAGTATGTTTTTTTCCCCATTGGAGTTTTGTGAATACATTTCTTGAAAACAGCCATTAAAACCTCTAATAAGAAAAATGTATGTATTTGAATGAACAGTTTAAAACTAGGTCAGGTGCGATAAGATGTTCTCAAACAGCATCCTCACCTCCAGCAAGTCAGAGTTTGATATCACCCAGACACATAGATGCCCGAGGCTCTGCAGTAAGATTTGTAAGAAGAATTTTATACTATATAACTGAAATTGCTCTATCAGATTTTTCTTGATTGTTCATATTGGGAGGGTGTTAAATCAATTTGCTATTTTAAAGTCCTGTGAGGTGATGATGGTTGTCTTTTACTCTTGCCATTACCATAAAAATAATGTAATCAGGAATGCCTCAGAAATGATTCCTGAGATGCTACATTTGTTTCTCAGTTAAAATGTCTTGGCACCTAAGACATGGATTATTTTCAAGGCCCCATCTACCTAGTATCATGCTACATCTCAATTCTGAAGGAGAATCCTTGTTTTTACTGCCTAACATATATATATTTTATGTAATCTTTTTATATATAAGCCTTGGCAACATCTTCCCTAGTTTCTGTGGCCCTCACATTACTGCTGCAGGGAGGAAACGAGGATTTACATAGTAATGGATCCTCCAACACCTTGGATTTAGTACCACTTCACTACTTGATACTAATCAAATGACTGCCCCTTAAACAAAATACACATATTCTTTCCCAATTAAGAATCAGTCATTGTCATTTACTATTAATAAGCTAAATATATTCCCAAGGAAATTGCTTTTGTTAGGCTGTCATCCTGACAGAGGTCTTGTCTACATAAAAACTTCCGCTCATTTTATTAAGCCAGCTCAGTTAAACTGGCTTAATAAAACTAATGAAAGTTTTTATGTGCAAACTCCTGTCTGGACACTTTGAATGGTTTATTTCAGTTTAGCTTAAACCTGATCCTATTTGACTGAAGCTAAATTGAAACAGGCACAACTGAAAGTGAAATAAGAGCATTCGCATCTGTTTAAATCCTTTTATAGTCACGTCTCAGATTAATGACTATTAAAACCTAGATTAGGTGTCCACACACAAATGTTTGCAAAGCAAAGAGAGCAATATACTTGTTGTTAGCCATCAGCTCATAGCAAAAGTGAAAAGAGTCATGAAGCCAGATGATAATGGATAGTTCCGTTGTCAGGGTAGCAAAATGTAGTCTTTATAATTATCTTTAAAATAGTAGAATTTCATTTAAAAAAGAATGATCACTTGAAGTTTCTGAAAACTAACAGGATTTCATCCAAAATATTAATATAAATCCTGTCCGCTTAATGGGAAGAAAAGTTTGAAAGCCCCGGAGACTGAAGTTATTTCCCCACTAAAATGTTTCATATCTAGTGGCACCACTATCAAATGTGAGAAGGTAACTCTGTCACCAAGTCCATGGCAGTTCCGCAAAGTAGGGATGTAAAGGACTAGTCAATTAGTCAACTAGCCACTTCCTTTCCCCCTCCCTCCGCCCTTGCTGCCTCTATCAGATAGAAGGGGAGAATGTGGGGGGGGGGGAGGTAATTAAAAGCAGCAGTGCCACACAGAGCCTAGGGTCAGCTATTCAAAGCAGAAGTGCCCATGTGGAGCCCAGAGTCAGCAGGACTTCCTGCTGGCCCTGGACTCCATGCGGCGTTCCAACTTTGAAATGCACAAGAGCCCCAGCTGGAGCTCTTGTATATTTCAAAGGCGGAACGCGGAAGTGCTTATTGACTAGTCAAGTTGTCGATGGAAATTCCATTGACTACACTACTAGTAAATTAATCACTACTTAACATCCCTATTGCAAACCTGTTAATAATGGGGCCAACCGCAGTGATGGTGTTTGCAGTAGTGACACTTATCCACTAAGAACTGGAGTGAGAATGCAAACATTGGGTGGCAGTCATATGATAGTGCCATTTGAGCACTGTCTGCCTCAGCTGGATTTGAATAAAGTACTCCAGCGTTTCCCAAACTATGGGCCGCAGGAAAAAAGTACCGGGCCTCAGCGTGGTTGCCGGAGTGTTCCAGGCTCCCGGAGTGCCTGTGTGGTGCTGGGTCCCCCAAGCCCTTGGCCAGCCTGGGTGGAGTCTGCAGCTGGATCTTCCAGCTCCCAGCAGATGCGTAGCTAGGGAGGTCGGGGGGGGGGGGGGGAGGAGGAGGAGGAGGAGAGCCGGCCACCGGAAGCAGCACTGGATGGGGGACTTGGGGTGGGCCAGGGAGATTGGGGGAAGGGCAGCCGGCGGAAGAAGAGCTGGGCAGGGGTCTGGCCGGGGGAGATTGGGAGGAGGAGTAGGGGAGAAGCGGCCGCTGGAAGCAGGGCTTGCCTGGGGCATCGGGACTCTCTGTGAGAGATTGGGGGGCTGGCGGAAGCAGGGCTGCCGGGGTGCGAGATCGGGGTAGGGAGCTGGCCAGGGAAGATGGGGGTGGGGGGAGAAGTGGCCGCTTGAAGCAGGGCTGGACACGGGCAGCGGGACTGGCCAAGGGAGATTGGGAGGAGAAGCAGGGGAGAACTGGCTGTCTGGGAGGGGATTGGGGGAAGTTGGGCTGGCCAGAGGTGCAGCGGGGGGAGCGAATCAGCCAGAGGGGAGTGGGACTGACCAGGCCATATGCGGATCTCGGTGCGCTGCCCCCTTTCCCCCCGCAAAGCACGAGTGAGTCTGGCCGGGATTCTATTGTGCCCCGCCCCCCACACTTCGAGTAGTTGCAAACTGTCTGGCTGGTAGACACACTCATGCAGTCTGAGCACATTTACCAGCCAGGCAGTTCAAACTACAAACTGATACATCTAGTAATAATAAAACTTACCTAATGAGAAAATACCAGACATGTTATATGTCTGGTATTTTCTCAGTTTTTTTACGTGTTTATATTTTTGGGCTGCAAAAAACAGTACGGGGAAAAAAAGGGTTCCAACTAAAGTAAAAGTTTGGGAAACCCTGGTCTAACCAGCTTTCTGTCTGTCTTACAGTCCATTTATCCAATCCATATTCCTTAACTTGCTGGCAAGAATATTCTGGGTGACCATATCAAAAGCTTTGCTAAAGCCGGCACTGGGGGCTTTGGGAGGACCAGAAACAACTTATATGAATATTCATCATTTGATTAATGAATATGCAGATATGCAAATGAATGTTACTGGTCCTCCAAAAGTTTGTGAATGGATTTACTGGTCCCTGTGTCAAAAAGTTTGGGAACCCCTGAGGTACTCAAAAGAAAAAAGGTTAAAAATCCAGGATTTAGGATGTCATTTCTTCATAGTTGGTTCTTAAAAGACAATCTATTATTTCCTCAGTTTATTTTAAAAAGCTCTATGACCTTATGGAATACTTAGTAAAAGATTTTATTTTATGGACATAGGAAGAAGTCTATATACATCATAAATAAAGCTCAGAGGAAGGAAAATATTAAGGACATCTACACAAATACAGGGGCAGAGATTCTAAGAAAAATTTCAACAATTTCTGTCTTTCTTCCCACCTAAAGTTATAATTCTCTGTTAGTGACATTCCAGTTGCTTGCTGTGAAAATGATTGATGTGACAAACTCAGGATTATGATTTCAGATGAGGAACAAATTGTAGGAGCTGAACCAAAAAAGTTCTTGTTTTCATGCAGAAGTGTTGTATAATCAGAGTTCTATCTAACCAAAAGGTTTTCCAAAAGACACACTTGATCTTGAGAAGCTTTTTGCATTTTCACTGGGCCTTTCAGCTGAGAAGTTCAAAGCACTTTACCAACATTACTTGGTTACAACTTCATAACATCTCTTGTGGAATTATATTTATTTTACAGATAGATAAATATAGGTAGTTTGCCATTAAGTGATTTACTCTTGATCAGGTGAGTCAAGAACACAGCCAGGCATAGAATAGAATTATAGAACCGTAGGACAGGAAGGAATTTTGAGCAGTCAGCCAGTCCAGACCCCTGTACTCATGTCAGGACCAAGCACCATCTGGATCATCCCTAATGGGTGTTTGTCGAACCTGCTTTTAAAAATCTCCAATGCTGCAGATTCCACAACTTCCTTAGGTAATTTATTTTAGTGCTTAACCACCTTGACAGTTAGATATTAGAAAAAACTTCTTAACGTAAACCTCCCTTGCTGCAATTTAAGCCCATTGTTTCTTGTCCTATTATTAGAGGTTAAGAAGAATAGTTTTCTACTTCTCCTTGTAACAAACAACATTTTGGTTTCTTGAAAATACTTATGTCCTCTCTGTCTTCTCTTTTCCAAACTAAACAAACCCAGTTCTTTCCATCTTCCCTCATGGGTCCTGTTTTCTAGACCTTTAATATGTTGAGGCCAGTTGAAAACTAATCAGTGTGGAGTACAATGGAAGAATTATTTCCTTTGTCTTGCCTATAAGACTCCAGCTAATACATCTCAGAAAGTCGTTTGCTTTTTTTGCAACATTGTCATACTGTTGAGTCATATTTCATTTGTGGTCCACTATGAAACCCTGCCCCCAATCCTTTCCCCTGTTCCATCCTAGGTAGTTATTTCCCATATTGTATATGTGCAACTGATTGTTCCTTCTTTAAGTGGATTAATTTGCCTTTGTCCTTATTGAATTTCATCCTATTTACTTCAGACCATTTCTCCAGGTTGTCCAGATCATGAATTAGAATCCTATCCTCCAAAGCACTTGCAGCCCTTCCCAGGTTGGAATCATCTGCAAACTTTATAAGTAGATTCTCTCTGTGCCATTATATAAATCATTAGTGAAAATATTGAACGGAACTGGACTCAGGACAGATCCCTCTGGAACTACACTCATCAGCTATGTCTACACAGCACCGTTATTTCGGAATAAGCTATTCTGGAAGAGATTTTCCGGAATCGCTTATTTTGAAATAACGCATCTACACACAAAATGTGATTTGAAATAGCGCTTAGCTATTTCGAAATAGAGCATCCAGAACTGATTGGACGTTGAATCGCATTTAAGGCCACCCAGAACCAGTTCAGGCAGGGCATCAGGTCAGTAGTTACTTTGTGTGGCTGCTGCTTGAGGCTATCTGAGGCTCGTGCTTAAAGGGATGCCCCTGGACAGCTGTTTCTCAGGTTTCCCTGCTTGCTTGCCTACCTCTTTGAAGGACAGCAAAGTATTTTCTCTTTTTGCTCTGATTGCCCTGCTTCAGGACACCACAGCACTCTCTGCTATGCAGCTGGAGCTGCCTCCAGGCAGTCTTCGGCTCTTGCAGCTTTTGCTGCAGGTCATGCAGCACTTTCTGCAGGCTGCCTTCCAGGTGCTGCAGGAACCCAGCCCCCAGCCCTTGGGGTAGTCCCTCCTCGGTTATGTGAGGGCACGGCTGGAGGCTGCCCGCCATGGCTTGGATGCCATGCCCTGCTGCATCTCGTGTCTGGACACTAGTGCAGATTGGTGGGACCACATCGTTCTGGAACGCTGGGGAGACCAACAATGGCTCCAGAACTTCAGAATGAAGAAAGGTACCTTCCTCAAGCTCTGTAAGTGGCTCACCCCTGCCCCGAGGCAACGGGACACACATGTGAGGCTTGCCATCCCCCCTCCAGAAGCCTGTTGCCATTTCCCTCTGGAAGCTCTCCATGCCAGATAGCTTCCAATCTGTGGAGAACCAGTTTGGCGTAGGGAGATTGACCGTCGGGGCCCTGGTCATGCAGGTATGGCATTCTCGGGCTTCTGTCCTCGGAGAGGGGTGGAGGGATGGAATGGGCTTCCCAAAGGAAAAGGGGGGGTAGAAGTGGGGGTGGTGCAAGCCCCCTCCCTGGGAGGGTTTGTTCTCTCCCATCCTCACAGAGCCCTGCTAAGGGTGGGCATGATTGCAGGGATTGCACCTGGTGAGTGGGGAGGGGGACTAGGTGAGAGGAGGGAGTAAACTCGCAGACACCCTGGCACCCCTGTGAGTCTCGGTTTGTCTCCTTCTGCAGGTAGCCAGGGCCATCAACAGCATCCTGATGCACAGTCATCTGCCTGGCAGATGTGGACACTGTCATCGAGGGATTTGATGCCCTGGAGTTATCGATGGGACCCACATCCCTATCTGTGCTCCAGACCACCGGGAATCAAGCTACATCAATTGGAAGGGATACTTTTCGGTGGTCCTGCAGGCCATGACTGACCACCGGGGCCAGTTCACAGACATATGTGTCGGGTGGTCGGGGAAGGCATATGACGCATGTGTCTTCAGGAACTTGAGTATATTCCAGAAGCTGCATGCCAGATCTTTCTTCCCCACCCATCTGCCTGGTGGGGGATGTGGCCTATCCCGTACAGACATGGCTCATGAATCCCTACACTGGTTACTTCAACCCCTCACAACAGGCATTTAATGACAGGTTGAGCAAGGCCCGCATGGTGGTCAAAGTGCCTTCAGCCGCTTGAAGGCGTGTTTTAGATTCCTCCTCACCTGCCTGGACCTTGGGAGCACAACATCCCATGTGTGATGGCTGCATTCTGTGTTCTGCACAATGTGTGTGAAAGGAAAGGGGAAGCCTTCCTGCCAGGGTTGGGGGCGGAGGCTGACCACTTAGCCAGGGCCTATGAGCAGCCGCACATGGCTGCCATCTGGCAGGCCCATGAGGGGGCCATGCGCATCCAGGAGGCCCTGAGGGAGAGCTTCTCTGAGGGAGACCAGTGACACTCCCCTGATCCAGCCAACTGAGGGCTTCTGCTTCACCCCTCACTGCCATCCTTCCACGTACCCCTCCTTTCCCTCATTCCCCCTTTTCCTGATGAAAAAATAAAGACACTTTTTTTGGAAAAACTTAACGCTCTATATTTTACATAAGTGGGGGGGGGGGGTGTCAAAGAAACTGGGGAGAGACTGGGGAAAAAGGGGAGGTGATAGGGTGGAAGAAGGAGGGTGTTGAAAACCTTGGAGGAGGGAGCTGGAAGGGGGACAAAGGGGAAGGAGAGGCTCAGGACTGGGTGTGGCACCAGGCTCTGTGGATCCCACTGCCACAGGTGCCAGGGCTTCAGCATCCACTGGGGGATAGGGAGGCAGTGGAGGGAAGAGTGACAGCAGGAGATGGAGCAGAGGCTGGAGCGGGAGGAGGCAGCATGCTCTGCAAAAGGGAATGCACATCATCGCACAGAGAGAGAGGCCCTGCACAAGCAGCTTCTGTCAGCTCTCCTGCCGTAGCTGCAGGTCCTCCTACATCCAGTGATGGATAGTTTGGTGCAGGGCCCAGAGTGCCGCCAGGTGCTGCCTCTGGTATTTGTCCATGGGATGGGTGTGTCTGCGGAAGCTTCGGGTCTGGGAGGCTGTCCTGGGTGGTGTTGACTGCCCTCAGGTGGTCCAGCTGTGGAGAACAAAGATAGATGGTCAGTCATCCCAGGGGACACAGTGCCTGAAGCCCAGCCCCCTGTCTGCGAGCCAAGAGCAACAGTTCTCAGCTCTGTCACAGGCCATGTGCTTGGAGCCAGGCCATGTGCGCATTGGTCAATAGCCCCAGATGTCCCCAGAAGTGGGGGCTGACACGAGTGCATGCCCATGAGCCATGCACAGGACTGCTGTGTGTGTGTGTGTGTGTGTGTGTGTCTCCCCTGCCTCCTTCTTGAGGTGGCTTGTGGAGGGAGGGTGTTCTACCCCCAGGTCAGGAGCATAGCAGGCCTCTCCAGACACCCTGTGCCCAATAGCCCAAGGGTCCTCTGAGGCAACCTCCTGGGGTCATGTACCCAGGAGAGGCATGACACATGCCCCCATGTGCACAGGTTGCTGCGTGATCCACAGCCAGCAAGGGCCAAGCAAGGAGCACTCAGCTTCCCCCCACTCAGCCATCTCCTCCACCCCCTGTATGAAGGGAAAGTGATGGCACTTAAACGATGTTCCTTCCCCAGCCTCGGACAACACCTGGGACCCGTCCACAGGGAGGGTGTCAGGGTCCTGGGTTAGCTGTGTGCTGAGGCTGGCCTTATTCGGGTCCTGGTCCTTCTCCTTGTCGCCATTCCCCCGCGCCCGCGCCCCCCCCCCCCCGGCGGGGATGACAATGGTAGTCTCCAGCCCGGAGTCGGATCTCTTTCACCTTCATCCTCACCTGTTCTTGGGTGCAGATGTGGCCTTTGCTCCCCAGGCTGTCTGCCATCTGACCATAGATGGCTGCATTCTTGTGTCTGGTGTGGAGATCCTGGAGGTTCATTTGGCCTCCCCACCCTTCCAACCTCAATAAGGTCCAGGATCTCCGCACCAGACCAGGAAGGCACATGTCTTTTGCAGCCCTTGGCAGGCTGCTGGGAGCTGTCTGAATGCTCTCGGGGAGCAGTGGAGGGCTGGGTGGCAGCATCAGGCTGGTTCATTTTGGGCCTAAATGCAGTCAGGGGCAGCTGCAGGGTGGTGTAAGGCTTTCGCCTGCTGCGAGCCACAAACCCTGTCTGCAGAGTCTGCAGCTTTAAGGGCCCCCAGAGGGGGTGAGATTTCCTGTGTGTGGACAGAGCGGCCAGCAGGGCATCCTGGGAAGGACTGGAGGCCCCCTATTTCAAAATAGCCCCTATTCCATGTCTACACAGCTCCTATTCCGAAATATCTATTGCGGAATAGGTGCTATTCGTAGAATGAGATTTACAGAACTCAAAGTAAGCCATCTGCTATTTCAAAATTATTTCAAAATTGTGGTTTTGATGTGTAGACACTTGCAAAGTAATTTCGGAATAGCGGCTGTTATTCCAAAATAACTTTGCTATATAGACACACTCATCGTGTCCTTCCATCATGATTATGAATCATTAATAAGTATTCTCTGGGAACTCCATCTATGTTATATTTTCCTAGTTTGTTAATGAGAAGGTCATACAGGACTGTATCAAATGCCTTACCAAAGTCTAGATATAGCACATTTATCAGTTCCACCCTATCCATAAGACTTGTTACCCTGTCAAGGAAAGTTGTCAGGTTGGTTTGACATGATTTGTTCTAAGAAATCCATTCTCTTACTTATCACCTTATTATCTTCTTGGTGTATACAAACAGATTCGTTAATTATTTGCTCCATTATCTTTCCTAGTACAAAAGTTAAGCTAACTGGTCTATAATTCCCTGGGTTGTTCCTACATCCCTTTTTATAGATGGGCACTGTATTTGCCCCTTTCCTGTCTCAGATGTCTCTTCAATCAGCTCCTTGACTATTTTAGGATGCATTTCATTAGGCTCTGGTGACTTGAAGCCATCTAACTTGTCTAAGTAATTTTTAACGTGTTCTTTCCCTATTTTAGCTTCTGATCCTATCCCGTTTTCACTGGCTTTCACTATGTTAGGCAGCAAGTCACCAACAATCTTCTTGGTGAAAATTGAAACAAAGAAGTCATTAAATACTTCCGTCATTTCCACATTTTCTGTTGTTGTTTTTCCCTCTTCATTGAGTAATGGCCCTATCCTGTCCTTGGTCTCCCTCTTTCTTCTAATATATTTGTAGAATGTTTTCTTGTTACCTGCTATTGCCAGCTAGTTTGATCTTGTTTTCTGCCTTGGCCTTTCTAATTTTGTAGCTAATAAAGGCATCCCAATTCCTAGCCCTCTATTATAGCTACCAGACAAAATTTTGGGGACCAAATTCTATGGTAGTGTGACTCCACTGACATCAGTGGAGTTATGCCATAGAAAATTTTACCTGCTCTCTTTATAGTGAAATTATACTCTGATATATCATTGTAAAAGTGGCAGCATGGCAGCCCTTTTAATGAACTATTAATGGTGGTCAAGTTTGTTCCATTTACAAGTTTGCTTTACAAAATCAATCAGATATGTGCAATACAGATATTGCAGGTCAAATCTGAACTAAGTTAGACATCAGAAGTGGAGAGTGGAATTTTGTCTCATAGGAGCTGGAATTTTTTTCTATTTATGATGCGTGAGCCAGAACACAATTCAGCTTATATTGCCAAATCATTGACTCTCTAATGCTTTCAGTAGTGAAATTAACATGAAAAAAGTAAAAATAAATAAATAATTGTTTTTGGTCACCAATGCAAGAAGATCTAGCGAAGCTGAATCTTTCTATTAAAAGTGTTACTTTTGCATATTTGCTTTTTGACCCACACTTGCAATAGAAATTGTATTACAGCTGAGTTAAAATTTCTTGGAAGCTCAGTGCCACAGCAACAAGTGAAGTTCTAATTTAAGCTACCTCCCTTCCCACCCCCAAAAAATCAAGAACAAAAAAACCAAGTGCCTTCCGTCAGACATCAATTTCCACATAGCTGTTATGGCGGTAGCACCTAAAAAGCCAGCAGCACTGACTATATTAATCTCTCCCCATATTAGGGCTCTTGAGTATCTTGTGAGGCCAAATCAAAATTGAGAATGTTGAAATGATTGCTTTCTTGTCCAGATAGTTATAGTTTACTTTTCACAGCAGGGGTTCAAAGAAGTCTTGGAAGAGCACCGAGAAGGTGAAAATCCAGTGGTAGCATTATCTTAATGTGAAAATTTAATCATCTTCAGTGAATAAATAGAAAGCCAACTAGACACACAGGTGTTGCTTAAGTCTGACTGTAAGCAGACCCAAAGTAGAATGGACTACTGACAGTGGGGATTGGCTGTGTTGCTTCTGCGAAGGAATCTTCCCACAAGTGTTTTTTGATATGAGGATTAGGTTGAGGAAAGTCTAGACATAAAAATGAATTGGGCAAAGAGTAAGATCTACTGCATATAATAAAATACAATTGTTAACTGATTCCTGGCTCAGGAATTGGATTGTCGTAACAGGAAATAGCTCCTTTTTGATAGTTTTTAGGACCATCAGAATTGCCATATAGGATCAAAGCCATGTTCCATCTAATTCAGTGTTATGTCTCTGATAGTGAATATTATGAAAGGTTTCAGAGGAAGGGGCAAGAAGTCCCATAATGGACTATTAGGATCGGATGTTCCTCCCTATGGGAGTTAGGCACCCAGTTTCAATTAAAAACCGAACTCCTTTAATGCCCACTGAAAAAAACTCACAGCCTTATGAAATAACCTGCACATCAGAAAAGCTGGTTGTGAATGTTTGTGCAAATAAAATTAGGAAAGAATATATCAGTAATTTGCTCTATAGAATTCCAGTAGAATGTATAGAAAGTGCACAAGTACATATGTGCTACCATGCTGTCAGGCTGGTGTAGATGTGGCTCTTTGAATGGTAACTTTAAATACTGGATGAATGAAGAAATCTCTTACAAAATAATGCAGTTACCAGTTAGCACTTACAGAGGGCCCAAGCCACAGAACTGCAGAATAATGTGTGCTGTGTGGGCTAAAGCATTACACTGGGGCATATGAGACCCAGGTTCTATTTCAGGCCCTGCCACTAGCCTGCTAGATGCCTCTGGCAAGTCACTTCATTTCTCTCTGTTATCCCCATTTTACATGGGGATACTGAATCAAAGTGCTCTGAGATCTGCTGATAAAAAGCTCTCTGCAACTATTATTATTTATCCTGGGTATGTCTACACAGCAAAGTTATTTCGAAATAACAGCCCTTATTTCGAAATAACTTTCCTAGCATCTACATTAGCCAAACCGCTATTTTGAAATAAATTGAAATAGCAGAGCACATATTTTGAATTTGGTAAACCTCATTCTACAAGAAATAATGCCAATTGAATATTATTTCAAATAAGTGCTGTGTAGACACTTATTTCAAATAGGGGGCCTCCAGCCTTCCCAGGGTGCCCTGGGGGCCACTCCAGCCTCAACCAAGAACACTTCTATCTCTCCCCGGAGCCCTTAAAGGGGTAGATTCTGGCCACAGTGCCTATGCCAGCTCCAAGCCTGCCAGCCCAGAGCCAGCAGTCACTGCCCCATACCCAGTGGCCCCAAAACATGAGCCAGCAAGCCACTGGCAGCCAGCCCTCCACCGCTCCCCAGGAGCAGTCTGCCAGCTCCCAGGAGCCTGTCAGGGCCCGGAGAAGGTGGGTGCCTTCCTGGTCCAGGGTGGAGATCATGGACCTTATTCAGGTTTGGGGGGGGATGCCCCCAACGTCTCTGATCTCCGCACTAGACGGAGGAACGCGGCTGTCTATGGCTGCCAGCCTGACCACCAAAGGCCACATGAGAACCCAGGAGCAGGTTTGCATGACAATCAAGTTGGTCTGGTGAGACCCCCAACCCTGAGCCCTGAGCTTCCCCTTTCCCTTCTTCCACTTGCTTCCCCCTTCCAGCTCCCTTCTCCCAGATTTCCCCCTTCCCTCTTCCACCCTCTCTCTTCCCCTCTCCCGCCTCCTTTCCCCAGTCTCACCAGAGTTTCATTCCTCCCCTCCTCCCCCAGTTTTGTTAAATAAAGAGAGTTTGTGTTCATGAAAATACATGTATTTTATTTGACATCAGGAACGGGGGTTAGGGAGGGGTAAGTGAAAGGATGTGAGGGAGGAATGAGGCACAAGCCCCCGGTGGGGCAGACCAGAGAGGCTCTTATGTTCCTCAGGGTGGAAGCTCTCCCTAAGGGCCTCCTGGATACTGACAGCCCCTCAATGGACCTCCCCAATGGCAGCCTGCAGAAAGTGCAGCCAGGCTCGCAGCAACGTGTCCAAGAGAAGCACCAGAGTGCCCAGGGGCAGCTCTGGCTCCATGTTGCAGAGTGCTTTGATGTCCTGAGTGAGGGCAACCAGAGCACCCAGAGACAAAATGCTTTGCTGTCCCTCATCAAGGTAGACAAGCAAGCAGGGAAACCTGAGAACTGGCTGTCTGGGAGGGTCCCTTTAAGCACAGACCTCAGATAGACTCAGGCAGCAGCCCTGTAGAGTAAGTCCTGACCTGGTGCCCTGCTGGAACTGGTTCCGGCTGGCCTTAAATGCGATTCAGAGTCCACTCAGTGTGGACGCGCTATTTCGAAATAGCAAAATGCTATTTCGAAATGCATTTTGTGTATAGACGCGTTATTTCGAAATAAGCTATTTCAAAATAACTATTTCGAAATAAGATATTTCGAAATAACACTGTAGTGTAGACATACCCCCTATGACCTGAGGTTGCCCAGAACCTACTACAGGATGCTCAGCACCTTCCAGATTTGATCTCACCGTGCTTTTCATCTTCAAACTGCTTTACAAACATTACTTACACAAATAAATAAAAAGGCAATGCAGAAAAAAGATGCTAAGAGCTAGGAAGAAGCAAATATATTAGATGTATCAAGGCCAGCAGGTATGTATTAAACCCAAGGATCTTCATAACTTTTGTGATGAACTCTACACCTACAATAACTGAGTTCTGGATACTCATTGTAGTGCAATTGTTAGTGTCAACCTGATGTTCCAATCCACAGCAGCCAAAGAGGTTAAAAAGTATCAGAAGGTGGAGAAAGCTTAATTTAAATCAAATGTCTGCGCCTTACATGTAATTAAAATTCAGGCAGAGTTTTGCTATACTCAGTCTGACCCTTTTTCTAGCAGTTTTCTTTGTGGAAGTTTATATTATGACTCAAAACCAGTCTAGGTTCTTCTAAAAGCATAATGTCTTAATGGGGCATCATACCAGACTAAAGGACCTTTCCAGCCCAAACATTGTGTATTATGAATTATTCTTGGTCCAATAAACAGCATAATTATCTACCTTGTCTGCTGCAGCCACTCTGTGACAGCTAAAACTATTCAAATTAAATCAAAACGACTCAATGGCAAATGCTGTGAAAATTAGCGTTTAAATTCCCAAGTTATATTTTAATTTTAAATGCAATATCACTTGAATATGTCATGAACCACCCATTGTGTGCCTATGGATGCTCACGAAAGCTCATGATACCATCTTCATGTTTTGTTAGTCTATAAAGTGCTACCAGACTATTTGTTGTGTTTTAAGTTTATCCTGTACAGACTAACTTGGCTACCCCCTGAAGCTTCCATTGTTTATGACCTTTTCAAAATTAAAGTTCAGTTCATATCTCTCGCTAGCTTTACACAAGTATAACTATATTGACTGCAAGTGAGTTATTCACGATTTACTCCTTTTTAAGTGAGATTGGAATAGGCCTTTACTTAAAGGTAGCATTTAGTGAAAATGGAAAAACAAGAATATGGGATAAATCTAAATAAGGCTGCATCATTTCATTCCTATTCTCTTTTAGAATTAGAGGTTAGAATTAGAATTACACTTCGGTTAGTCTATAAGGTGCCACAGGAACACTTCGGTTCGTCTATAAGGTGCCACAGGACTCCTCGCCGCTTTTGTAGAATTAGAGGGTGTCTCGGAAAATAGAAAGTGTGAGGAGGCAAGCTAATGTGCCAATGAATAAAATGAGATTGTCCCTGTTTAAATAAAGCATGATTCTTTACTACTATTGATGTTTTATGTTCCAAGGGAACTGTTGGATATATACAAGTTGTTCCAGAAAAAAAAATTGCCTTAATGATTCATTACACAGAACTGGGATATTTGTGTTTAAGTTCTGACTTTCTCCCTGAGATGTAGATGATGTGGGGATGTCACTTAAATATTTTCCCATCTGTAAAATGGTCTAATAATATTTCTCTGCCTCATGGGAGAATACATTCTTTGATGTTTGTGTAGTGATGAGACAGTATGTGAGCCCAATCATTGTACAGTCAGAAATAAGCAAAGTTAGATCAAGCCAATTGTGTTTCATCTTTAAGGGCATGTCTGCATAGTAGGGCTAAAGCCAAAATAAGCTACACAATATGAGCTATATCAATTGGGTAGCTTAAGTCAAAGTAGCTTATTTCGGCTTTTGGTGCTGTCTATATAGCAGGAAGTCCGAGGAAGAGCACTCTTCCTCTGACTTCCCTTACTCCTCCTAAAATGAGGGCTACAGGAGTTGGAGTAAGAAGTCCTCCAGCTTGACATTATTTTGACATTATGTCACATTATGTCAAAATAACTGCTTGCAGTGTATTGAATAATGTTATTTATTCCAAAATAACTTTGCTGTGTAGATGTATACTTAGGCTCAGGTTAGCAATTCAAAATAATTAGCTGGACGTAAGGCTGAGGTTTTATTTTACTAAGAGATTCTTAGAGACTTGTTTCCCTTCAACAAAGGTACTTGATGCTTCGCAGAAGGGGTTGTAAATGTTTTATACTATTTTTTGATTTATCACGTCCTGTCTCAGTTTTTGTTGTTTTCTTCTTTCTATTCTTGAGGTCATTTGACTTAAACTGGTTGTTTGTTTCTGAAGAGTCCATTTGTTGCAATTGTTTATCTCAACAGTGTGTGTGTATTTTAGTTGTCCATGAAAGAACAGCAACTCTTTAATAAAATTAAAACAATCAGATATGGGCAGATAACCTCATAAATAAAGCTCTTGATGACATGGTTTACAGCTGTAAAGTTTTGCAGACATTAGGTATATTGGCTCTCCTTGCTACTGATTCAATAAATGTGTGCATGGAATTGATCTGCTTTGTGCAGTGTTCAGCCAGGAAATGGAAATTACCAACCCCCAAGAATTCATTAAGTGATGTTGCTGTTATGTACATGCATTGAGCAATTTGTGGATTGTATTAAATTATGGTGAACACATTTGATCCAAGCACATCACATGGTGACCCATCCCCAGAATTATATTCTGAGTGTAGCTGTGCTGCTATTGTACATTAGAATTTCGTTTTTAAAATGATATTCTTGTGAGAGTAAATGGAATTTTATGGTTCCTATCTGTGTTTCCAGCAGTATTTAAGCGTGGGTGCTTTCTTTTTTTTTTACATTGAGATTTTTCAGATTAGTTTTGATTTGCATTTCTTATCCACAACATACCAACCACTAGTTCAAGTGTGACATGAGAGGCCCTGTCTTGACAGATTCATTTTACCAGAAAGATGTAAAATAAATAGTGAAGTGTATAGTTCATTATCTTCAAAAGGTTTTCTTGTCAGTGTGCTACAAAGGAAATTTAAGATTAAAATAAGTGCTTTGCAGTCATGTAAATTCTGGTTAAATATTCTGTGACAGCTTGGGGGGTTTAAAGGATAGATACCATTTTGGAAATTGAAGCAATAATAAGATTTTGCTCTTATTATGCAATTCCTTTCATATGAAGAACTCACATCTCTTTACAAACATGAAGCGCATCACAGCTCACAACGCTCCTGAAATAGGGCCATGTTATTACCTAGATACACATTATCTCTATGTCACTGATGGGGAAACTGAGTCATGGAGGATTTTTATAATTTGCCCCTCTGTTACAAAGTTAGCAGTAGAACTGAGGAGCCTTGGCTACCAGATGCTTTCACTAAGCACTAGGCTTTACTGCTTTCTACCTAAATGGATTTTTAATATAGTTCATATGATTACACACTATCAAGTTTTTCATTCTATTCCACTGATAATATCAACTGAATAGATCTTGCCTTCTAGGGATAGATGAATTATTCATTTCTTACAAGTATCATTTTAAATGATACCAACATGCCAACATTTTCATCTGTGCACTAAAGTTGTCTTGACGGCATAGGCTGGTATTTAACTGCGATATCATTTAGGATATGCTTATACTATGGACACAATATGGACACACTATATCATCTGGATAAAACCATAGTGTAGACACAGTCTACAGGAGGGATGTGTAATTTGTATGTGTAACCATTGAAAATATCAGCGGTTACATGGTTAAATGCAAGGGGGCAGCCAGTTCCATGGGAGCCAGTGCATGCTGGGAGCTGGCTTTTAGTGGATAGAGGCAGCAGTGCAAGGCAGCAGCTGGCTCCTAAGGAGACAGACCAGGAGTCACATATAGCCATTTGAGTAACTGATAAGCTCATGCTTATTGGTTACCTGTTTAAACAGATATACTCTTACATCCCTAGTCTACACCAATGGAAAGGATTTTTCTGACAGTGCAGGAACACCACCTGCTTGAATTCTAGTAGTTTCAGCAATAGAAATATTCTTCTGTCAAAACAGATGCATTGACAGTGGGATTTAAGTTAGCATAACTGCGTAGGCGAGGGGTATGGGTTTTTCATACTCTTGACTGACGTAGCTATGTCCAGCTGACGTATAAAGGTAGAGCACACCTTAATATTCTAGATGGTAAAATGCTGCTTGTTGCTTCACTGAAACTATTTCTAGAGTACAAACAATATATTTTTTACTTGTAAACTATTGACTCTTAATGTAAGACTGCCGTGCTGAATGTGTATGACTGTAAAAGTAAATAATTGGAATACTCTGTTATACTCAATGCCATATGGAAAAAAGTGAAATCTACTTTGGCTAAGAGATTTTGGACAACTCTAGACACTTACTTTTGACACATGTAAACTTGCAGTATTGGATGGTTAGAGCATTAATTACATAACAGGAAAGCTGCATTTTTTTCATTCACTGCAGTTAAGAAGAACAAGCACAATAACAGCCTTGCACCCAATGAGTTATATGCACTTTGCATTATTGTGGGCATTTGCTTGGGTTTTATTGTTTAAAAATTAATATTACATTATTAAAATATGCAATCCGGTTGACTGACTACTGGACTAGAAACCAGAAACTCTGGATTCAAATCTAGATTCCCTTTAAACAAGAAATTTAACCTCTGCATCAGGTTTTCCATTCATAAAAAGAGTAATATTTCATCAGGATGCTAAAAAGACTCTGTGACTGCAGTGAGTTTTGGATTAGGCCCTTAATGCTGAGATGCACTGAGACAGGTAGTGCTTAGCATTAGGGGTAGAGTTTTCAAAAGCTCTCAGTATTGACTAACTGCTCCCTCTTAACTCACATTTACTTCAGTGAGAGAACTTAGTTTGGTGCTGGGTGGGTGCTTTGGAAAAACGTCACTCTATTTATATATTCCTATCATTACTGCACAGTAAGCATGCTCACTCATAAAGCAGCTGTGGTGAAGATATTTTAGGGTTCTAACTGCATTCAGTATTTTTTGAAAATACTGTGTTACAGGCATTCCTCAAGACACAGACAATTTATGCTTGTTTCTTTTGATATGTGGACTTAGAAGAGTCAAGGACCCTCTTTATTTAGTGGATGCATTTTCAGGTATGTACCTTGCTGTTTAAATATCTCTGCATTTTCACTGGATTTGCTTTTTGCCCTCCAGACATTATTCAGATACATTTCTTGGTGTTTATGACTGTACTATAAGTTGTGTTTTTCTCTGCAGAATACTTCATAATATATTTATGTATTTTAAAAGTGTTCCTATAAACACTGATCTTTTGAACATATTTTTCTGTACTGTGTCTTTTTCTGCCTGTTGGGAATAACATAGAATTGCAATCAAAGAAAAATATTTGGTGCTTTTGCTTGTTTAGGGAGTAATTATTTTGCTGCTAGCATGTAATATTCATAATACACAAAAGAAAAGTTTACCTAATTCAAAATAAGTTTTTTTGGTTTATTGTGTCATGGTTATTACATGTTTATAGGTGTACCAAGGAAGACTGTTAAAGTTACAAGAAAATCTCTTTTCACATGTGCTTAGATCAAAGCATTAATCTAAATGGAGGTTTATTTACATAGCATATAAGAAAGTATTACAATCCTGAAAAAGGTTGCAAACAAACATATTTCATTTACTAGGACTATGCCAAAAAAGATTCCAATCAGTTCCAAAGTTAAAAGTCCACTGTATTCAATTACCATGAGCATGACTCATCTCTCACAGCCTTGCCTTTTGCCTTTCACAAAAATATTAGCAGAATATAGTGAGAAGTAATACAAGGCATTCTTTCTAGGAACTAGAGTGTAAATGGGTATTCCTGCTTTTACAGGGATTTTATCTGTGATGCAGTTGTAGTTAGGGTTGCCAGATGGTTTAACGAAAAATACCGAACACCTTCCCCCCCCCCCCCAAAAAAAAACACCAGGAAAAAATTCTGTTGAGGGGAGACCAAAGTTGTTGAGCAAAAAAAAAAAAAACGACCATGACAGCAGTTATTAAGCAAAAAAAATTTTAAAATTAAAAATCAGCATGGCCCCTTTAAGAAGAGTCTTTTTTGCCAGTGGCCATTTTGTTTTTCATTCCAGCCACAAGACAAGCCCCTGCAGAACCAGATAAACGGGAGGGGCCTGGCAGAGGGTCCAGGGGGGCGGGGGTCGGGGCGGGGGCCAGTTGCTGAGTGTGTCGTAGGGTTGCCAGGTGTCTGGTATTTTTGCCTCCTGGCAGGGAAAACCCCCCAGAAAATACCGGACATTTTAGGTGTCTGGTATTTTCTGAATTTTTTTACTGGACAGGAGGCGAAAATAGCGGACTTTAACAGGGTTCAAAAAAGAACTAGATAAATTGATAGAGGCTAGGTCCATCAATGGCTATTTGCCAGAATGGGTAGGAATAGTGTCCCTAGCCTCTGTTTGTCAGAAGCTGGGAATGGGTGACAGGTGGGATTGCTTGATGATTACCTGTTCTGTTCATCCTTTCTGGGGTACCTGACACTGGCCACTGTCGGCAGACAGGATACTGGACTAGATGGACCTTTAGTCTGACCCAATAAGGCTGTTCTTATGTTCCTGTGATAGGTAAGACGGGGATGCTGTGAAGGGCCTGGAAAGTGATGATAAATAGCTTATGTTTGATGCAGAAGAGAAGGGTGGAGTCACTGAGGGATTAAAAGAAAGAGGTGACATAGTCCAAGTGAGAGACTAGAAAAATACTCTTTGCAGCAGCATTTTGAATGGGATGAGAGTAGCAAGAATGTGTTTGTCAAGGCCAAAAGTTCCAGTAACACAAGATGATAAGAACCTTAGCTCGGTGATTGCAAAGGAAAAGACATGTTTCACAGATCTCATGCAGAAAGGATCTGAAAAATGTAAACATAGCCTCGATGTGAGGGCTCAGAGGGGAGGGCCAAGTCAGACTTGACACCAGGGTTACAGCCTTAGTAAGTATCAGAGGGGTAGCCGTGTTAGTCTGAATCTGCAAAAGCGAGGAGGAGTTCTGTGGCACCTTATAGACTAACAGATTTATTGGAGCGTAAGCTTTCATGGGCAAAGACCCACTTTATCAGATGCATGTTATGGAAATTCCAGAGGCAGGTATAAATATACAGGCATAAGAAAAGAGTACCAGTCAAGTGTAGGGCTAGAGATAATGAGGTCAGTTCAATCAGGGGAGGATGAAGCTCACTTCTAGCAGGTGATGTGGAGGTGTGAACAGCAAGAGAGGAGAAACTGCTTTTGTATTTGGTTAGCCATTCACAGTCTTTGTTTAATCCTAAACTGATAGTTTCAAATTTGCAGATGAACTGCAGCTCAGCAGTTTCTCTTTGAAGTCTGTTCTTGAAGTTTTTGTTGTTGCAGGATGGCTACCTTTAAATCTGCTACTGTGTGTCCAGGGAGATTGAAGTGTTCTACAGGTTTTTGTATATTACCATTCCTGATATCTGATTTGTGTCCGTTTATTCTTTTACATAGGGACTGTCCATTTTGGCCGATGTGTATAGCAGAGGAGCATTGCTGGCACATGATAGCGTATATTACATTGGTAGATGTGCAGGTGAATGAACTCATGATGGTGTGGCTGATCTGGTTAGGTCCTGTGATGGTGTCGCTGGTGTAGTTATGTGAGCAGAGTTGGCAGCGAGGTTTGTTGCAGGGATTGGTTCGTGAGTTAGAGTTACTGTGGTGCGGTGCATAGTTGCTGGTGAGAATTTGCTTCAGGTTCAGGCGGGTTGTCTGTGGGCGAGGACTGGCCTGCCTCCCAAGGCCTGTGAAAATGAGGGATCATTATCCAGGTTTACAGGGATGCCAACAAAACACATCCGCTTTTCCGACACTTTTTTCAGAAAAGAGGACGCGTTCCTTGGATGAGGCAGAGCTTTTCCGGGATACCTACTTTGGCAATGGAATCTTCAAAGAAAGGCATTTTTGCAAATTCTAGAGTTATAAAACACTATATAACTATAACACCATTGCAGTTATTTCTTCTTTCCATCCACTAGTAACAACAAAACATTGCATTTCCGCAACATTTCCTGGGGGCCACATGCAGGTGCTGGTGGTAAGAATAAGTCCATTTAGGCAGTACAAGAATCCAAATCATCTTGATTTAGTAACCCCATTCACTAGCATCCTGTAAAATGTTTTGCTGTTTAAATTATTCTAAAATAATACTTGAGCTTAATCGCAAAAATAACACTTGAATCATAACAGAATGAGTGAAAGAAAAATTAATTCTAACTTCAATAATGTTAACGAATCAAATATGATGTGTGAATGTTGGAGGTGAAAATCTCATCTATGTGCCATATTTAAACACTGTTGCTAATACTAATGTCCAGATTCTACCTTTCTTAGTCATATAAGTGTCTCATTGATTCCGAGAGAGGAAGACATGGCCCTGTATGGGGGTGTAAGAATATTAAGCATAATTTGTTAATATTTTTAAAAAATACTGTTGTGTTTTAGAGTGGCACAGAAGAGATCCCCATATTCACCTTGTTATAATTGGACCCGAGGTAAGTTGTTTTTCTCCCTTTTTTTTTAAGTAAGTAATTATATTGTAAGTAAGATTAAACTAGATGGGTTTATGAAGGGGATGGTTTGATGAGATAACATGATCTTGGTAACTAATTGACCATTCATTATCAGTGGTAAATAGGTCAATGGAGGGATGATAGGAGTTACTATAGAGAACTTTCTGGGTGTCTGGCTGGTGAGTCTTGCCCACATGCTCAGGGTTTAGCTGATCGCCATATTTGGGGTCGGGAAGGAATTTTCCTCCAAGGTAGATTGGCAGAGGCCCTGGAGGTTTTTCGCCTTCCTCTGTAGCATGGGGTACAGATCACAGCTGGAGGATTCTCTGTATCTTGGGGTCTTCGAACTATCTGAAGGCTTCAATATCTGAGATATAGGTGGGAGAATTATTCTAGGAGAGGGTGGGTGAGATTCTGTGGCCTGCATTGTGCAGGGGGTCAGACTAGATGATCATAATGGTCCCTTCTGACCTTAAAGTCTAAAGTCTATATTGACTCATACAGATTTGTTTTAGTGGACAAATGAGATTTTCTTCTCCATGTTTGATTGCAAATGGAGACAGAGCTAATGGTGTTTGAACTATTACAGAGATTCCAAGTACACCACCAAGTTATTGGCGTAGCTGGTCAAAAGGTGCTCTGAATTATAGAAGTCAACCAAGCACTAATGTTCTAATTTCCAAAGCTTCCAATGGGTCAACAGGGTCTCATGTTTTACAAGGTTTAAGCACAGTTACATATAGAAGTCAGTCTAAAGATATGCTCCCCGTGAAGTCAATGACAAAACATCAATTAGTGGGAGCAGGGCAGACTTGAGTTATTTATAATATGGTAGTACGGAGCAGTCCTAGTAAGGATTGGGGTCGCACAGTGCTAAATACTATATAGATCTATGGAGAGGATGGTCCTTGCCCAAAGAGCCATACATACAGTCTAACTGAGGCCACGTCTCCACTTACCAGAGGATCAACACTGGCAATTGATCTTCCAGGATTCGATTTAGAAGGTCTAGTAAAGACCTGCTAAATTGAACACTGATGGCACCCCTGTCGACAGTGATACTCTCACAACATTGAGGAGAAAGGGGAGTTGATGGGAGAATTTCTCCCATTGACCACCCACTGTAAGGCTGCCCCAGAATATTGATTCAAGATACGTCAACTCCAGCTATGCAATTCACATAGCTGGAGTTGCATATTTTGCCTTGATTTTCTCTGCCAGCATAGACCTGCCTTAAGAGGGAGTCAGAATTGATTTAATGACCTCCAAAATGTATTTTGCCAATTTAGATGCTTACTGTGAGACTCAGACCCACTTACTATCTTGGAACTTACACCTTTTCCTTCCTGGACCATCGTATCTGAATTAAGCTGATCTATCTCATGAGCCAAAAGGCAAGAATGGAGTAGTGTAGCAAGTTCATGGTGAAGTAGCCCCCACCCATCTTTTCCTTTCATCCAGCTCCTTGGCATACAATCTGATTCATTGACTTTTGCCATTGACTTCACTGGGCTTTGACTCAGGGCCCTTGACCTTGCTTACATTTCAGCACGTAATTCTAAATTAGACTTTATATGTCACCTCTGAATTTGGGCCACATCCTCAGCTAGTGCAAACTGGCATATGTCCCTTGACATCACAGGAACTAGCCTGGTTGACTGCATCACAGGGCCTTACGTCAGTTTTGTAGATACAGAGGACACTCTTGTGATTGGAGCAAATATACTCTCTTCAATTTGAAAATTTAAATTCTGAACATTCATATATTAATGATATTCATTGATTTTAGTCTCAGAGCAGAGGCTTTAATATCATATATTACCACAGGACCAACTTTTGGAGGGGAAAACTGTACATTTAACATTTTAATTTTAATATTTACTAGGGTATTTATACAATTGGTTTAACACACTGATTCTCTGCTGCAGACTGAAAAAGAAGTTGAAAGGTCAAATCTTGTAAAATGAAATATTAGAAATTCATACTTCTGTGTGAATATTTTATGAACAGAGGTTATCCAGCATTTTAAAAGACAGCAGTTATCATTTCTGAAGTTTTTCAGAGAGTCTTGTGTTATGAAAATTTTTAATAATATGGAGATTATGTCAAGCACCTTCTAGTTGGTGGTATACTTTTGGTAGCTACTAGGGATGTTAAAATGCATGTATTTTTGTAAAAATGAGACTGCTGAATTTTTCAGTGGTTGCACATTTACATGTGGGGAGGCAGGCGGGAGCTGGTGCTTGTATAGGGAATGGCTTTTAAGCTGGTCCCCCCACAAGCATCAGCTCCCACCTGCCCCCCATCTCATTGCCTCTGAGGGGGTGGGATGGGTGTGCAGGCAGCTCTGCAGGAGGCAGCATGCATGGGGAGTCAGCTTTAAGCCGGTTCCCCACACGTACCAGATCCTGCCCTTCTATGAGAGGCAGCAGCATGGGGGGGGGAGAGGAGTGGGGAGGTGGCTCCATGGGAGACAGCACCCATGAAGAGCTGGCTCCCCACATGCACCAGCTCCCACCTGCCACACTCCTCCCTGCTGCCTCTGTATCAGAGGCAGCAGGGATGAAGGGGGGGCAGTGTGTAACTCCTGAGGATTAACCATGTACATGGGTACACTTTCACATCCCTACTAGCTACTTGGCAGTATTTAGGGAATACAGGATGCTGCAGGCAAAGTGTATGAAGAAAGAGTAGTGGAATTTTGTGTGAAAGTTGCTAACATGATATTAAAGACTTGTGTGACTGATTTTCTGTTACTAATGTCAGATTTTTTTAAGATAGGCCTCAGTTCTTCAAGGTACTAACTTCAAGGTTCCTAACTTCAAGCACATGAATAGTCCAACTGATAGGGGGATTAGTTAAGCAAGTGCTTTGTTGGGTCAAGGATCTAATGCTTAGTACCTTGTAGAACTGAGCACTTATTTCCTTCTAAAGTCTTTGATAGTTTTGTTTTATTATTTCTAACAAGATTAGGTTTAAAAAAATTGAGACAAAATTGATTTCTTTCTAAGTCAGTGTTCCTTTAACCACTCTTCTTCTCAAATGTCAAGAGATGTTTGTTGATGTATGCATCTGTTCCCAATGTGTCTCCTACTTATACAGCTGCAGGCAGCAGCCCAGTGGCTTTATTTCCCCTACTGTCATAGGTCTTCCCGTTTACATATACATAGTTCTGCCCGTGCAAAACTGTAGCTGAAGATTTAGATTCCAGTTCTGCCGACACTCATATTTAACGTCACATACAAGTAGTCCCCTTAACTTCAGTGAAACTGTTAATCATATATATATAGTAGCCTAGTGTCTGAGAGTCTGTAACGCCTAAATGCTGGCTGTTCCCTCTGGGGGGTGCTGTTGCCTGAAATGCTGGCTGTTCCCTCTGGGCGGCACTGTTGCCTGAAATGCTGGCTGTTCCCTCTGGGTGGCGCTGTTGCCTGAAATGCTGGCTGTTCCCTCTGGGCGGCCCGTGCAGCATGGGGAGGCGGGCCCAAACGGCCGCTGCTGCGCTGCTTGCTCCCAGCGGCCCGGCTGAGCGGCGCAGAAGTCAGCCGAGTGCCACGGTGGGAGGCGAAGGGGGGCGGGGCGGTGACGTGAGGCGTGACAGTGGCTCCAGGCCCCGCCCCCTGGCCGTGAAAGTCACTGCCCCGCCCCCCTTCGCCTCCCGCCTGACTTCTGCGCTTCTCAGCCAGGCCGCCGCGTGGGAGCAAGCGGTGCAAGCAACCGTTTGGGCTCCGCGCCCTCCATGCAGCACAGGGAGTGCGGAGCCCGAACGGCCATTTGGGCTCTGCGGTCCCCCGAGTGAGAGGCAGGAGGGGGAGGAGAAGTGAAAGAGTGGGGGGAGGAAGTAGGAGGAGGAGAGAGAGAGAACGAGAGACCAGAGGCTCAGGAGAGAAGACCGACGTGGAGGAGAGACCTGAAAATCCCATTTTATGACGGGCTAATTGGCTAGTACGTGTATAGTCTGCAAGCTGCTTCCCTTACCTGCAAATAGTGCCAATAGGAGCTCTGGGGCTATGAAGCTGGTAAGTAAACACACTGGAGAGGCCAGTTAGCAGGTTTTTTCAAAGTGGGGGGGGGGGGGGATATTTGGGAGGCGGGGAGAGGGAAAAGAAGAGAGTGAGGCGATATACCTATCTCATAGACCTGGAAGGGTCATTGAGTCCAGTCCCCTGCCTTCACAGCAGGACCAAGTACCATCCCTGACAGATTTGCCCCAGATCCCTAACTGGCCCCCCTCAAGGATTGAGCTCACAACCGTAGCTTTAGCAGGCCAGTGCTCAAACCACTGAGCTATCCCTCCCACCAAAGTGGTTTTGTGGACCACTTTGAGAAACACTGGGCTAAGTGTTTGCAGGTTGTCTTTCAAAATTTAGCTCCACGTTACATTTCCTAGTTCAACTGCTTGAGATGGTTTATCTTTTGTAACCAGAAGAAGGCCCTTAACAGGCAAAACTAAAAAGCTGACTCAACCGCTAATTTTTAAGAACTACAGTTAAAACCTGTGAATCCTGTGACATGTAGCCTGTTTTAAGACCTGTATTTGTGTGCTAAGTCTTCCCTTCCCTAATTTTGGTTTATTTAAGTTTCTGTTCACACTGATTTTGCTGATGCAGGAGGCTCATTCAGTTTAGATTATTTTAATGACATTTGTACTAGTGTGAATTTTCATACAATTAGCAGATATCAGCTGGTGCAAAATGCTGCTAGGCTTATTTCTGACAACAGACAGTGCACAGCATTTGAACTGACAATGAAAATCATTGACGTCTGTTTCACTTTTGGATTCTGAATGCTGTAAAGTTTTGTTTGTAGCTATCAAAGGGGAATGTTTAGAATGTTAACAAACACCCCAGGCATTTACATTGGTGTTGTTTTACAGACCTGTGGAACTTATACAGTCCATGTTTCAGGCTAAATATGAGTTGACAGCATCCCTGGAAATGACTTGCATATCTTTTTTGAAAGTGTTGGTTAATGTTAGATTGCATGCTTTACAGTAGGAATTTTTCTTCCTTCTTTGGATTAGATTGGCTTTGTTTTATCTCCTCATACAAAGAATGTGAAAAAGATGGATACTATTAATAATTCTGATTTTTAAGTTTTGGGTATAGCCTGCATAAATGGCTACTATACTTTATAGTGTTGCCAACTCTCAGGATTTCATCATGACTTACAATATTTATAGTTTGTCCTAAAACCCTAGCTCTTGGAATCATAGAGTCATGATTTAAAATGATCATTTAAAAAAAAAAAAAGTAAGGTTTTTAGCAGCATTCACTCGCAGCGGCACTTAGTATTTAGGCATTAGGTTTCTATGTGTCCTGCCCTCAGTATCTCTCGCCACTGTCATGTCTCTTGGCGGTCTGCCTTTTGATATGTATGGACTTCACTTTGTGTCATATCACCACGTAAGCTTATCTTCCTCTGGGGTTACAGAGTCCCAGAGACGATATTGGGTTCCAGGCCCTTACTGCTGGGGGGACCTACAATCAGTCTGTTGATCCCTGCAGGCTCCAGTTCCAACCTTGGATTTTTCAGTTTTCATCCTTCCCTTGCTTCCCCAAGGGGAAGTCTGTAAGTGGGAGTTGTGTGCTCTTCATAACAAGGGTGATTGATAGGGGAACCCAGGCCAGGGTCTTGTAAGAGGCAATGATATTGAGACCCAGAAGTGCCTTATGGCTGCCTCTTTGGACCGCTTCCTACCACCCACCACCCTGCCTTATTCTTACAAGATATGACACAAAATAGTAAAAAGGGAGTAGCCAAACATTCTACCCCTCTGGGCTTAGCAGGCAGGTGCATTCTCTCCTGGAAAAGTTTGGCAACACCCCTCTTTTGGAGCTATCAGGATTGGTCTCTCTGGGCTTATCTAGACTACGCGGAACAGTCGAAAGAGGATATGCAAATTCCATATCTTCTGCTGATCACACTTTCAAAAGCAGAGGCGGTTAGAGGCGGCTTTTTCAGCGAACTCCCCCCTTTGTCGAAAAGCTGCTCTTCTTCAAAAAATGAGGTTTACGCAGCTTTTCGACAAACGGGGGGATTTGCCAAAAAAGCCACCTCTAAACTATTTTCACTTTTGAAAGCTCTGCTTTCGAAAGTGTGATCGGAAGAAGATATGTAAATTCCCGTGGAATTTGCATATCCTCTTTCGACTGTCCTGCGTAGTCTAGATAAATCCTCTCTCTCTCTGCTCTGTCACAAGGTATCCAAGCTCTCTAGTCCCCTTTCAGGCTCTACTGCCAGCCTGAATATGCTCAATAGGTGAGGAAGGGCAGCGTCATCAAAGCCCAGAGATGCTCCTTAACCCCTACAGTGCTGATGTGGGGTTATACACCCCATTATACTAGATCTCATGGTTGTGGAGATAAATCTTGAAAACATTAACATGAAGACTTAAATACCAAGGCAAATGAAAACTCAGCATTTATTTTATAAAATCTCATTATTTTTAAGCCAATCTCTTGACTAATTATGGTTTGACTCCTGGCTTGTGAATGGTTGGGATTGGCAATACTGCATCTCTGTGCATGGGATCCAGCACAAGGCTTACACAGTATTTAAGCTTGATTTTAAAGATTTAATATGAGTGAAGTGCTGCATAGAATTTAGATTGGCTCTCTGCACAGGGATGAATATTATCTTTTATGATCACTTTAAGGTTCTGAAGTGGTAATTTTATGGCCACAATTAGTTGCATTTGTTATCTCTTAGAAATTTACTGACTTTATTTCACCTGAGAAAATGGAGACCAAATGGAGACCTTTTTAAAAATCAGAGCCTTATTGTTCAGTGTATATTAGGGATGTCAACAAGTAGTCAACTGTATGTTTAACCAATAAGCCCGGGGCTCTTGTACATTTCAAAGAGGAAGTGCCACTTCTGCACCCCTGCCCCATCCCACAGAGCTGGAGCTGGGGGGAACCAGCTTTTAAGCTAGCTCCCCACAGCACCCTTTCCTCTCCCCCTCCCCTTTGTGATAGAGGCAGCAAGGGGAGGGGGAGGTGACTAGTTGACTATCCAATAAGCTTTTGCTTATCAGATAGGGATATAAACGACTAATTGACTAATACAGTGTGCCCCCTGGGAGTGCACTGGCTACTGGTCCTGCTCCCAGAGACTATCAAATAGTCATGTGTCCACAAAGATTTCATGCAGTTACATGACTATTCAATTACCTGATATCTAACATCCCTAGTATATATGCAGCTTACATTTTTGTGAGTTCTTTCAAGTGCAGTGCCAAGAGAGAGATGGCTTTTAGCTATAGACTATAAACTGAACCATTGAAAAACACAAGAGAGAAGGAGATTTAAGATATGCTCATCTAACCCAAAGATTTTCATGCTTTTATTCCCGGTGGGCCAGGTATTCCATTGCACTGAGTTTATAGTCACAAATGAAGGGACCAAGAAAGACAAAGGGGGCTCTAAACCACCTTACTGCTCTCCCAATACTGGTCCAGTGGAGGTCCAAAATCAGCTAGGACCTAAAAACTACTCCAAGGCCACATCTATACTAACCAGACTGGAGATCAATCTTCTAGCATTCAGTTGAGCAAGTCTAGTAAGGACCTGATAAATCGAACGCTGAGGGTGCCCCCAGTCAGTGCCATTACTCCTCGATTCATGAGGAGTAATGCTTCTGTCAACCTCATGCTGTTGAGATGGCACCAAACTCGACTTAAGGTTCATCGACTCCAGCTATGTTATTTACATAGCTGGAGTCAACGTACCTTAAACTGACCTTCCAGGTCTGTTATAGACCTAGCCAGTGACTGCTGCACTGGCCAGAGATCTGAGGGAGAATCATGCAGTCTATCATACCTTCCAGATTCTAATATGTACCGTCTGTCAGGAGAAATCCTTAGTTACTAGGGAAACTCAAAGCAGCTCTGAATGCATTAACACACTGCCCTTGCAACCGCATCCCATGGTGGAGAAATGGTTTTGGTGGCTGGACACCAGTTCCGACTGGTAGGACCGGCTGGTGATGGAGTGGTGGGATGGCCAGCAGTGGCTCCAAAACTCCAGAATGAGGAAGGAGACATTCATGGACCTGTGTGCCTGGCTCACCCCTACCCTCCATTGACATGACACCCAGATGTGACCCACCATCCCCCTTGAGAGGTGAGTCGCCATCGCCGTCTGGAAGCTTGCCACCCCAGACAGTTACTGGTCCATAGGCAACTAGTTTGGCATGGAAAAGTCCACTGTCAGGGCCCTCCTCATGGAGGTAAGGCACTCTCAGATTGCAGGCCCCGGGGGGGGGGAGAGGATATGGAAAGGGGGACCCTAGGGAAAAGGGGGTTACGGGTACATGGGGTGGGCTTCCATGCCCTCCCTTCCCCCCAACAACACTCCTTCCCTGCAGACTATTTAGTTTGGGGGAAAAAACCTGCATGCTTTTTTATTTGGGATAAAAGTAACTAGGAAGGAGGAAGCGAGGCTGAGAACCTGGATATGGAGAGGGAGGATGAAGAGTTAAGAACCTGGATATAGGGTGGAAGGAGGGGGATTCTGAGAACCTTGGAGAGGGGAGGAGGGGCTCAGAGCTGGGGCTGAGACTGATGCATGTTTTGGGTGGTAGTTCCACCTCATGTCTGGGGACCTCGGCAACCTTGGGACGTGGGATGGGGCTCCTGGGAGAACAGGGGGATAGGCAGGAGTGGGGGCTGGAGCAGGGTCAGGCATGGCACGGAGGGCAGGGGCTGGCATAGCAGGAGGAGCAAGGGCTGGCATGGGAGGGGGAGCAGGGACAGGAGCTGGGACTGGTGCTGAGTAAGCTACCATCTCTCGGATGGTTGCACACATGTTGAGGCCCAGCTGCAGCAACTCGGTCCACATCTGGGTCCATCATTGTGCATCATCCCAGACATTCTGGGCCAGCGTCTGCTGCATGTTCCTGAGGACGGACACATGTTCCCTCATTAGGCCCTCATGGATCCTCCAATGCCTGTGGCTCCCCCAGGGTTGGGCAGCTGGCTCAGATGCTGGTGATCGCCCCACAGTCACGTCTGGTCTGTCTGGGGAGAATAAAGAGAGATGATCAGTCATCCCTGGAGATACTGTCCCTGAGACCTTGCCCTCATTAGCAAACTGACAGCAACAGTCCTTTGTGCAGAGAGCCATGTCCCGGAAGCAAGGCCATGTGTGGCCTGGACAATGAGCCCTGCCTCACAGGGGCCCAGAGGTCCCCAGGGGACCACGCTCACTGCCCCCGTCCAATGGATAAGCAGGCAAGGGAAGTGTCCAGCCACACAGGGATCCTCTGGGCAGAAGAGGGGTCTGGAGCAGCCTGGCCTTCCATCAGGGCCGCACACACACCTGCATCTAGCAGTGCTGTCCCCGGGAGCAGATGTTTGCCTTGAGTGTGTAGGCATGCTTATGTGCTGTGTGCAGTACTCCATGTGTGGGCATGCCTGTGCCCTTGTCCCTAGCCTCCTTCCAGCGGTGGCTGGTGGTGGGAGGTCATCCATCTCTGGGAGTCAGAACTGTGTCTGGCCTCCCCAGAACCTGTGAGCAGGAGTCCAGGAGTGCTCCGGAGATGCCTCCTGGGGCTGCGTGGCATAGACTGGCGCAGCACGTGCATCCACGTGCACAGACTGCAGCACGAGGACCAGGCCGAGAAGGCCGAGCAATGATTGCACCACAGCCCCTCAGCATCTGCCACCCCTGCCCTATGTGTGTGAAAAACTAAGAACACTCATCTGATGATCGCTCCCCGGCCTTGGAGGATGCCTGGGAGACATCCAGGCCCGGGGATACTGGCTCCATGGTGATGGTGGTCACCATGCTGGCCATCTCTTCATTTTCTTCCAGGTCTTCGTTGTCCTCCTCCTTCTCCTGGGCTGGGACCCCTGGGTGGGAGACGACGGGCATCTCCAGCCCCCAGTCCATCACCCGGGGTGGGGAAGGGGCTGTACCACCCCCCAGGATGCAGTGCAGTTCTGCATAGTAGAGGCAGGAGTGGGATCCTGCCCCGGAGCGTGAGCTGCACTCCTTTGCCCTGGCATAGCCCTGCTGGAGCTCTTTCACCTTTCTCATGACCTGCTCCAGAGTCCAGTGGTGGCCCCTCATGGCCAGGGTCTCGGCCATCTGGCCATATATGTCAGCGTTGCTCCATCTGGAATGGAGATCCTGGAGGGTCTCCTCTTCGACCCATACCTCCAAGAGGGCCAGGATCTCCACCCCAGACTAGGATGACACACGCCTTTTCCAGCCCCTGGCAGGTTCCTGGGAACCCCGTGCATGTTCCCTGGGAGGGCCATTGGGCTCTTGGCGAGCTTGTGGCTGGGACATTGGTGTCCGCACGCCAGGAACTGGCAACCGCACGGTGTATTGCAGCTCCCAGGGCTCGTTTCCTGCCACAAGCCCTGTCCCAGGTGTCTGCAGCTTTATGAGCTGCCGGGAGACAGAAACTATAGAGTTGTGATGAGTGTGGATGGAGTGTCCAGAAGGGCACCTGTGTTATTTCCTGAAGGGCCTCTTTTTTCGACAGAACACTCTCTTCCACATCCATGCATGCCTTTTTCCAAAAAAGCTTTTTCGGAAAAAAGCTTATTCCTCATAGAATGAGGTATACTGCAGTCGGAAAAAGCCCTCCGTTATTTCGACTTTTTGTCGAAATAACACAATTGTAGTGTAGATGCTAGTATTGTTTTTCCAGAATAACGGCCGTTATTTCGGAAAAACGCTGCAGTGTAGATGTATCCTTATTCTCAGTATTCTTTTTTGCAGAATTCAGAAGTATCACAACAGGATAGCACAGTAACTCCACAGTTAGACTTGCTGTATTTATTTTCTTGTGACCCTGAAAGTTTACAGGTAACATGAGAAAATGAATAAAATCTGAATGAACAAATGATTTTTTTTTCTCCTTCTTACTCATTTTTGTTCTCTTTAAATTTCAGAATATATAGTTCTATTAAAATACCGCAGCATCTTCCCTCTTTTATGTTTTTCTTTTTATCTTCATTTCTTTCCACTCTAGTACACCAAAAGATTTGAAAGTGAACTGATGTGGAAGATAAATCTGAAGCAGGTATAATGCAGTTTGTGCTTGCGACTTGAAAGATGCATTTGCTGCCTCAAATGAAGACTTTAGGCACTTCAGTTGTCTTTTTAAATTTACTTCACTTTTTCATGAATGAACATCATTACGATAAGTAACCAGAAGGACCCAACGTTAATATAAATAGCACATCCATACTGGTTGAATGATTGACCAAACTTTTAAAACTCTTAAAACATTTCTAAAATATATTTCCTCACACAGAGAGAAGGAAATTTTCTCCAAATACTGTTAAAATATATTTCAATGTAGGAGGGGCAACTCTCCATCTCTAAATAAATCTTAGCTGCATTCTAACTCACTCCGTAATAGCCTTATTTACATTAACTCTTATACCACATGATTCTTTTGAACTCAGTGGAGTTACTTGTAGTATAAGATAGTATTCATTGTTGGTATCACAGCCTGGCCCTTAGCAGTTATCATCACGTAACAACAGGTTCATGTATTTTACTTTCTGTTTGTGTTTGATTATAATTTGGATCCTTCATCCTTCACTTATGAGTAGCCCTGTTTACTTTAATGGGATTGCTCATTTGTAACAGTTGCAGGAACAGGGCCTATGCTACTGTTCATACTCTTTTGCTTCTAGCTCCTTCACAACTTTTTTCTTTCCCCCATTTCTATTTTTAATGATAAAAAATACATGTAACTTGTAAGAACAAAAGCTTACAGAATCTTATCCTGAAAAGATAAAAAATCCTCTTGCAGAACTTTTGTTCATTTGAGCTTTCCCTACTGCAAGTTTAGCCTCTTGTACTGCAATAAACTCCTCTTAATACCCAATTTGACTATACCATATAATTTTTAACCATGCAAGTGGAAAGTACAGAATATTGTTATGTTTATAATGATATTATTTTCCATTGACAACTATTTTTTTCATGTCTGACTTCTTCCTGTGCCCACTGACACAATTGTTGAATTCAGTATCATCGAATCTAGAAATAGAAAGAACCTATCAGGTCATTCTAGCCCATCTCCTTAATAATCAGGACTCTTCCTGACTCTGTTTTGTAGTAGTTTTTTGTAATCTAGTTCTAAAGGAATCTACCAGTGACACTCCTATCAATTCAAGTACAAAATTATTCCACTGGCTCCCAGACCTCGCTATTGGGAAAATTTCCCTGTATGCAGTCTACATTTTTCTTTAACTTCGTCACATTTCTCCTGTATCCATCCCCACAACCTTCTGTTATAATAAATAATTCTGTTCCATCTTTGATGGTTATAACTTCAAATAACTGTACATTTGTATATTCCCTCTCTTTTAGCAGTGTAGTCAGTTATATATATATATATATATATATATATATATATATATATATATATATATATATATTCTAGGAATACATATGTACATGAGGGTGGGGCAGTGCCAGATGTGGGGGAGCAGCCAGCCCCTTTCACCTACTTGGTGATTCTGTATCTCTTTATGTATCCCCCTTATGCATGAGGAGACTTCCCCTGCACTGCCAAATCCTGACCTTGCTTTTAGTTTTGATAAGAGGAAGCTGAATACCAAATTTAGTGGTCCTAATTGAAATAGGACAGTGCACTTGAGGTAAGACCTGTAATCCCATGATCCGAAGAGTAGAGAGGAGGTCCTGTGGGATCACACCAGCCACACACTATGAGGTAACTGAGAAAGAAGTGTGCTCTTCAAGGCCTCCACAACAACAACCCAAGGGCTGATACTTGTAACTTCCCCATCAAAGAAATCAGAGACAAAGGCATTTCAAGCCAGCCAGTTGACCTGAGAGCAACACCCCCGAGCATGACAGTGACTGAGCCAGAAGCTATTGCCCAAACTGCAGTTCCTGAGTGACTCTGAAGCTCAACAGGACACACAAGTTAAAGAAGAGATGCTTTTTCTTTTTTCAAATAAACACATCCCATGAAGAACAAAGCTGTTCTTATTGAACTTGTGGGCATAGCTTTTGACTTTCTGTTGCACTCAGGGCAGCATGTTGACAGACTGCAAATGTGCTATGAGCTCTCCTTTTTACAAAAGTTAGACAACAGCAATAGTCTTACCATCATCAAAAAATTCTGGACCTCTTCTTTAGTTCAAATTCATTTTTAAACGGCAGGTGTTTAAAATAAGGTGTTTGCAGACAGTTCCTTTGGATTTTTAATATGATATGCCCTTCACTGAAGCAACGACATCTTCATCATTGTGTTATATTTGATCTATGGCTGTTTTCACAGTGTCGAACATGTCTCAGAGATGATTCTTGCCTGTCAGCAAACTGGTGCTTCCCTTGTAGATTAACTCAACCCTGCAAAGCATGGTTTCTTACTCTCTGCATCCATTGACTTTTCATTTTGCTTCATGTGCACTTACAGAAACTGTTCATACAACACAACCAGTGTTTCCTGTAAGCTGTGCAGTTGTGATCTCAGGAGAGATTGAAATGTTGCGCAGCTGATTAGCCAAGTTCCCACGACTAGGTTTTTTGTTTCTACTGGTGGTGTACATTCACACATGTTTTGGTGCATATTAAAATTATTACACATGTGGAAGGAAAAGATGAGAGGGAGCATTGAACACAACCTCAGTGATAAGAAATCCTTAATGGATTTCCTGGATTTCTTTTTTTTTTTTTTTTTCCCAACGGGGAATTGTTTAATAAAATGCACTGGACAACTGATAACTCTGGTGCAATGTTAGGGAATACAAGATAAAACATTATAAGAAGAACTCTTTTGACAGTATAAAAAAATCTGAACATGGAGATCTTTTGTGCTGGAAGTAACTTTCTGAGACTGGTAACTTGAATGCTGAAACTATGTTTCTAGGGATCCTGCCACAGCTGATTGGCTCAGAAAGCAGTAACGTCTTTAAGTGTGTCTTTGTACGTGTTTCAGTTGTTTCATTCCCATGCAACTTAAACTTACTTTTATAGGTATTGAGGTTGAATGTCTGTGTACCCACAGGTATTTAAATGCTGCTCCTATTATAATCACTCTCAATAGAATTACTTGTCCGGAACATGTGTTTTGAAACTATACCTGCAGTTGAAACTAAATCACTATTTCTGCTGATTTTTCATGATTTGGGCCATGCGTCCTAGAGCACCTACCAACAAATTAATACGACGGAAAGAAAAATTTTGTTTGAAAGGCAGATGGCCTTTCTTGGCTTCTGGAGACATGGATAGGATGAAACTAAATGAATGGTGTCTCTGAGTCACACATGTTCATCATAGAGCTAGAAGGCCAAAGACCAAACAAAGTTGTCATTGAAATCATTCATTAATATACTACTGACTTTAATGGAAACAAAACAAAGCCCCTCATGAGGAGATCGTAGCATCAAGAAGAAAATTTTGGAGAAACTATTGAAGAGATATTTAGGTAGAAATAGTGATCACAAAGTTCAAATCACAAAATTCAATATAAAACAACAAAAACATCTGGGATTTGCCATATTGGCTCAGAGTATTGATCAATCAAGTATCCTGTTACTAGTGACAGCCAAAGGTGAATGTTTAAAAAAGAGGATGAGGGGACTATTTCTGCTCATACCACCACAAAATATCCTATGATGCATTTATAGTGGTGCGCAACTATTCATTGCTATGTGGTATAAGAATTCCTTCCTGAGCCTGACAGTGCTTGGCATACACCGTGAATTGTTTGACTGGATTGCCCTTCTCTTAACTGCATAACTCCCAAGGTTATATGAAACTAGAAGATTGACCTCGTGTTCCTCAGGTCCTTCAGGGTAGGAGGCTAGTGGTGTGGGGGGTGCGGGAGTCAGGGTTGGGGGGTAAAGGGCTCAGGGCGGGAGGTCAGAAGTGAGGGTGGGGCGCTCAGAGCAGGGGATGGGGATTGGCAGATGTGGGAAGGTCTGGGAGGTAGGAGAGGCAGGAGTCAGGACAGGATTTGAGGGGTTCAGGACAGAAACGTGGGGCATGCAGGAGTCGGGGTAGGAGGTTGGTGTTGGGGGCCTCAGGGCAGGGGTGGAGATGTGGGGTACCAGAGTCAGTCCAGGGGTTTGAGAGGTATTGGAGGGCTCAGTGCAATGGGTGGGGAGGTGCAGGAGTCAGGGCAGGAGGTTGGATTTGGGGGCTCAGTGTAGGAGATGAGTGACTTAGTGCAAGGGATGGGGCCAGCTGGCAGCTGCTCCCAGGAGCAGCGAGGGCTATGTGGGATAGTGGGGGGTCGCACTGCATGGCTAGTGGCTGCTTTCTGGAGTTGGGGCACATATTGCTACTCTTTGGCGATTCTGGAATATAGCTGTCTTTACTATCCATGCCCTCCCATTCTGTTTGATGAGAAACAATCAGATTCCAGGCACATCCCACTGTCCTAGCACAACCAACCCCGATCTTGTTTTAAGTTATGATAAGAGAAAGCTACATACCAAATTTAGTGGTCTTAGCTCTTGCAGTTTAGGAGTTCTTGAACAAAGAGACTCACAGATGGACACACACACTCTCTCAAATATGTAGTAGATAATTGCTTTTGCAGTGAAGGTATAAAATAGTATTTGTAAACCTATATATCTGATTCTTCAAAAAAAAGTGTTTTCTAAAATACTATAGATAAGTGTTTCATACTCAGTTCTATGCAGCAAAGTTACAATATTTATCTGAAAAGCTCATCTGTAAACAGTGGCCTTCATAATAATTATACATTATGTGCTCATTCTAGAAGGAGAGCAGAGGGCAAAAATTAAGCCTTTCAGACCCCACATTGCTTTTTAATACTGTATTTTCACAGTCTCTCATAAGTCATCTTAATAAAACCTCAGTATAACAAAAAAAACTTCTGCTCTTCTTGCTCATTTGGTTATGATTTCCAAATGCCTATTTATAGTTTTTAATCCTACAAAATGAAAATAGTAGAGTTGGTTAGTTTCTGTAAATAAGCCTGTTTAATTTCTACAAAGGAGTTGTGAATTAAGCGTGAACATTCTTCCCATTATATTCACACATTTTAGATTTTTACATTAGTAAAAGCTGGAAATGGAACCCAGCGATCCTGATTCCCATTCCAGTGCCTGCATCACAAAGCTATCCTTTTTTTCAAGAACTAAATATGACCTACCAAATAGGATTTTCTATAGCATGATTTTAACATCTAAATTCCACTCTAGAATTACAGCATATTCTTGCAAATATTGAACTGCAGAAATTTGTATTTTCCTTTTAGGTGTTTAATTTGTATGTTGTATTGCTATGTAGAAACATGTAACTGTGTCTGTGTGTCTTTATAGGTTGATCCACTTTTTACAAGTGAAGTCAATGAAAAAGTTAATAGGTATGCAGTTATTACTCCTTATTGGTTTAAAAAAAGAAGCAAAGAGTTAATTCTGCCTTTTTATTGTTTATATCTGTGTGTGCGTGCAAATCCTTGTACCTTATACGCACAGTACTCTTCATGTCTATCAAACCAGTTCTGCTAGTTTGTATATGAGACTCACAAATAAAATATTGCATGTTTCACTTTTCCAACACTAAAGCAAACCCTGTATATAGTTTTGTGTTAACTCACAACTGATTTAGAATTAGATTTCTTATATTTATAATTCATGTGGATATTCTCCTTTGAGTCTTCCCCTGTGTTTCTGCAAGATCTTACATGTTGTTGGTAGGCGGACAAGATAACCTGTCTCAGTTCTTTTCTGTCTCTAGTTTAAGTTTTTTCTAACTGAAGGGTATACATTTTAAGAAACAGATTTTTTTTTTCTGCAGTACATAAGGATTGCCTGGTTGGTACAGAACACAAGAGCAATTTCCTAACTCTGGTAGCCTGTGCTAGATGGACAGTTAATAATCAGCACAGCATATGTACTCTGTAATATTCTGCTTTCCTTTGATGTTATATTAAGTTACAGTGCCATGCAGTTTATATATTCATTTGCATCTATAATAACTTGGTGTAAGATATTGTAGAATTAGAATGGTAGCTTTTGGTGGTATAGTCTAGGTCTGGGGTGGGCAAGAACATAGCAGTTGTTCGCCAGAGTTAGCCCCTGGTGGGCTGTTACCACTATATTTACCTGCAAAGCTGCAGGTACTGGTGATTGCAACTGCCATTGACCGTGGATCACCATTCCCTGCTAATGGGGAGCGACAGGAAGTGGTACGGAAGGGGCACCGCTTTCCACAGCTCCTATTGGCTGGGAATGGTGATCTGCAGCCAATGGGAAGTGCGATCATCAGCACCTGCATCTGTGCAAGCAAATATAGTGGTGAGGGCCCACCAGAAGCTAAGCCTGGTGGACCAGATCTGGGTCGCAGACTGGTATTTGCCTAACCTTGGTCTAGGTGCTGGACTGGGATCCAAAAAATAAGGGCTCTAGTCAGGGCCCCACTATCAGATGACATCTCTCAGGACCACTGTAATACAAATAATAGCTCATAATATTCAGCACAGGGGGTAAGCAATACATAAATGCTAGCAGTAATAATACATTGTGCGTACAGAATCTTTTATCTAAAGATCTATTAATATTAATTAAGACTCATTATGCCTCTCATTTTACCCATGGGCAAGTCATTGAGTTTGTCTGCAGTGCAATCAGAGTGCAGCTTATTTAGGTCTGTCCATGCTAGCTTTAATCTAGTTAGCACAGCTAAAATTAGAAATGAAGATGCAGCAGAATAGTATGTACTTGAGATGCTAACCTGTGTGATTCCACCGCGTCTTCACTGTAAGTGCTATTCAGACTAATTAGGTTAAAGCTGGTGTGGGTCTGCCTCCATGAACTGCAGTCATCTCCAGTTGCACTACAGATACTGATTCTTATTGCTGGAATCAGAAACATAATTCCCAACTGCCAGAGTAGTTTTAACTACTGGGCTATAACTCAGTGACCCTAAATTCTGAGAAAAAAGTCCATAGTGCTTGCAGTCGAAGATGTTCTAATTATGCCCTGTTTACTTCTAGGGGCACCTGGGGTACATTTGTTACAGGAGATACCTCAAAATGATCTTCATGCTGCTGTGAAAAGATGCTTTGCAGTGGTGAACAGCTCCATTTCAGAAGGGATGTCTGCTGCAATCCTGGAGGTAATTACATCAAAGTGTTGAATGTGTGCAGAGTGTGAATCTGAAATTGCTTTGTATCTCCTGAAATTTATGTCAGCATTCCTATGCATATTTCAAAGCCACTGAAGGCAAAACCAAATTTTTTTCTTCACAAGAATTAATAGATTTTAAAAAATAAATTACATATTTAACTATTAGAGGCTGTATTTTCATCAAGCTTGTTAAATTAATATTACAGACCCTTAGGTCAGATGATCTAGATTTCCTGTGGGTATCAAATATTCCTGGTTAAATAGCTATCTACTTATAAAACTGCTCAAAAAATGCTTTATTGTTATATAAGTGTTACTATGTCTGAGGCTGGATTTGGTTATTAAAGTGATTAATAAATTAAAGACAAGCTCATTTTATTAATTTACCATATTGTGGTTAAAACAAAATTTCAGGTGTATTTCATACCAGTCAAAGTAAGGTCCTGCTTGCTCTGACTCCTACAAAAATCATGATTTACTGAGACTATGACTACACTTGTCAGCATATAGAGGACAGGCACTTCATGCGTAGCTACATGCAAGAGCAAAAGGTAAGCTGCATCCATACGTGTCACTGCTCTGCATCAGGAAAAGGCTTTGGCAAGGAGGCATGAGGACACTACATTGTTAAAATAGCAGCGTAGACGTGGGAGATGGTGCTTGGGCATGTAGAGAGCTGTGTAAGGTAAATACCCAAGGGTTTCAGGTATGTAGCGCACTCTACTCACCTACACCATACCTCACCATCTGCACTGCTATTTATACCCATTCTAGCTCGAGTGCAGAGTTGATACTCCACATGCTGCCATAAGTGTAGACGTACCCTAAGATTGTACAGGGAAGTAGCCATCTTTATATTCTGTTTGTATAGTGCTTAGACACACTGGGGGTATTAGCCCATGACTGAGATTCCTAGGTGCTATGACATTATTTTTACTACTATAACTACTGATAATAGTGAAACTCCTATTGCTGTTCTTAGCAAATGTTCACTTCTAGAATGTTTTTCATCTGTATGTATCAAACAGTTTCATAAATATTATCTCATTATACTTCATAAGACTTCTGCAAGGTAGATAAATAGTAGAGAAGGGAGCAAGTCATTCATCACTGAATTGTAGCCACCTCTAGGGTGGAAGGCAGACACAGTTTGACTGCACAAAGCAACACTGCACACACTATTAAGACCAGAAGCACTACTGCTTCTGGACAAGGGCTATAGAAGGTTATGACATTTCCATAGTTTTGATTGCTGCATTTTTTTAACGTTGAACAATTGTTGAGAAATGCTGGAGCATAACAACAGCATCTTATCTCTAACTCGAGATCTAAGAAGAATCAAGGAATACCACATGCAATTGATATACTATGAGTAAGTTAAATCGATGTTAATTATCTGAATAGAAATGTTATTATCTGAATCTGAATTTGCTAGGGTGTCAGAGTTAACATGGCAAGTCCCTTGAAATCTTTAATTTCTGAAGTGGTTAGGAACTCAGTTTTAGATGTCCTTCAAAAAACAGCAAGACAGCAACCCAGGGGTGGCAAACCTCAGGCCTAGGGACTGGATACAGCCCCTGGCTTGCCTGGATCTGGCCCCCAAGGCTCAGCCCTCCCCTCCCGCCCCCCAGCATTGTGGAGCCCATGCTGGTGCTCCAGCTCTCCCACTGCCCCACAGTGGGCTGGAGCACACAAAATCTACCAGGATGGGCCCTCCTACCAGGCTCTGGTGTGCAAGGGGAATGTGGGGAGTGTCTTTCTCCTCAGTTACGAGTCTGTGTCAGTGAGGAAGATTTTTTTTGCTTCTCACTAGTGTGCAGTCCCCGACTGATTTTTCTGTAGGCTGTGGGTCAGTGGCCCCCAACCCAAAAAAGGTTCCCCACTCCTGTAGTAACCCCTAGCAGTATCCGGAGCAGTGGGTTCAGTACTGACTCAAAGGAGTGAGTGCTACCTGCTGAGTCACCAACACCACTTCTTACTGCACTTGCATGTCCCCTTAAAGAAATGGCCAATATTCAACCTTATTTACTTGGTGAGGGGAGAGGGGAGAACAGAATCTCTGTGGGGATACAGGATCTCTGAAGGTTTCCTACAGAACCTGGTGATTCTGCTGAGGCTAGGAGTAGTTTTTCCACAAGGATGGGACTGACAATTTGTGATCATTGCCACAAAGGTTTTCTGTGAAAAATCCTCTCCCTCAGGTTTTAATGTGGGAGGGAACAATCAGCTCTCGTGAGCAGGTGAGTAATTTAACAAATGTTTGTTGAGTCAGAAATGTAAGTCAACGTGAATTTACTTGAAAGAGAGTATTGACCTGAATTCAGGGATTATTGATTTCAGTTCTGCTTTGTTGAAGTCACAGTTCTGACAAGCTTTAGTTCTGATGCCTGAACGACTAAATCAGTTATCAGCGGGATTCCGATGAAGGTTTGTATGTGTGAAATAGAATACCGCTACTCTGTATGCAATTTTTCATGATTGCATTTCTAAAGAGTTGAGTAGCACGTCAAGGGGAAAGCTGCCTTATTCTAAATTTCTATTACATAGATGAAGTAAGTTTCAAGGTGCAGAGCTGCCACAAAACCCCTATTCTCATGGAAAACCTTTCTTTCTTTCTTTCTTTCTTTCTTTCTTTCTTTCTTTCTTTCTTTCTTTCTTTCTTTCGCATACATAATCCCCCAGATGCTTTCATATACATTACTCCATATTGAATTTAATTTTATTTCCTACTAATACAGTAGATCAGTGATGAGCAACCAAAACTTGTGAGTGGGCCACATTAGTGGCCCTTCTTCTTCTCAGTGGGCTGCAAGACTGTCGTAACGAAGATGGTCTCGTGGGCTAGGGTAGTTTTGCTAACTGCTCTTGTGCACCTAGAATTTGTGGTGTGTGCTGACTGAACCATAGCAGTGCTTTTATTGTGCAGAGGGAGTGCATGTCTCTCACAGTCAACGTTGTGTGCTAGCAGCATGCACCTCACATTACGTGTCCTTGTTTTACGTGTGTGTCATTTTAGTAATATCAACAGGAAAAAACTACTTGGATTTAAACCAGGAAAATCAGGCCACCCCTGCACATGGGCAGTGATAAACGAAATGTCACATGGGCCATACATAGAACCCCAGTGGGTTGCAGGTTGCCCACAACTGCAGTAGATCATTTGGTATTATTTTCCTACCCTCGCTGGTACAGGTAGCTACTAAAGATGGCCCAATTTACTACTGTGTGTAGTTTTTCAACTTAAAAGCTATTTTGCAGAGACTCGCTACATTGAAAATGGAGGGGTGTTTTGTAGTTGCTAAATACACTCTAATAACCTGTGAAGTACTTAAGTGAAAAATGAAACTCCCTTACTCTAGGTGCAAGAATTGATCTTTAGTTGTTTGCTTGTCACTTGTACATGATGCTATTGAAAGAGAAATCATTCTACCCACTTTCCATTGTTGTATTGATGGGATCATTTCATAGCTTGTTGTAAGTTTTGGATTGTGTTTCTGCGTAATCATGCATCTACTTCCAGATCTTCAAAACTGAGCTTGTTATGGCTTTGTCTACACTTAAGAGTTTAAAGCACAGCTGTGGCAGTACTTTAAACTGAAAGAGTGGCCATGGCATGAAGCACTGGGAGAGCTCCTCCAGCACTCTATGTAAAGCATCACCACAAGGAAAGTACTTAACAATGATAGGAGCATGGCTTCTAGAGCTGTAGCCTGGTTCACATGGTGCTTTACCGTCCTGTAACTTGCTGTGCCCTGAGGAGCGTTTTTCACACCCTTGAGCCAGAAAGTTACAGCACTATCTTGGCCTAAGACTCTGGACTATTTAAAGTTGGCCTCCTCTTCTTAGGTTTGTTGATGTAGTATATTTTTATTTTGCTTTCTATTCTGGAGATAAAATAAGGCAGCATATTTACTTACTATTTCTGCTGCCACTGAATTTCTTTATATATTACTAGGGGGCTGTCCCCCCTGCCTGCTGCGCTCGCCAACCCCCCTTTCTCAGGGGGTAGGCAACCCTAGCTTTCCCTGCCAGCCACGGGGGAGGGCTGGGCTGTCGCTGCGCCAGCCCGGGTCCCTTTTCCGTCCTCTCCCTGCCACGCCAGCCCGGGCCCCTTCTCCCCGCACCCGCCACACCAGCCCAGGCTCTCCTTCTCCCTCCTTCCCACGAGCCAGGGTCCCTTCTCCTTTCCTCTCCCGCCGTGAGCCAGAGTCCCTTCTCCCCCACCCTTCCCACCAGCCCGGGCCTTTTCTCTCCCTGCCCCAATCCTAACCCCCCTCCCAGCCATGATGAGCGCCAGGCCCGACTTTAATCGCAGTGTCCGGGGAGCTGCAGGGGTGCCTGCCCGTCCCGTGTGGGGCTCAGGTAGTGCCGTGTGCAGGCAGTGCTCCGGGGCACTGCAGCCTGCTGAGGTAGGGAAAGCAGCAGCATGGTGGCTGCTGTCCCGCCCTCTCTCCAATGCAGTCCCACCTGCGCTGCTCATCACCCCAACACTGCCCACAGAGCCCAGGGCTGCCTGCCCGCTGGGAGCGGAAGGGAAGAAACTGACAGCTTGGTGCAACAGCTCCCCCAAGCAGCTTGGGAGTGCTCTGGCAGCCACAATAAGTGCAGCCGCTGGGGAGAGGGTGACTGTCCATGAGGGCAGCTGGACTCTGGGCAGTCAGATACCGCACTCCAGTTCCCCAAGAGCTTGGCGGTGGGGGAGCCCCTAAGAGCAGCTGCTGTTGCATAAGCCCGTCTGGGAGTCCCGCTCCTAGCACTGTCTCCAGGCTGCTGTCCCAATCACCGCACCCTCCCCCTCTTTCTCCCCCCACCCAGTCACATCTGCGATGTGGAGTCTGATGACTACTGTGCCATGTGCCTTGTTGTTGAAAGCCCTGTGGGGTGGAGAAGGCAGAAGGGGAATAGGGGCTTGGTTTGAAATAGCAATTCCAAGTGGTGAGGGGAAGCAGGCGAGGTCGGGCTTGAGCTGGAAGAGTGGGGAAAGAGGGGGGAAGCATGCGAGACACAGAGTGTCGTCCCACAGGAAAAAATAGTTTTAATATACAGAGAGATTTTACTAGTGTTTTCTGTGCATCATTAAGAAAATGCTACCTGATAATTTACTGTTGGAATAAATAGGATCTAATAATGGAAGCTTGAAAATGGCCATGGCTATTTTGTCCAATTCACTTGACTGTGATTGCTATATACCGTGTTCTCATAACAAGACGTGTTGTCTCATGATCTGAAAATGTCACTGGTGTCAGGAACTCCTGAGTAATAATCCCTGCTCTGACAATGACTCCCTCTTGGGCTTTGGAGAAATGATTTATGGCCCAGGAAGTGCTGAGAACCCGCAATTCGCATTTGCTTTTGGTCTCCAGAGAAGATGCTCAGCATTTCTGAAAGTCAGGCCATTAACCTCTCTTTAGTTCCTCCACAATGTTGTTATTAGAGTCAGCACCAGTTACCACTCAAGTGGAATAGAGAGAACACAAATTATTTACCTTTTCCTATCTCAATGTGTGATATCTGTTGGTAAATATTGAACCATTATAGTAACCACTGTACTTACCCAATTCTTATTTAGGGGCTGTATAAGAATTAACAGCTGTAAAGATCTATGAAGTTGTCACTGCTGAGTATTATTCAAAATTCAATAGCGGCTCCAGGGCTTGTACTTTCTCAGAGAGTGAAGCCACAAAGACACTCCATTTCTTTCCAGCACTAACAAACCTGCACGGGTCAGCTGCTGAATCAAGACAGATGTCTTTAGTATTGCCTTGAGTGCAGAAGACTGGATTAAAAGACCAGAAGGTCCCTTTCAGTCCTATGATTGTATGAGTCTATGGGTACATCCATTTTTGGAGTCTACTAACATAAGCTGAGCTGACCATGGAGATCATGTGACAATGATACAAAGAGCTAGTACCCCTTCAAAAGTCTGAGCATGCTGGCTCATGCTCACATCAAATGAATGACCAAGCTACAGGGTAAGAAAGGTAATCAAATGGACCATGTGCTAGAGAGGGACTCAAAAGACCTGGGTTCAGTTTTTGGCTCAGTCACATATTTCATGTGTGGCCTTGGGCAAGTTACGTAAGCTATACAATGGGGATAATAATTCACATCGGATTGTGAGAAAAAAATTCCACTAACAGTTTATGATGTGCCCAGACATTACAGCAATGAAGACCATGGAAATAGCTATATGGGTAGTGCTGTTTATTTGTTAACTCTCTTTTAAAGATAATGGGAAGCTCAGTCCAGGTTAGAACTGCTGACAGTCTTCTATTGACCTCAATAAGAGTAGAATCAGGCTCTTAATTTTCCATTAGGCTAGAACTTTTTAGTGACATCAGCCATAGAGCCACCTGGTGCCTTTGCAATTAATTTCCTCAGGATAATTATATGGTAGGATTTGGTAATACAGTAGAACCACCTCCCTTAAAAATATCTTTTGAAACAAGGTTTTAATTTCATTAGCTAAACCCCGGACCTAATATTTCCAACAGTAGGAAGAGCCACTTGTCAAAATATTGTCATCTTATCAAAACAAAACAAATTCAAAATTTTTGGATCAGAAATGGAATAAACATTGTGCTAGGATTTAAAAAAAAATTGCTGTCTGCTAGGGAATTTAAAATGTAGAGAGGTTTGTTTCCTGCAAACATGCCGGCATACACTTAATTTTATTCATATGAGTTGTCAGTGGTCCCTTCAAACTATAAAATTATGTCTGGTTGAAAACTAGCCCTGATTCAAAGTGACCAGAAATCATTACTGTCAGATTGTTTGATCTGGCCATCTAAGATCTGTTTTTAGCATCCAGATCACAATAAAATTGTCACAATTATCACCTTTTCTTCTTCACTGTCACTCAAGAAAGTAATGTGTGGGGTTTATTAAATAACCTTTGACCCCTTATAGTAGGGGTGGGGAACCTAAGGCAGGGGGGCTGGATGCGGCTCCCAGCTTACCTGGATCTGCCCCCCAAGGCTCAGTGCTCCCTCCCCCCAGCCTTGGGGAGCCCACACTGGTGCTCCAGCTCCCCTGCTGCCCCACCACAGGGCTAGAACACACAAATTCTACTAGCCTGAGTCCCTATAGGCTCTGGTGTCTGAGAAGAATGTGTGTGGCCTCTGACCCAAAAAAGGTTCCTCACCCCTGCCTTAGAGGGTGCAGGGACTTGGTTGTTATCACTGTCCTACATAGTAACTTACTGTGTAGTGGCTGAACAAAAGAGTTTGACTCTTCACAACCTTTTACCACAGCACCTTTCCTCTGCTCTAAAACTTAGATAAAATCGTGAGATATTGCTGGAATTCAAACAAACAAACAAACAAACAAACAAACAAACAAACAAACAAACAAACAAACAAAAAACACAAACCAATCACCTAATTAAAGAAAACTCAGCACAGAAATGAAAGCATCAATGGGTGTTTACCCTCTGATACAGAGGTGAGGAACCTTTTTGTGGTTGGGGGTTGCTCACCCACAGAAAAAAATCATTCAGGAGCCGCACACAAGTGAGAAGCAAAAAAACTCCCCAGAAACCAAAAAACCCAAACCCTCTCTGATGTGGACTCCAAGTGAGAAGGAGAAAGACATTCTCCATATTCCCCTTGCATAGCAGAGCCTAGGGGGGCCCATCCTTGTAGATTTTGTGTGCTCTATCCCCGCGGTAGAGCTGCAAGGGGAATGGAGAACCAGTGTGGGCTTCAGGGGCCAGATCCAGACAAGCTGAGGGCCGCATTTGGCCTCTGGGCCTTAGGTTTCCCACCCCTGCTCCAATATTTTATATTGTGGTACAGATTTACTCTTAGTCCAAAAGCCCAGATTTCTGCTTTACAACAACCCACAGAAAGCTAAGGAAGAAAAAATTAAGCTGGAAGACAGTAGTTAAGAAGTGTGGAAATACCAAAATGACACAGACAAGAAGGACTATAAGGCAGCAAATGAAGGACTCTCCAGAAAAGACCATACAATGAATAAAATCCACAATTCCCCCCTCCATTTTTGCATGTGTGTAATGCCTAACTTTACACCCTGTATCTGTCTCAAACTGCTCTTAAACATATTGTCAGGATAAGGTAACAAAAGAGAGGGCCATCAGCATAAACTTTTACATTAAGTTGTTATTGACAGATCCCAGGTCAGTAATTATATATTTCCAGCAATACAAATGATTCTCTTTACTGCTTAAAAATAGAATAAATGTCTAAATTAAATTCAAGACTACTTGATATAGCAATTATTTACAGCATAATCCATTTGTGTAAGACTGGCTGGTGCAAAGCCAATTCCTTGTCTTATCCACTTGGCCATCTGTTGTATCTTTCAATGGCTGCAGTACATTAATGCCTATGTGACTCCAGGCTCCAAGTTTTTCAGATGTTGCATTTATCAGCCTCAGTCCCCAACTAACAAGCACTATACAGCTCTTTCTCCACTGGGTTCAGAAATGAATTATAAACTAAAGCTCAAATTGACAAAAAGTTTGTAGGTGCCTATATCCCTTTGTTTTCTATAAGAGTTAGATGCTTAAATACTTTTGAGGATCTGGGCCTTTGTGGCCAGTTTTAATAAGCTGCAGCCTATGGGGCATACGGAGAAAGAAATGAATAAATGTACTATAGAAAAGTGCATAATAATGAGGGAACACTTCTAGACTGTGGTGCAGCAATACTGCAATACATGTACAAGCTCCCAATACTAAACTCAACCTAAGGCAGAATTACTATGGGGCACTAGTACATTGAGTCGGTCATCATTATTCATGTATCAAGTGGCGCGTGATGGCCTCTTGTTCAGTATGCCTAATTTACTTCTCCTATCTGTCCTGCCTACCCCAATGTATGGATAACAGGCAGTCACAACAGCCCATTCTAGAGCACTGAGAGGAATTCAGAAACAAAATCTTTCAATTTAATTTAATTTTAAAGGAAATGTCTTGGCCTCTTAAGTATATCTAATGTAGTCTTGTTAATACGAAAAAAATCTACATAAAGTAGCCAGTTTTGAAGCACGGTGGCATTTTTTTAAAATTGAAGAAGAAATATAAAATTTACAGAGCCAAGTACTGTATTGTGCTTATCTCCCCCACTGAAATCTAGGAGACGTAAGTCAATACAGAACTGGACCCTAAGGGTTACACAACAAATACTTTCTTTGAAAAAATGTCCACTGTCACCTAGTCTTATTGCTTTTGTGTTGGTTCCTGTTATGGATTTGAGAGATGATTTTTCCTGTCACTAAGCTGGTCCTGATTTTCCAGAGCCAGCCATATGAGCCTGTTTGGTTAAAATGATGGTGCTTTTAACATTTATTCTCTTCTGACTTTCTGGGAAAGCAGTGTTCCCTAGGGCTTTGTAATCCTCAGGGGGTGAGGAAACTTTTCTGGAGTTGTTATCATATAGCTTTCCCTCCCTAGACTTCAAACAGGCTAACTGATGGGATGCTTCTTTGATAGAAGAAGCAATCTGTAGTCCTTTCTGAATCCTGGCCTTGAGGGCCACAGTATAAAAACAGAACAACAACAAAAATCAGAGTTATTAAGGAACCTAGGTCTAAATTAGTGTCTTGAACTCATCTCAGTTGGTTACCTTGTTTACATAACTGGATAACTGGGAATAGTTATCCTATTCCCCACCATTTGCAAAGGACCAGATTTACAAAGGTATTTAGGCACCTAATGCTTTAGATTTTCAATAGCACTTAAGTGGCCTAGGCACCTGACTTCCATTGACTTTCACTTGAAAATCACCCTCTACATCAGGGCTACTAAACTTTGGAAGCCCCGTGGGTTACTGTGGTACTCACAGCACATGCCAAGGGCCACAAGTTAAGTGTGGTTGCACATACATGCAAACATATATGCAAATAACATTCACACTGACAGGCATGAATACAAAGATTAAGGCAAGACTACACAACACACCGGCCCCATTTAAGTCAGTTCTGCTGATATTAATAAAATGCAATATTTACCCAATTTCCACCCATATGACAGCACTTCTAATGAGCAATGGCAGTCCAGGAATTTAACTACTAAAATGCGTATCAGCAGAAGACCATTACATTGACTACTTTTTTGTTTTGGCTTTCACCCGCGGGCTGCATGCGGTCCATGGGCCGCATATTGAGTAACCCTACTCTACACCTATTTGCATCTTTAGGTGCCTAAATCAGTATGTAAATCTATGCATACTCATTTATCCAAGCTTGTTAGACCATTTAATTTCTTCTCATGAATCTGTTGCTTAGAATTATCTCCAGTTGGCTCACTGTTTAGAATGCCTATGTCATTAAGGATTATTAATAGGATTTTTAGAACAATCTGCTGAAAAGCATTGTAGCATCAGCAAGTTGATGGGCTTTTTATGTCTAGTCTAAATTTCTCTACACTAACTATGTTTTCCTTGGATATTTTAAACTATGAATGCATGTTGCTAGGCCACTGCATTCCTTTACTTGTCAACTCGCCCTTGGGTTTGTACTAGTGGCTGGGGTATAAAGTCTTGTCCAGATTTACAAACCAAAGAAGCGTTTTTCTTCCTCATTTCTTTCCCCATTTAGCTTTTTCATGCTACTTATGCTGACAGAAAATTGCTTCCCATCAGAGACTATAATGACAATAATTAAAAATGTGTTCTCTCCAAAGTGACAGTGAATCAGTATGAAATAGAATGTACATTTTGGAGAGTGAATTTGTTTTTTGTTTGACACTGTGATAATTGTATAAGATGAGCCATTATACATTCAGGGTTTGTGTATTTCAAGATTTCCAAATCCCACAATGGTAATTAAAATTTCACATCAGGGCTTGACAAATCCATGAGTAGGCGGTGGGTAGGGATTTTCCTTGGGTGACTAGGCTTTGCACACTGGGTTCTGTACACTTAAACTTTTGTTCAAAAGTTTCTAGCTCTTATCTTTATTATGGAGATGATTTACTAGAGATGAACTCATGCGGTGCTGTCTCTGTACTCCTCAATCTACAGACAGCCTGAAATGATATGAGAACAAGCTTAATACTCCATGCTCCCTGGGTATGTGTATATAGAAGGGTGTCTGCAACCACATGAGGGGAGAGCTTTTCTGCTTCTGCTACATTCTACTTGACTTTTCAAAAGCCTAGACTTTGGGATTCTGTGGCTGTTAAAGGAACAGATTCTTCCCCACAGAACTCTTGGGTTGAGATAACTATTTTAGTTTTGAGAAAATGGAAATCTGCAATGCCTCCCTTGTACACGGCCAAGCTTAGTGAGCTCTCTACTACAGCATTAATGGAAAAAATGACTGTCTAATAGAAATGCCTGGAAAAAATATGAAGTTGTCTGGTCACACTTGAAACTATTGCACACTTGTGCAGTTTAGTAGATAATTGTCCCAGTATTCATAGGCTGTATTCACACTTACTTATCTGTGTAGTCACTTTAATAGTTGTTGCCTTGCAATGACCTCTGTGGGTTCAGGTTTTGGTTTGTTTCTTTCCAGGTTTTTCAAAAAAAGAAACATTTAATTTATTTTATTTATAGGCTATGTGTATTGCGTTCTTATTATATTTTTCATTGTGTGTTTATATTTTATATAAAAACAAAAACAAAAAAAAAGTTAGAACTCTTGAAGGAATCTGATTATAGTAAGAAGCTATATTAGCTTGTGCCATCTGCCCTCCTCCGTGCTTGGAGCCCTTTTTTGGAGAGCACAATCTAAGGGAAGCCACAATGTAGAAGCAGAGTCATGCTTAACTACAGGAGCCATGTTTAACAAGGGCCAGTGGGAACCAGGGCAGCAGAGAAGAGGCCAAGGCATTTCAACGGAACTGGGGGTTGCAGCTACATGTGCTGTCCTGAAGTAGTAATAACAATCCAAACACATTGTGTCTACCTTCAGCACCCCCATTATAAAAATTGTTCCAATAGCACAGACTCCCTGGATGTCCTTGCCTCTAGAGGATCTCCTGTAAAGATTTTGGGAGCTATGTGGATCATAATTTCTCTCTTCTTCTATGGAGTGAGAGAACAAAGAATCGTATGTAAGGGCGAATTAGTCCTTTCAGGGTAGCTGTGAACTGTGTCTGTTCAACTCCGTGGGATGTCAACTCTGGCAGTAAAAGTGACAGGCTTCAATCTAGATCTTAGTTTTAACTCCTCATGTCCTGCTGCATGCTAGGAATTTCTAGGAGGTTTCAGCCTCTTCCTGGGCCAACACACCCTGCTTACTCTGAATACCTGCCATGAGAAAGATGAACATATTACCTAGTGACCTGCCAGGTGGGCAGAAAAAGGCTATTTTAGATATTATTTTGAAAGTGATAAGTCCTGAGTGCCAGAACCAACATGACAAGTTTTATGGTTTCGCATGGTTCCATAAAGTGGCTAATACGGCCTCCCACAGATCCTTGTTTTAAAAAAAATTTGGAGAAGAGAAGTTTTTGGAACAGGTTTCATACTTTGATTGTATTTTCATTTTTCATCACAAACCCTAACTGACTACATCTTCTTTTTTTTTCCACATTCTTTAGGCAATGGATTTAGATGTTCCAGTGCTGGCAAGGAATATTCCTGGGAATGCAGCAATAATAAAACATAAAGATACAGGACTATTATTTACAGATCCCCAGGTAATAAGAACAAAAACCAAAGCATCACAAAACAACCCTTTTCAAAAATTATTTTCCTTTTCCTTTAACTGCTTGGGCACATCTAAACTACATTCCTCTTTTGACAGAGGAATGTAAATGAAGCCAATCGAAAATTCAAATGAAGCACGGATTTACAAATCTCATGCTTCATTTGCATAATCGCATGAGAACGCTTTTTCAAAAAAGGGTTTTTCGAAAAAGAAACCTCAGTCTAGACAAGGTTCTTTCAAAAAAAACAAACCCTTTTTTGAAAGAACCCATACTCCTGAAAAAATGAGGTGTATGGGTTCTTTCGAATAAGGGTTGTTGTTTTTTTTCCAAAGAACGCTGTCTAGACTGCTGTTTCTTTTTTGAAAAACCCTTTTTCGAAAAAGCGCTCTCACACGGTTATGCAAATGAAGCGCAAGATTTATAATTCCACACTTCATTTCAATTTTTGATCGGCTTCATTTACATTCCTCTTTCAAAAGAGGAATGTAGTTTAGACATAGCCCTTGTGTCTTGATGCTCTGACTATGGTAACTTTCAGAAGTTCTACCCTCATTCTCTTAAAAAGTCTCCAAACCGATCTTGTTTTTAATGAAGCTTTTTCATGCTCTCTTTGCAGTTCACTGAATGTTGGGGGAAGGGGAGGGGAAGGGGAATCAGCATTATTGAACATTTCTTTTTAGCTTATGAATCTGCCACTTGCTTAAATGCAGTTCAGTTGAGATTATATCAGCTGATTTAATTTAGTTTTCGGAGCTTCTTAGGCAAACCCTCGAATAGATGCTATTCAGATGTCTTACTTCCTTCAAGCACTCTCTGAAATGTGAATGTATATTGTAGAAGCAGTGGATCACAAAATCAAAAAGGGTTGTGGACTGAATTCATTGCTAGGATTACAGAAAATCCTAATATCAAGAATTAGTATATCATAAATAGCAGTAGGACAGAAAATAGTTATACAGAAAGTAAACACTATATTTTGCACTCTGGGTGTGTGGGAGAGAACTCTGCATGTATTTAAGTCCTAGATATTCTTTGATTTGTATGGTGTTTTATGTAGGGATGTAAAATCCCATTTAAAACATTAACCAATTAAATTATATGTTTAACCGGTTAAACAGCCCGCCACGTCGCGTCACGGGCAAGGATGCCTGGCCGGGCTGCAGCAGCAATCTACCCAGGGTGTAATGGGTTGCTCCACTAAGCCAAGTGCCAGTGAACCAGTTACATTGGTAAGCATGCCAGTAAAGCAATGCTTACCAGGTAACCTGTTAACACTTTACATGCCTAGTTTTATCTAATGTGGTTTGCTGTTCTGCCATTGTCTTTGTGCATTGTGTGCACGAGAGGCTCTGCCACATTTTCTTTTGAGTCTTAAGCAAATCTTAATTTTTCTGCCTCACTTTCCCCATCATTAAAACAGAGAAGGTTATACCATAGGAATATGACAAAGGTTAAATAGTGCATTGAAAATTAAAAGGGCCAAACACAAGCTTAATTTTATCTAAAGATGTTTTTAAAATTCATTATGAATATGAATTAAAAAACAAATAGGCTGCTAAGTCATCATACAGTCATTAGTTTTGATAATGAAGAGGAAAGACTCAATGACTATGAATATACTACAGTATTTTTAATTCATTATCTAAGAGTGTTGTTTTTATTAGCGGGACAAATTTATTCCACAAGACATTTATTTGATGTGGTATCCCTAATAATTTGGGGTGTGTCTACACAGCAAAGTTATTTCGGAATAATGGCCATTATTCCAAAATAACTATGAGAGCATCTAGACAGCAATTCGACTATTTCGAAATAATTTCAAAATAGTGGACGGCTTATTCCGGCTTCTGTAAACCTCATTCTACAAGGAATAACCCCTATTCTGAAATAGATATTTCAGAATAGGAGCTGTCTAGACTGGAAATAGCAGCTATTTCAAAATGGGCCTCCAGCCCTTCCCAGGGTGCCCTGCTGGCTGCTCTGTCCATACTCGGCAAAACTCTCTCTCACCCTCCCCCGGAGCCCTTAAAGCTGCAGCCTCTGCAGAAAGGGTTTGTGGCTAACAGGAGTCCTGACAGCAGTGAGCCACCCTGCAGCTGCACCTGACTTGCTGTGTCCCTAAAATAAGCCAGTCTGATGCTCCTACCCAGCCCTGCACTGCTTCCAGGGAGCAGTCAGACAGCTATCAAGAGCCTGCCAGGGGCCAAAAAAGACATGCACCTTCCTGGTCTGCTGCAGAGATCCTGGAACTTATTGAGGTTTAAGGTGATGAGACCAACCTCCAGGATCTCCGCACCAGATGCAGGAATGTGAACGTCTATGGGTGGATGGCTGACAACCTGGCCGAAAAAGGATACATACTCACCCAAGAACAGGTGCGGATGAAGGAAAAGGAGCTCCGCCAGGCATATGCCAGAGCCAGGAAGGGAAACTCCTGCTCTGGGGCAAGCTCCACACCTTCCCTTATTACGAGACTTAGACCACATCCTGCGGGGTAGGACAGTCCCACCTTACCCCTCGCCCACAGTTGTAGACTCCAGGCTCGAGACGCCCATCGTCATACTCGGGGGGAGAGACGAGGAGGAGGAACAGGACCCGGATGAGGCTAGCATCTCCAGCCAGCTGACCCAGAAGCCTGACAGGCTCCCTGAGGATGTGTCCCAGGTGTCATCTGAGGCTGGGGAAGGTAAATCATGTGAGTGCTATCACTTTCCCTTCATACAAGGAATGGAGGGGATGGCTGGGGCAGGGGGAAGGTGGGTGCTCCATGCTTGGCCCTTGCTGCCCACAGATTGCACAGCAGCCTGTGCATGTGAGAGCATGTGCCGCACCTCTTCTGGGCAAACAGCCCCAGGAGGCTGCCACAGAGGACCCTTGTGCTATTGTCCCGGGGACATCTGGGCCCACTGGCCAGCGTGCACATGACCTTTCTCCAAGCACATCACCTGCGACAGAGCTGAGAACTGTTGCTCTTAGCTCACAGATGGGGGCTGGGCTTCAGGCACTGTATCCCCTAGGTTACTGACCATCTCTCTTTGTTCTCCACAGCCAGACCAGCTGCGAGAGAGGGGTGGTCAACACCACCCAGGACAGCCTCCTGGTCCCGAGGACCTGCAGCTGCGTCGGGAGAGCCGGCAGAAGCTGCTTACACAGGGCTGCTCCATGTGCGCAGCTGTCCACTCCCTTGTGCAGAGCATGATGCCTGCTCCAGCCTCCTCTGCTGCTTCTGCTGTAGCTCCTCCTCCCACTCCCTCTCTCCCTCCCCCTCCCACTTCTCCCTCAACACCTTCCCCACCCTCAACAGAGCCTGGCACCACTCCCAGCCCCAGCCCTGAGCCTCTCCTCACCCCTCCTCCCCTTCCCAGGTCCTCACCACCCCCACCCCCCTTCTTCCACCCTCTCTCCTCTCCCAGGTTCTTTCCCCAGTTTCTTTGGCCCCACATAAAAATACAGAGGTTTTAGTTTTTCAAAAACAAATGTGTCCTTTATATTTTCATCAGGAAAGGGGGGAAAGAGAAAGGGAGGGGTTAGTGGAGGGACGGCAGTGAGGGGTGAAGCAGAAGCTCTCAGTGGGGCAGCCCAGGGGAGAGTGTCACTGTGCCCCCAGGGAGAAGCTCTCCCTCAGGGCCTCCCGGATACACACGGTCCCCCGAGGGGCCTGCTGGATGGCAGCCATGTGCAGCTGCTCATAGGCGCTGCCTATGAGGTCAGCCTCTGCCCCCCACCCTGGCAGGAAGGCCTCCCCCTTCCTGTCACACACGTTGTGCAGGACACAACATGCAGCCACCACATGTGGGATGTTGTGCTTCTCGAGGTCCAGACAGGTGAGGAGGCATCTAAAGCGTGCCTTTAAATAACCGAAGGCACCCTCCATGACCATGCGGGTCCTGCATAACCTGTATAGTTCTCTGGAGGGATTGAAGTGGCCAGTGTAGGGTTTCATGAGCCAAGGCTGCAGGGGATAGCCCATATCCCCCACCAGGCAGATGGGCATCTCCACATCCCTGACCCTGATGGTGCGGTTGGGGAAGAAAGTTGCAGCATGCAGCTTCTGGAACACGCTCGAGTTCCTGAAGACACATGCGTCATGCGCCTTCCCCAACCACCCAACATATATGTCGGTGAACTGTCCCCGTTGGTCCATCACAGCCTGCAGGACGACTGAAAAATATCCCTTGTGGTTGATGTAAAGTGATACTCAGTGGTCTGGGACACGGATGGAGATGAGGGTCCTGTTGATAGCCTCTTCAAAACTGGAGAAGCCCATGTTGGCAAATGCAGTGATGATGGCGTCCACGTCTCTAAGGCGGATGACTCTTCACAGCAGGATAGTGTTGATTGACCTGACCACTTGCAGAAAGAGACAAACAGAGAATCACAGAGGTGCCAAGGTGCCTGAGAGTTCCCCCAGTCTCCTTTCCCCCCTCCCCCACTCACCAGGAGCAACCCACTCCAATCACCTCAGCCCAAGGCAGGGTTTTGTGAGGGGGCTTGCACCCTCACCACCCCCACCTCCACCCCCCTTTCCCTAGGGAAGCCTATTCCATCCTTCCACCCACCCACCCCCGGGACAATAGCCCGAGAATGCCATACCTGCATGACCAGGGCCCCGACGGTCGATCTCCCCACACTGAACTGGTTCCTCACCGATCAGTAGCCATCTGGTATGGAGAGCTTCCAGAGGGCGTTGGCAACATTCTTCTGGAGGGGGATGGCAGGTCTCATGCGCATGTCCTGTTACCCTCAGGGCAGGGGCGAGCCACTCACAGCTCTCCATGAAGGTGTCCTTCATCCTAAAGTTCTGAAGCCATTGCTAGTCTTCCCAGTGCTCCAAAACAATGTGGTCCCACCAGTCTGCACTGGTGTCCAGATGCGGCGGGGCATGGTGTCCAGAGCACGGCGGGTGGAATCCAGCTGCAGGAGCCGTGCCTTCACAGACCCATGGATGGTCTCCAACAGGGGTTGGGGGTTGGGTTTCTGCAGAGCCTGGGAGGCTGCATGCAGAAACTGCTGCATGACTTGCAGCAAAAACTGCAAGAGCTGAAGACTGCCCAGCTCCACAGCGGAGAGTGCTGTAGTGTCCAAAAGCAGGGCAATCTGAGCACGCAGAGAAAATACTTTGCTGTCCCTCAGAGAGATAGGCAATCAAGCAGGAAAACCTGAGAAACCCTTAAATGCGATTCAGGGTCCAATCAGTGTGGATGGTATTTCAATATGCATTTTGTGTGTAGACGTGCTATTTCAAAATAAGCTATTCCGGAGAATCTCTTCCAAAATAGCTTATTCTGAAATAACCGCAGTGTAGACATACCCTTAGTGTCCTATACAAGTCCCTCTAAAGCTGGACTGGGCTGATGGTCTTTAAACTGCCAAGTCTCTTCTCATCATGAATATGTCAGAGACTGTACTGTAGTTTCTATTTGTTTGGCATGGCAATGTATTGGATTATTACTGTATTGGTATGTATTTCTAAAGCATCCATTGTCCCATCACCCAAGAAATGAAATTCTATTAGTGGCAGTGATGAAAATCTATTACAATCTAATATACAGTTTTCAAAGTGTTCATGTGCCTACTCTATGTGAAAAGGATTTTTTTTTCATGTTAGACAATATACTAGTTAAGATAATTAGATGGTTTGGGGATCATGCACAGGGGTATGAATCAATTTGTTTATTATATAAACCATAGTTTATGTAATACCAATCACGAGCTAAACATGGCACAGATTTTTGTCTAACCCCAAATGAAACTTCCTTGAACAAAGTATTTGTTCATTTTGCAAAGCGGAAATGCATTATATTTACCAGCTTTGCTGTACATGTGTGATTAATGCATGCTATTAAGCATAGTCTTGAAAGAGGGATTCCTTTTGTTTTCATTTGTTTTTTAACTGAAAAAATTATTTCTAGTAACATTTGTCTCTCTAGAAAATTCACGTTCCCTATGGTTTTTTACAACCAAATCTTTTTTTAATTATGGTAATTTGTTTTCCTTTGGGGTTTTTTAATTACTCTCTGGGTGGCAAAGGCAGAGCTGTCAAACTGTTCTCAGATAAACCTATTTATATATTTAAACCTTGATTCTGCAACTATATCTACATGGAGCCTCATTGACTACAGTGGGATTGCACAGAGGCTCAGGGGTCCATCTGCTTGGATGTAGTTGCAGGATTGGTGCCTAATACTGAAACTCATAATGGTGATGGCCTACCTGATGTTGAAAAATAACAGGAAGGCCACAAGTGCATGCATAAGTTTTGCAGGATCAGGGCCTATGATCCAAAGCGTCAAGGTTGAATTAATTGAGACACACAGCATACCGAAGCACTGATTCCTTCACCTAAAAACCTTCAAGTTATAGCAAAACTTCAAACATGTTAACCTGAATTCAGCTATTATTGGCTTAATTGTTTTGCTGTATCAGAAGTATAGAGAGAGACAGTAAATATGATGCCAGTATTTCTAGAGTTCTGTACTTCTCAATCCCTGTCAGTGTCATTCCTTGCTGTGTTCCCCCTCACCCCCTCAAATGTTGCCTCTAATATTAGTGATTCCTTTTTATTCTGATACCCTTCTTCTACATTCCTTAGTCTGTGTCTAAACTACATCCCTTTTCTCAAAAAAGGGATGTAAATAAGACACTTTGAAATTGCAAATGAAGCCGGTATTTAAATTTCCCGTGCTTCATTTGCATAATAGCAGCCGTGGTTCTTCGAGTGGTGTCCCTGTGGGTGCTCCACTCTAGGTGTCGGGCTTGTCCTGCGCCGCAAACTGGAGAGTCATCAGCAGTGGTCCAGCCGGACCGCTCATGCATGGCAGGCGTCTCGCGCTAGTCGCGCTGACTCTGAGTGCACGTGGTCCAGCTCCCGCCAGTTTCTCCTGACCGTCTACGGCTGCAGACGGAGCTCTTTCTCTTCTCCTGCATTCTGACAGAAAAGTTGAAGTTATAGTTAGTTCAGTAGTTCTAGCTGTTATAGTTCTTTTGTCTTAGTTATTCTAAATAGTTTAATAGTAAACAAAAAAACCAAAACCAAAAAATTTTCGTCATAGTTAACTTCTGCGTAGTCGCTCCTCAGAACACAACATGCCAGGATCCCCTGGCTTTAAAAAATGTGCTACATGTCAGGACACAATGCCCACCTCGGACGGGCATTCGCGATGTATCAAGTGCTTAGGTAAGGGCCATATCCCTCAAAAATCCCAGCACGAGCCAGATGAGATCGCGAAATGCGGCTCAAAATGTTGCTATTTAGCAAGGCCTTGCAACCAGCTGAACCTGACGCCTCACGGCCCCAAGACGCTCCGGCATCGGACAGGCATCAGGCCACCCCAAGCATGCCTAAGAGAAGGTCTTCGCCACCCCGTCACACTCCGTTTAAACGGATGAGGCTTAACTACCATGTAAAAGAAGCAGTGAGAGACAAAAAGGCATCTTTCAAGAAATGGAAGTCCAATCCCAGTGAGATAAATAGAAAGGAACATAAACACTGTCAAATTAAGTGTAAAACTGTAATAAGAAATGCAAAAAAAGATTTTGAGGAACAGAGAGCCAAAATCTCCAAAAACAATAGCAAAATGTTTTTTAAGTACATTAGAAGCAGGAAGCCTGCTAAAAAACCAGTGGGTCCCCTAGACAATCGAGATACAAAAGGAGCAATCAAGGACGATAAAGCCATTGCAGAGAAGCTAAATGATTTCTTTGCATCAGTCTTCACGGCTGAGGATGTTGGGGAGATTCCCAAACGTGTACCGTCCTTTGTGGGAGATGAATCTGAGGAAATGTCCTGGATTGAAGTGTCATTAGAGGAGGTTTTGGAACAAATAGAAAAACTTAACGTGAACAAATCACCGGGACCGGATGGCATAAACCCAAGGGTTCTAAAAGAACTCAAATGGGAAATTGCAGAACTGGTAACTGTGGTTTGTAATCTATCCCTTAAATCGGCTTCCGTACCTACTGACTGGAAAATAGTTAAAGTGACACCAATATTTAAAAAGGTCTCTAGAGGTGATCCCGGCAATTACAGACCGGTAAGTCTAACGTCGGTACTGGGCAAATTAGTCGAAACAATAGTTAAGAATAAAATTGTTAGGCACGTAGAAGAACATAATTTGTTGGGCAAAAGTCAACATGGTTTCTGTAAAGGGAAATCATGTCTTACTAATCTATTAGAGTTCTTTGAAGGGGTTAACAAACATGTGGACAAGGGGGATCCAGTAGATATAGTATACTTAGATTTTCAGAAAGCCTTTGACAAAGTCCTCACCAAAGGCTCTTGTGTAAATTACATTGTCATGGGATAAGAGGAAGGTCCTTTCATGGATTGAGAACTGGTTAAAAGACAGGAAACAAAGGGCAGGAATAAATGGTAAATGTTCAGAATGGAGAGGGGTAACTAGTGGTGTCCCCCAAGGGTCAGTCCTAGGACCAATCCTATTCAACTTATTCATAAATGATCTAGAGAAAGGGGCAAGCAGTGAGGTAGTAAAGTTTGCGGATGATACTAAACTGTTTAAGATAGTCAAGACAGAAGCAGACTGTGAAGAACCTTCAAAAAGATCTCACAAAACTGAGTGATTGGGCAACAAAATGGCAAATGAAGTTTAATGTGGATAAGTGTAAAGTAATACACGTTAGAAAAAATAACCCCAACTATACATACAATATGATGGGGGCTAATTTGGCTATGACAAATCAGGAAAGAGATCTTGGAGTTATCATGGATAGTTGTCTGAAAACGTCCACACAGTGTACTGCGGCGGTCAAAAAGGCAAATAGAACGTTAGGAATTATTAAGAAAGGGATAGAAAATAAGACACAGAATATCTTACTGCCCCTGTATAAAACTATGGTACTCCCACATCTTGAGTACTGTGTACAGATGTGATCTCCTCACCTCAAAAAAGATATTTTGGCCTTAGAAAGGGTTCAGAAAAGGGCAACTAAAATGATCAGGGGTTTGGAATAGGTCCCATATGAGGAGAGGCTAAAGCTACTGGGACTTTTCAGTTTGGAAAAGAGGAGACTGAGGGGGGATATGATAGAGGTATATAAAATCATGAGTGGTGTGGAGAGGGTGAATAAAGGAAAGTTATTCATTAGTTCCCATAATATAAGCACTAGAGGACACCAAATGAAATTAGAATCATAGAATCATAGAACCATAGAGCTGGAAGAGACCTCAGAAGGTCATCAAGTCCAACCCCCTGCTCTAGGCAGGACAAATCCCAACTAAATCAATCCAGCCAGGGCTTGGTCGCTTCTGAGACTTAAACACCTCCAGGATGGAGACTCCGCTTTCCTAGGTAACCCATTCCAGCACTACCCTCCTAGTGAAATAGTTTTTCCTAATATCCAACCTGGACCTCTCCCACCACAACTTGAGACCATTGCTCCTTTGTTCTGCCATCTGTCACTGTGAGAACAGCCTCTCTCCATCCTCTTTGGAACCTCCCTTCAGGAAGTTGAAGGCTGCTATCAAATCCCCCCTCACTCTTCGCTTCTGCAGACTAAACAGACCCAACTCCCTCAGCCTCTCCTCATAAGTCATATGCTCCAGCCCCCTAATCATTTTGGTTGCCCTCCGCTGGACCCTCTCCAATGCATCCACATCCTTTTTGTAGTGGGGGGCCCAGAACTGGACACAATACTCCAGATGTGGCCTCACCAAAGCCGAATAAAGGGAATAAAGACATCTCTGGATCTGCTGGCAATGCTCCTCTTAATGCAACCTAATATGCCATTAGCCTTCTTGGCTACAAGGGCACACTGTTGACTCATATCCAGCTTCTCATCCACTGTAACCCCCATGTCCTTTTCTGCAGAACTACTACTTAACTGGTTGGTCCCCAGCTTGTAACTGTGCTTGGGATTCTTCCGTCCCAAGTGCAGGACTCTACATTGTCCTTGTTGAACTTCATCAGATTTCTTGTGGCCCAATCCTCCAATTTGTCTAAGTCACTCTGGACCCTATCTCTGCTCTCAAGCGTATCTACCTCTCCCCTAGCTTAGTGTCATCCATAAACTTGCTGAGGTGCAATCCATCCCCTCATCCAGGTCATTAATAAAGATATTGAACAAAACCGGTCCGAGAACCGAACCTTGGGGCCTCCGCTAGAAACTGACCGCCAACCTGAAATCGAGCCGTTGATCACTACCCGCTGGGGCCTTCTAGCCATTTTCTATCCATCTTACTGTCCATTTATCCAATCCACATTCCCTTAACTTGCTGGCAAGAATATTGTGGAGACCGTATCAAAGCCTTGCTAAAGTCAAGGTATATCACATCCACTGACTTTCCCACGTGGAAAGTGCTTGGTAGAGTTTTAAAACTAATAGCGAAGTTCTTCTTCACACAGTGCATAGTCAACCTGTGGAACTCCTTGCCAGAGGAGGCTGTGAAGGCTAGAACTATAACAGAGATTAAAGAGAAGCTAGATAAATTCATGGAGGTTAGGTCCATAAAAGGCTATTAGCCAGGGGGTAGGATTGGTGTCCCTGGCCTCTGTTTGTCAGAGGCTGGAGACAGATGGCACGAGACAAATCGCTTGAACATTGTCTTCGGTCCACCCCCTCCGGGGCACCTGGCGTTGGCCACTGTCAGCAGACAGGCTACTGGGCTAGATGGACCTTTGGTCTGACCCAGAACGGCCGTTCTTATGTTCTTATGAGTGGGGGAAAAAGCCGGGCACTTTGGGGACGGGCATCCCCTATCATGCGGATAAGCATAAAGCTGCGTGTAGCACATCAGCGCTGAGTGCTGGTCCTTCAGGCAAACAGGCGCAAATAACCCCTCCAGCACCTAGAGCAGAGTCGGCACCGGCAGCAGCACCGAGAAGGTTGTCTGTGCTGGCACCGAGAATGATCTCAGCACTGACGCCAAAGTCGGGGCTGACAACCGCCCTGGCACCAGATTTGCCGGCACTGATTCACCAAACCGCGCCGAGTGCGGCACCGTCCATGGCGCCGAGCGAGCGTGCGCCTCCATCGGCACTGACATCGCCAGTGCCGCTGACAGAGCTGGAGCCAGAAGCGCCCCTACATCACCACTCTTCACCAGCACTGTCTAAGGCATTACGCAACTCCAGGAGAATTATCACTCCTTCTCCTAGCCCGCCACCGGTGCCTTTTTCGCCTGAGCCTTCCTCTCCCGTTTCACCACATTCACTACGGTCAGAGGCTGTGACACATGGCAGCCCCATTATACATCATCACCGCAACTCCCTGCGTTATTCCCCATCTCCTCAGCGCTATTACCGGCACAGAACCGTACGTTCTCCAAGGCATTCAAGAGCCAGATCACGTTCACCAAGATCACATTTCCTTTCATCTTATTTTCGTTATCACCATTCTACGAGGAGGTTATATTCCCCAAGGTATTCTCCTGATAGAAGTTATTAGAGGCACCGCTATGAGCACCATTGCTATGATCGCCGTTGCCCTTATTCAGAAAGACGCACCTGCTCAAGATCGCCTCACTACCACCACACTCATGTTTCCCATGATACTGTCAGCTTGACTGCTACATCCGTCATCACAGGACCACCTACCCCCACCGGGGACGTGCCTTCCGTACCTCATCACCCTGACCTGGACACAGGTCACGTATCGGAACAGGACCAGCCACAAGGGGAATCTCCGACTGACCAGTCATCCTCATCCCCAGATGAGGCAGTATTTCCCGGTGATTCTTCACCCACTGACGATGCCCATCAATTTCAAGACCTCTTCAAGCATGTGGCAGACTCGCAAGAGGTACAGCTAACCCAAGTCCAGCAAAAACAGCACAGACTTCTTAAAAATTTACAACCATTTCAGAAATCAAAGTGGCACTACCTCTGGATGACGCAATATTTGAGGTAGTTGATGAAATATGGCAGACACCTGCGTCGGCCCTTGCAACTAACAAGTGGGCAGATAAGAAATACTTCATTCCCTCTAAAGGCATGGAATTTTTATTTATGCACTCACAACCTAACTCTCTGGTAGTGGACACGGCGCAGCAGAGGGCAAATGCACCCCAACATAAAACCACTTCAGGGGACAAAGAAGGCAAGCGCCTAGATCTATTCAGTAGGAAGGTTTATTCATCAGCCACTCTAACTTTAAGGATGGCAAATTACGCCACCCTCCTTTCTAACCATAATTTTGATAACTATACCAAACTAACACCATTATTAGAGCACCTGCCTGAAAGCAAATGTGAAATCTTGAAATCTGTGGTATAAGAGGGCTATACTGTGTCGAGGACGGCGTTGCAGATAGCGTTGGACATTGCTGACACAGCTGCAAGAACTACCTCCACATCAGTTGTGATGCGCAGAGCATCCTGGCTCCAACTGGCTGCAGTACCAAAGGATCTACAGTCAAAAGTAGAAGACCTGCCCTTCGACAGGCAAAGTTTATTCGCTGAGAAGACTGACCAGGTACTCCATTCAGGCAAGGACTCAAGAACCACACTCAGGACGCTTGGGATGTATATGCCACTTTTCCAACGTTGGTGATATACACCTTACTATCACCAGAGGCCTTTCTCATGTGTGACGTCTCGATACAGGCAATACGACCAGCAACGGCCTAGGCAACGACAGCAGACGCGATGACCCCAAAACAACAGGGCGCCTAACCAGCAAAATAACCGGCAGTCCGTTTGATGGCTTGGTCGGGGGACTGCAAACCATTCCTTTAGCATACCATCCACACGAGTCGCACAAACTGTTCCATCATTAATTGAGACCATACCAACTTCGGTGGTTTGCCATCACTACCGACAGATGGGTACGCAAGCTAATCACATCGGGCTACACAATCCCATTTGCTTCTCTACCTCCTCCCTTCCCCCCTTCCTCGTCCCTCTTCAGGGACCTCTCTCACGAGCCTCTCTTACAGAGAGAGGTTCTCCACCTACTTGCAATCGGTGCCATAGAGAGGGTGCCGTACCTACAGTTCCAGGGCAAGGGAGTTTATTCCCGGTATTTCCTTACCCAGAAGAAGTCAGGAGGGTGGAGACCAGTCTTGGACCTCCGACGACTCAATCGATAGCTGCGAAAGGTTCAGGATGGTGACATTAGCCTCCATAATCCCAGTGCTCAATGCAGGGAACTGGTTTGCGTCCCTCGACTTACAGGACACCTACTTTCAAGTGACTATACATCACGTGAAAGTATAGTCTACTCACAGATGTTTCTTCAGGTTCCTGGTAGGCGTCGAACATCAGTGCCCAGAGTCTTCTCGAAGACATTAGTGATATTGGCCACTTATCTACGCCGACAGGGCATCATAATATTCCCGTATCTGGACGATTGCCTAATCAAGACTCCTTCTTTGGAGGAGGCTTCACATGCGATCAACAAGACACAAGCTCTGTTCAATGCTCTTGGGCTCATAATTTTGCGAAATCTTCCACAACTCCACAGGAATCCCTCGAGTTCATCGGGGCATGACTGGATTCCACCATGGCCAGGGCATACCTGCCCCTATCCAGATTCCAGGTAATTCAAGATTTCATACAGATACTTTCTACAAGCCCCAAGACCTCGATACTTACCTGCTTGAGGCTCATGGGTCATATGGCCACCACCACATATGTGGTGCAGCATGCAAGGTTACACCTCAGATGCCTCCAGCATTGGTTAGCTTCTATTTACTGACCAGGCAATCACGATCTTCACAGAACAGTGTCTGTCCCTGCTACAGTACGAGACTCCCTAACATGGTAGAGTACCCCCACAAACATGCTCGCCGGGGTTCCTTTTTGTCGCCCACAGCCCACGGTGCTGGTCACAACAGATGCATCCTTAATGGGCTAGGGAGCCCACCTTGGAGAATACCAAATTCAGGGTCAATGGTCTGCTCAGGAGTCCCTCCAACACATCAATTTCCTTGAACTGAGAGTGGTAGCCAATGCCTGCAAGCATTTCCTACCCAGTATTCAGGGACACTCTATATAAGTTCTCTCTGACAACATGACAGCAGTATACTACATTAACAGTCAAGGCAGAACCCGCTCACAATCCCTTTGTGCAGAGGCTGCCCGTTTATGGAACTGCTTATCTGCCACAGCATTTCCATTATTGCGACATACTTGCCGGGCAAGGACAATGTCATGGCCAATACTCTCAGCAGGCACCTCGTCCATCAACACGAATGGCAATTGAATTTCGAGGTAACACAGCACATCTTCCGGAGGTGGGGATGTCCCGCTATAGATCTACTTGCAACATATCATAATACGAAGTCCCCCTCTTACTGCTCCAGAGGGGGCCTCGGACTGAAATCTCTCGGAGACGCTTTCCTAATAGATTGGAGTCATCGCTTGCTGTTTGCTTTTCCTCTGATTCCACTGATTCCCGAAGTCTTGGAGAAAATAGGCAGAGATAACGCTAGGGTCATTCTCATAGCTCCCTTCTGGCCCCACCAGACATGGCTCCCATTTCTCCTCCGGATGTCCCCCATACCACTTACCAGACCGACATGACGTTCTGACACAGCAGCAAGGGAGGCTCATACACCCACAGATCCACCGCCTGCACCTCATGGCCTGGCTCCTACTGGTTCCGGCAAACAGAAATTACCTGTTCCCAGCAGGTCAATCGTGCTGATGCACAGTAGAAGAGATTCCACATGTACTACCTACCTATACAAATGGCGCCGTTTCCAGTCCTGGTGCTATGCCAACAACCTTGATTCCAATTTGCTTCCCATCCAGCGTATCCTCAACTATACCCTGCAATTACAACAATCAGGTTTAATGCTTTCTTCTATCAAAGTTCACCTTGCGGCGATCTCTGCCTTTCGGCTCCCCGTAGAGGGTTACTCACTATTCTCCCACCCAATGACCAAGAGGTTCTTAAAGGGACTCGCAAACTTAAACCCCCCGCACAGGGAACCTCCGGACCTGTGGGATTTGGAATTAGTTTTAGATGCACTAATGTGTCCCCCCCTTTCGAGTCAATGGTGACATCGAACCTGTCCACACTCATGATGAAGGTCACCTTCCTTCTGGCTATTACTTCTGCGCGAAGGGTGGGTGAGCTGACTGCCCTCTCAACCACACCGCCATATACACTTTTCACCAACCAGGGGGTGATACTACGTCCCCATCCGAGCTTCCTCCCCAAGGTGAATTCAGAATTTCACATTAACGAGCCTATAGATCTCCCAGCCTTTCACCCTAAGCCACATTCCTCTATCCAGGAATCTCGTCTACACACCCTGGATATCCACCAGGCTCTGGCGTACTACTTGGACAGAACACGAGCTTTCTGTAAATCCCAGCGCCTGCTACTATCCACCGCGGAGCCTCTAAGGGCCAACCTCTGACAGCGCAGCGCATTTTGAAACTTATTGTCTCCTGTATTTTACGCTGCTACTCGTTACAAAATAAAAAAAACCCTCTTGCACTGAGAGCACATTCAACCAAAGCGGTAGCAACTTCCACAGCGTTTCTTAAGGGGGTCTCCTTACCAGACATCTGCCATGTGGCCACATGGTCATCCAACTTCACATTCACGAAACATTACGCTATCAACACTTCTATGTGTGACTCAGCAGTTGCTTTCGCAGTTTTGTCCACGGCAAAAAGGTCATAACTCCAATACCCACCTCCATAGGCCAGACTACTGCTCTGAAGTCACCTAGAGTGGAGCACCCATGGGGACACCACTCGAAGAAGAAGAAGACGTTACTCACCTTGTGCAGTAACGGTGGTTCTTCGAGTTGTGTGTCCCCGTGGGTACTCCACAACCCACCCTCCTCCCCCCTTCAGAGTCTTTCCTTATGTATTTCAGATATCTCCGCTTAGGAGGAACTGGCAGGAGCCAGACTGCGCGCACTCAGAGTCGGCATGAACGGTGCAAGACACCTCTCGCTCATGCGCGGTCCGGATGGACCACTGCTGATGACTCTCCGGTCTGTGGTGCGGGACGAGCCCGACACCTAGAGTGGAGCACCCACAGGGACACACATCTCGAAAAACCATTGTTACTGCACAAGGTGAGTAACTTTTTCTTTTTTTCGAAAAGGGGCTATTTAAAAGAAAAACGGCTGTTTAGATGGGGATTGTTAGAAAATAAACCATTTTTTGAAAGATCCTGTACTCATTTTTTCAGGAGTACAGGATCTTTCGAAAAAGAGTTTTATTTTTGAACAATCCCCATCTAAACAGCTGTTTTTCTTTCAAAAAGCCCCTTTTCAGAGAAAAAAACCCCTGCGGCCGCCATTATGCAAATGAAGTGCAGGAAATTTAAATCCCGGCTTCATTTGCAATTTTGAAGTGTCTAATCAACATCCCTTTTTCAAGAAAAGTGATGTAATCTAGACGTACCCTGAGTGTCTACCAAGTAAAGGTGTTAACTTACATTACCATATTAACTAACATCATCCTAGATAATATTTGCATTGGGATAATTAATGTTTGTGCAGGTGCCCTATCTTGAAAAGTGAAATAATCGCTTTTCTTTCTCTGTACACTAGCAATTGTAGCATATTTAATAAAGCTCCTTTTAAAAGTGTTTTGGTTTCAAATCATGTATAAAGTATCAAAGTTTACAAATGGGTCAGAAAAAGGTTTGTTTTAATGTTAATACCAGGATTCCACCAGGAGATTGTTGGCAATAATTGTCACCTGCAGTGTCCGCCAGAATGCCACTCACTTTCACTAAATCTTTCAGTTTCACTAGGTCTTGAAGGGAAAGTATTTTATGATTATCCCATATTCCTTGACACCACCAATGTGTGTCAAATACAGTTTTCCAAACCTCCATATGTATCACATGATCAAGAGAGGGATAATAAAACAAAGAGTTCAGGAAAATGAAAACATTTCTTATTTCAAGCAGTTGCTAAAACCTCTTTGTATTGTTGGAAATGGCAGTAATACATTTTGTAGCACTTTGCATAGTCTGCTCTTAGAGCAGTGGTACTCGACCGGGGGTATATGTTTGCTGATTTTTACAACAGGCTACATAAAAAGCACTAGCAAAGTCAGCACAAACTAAAATTTCATACAAAAGAATGAGAATGGAAGCAATCTTTCAGTAATGGTGTGCTGTGACATTTGTGTATTTTTATGTCTGATTTTATAAGCAAATCATTTTTAAGTGAGGTAGAATTTGGGATACGCAAGATAAATCCAACTCCTGAAAGGGGTACAGTAATCTGGAATAGGGTGTAAACAACTAACCATTTAACCAATAAGTGGATGCTTATCAGTTAATGGTGTCAGTCATTGCAATGGTGTCAGCTTCACTGCAGCAGGGCAGTGAAGCCTCCTTTCTGGGAGCTAAGTGAGCAAGGACTGCTGCCTCCGCTCCCATGAATTCTCCCTATGATCCAGGCTGGCAACAGCTAGTGGCCCTGCTCTCGGGAGGCTTCACTGTGGGCTCTGCAGTATAAAGCTAAGTATATAAATAGTGTAACAGGGTAACAACAGTTACAGTTACCTATTACACTATTTTTAACTTCCCTTCTAGAAAAGTCTAGAAAATCTCTATCTTAGAGGAACTGGCATGCCAGTAGAGGCAGGCCAACCTTGTGTGCTGGAAAGTAATGTGGTTTTTACATTTCTCTTCTGATTACTTCACATCTTAAGTACAGTGAAATCTTTGTTATCCAGCACTCTGTTAACCAGAAAACCTTGTTAACCAGCATTGCCCCCAGCCACAGTACTGTCACATCTTCAGGCGTACAGGCCTGGCTTGGATTACCATGATTGGCTTAACAATTTTTTATTTAAGAAGTACTAATCATCTTTAACTCAAAATAGAAATGTGAGACCAACTGCCTCACACTACAAAACTACCAGTATTAAAAACTTGAGTTTTACTATTATTGTCCATTGGTTTTTCCTAGGTTTATGGGACCCTCAGATAACCGGAATTTTTAGATAACCAGAATGTTCTAATCCCCGAGCGTGCCGGATAACACAGGTTTTACTGTATTTGGTAAAATATATCCCACAATAACCTCAGTTTGTTCCTAAATTAGTTGTCTTTCAGAACCAACTGTTCAGAGCTAGTCTTTTGGAATTCATCTAAACACAAAGGTTTACATGTAGTTACACTTCTGTCTAATTCTAATTCAAATTATTAAGGAAATAGAAGCCACTATTTGCTTTCTGTTAATTACATTATCTGAATTGTCCAGATTTTAATAAACTAAAGTTTATTCCCAGTGCAGGTCAACCCACAGACACATTCCTGCTGGTGTTTGCTTTGTTAAGCAGTATCCTACATCAGCACTACTCAGCATGTGGCCCGGGGGCCTCATGCAGCCTGTGGGCCCCATGCAGCCCATGGCTCATTTGTTTGCGGCCTGCGGTGTAGGTTGGGTTTACGCAGGGCTCAACACACTGCCCGCGGGTGGGAGCCAAAACAAAAAAGTAGTCAATGTAATGGTCTTCTGTTTTAATAGTTAAATTCCTGGACTGACATTGCTCATTAAAAGTGCTGTCATATGGGTGGAAATCAGGTAAATATTGCATTTTATTAATATCAGCAGAACTGACTTAAATGGGCCCTGTGTGTTGTGTAGTCTTGCCTTAATCTTTGTATTCATGCCCATCAGTGTGAAAGGAGCTATTTGCAAATATTCGCATGTATATTTGGAGGTATATGCAACCACAGTTAAGTTGCAGCCCTGGGCATGTGCTGTGAGTATCATTGTGGCCTCTGGGGCTTCCAACGTTGAATAGCCCTGTCCTAGATCATTCTTTCCCTGTCCACAATTAGCTAGTGGATAGTAAGTATAATTGGATCTAATTTTATTATTATTTCTTTACAATTAATATATTTTCCTTGCTACAGAAAATATTATGGTGCAATCTGAATGGCTTTATTGAAGTGTTTGGAGGCTCCATATACTAGTAAGGGTGTTTTCATTGTAGTTTGAGTGTCCTTCACCCATACATACTACTGCAGGGTCCTAACTCTTTCATCAATCAGCTTCCTCTTTCAGATAAGCCTCTCTTTTATGCTTCTTTTCCTCAGAAGGTGTCCTCCTTTACACTCCTCAGCACTGACTTTTGAGCACTAGAAGAACACTCTGTTTGACTGATACATTAGACTTATTCTTTTATTGCTCCATTGCCTAGGACCGCGTTTCTCAAACTGTGGGTCCTGACCCCCCGGGGGGTCGCAAGCAACTTAAAGGGGTGTCGTGGTATCACAAAGTTTGAGAACCCCTGGCCCAGGATAAGCAGCAGATGTAGCAATTTTGTGTATTTGAACCTAGATCTATAGTGTTAAAAATATTGCAGTTTTATTTCCTTCCCCCCAAATACTAACTCTGAAAAGGGGCAAGCTAGATACTGTGGGGGCTGGGTTATTGGATGTGAATCAGTCTTGTGGATATTTCAGTTCTTATGTCAGGAAACTAAATAAAATGAGTTTGATATGATATATGAAAAAATAATAATTTTAAGTACAAACTTTCCTTTTTAGTGAGGAAAAAAGTGATGTTTTCAGACTTACAAAGAAATTAGGCAACTTTTCTTGCCTAATTATACTCATTATAATTAATTGTTGGTAGATATTCTGAGCCCTCATGACCATGTACATAGACAAAAAAAGAAATAGCCAGCTGGACGCAGCTGTTACCATAAAAGTAAAAAGTCAAGAAACATGTTGCCCTTGATGCTTGAGTTACACTCCTCATTTTAAAGCCATGTTTTATTCTTGCCATTACTCAAATTTGCAAGTTTATGGAATATGTGACATTGAGTTAATGTGACCCAAAAGGAAAACTGATAACTAAGAAATAAAGGAGTCGAGGGCCCTGTTTGGGTCATAAATAATCACAAAGCATGTTCAAATGGAAGACGTGCACCATTATTCAGCAGACTAAGCTTTAGGGTTACAGAATGTCCAGCATCTGAGAAGAATCGCAAAGGTGGGCAGGGGGAGGGAGTACGTAAACCTCTTTTGCCCCAGTCAAAACAGAAGTTCTTGCTGTAAGGGAGCAACTGGAATTAGTAATATTAACTGTGTAAGGGAAGCAATCAATTAGTGGACCTACAGGCAGGAGCACCTTCATAGTAAGTTGCCCTGCTGTGGCAATGTGAGTGCATGCCATCCCATTGTAAGGTGCTATGGCGACATGGCCAGGATTTAGCCCTTAGGCTATGTTTCTAGTCTTGAGGACTTTAGTTTGCTTTCAGGATAGTATTGAACAGAGCAGTTTGCTGTTTAAGCAATGATCATAGAATCATAGAATACTAGGACTAGAAGGGACCTCGAGAGGTCATCGAGTCCAGTCCCCTGCCCTCATGGCAGGACCAAATACTGTCTAGACCATCCCTGATAGACATTTACCTAACCTACTCTTAAATATCTCCAGAGATGGGGATTCCACAACCTCCCTGGGCAATTTATTCCAGTGTTTGACTACCCTGACAGTTATGAACTTTTTCCTAATGTCCAACCTAAACCTTCCTTGCTGCAGTTTAAGCCCATTGCTTCTTGTTCTATCCTCAGAGGCCAAGATGAACAAGTTTTCTCCCTCCTTCTTATGATACCCTTTTAGATACCTGAAAACTGCTATCATGTCCCCCCTCAGTCTTCTCTTTTCTAAACTAAACAAACCCAATTCTTTCAGCCTTCCTTCATAGGTCATGTTCTCTAGACCTTTAATCATTCTTGTTGCTCTTCTCTGGACCCTCTCCAATTTCTCCACATCTTTCTTGTAGTGCGATGCCCAGAACTAGACACAATACTCCAACTGAGGCCTAACCAACGCAGAGTAGAGCGGAAGAATGACTTCTCGTGTCTTGCTCACAGCACACCTGTTAATGCATCCCAGAATCACGTTTGCTTTTTTTGCCACAGTATCACACTTCTGACTCATATTCAGCTTGTGGTCCACTATAACCCCTAGATCCCTTTCTGCCGTACTCCTTCCTAGACAGTCGCTTCCCATTCTGTATGTGTGAAACGGATTGTTCCTTCCTAAGTGGAGCACTTTGCATTTGTCTTTATTAAACTTCATCCTGTTTACCTCAGTCCATTTCTCCAATTTGTCCAGATCATTTTGAATTATGACCCTATCCTCCAGAGCAGTCGCAACCCCTCCCAGCTTGGTATCATCTGCAAACTTAATAAGCGTACTTTCTATGCCAATATCTAAATCGTTGATGAAGATATTGAGGAGAGCCGGTCCCAAAACAGACCCCTGGAACCCCACTTGTTATACCTTTCCAGCAGGATTGTGAACCATTAATAACTACTCTCTGAGTACGGTTATCCAGCCAGTTATGCACCCACCTTATAGTAGCCCCATCTACGTTGTATTTGCCCAGTTTACTGATAAGAATATCATGCAAGACCGTATCAAATGCCTTACTAAAGTCTAGGTATACCATATCCACGGCTTCTCCCTTATCCACAAGACTCGTTATCCTATCAAAGAAAACTATCAGATTGGTTTGACATGATTTGTTCTTTACAAATCCATGCTGGCTGTTCCCTATCACCTTGCCTCCTTCCAAGTGTTTACAGATGATTTCCTTAATTACTTGCTCCATTATCTTCCCTGGCACAGAAGTTAAACTAACTGATCTGTAGTTTCCTGAGTTGTACTTGTATCCCTTTTTATAGATGGGCACTATATTTGCCCTTTTCCAGTCTTCTGGAATCTCTCCTGTCTCCCATGATTTTCCAAAGATGATAGCTAGAGACTCAGATACCTCCTCTATCAGCTCCTTGAGTATTCTAGGATGCATTTCGTCAAGCCCTGGTGACTTGCAGGCATCTAAGTTTTCTAGGTGATTTTTGACTTGTTCTTTTTTTTATTTTATCTTCTAAACCTCCCCCCTTCCCACTAGCATTCACTATGTTAGTCATTCCTTCAGACTTCTCGGTGAAGACCGAAACAAAGAAGTCATTAAGCATCTCTTCCATTTCCAAGTTTCCTGTTACTTTTTCTCCCTCCTCACTGACCAGTAGGCCTACCCTGTCCTTGGTCTTCCTCTTTCTTCTAATGTATTTATAAAAAGTCTTCTTGTTTCCCTTTATTCCTGTAGCTAGTTTGAGCTCATGTTGTGCCTTTGCCTTTCTAATCTTGCCCCTGCATTCCTGTGTTGTTTGCCTATATTCATCCTTTGTAATTTGTCCTACTTTCCATTTTTTATATGACTCCCCTTTTTATTTTTAGATCATGTAAGATCTTGTGGTTAAGCCAAGGTGGTCTTTTGCAATATTTTCTATCTTTCCTATCATGATTGTTCACATGATTGGGAATTACCAGTCTGTTTTCCTGCAACTGCTGCACTCTGCCATTACTAGTACGTGCATTGCTATTCATAACTGTTAATTTAGCTTTATATCTGGAAATTGTCTTGCCTGGGTTTATACTGATCTATTTAAATTCCATGTCCCTTTCCTCTCCTGCAGCCGAAACTGAAATGGTTTAATTACAGATTTTAGCTTGGTATTTGCTGTGTTTTCAGGGCTCCTCTTTCCAAAACATCTGGGTCTGTAGGGATGTTTGCAAAATATGGTACTGAATGATTTGATATGTACTGTTGCATTTTCTTGAAAGCTAATTTGGCAATCTGCCTGAGGGAGAAACATATCAGTGACATCATTTTTGAAGATAACTATTACCTAGGGGAATACTGACTGTCCAGAAATAGGGCATGCATCACATTACTTATAAAACTAAGCAGCCTAGTGTTTGCCCCAATATTTTTGCTCAACTGACAAGTCTTCATCCTATACACACATATCAGTTATGAGGTAGGTAAATGTTGTTTTACCTACATTTCTATGGGTGAATTTTGGTAGATAGAAATTAAGGTCTTCATTTTCAGAAGTGGCATCTAATTACAAGTGCCTCATTTTTTTGGATGCTCAGATTCAGCAACCTGGGGCCTGATTTTCAAAGATGCCAAACAACTGCAGCTCCAGCAGATGTCAGGGGGAGTTGCAGGGGAACACATGAGTATCAGGCCCTTGCTGAGCATCCAAAAATGGAAGGACTCTAAATTAGATGCTCCAGGGGCCTGGTCCAAAACCCAGCATCATGAAAGCCGATCTTTACCATAGCTTCAGGTCACACCGTGAGTGACTTGCCTGAGGCTGCACTCTGAGTCAGTACAACAGCTATAACTAAAGCCCTCTGGCTTTATCCATTTGCTATTTTTCCCTCCTGCCTTTGCTTCCCCTTTCCTCTTTGCACTTGTGTTTAATATTATGCTGAAATTATCACCAGCAAAAGGCAGTTTAACTGTGTAGCAGTGTCTCATTGCTTCTGTCATTTACAATGTTTCCAAGTTTTTATCCTCTCTAGCCCCATATTAATAGAACAACTCAGCAAGCAATGGTACATTGCAGCTTCTGATATGTATAATTTACATAAATTATTTTTAAACAAAATAAAATCCTCCACAGGAGCATAAAATTAAAGTTGGAATGCAGTGGAGTGAAAATTATTATTTATTATGATCACATAAGAGATTCGATCTAACTAGAAGGCATTTAAAGGTTTTCCCCACTTATCCTGGTGCTGTGTGTTCTTGGCAGTATGGAAAAGAGCACAGAGATGGGATATGGAAAAAGGAAATGAAAGAAATATTAAGAATAGACTCACTGGGAGAACAGAAAAAAACAATTGAGAATGCAACAGGAGACAAGTCTTGAGAGCTGGTTCAGATTATGCCATGCTTTGCAGGGGAGAATGTGAAGTTAGAACTCTGTTATTTTAAGGGTTGCCATCAGATGAATGCAAGGGGGAGGTGTATGGTGTAGTGTGTGTGTTGGGGTGCTCTGACATGATCAGGTCAGTAAGCAAGGAAAATAATCTTTGCAGTCATATTTTGGATGGGTTGATATAGGCAATGTGCATGTCCTGGAAGCTGGAATGTTGTAAATTGCAGTAGTCAATATGGGAGTGGCTATGGGCATGGACAACATGAGCAAGAAAAATCAGATTTTTATTGTGTGTTGTGAAGGGGGGAAAAGGCAGCTGGATTTGGAGATGGTGGGAGAAGAAAAAAAAAAGAGGAGTCAGATGGTTACAATCCTGGGTGACTGAGAATGTTGGTGCTGTCTACTGCAACAGAAAATGGGGAAGTGGCGAAGGTTTACAAGAGAATATATTAAATGCCCCTGATATTATGATTATAGCTCCTAATTTGTTAATCTCCACTGCTGACTAGAACCTCTTAAGTGAATAAAATTGAAAGCATTTTTCAGGAAGATTTATTCCATTCAGAGATTTCACAACTACAGCTATTACAAAAAATGGACACATCAGTAGGAATCTTTGAGTTCATGAAGGGCTCCATTGTGAATTAATCAGATACTTTTTCCACAAGTGGTCATTTTTAAATCCCTGCAAATACGCAGATATTTGGTTTATATCCACAATTTTTTTTTTGTGGATGTGGATACAAATTTTGTATCGGTGCAAAGCTCTAGTCATTCTGCTTTAGAATGTTGAGCAGAGGAAAAATGTACAGAGAATTCCTCAAATGAATCTTTAGCATTTATGCAGAAGAGGAGCTCATCTTCAAGTTGTGCAGTGCCCTCCTGTGTGTCATTACAGGATGGGAGCCTTAGTAATGCTGTCCCCACCCCCACCCCGCAAGTAGGGAAGCTCTTCTTTAGCTCTTTTGTGTAATCCTTAGGGGCATGTAGAAGGAGAGATGCTGGTGCAATAGAAAGCTTTATATACTTATAACAATGTTTCCAAGTAGCCTGACGTGGTAAGTATTATTATATAATCAGCAGACAAAGCCTCATCCTACAAACCCAGGTTACATTTTCAGAGGTCATATTTTTTAAAATTAAAGTTATTTGTGGGCATTTAATTTAGAATTACAGCTGCTAATGTGATTCATATAAACTTTATATTAATCACATAACCAAGACATGGCTATTGAAAAATTCCAGAAGGTTGGAAAATATTTGTAATGGCCAGCTAAGGTAACATACACACATTTTCTGCTGTCATTGCTGGGCCCAATTTGCACTATCGAAGCATAGCAGTCATCCCACGTGGCTCAGCATGCAAGATTGATGCCATACTGTAACTGGATATATAATGTCAAAATTGACATGTGAGAATTCATCTTACTTAGTCTATTATTAAGAATGTAAAAAATAAAAAAAAATTAACCATGTAACAGATAAAAATTCTATTGGTTACATGGTTAACTGTTCCCGGGGCTGCCACAGCTTCCAGCCCCAGAGGGCTGCCAGGGCTCCTGGCCCCATATAGGGGCCCATTAGGGCTGGAGTAGCCCTCTGCCCACTGGGCCCTAGTTAATCCAGTTATGCTTTCTGGGTAATGTTTACTGGATAACAGGTTTACCTGTTACCCATTCACATCCCTGTCTATTATCCATCATAATTCTGAGTCCAAAACTTACTTGTAAACCCTTCCAACAAAGCCCTGGCAGAAATGATTTAGTTGGGGTTGGTCCTGCTTTGAACAAAGAGTTGGACTAGATGACCCAGATGGTCTCTTCCAACCCATATCTTCTATTATTCTATGGTATGCACCACTAATATACATGCTTCTTTGGCTATGTAAACTACATGCCACAGTGCTCCATATGTTAAAAACATGTGCATGTCTTCTCAATGAGCATCAAAGGCTGTGATTGGAACATGTGCAGTATTATTTCATATCTCAGCATCGCTTCCCAGTGGTCATGCTGTAGTTGTATATTTTGCACATGGACCATATAAATTACATCAGCAACTGTAGCTCTTTGATAACCATTTTTTGTGGGTGAGTTTAAGTAGAGTTGGCTAATGAAGGAGTTGTTGATCAAATTTGTATTTTCAGCTCTTTTCTGGAGGGCCTCAGTGATTTTCCCTTTAATAGTTGACAGCTTATTGTCAGGAAAATGCCATCCATGTCTAAATGATCTTATTACTCCACTTGGAGTCTATTACTGATTTTCATCATCATTTGTGTAGTAACTAATGATCTTCACTTTATATTGATCCTACCACTGTTGACCTTTCTGAACTAGTGCACATTGCTATACTGGTTTTGAGGTATTTCTGCAATCCAGCTTCAATGTTGAAAGTCGTCCTGTGATGGCAGAAAATCAGACGGGCAATGCAAAAGTGCATTTGTTTACTTAGAGGCCTCCAACTGTGACATGAGCTCTCATATTCATTAGTTTGGTACCTACACTTCCTAAAACCAAAACTGGAATGGCAGAGCATTGGCCAAAGAAGTCTTGTTGTATCAGTTTCAGTAACTTGTCCCATAGGGCTAAAAGGATTTGATATACTGCATTTTGCAGACCGTTTGATATTGTGTGCCAGATGCTGCCTAGATTCCAGGTCATTAGCTTCCAGCATCACACAGTGCAGCTCTTCTTTATTAGCTTGGATCAATCTTGCTTCTACGCCCTGGCACAATACAGATAATTTGTTGCTGAGTGTGTGTTCTTTACTTTATACTATAGACATCTTTGTGAAGTGTTTTTCTTGACCTCATTAAGAGCATGCAATTAGCTAAAGATGCCTCATTAGCAACCAGGCATATGCCTAGTTGAGCCTAGATCAAAACTGTCTGCTACCACCTCTCCTTCATCCAGCAAACTAGTTGAATTTGTAACTTCTTACCCAGCTATGGCATGCTTCATTGCTGGAAGTATTTGGTGTTCAAACACTTTTCTGTCTCGTTAAATTGTTTGTCCATATTTTGTCTGATTTAGCACTCTAGGGATTTGGCCATGGTTTAAGTTCTCTCATCAGTGGGCTGTATAAAAGATTAAAAATTGTATTTGTTATTTATTGAGTTGTACTTACATATAAAATGTGATCCTGGACTCTGAGGAATGGCTCTTGAACAGCTCAGTGAGTGTGTTCACTCTAAACTCAACTGCTTTGCTTCAGTTTCAAGATTATTTCAGGGTAAGTAGACGCTCAAGTAACATTTATGTTTTCTTTAACTTTTTAGGAGTTTGTCCACCTCTCCAAAAGTCTGATGAATGACCCTTCTTTGGAAAGAGAAATTGTGACACAGGCAAAAGCATATGTGAAGAAACACCATTCATGGGAATGTGAAAGAGAAGCCTATCAAAATTTTGTCCTTAGACTCCAGTGAATCAGTGGGTATCAAATGTGGAAACTGATCATATTTTGTTTCACTTCAGTGATGGAATTGTAATCAAATTATTTTAAAGAAAAAAATCACACATTATGGATATATTGTTCCACTCAAACTGTGCCCAGTGTACAAACATACTGCATCAGACGGTGGTCCATCCAACTCACCATCCTGGCTCCAACATGGCTGGCATAGTGAAATCAAGGATGTCAATTTCTTCATAGTGTGCAATCATGTGGGCCTCAAAATAGGGCTCTTCTTTATGCACGGGGGGATTTCATCCACATTGAACTTATGCAAACCCAGTTACTGTGTTTTAGTCTGACAATGTTAATAGGGCTTAAGGCATTTATACTCTAATCTGAATTTATCTGGATACATGTCAATGATACACATAATGTTGTAAGAGTGGTTTCATCCCTCTATATATACAGTAAGCATGTTAGCTGGGTCTATGTGATCTAAAATTTTAAAGGGGAAGGATCATGAATTAGTCAAATGACTGGTACTTTAATCAAGAATGTAACTCTCTGGAGCTGGTGAGCAGTATAGATGTTGATGCTTTCTAGCATGATCAATAGTAGACACTGTTTGTTGCTTACATATTCTACTTTATTTATGAATTATTGGAAGACAACAGCTACCTCTTAAAATTACCAAACTTTGGGGACCTCACAAATGGCCAACATTCTTACAAAAGATGGATGGAGGCTGTAATAAAGAGCAACAATGTAATTTACTACTTGGTATGTAATTTGGTAATTTTGCCATGAGTGACTCTCAGGAGTTAATATTGTGAACACCATGTAACAGGACAACACTGTATTTTAAGAATGGCTACTAATGCCCGTAGTAAGCCCAAACCAGACTGATCCATAGTTTAACTAGTACCTTGGTTTTCCACAGTCTGGTGTCAGAGAAAACTGCTATTTATAAAACATACACATTGTTCACAATCTTTAGACATTTGTTGCTGGGAGACCGTAGTTGCTATCTATGGATCTGATCCAACCCCCAGTGAATCTCTCCATTGATGTAGGTAGGCTTTGGGCCTCCCTTTATGTGTGTTAATGTTAATGCATGTTAGCTTTCCATTCGATCTCTTGGATGTGTTACAAAGGTTCAGTAAGTAAGAAACCTTTCCTAATTTTCTCTTGTGATGTATTTGGAGTAATTTGACTCAATTGGTATTGTCGTCAGTAGCATAAGATATGGCAAACCAAGGGGGAGAAAACTCAGGTGATTTCAAGGGTTATAATTGTTATGCTCTTTCTTTATATATTCTCTTGCTCTTATAGTTTTTGGTTAAAAAAAACCCAGTCTGGCTCATAGGGGAAGGAAAATAATTTATTACAATACAAATGGAAAAATAAGAGGGGAAGTTGCTAGCAATGCATATAAATTAGAAGCTAGAAAGCACAGAAAATTAATAACGGAAGCAAAAGACGTAAAAGAAATCTGTGGGCAGTTTAGTCAAATAAAAAGGGTTTTTAAATTATATAACAAAAGGAATCTTAATAGTTCTAGGTACTGGCTCATTACTATATGTATATGGTAAATATTACAGACAAAAAAATGTTCAATATTTCTGTTCTGTATTTTGAGAAAAAACAGATGATCTATTCATATTTTATGATTATATATTTTCCAATCACAGTAACAAAGGGTGATGTTAAACAGTAGCTATCTAAAGTCAGACATCTTTAAATCAGCAGATCCCGATAAACTGTACCTAAAAGGTATAAAAGAACTGGCTAAGGAGTTCTCTGGATCAGTTATGCAGATTTTCAATTAACTTTTGAACAATGATGAATCTTCAGAGGAACAAATGAAAATTAATGTTTTGCCAACATTTTAAAAGGACAAGCAGGATGACCCATCTAACAGCAGGCCTGTTAGCCTGTCATTAATCCCAAGCAAAATAATGGAAATATATGGGACTCAATAAAGAATTAAAGGAGGATGATATAATGAGTGCTAATCAATATGGGATTATGGAAAATAAGTTGTCAAACTAACTTCATATCACTTTTTGATGAGTATGGTTAATAAAAGTAATAGTGTTGAATTAATATACCTCTCTGTAAGACATTTGACTTGGTACCACACATCATCTGCATTAATAAATTAGATTGATGCCAAATCAACATGGCATCTGTTAATTGATTAAAAATGGTTAAAATGATAGGTCTCAACATTAAATTGAAAATAAGAAGTCACCATTGAGCAACTTAGGGGCTCAGTTTTTAGCTAAAATTTTTAACCAATGACTTGGAAACAAACATAATAATTACTGGTAAAAGTTTGCAGATGACACAAATATTGGGTGAGTGGTAAATAATGAAGAGCACAGATCACTGAGAGGGAACAATACAGATTGCTTGGTAAACTGAGCACAAGCAAACAAAATGCATTGCAGTTTAGCCACGTATAAAGACATACATCTAGGAGCAAAGAATGTAGGACACCCTAACAGGATGGCTGATTGTATCCTGGGAAACAGTGCCACTGAAAATTAGCTGAACATAAGCTCCCGTGTGGCCAAAAGGGGAGAATATGATCTTTGGATTTATGAATAGGGGAATTGTCGAGTAGGAGTAGAAAGTAATAGTAATGTATTGCTGCTTGAGCACTGAATCCCATTCTGGTGTTCCCTGTTCAGGAAAGATGTTGATAAATTGCAGAGAGTTCTGAGAAGAACCATGAGAATGAGCTAGGGATTGAAAAAAAAAAATCCTCAAGACTTAAGCTATACAGACTGAGCTCTTTATCAAATAAAAGATTAAGGAGATCACTCGATGACAGCCTATAAGTTCTTAAAGGGAGATAGAAATTTCATGAGAGCTCTCTTCATTCTGCAAGACAAAGGTATAATAAGATCCATTGTCTGTAGGTGTTAGATAAATTCAGACAGGAAATAAGGTGCAAATTGTGAACAGTAAGACTAATTCTTCATTGGAACATCCATTGTGGTAGATTTGCTGTTAGTGGCAGTTTTTAAATTAAATCTGGATGGTTTTTCTAAAAGAGATGCTGTTGTTTAACTAGAGCTATTGAAAATGAAGCAGGAATTAATAGATGGAAGTCCTATGGCCTGGACGAATTCAGACTGGATGATCACAATGTTCCCAGGAAATCTATGGTATAAATCTATTTTGGGGAGCAGTTAGCCACCTCCTAGAAGCTGAGAAATAATTACATCAGCCTGAGTTCCGAGTTTAATGGCCTCTAGCCACCTCATATTAACAGATTTTAAACCTGCAAATTAATTTTGACTTATCAAACTTAAAAAATAACAAATCATCTTGCAGCATCTTAGAGACTAACAAAAAATGTAGATAGCATCATGAGCTTTTGTGGGCACAACCCACTTTTTCAAATGAATGGAATCAAGGGGTCCAGTTTCCAAATAAATAGCAAAGAAAAGAGAGGAGGTGTGGGGGGTGAAGAGAAGGAAAAAGGAGGAGTGGGAAGGGAAAAAATTGTCCATTAGAGTGTCTATGCTAACTGAAGCTAATAGAGTGGGTACTAAGTGCTCTTAATACCCTGTGCTTGGTTTTTTATGCCATTAGGATGTTGAATATAGCGGGCCATCCATGCAAGGTCTTTGTTTAGGCCTCTGTTGCAGGTCATTCATTATTTTTTAAGTTTTTTTCAGTTACAGACTAACACGGCTACCCCTCTGAAACTCTTGATGTATCAGTCACTCTCTGCTATTCTCATTTCAGAGAATGAGTAGGCCCAATATTGCTGGAGGCCCAATATTGCTGGAGGCTCCCCAGTTGACAGTTATTGGTGAGGTAGCTCTCCAGCTGACAGTCCCCCACTACTTCCACAAGAAATTAACTCCTGAAGGCAGGATTTAAGAGGATATTTTTCCAGGGAACCACAGGGGTGCATCCTCAGGTGGTATAAAAATAGTCCTAGCACCATTAACTTTCAATTTCCCAGAACCAACTCTCCCAGGACTTCCCTGTTTGTATTTCCTTGCTCCTCCACTTGCACGACTATGACCTATACACTGGTTTTTCTCCATCCTACCACACAAATTGTTTTCTGACAAATTTGCAGAAGCATGAGCATTTAAAAAAGTAAGATAGCGTTCAGCTCTACTGTTAAGCCTGAGTTAATGGTGTGATGATTAGAAAACTTGTTTTAAAAGCAACACGTTAAGTGCCAACTATCAAGCAACCTTATGCCTGGACAAATTGGACCTGAATAACACATTTGCAGAAGTTCCAGCAAAAAACGTGTTTAAGTAAGGAATTCTGTTACACCCACAAAACATAATTAACATGCAGTAATTGATTTATAAATATGAAAAATGCATCTGGGAAACAGAGCAATGCACTCATTTATATGTGATAACTGTGGAGAAAGAAAACAATCAACTCTCCTCAAGGATGTTGGCCTTTTTTATACAGTTATCTAGTTATACTTTTCAGTAATTACTGGCATTCAGTGTAGATGTCATTTATTACTTAACTGTCTTGAATTCTTGGGACCATGCTGAGCTAAGATTTGAGGGAGAGAGGTTACTCTATTTGCTAGGGGCTATTTTTCAGTCACAAAAATGTATACTATACACCCAACTCCATATGTTTTGCACTTTATCCAACCTTTTAGCCAGGGATTACAAATACTCATTACACCTGTGAGGTAAATATTAGACCCATTTGACAGATGGATGGACTAAGGCACAATGGACTTTTCATGCAACCTTAATTTTAAAACAGCATGCTCATTTTACATGCAAGATTAATCATTTTGACCGAAAGACATCTTCCTTCTATTACCACCCTTACAATAAACTTTTGGCTTTCTCTTTCTGGAGCCATTTCCTTTATCCTATGAAGTCTAGCAACTGAGCCCAGCCTTAGTTTAATAACACTGCTCTACAGCCAAAATGCTTCTGAAATAAATGTAGTCAAACTTTACTAATTCTGGGTCACTGAGAACGAAAATGATGCTTAAAATTGTTGATTGGCTTTAGTTTTCAAGATATGCTATTGGGTCAGTATATACGACCCTTGACTTGGGAATGGCGGAGGATAAGTGAGTTATAAAGGAAGGGATCTCAATTTAAACCAGAAATGACTAAAATACATCTTTGACTGGATCTATGAATAAATCTATGACTGGGTTTGGACAGTACTTGCTTTTAGGCAAAACAATGAATGATGCAATCTGAAGCTGGTATTGTCATACATGATATGAATTGCATCATGTTATTCCTAGAAGTCATGGATGATGCAATAATAACGAAGCTTACATCACTCTGCTGAACAAATTGCCCTATATCAGCTCTAGAAATCAGTGTCGTGCTCTCTTATTTGTCAGTGTTTGATTTTGCAAAGGACACATTTCTGTTTAGCCAAAGTGAGCAGAGATGCCTCGTACTTGTGTGAACAGTGCAGATAACTTCTGCTATGTTTGTGGTGAAGTGACTTTTGCATCACAAAGCACAGTATAACCACTATGGTTAAGAAAGCCTATCACCTTTATTTTGGCTGCAAAATTGGAGATCAGGCCAAGAGGTGGGCCCCACACATATGCTGCAACACTTGTGCAACAAATCTTCGCCAGTGGTTGAACAGGAAAAGGAAATCTATGCCTTTTGCAGTGCCAATGATTTGGAGAGAGCCAACAGATCATACCAGCAATTGTTACTTATGCATGGTGCCTCCAGTTGGGAAAGGTGTGTCGAAGAAAAAGTGGACTGTGCATTATCCAAACATTCCATCAGCTATACGCCCAGTACCCCACGGAGAAGGACTGGCGGTTCCTGATGCACCAGAATCATTCTCACTTGAGTCAGACGAGGAAGAGGAAGAGGATGAAACTTATGGTCCTGAATCATCAATGTCACAGGACCCACATTTTCTCCCATCCTCCTCCTCTGAACCACACCTCATAACACAAGGTGAACTGAATGACCTTGTCAGGGATTTGGAACTACCCAAGAGTAAGGCAGAGCTGATGGGCTCCAGACTACAGCAGTGGAATCTCCTGGCAGGTGATGTTATGGTTTCCGTGTTCCGTGACCGTCAAAAGGATCTTGTCCCATTCTTCTTCATGGAAGGTGATCTTGTAGCCTGCAACAACATCGATGGTGTGATGGCAGCCCTCAACATCGTTCACGATCCAGATGAGTGGAGACTGTTCATTGATTCATGGAAGACGAGTCTTAAAGCTGTTTTGCTGCATAATGGCAATGTTTTGCCATCAATTCCAGTTGGTCATGCAGTCCATATGAAGGAAACCTATGACAACATGAAACAACTTTTGAGGTGCATAAACTATGACCAACATCAGTGGCAGCTTGTGTGATTTGAAGGTTGTTGCTCTCTTGCTTGGTCTGCAGACTGGATACACAAAGTACTGCTGTTTTCTCTGCGAATGGGATAGTCGTGCAAGAGATTCCCACTACATCAAGATAGATTGGCCACTCTGACAGTCATTGGAGCCTGGGAGGAAAAGTGTTCAGCATCCACCACTTGTTGAATCAAGGAAGATTTTGTTACCACCCTTACACATCAAGCTGGGTCTGATGAAGAACTTTGTCAAGGCCATGGACAAAACACAAGCAGCTTTCAAGTACCTCCGTGGAAAATTTCCAAGGTTAAGTGAAGCTAAGATAAAGGAAGGTGTCTTTGTTGGTCCTCAGATTCGTGAACTTCTTCGAGATGATGCATTTGACCATGCACTGCGTGGCAAGGAAAAACGGCATGGAAAGCCTTCCAGTTAGTGGCAATAAATTTTCTAGGAAACAACAAGGCAGACAACTACAGGTTGTTGGTGGAAAACCTCCTCAAGGCATACAAAAGCCTTGGTTGCAACATGTCACTAAAGATACATTTTTGCACTCTCATCTAGATTTTTTCCACGAACTGTGGAGTAGTGAGCGGCGAGCACGGCGATTTCACCAGGACATTGCAACTATGGAGAAACACTATCAGGGCAAATGGAGCCCATCAATGCTTGCAGACTATTGCTGGACAGTGACAAGAGATGCTCCATTTAATGAATACAAGAGACAAGCCAAGAAGCGCCCGAGTAGACACTGAATAGGACTAAACTATGTACATAATAGTTTTTGCCTTTTGTTTCATAATAAATTTTATTTATATAACCCTTTTGCTGATTTTTAAAGTGTTACATAAACAGGACAGGTGAAATATTATCATGTAAAGCAACCATAAACACATGAAAAGACCTAGGTTTACAATTTATGATTAAAACTCTACTATCTACACAATATACATAGACGTAAAATGTAAAAACTTAAATATCTTGGAAACAGTAGCCAATCAGTTGTTTTAATTGTCATATTTGAATTCAGCACATCAAAATACATAATAAATAGCACATTTTATCTCTGAAGCAGATGACTTCTAAAAAATTGTAGACCAGTGTAACAGCTGTGGCTCCAAAATGATTTGCTCCAAATTCTGTCCCAGGAAATTTCACATTATGTATTATCTCTGTGGCTGGTACTGCATTTCACGACCTCCAACATGTACAGTTAATTAATCCAATTAGGCACACCCCAAGAGACATTACAACGCAGACACAGCTTTCAGAGATTAAAAATTTACTTTTGGCCTATACCAGTAATCAATTACTACTTTCCTTTTCCCCCCAACATCTGCTCAGAAACTCTGACCAGCAAATGGGTGAATTAGATCCAATTCTCTATTCTTAACTCCTATTCTGGAGAGGGAGTAAGCAGGTGAGTAGCCCACTTATCCCTGAGTGTAAAATTCCAATAGCCTGCATAAGGGTGCAAAGGCCTTCTTATTCCCTATGGGCACACACAGTCTGTGTCAGAATCTAGCCCCTAATGTTAGCATTCACAGTCTGAATAACCAGTGTTAGTTCTTACTCAGAATCTGAATTGTGCCCCAACAGCACTAGCAACTTCAGTACCACGATATGAAATGGTTCTTATATAAGCAATATAGCCCTGACAGAATTGGGAAAATTCTTTGTATATGGCTCTTTAAGGCTGCGTCTAGACTGGCATGATTTTGCGGAAATACTTTTAACGGAAAAGTTTTTCCGTTAAAAGTATTTCCGCAAAAGCGCGTCTAGATTGGCCCGGATGCTTTTGTGCAAAAAGTGCTTTGCGCAAAAGCATCCGTGTATCTAGACGCGATTTTCTTATAAGAAAGCCCGATCGCCATTTTAGCCATCGGGGCTTTTTTGTGCAAAACAGTTCTTCGCTGTCTACACTGGCCCTCTTGCGCAAGTATTCTTGCGCAAGAGGGCTTTTTCCCGAGCGGGAGCGTGAAAGTATTCTCGCAAGAAGCACTAATTTTGTACATTACAAAGTCAGTGCTCTTGCGCAAATTCAAGCGGCCAGTGTAGACAGCTGGCAAGTTTTTGCGCAAAAGCGGCTGCTTTTGTGCAAAATCTTGCCAGTCTAGACGCAGCCTAAGAGTTTACAGAGAGAAAAAGTCATGCTTTCCTGTTCAGATATGTTATGGCTCATGAGAATGTTCAAAGAGTTAAAAGCCAAACAAAATAAAAACAGTCTCTCTCCCAAGGAATAAGACTATATTAAAGGGCTGTGAGGACATGCTGTACATTTGAAAGTATTTTAATACCCGAGGGCTCTTTGGGGAGATAAGCTTCAACTTTAATTGATGCCTCACGGCACTTAGAAAGTTAACATTTTAAATTTGTCCTTAACAAAGTGGCAAAAGTTAACAATTCTACTGAGCAGGTGTCAGTTTATCAGGGATGTCAAATATCTGTAAGACTCTTACATGTTAAATCCTGACATTTTGCAGTAGGTCAGATGGCTCAGTGGATTAATCAGAGCCCTTTGGGATGCCACTTTCAATCAAAAATTGACCAGAGTGATTTAAAATCTTAATGGATGGCTCAGTGCTACCAAATTAGCTAAAGGTAGTTACTTTCAGATCTCAAGAAGTCAAGCTCTTTTCCTCTTGCTATTAAGCTAGTTCAAATATCAGAGCTTGAAAAAAAGCTATCAGAGGAAGATGTTAAACTATTTTAAGATTTAAAAGCACTTGGTGCTTCTTTTTCAAATACAATTTGCCATCAGCTTAACATGTTCATCAAGTGAACTCAGATATGTTGCACTTAGACCCTTTCTGCTAATTGAATGTGCAAATCTGATCTATCTTTGCTCTCTTTTCTGTAGATTAATCTCACCAGTTTGTATCTTTTCTGTGGTATAGTGGGGCTTGTAGCCTGTTCTCTGTCCCTTTATCACTCTCTTTTTAATCTTTTGGTCAAGAACAGTTCTTGAGGAAAATAAAGAAATTGTTTTGTCAGAGGCTTGTCCAAAGAGATGGGTGCTTCCATGTGGAAATCAATCATTTAATGGCTCAGTGGGATCTGAGAATTTTTTTCATTAAGTTGTCCAAAGTAATTTCATCACCCTGCAATTTATTCCACTCTGTCCGGTTGGTCAAAGTCTAGCTGCTTTAATATTGAAAGTTTAGACTCGAACCACACGTGGATCTCTCCTGCCCATTATGTGAGAATGCCTATTATATTGGTCTAAGGAGGTGTCCCAAGTATTCATAGCTACTGAAAGAACATATGGTAAATGAAAGAACATTGTACAAAATAAGGCCCCGCAGTTGCACATATGTAACATCACATTACAGTGGGATACTAACATATGTAAATTTACACAGGAGTTTAAGCATTTGCAGAACTAGGGCCTAAAATTTTAAGGATGTTAAATTGTTGTAAGAGATAAAACAATGCATTCAAGTTCTCACTGCTTTTAGAGGGCAAGAGGCATTTACTCATATTGAATGACACCTTATAAGCAGTGTTCCCTCTACTTTTTTCCATCCTGTCATGAATAGGAGCTGCTAAGCAGAGTCTGACTTACCTGGAGAGCAAGGAAAGAGTTAAGCAACTCTGGAGATACACCTTAGGGAGGGGGCTTCCAGGAATTCAGCCAATGAAATGCAGATAAGAATTTCAAACTGAGAGAAGGTTTTTTTTTTCTTTCTTCTTTTGTTTTTGAGATCAAAGCCATTTTCCCAAGGTAACAAGGGAGACGGGCTTTCCCAGGAATGGACTCCTTGAAACGTGCAAGTAGTGAAGAGTTTAGATAGTCCATCAGATTTTATTGTTTTCCTTGTTTGGGGGTTTGGAAATCATGTCTGAGCTGGTTAATCGTTTTTCTCTTTTGTAAATAAGAATTACAACCCAAAGGATTTCCCCTGAGTCTATTTCACTCCATGGCTTTTAAACATCCAGTTGTTTACTATGCTTGCAACAGTAGTCTTGTTTTGATAATAAAAGTGTTTTCCTTTTTGTTTTGATTAGCCAGTATTGGTTGATTTTTGTGTCCTTAAACCTATGTGCCTAAGTTACCTGGGAGGAGCAGAGCCCCATTGTTTTCTGTGGATTCCCTCTGGTTGTTTTCCCAACTCCAAGTGAAGTGGAGGTTGAGGTAGGGGGGAGAATTTTGCCTCAGGGAGGGGATTCCCAAATGATCTCTTCCCTGGAAAAGGGTTTATTTTATTTTATTTTATTTTTTTAACTACACTTGAGTGGTGGCAGCGACTGATCTTCTTCCTTTTGGGTCTCAGGGAAACTGAGACCGGATAAGTTTGTCTCTGGGAGTTACAGAGACAGGTTCTTACAGAGTTTATTCTGCTAGCTGGCCCCCATATCTACACTCGAAGTGCCAGGTTGGGGAATTGAGCCATGACACATCCATATATGGATTAAATTTTGTTATGTGCACCAAGACGTGTGGATGTGCACCACTAATAAAAACACATGCTGTGTGTGCAGTGGGCACTCTGCTAATCAGCTGAGTGGCATTTGAACCTCTCCTGGTTGGCCGCCCAAGCGCTTAGCTTACAGGGAACACTGTTTATAAACCACTGTCGTATAAATCACTGAGACCCGGGAGTAAGGTAACATTCAGTGTAAGGATGTGACTTTCTGGCCCACAATTTAGAACAGGATTAAAAACAAGCTTGCATTGGCTGAGCAACAGCTGTCGTCTAATTCTTTAAGGACCATCAATTATGAAAAATGTCCCTTGTGCCATGTGTCTAGAACTCTGCCAGGTAACAGAAGGCAGAGCAAGCTTAAGAACAGTTCTTCATCGAGAAGTGTCCTTGTAGGTGCTCCACCACAGGTGTCGGGCTTCTCCCGGTGCCGCAGCTCGGAGAGTTTTCCTTATCAGTAGCCCCCCGCCGGACCGCGCATGCGCAGATGCTGCCTCACTCAGTTTGTGCCCTTTCTGTGGAGCGCAGCCCAGCCCGCCAGTTCCTCCTAACCATCCACGGCTGCAGACGGAATCTGGATGAGCTCCTCCTCAGTTCTGAGGAGAAAGAGAGACAGAAAAATTTTTAAGTAGAAAGTTCTGTTTTTCTTTTTTTGTCCCAGTTTAGCCCCTTCTCAATAGTTCTAGTTCTAGTTTGTTAAAAAAAAGAGTTTTCTTCTGTATATAGTTATACGCAGTTCACCACTTTTCGACAAAAAAAAAAAAAAAAGAGGGGAGAAAGAGAGAGGAACAAGGACTTAGGCTTGGTAGTGGTGCCATTATGCCCGGTTCCCCCGGGTTTAAAAAGTGTGTGTCATGCCGGGACGCCATGCCAGCGTCAGACAGCCACTCCCACTGCATTAAGTGCCTTGGGGGAGGGTCATATCCCCCAAAAGTGCACGCACTGCTCTAAATTAACCACCCGTGCGAGGCGGGACAGGGAAATGTGGCTAAAGATGCTGCTGTTCAACAAGGCATTGCAGCCACCCACCACAGAGCACTCAATGGACGAGGCTTCTGTGGCAAGTAAGTCCCATGACAAGCAGACCTCCTCCCCTGCCAGGAGCGTCAGTGAGGGAGATGCACCGAGCACATCGGGATTGCCGCCCAAGCATGTCACAGCTAAGGCACCCAAAGGCTGCAGTACATCTGCACCTAGCCCCACGGTTCCATCTGACTCGGCACCGAGGGCGCACCACAACCCGAATCAGCACCGGCGACAGCACCAAGAGAGCCTCATGCCGCTCCGAGAGCAACCCCCTCGGCACCGACAGTCTCGGCGCCGAAGCGCTCAGCACCACCGGCACTGCACCATTTGTCACCAGCACCAATGTCCTTGGCACCGATCCCAGCGTCTTTGACAGTGCCAACATCACCCGCGCCGGCACCACTAATGCCATCTCGGCACAGGAAGAGGTTGGAACCGAGATCCCTCGCCTCGACACCGAGTAGCCCTACGGGTTCGGCTCCATCTCCTGCGCGTGCCTCTATAATGCCTACTAAGGCGCAGCGCAAGTCTAGGCATGTATGCACACCAACACCAAGTCCTGAGGTGGCTGTTTTTTCTCCTGAGCCTTCTCCTCCACCTTCCTACAGGAAGTCACAGACATGAACACTACATTTCACCTCCACAACATTATCAGAGATGCCCATGTCGATCATGCTCACCTCATCATTACTACCGATCCTACCCCTCTCGTTCACCTTCACACTACACAGTGCGATCAAGATCACCAAGGTCACCAACGTCACTATATTCTCACCACTACAGGAGTGCAAATTCTTATTCTCCAAGGCACTCCCCTCAAACGTATCACCATCACAGCCGGCACTACACCTACTACTATCATGAACGTCCACGCTCATGTAGTGCGGTATATTCCATATCCAGATCACCAAGATCCAGGCAATTCCAGTCTCCACAGCACCCAACCCATGACATCCCACCTCCTAGACAGGCTCCTCCGACACCCACAAGTGATGCACCCTCTACTTCGAGCCAGCAGGAAAGGGATGATAATCTACCCTCCCACCGCGAGTAACAGCATATGGACTCCCCCACTGATCAGTCATCCTCCTCACCGGATGATGCGGTATTCCAGAGTGACTCCTCCCCTGCGGATGATTACAAACAGTTCCAAGAGCTGTTCAAAAGGGTAACCCAGTGCCAGGAACTGCACACCTCGGACATGCCACAGAAACAGTACCGTCTGTTAAAAAATTTACAACAGTCCCAAAAATCCAAGTTAGCGCTTCCCTTCGACGAGGCCATCTTGGAAATTGCCAATGACATCTGGCAAACTCCAGCCTTTGCGCCACCGATGAACAGACGTGCTGATAAGAAATATTTTGTAGCTTCTAAGGACACTGAATTCTTATTCCCACACCTCCAGCCCAACTCATCATTATGGATGCTGCTTAACAAAGATCAAAGACGGCACAGGGTAGAGCAGTGGCAACTGATAAGGAGGCGAAGCGCTTGGATTTGTTGGGCAGAAAAGTCTATTCCTCTGCCACAGCAACCCTTAGGATGGAGAACTATGCAGCTCTCCTTGCCAATCATGATTTTGATAATTATACTTACCTGGTTGCTCTCCTGGAATTTCTACCTGAGTCTAAAAGGCAAATTTTGAAGGCAGTAGTGCAGGAGGGCTACACAGCAGCCCGTACAGCACTTCAAATTGCCCTAGATATTGCTGACACTGCCTCTCAGATCACAGTGACATCAGTGGTTATATGGAGCGCTTCCTGGCATCCGTACCGAAGGACCTCCAACCAAAAGTAGAGGACCTACCCTTTGACCGTCAATTGCTGTTCACTCAGAACACCGATCAGGTCTTCCATTCCAGCAAAGACTCGTGTACCAAACTGATGCTCAGAATGTATATGCCACCATACAGGCACAAGAGATTTGGTCCGTACAATAAGCAAAGACCTTTCTCATATGTTGCACCCTGCTTCAGGCCATATGATCAGCCGAGGCAGAGAGAGCGTACACAGAGACGCTGCCAGCCACCAGGCAAAGTGTCCAACCAACAGCACCCTCGGCAGCAGATATGACATGTCGATCGATCAAGGGACTGCATGCCATTCTCCTTACAGAGGCTCCACACAACATGACCACATTATTCCATCACCAGTTGAGACCGTACCACCTCCGCTGGTTTGCAGTAACCACAGACCGTTGGGTCAGAGAAATCGTCACGTCCGGTTTCACCATCCCGTTCTCTACCTGCCTCCCCACCCCGTCCCTCTTCAGGGACCCCTCTCACAAACCTCTTTTGCACCAAGAGGTCTCACGTCTACTTACCATCGGGACAGTGGAGATGGTGCTGAAGCAGTTCAGAGGGAAAGGCTTCTATTCCCAGTACTTCCTCACCCAAAAGAAGTCTGGGGGTGGAGGCCTATCCTGGATCTCCGCAGACTCAACCGCTACCTTTGAAAACAAAAAATCAAGATGGTCACATTAGCCTCTATCATTCCAACTCCGAACGAAGGGGATTGGTTTGCGTCCCTCGATCTGCAGGACGCTTATTTCCACATAGCCGTGCATGCTGCTCACAGGAGGTTCCTCCGTTTCACATTGGGCAAAGAACATTACCAGTACAGAGTGCTACCGTTCAGCCTCTCAGCAGCACCGAGAGTATTTTCCAAAACCCTAGCAGTCGTAGCCACCTACCTCCGACATCTCGGCGTCACTATCTTTCCTTATTTGGACAACTGGCCTGCTGAAGACCCCTTCTGCAGATGAAGGTATGGCAGCGGTTGACACGTCCAGGGTCACGTTCGAAGCCCTAGGGCTTATTATCAATATCCTGAAGTCTTCTCTGACGCCTTCCCAGTCTCTCAAGTTCATTGGGGCGAGGTTGGATTCTGTAGCTGCTACAGCGTATCTGCCCCTGGACAGGTTCCATACCATCCAAGACCTCAGGAACACATTACTTGCCACCCCCAAAACACCCATACTTACCTGCCTGAAACTTCTGGGTCACATCTTGGCCACTACTTATGTGGTGCCCCACACAAGACTCCACCTGAGGTGCCTTCAACATTGGGTACTCACCATATACCCACGGGGCAACCAGAGCACACGGAATTCTGTTGTTGTCCCCAAACACGTCCCCATTCCCTACTGTGATGGCTCAACCCAAAGAATATCCTATCGGGCGACCCCTTTCACAGCCTGAAACCAGCTGCACAAATCACCACAGATGCATCCCTAATCAGTTGGGGAGCTCATATGCGTCACTATCGTGCTCAGGGGCTTTTGATGCATCAGGAGTCCCTATTGCACATAAACTTTCTGGAGTTGCGAGCTGTGTTCAATGCCTGCAAACACTTCCTGCATGTAATATGAGGCATCACAGTACAAATTGTCACCGACAACATTTGCACTGTCTACTACATCAATCGGCAGGGAGGTGCCAGATCCCGATCCCTCTGCGCCGAATCCATCCGCTTATGGTATTGGGCTGTCCGGCTGGAATCACACTCACTGCTGCTTATCTCCCTGGCAGGAACAATACTATTGTTGATGCCCTCAGCAGGGCCTTTCCCCTGCAGCACAAGTGGGAATTGCTCAACAAAGTAGTCTGCAACCTCTTCAAGCATTGGGGTATCCCACCATCGACCTTTTTGCCACTTGGGTCAACAGGAATTGTTGTTCCTTTTTGCCTTTTTGCCACTTGGGTCAACAGGAACGCTATTGTTCGAGAGCAGGCATAGACACAGCTTCCCTTGGGGATGCCTTCCTTATTGACTGGGGACCTTACCACTTACTCTACACCTTTCCCCTCATCCTACTCATTCCATGGATGCTGGAGAAAATAGCTACGGAGGGGTCAACAGTGATAATGATAGCACCGTTCTGGCCCCTACAGATCTGGCTATCTCAGCTAAAACTGATGTCAGTATCACAACCATGATGACTTCCGCAGTTACACAGCTTACTGTCGCAATGCCACAGGTTGCTCCTTCACCCTCACATCGACCGTTTGCACCTCACGGCTTGGCTCCAAGCTGGCTCCAGGGCCCAGAAACGACTTGCTCTCAGTCAGTGAAAGACATCCTCAGACATAGTAGAAGCCAGACCACCCAAAAGACCTACCTTCACAAATGGCGTTGATTTCAGTCCTGGTGTGAGATAAGGGCTGTCGATCCTCTAGTGCCGTGGTCACCAACCCGTCGATTGTGATCAACTGGTCGATCGCGAGGCCGCGACCAGTCGATCGTGAGGTGTTTGGGCACCCTCACCCCCCATTTTCCCCCGACCCCTGAGAAGCCCCACTACCTACCTCTAGTGTAGTGCCGGCTTCCCGCGGGGTGGACAGAAGTCCTGTCTGAAGCCCGCGTCACTTCTGGGGATTCCGGAAGTGTGCGGGCTGCTCCCCTCCAACAGCTCTGTTGCGTTCTGGGGCGTCGGCCCTGGAGGAGGAGTGCGGCGGCTTCCCTGTGCCGCCGGCGCCGCAGGGATTTCCCTGCGCCGCGGGAGCGGGGGTCGGCCCCAGGGTTTGGCCCGGGGCAGGCACCCGCAGGGGTTTGGCCCCGCCGCGGGAAGCGGGGGGGTTGGCTGCGCCGCACCGCGCTGTACCACACCACAGGAGAAGGGGTTTGGCCCCAGGGCAGGCACCCACGGGGGTTTGGCCCCACCACGGGAAGGGGGGGGTTGGCCCCGCCGCAGGAGAGGGGGTTTGGCCCCAAGGCAGGCACCCGCCGGGGGTTGACCCTGCCGCCGGAGAGGGGGTTTGGCCCTGGGGCAGGTGCCCACGTGTGTTTGGCCCTGCCACAGGAGGGAAGGGGTTGGCCGCACCACGCCGTGCCACGGGAGAGGGGGTTTGGCCCTAGAGGATCCCCTCACAAACCTCCCCCGGAACAGTGGAACCTAGGTCTAGTCCTGGACACTCTGACTCGTTCTCCCTTAAAACCACTCGCAACGTGATCTGCACACACTCACGATGAAAGTGACATTCTTGCTTGCCGTCACCTCCGCACGGCGCATGAGTGAACTGGCAGCACTCTCTGCTGATCCCCCATATATGTTATTCATCGAGTGGGGGGTAACACTGTGCATTCACCCTGCCTTTCTGCCAAAGGTCAACTCTCCGTTTCACATAAATGAACCTATAACCTTACCTACCTTTAACCCGAAACTGCACTCCAACGCGGAGGACATGCGCTTACATACACTAGACATCAGAAGAGAGCTTGCTCTCTATCTGGAAAGAACGCGCACCTTTCGAAAGTCGCAGCTTCTTCTGTTATCTATAGCAGACCATTCTAAGGGCCAGCAACTTTCCGCACAGTGAATTTCCACCCTTATCGTATCCTGCATCACTCGCTGTTATTCCTTGCGTAATAAATTGTTATCTCATAGACCGAGGGCACATTCTACTAGAGGGATTGCAACCTCCATGGCTTTCCTGAAAGGTGTACCACTGCGAGACATATGCCGTGCGGCGACCTGGTCTTCCACCTTGACCTTCGCCAGGCATTACGCCCTTGCAAGCACGCTAACAACCGATGCTGCGGTGGCCCAGGTGGTCCTATCCACGGTGCAGAGACTTTGATTCTGAAGCACATTATTTACATCAGACCACTGCTTCGTATTCACCTGTAGTGGAGCACCCACGGGGGCACTACTTGACGAAGAAGAAAGAGTTACTCATCTGTGCAGTAACATCTGTTCTTCGAGATGTGTGTCCCCCGTGGGTGCTCCACTACAAGTGTCGGCCTTGTCCCGGTGCCATAGCTTGGAGAGTTTTCCTTAGCAGTAGCCCCCCGCCGGACCGCGCATGCGCAGATGCCGCCTTGCGCCATTCGCACCCTTTCTGTGGAGCACAGTCCTCCCCGCTAGTTCCTCTTAGCCAGAACCATCTGAAAAACAAAGGCAACAGTTCCGAAGCAGGAAGGAGTGTGGGTTGTGGAGCACCCACGGGGACACACATCTCGAAGAACAGATGTTACTGCACAGGTAAGTAACTCTTTCTTTTCTGATATATCTGAATGATACAAACAGGTGATCTACATATTCAGCATGCCCTCATACCATTTCAACCCTCCAGATGGCTTCCTGAGGACCATGGTATTAGCCCCTTTCCAAGCAGGGTTACAAACCTGGCCCGAGTCCCGGGGCATAGTTTGATGATTATATTTATTGTTTTATACTGATTATAATAGTTACTGTTTTATTCTTGTGAGGTGCTAAAAGATTTCCCTGGGGTTGTATTCATCTTGCTCGCTTTGCTGTTCCCACATGTGTGTCCCTGCAACAGTCGCTTGGTTCAGATGAGACACCAGGATGTATTTAGGATGGCACTAGAGCAGAAAGGCTCCTAGACACAGCCACCAAGGCAAATCTTCCTCTTGCCTTTTTACTTGTTTTTTGCTCAGGCCTTTCAGAGCAGAACCATTGCTGCTGGTAGGGCAGTGTCACCAAGGGAAATCTGCAGGCAGTAGCATCAAATAAGAAGAAATTGAAGCTTGTAACGAGTTAACAGGGCCCATCTGATCACATGGCCATTCAGGGCCTGAAAGAGAAGCCTCGGGGAATTATTGCCCAGTGTTTTTTCAGTTGATTAGCTTCTGTTTTGTGTATAATCAAACAAGGTCTGAGGACAGGGTCTTACAAGGGTTGGTGCTGGGAGCTTTACTCCAGGGGCCATTCCCCTGGCTGGTGAAGCTGCTGTCCACTTACAAGCAGGTTTTACAGTGTTACTGCTTGTTTGTATTAATCTCCAACTCCCTGCAGATTGCAGGTCTGGAACAAGGGAGCTGACAACCTGACTGGGCCCCTGGGCAAAGTGAAGGAAGGTTTGCTCCAAGCTCCTGGAAAAGGTGAGTGGAAGGGGCAGGAGCAGCCAGCCCTGAGCACTGCTCAGATCACAGTATGCTCCTCCTCAGCCCTCACAGATATTTGGAGTATGCTGCTCAGTGCTCTGGCACTGATTTAAAGGGCCCGGGGCTTCAGTTGCTGCCACAGTTGTGGTCACAGACAGGAGCTCTGGGCCCCTTTGAATCACTGGCCCCAGGGCAGTTGCCCTCTTTGCCGCCCCATCCCTCTGTTGGCAGGCCTGCTCTGGAGTTGCCCCAGGATCCCCCCAGTGGGTGACAAATAGCAAAATAGCCACTAAATCCTCTTCAGCAGCCACAGTGGCTATGGAAGCCCTAGACTATTGCCAGCAAAGTCTAGACCCTCAGTAAGATCTCTGAGGTACAGGTATGTGGACTGTGAGGAATGGCAGCCCTGTGTTGTGGATCATGGAACAGATGAAAACTCAGCCAGAGAGGGAGGTGCAACCACATGACAGGCAGACCAAGGAGACAGAACCTAATTTCTCCTCTCACACTGGTGTCATGCTATTGATTTCACCCAATTTACTCCAGATGTACCCCAACATCATGGAGATTAGAATGTACCCCACTGAGAAAAGTATCCAGAGATAAGCTCTCTGGCTCACATAGGCTGTGTCTAGACTGGCAAGTTTTTCCGCAAAAGCAGGTGCTTTTGCGGAAAAACTTGCCAGCTGTCTACACTGGCCGCTTGAATTTGCGCAAGAGCACTGACTTTGTAATATACAAAATCAGTGCTTCTTGCGCAAATACAATGATGCTCCCGTTCGGGCAAAAGCCCTCTTGTGCAAATGCTTTTGCGCAAGAGGGCCAGTGTAGACAACCCAGAATTGTTTTGCGCAAAAAAGGCCCGATGGCTAAAATGGCAATCGGGGCTTTCTTTATAAAGCGCATCTAGATTAGCACGGACGCTTTTCCGCAAAAAGTGCTTTTGCGCAAAGCTTCGTGCCAATCTAAACGTCTTTCATAAATGCTTTTAACGGAAAAACTTTTCCGTTAAAAGCATTTGCGGAAAATCATGCCAGTCTAGATGTAGCTCTACTGTACTGACCGTACTGTATGGTTTCTTTATCAAGTAGTCACTCAGCCTTCTGCAGCTAGATTTGTAATCCCTGTTCTTCCGCAGTCAAAGGAACAAAGTAAATATATTGCTGTTTTCCAAGATTACTCAGCCCTTTTATTCAAGGGGCCACCAGTCAGCTTCTGTCAGCTTAAAAAACACACTGAAGAGAAATGTCATGCTCAGGAAAGATGCCAGCTTGGCACCTCTGGAAACTATAGATATGAGATAGCGTAGGTGGTGGCAGTGCCAGCTTTACCCCCACACAGTTATGATAATTTGCCTCAGCCTTCAGAGGTTTGCAGTATTTAGAACTCCAGAGGCACTTCGGCCTGGCTCTCTCTGCTCTCACCAGCAGCAAAGTTGCCATTTAGTGCTAGCCCGGTAGTAGGGGGTTTTGTGTGCAATATGAATGCTTCTCCAATAGGAACTGGACTGAGAATACATCTCCTTTCCTATAGGCCACTGGACAGCTTGACAGATGATAGGAATTTGACCCTCTGAGCAGGGCTGAGGAGACTATGCTGGGCTTAAGGGAGAGGGGGGTCAGCTCCAGATGCTGGAAGGGGCAAGGGAGGGCTAGCTTCCCCCAACCTGCCCTTCAGCACTGCTAGACATGTGCTGCCCAGGATCTAGCAGTGATTTAAAGGGCTCAGAGCTCTGGCTGCTACTGCTGTTGAGATACCAACAGCAATGGCCAGGAGCGCTAGGCCCTTTTAAATCACTGGTCCCTGGGGCAGCTTCCCACTTTGACTCCCATTGTTGGCAGCCCTGACTCTGAGCATTATAACAGATTTGCAGAGGCATCCCATCTACACACACCAAGCCCCACTCCAAGCCTATCCCATGCACTGCCAACATTTTTAAAGATAATCCCCATTTTAACTAGAAAGTCTGCCTATTGGCGCCAACTTGTCTTGAGCGGCAGCTGCTAAATCTAATGGCAAATGCATTCACATCTCTAATTTGAAAATCACAGCCCCAAGCACTGAAGAGTCAACTGGAATAGCAGGATCCATTCATTAAAATCCATGTAATTCTAAGAACCCATGTAAGGCATGTCTAGTCTCAACAGAATGGCCAGTGAAGTTGTTCCAGGAAGACCAATAAGTTGCTAGAAAAACCAGCCCAAGGCAGCACAGCCAAAGTGGCAAATTGCCAAGAAAAAGTTTCAGAGGTCAGAGTCACAAGAAAGAGAGGGATGAAGGGGCAGACGCCCTCCAGTAGCCGTGGGCAAGAATGGGTTCACAGCACATTCAATACACTGGGTGATGCATATACTTACTATTCATGATGCCGAGACATAGTGGATACATCACAAATCTCTGGGAGGAAGAAACCCTCCTGTCTATCTTGGCACAAACTTTAGATTAAGACTTAGCAAGCTGAAGCAAGGATTACTTCAAAAAGCTGTAGCTTTATGTCAGGAACTGATTCCCTGGACCCCCAGTGAACAAAGCTAGTTAACTGCCAGGAGGTAGGGATGGGAGGTGTTATACAATACACAATACCAGAAACCTTTCAGACAGGCAACTGGTTGAGAAGTCATAAAAATGACTGCTGCTGAGGTAAGGAAACTCTATTACGTCATCAACTACATGGGAAAGAATTATTTTGCCTTTGCATTTTCATGTGTGTGCGCCCATCGCAGTGAAGATCTAGGTGCTAGGTTTCAAAGGAAAGGTGTTGTGATTTTTCCTGTTGCCTTGAGGTGACAGCAGACGCATTAATTTAATCAGGCTATCTACCTTAAAAATGACAAAACAGTATTTAACACCCCTGGAAAACTGCTCTCAGACTCTATTCATATTGACTGAGCAACTCTGTAAAACCATGGGTGCTACAATTTTAATAGCAACTCTAAGGTGAAAAAGGCTGCGATGCCATGCATCCAGGTACTGATGGAAAATAAATGAGTGTTGTGCCCAAAGACAGAGTACAGCATGAGAGTTCCACAGCTCTTAGTAAGTAAGATGGAGGTCTGTATTTTCTCCGTGGATTTGTTTCTGTGATTTTTTTCCATTCTTAAAAAGTCACTAAAAAAGAAAAAGAACGGGAAAAAAACCCAATGCTTTGTGATAGACTGTTCAGCTCAGTTCAGTGTATAAAATATTCAACAGGAAACAAATAATTCTATTTAGGTGAAGAGAAATGTGGAAATCTGCTGTTGCTTATATCTCTGAGGCTTCGTCTACACTTCAAGAATTTGTCGGCAGAGGCAATGCAATGAAGTGCTCATTAGCATAGTCTCACGCTCTCATTTGCATAGTCTCTTCCAATCCTTTTTGCGCAAAAAACTGCAGTGTAGACGGGGCCATTTTGCGCAAAAAAAACCCCTTTTGCACAAGAACCCTTATTCCTCAAAAAAGCAGGTATACAGGATCTTACGCTTAAGGGTTTTTTGCCCCACCTACACTGAGGTTTTTTTCCGCAAAACGGATCGGAAGAGACTGTGCAAACGACAGCACTGGAAATGTTAATGAGCACTTCATTTGCATTGCCTTTGCCAACAAATCCCTGCAGCGTAGACGTAGCCTGAGCTTCCAGCCCCCACATGTCTCACCACACCAATCAGACAGATGGGCTATTTTCCTGCTTTGGTATTTCATAGTTAATTTTTATCCAGAGAGATAGCAGTGACACAATGGCACTCACATGGGAATGGAAGTCTTTGCAGGATCAGAGCCTTGATTATGCTTTTGCTCTGGCTCAAGTGACTAGAAACGACTTCCTGTTCGGCAGTAGCCTTTATATCAGTGGTTATTGTATGTGTGGACTTATATCCATCTATTCCCTTTCATATTAGACATTCTCAGGCACCGCTGATGAGATGTAAGATTTATTTAGGAATGAAGCAAAAGATGTGGCAGTGAAACAGCTATTGGATTCGCTCATAAGTAACATGGACAATGTTTTCTCTGTTGCATCTTCTGAATGTTATCTGCAAATGCCTAGTTCTCCCTGTTTCTAACTATTTTTAGCACAGCCAAAAGTCCTCCAACAGAATATAATTATCTCAGCCAGCGATGTCAGGAGAGCTTAGAGCTGAAGTAGGTGTCTCCCTGCTCAAAATATTAAAATCTGTATGGGTGTGTATTTTAAAAGTTATTGCACAGTGTTGTTTATCTACAGAAATTTGAGAATTCTGTTGAACTGGTGGGAGTGATTGCAGTAATGTTTCTATTTTGGGATTGAACAAAATAAATCAGTTGTAAATAAATCACTGTTGTTTCACCCCATGGAGGGGATGCACCTAGTAGAAGCCCCTATTAACGCTAATGCAATAACATTAAAAAACCAAGCAGGTCACCCTAGGACATTGAAGCAGCCTACAATCTTCTCCACTGATTTGGAGCTACCATTAGGAAGCTAGCACACACTCCCTCTCCTTCTTTGATGTCACCATAAAGTCCAAGGATCCTTATGCAAAGCTTATTTGAAATCGCATTAGAAGGAGGCACTGTGGTTTCAGTCCATTGATTCCGACATCACTTAAAAAGGGCAGGTAACAGCTGGCCATCCCAAGAGGAGTGAAAAAGAGCATGATGGTCCATGATGACCCCCTGACCTTGCTGCTATGTTGCTATGGTATTCAGTTAAGAATGCCATCTCTCAGAGTTTGAATTGCACACAATGCAGGGGAATGTTAACAGTGTGTTTCCTGAGCAGTTTTAAAATTTATTTTGATTAGGTTTATATCCAAGCATATGTAAATATTAGAACAGAATCTCCACTTCCAGCCTAAATTACCAGATAGGCTCCCACTTAAAAAAACACTAGCTTTTAAAAGGAGACAATTGTTATAAACAGTCTCATTTGTGGAAAGGAGGCAAGGCCCTTGTGGAAAGGAGGCAAGGCCCAGTAGAAACAGGGTGGGGGGGGAAGGGGAGAGGAGGAATCCCAGGCTGATATTAGTTTATGGAAAGTCACTTTGGCCAAAAATTTCAAAAGTGCCTAACTCAAGAGAGGTAGGGCTCAGTTTTCAGAAGTACAGCAGTGTTCACACTATTTTTTTCCATACATGTGCTGCATAAATTTTATTATGTCCACTGAGGCATTTGTGAATGTGCACCGCCAATAGAAATACATGCTGCTGGCTGTGGGTGCCTGCTAGTCAGATGGGCAGCATTTGAATCTCTCCTAGGTGGCTACACAAGAGCTCAGCTTATAGGGAACACTGGAGCAACTCAGACCTCACATTAACTCTGACAAGACTTGTGGATCATAGAACTCATAGAAATGTAGTATTAGAAGGACTTGGTTCGGTCATCTATTCTAGTACCTTACACTGAGGCTCAGCCCCTCTCCAAACCAGACCCTATATGTTATATGCTCAGTGCAATAAAAGTATCATTTTACTCACAGGACAAGAGGGGTGGGTGCTTGTTGCTTTATTCAACTGCATCATAACAAGCTGAGTGGGGCAAAGTCCAAACTTCCCTTAACAAAATCGAAAGTACGGAAGTAGATTATGGTGTTAATTGTTCCATCTCTTTAATAAGGGTAAAAATACACACTTCTCTACAAGGAGCTTTGCTGATGAGACGAATCAAAATGGTATGTGACCATACCTCTATTGTATTTGTATTTAGGTCTAACACCAACATCAACCTGGTTACTCACTGAGAAACTCAAAGGTTCAGTTTCCATTGTTAGACTCACATATGCAACCCCCTTGATTTTGGCTGGGTTACTAGGTCTAATGAAGGATAAAATTAGGTCCAGTACAATGGCTGCAAGTCCTCATTATTCTGTGAAATGCGTTAATTCCCTAACGCAGCTAAGGGTTGTTCATTATTTTTCAAGAGCTGCAGTAGTATGAGAAAAAACACACTATACGTTGTATTGGATAATATGCCCTGTTATTTTGCTAACACAATAGCGGACCCCATTGTTCCCTTGGTGCTGATGATAAATCAGGGGTGGGCAAAAGCCTCTCAGCGGGCTGGATCCGGCCCACCTTGGACTTTGATCTGGCCCACGAGGCAATTACAGGCCTCATGGCCAGACACTCCCACCCAAATCCCAATTCCATCACTTCCCTCCCCCACAAGACCCAGCACCCTCAGCTTGCTCCAACACCTTCCCTTGTGCTTGCACCCTCTCTCCTGGCCACACACTACAGCCTCCCTTGTTCCTGCTCCCTCCACCTGGCAACACACCCTATTCCCAGTCTGCTTCTGCACCCCAGATCCTTCCCAGATCCTGTACCCCATCCCTATCTTACTTGCTGGCAGCGTTGTCTTGCACACTGTACCCCTCATTTTTGTCCCTACCCCAGAGCCTAAGGAGGTCCATAAAATCCACTAACTCCAGAACCCCAGAAAAGTAAATCTGTTCTATGGGAAGCCCTGAGCCTCAGTTTCCCCCTTCCCTTCCTCTCACCCCGTGAGGCTGGGGCACCAGAGGAGTGAGGTGTCTCAGTTGGGGCCATATCAGTGAGCATTGGAGGGTTTTGGAGGAGATTTTTCTTCTCACTTGTGTGTGGTCCCCAACTGATTTTTTTGTGGGTCAGTGACCCCAGAACCAAAAAGGGTTCCCCACCACTCCCATCAATAAAGAAAACATTGAAACCTTTTGTGTTGGACATAATATTTTACTTTATTTAAAATAAAGTTTGATAAACTAACATGAGAAAGTTAAAACACGTTCTGTTTCATAATTTTAATTAAACTGTTCTTATTAGCTGCAGCTGGTTCAGAAAATAAGGTCACCATACCCAGCAGGGTAGTTCTCAACCCTGCTCCTTCCACCCGAGACCCCGCCCCTTCTGCCCGAGGCCCCGCCCCTTCCAGGTTGGCCTCCAAAATTTGTGAAGAGGCCCTCCTTCCAAAATTATTGCCCACCCCTGTGCTAAATGAACAGTAAGTTCAAGTTATCTGAAGGAAAAAAGCAAAAATAAGTGCTAACAATGAGAATAAATCAGAACACAGAATTACTTACAAGTCACTGGTAAAATGTTTTAATCGGCTAACTTAGCTATAATCACAGGGAACTGTTTGCGAGGTTAAGACTGCAATTCGGTATTTCAGTGAGAAAACTTACAGCATTATTCAAAACATGCAGTTTCATTCTGGCTGCTTGACTCAGATCTAAAGCTGAAGATGACAGTCAGAGTTTGTCGTCCTTCCCCACATGAGTGATTTCCAACAAAATAAAAGTTAATGGGATATTTACAGACAAAGAAGCTACTTTGCAAGGAAATACACTGCCAAATGAAGCCTATGGCCAGCCCTATGATGCCCAGAATAACACATCTAGAGGGAGTATGGCATTGGGAGAGCTGGGTTCAGTTCCTATTCAGCCATAGACCTCCCCTGTAAGCTTGGACAAGTCAGAGAATCTCTCCGTGTCTATTTAATGGAGGATTGGGAGGATAAATCCATCAACAAATGCAAGGTGCTCAGATGCTATGTGTAAAAGCCATGGAAAAGCCTATAAGTTAAGTGGTTCAGACTTCCTCTGGTGTCAGCGGGATCAGACTCTGCCTCATTAATCTGTAAGGAGCTAACACAGTCCCCTCTAAGAGAACTATAATAGGACTCCTGTGTAAGAGGGAGCTTGGCATTTATTCTGACAGGCACTGGATTGGATCCTAAATGGGAGATGAATAATCTGAGTAACTCAGCTCTGGGGGGTTGATCTCTTTCAGGCTTGTGGGTGTCATAGGCCATGGGAGGCTCTGTCTCCTCAAATACCCAAGCATGGCCCTGTCCATGCTCTGCCCCCAGCCTCTCTCCTGCTTCCACTCAGCACAGCATTCTGGGGCAGGGGGAGCTGGGGCCACTGTCTTGCTGCTCCAAGGCTGAGAGGGTCTGTGGCCACACTGCCCATGCTCGTGGTGCTCTGGGTTTGGGGAGTTGCTGCTGCGCCACCCACCTTCCCATTGCTCTGGGGTAGGGCTGCACTGTCACCCTCCCAGTGCTCTGGAGGGGCTCTAGCCTGGGTTGGGGGCCAGTGGCTACAGTAGCAGGAGGAAGCAGGTGACTTGAGCATGAGCTGAATCATATGCATGCGTAGACAGTTTCAGATTTCCTATCCTTCTGGCAGTCACTTGGGGCCAAACTCAGCCCTCAGTCACACTGGTGCAGCCTCAGTGACTTGAGAGTGTCAGCCATACAGCTGAGAGGAAAATTTGGCCTTTGAGGTTTTTACATAGAAAACTGAGCCTTGTCTCTTGTGACAGAAATCCTCAGCTATGCCACGTTCGCTCAGGAACGGCAGCAGGGTGTATATTCCAGAGGTTTGCTTAAAAAGGAAGCCTTCCACATCTGTTTCCTAACAGCCTGAACTTTATGTAAGAATCACCTAATGCAAAGCCCAACTCAGTATGAAAAGGGCTCACTCATAAAAGATAGTTCTGATGGCAGACTTGGGCATAAAACTAGATGGCACCATTGCAGAGAAAGGGCTGGGTCCTGGGGAGAACAAAATGGGGCTAAAATATCCATCAGTTTGGAAAGAAGGATAGGGGAGCAGAATAGACAAATAAATGGTTACCGCACAGAAGATCAATTTGGGGGCCCTACTACCCTTTTCTATAATATAAGAATGAGAAGTCTTTCCATATGAAAAAGCATCACATCTAAAACCAAGAGCACTTGTAAGGAAATGCATAGTTAACCTGTGGGACTCAGGGCTGCAGGATAGCTTGAGCAGTGTTGCATAGTTGCTTTGTGCCAGTCACATAAACAGGCCACTAGGGGGCATCTTGTGATTTCATGTGAAAGACCCACATCAGCTGAAAATAAAGCACCTTAGTTACCTTCATTCCAGTATCCTGAGGCTTTGCTCTAGTCCAGGACTCCTGGGTGCTATTCTTGCCTCTGCCTCTCAGTATGTGACCATGGTAAGCCAGAAACACTTTCCCTTACTGTGCCAATCTGGCCAAAGGACTTACCTATATTGCAGGAGTGTTGTGAGATATAATTAACAGCTGCTTAGAAGGGGGCTGGAGCTCCTTGCAAGAAAGCTGTTACGAGTGCAAATGATTATAGTTCCATGCATGCAGAACAGCATTGGCACTTTGACTGGTTGTGATGACAACTGTAAGGGCCATGGAGCTGAAGCTAATCACTAGCTGGCTTCAGGAAGAAATGAGACTCATCATATTTTCAGTGTATTGAACTATAAACTACCATTTTAGTAGGCCCTATGTAACTTAACTGATTATTATTGTGCTGTGCAAAGAAACATGTAAGGTGTATCCTGTCATTCACTCCCATAGATGCTCAGCTTGGGTCTGAGGTGGGTCCGTCTAATGAGACAAGGTGTCCCTTTGGGTGTAAATCAAAGAATATGGACTAATATTGTGGCCTCCTGCCCTGCTCTAATGGCTAGGAATCATCACAGAGGGTTTACACCTCTCTTTATACTGGGGGTGGAGAACTGTTTTTGAGTCAGGGGCCACTGACCCACAGAAAAATCAGTTGGAGGCTGCACACAAGTGAGAAGCAGAAAGAAAGGAAGAAAGAAAGAAAGAAAGAAAGAAAGACATTCATTCCCCTCACACAGCAGAGCCTTATGGGGAGCGGCAAGCCAGTGGATTTTGTGTGCTCCAGCCCTGTGGGGGAATGGAGGGGGGCTAGAGACCAGCAAGGGCTCCTCAAAGCTGGGGAGAAGCCCCAAGCCTCAGGGGCTGGATCCAGGCAAGCCGGGGTATGTCTACACTAGCCCCCTAGTTCGAACTAGGGAGGCTAATGTAGGCATTCGGAGTTGCAAATCAAGCCTGGGATTTAAATATCCCGCACTTGATTTGCATCTTCCCAGCTGGTCGCCATTTTTTTTTTTTTTTTTTTTTTTTAAATTTACAAGTCCGGACTAACTGCCCGCGTCTCTGACGCGCAGGGACCAGTAATTGAAATAAAGCCCTAGTTCAAACTACCTGTTAAACCTCATTCCAGGAGGAATAACAGGTAGTTTGAACTAGGGCTTTACTCAACTACTGGTCCCTGCCGCGTGGCAGACGGGCAGTTAGTCCAGACTTGTAAATTTCAAAAATTGGCGACCGGCCAGGAAAATGCAAATCAAGCGTGGGATATTTAAATCCCGGACTTGATTTGCAACTTCGAATGCCTACATTAGCCTCCCTAGTTCGAACTAGGGGGCTAGTGTAGACATACCCCCGGAGGGCCGCATCCAACCCCTGGGCCTTAGGTTCCCCACTTCTGATCATCTGGCACATCCTACTGGACTAGGTGGAGCACTGGAATCTCCTCAGCCAGTCACTTTATCCTGTCTGCTGAGTTACTTTTAATGTATCATTAAAGATTCTTTAAGAAGTCATTAGAGCAGGGCAATAGGCCACATTATTAGTCCACATTCTTTGATTTTAACCCAAAGGGGCACCTTGTCTCATCAGATGTACCCACCTCAGAGCCAAGATGAGCATTTAGGGTGTGAATGATATCATACACTCTATGTTTCCTTGCACAGCAGCGTAATAACAAGGTAATTTACATACGGCCTACTGTAATGGTAGTGTGTAGCTCAATCGACTGAACATATACAGAACTTAAAAAAACTCTTTAGAGAGAACGTCTGTAGAGACGTGATCAGTTTGCGATTTTAGGTAAGGGTTCACAGTCTCTATAAGAAACGATGAATCAGGGTGAGCTAATGTCTGCAGCTGTGTGGCATCTACTTTATAGTAAGACACGCAAATGCCTCCCAATGTGAACTTTCTGGCAGAGAGTATTAGAGTTGCTCTTATACCAGAGCCAACAGATAGGTTCTCTCTCCCCTTCCCCTCCTCATCATGTATTTAAGCAGCCAAACCAAATCTAAGCAAGTACTTAACAGGTCAAATTATCCCCTGGACTGGAATGTGTCTTAAGAGTAGGAGTGGGGAACCCCCGGCACCAGGGCTGGATGCAGCCCCCTGACTTGCCTGGATCTGGCCCCTGAGACTTAGGGCTCTCCCCCCAGCACTGCGGGGGGGGGGGGGGGGGGAAGGGGGCTGCACTTCCTGCAGGACTGGAGCACAGGAAATCTAATAGCCTGGGCCCCACTAGGCTCTCCTGTGTGAGGGGAATGTGGGAAGTGTCTTTCCTCTTCTCTGTCAGGGCCCAAGTCAGCGAGGGGTTTTGGGATTTTGCTTTGTTTTGTCGTCTTCTCACTTGTGTGCAGCCCCTAACTGATTTTTCTGTGGGTCAGCAGCTCCCGACCCAAAAAAAGGTTCCCCAACCCTGCTTTAGAGGCTGAGAATCCAAGCAGCACTCCTTCTTAGACCATTTCTGTGGGTCAACTTTATTCCTGAATGCACAACCCAGATACAGGTCACAAGCTTTACCCCTGGGCACAGGATGAGCACAGGAGTGAATGTCTTCCATGTCTTTACTCATGCAAGGAATCTCACTGAGTTTAATGAAAGTCCAACTTAGCTGTATGAGTAATGGTTGCAAATTGGGCCCTGCTGCGATAATTCCTCTGGCTGCCACTTTAGTATATTAAACCAGCATTGATGCCAGGCCGGACCATCACTCACTTTCATCCAACAGCTTGAAAAGCTTCGGAATCACTCTCAAGACATGTGAAAGGCAAAGGAGACAGAGCAGTGGAAAACAACAGGTGAAAATCATTGCATCGTCATATGTCATCTTGGCACCAGAAGCAAAAGCAGCCACAAGGGAACATCAGACTGTTCCAAACAGATAGCAAGCAAGAATGGAATGTCACAGAGACGGGACAAAACACCATCTCCATAAAAAAAGATCGAAGCTACGATGACTTCGTTGGGCAGGGGGTCTGCAGCCAAGCAGGACCCAGGGCTGGCAGAGGAGCCCCAAGCATCAGCAGGCCCGGCAGCCATGATGCTGGGTGTCAGGGACACGGCGCCAGAACGCCAAAAAGCTGGAGGTGCTGAACACCCTCCACATCCCTACTTCCAGCACCTCTGTGCAGCAAGAGACAGCTTCTGCCCCCAAAGAACTCACAACCTAAACAGACAAGTCAAAGGATGGGGAAATAGAGAAATAGAAATCACTTGCCATGAGCCATACAGCAGACAGGGCAAAGGGAACTCACGTCTCCAGAATCCCAGCTCTGAGTCCTCTCCATATTGTTTCACAGCTGGCTGGATTGTGAAATAAAGGGACAAGATGTTGACCAACTGAGACCTGTTAGAATGTTGTTCCCCATTTGGGTGTGCAATTTCTATCCAATTAGCAGCAGACCTAACTGCTTCTCAAATCCAAGCTCTTCCAGTCATTGACATGGCAGGTCGTTTAGATGGATGAGTAGCTGCATCTTTTGTTGGCTGAGGTGGGGATGAGCACAAACATTTTGTGGTTAATCATCAGTCCCAGAATGGTTTCCTTTGTCATTTCTCTTGGAAGTTCTGTCCATTCAGAATTTTCCCTCAGCCTGGAAACAGAGCAGCCAAGGACAGCTAAAACCCCCTAGAGCCATCTAACTCAATGAAAGTGCACAGGGGCACACTTAAAGAAAACTCAAATCACCTCACTGCCTGACAAAAAAAAAATCCTATCATGGTCAAGGGGGGATAATTAACAACGTGCTTTCCAAGCAAGGTTGCCGCTAATGACCACTTTCCAGAAAGCTGACCCAACCTCTAGCCTCAACGCAATAAATGAATTAACGCATGGGGCTTCAAAATCAGCCATGCTCTGCACTGAGGGGCAAATGTAGCCTAAACAGGCAAATAATTGTGCTGCCCTTTCAATACACATACAATTTATAGTCACTGCAATATTTCAGTAGAGGCGCTTTCTGAAGGAGGAACTGTCCGCAGAGCAATTAGAATGAAAAAGAGTTTGGGCTGCCTTTCACTCGGTAGCTCGCTTCTGTGTCACGTAGGGAAATTTATGCTGCTGCAGAAAGTCTGCATTAAAGGGTTGGAAGGAGGGAGTTTGCCCTCCAGCTGTCGAGATCTTGCAGTGGTCAGAAGTGTCTCTGTGGTGCCAAAAATTCTGTATTAAAATGATAAGCTGCTTGGAACACCATTAGGAATAATAATAATAATAAAGCAACCTTCCCTTTTCCCCAACCACCACAGCTGCTTCTTTCCTTCTCTACTGCACAGGGGTAGCTATAGATCATGTTTTCCACAGGGGAACTCCCCACAGCATTTTGCTTGAAACCACCAGTCCTGGCTTGCATTGTGGTTTCCTTACCCCTCCAGCTGGAAAATAGGCCTCTTGCTCCAGTTCCAGTAGTTACACTGATTTAAGGAATTAAACATTTGAATAACCTGGCCTCCAGGCCTGAACTTTCCTATTTCAGAGGAGGCAGAGATTCTACTTTCTATTCTAACAGGGTTCTACAACTAGTTCCTGCTAATTTTCCATTAACACTGGACAGTTCTGCCCCTCTCCCCCAGACACAAAAATATGGGTTGGCTACTTTTGGGAGCAGCTGGCAGGTTATACAACTAGAGCTAGACCCAAGTTTGGAGCAAATTAGGGGGACACCAGATAGTTTAGGCCTCAATCCCGCACACACTTAGACATAATTTTAGCCATGTGTCTAGCCTCTTCATTCCAATGGGATCAGTCACTTATTTAAAGTGAAGAATATGCAGAAGTGTTTGCAGGATCAGGGCTTAATCACAACATGCAATTCTGTACTGAATGGCCCTGCTAAGACTATCAAGAAAGGGGGGCTACCAATAAATGCAGTCCTGCCTGTTGCAAGGGGATATGGATTACAACTGCTTTGAACACTACGGAGAGGGGATCACCACATAGGAGTGTAAAGGGTTTGTTTATTCAGTTAAAGCTGGGAAGGGAGGGGAATCTCAGTCATACACTCAACCACACTTACAGTCCCAGGCAGGATGATAAGGCGAGCAGAAGATCATCTGATCTTCCCGTGTTGACTCCTGAGCTGGTCCGCTGGCCGGGGCAATCTGAGCAGAGGGCATTCTCTGGGAGGCTCCACTTGATGGTCAACCAACAACCTCTGTCTGCATCCCTCTCTCCTTTAAGGATCAGCCACATGCAGCTTCTGGGTCCCTGGGCCTCTTGGGGCATGTGCACTCCCTGCAGGGGGCCCTGTGCACTGTTGTTTACTCCTGCTGTTTACCTCAGTTTTCTCCCGCCTCTTGTGTCCACCTCAGACACTCTTCTGCACTCACTTAGGGAAGAGATGGGGGTTAACAGATAACACTTTAACAGTTTAAGGAACCAAATAACATTCTTAACAGGTGATAAAGAGAACAACATCCATTTTAACTCTTTCCTTGCTCCTCCTCCTTTGCGTCCAACAGTGCCTTTCTATTTTTTATATTCAAACAATTGCACACTAAGTACTAAGTCCACCAGCTCAGTTCACTTGAGGCACAAGTACCTGGAATGGTTTTGAACTAGTGACTTAAGTAGGAAAGGCCCTATAGCCCATTACCCATCTTCTAAGCCTCTCTTATCTAGCACAGCACAGTTGCCGTTTGTAACATACACACCTGCTAGGTGTGGTGCACAGTTCCATCTAGTAGTGGCACTAAGACCACTTTTAGGGTACGTCTAGACTACATGCCTCTGGCGACAGAGGCATGTAGATTAAACTACCGGAATAGAAGCAGGCGATTTAAATAATTGCCGCTTCATTTAAATTTAAATGGCTGCTGCTGAACCGATCAGCTGTTTGTCAGCTCAGCGCACTAGTCTGGACACTCAGTCGACATCAAAGGCATTTGTCGACCTCCCAGGTATGCCTCCTGGGATGAGGTTTCCCTGGGAGGTCGACAAATGCCTTTGATGTCATGAGCGTCAGACTACAGCGCTGAGCCGACAAACAGCTGATCGGCTCAGCGCGCAGCTATTTAAATTTAAATGAAGCGGCGATTATTTAAATCGCCACTTCATTTTCTATGCCGGGTAGTTTAATCTACATGCCTCTGTTGCCAGAGGCATGTAGTCTCAGACGCACTCCATAGAGAAAACAATAGAATCCTAGAATCCTAGAACTAGAAGGGACCTTGAGAAGTCGAGTCCAGTCCCCTGCCCTCACACCAGAACCCAGCACCATCTAGACCATCCCTGATAGATGTCTATCTAACCTGCTCTTAAATATCTCCAGAGATGGACATTCCACAACCTCCCTAGGCAACTTATTCCAGTGTTTAACCACCCTGACAGTTAGAAAGTTTTTCCTAATGTCCAGCATAAACCTCCCTTGCTGCAATTTAAGCATTGAGTGTGCTCTGTAGCCTTTACTAACAGCCATCTGGATTTTAGCTCATATAGCAGCGGCTCATGCACTAAGCTCCAGAGGTTGCAGGTTTGATTTTGCCTGTGAGTATTACAATTGCTCTATTACTGAAATCAACGCAAACACGACACCAACATTTTTGGTAGCAAACCATGTTGGTTTTTACACAGCTCTATTTCAGGAAGACATGTTATGCATTAAAAACAACACCTACGCGGACAGCATACTCGTTTAGCTCAGATACACTTTTATATAGGTAACTGTTCCATTTCATATGGTTAGTTCTGCTCACATTCAATCACAGCTACAGTTCAGACTATCTTGCACTATGATGACATCCCCAGAGTCATGAGGGTCTTGCAGTGTCCAGGGTCAGCACGTAGCCCCCCAAACTGAGCACATTTTAAACTGCAATCAAGCAGAATCACATTAAGGAAGTACTCCTACAAGCTATACCTGTATATTTAAAACTCCCTTTAGTGGGACCTTCCTCATGTGGAAGTAGTTATACTATGTAGGATAAATGCACTAGCTAAGTTTATTCCCATATGGAAAGGGAACCAGTCTATATTGATATAAAGCACCTTACTACTGATCTAACCACACCCACACTAGGGGTTGCACTGGCATACTGGACCAGTAGAAGATTATAACACTAACCGATAGAGTTATATCAGTACAAGAACAGTGTTAGGACTAATCCTCCTTGGTGGAGCAAGATTTTGATTGGTAAGATTGACTTTAAAGATACTTATATTAAGAACGCGCCCCGATACCACACTCAATAGTCCCCAGAAATGTAGTTACTTGGATGCTTTGCTAGCATGTCTTTACGATGCACTGCCCTTGCAACTTGACATGGAAATCTACATCTATAAAGGGCCTCCAGAAAATTTTATGCCTTTTGCCTATCAAGTGTTGCGACAGGTGGAAGTTTGTTATCTTCAATAACATTTTGGGTTGTGGAGATTGCTATGCACCCATCTCTGTTGCAGACTAGGAAAAGTACACAGGTAATCTTGCTTAAAATGTCTCTTCCCATTCATCCCAACAGTAAATGTTGAGGGTCTCTGACATGCCATCATTTTAAAAGAGGCTCCGAATGTTACTAGGGAAGTGAGAAAAAACAGCAGTGAAAAGAAAGAACAGAGAAGAAAAGGGAAAAGAAAGGCATTGCCACTTTCCTGGCTCCCTTTAAAACAAGAACTGATTTAAAAATCAGCCCTGCCCCCTGGAAAACGTTACTGCAGAATAAGAGGGTCAAGCTCTTCCCTTCTGGGTGATTTGCAAAGCTCACCTGCTGGGAAGGCACCTACACATTGCTGGAGTGGTAACAAACTCAATAGCACTAAGAAACCAATGGTCTCCAAAGAAACAAAAGAGACTGCATTCTGATAGCCTCTCCCTAGTTCGTGAGCACTTGGAACATTAGTCTAATGAATTTTTTTTCCTGTTAGCGCTATAAAAATATTTACATGGGAACCAGAGTGCATCTTTCCGCACTGCTGGTAAAAACAGGAGTTGATTTGACCTGTTCTCACCTGCATACCCACACACTGTATGTATACCCATAAGTTGTTTCCTTGTCTAAGACTTAATTGCTTGAGATATTTAGTGTACACAACTATTGCTTACAAATGAGATGTTTCATGCTGCTTGCACTCTTTTAGAAGGGGGAAATATCTGTGATCAATAAATCAAGTCAAACAATTCTCTACCCCCTGCCTTTTACAGGAAAACAGCCTATTTCTCCTCCTTTCCCCCATTATTGTTATATTATCGGAGTGAGTCAGGCATTGGCAAGGAGAGGGGGGAAATGACAGGACATTCTAAAAGAATTTAATGAAGTGGCTCCAAATATTGTATCAAAATAAATGAAGTGAATAATGCAAGAACTCATTCCAGGTCCCTTCTACAACAATAACTATTGTGTGAGCAGCACATTTGAGGCGATGGAGATGGATGGGTGAATACGAAGGTGCCACTCCAGCACATTACAGAGCAGGGAACAATGGCAGCCTGAATTGCTGTATTTAATTGCAGTAATTCTTTGAGTCCGGCAACCCTGGAAGAAAACGGAAGGAGGTAAAAGGGGAGGGAGAGGACAGGCTCTCGGTCTTTCTGATCTCAATGGGCTATTTTCTTTCCCATGAGACAAGAGGAAAAGAGCCCGTTCGGTGGCTGCATTTTTTTAACTCTGCTGCAAACCTGATATGCATTTTGAACAGTTCATTGAAGGCTGTCAGCTGGGAGAACTGGGTTCCAGCCAACAGGAAGAAATTCATTTGATAAAGTCATCACTCCCATTTATGCGTTATCTGCCTTCCGCTGAAAAATACGAAGTGAAATGTAACAGAGATGGCCTCCTAGAGGGTGGGGATCTGGGTATTTGGCCCTTGCAAAGCTTATTTTGGGGGAGAATGCTCAGCTCTAGTAGTAGGTAGAATTGCCTGATCTTTCTGTTGACTAGGCCTATTCAGGTGGACCCCGAGGCTTGGCCTGAGCTTTTTGCAGTATTGGGTATTTAGGCCTCAGCCATGGCTCTGCCTGGGGCCATGCTAGGCTCTGATTCCACCGGGAGCAGAATCTGCCCAGATCAAGTCCTTGGATTGTACATGGAGATAAGTTTAAATGTCCAAATTTTGAGGTAAAATGAGTTAGCTGCTTTCCCACTGATGCAGTTTGGATGGGATTATTTCACTCTGTACCATGGGAGACCACCTCTGAGACACTAGAAAAGTACATTTCTCTTTTTCTAGACACTTGGAAAATACCCATTCATTTTCCCTCTTTCTAATGGGGAGTGCCACTCGCAGGGTGCAGTGACTTGGGTTGTTTGTACACAAGGGTCCCTCCAAGGTGGCCTCACAGCTCTAGGAACTGAGTTTGTTGACTGACTATGGCAGAGACAGCAGGCAGGCACATGAGCACAAACCTTTGATTTCAGTTTGTTTCATTTTCTGCATGCATGTTATTGAGGCTGGCAGTTGAGTTGTGGGCCTTGGCCAGCTGCATGATAGTCATGCCTGCTCCTGATACATTAGATGGGGGCATAGAGGAGTGCAGGAACTGGGATATTCTCTGCATTGCTACAGCCCCATGATGGGGGGGAGGGGAGAGGAGGGAGACACCGTCCACTTTTGAAAACCATTGATTGTTACCCCATCCCCCACAATGTAGTGTTGTTCACCACACACCTAGGGCAGTGGAATCCATGTCATTTAATTCTTCCCTGCCCCTCAGCTTTGCAGATGTCTACCATACATTATATTGCTGCCACCCACTAGTAACCACCTGAGGGGCTCCCTTTGAGCTCTTGCTTATACTCTGTGGGCATATCTACAGTGGGCAGTTATTTTGAAGTAACTCCCCTTATTTTGAAATAACAAGGCAGGAAGCCACACTACCAAGCCTGTTACTTCGAAGTAATGGGCTTGTTATTTGGAAATAACTACTCCTACTTGTGAAGAGGAATAAGCATATTTCACAATAGTTATTTCAGGAGTTTTTTCAAAATAACTTATTTCAGAATAACCTGGTAGCGTAGACATAGCGTGCGTGTGTGGGGGGGAGGAAGAGAATCATGCCACTGACAGGGAGTGCAGAAATCTAAGGCATAGGGGACTCATCCTCCCTTCTGTCCACTTTTCTTTGAAAACACTTTCCCTTTCTCCACTCTTCCTTTTATCTTTTGTCCCTACCATTCTCTCCTGAATCACTGATCAGTAGTGAATGGAATGTACACCTCTGTAAATGCATGCACAGGCGAGAATCTCACAGTGAGCAGCACTGCACCTATTTATGCCAACTAAGGCTCTGGCTTATACACACTGCGTAGACTTTAGAGAGGGAGCTGAATCTAAATACCATTACAAACACCCCTGAAATTTTGGAAGTTTGCTTTAAAATCTGTGCTCCTCCTATCGTGAACCTACCATAAGGCAAATGCTCCCAGATCGCCAAGCAGTTTGGAATTGGGAGCAGAATTTTGCAAGCCCATCTCTAACAGTAACCAGCAGTAGCGCTGCAGACAGAGAATTTTGAGTCCCAGTGTGGAATCAGCTGCAGAAGCTGATGCACTCTGATGGTTACTTTTGCTTGTAAACGTTCCTTCTTTCCTTCTGCTCTAATTTCCTCCTGCTGAGCAGCCTCATCACATGCCTAGAGCCTGTGGTTTATAATCAGAAAACAAAAGCAAACTCTTACCACACTCTACATCAGTGTCACCCCATGGACTGGCCACAGGGCCTTCTTCTCTCCTTGGGAGGCAGAGCTTTTCCCTTAGTCAGCCCCTGTCAGTCATGTGTTTCCTAACCCAACTGCATTTTGCTGACAGCTTTATTCACAAATTCCTTCTCTACACAGATCCTGTTAAGAACCTTAATATTCCTGCAGATTCAGAAAGGGGATTTCCAACAAGCATAAGGAAAATTAAACTTCTCTCAATCCTAAAAGCTATTTCTAGCTCCTCAAAGTACAATACATGAAAAATATTAAAAGGGGAAGAAGATGAGATAGGAATAAGCAGAATGATGAATTAAAAGTAGAAACCAGGGCATCCTATGTCTCTATGTTGTGGTTAAGACTCCCTGCCTCCACCGGATGCAATGTTGGAATTTCCCAGCCTTCTTCCCCATCTAAAGCAGTAGGACATCACCAGTGTGAGACATGCCCCTCAGAGATTTGTGTTGACACAGCATTAAACATGCCTGAGTGCTAACCCTCCCTGGTAACAGACTGGAAAGCTGTCGTTAGAACAGTAACTTTTCACAAAGGACATTTCAGCTATCGGTATAAATCACTGGAGAAAGTCCATTGTTCTGCTCAGAGGTGAACTCAATAGAACTGAGAAGAAACACATAACCAGCTAAATTACACAGATCCCTCCCAAGCCAAGAAGCAAGACAGAGATTCACTGGTATGTGGATTGGCCTGTGCTCTATCTAAGTCTGCAAGGCTAGTAACAAGGTGACTTTTCAGGCCTGGGATTTGAATTCTGGCTAAGACCAAGAATGGAGACTCTGTAATACGTGGGCCCTACTATCCCTTTTATCACCTCAGCAACGACACCTACAAAATAACTTTGTGCAGTTCCAAATCCAGTGTCTGTTTTCATATCCACTTGATACAGGGCAAGCAGACAAAAATGTCCCTCCCCGGCCCATCTTGTTGCATTTCTCTCTCCAGCTTCCTGAACCTTTCTTTTTTCCTCTCACCCCTTCCTATTTTTAGAAGTCTTATCTGTAGCAGAACAGAACCACTTCTTGCCTCCAGACTCTTCAGCACTGAATTAAAAATGGAGGACAGCCTATTTATATAATGGGCGGGTAATGTAGATGGGGCTATGGCAATGGCAGAGGGTGCAACTAAGCTTCCTGTATAAAATAATGGCTGGGGGAGATTAACCTGGGGTTACAATCTGAAGAGGAAAGATTTAGACTGGGGTTGCTGAAAGCCTCTCTCTATCCTTTGGCAATGTATAGTCTTGGCATCTTGAAATTTCACTTGTTTCAGTCTTGTGATTAGTATTAGTTACCGGTCTACTTAGCTGTTACACTTGTTCCTCCTCTCTGACTTTTCCCTCCTCACAGGTTCTCTTTCCCCTTATTCTCTTTTATGAATCCTATCATGAAATCTCCTGGGTAACACTCTGTTGGGAGAGAACCCTCTTTTCATGTAGCTGCTTGGTGCTTGCGACCTGGCCCAGCATGGTCTTACAGAAGAATATGACACTGATTCCATATGGTGCCAGAGAGAGCAGACATTTAGAGAAGCCAATTAAAATCTCATTAATCACAAAGGAACTGTGTTACCTTACCACCATGCTGTGATAAATCTATCTGAAAGTGGACTTGCAGCCTACAGGAAATGCCTCTTTGGCTGGTCTTGCAAATGACATTTTATTGAGCGTGGCTCTAAAGCCATATTCCAGATTGTGTAGACAGAAAGGTATGGTGCTAAATCTAATCAATGCTTAGAATCTTTTAATATCACAAAATAGTTTGAGTCAAGTCAAGGCATCTTAATACTATTTGTTTAAAAAAAGGACACAAAAAAGGCTGGTTTGACCTTGGGAGCCTGACTGACTGAACAGAAGGGATGCCAAATGCTAAGAGGAACACTATTGATAAGGTCTGAATGGGATGAACGATGAAAGAAAGCCTTGAGTTATAAATGGCAGAGAAAAATAAGGTGGTCTGGATTTCCATTATGAAACTAAAAGGACAGAAAGTAGGAGCTCAAAGAGGAATGCAGGTGTGTGGAGGTGTTCAAAGCAGGAAGAGAATCTTGCACTCCTTTCTGGTCTTTAATTTCTATAAGGCAAGTCATCAAAGCTATGTTATCTCTCCTCCCCCCATCCCTAGCACCTCAATAGCTACGTTAATTGTGGTCAGTTTATTTAGGGAAATGGATACATGGTGACCTTTGAAAAACACAGGACTTCTCTCTCTCTCTCTCTCCCCCCCTCCCCCATCTCTCTCTCTATATATACACATCTGTATCTCTCTTTTTTTCAGAGAAATCCATCAGGGCTTGATTCTTCTCACAGTTGCACCAGTGCCAATCTGGATTAACACCACTAAAGTCAAAAGGGTCCAGGGCGGAAATGAGTAGAGTGATAACCCTCAGTTACAAACCCTCTCCCCCCCCCCCAAACTATTTATTTTAGGCACAAAAGCTTCTATTACTTGTATCTCAACACAACCTCCACAGTCCAGCTGATATCAGGGCCCTGTTGCACTAAACGCTGAACAAACACATAACAAGAGAGAGACAGTCTCTGCTCTGAAAAGCATACAGCCTAAACAGATAAGAAAGTAGGAGAACGAGGGACATGAAAATAAAATCCCCAAGGTTATCCAGCAGGTTAGTGGCAGAACCAGGAATTGAATCAGGTCAGCACTGTATCCACTACATGATATTGTTTCTCTTCTAACTCTCTGGAATATAGGTAATAGACAGGGCTTCTGTTTCCTTACTCGTAATGCTTTCACCCTTCCCCCGCTCTCCGCCACTGCCCTGGCTTGCTCCACACATACAAACAGGTTGATCATACTCTGTCAACTCTGTGATGTTTTCTCGGATGAAATCTATATATTGGTAGCTCCAGCTCAGATGGTCTGTATAGCTCCAGATGGAAAGCTCTCTTCTGCACTTTGATTGCAAGCCATATGCAGCCATGCAACATGGGAGCTACCATATTGTAGCATCCTTAGTACTGGCTTATGTGGGGATAAATGTGCAAAGTGGATTTGAGCTTTGGCGTCCTTAGCACAGAATCATTGTAGAAAGAAGGACAAAGGGGTTTTAAAACCCCTTTTAGGGTCTCCTGATCCTATGGCTGGCTGGGGGTGAGAATGGCAATTTGGACCAGTTTTTAGGTCATTGATGCCATTCCATCGCTGACTGTAGAAAGCTCTTGTTTAATCAATTACAAATTCTGAATGAAACTAAGCTACGAGAAGCCCACTGACTTCAGCAAAGTGCTGCATTGTTCAGATATTGCGACAGACATTCCAACCACAGCCACATACAACCGAGGGAAGCTTTGGGTACAGAATAACTAATATTCACACTTTGTCATTCTGCAGCTCACAAAATAATTCACTTATTTCAATCAAAGCAAGAGAAGCAGCCTTAATTGCTTCAAAAAACACACTGAGTGAGGGTACCTTTGCTTCCACCAACAGAGTGAGCAAAAGAAGGCTAAGGGAAAGGCAGATGAGTTCTGCTAGGGGAAGAGGTGAAAGATGTCTCCATGCTGGAGTGTATCCCCTCTGGGCTCAGAGGGAAGTTTTAAGAGGCCTGTCATATGTAATCTAGCAGCTGTCTTTAAAATGCAAAGGGAATTTCTTAGTGAAAACTGGCAGGACACACAAACAGCTGCAGCATCGCTTCCCCAAACATTAATATTACATACATGGACTACTTAATTTGCTCCTCCACACAGAGGCAACCCATATAATGAAAGACTTGTTGACAAAGTTCCCAGCCCAAGTCTGTAAGAAGGTAAAAAGGGCCCAGTCTCCAGGATGTTCCCTTTCACTCTTGGCAGACTCAGTCCATTTAATTCCATATTTATGTGCACTGAAAAATTCTTTCTATTGCTGTTCTATACTACTGTCATAGTCCTCATAGCTGAGTACTTTTGGAACTTTCATGCTTTAAACCTTTTAGCCAGAAGCCAAACAATAAAGCATTCCTCACCAAACTCCTTTGCAAAGGCATTGTTCAGTACTATTCTTGTTTTGCCTGTGGAGAAACTGAGGCATCTAGCAGCTAAGGCACTAATTCAGCAATGTACTTAAGTGAATGCCCAACTTCAAGTATGTAAGCTTTAGGGGGTAGCTGAGTTAGTCTGTACAGGATAAATTTAAAAAACAACAAATGGTCTGGTAGCACTTTATAGACTAACAAAACATGTAGGCTACATCTACATTGTGCATGCTTGCGCAAGAAGATATGCAAATGAGGCACGACAATGAATATCGCCATGCCTCATTTGCATACCTAATGAGCCGCCATTTTTGCGCAAGGGACTTCTGCGCAAGAGCCGTTTCGCCACTTATTTTCAGGCAGAACAGCTCTTGTGCAAGAGGGGGGCTTTGCGCAAGAAGGAGCAGTGTAGACTGCTCCTTCTTGCACAAAAGCCCCTTGCACAAAAATGGCGGCTCATTAGGTAAGCAAATGAGGCACGGTGATATTCATCGCCACACCTCATTTGCATATCTTCTTGTGCAAGAATGAGCAATGTAGACATAGCCATAGATGGTAGCATGAGCTTTCATGGGCACAGCCCACTTCTTCAGATGACCAGAGTTTTGATTTAGGATGTGTAGAGCCAAAATAAATAGGAGGGGTGATGGTGAAGAAGTAGGGGCGGGAAACAAGGAGCAGAGGTATGGAAATATCAAAGGGAAAAACAGGAAGGCAGAGCTGGGAATAGTAAGCACCTGAAGATTGGGTAGTTAAAACAAAACAGATAAAAATCAAAGGCAATAACAGGAATTTACACAAAGAACTGTTTGCATCTTCATTGAATGTTAGGTTGATAGTGTCCCAAACATCCCTCATCACTGATTGAGGCCATTAGCATGAGAACTGAACATGCAAATGAATTGTAATTTCAACGCCTCTCTGTGTATTTGGCTAGTAGAATTGGTAAGTAAGTAAGTAGTTTTATTGCAACTGGGGTCAGTGTAACTTGCCAAAGGTCAAATAGTGACTTGGTGACTGAGTTGGAAAGAACACAAATCCCTGCCCCTGCCCAAAGCAGTTTCCTCTGCTAGCAGTGCTCGTGTCTTTACGTCAAAGAATCCTTGAGTATTTGACACCTATCTTGGAATCGAATCCCTTTACCAGCCGCTAATGTGCAGGACATGGCAGATATTTAAAAGATAAAGCCACAGTGCACATTCTACACAAAGGGAAAATTTCTTGCTGAAATTACATGAGGGAATTTAGGATGGCATTATATTCTCATAATAAACACCAAAATATAATTCTGCTGTAATCCTAAGAGTGTGAATTGGGCACAATACAGAACATAACTGATTTTATAAGGTATACATTGTATAGCAGAGGCGAATTCAATCCCTAAATCTGATTGTTACAGAGTGCTTATATCTAGTCTTGGAAGGATTTGATTTGATTGTTATCAATACATGTCGGTAAACAGCGATTTCACCATAGACATATAAACCAATGACAATATTTCTGTTGATAATAATAGAAATTAACAGATAGGCAATGTGAGAAAAATGCTGCTTGAGAACTTATTATTTACCTTGTGCATTATAACATGTGATACTGACAATTTGTGATTTTACAGATATAAAGATTTAACTTTTTTAATCATAACATCAACAGCCATTAAATAATTATTGTCATCAACTAATCGTTGTTTGACCCCTCTTCCATAATTTCTTGCAACTGTGAAAATGTAAATGGATAAAAATATTAAGTCACTTAAAACTCATGATGTACAACTGCAAAAATTCAAATCAATCAAAAATGTTTATGACAAGCCATCTATATTACCCATCAAAATTATTTAATAAAACAAATTCACTGTGTGTCTGTATATGTGTGAATAGTTGACAGATGAGATGCTCAAGAATATGTGACATTGCTCCTGGATTTACTAGAACCAATACAACTTTTTGCATATGGCAGCTCTTTATACCAGCCAGAGGCATAGAGAGACATATTTGGAGGAGACATATTTGGAGGCAGTGCTCCTCGGTTTGACATGCAATTTGAGTGACACTATTGGCCTTTTAGAGATTCATAGAGTCCAATGCCAGAAGGGCTCATTCTGTATAATGCAGGCCATAGAAATTGCACCCAAATAATTCCTTTAAAAAAACCTTAAAAAATCTAAATAGTGACAGAAGATCCACCATGATCCGTGGTAAAATCTTCCAGTAGTTAATTACCCTCACGGATAGAAATTTGTAACTTATTTCTGCCCTGTAGCATCAATGTTGGTATATTAGGACACATACTGATCCCATCAGCACTTGCTAAAGGGTCGGTTAGCCACAAGGAACTCCTGCGGCATATGCAAGAATCAGTGCAGAGGGTCACACAGCCCTGAGCTGAAGTGCTGCCACCCCCTTTACTCACCACAGCATTTAACTGACATTTCATTTATTACTGACACAGACAGAGTTAATTCTTTTTGGGAAAGTCTGTTACCCCCAGAGAACTCTGAACCAATTTCTTAACGTCATCCTCTCAGATCTTCAAGTTCACTGAGGGTATGTCCACACTACAGAGTTTTGTTGGAAAAACAGCCATTTTTCTGACAAAACCTGAGTTATGTCCACACTGCAATTGTGTTCTTTCAAAGAATTGGTATTCCGGGTTCTTCCAGAATTGGTACTCCTCTTTCTATGAGGAAGAAGCTTTTTCCCGAAAGAGCTCTTTCGGAAAAAGGCATGTGTAGACGGAGAAGCGGGTTTTCATTCGAAAGAAGAGGCCTCCAGGAAATAACACAGGTGCCCTGGTGGACACTCCATCCATACTAATCACAACTCTATAGTTCCTGTCTCCTACCAGCTCTTAAAGCTGCAGGCGTCCTGCACAAGCCTTGTGGCAGGAAGCCAGCCTGAAAGCAGCACCCTGACTGCGCAGCTCTCTCTGTTACATGCCTTGCCACCCATGGCAGAGCCACAAGCCCCCCACGATCCCTCTGGCCCTCACAGGGAGCAGCCCCAGGAGTCCCAGGACCCACCCTGGAGGACCAAGAGGTGGGCACCCTCCTGGTCCAGAGCGGAGATCCTGTCCCTCCTCTAGCTGTGGGGCGAGGAGGAGACATTGCAGGATCTCGTCTCCAAGCAGTGGAACGCTGATATTTTTAAGTGCATGGCTGAGTCCCTGGTGGAGAGCGGACACCCATCCAGGACCTTGGAACAGGTCTGGAGCAAGGTAAAGGAGCCCTGCCAGGGATACGTCAGGGCCAGAGAGCACAGCTCGCGCTCAGAGGCAGGACCCCACACATGTCCCTATTATCAGGAGCTCCACCAGATCCTGGGGGGGCTGGGGAAATGTCTCTCTCACCCATCGTTGTGGACTCCGGCCTCAAGACTCCCATCGTTGCCCAGCCAGAGGTCACAGTGGAAGAGGCAGAGGATCAGGGCCAGCAGGAGGAGGAGGAGGAGATGGACACCATCACCCTATCCCTGGAGCTGATGCCTATCAGCCAGGATGTCTCCCAGGCCTTGTCTGACACCAGGGAGAGATCTTCAGGGCTCTCAGTTTGTTACATACACAAGATGGGGGAGGCAGGTGGGCGGGGTGCGAGCGTCGCTCAGGCTGAACATTGTGCTGCAGTCCATGCACGTGGAACCATGTGCAGCATTAGTGTGTGGCACACGGACTCAGCAGGCAGCCCCTGAGCACTGGTGGGATCCTGCTGCTGTGGGGCAGGGATGCCCTTCCAGCACCTGCCACAGTGGAAGCAGGCTAGTCACAAGGGCTCAGGCATGACCCCAGACACCCTGAGGTGTGCTGCACACAGCACGTGGGCATGCCTGCATGTGCGAGGCACCACCCATTCCCATGGGCAGCGCTGCAAGCTGCACGTGTGTGTGTGGACCCCAGGGAGGGCCAGGCTGCTCCCAGCTCCTCTGCTGCCCATGGGATCCCATTGTGCCTGGACACTTCCTTTGCCTGCTTGTCCGTGGGCCGGTGGACAGTGTGTGCATGGATGACTGACCACTTCTCCTTCTTTGTGTTCTCCACAGCCGGATCAGTTGGGACTGAGGGGTGAGCCATGCCACCTGTGCCAGCTGACATAGCCCAGGGGACCTGAAAGCACACCAGGGTCTAGGAAGACCTCATGCGCCAGTATGTCAGCGTCCTGTGCAACATGCAGCAGACCCTGGTGCAGAAGATATGCAAGGACACTGAGTGGCGGAGCTGCATCCGAGACCAGCTCATGCAACAGTGTGATAGCATGAGAGAAATGATAGCACACCCAACTGCTGTCACTTCTCCTGCCTACCACCCTCCTGCCCCCCTGCTATGCCCATTCCCCCTTCTCCCTTTCCCCCATGCAATGCCTCTACTCCTTCCCCAAGCAATACCCTGCCATGCCCCTCTCCATGCTATGCCCATGCCCCCACCCCTGCCATACCGGATCCCGCTCCAGCCCCCTCCTGCCCACCACCCTGTGGTCCCCAGACCCACCCAACCCCAACTCCAATGAGGTCCCCGCACCCAAGGTGGCACATCTAGCCACACCCCACACCACTCTGAGCCCCTGCTCCCCCTCCAGGTTATGAGCCCTCCCTCCCCCTGCCCACCTTTTTTTAATGAAAGATAAATACAGATTTCATTTTGTTGGAAACCAAACAAGTGTTTTTATTGAGAGATCAGGGAAGGGGTAAAGGGACGGGTTGTGTTGGGAAAGGGATGGGGCAGAAAGCTACAGGCCCCTGTTGGGGAGGCCCTGGGGAGAGTTACTGGAGTCCTTCACAGAACCTCTCCCTCAGGGCCTCCCGGATGCGCAACCTGGCCTGATGAGCCTGGCAGATGGCAGCTGTCTGTGGCTGCTCGAAGGCTTGCCCCTCATGGCCAGTGTCTGCCCCCCATGCTGGGAGGAAGGCCTCCCCCTTCCTCTCCACAATGTTGTGGAGGACACAACATGCCATGACCACCAGGGATGTTGTGCTCCCCCACGTTCAGGCAGGTCAGCAGGCACCTGAACTGCACCTTGAGGTGGCCAAAGGTGCACTCAACCAGGATCCTGGCCCGATTCAGGTGGACATTAAATTGGTCCCTGCTGGGGTCCAGTTGTCCGGTATAAAGCTTCATAAGCCACAGCATCAGAGGGTAAGCTGTGTCCCCCACAATGCACAATGGCATCTGCACGTCTCCAACTGCTAGTTCATGATGGGGGAAGAATGTGCCTGCCTCCAGCTTCCCATACAGACTAGAGTTCCAAAACATGTGGGCAACGTGTGCCCTGCCCTACCGCCTGACAAAAATGTCCATGAAGAGTCCACGGTGGTTGACGAGGTCCTGTAGCACCACTGAGAAGTAGCCCTTCCTATTAATATACTGGGCCGCTCGATGCTCTGGTGCTCGGATTGGGATGTGGGTCCCATCTATGGCTCCAGCACAGTTCGGGAACCCCAGGGGAGCAAATCCGGCCACAATTGGGTCTAGGTCTCCCAGGTGGATGACCCTCTGTAGCAGGATGGAATTGATGGCCCTCATAACCTGCAGAAGGAGACAAACACACAAAACAGAGAATGAGAGAGGGAGTGCCTGAGCTCTTGGGAGGTGCCCGCCCCCCTCTTCCCCCAAACTCCCCAGGAGCCACCCCCTGTGAGGCCACCCCCCCCCCCCCAGCAGCAGGCCTGTGTGAGGGTGGGACAACATAACCCCACAGGAACGGGGCTTCCTCCCCACCCCCACTCCACCCCCCACAGCTCCCAACCCCCCTTTCCCAAGGGACTCCCTTTTCCAGGACTCCCCCCTCCTCCTCCCGCAGGGACTGCAGCCCCAGAGTGCCTTACTTCCCTGAGGAGGGCCCCGACGGTGGACTTCTCCACACCAAACTGGTTGCCCACTGACTGGTAGCTGTCTGGGGTGGCGAGCTTCCAGATGGCAATTGCGACCCGCTTCTCCAGGTGGGTGTCACATCTCTGGAGGGTGGGGGCGAGCCAGGCACATGGCTCCCAAGGTGGCCTTCTGTATGCAGAAGTTTTGGAGTCACTGCTGGTCGTCCCACCGCTCCATCACCAGTTGGTCCCACCAGTCTGAACTGGTGTCGAGCCTCCAAAAATGCCTCTCCACTGTGGGGTGCGGTTGCCAGAGTGTAGCTCCCGCACTCATGGAGAGGGTCCCCAGAATGACCTCAGGGTCGAGCTCAGTCAGGACCAGGAAGGCAGCTGGCAGAAAGTGCTGCAAAAACTGCAGCATGGCCGTGTGGGGCCATCGCATGCCCAGGGCAGCTCCGGCTCCATGGCACAAAGGAAAAAGCTGTGGCATCCAAAAAAGCAAGGCAACCACAGCAGGCACTGCGAGAGCTTTGCTGTCCCTCGAAGAGATAGGCAAGCATGCCGCAGAAGCAGATAAACAGCTGTCCAGGGGGTCCCTTTAAGCACATGTCTCTGAAAGGCACCAGCACCAGACTTGGAAGCAACTGGTGACCTAAAGCACTACCTGAACTGGTTCCGGGTGGCCTTTTATGTGAGAGATCACTTTTTCAATGCGCTTTTGTGTGTGGGCGCTCTCTTTTGGAAGAAGTTTTTTCAGAAGATCTCTTCCAGAAAAGCTTCTTCCAAAAGAAGCCCTCAGTCTAGATGTAGCCTCAGGGACTAATGCAGCTTGTTCTTTCCCAATATTTAGGAGCTACTGAAGAGGAAACCTTAAGAAAGAAGGTAGAGAGGCAGCAAAACAGCAGCTCACCTGATATGTTACACAATTGAACTGTTAATCTTGCCTGGGTTAATGTGGAAAGCCTCTGAAGCCAGGCCAAACCAAGAAGCTTCAGATGCATTTCCTTTAGTTTCACAAACATAACATTTAAAATAATCAAATGCTATAAGAAAGGGGGGAAACTGCTAAGCTGGGCTGGGGAATGCTAATTTACCCTAATGAGCAATTAATTATTGGCATCACTAGGGCTACTCATGTGATCAAGCACTTCCTACCTGGAATAAAGCTGATGTTGTTTAGCCATAAAAGTATACAGCATGCAAACAGAATAATAGTTTTGAGGGAGGGGAATAGGGCCAGTTCTGTTCATTTCAGGTAGTATTGTTCTTGACTTTCTGAAAAATTATCTTTCATTCTGGAAGCCATTCCACCCCTTCCTTCTCTCAGCTTCCTTACTTCTAAAGACTGCTTTGCCCATAGTCCCGCATGAGAGCCCAGCATAGCGGCAACTAAGGTTCTAAACTGTGACTCTTGGCTACCTCTATTATCATTAATTTGTAGTCAGGCCCACCAGGGGGGTGGACCAAGGGAGGCAGTTACCCAGGGGCCTGCTGATTCAAAGGTATTGGGGCTCCTGGCTGCTGCAGTAGTGATGGTGGTTGAAGCCCTGAGTCCTTTAAATCACTTGCCAGAGTGCCACATGGAGATCAGCTCTTAGGACTGCCTGGGGAAGCAGGGGCACCCCACCATGCACTCTATGTGACACTGAATGGGATGGAATGGGGGGGGGGGAGGAGGGAGGGAAGCAGCGCCGCAGTCTGGATTGTGCTGAGAGCTGGTGGCCCAACCCTACTCTTTCTGCCTAAAACCCTGCCCCTTCCAAGGGCATAGAGCCACCTCCACACATACCTTTCTTTGGGGCCTGTGGAAAGTTGTTGGCTTCCCTCTTTGTATTACAGTAGCATCTAAAGGGCCAACTTAAATCAACACCCCAGTGTGCCAGATGCTGCCCATTAGAGCTGGAAAAAACTGACAAAAAATGAAAAATAACGATCATTTTCACCAAAACTTTCAGTGGGAAATTTTGATATTTTTTGGTTAAAAAATCAACAATGCCGAATCTGATCTTTTTTTTTTTTTTTTGGTTGAATGTTTTTTCCCAAGTTCAGCTACGAACCAAGGAACACCATTTCTCCTTCCTCCAATCTCTGGCTGAAATGTTCCAGGTTTCTTGTGTACCAATAAAAAAAAATCAAAATTTCTTAGGAGTGTGAGACTTCCCACAAAATAATTTGTTTTGCTGAAAATCCAATTTTCTGTCCAAAAAGTTAAGTATTGGGAAAAATCACAAGCAGTCTTATAATGCATAGAGAGTAAGAGAAAGCCTCTACCTCAAACACATTACACTCTTAGGCTACATCTACACTGCAGGCTTCTTGTGCAAGAAGCTTTTCGAGGAAGAGATCTTCCACAAAAACTTCTTGCACAAGAACACATCCAGACTGCAAAAGCTCATTGAAAAAGCGATGTGCTTTTGCACAAGAGAGCGCCCAGACTGCATGGACACTCTCTTGAAAGAAAGCGCTGATTGCTATTCACAGAATAGCCACCAGAGCACCTGTGCTTTTTTGGATTGGCTCTTTTTGCACAAACCCCCCGTTACCCGTCCCCACACACCTTTTTGCACCAGAACTCTGGCGCATAAAGGAGTTATTCCTCATAGAAAGAGGAATACCTACACCACAAAAACCCCTCTGTTCTTTTGATTTACTCTAAATTTTCTTGCACAAAAACGCACTTGAGGTGTGGATGCTTCACAGGTTTTTGCGCAAAACCCCTGCAGTATAGACATAGCCTTAAGCTACATCTAGACTGCATTGCTTTTTTGGGATACTGGAGGGTATCCCAAAGGAATGCATCCATGTCCAAGGAATGCGTCTGCTTTTTCGAAAAAGTAGATGCACTCTTTCGCCATCCCTGTAAACCTTGTTCTCTGAAGAATTGCGTACCTTTTTCCGATTTACCAGTGCAGTCTAGAAGAAGCCTTAGAAAAAAATGGGAAAGGGAACATTACCATAACCACATGACAGCTGGAGACCTGAAGCACAGAGGGCTTAGCCGCATGGTAAAACTGTGAACTGAAGTTACGTCTTCTGAATCTTGTGGAGTAATCACGCTAACACTCTTCCTCTCCAGACAACCATAAGACAGGATAAGACTGACTCTCCTGCATGTGTCTAATTCTGTTGATGCAAAACTTCAAGGATTTTCTTTTATCCATTGATCCAGGAAGACAAGAGCACAAATATTTATGGTTGTGAGCATCTATTATTTACTTTAAATAAGAATCTAATATATATGTGGAAGTGCTTGCACGAAGGCCTTTGACTTGCAAATTGAGGGCACCCTGCTTCCAGCTGGCAGTATTTATTCCTTGACAGTCCGTTTTTAAGGAAATTCTGTAACAGGCATTGGCCACCAGGGATACTGCTCTGATGATCCAGTTTTCTGAGAAACCCTATTGGATAGCTCACCTGATGATGAAGATTGATTGCCACTATCTTTGGTACCCAATGAAGAGCTCCAGAATGAGCAGCTATTTCTGCACTTCACCTACACTGGAAGGAGGCTGCAGAGCCGTAGCCACCCGGCACGTCAGCTCAAAACACTTGTCAGGGAATGGAGATATTTTTGCTCCTTTTGAGCTATTTAAAAAGAGAGTCTCTCTAGATACACTTCATTTGAGTGGCTGCTCCTGCCAAGGTGGCATGTTGTTGCCACTGTGGATAAGGGAGGATGAGAGGAGATGACTATACAGAGTGAAGAACCAAAAAGCATAACTAATTAACAGTTATGATAATCAGGAAAGCAAAAATGATAAATAGTCCCCCTCTGGATTCCCCCAGGCTCCTGCTGCAGCTTTGTTTGCAAATGCAAAGTGTGAAGCCAAGTGAGCATACAGCACAGAGCTCTCTCTTTCTTCATGAAAGAAGGAGCGAGCAGAACAAAATGTGCGAAAATTCAGCTGCAGTGGATCCACAGCACTCTGTACTCAGCACTTACCTACCACAAGGAGGCTGCTGTAGGCTTGGTCCTCCATTACATCATTATTGTTATTATTCTTTGGCACCCCGCCATGGATAAGAACACCATTGTGCAAAGCACTGTACGAATACAGAATAAAAAGATGGCCCTGATCTATACTAAAATATGATATTGAGCTAGCTATGTTCCTCAGGGCTGTGAAAGAGTATATGCCCTGTGCACCATGGTTAGCTTGACCTAGCGCCCAGAGTGGTGAATTAACTACATCTATATAATTGCACAACGGTGTCAATTACATAGCAGTATGACTGTGGCCGGGAAGTGCAGATATATAAGTGTAAAGGTGCCTTAAAGTGAGCGTAAGACACAGTTACATCCATTTTAAGGCCTGCTTTACAATGGCAGAGTGGTATAAAGGAAACAGTGTAAATGAGATTCTGGGATTTGAATCCTTCATCTCCCCCAGCCCAGACCGATGTGAAGCTCTCTTTCTGGTTTGGACCAGAAATTCCATTCTGGATTTGAGAAATCTATCTAACAAAAATGCACTTCCTGCTCTGCTTGAAACAGAGATTTAATGCCACTAAGGCCTGGTCTGTACTGAGTTTTTAGCTATCCTCTCTCTTCTGGTTTAGCTCCACCTGAGCTAGCAATGCTGACAGTACCAGAGTAGAATGGCATCAGGCATGTTTACAACCAGCTAGATCTGTTTTGACCAATGGCAACTCTACACTAGTCCCCCCATTGTTCTAGCACTGGCAGAGACATTGATGGAAGGACTGTTAAATGATCTTAGGCTGCATCTACACTATTGCAGAAAATCGACTTAAGCTACAAGTCAAGTTATCATGAGGTCTACACTAGGGATGTAAATGCGTAACCGATTAATTGGTTATCCAGTAACCATCACCCTTAGTGGGTGATATTTACTGGGTAATGGTTAACCATTATCCGGGAGCAGCCCTGCCCCACCCATGGCCAGCACTGTCAGAGGGCAGCCTCATGGGGGAAGGGGTAGTGGGAAGGAGGACTGGAATGGCCCTCTCATTGTCTCTATTTAATCATTTAACCAGTTAAACTTAACATTTAACTGGTTAATAATTAAACAGGATTTTATATCCCTCATCTGCATTACAGGAGTTTGACGGGAGGAACTCTCTCATTGACTTCCCTTAGTCTTCCTGTTTGGGGTAGAGTAACAGGATCAACTGGAGAGTGATCTGTGGTTGATTTGGCAGGTCTTCACTAGACCCACTAAAATGACTGCCGGTGGACTGATCCCAGAGCATTGATTCCTTCAATAGTGTAGATATAACCTTTGTGTGGATGGAGCTTACACATTTAAGGAAATCTCACAAACTGCTTCAAACTTGGCTTCACTGATGATTAGAAGGAGCTCTGCTAAGCGTACCAAAGCTGGTTATGCAGTTTGGATAGCCACTGTTCTCTCTCAAGTGTCAGTTCTTAATCCACATGACAATGATTTGCTTTGGACAGTGACCGGCTCAGAAGATGGTTCCACATGAGTGCAGTGTGTTCAACACTCAGCAGTAGGCTAATTAATCCCACCTATGAACTACATTTCTTACAAGAGGATCCTGTGATCTGATGCAAATGGGATGGCTTTCATTCCCCTCCATACAGTCAGAGCACTTGCTCAGCTGTTGGACTTTTGGCTGCAATACACCTCACAAAACAGCCTATCCCAAACACTGCAAGTCACCCTGTCTTTGCTATAGCCACAGAACTTGTAACTACACACAAGCAAGTGAAAATTGATTCAGCCTGCTTCAAGGACTTCCAGGTGGGAAGTTCCAGCATAAGGAGTATTGTGCAATTTATTTGTAAGATGCATGCTTCTTCACTGAAGTCTTTCCATATCTGAGTCTGAGGGTATGTCTACACAGCAGAGTTAATTCGAAATAACAGCCCTTATTTCGAATTAACTTTAATAGCTTCTATACAGGCAAACCGCTATTTTGAAATAAAATCGAAATAGCGGGGCGCTTAATTCGAATTAGTTAAACCTCATTCTATGAGGAATAATGCCAAATTCAAAATAGCTAATTCAAAATAAGCGTTGTGTAGACGCTTATTTAAAATAGGGGGCCTCCAGCCTTTCCTAGTTTCCCCTGGTGGCCGCTCTGGGCCAAACCAGGAAAACTCTTCTCCTCTCCCCCAGCCCCGAGCCCTTAAAGGGGTAGACTCTGGCCACACTGCACTTGCCAGATCCAGGCCTGCCAGCAGTCGCTGCCCCTGACCCAGTGGCCCCAGGATGAGCCGGGCATCCAGAGCCAGCCAGTGGTCCCCCGCCCAGTCCCCCAGCACCTAGGAGCCAGCCAGGGGCTGTAGGCGGCGGGCGCCCTCCTGGACTAGTGCAGAGATCATGGACCTCATTGAGGTTTGGGGGCAGGCCCCCAATGTCCATGATCTCCGCACTAGACGGAGGAACACAGATGTCATAACTGCCACCATGGGCAAGAAAGGCCACAGGCGCACCCAGGAGCAGGTGCACCTCAAGATAAAAGAGCCGTGGCAGGCATACGCCAGGGCCACTGGGGGCAGCTCTGCAGCAGGGGCAGACACCTGCCGCTACTTCACTGCCCTGGACCGCATCCTGGGGGGTGGTGTGGTCCATGCCACCCCAGTGGGCAGCGAGCCAGGACCAGAGGGCCCTGACCAGGGCATGGAGGAGGAACCACCATGCCAGCAGGACCCCCGAGCAGTCCCAGGAGAGGAGTCAGCAGGGTCGTCCGGGGAGGCCACACCATGTAAGTGCTGGCACTGTCCCCTTTCTGGGGGGAGGGTGGAGGGGTGGGGAGTGAGACCAGGGACCGCGCGCGTGGCCCTTGCTTACCATGCATCACGCAGCAACCTGTGCACGTGTGAGCACGTGCCGTGCCATCCCGGGCAGGTGGCTCCAGTTGCCTGCCACACAGGGGCCGTGGCCAGATAGCCACACACGTGTGAAGAGACCTGACATGCTTCTGACCCTGGGGCGGGACACAGCAGGACGCCCTCCCTTCACAAGCCCCCTCTAACATCTTCACCCCCACCTCGGCTGCACTATACACAGCACAGGGGTATGGGTGCGGTCTCGGGGCAGCTCCCACTCCCAGGGATAGCCGGACATTCTGACCATGGCCTCTGTGCAAGCACAGCGGCTCTGACGGTGCAGGGCACGGTCATTCTCACCTCGCAGAGGGGGGCTGGGCTTCACCCACTGTGTCCCCAGAGAGAACTGACCACTTCTCTTCTTTCTCCACAGCCACACCAGCTTCACTTGCAGGGTGCATCACCCTGCCCGGGACATCCTCCCACACCTGAGGGCTCAGCAGGTCCACCGCAACACTGCAGGGGTACCGACATCAGCACCTGGGGGCCCTGCAAGCCCTGCACTGTACCATGGAGCAGTGGGTGCAGGATGAATGGGAGTGCCAGCGGGAGCTGCTTGCCCAGGGTCTTGCCATCTGTGCCCATCTGCAGACCCTGGTGCAGAGCGTGCTGCCTCGTGCCACTCCAGTGCCTGCTGCCCCCCCAGCTCCCGCTCCTCCTCCCACTTCTTCTCCCCTCGCCTCTCCCTCCTCAACCTCCACACCATAGGTGTGCGCAGCACATTTCATTAGGGTGTGCACCCAAAGAATTTTTTAAAAATTTACTTTGACCCCTATTAGCCACACCCCTGACCCTGTTAACCACGCCTTGACCCCCATTGGCCACACCTCTGGAGGTAATACTCTCCGGGCAGGATGGACGCATGACCAGAAGTAAATCGTATCATGTGACCCCCCTCTACGGACTTTTCCAACCATCCTCCTACCAATAGGGATGAGTTTGCCCCCCCCCAACTCCCCTCATGCAACTATCCTGCAGTTGCATTACCCCAATGTGTGTGACATTAACTCGGGGGTGAAGAGGCTGGGGGAAGTGTTCCCTCTAAGAGTTTCCTCCCATGAGCAGAATGAATTTTGTGTTGTGCACCAGTACTGAGTTCATGTGGCTTATTTGGATGTGCCACTTATTAATAAATATCTCATAAACCTCTACCTTTTCCCTCTGCTGCCATGTCTCCTCCCCTTGCTCCATCAGCTCCCCTGGTGCCTGCTGCCCCCCCACTCCTCACCCACGTCTGCTGTCCTGACTCCTGCCCTTCTCACTGACCACAGCCTTCCTGAGACCTGCCCCCCTCCACCAGCCCTTCTCTCCCCCCTGTGCCCACTCCTCCAGTAGCCCCACTCTGATCATGTGAGCTACCCCTCCTCATCCCCTCTTCTAACATCTCCCTCTACACACCTGCCCTGCCTCTCTTCTCTGGTGCTGGTCCCTCCACTGCAGGTGTCTGCCCTTCTGCTTCACCCCCAGAATCCCCTGGCACCTGCACCTTCCCTTACCCCTGCACCCTCCTGGTGCCTCCCCCTTCCCTTACTGCCCTGCCCCCTTTGCCCTCTTTTTCCCTGATGCCCACCGCTCACCACCCTCTGCCCCCATTCCCCTCATGCTCCTGTGCCCTCACACATGCCTTGCTCCATCCCCACCTTTCTCATGCCCACCTCTTCTTTCAAGCCTTCTCCCAGCACCTCCCCTTCCCCCCTCTAGACCCCAATGCCCTTACCCTCTCCTCTCCCAGCATCACCCTGTCCCCCTCCCACTGACACCTCCCCTCCTGCCCTTTTCCTTATTGTCTCCACTTGGCCCCCTGGCATTTGTCTCTCCTCTACCCTGTTCCTTAGTGCCTTCCCCTTTTTTCTCCTGACCTGCCCCCCTCCCCTCAGCACAAGCCCCTTCCTCTCCCACCCCTTCCTCCTATTTTCCCCTTCCCTTCCCTTCCCTTCCCTTCCCTTCCCTTCCCTTCCCTTCCCTTCCCTTCGGCTTCTGCCTTCCGATTCCTGGGGCTGGAGTCAGAGCTGGCCCAAGGTACAGGCTGGCTAGGCCCTAGTCGGGGTGCTCCCGGGGTGCTGCATGGTGCTCCTGGGCGGGGGCACCTCTGGGGAGCCTCTGGGGGGGTTGCGCAGTGCTGCCAGGCCGGGTGGGGGCATCCCCAGTGAGGTGCGGCTGGGCGGGGGCATCCCCAGGGCCCCGTGCGGTGCTGCAGGGCCAGGCGGGGGCGCCTCAGGGGGACCGCGTGGTGCTGCTGGGCTGGGCGGGGGCGTCCCCGGGGCGCCATGCGGTGCTGCTGCTGCAGGGCTCGAAGGAATTTTTATAAATAGAAACAAGGGCCAATATCTATTGCTCTCTTTCTGGCTGCCCCAAACTGAACACCATCCCCATCTCATACAGAAAGCTTTCCAGGCAGAAATACACAAGTGTTATTTGCAAAGAGTTCCAAATCCTGAAAGGGTGACTTGGTGAAAAACACACTTCATCATAATGTGTTGTTATTTTATTTTTTCCCAACACAAAGTGCCATAGCACAAGAGGAAAGAGTTTGTGATTGGATTGTGCTGAGATCCTTAAATCTGTGTGTTCCCTTAAACCAAGGACAGTTGTATGCATTGCTGGCAGTCTTTTAAAAGGTAAACAAGGGCAACGGGAGAGAGAAGCTCAGAGCAGGAAAAAAAATGAAGCCCACCGAAATGCAAATTTTATTTGCAGTTGGTATGTTTATAAATATATAGTACATTCTTACAATCTACAATACATTCTAAATACAGAGGGATTCAGTCAAGGCGTTTCTGGGTAGAATGGAGTATTAAATTGGACAACCTAGGTTTGGTGGCTGTGAAAGACTTTGTAATACACTAAAAGCATGGGCTTAGTCTACAAACCAAAGGAAAATTAGGAAAAAGAAGCAGTCCAAACCAAACCTCATTCCTTGGCACTTTGCCACTGGTCACTGGAGATTAACCCTGGATCAAACAGATGATTTCTCAGTTTTAGGGCAGGAGGGCACTTCAGATTCAAATGGCAATTACTGTAATTCTACTGTACATATATATAAAAGGAATGAGCAGATACAATCATACTGCTGGATGAAACAAATGTTATTTACCAAGCTTAGCCTTCTCCTCCCTGGCCTTCATGTTGCCATATAAATATGCCCAGCAGTGGGTCTGAAAATGCATGATCAAAATGGAAGTGAGCAATCTAACCTCAAAAGAAGAAGGAGAACAAAGAGCCAGTCACCACTGGTTTCTGAGTTCAGCACGAGTTATACCTACCCAAGAGAGAATAGCTAACTTTGATAAATTACAACATGTAAAGCAAGTACCCATTTAGTTCCAATGGCTTCTACACTTGGCAAAATTGCACTGTGGATAAATGAATTTGGATCTGAGAGAAGGGAAAAGTCACCAAACTTCCAAACCAGATTAATGGTAATAAGTGCCCCCAGCATATTAAATGAGAGTGCTCCAGGAAAATGTATGGAGAATACAAATTTAAACAGGAAAACTGGATAAAATGGGCTTCTTTAAAAGACTTAAGGTTTCTCAAACCTTTCCAAAGCAAACCTTCCTTTATATGAGCAGTATGTTGATTATAGATTATACCTTCTATTTTACAAATTAAGAAATACTGAAAATTGGCCAGCAAAGTTTATTATCTCAGCATCTACTTAAAAAGAGAGCTTCAGTTATCACTGTACATGTGTAACCGTTCTCAGTGCTTGGAAGATGATCATGCGGGTCTGTAAACAACTCAGTCACTCCCCCTGCCCTGCTTGATTCTTTGGAAATTCATAACTTTGCAACTGTGGTTGCTGTGCTGCTCATACAGCAGTTGTTTGTCAGCTTTAAATTAACGTTCTCAGCTGGGTATCCTCTGCTTGTGTCTTGAATGACAAGCTTCCTTTCGTTGATCCATTTATTCCAAGCCTGATTTTCACTTTTAACTACAGCCTGTGATATTGAACATTAGAACTGTGTGAGCTTTGTAATATCCAAACGGTGTTGGAGTTTGTTATTTTTATTGATTTCCTGGGAAAGCTCAGAGAATGAGATCTTATTATTTTGCTAAGTTTTTTTCCCATGTTGCCATGCATCAGAAACCTCACATACATTTTGCTCCAGTCTCCAAGCACATAGAAGACTTGAACTGTATGAGATGGCCAGGATCTCTGTGTCTCAGCTGGTTTTGGGTGGCTTTCTGGGGCTCCAGTGAGGTATGAGTCACCTCTTGATTCTCATTTGCTAATGCATTTTTTGCCCCAATACCCAAAATTAAAGGCAGAAAGGTGAGTGAAAACCAAAAACCAAAATGGTCCTTAGCGTCTTATTACACATTCTCATGTAACCTCTCCATATAGTTTTTTAGCTCTTTGCACTCCCCAAGGTCCATATCCTGGCAGACCCATTTAATATCATCCTCACTACTCATCAGAATGGAGTTGACAGTAGGGCATCCATCGTCAGATGAGATGGTGGTAAATGTAGTGAATTTGACTCGTTTCCGCTTGGAGGTAGGAGAGGCAGTTGGTTCACTCTTCTGTTCTTTCCCTTCAGTGAATGTGGACTCTGGTGACCTGAGGACCTGTTCATTAACATTCTTTTGGGCATTTGTGTTGAGGAGATACTTGCTCTCCTCAAAGTCTACCCCTCTGTCAATGGCAGTGATGCACTCATCTTGAGGAGAGGAGAAATTAATGTGATTCTCCAGAAGCTCTGCCCGGTTACTCAACCCAACCCAGTCATGAGAGTGGTTCATGCCTTCCTGCTCTTCAAAAGGGACCTGCTTGTGCCTGTACTTCAAAGCAAAGGTGACGCAGTTGATAAGGAAGACAAGGATGGCCAGGCAGAAGACTCCCAACAAAGCATACATTCCTATCTCCAGATCACTGAGCCCTCGGGGCGTCTGCACAAGGTCATTTTCTTCCAAGTCCCCATTGCTTCGTGGCAGGTCTACCTGTGCAGGGAAACTGGTGAAGTCTATTGGAATGTTCTGCATATAGCTGTCATCATCCAGAAGGCTTTCTCTGTCCTCTTTTTTACTTAAAATTGACCTGTCCGTGGTAGTTCCTCTGCCTTCCATACGGCCCACTGAGGAGCTGCTGTAATACTGCCCGTCTGGCCTAGCTCTGTCTTGAAAGGTGGTTTTCTGACGCCGGTCGCTTGCATGGTTTTCCAGGTGGACACCAGCTCCACGTTGCTTGCTGTCACTGACATTAAGATTGGTGTCACTCTGTCCGAACTTGACTTTAATGTTCCCGCTCCCAACAGCCAGGACACTCTTCCTTTTGGATTTCTGGCACGGTTCACTGATCACCATCTCTACCTTCACCAGTGGCCCCTGGCCTTCAGTCTCAGCAGCGACCATGGGCCACTTGAATTTAGGGTCGTGATGAACGGAGATCACTTTTTCATCTAGAGAGGTAGCCATCAAGGAGAAATCTTTGACATCGTAAATATCCAGGGGCATGACAGATCCATCACTGAACTGGACCCAGCAGCTGATGGTCGCTTCCTGTAATATATGAAATACACACAGAGAGAATAATCAGCAAGGGAAACATACGGTCTCCCCAAGGGCTCCCTCTACCCCCAAACCATTTATAACTAGGACAGAAATAAGAGTGAGCAAGAAGAATATTAATTCCTCACTAAGACATATAAAAATACTAGTTTTAAGCACCTCTTGGTAATACGATTTGTTTTCCCTGGAGGTGCTAAAAGGGAGCTGTGCCCCTTGAGATCTGTGGAGTCTACTTCAGCACGATAATAAATTGCACGTCAAAAGGCATTACCAGCATTGACTTCATTTACTGCTGTCATATATTTAAATGAAAAAATATTTATTTCATTATTTCTAAACTGCTTAAGATACAAGATAAAAGCACCTAATCTAGCAAATAAAGCAACAACAACTCCAGGTCTTCAAGCTTTGTTTTTGCCTTTCAGCATAAAAATGATTTTGCACAAACTGGGTCAGGAAGGGTTGTTGTTGTTGAAGTGAAATGCTCAAGGTAAATTTCATGCCTGCTAACAGTGAAAAGCAAGACAATACTGCCCCTTTGTTTTGAATTATGATGTCCTAATCTCACATCCTCTAAAGTCAACAGAAGCGTTGCTATCTAATTCAGAATGGGCAAGGTTGAGCCTGAAAGCTGCATCTTACATGTAAGAACATAAGAACGGCCGTACTGGGTCAGACCAAAGATCCATCTAGCCCAGTATCCTGTCTGCCGACAGTGGCCAGCACCAGGTGCCCCAGAGAAGGTGGACCGAAGACAATGATCAAGCGATTTGTCTCCTGCCATCCCTCTCCAGCCTCTGACAAACAAGCCAAGGACACCATTTTATCCTGGCTAATAGCCTTTTATGGACCCTAACCTCCATGAAATTATCTAGCTTCTCTTTAAACTCTATTATAGTCCTAGCCTTCACAGCCTCCTCTGGCAAGGAGTTCCACAGGCTGACTACACGCTGTGTGAAGAAGAACTTTCTTTTGTTAGTTTTAAACCTGCTACCCATTAATTTCATTTGGGCTACGTCTAGACTGGCGCGCTTTTGCGCCAGAGCTATGCAAATGAGGCTCAGCGTTGGAATATCGCCGAGCCACATTTGCTTAGCTAATGAACCGCCATTTTCGCGGAAGAGGCTCTTGTGCAAGACGGGGCTGTCTACACTGCCCCTTCTTGAGCAAGAAAAACCCTCTTGCGCAATGCCGTTACACATATTACTTGAGAGGAAGAACGGCATTGCGCAAGAGGGTTTTCTTGTGCAAGAAGGGGCAGTGTAGACTCACTTCTTGCTTGTGAGCCTCTTCTGAAAAAAATGGTGGCTCATTAGGTATGCAAATGAGACTTGGCGATATTCCACGCTTAGCCTCATTTGTATATTACTTGCGCAAGTAGCCGCGAGTGTAGACATAGCCTTGGTGTCCTCTAGTTCTTCTATTTAGGGAACTAATAAATAACTTTTCTTTATCGGCCCTCTCCACACCACTCATGATTTTATATACCTCTATCATATCCCCTCAGTCTCCTCTTTCTAAACTGAAAAGTCCCAGTCGCTTAACCTCTCCTCATATGGGACCTGCTCCAAACCCCTAATCATTTTAGTTGCCCTTTCTGAACCTCTTCCAAGGCCAAAATATCTTTTTGAGGTGAGGAGACCACATCTGTACACAGTATTCAAGATGTGGGCGTACTCATAGTTTTATACAGGGGCAGTAAGATATTCTGGGTCTTATTTTCTATCCCTTTCTTAATAATTCCTAGCATCCTATTTGCCTTTTTTTTTGGGCACACACTGTGTGGAAGTTTTCAGAGAACTGTCCACGATAACTCCAAGATCTCTTTCCTGATTTGTCGTAGCTAAATTAGCCCCCATCATACTGTATATAGTTGGGGTTATTTTTCCCGATGTGCATTACTTTACACTTATCCACATTAAATTTCATTTGCCATTTTGTTGCCCAATCACTCAGTTTGGTGAGATCTTCTGGAGTCCTCACAGTCTGCTTCTGTCTTGACTATCCTAAACAGTTTGGTATCATCTGCAAACTTTACCACCTCACTGCTTACTCCCTTTCTCCAGATCATTTATGAATAAGTTGAACAGGATTGGTCCTAGGACTGACCCTTGGGGACACCACTAGTTACTCTCTCCATTCTGAAAATTTACCATTTATTCCTACCCTTTGTTTCTGTCTTTTAACCAGTTCTCAATCCAAGAAAGGACCTTCCTCTTATCCCATGGCCATGTAATTTACACAAGAGCCTTTGGTGAGGGACCTTGTCAAAGGCTTTCTGAAAATCTAAGTATACTATATCTACTGGATCCCCTTGTCCGCATGTTTGTTAACCCTTCAAAGAACTCTAATAGATTAGTAAGACAGGATTTCCTTTACAGAACCTATGTTGACTTTTGTCCAACAAATTATGTTCTTCTACATGCTTCACAATTTTATTCTTTACTATTGTTTCACTAATTTGCCTGGTACTGAAGTTAGACTTACCGGTCTGTAATTGCCCGGATCGCTCTAGAGCCCTTTTTAAATATTGGTGTCACGTTGGCTACCTTCCAGTCATTAGGTACGGAAGCCGATTTAAGGGATAGGTTACAAAACCACAGATAATAGTTCAGCAATTTCCCATTTGAGTTCTTTTTAGAACCCTTGATGAATGCCATCCGTCCCGGAGATTTGTTAACATTAAGTTTTTCTATTTGTTCCAAAACCTCCTCTAATGACACTTCAATCCGGGACAGTTCCTCAGATTCATTACCCACAAAGGACGGTGCAGATTTGGGAATCTCCCAACGTCCTCAGCCGTGAAGACTGAAGCAAAGAAATCATTTAGTTTCTCCGCAATGGCTTTATCGCCCTGATTGCGCCTTTATAGTTCGATCGCCTAGGGGACCACAGGTTTTTTAGCAGGCTTCCTGCTTCTAATGTACTTAAAAACATTTTGTTATTTCTTTTGAGTTTTTGGCTAGCTGTTCCTCAAAATCTTTTTTTGCTTTTCTTATTACATTTTTACACTTGATTTGACAGTGTTTATGTTCCTTTCTATTTATCTCACTAGGATTGACTTCCACTTAAAAGATGCCTTTTGTCCTCACTGCTTCTTTTACATGGTGGTTAAGCCACGGTGACTCTTTTTTAGGTCTCTTGCTATGTTTTTAATTTGGGGTATACATTTAAGTTGGGCCTCTATTATGGTGTCTTTAAAAGTTTCATGCAGCTTGCAGGGATTTGGCTCTAGTCACTGTGCCTTTTAATTTCTGTTTAACTAACCTTCTCATTTTTGTGTAATTCCCTTTGAAATTAAATGCCAGGGTGCTGGTCTGCTGAGGTGTTCTTCCCACCACAGGAATGTTGAATGTTATTATATTATGGTCACTATTCCCAAGCGTCCTGTAACGGTTATTTCCTGACCTGATCCTGCGCTCCACTCAGGACTAAATCGAGAATTGCCTCTCCTTGTGGGTTCCTGCACCAGCTGCTCCAAGAAGCAGTCATTTAAGCCATTGAGAAATTTTATCTCCGCTTCTCTTCCTGAGGTGACATGTATCCAGTCAATATGGGGGTAATTAAAATCCCCATTATTATAGAGTTCTTTATTTTGGTAGCCTCTCTAATCTCCTCAGCATTTCAATGTCAGTATCCCTGTCCTGGTCAGGTAATATATCCCTACTGCTAATTTCTTATTATTGAGCATGGAATTACTATCCATAGCGATTCTATTGAACATGTTGATTCATTTAATATTTTTATTTCATTTGATTCTACATTATCTTCACATACAGTGCCACTCCGCCACCCACCCGGCCTGCTCTATCCTTTCGATATATTTTATATCCCGGTATGATTGTGTCCTACAGATTTTCCTCATTCCACCAGGTTTCAGTGATGCCTATTATGTCAATCTCCTCATTTAATACTAGGTACTCTAGTTCACCCATCTTATTAGTCAGACTCTAGCATTTGTGTAGAAGCACTTTAAAAATTTGCCACTGCTTATTTGTCTGCCCTTCCTGATGCATTGGATTCCTTTGTACGGTTGTTTGTCTGCTCTGGCCCATGGTTTGCCCTCTCTCCTCCTCTCTTTCTGACTACAGCTTAGAGAATCTCTATCAATGGATTCTCCTCTAAGAGAAGTCTCCTCCGATTTACGTGCATCTCCACACCAATCGGCTTTCCCCATCTCTCAGTTTAAAAACTGCTCTACGGCCTTTTAATGTTTAGTGCCAGCAGTCTGGTCTCCACCCATCCTTCCTGTATAGGCTCTCTCTCCCAAAAGTGTCCCCAGTTCCTAACAAATCCAAACCCCTCTTCCTACACCATCGTCTCATCCACGCATTGAGATTCTGAAGCTCTGCCTGCCTACCTGGCCCTGCGCGTGGAACTGGAAGCATTTCCGAGAATGCCACCATAGAGGTCCTGGATTTCAGTCTCTTTCCTAGCAGCCTAAATTTGGCCTCCAGGACATCTCTCCTACCCTTCCCTACGCCATTGGTACCTACATGTACCACGACCACCGGCCCTCCCAGCACTACACATAAGTCTATCTAGATGCCTCGAGAGATCCGCAACCTTGATCCAGGCAGGCAAGTGACCATACGGTTCTCCCGGTCATCACAAACCCAACTATCTATGTTTCTAACGATCGAATCACCCACTACTAACACCTGCCTCTTCCGAACTGGCATTCCTCCTCTCAGAGGTATCCTCAGTGCGAGAGGATACCGCAACATCCTCCGGGAGGAGGGTCCCAACTACGGGATGGTTTCCCTCTGCTCCCACTGAATGCTCTGTTCCCTTGTGGCCTTCAGGAAACATGTGTTTCCTGAAAAAAACATGTCTGTTGTACACAGACAACAGATTTTCAAATGTGTCTAGTGATTTGGGAAGTCTCCATTTTTTTGGTTGCCTATTTGAAACACCGTTACAGGGGTTTCATCTTCAGAGGGCAGGTGCTTAGCCATTTCTGAAAATCAGGACATTTCAGATGTCTCAAGCTGGAAATCAAAAGTAGAGTCACTCAGACTTGTTAGTAACATCTAAAAAGGTTGGCTGGCATGCATCCATGTCAGATATTCAATTGGTATAAATCAGTATAGCTCCATTGGACCCATTTACACTTACTTATAATATTTGTATTTAAAGAATAGATGAATAAAATAACCAAGGAAAAAATGAGGCTGTTTTTACATCCTAACTCAATGCACATATGGAGAGTAAACTTTTTTCTTTGTTTTTCAAAATTATGTTTACCAGTGGTTTTTCCGCATGGGTCACTCTACTGTGAAAGAATTCTCTTCTGGTTTAACTAAGGGTCTGATTCTGAAGTCCTTCTGAGTAAAACTCATATTCTGAGTAAAACTCATATTCTGAGTAAAACTCCCAGCATACTCAATGGGAGCTTTGCCTGTGTCCTTATTTGAGGACCAGGCCCTAAGACTGCTGGCTCTGTCATAAATTTTGGCTTTGTGTTTATTAATCTTTGGATGTTTCCTGAAGGCCACATGGAATTTATTGCATCAGCTCTTGTCCTCCCTCTGTGCTGCTTAAACCAGCATAATCATTTAATAATTTCACATTGCTCTCTGTGTGAGGAATGTGCTTTGAAATATAATGTGCTAAGTAATGGCTCCAATCAACACCAATTAAAACTCATAAAGCCCTGCCAGGGTGAGTATTTTCCTTTCTGGTTTGTTACATTTTCCTCAGGATTCCATATGCGCCACTGCCCCCAGAGGAGGGATTCAAACAGACTTGATTTCTTGGAACTGAAATACCACAGCAGTGCAGCATGCTAGGGCTAAATGCCATCACACCCAGCAGCTGAGCTGATTTCAAGGTAGTGTCTTTAACTCCACATGTCAGCCATGGATTAGCTCATTGGCTCTATTTCTAGTTGCACAGCATCATCTTCTTAGCTCTTGGGAGACTATGGAAACCTGATCTTTTATCACGCTATAAAAAATCAGTCCTACGTTACTTCCAGGGGAGCCGACAGCCTGGGCATAGTGTTTGTGTCTGGGGGTGGCTCCACACCCTTGGAAGGGGCAGGCCCTTGGACAGAAGAGGCTGGGCTGGGGCAGCCTACCCTCAATGCTGCCCAGAGTTCAGTGTGCCCCCCCAGCCCTCAGCGCTGCCCAGAGTTCAGTGTGCCCCCCCAACCCTCAGAGCTGCACAGAGCATGTGGTGTGGTGCTCTGGTGGTGATTTAAAGGAGCCAGAACTCCAGCTTCCACCTCAGTAGCAGCATTGGAAGCCAGGAGACCAAGGTCCCCTTTGAATTGTTGGGCCCCAGGGCAACTACCCACTTTGCCCTCTGCTGTTAGTGGGCCTGGTTACTTCTCATCCACCTGATCAAGGATAAGATCCAGCAATGAATTAAGAGTCTCTCTCTCTAGAGCTGGCCAGAATTCAAATGTATTTAGCCTTCTCACTTACTATTAAGCACAAACTATGTTTAAACATAAAGGCCCAATTCATCCTGTGTATAACTCAATGGTCTTCCATGGTGTAAACCCACAGATGACTTTGATATAAACAATAGATAATTTCAAATGCAGACAATATAAGGCAGGAAAAAGACCATTCTGTCACTGATTGCAAATTTGTTAAATGATCCAGTGTTTTCAGACTCAATGAGCTGTGTGAATGCAGACAGCACAAGGCTACTAAGCATATATATGCATGAGTGGAACCTTGTGATTTAAGCACACAGAACCCCCACACAGGGGTTTCAAAGTAAGGTATGACTGAGGAGCACACAGGCTCAGCATTGCATGAGATGGGAATTTGGGTCTGGCATTCCTGGGACCAGCAAGAGGCCAGAGCTCAGACAGGAGGAAGTGTCTGATTTTGTTGCTCATAAGGGAACACGCAGACAAATGCCAGAACAAAGCTGAAGGACCTCGGTGGGAGCACAACCTGCCTGTCCTGGTCAAATGTGAGGTTTTTGAAGGAATCAGGATGGGCAGAAGGGATATGAGAAATGTAGTGGTCCCTGACAAAGGAGAGTAAAGGTGACTGAAAACAGTCAGCCCTTGCTTCAGATCAACATGGATCAGTCTGAATGGGAGGTTCTCAGGGACATTTGAAATACTAATGACAAAGAAATAAAAATGGAGGAGTTTGGCATTATAGAAAGTCCACCCCATTTGTTAGCTGTTTGCAACACAAGAGACCCTGCTCTATTCTCATTTTCATCCGTGTCAACTTGGATTAATTCTGCCAACATTGACAGTTACTCTAGTATGTAGAAGTGAAACTAGACCACAGTTGTTTACTGTGAGGAAATAGAAAGCTCTTTCCCTTTTTATTTCCAGACTACAGACCAGTGCACACATAGATAGCCACTTTGGAAGGGGCTTGGGTGTGCATGTGTTAATTTTGATGGAACAAATGAAGCCCAAGATCCCAACAGTGGGTTGGGGAGGGGGTTATACAGTTTATTAATGGCACACGATTGGATTGTTGGTGGGGCTTTGCATTATTTATGGGCTGTGACCCACAGAGAGGGAGAGGGTTGTTTGTTGGCACTTGGTGGTGAGTTTTTTTTTACAGACATATTGCCTTTTTCTATGGGAACTTTGCTTTTCTGTTAAGGCTGCCGGTGACATTCAGATGTAGGTGTCTATAAATTACAATGTTTTGATAGAATCATATTAATAAAAGGACACCTGATCCCATCAGTTTAGCTGGTGGGAAATGCTGACATGACAGGCTGGGGCACTGTACCTGCTTTGGTGACTGAAGAAGCTCTTGCGCTACTGCGGTAGCAAAGATGGCCTTATTGCTCCCTGGACTGAGCTGGAGGGAGAGTGACAACCCAGTTACCAGCTGGACTCCGAGGTCTGTTATTGTCACCTTCTCATCCATAACGGTCACGGTCTTCTCAGCCAAGATGGCATCCGAAAGAGGGGACAGTATCTGAAAAGGGATATTGCTATTAGTGCTGGTTGTTTTTGTGCAGAATTCGGCACAACAGCATCCCTAATGAGGCTTCTAGTGCTACTGTAAGTCAAAGAAATAATACATTATCTTACTAATTAGTGCACACATTTAATATTAAGGCTATTTTTACACAATAACAAATGATAGGTTAATACATGGTGTCCTAAATTGATATAGAGCCCAACATGTAAATAGGCTGCTTACAAACATATACAGTAATTCCTCATTTAACACTATAGATATGTTTCAGAAAATGATCGTGTTAAGTGAAAACATGTTATGCGGGGTCAATTTTCTCATTGAAAATAATGGTAAAGGTGGGGGTTGCATTTCAAGCGGTAGTGTCTGTTGGGACCGGGACATAAGGTTGAGGGAGAAAGGGGACTGGGTTACAGCAGGGAGGGGAGGTGATTGGCTCTGGGGAAGGGAAAGGGAGGAGAGGGGAGGGGGATTGGGTTGGGAGCATGCTCCTGTGACGGGTCTGCCAGGATCCACACTGTGTCCGGCAAGGGGTCGCCGGGGAACGGCTTGGCGAGTGGCGAACCCTCCGCCGCTTTGCAGGGAGGCGGGGGAAGCCCCGTGCAGCTGCCAGCGACAGGCCAGCTGGGGAAACCCAGCCATAGGCCTGCAAGCGGGGGCAGAGGAGAGGGGGCAAGGCGTCCGGCGAGGGGGAATCAGCGGGGAACGGCGCCGCAAGCAGCGAACCCTCCGCCGCTTTGCAGGGAGGCGGGGGAAGCCCCGTGCAGCCACCGGCAACGGGCCGGTTGGGGAAATCATGTTATTCTGGGGACGGCTGTGTAATTCAAAAAACGTTCCCTAAAATAAAAATCGTGCTATTGCGAAAGCGTGTTAAGCGGACACGTGTTAAATGAGGAATTACTGTATAGCACTTTTTATCAATGTGCTGAATTCAAGTCAATCACAGGGATTAGTTTCAGCTGGAAAAATGTTTCCCCAGAAATGACAAAACATTTTGTTTTGACATTTTCAGAACGCACCATTTTGAATTTCATTTCAAAATGATGTTTGCAATATTTCGTTCAACTTGGTGCATTTTTGAGATTTGGTTCTGTGATAAAAACAGTTTCAGTTGATTTTTTGTCCAGATTTTTCAGTTCATCCCCCATGCTGAAAAATCATTTTTTCATTCAGTTCTCTTTAAATTAACCCTTTCTAAGTTCATTGTACATGTAACCATAATATTATGTACAATTTAATTAGTAATAATTTTAAAAGTATATTGTTCCTGGTACGGGAGAGAGGTGGAAAAACTTTGTAATAAGATTCTATCACAACACAATTTGTAGAGGATCTGTAGAATGAGTTTCATTCCAAATTCTTACCCTGGGGAATTAATGGGTAAGAGCGCATGGAAGAAAACTCCTGTGACATTGGGAGGGAAACATACAAAGGAGGCTTGTTAGGATGAAAAGGGATCTGAATACACTGAATAGAAGTTACCAGACTGAGAGAGCACTAACCACAGGTTTGGATTTAGAAGAGGACTTAGTTTAAAGCTTGTGTGGTGGACTACACTTTCCAAATCTGCTCTTAAAACATACTTTGCTATCAGTTTCTTTCCCTTTGAATTCCCTTTTCAGAGTCACTCAAGCTATTGATGTACACTTGGAGTGAGCATTGCAAGTCCCAGAGCCTTGAAGCCTATAAAGACTTTTTATTGAGGCTCCTGGTCACAGAAGCCTCAGAAACCCGCTTCCCCAGGACTGACAATCCGTGTAGTCAACATATGCAGATTTCTACTGGGCTATCCTGAGAGACTGGGGTCATGAGCATATCTGGGGATGGGAAGAAGACTGTCTCCCTATTAGCCCTAGTGCCTTCTGATAGGAGTAAGTAGAGGAGATTTACCATTTCAGTTGTGGGACCCGACTTCCTGATCCAGTGGATAGTTTACCAGATCAGCTGTTAGCAGAGCTAGCTTCATGGTATTTTTGGCTCTGCCACTGATTCTCTGTGTGACATTGGGTAAGTCACTTAAGCTCCCTAAGCCTGTAAAATGGAATTAATGTTCCACATTCTCTGCTAGTGTTAATTGGCATAGATCCACTGAAGTCAATGGAGCTACTGCAACAGAAATTTGGCCCAATGACACTTATCCTCATTCTTTCTAAAGCACCTAGAGATGCTTGGCTGGAAAGCACTATCTGAGCACTTATTGCTATCTCCCTGTAATGTTTATATATTGTAATATAAATTGAATTTGCATAATTTCAATCCCAGGGTTTCATATTTCATATTTCCATTCTGACTCTTCAATCTGCCCTAGTTAATATCAGTTTAACCGCTTTGCTTTGCCAATTTAGGCTTGAGAACATTAAGTTATTTCACCAGCTGCCTCCCATGTGATATCTCCAGTTGTGGATCTGGTATCAAAAAAGTATTAGTCAAATGGAGCAGAAATGGGTACTGATGTTACCTGGAGCGGGGACAAAATTAGAGAAGCCTGTTATCCCCAGGCTTTAGGGCACAGGCTGATCAACAGCTGGGAAAAGAAAGCAACCGTCCTGTTCCATCTGCCTCTCACACACTGTAAAGTACGGCACCCGGGAGGGTAGTATGTAGGTTTTACATTTTTTGCTGAAATAAATAGTCTTTGCTTCTGTTGCAGAAGGGGCACTGGGTTCAATGGCAACATTCCCGTGTGTTAAAATGTCAACTTTTATGGGTGAACATAGGGCTGGTGACAGCTCTTGAGATGGAAACCCTTTTATTATCTGTAGGATAGACATAGCTGGGGCATTGTTCATGCAACCTTCCCTGCCCACATGCCTCAGCCATGACTCAAAAGTTCACCATTTCTGGGGGAGAGGATTATTCAGCCTTCAAGCCAATTATTCAGTCTCTTCCCTCTCCACTGAGGCTGCCAACAAGGGGGCATATTGGTGGCCACTACGGTGGTTTGTAGGATGTGGACACAGTGCATGCCAGTAGACTCACAGCATCACTAATTTTTGACATAAGACAAGTAGCCATTGGATGGTAAAAGTTTTCCGGCACTACCCACTCAGGCCAGATTCAAACCCAGGATCAAGTGTAACAGCAAAAAGCTTTGTATGCTTCCCAAAACCTAAATCCCCATTTCCTATCGAGGGGTACGTCTAGACTACAGGCTTTTGTCGACAGGGCTACAGATTCTGTCGACAAAGATTCTGTTGACAAAGAGCATCTAGACAAAGAGCAAGCCGCTTTGTCGACATGAGAGTGTAGACGCAAAGGACAGTGTAGATATAATCACGCCTTCTGTTGACAGAACTCTGTCGACAAAAGGCGTTATTCCTCATAGAATGAGGTTTACCACCGTCGACAAAACTGCTGCGTTCTGTTGACGTTATGTCAACAGAACTCGGTGGTAGTCTAGACGCAGTTATAGTTTTGTCAACAAAAGTCCACTTTTGTCGACAAAACCCTGTAGTCTAGACACACCCTAAGAGTCCCTTGAGGCCACAGAACCTGAAGAGTTCAGCTCGTGATTGTGTGTGTGTGGGGATGAAGGAAAGGTTGGTGTGTCCAGTTATAAAGAGAAGAGCAACTTGTAAAATTCAGATCCAGATACAGGTTTAGTTTTCAACCTCCCTCCTGATCCAGCTCTGAGGATGTTGGATCTGGGGCAGTTTGGCTTGACCCTATTGCTATGCTCCTATTCCTAATGCAGGGTGTCCCCTGGCAATGATTGCCAAGTTCTGTTCTAAGTAGGGCAGGGTAAAGCCTGAAACACCAAGGAGAAGGAGAAGGGGGAGCACAGTAACCAGTTTTCCCTACCTGAATTGTCGTCATTCCAAGTTCCTGCCCAATCAAAACCTGTCCACCTTGCAGCTTAGCGATTCTGGGCTCCTCCACCTGCATGAAGTCACTCACTAGCTCCGTGATATCAACCTGCCAGTCAGAGCCCAGCAAATAGCTTAGCTGGCCACCTGGGTCGGAGGGCTCAGCAACAAACTGTGTTAGGACTCGCACCATGGCATGCTGGTACTGCAGGGTGCAGCCTCTGCCCTTCCGCTCATCCTCTTCTTCGTCATCGCTGTCTCGAGCTGGTCTGGTAAAAGAACAAGATAAAAAAAATCAAACCGCCAAAGGAATGTGTGAGGCCATGTTCCATGCTGTAACAACTTGTTAAGCACTGCGAAAGGCATTCAATCAGAGATGCTCAGCTCTTTCCTTTCTCTTGCCCCCCTGACACATCCAGGCTATGCCCACTCCTGCAGCTTCTTCCCCTAGAATATATCTGACATCTGTCATATTCCCTCATTTCCCCCCAGGATTATGGTAGCCTCCTGGTTTCTTTAGCCTTCATAGCACCCAGAAGGCCCACACTCTTGGGTCACACATAAAATCAGCTGCTAAAGTCACCTTTTTTACCTGCACTTCTGGGCACACCACCTTTCACCCATCCTCTTGGAATCTCTCCAGTGACTCCCCATGTCAAGTCCAAAGTTCTCATCTTCACCTTCACACCTCTTACCCCATGATTCACCCCACCCTGTCTATGATGCCAGACTCATGTGTGCTTTGGTCAGCTACAGTCACAAACATCTTCTCTAGCTGCCCATATCAACAGCTGCAGTTAATGCCCTCGCTGAATAGGTTTGCAAGGCCATGTCTTCAAACCCTTTCCTCAGAACCATTCTACTGTGACACTCGCAGGAAACCAGTCAATAAATGAAGGGCACATGACAACAGTTCACATTTAATTGATTTGCTATAATAGTAATTAATAACTTTGCTTATATAAATCCACATCTCTCTGGCACTATCCTTCATGTGCTGCTTGTCTTCATAGCATCTGCCACAATAGTGCCCTGATCCTAATTTGGGCCTACTGTAATATAAATATAGGATATGTAAGAGATGCAGACACAGTTAGCAATTATTACACTTAATAAATAATTATTAATAATAAAATAAGCAATGACATCCCATGTATCAGGCCTCAGACCAGACAGATCTGGTCTTTGCTGATGTCCTGCAATATGCTACAAGTGAAAACACTGACCCTGCCTCTCCTGACCAACAAGCAATTTCCATTTAAGCCACTAGTGCTATAAAAGGAAATTGATTTTCAGTGCAGATCCATACAATCTGTGGTTCCTGTTGCCCTAATAAGTACAATGCGACAGCTGATTGAATAAATGCCTGGTGACCTTCAGGTTTACACCGGAATTGCATTAAAGCCAAATGAGTGTGTTCAGATCCGCTGGCCCTGTCAGCCACTTGGCAAGTGTACAACCCAGACTGAACATTCACTAATGAAACCTACCTCTTATTAGAGAGGATAGGGACCCTCCACCCCTTGATCTGGTTTAATTCTGTGTCAGAGATCTCTATCTGTAGTGGGAGGCGAGGAACCCAGACAGTCAATTCTAGTGAGGCAGTCAGATGCTGGTAAGTAAAATTAACAATGACATTCACTTTGCCTTTCATTTCTTTCCCGTTGACAAAGACATAGTCACATCTGTCAGAAACCTGTAAAAAGGGAAAAGGGGAAAAATTAATGAGTCTCTGTGCAAAATTATAAAGCTCTCCCCCATGTTGAGTGAGTGGGAGGGAAGGAGAGATAGACTTTGGGTTTGAACTAGTTCCAAACTCTGAGGACAACTAGTAGCAAGAAAGGTCCTGCTTTGCTATTAGCAGTCTGCATAATTTAGCAACACTTGTGAACAAACAGGCTTTTCCTGCTATAAATATTTCCACTGTGAGTTATGATAAAAGAACAGCTCCATTCTTTTCCCAGTCCCACCGCTAGGAGCCATGGCTCTGATTCTCATATTGTTCTGGCTCTGATGCTTGTCCACTGAGTCACAGTCCTTTCCCCCAATAAGTCAGATTAAGTTCCCCATCCTCAAGTTTGGTGTGAGTCTAAGGAACTGTACTGTAAACATGTGGAAAGTCAGATGGGTGGGTGCCTGCACAAGCAGGGGCAACACAAGGGGGACACAAAGGGTCACACCCCCAAATACTGCGGGGTGAGGGACAGGGGCCAGCTGTTGGGACTAGTGGGGGGCCTGGTGGCAGCAGCAGCAGGGGTCAGGCCCACCACTGCACTCACTGGCAGTGGGAAGAATTGGAGTGACCTAGCCCCAGCCTGCTTCACTCCCTGGCTTCCAACGTCACTTGCGGGGGAAACTTGGGGGGAGAAGGGGTGGAACTGCCCCTGCACCCACCAGTGGCAGGAAGCGGAACAATGCAGCTGGGAGTGAAGAGAGAGCTGGGGCTCCACCTCCTGCCACTGCCAGAGAGAGAGAGAGAGAGAGAGAGAGAGAGAGAGTGTGTGTGTGTGTGTGTGTGTGTGTGTGTGTGTGTGTGTGTGTTGCCCAATGGGGGCTTAGAGAAAGGGGTGGAATGGTGGTAGAGCAAGGGCAGGAAAGGGGAGAGAGGGTGGAGCAGGGGCAGTAGGGTGGAAAGAGATGGGTGGAGGGGGTGTTGTCCCAGGCCCCACAGTCTTCTAGGGACAGACTTTCCCCAGGCTAGGTATGGCATGGGGAGGATTCATATGGGGGGGGGGGGCGATCACATGGCCAGTGTCCCCCCTTGTGTCCCTCTCAAGATATTGAACAGAAGGTGCATTTCCCTAATCAGTTCTGATGTGATGTCCTGGCAGGAGTGGATTGATCTGGAGGGATACCAGGAATTTCCTGGAGGGCCGTCGTCCAATGGGCCATCATGTCCGCACGCCATTGCCCCTCACTCCAAGCGGCTCCTCATCTGCGCTGTATGCATCACGCAGAGCCCAACCCGCCGCCTGCGCCGAGTGCCAGACATGACGCAGGGGGCGGGGCTTGAGGGGCACGCAAGGGTGACGTCATGGGGAGGGCCATTCTCAACCCATTTCCCGGGCCTATTTTGATTGCCAATACACTCCTGTGTCCTGGAACGGTGACAGCAAGCAGCATTAATGATTTAGTAGGTAGCACTCTCCCTCTGAATCAGTACTGGCCCGACACCAATGAATGACACCGGGGGGCCTGCTTTGGGGGGGTGTGTGCCACATTTCAGAGAAGACACAAAGTTGGCCAAGTATGTGAGAATGTTCTGTGCATGTCTGTGCAGCCGTGTGGACAGCTTTTAGACCTTTCATGCTTCCTCTGTGGCTTCCCTTCTGTCTCTGACCTATACTGGTCCTCTTTCCTCTATGTCTGCAATGTCTTTAACAGCCCCAAGTCCCCTGGTCCCATCACATCTCCCTGTTCTTGCACCACATTTCTCTCTTCAATAGCTTCCCAACCTTCCCCTGTGCGGATGAATTTTGGGCTCTGTTCACACCTGGCTTTGCTTGCCCTAGTATCCTGCATCATACAAAATCCAGGAGACATGTAAGTTATTCTAAGATAGTGCTATCTTTGACTTTGGTGGGAGTTTTGCCTTAGTAAGGACTGCAGGATCTAGAGTCCCTCATGAGGAATAGTAGTGAATTGGAGTTGGAGGCTCATGATTAAAACAAACCCAATGTACTGGCAATCGTGGAGCTGTGATTAAAACAAGAAAATGTTTGGGAGCTTTGAAACTTTTTTTCCCAGTTTCACAAGGGGTAAGAATGCATTTTTAGGTCAGTATCACAGAGTAAAACAAACATATGCAAAGCCAACAGAAGATGCCATTTTGTTGTTCAACAGAGAAAAGGGGAGATTTCTAATTCATTCCTATTTAGAAGCATGTACTCATGGTGTCAATAGGGCTCCATTTATCAGTTTAAGGTCTGAAATCTCTCTTGAAACAAAAAGCTTCCAAAGCGGATTGAAAAAAGTTTCACTGAAACAAGTTCAGACAGGTTTATTACAATTTATTGCATGGGCAGTTCTTTGAAAGACTACACTTGCTAAGGATTATTTGATATTAGCATTTTCCCCTCAACCTCTCCCTAATAGAGAACAGTATTTTTATATTTTAAAAAGCTGAATAAAATAGTGTCTTGACTAATGTATAGCATGAAAGATAGGATGAAGTGTTGTGTGTTGCATGAAAAAAGTGTATAAGTACATGGGGTGGGAGGGGGAGAGGAAGGACCAGACTTCTGTCTGAATCACTTCTGAACTGTGGTAGTTCAAATGAAATGGAACTCCTGTCCAGTGTTCCCTCTAATTTTTCCATCCATGTATGGAATAAATTTTGTTAGGTGCACTGAGGCACCTGTGGATGTTCACCACAAGTAGAAACACATGCCTCCAGTTGTAGACACTATGGGAGCTCTGCTAGTCAGCTGGGTGGCATTTGAATCACTCTTGGGTAGCCCCCCCCAAGTTCTCAGCTTACACTGGGTCCATGACCTTGTAAACCCAAACCTGAAGTCCAATGTCCTTATTCTTGACACTTGAGTTAAAGACTCAATTGGGCAATGACTGTTCCCTCCCTCCTGCTGGCACACCCAGCTCAGTAACCTATGGGATGTGCTGTCTTTATAATTTCTTTCCCTGAAAGAAGAAAGCATGTGCTCAACCATCTAACGATGCCTTTACTTCTTCAAACATGACCTAGAATCCATCGGCTGCAGCAGTGCTCCAAAAGAGTACAAATGATAGTACAAAGGCTTCTGGGAGGCTAAGGCCTTGCTGCAGCCAACCGAGCACAAAGAATAAAAATGTGGGACTGGCCAGCTGATGAGCATCCAAGGCAGTCACCATGGGGCTCTTGAAAAATAATACCCTAAGCAACCACTTACTTATCTCTTAGGCTGCCCCAACGTGCTATATGGATTGATAGCAAAAGGTTCTATGTTAGCGCAGTTAGGATCTGCCAAGGAAGAGATGGCCTCGTGAGTCCACAGTTGACCTCAAGACAGGACACCTCTGCTGTCTAAAAGCTCAGGGTGGGAGCATAACACAAACCTACCTCATTATTGTGAGTGTGGCATCCATCTTACACAACGTCCTTCCAAACCATTTCTGACACTTTATTCATAATAACCTATGGCCTTGGCCATCAATACTGCTGAGAGTTACTAAATCTCATTCAAGCGCTTTGGCAGCTACTGCAGGAGTCTAGGTGAGCCGACAAGACCTGTTCATTACAGCTAGTTAAAATATATGAGTAAATGTACATGTCAAATAATTTATTAACTACCACTTTACAGTGCTGATGATCTGAAGGAATGATCTATTAAAACCCTGAACTCTTTTCACAATCCATTACCAGCCAGACCTTCTTTTCCATTATGTGGATATATTTAATATTTCTGACTCTTGTATGCATAATCTTGCACTTACCTGAATTTAATGTCATTTTCTATTTTTCTGTTTAAATGTTGAGTGAATTTAAATGTTATTTAAATATCACCAGCTTTTGTGGCACAATTTACATCCATGGTATTTTGTTTTTCAATACCAAAGATCAATATAAAGAGTTTAATAGCAAAACCATTTCCACATTTTTTTTGTCTGCACCACGGCAAAGTCACAAGGATCCTGAAACTGCATTGTTCATTACTTGCTCTGGGATGCTTAACTTGTCGGTAAGATCAGAGGACACATCTTTTCAAGCTGAATTCTGTCCTCCCATACAGTTTCCAGGTGAGAATCATAGGCAGAATTTGTACTATTGCAAATATCTAAAAGCCAAATCAAGGAGCAGCTCCTGGGGTGCTCGTGGTTGCACAGACAAGTGAAAAAAAGAGGCTAGGGAGTGCAGCTGCAAACAGAGCTGAGCTGAGGGTGGGGAGAATCAGTAAAGCTCTGAGCCGTGCTGTGTGTCAGGTTGCAACAGAAGGGTCCAGTAAGAGCTAGAGGAGAGCGCAGAGCTCAACATCACTTCAGATGCTGCAGCTTAGTTCCTTCCCTTTAGCTGCATGGACGGATTCTTGTGTGTGCAGGGTTGATTCCATCCCATGGGCACTGGAAGAGCACATTCCTTTGCGGCTGCCTCTATGCAAGCAGCACAATGCTGCCCTGGAAGTCCTGTGCTCCCATGACTTGCATCATTCTTCTCACCCGTATTCTACAGTGTCTTGTCTACTAGACAGGAGGGTACAGGGCCCTCAGGCAGTGACTGGTACCCCTCCTCCACCTCTCATCTCACATTACCTTGCCTCTGCGGGAGAGGATCCTCTATTCCCTGCTAGCAATGCATGTTTCTCCTAATCCTTCCCTGTGTTTTAAGTGATGCTCTGACACAGAAAATCTCTGGTGGGCTAATGAACTTCATCTGCCGCTTGCTGGCTCGCTTTTTTTCTTGGGATGCCAGGGAGGAGAAAAACTGGACAAAGCCTCAAACCACACATTACACCTGAGCCATGGCAGATCAAAGTTCAAGCTAAGGTGGTCCTGAGGAAAATAATCAGCTTGGGAGCTGAATGCCTCACATACGTATCTTGCCTCCACACACTGACTGAAGGCCAGATATTGACTGCAAATGAATGGCCTGGAGATGGGGATTTTCCTTCCTCAAGCTTGAGGCCAGTGTGTTAGCTTACAGCTCCAGTGCCTCACTTATGATTAGTTATAACAAACAGTTACACAGCCTTAATGAACGAATGCCTCGGGGAGGCAATTAACCACTGATCTTCATTTCTCAGAAGCGGAAGCTTGGACAGAGAAGCTAAGTGTCTCCCAAAGCCACAGAGCTGGGACTAGACCTCCTCCAGGAGTAAGTAACTTCTGACACTGATCTGAGAGTGAGACATGGGGTGAAGTTCCGTGCTGAACTACTAGGAGCTGCGCCTTGCAGCCCTGGGGCCTTACATTCCAGCCACCTCCCTGAGCCATCCTGCACATGGCACCACCACCCAGTCCAGCACTATCTGCTGCACTCTGAGTGCCTCAACATGCCTCTCCCAATCTCAGCCATGCCCTGCCCCAGCACTCTACAGCTTAAGGAGGGGCCTGGAAGCAGCTTTGCAGTGCCTGCACCAAAGGAATCATTCCCCAGCTGGATACAGGGCATCTATATACCACTTTGGCCCTTTTATGCAGCATGAAGGAACCAGAGTAAGGGTGGGAATCTCTCCCTTTTAATGGAGCTATTCCTGATTTGCAAGAGAGTGAGAGGAGAATCAGACTATCAGATTCCAAACACATCCATGCTCAAGCAATGGCGAGAGAAAATAAAGCTGGCAGAAAACAGACTTTACTTTTAGCTTTCCAAGGGTTATAATGAAGAGGAAGCACACCAAAACCCCAACACTACTTCAAGAATGATTCAAGAAACATCTTGGCTGTGTCTACAGTGGCATGATTTTCCGGAAATGCTTTTAACGGAAAAGTTTTCCGTTAAAAGCATTTTCGGAAAAGAGCGTCTAGATTGGCACGGACGCTTTTCCGCAAAAGCACTTTTTGTGGAAAAGTGTCCGTGCCAATCTAGACGCGCTTTTCCGCAAAAAAGCCCCGATGGCCATTTTCGCAATCGGGTCTTTTTTGCGGAAAACAAATCTCAGCTGTCTACACTGGCCCTTTTGCGCAAAAGTTTTGTGCAAAAGGGACTTTTGCCTGAACGGGAGCAGCATAGTATTTCTGCAAAAAGCACTGATTTCTTACAGTAGGAAGTCAGTGCTTTTGCGGAAATTCAAGCGGCCAGTGTAGACAGCTGGCAAGTTTTTCCGCAAAAGCGGCTGATTTTGCAGAAAAACTTGCCAGTCTAGACATAGCCCTTGAGTTTGTGCTTTTAATATTCCAATTCATAAAAATAAACAGATGCAGGCAGGAGGAGAGAGAGAGACAGGAGTTCTGATACCCAATCTCTCCCATTTACCGTTCTGTAAATGAGGAGGGCAATAATTGTGTGATCATTCTATTCCCAGCCAGCCCTTTCGTATTTGGATGAATAAGCACAGTGGCTCGGTTACAGTTTGTTCACAATGCCAACCAAGCAACACCAGGGCATGGTGTAACATCTACTTCATTTTCATAAATCAGGCTAGAGCGTTCACAAAGCAGATCATCTTTGCCTCGTGTTACTTCAGACATGTCCATCCCATTCATCACAAAGGAGAAAGAGAAAATTCAGCAGGAGAGAGAAGAAAAAAGACACCAGTTTTCCAAAAACCAGGAAGTTTCTCAGTCTGTTTCCTTCCTGCATATAGGTCTAGATGAAATGAGTTTGATGGGTTTCAGTTAAGCACCCTGAGGACAAGTGTGCGTATGATAAGCAACCATCAATAAACAGCAGCACACCTGAGAGTCTCTGGGTAGTTTCAGTGGAGGACAGGGACTCAAAGATAGAACTCACTCGGGATTTTTTCACTGAAACTTATTGACAAATGCAGAATTTTTAAAATCAAAACTTTTTGTGGAAATATTGCTGTTTTGAGAAAACTTTTATCAGAGAGATTTCTGAGGGTTAGAGTGGAATTTCTGCTCAAAATCAGGGGGAGAAAGTCCCCTACGATAGCCAGCAGCTCAGTGATTAGAATCCTCCAGTGGGATGTTTTAGATTTAAGGCTTTACTGTGCTAGATTCAGAGCAAGGATGTGAACTTAGTGTCTTCCCCAGCCCTGCTGAGTGCCTTAGCCACCAAACTATTGAATTCTCTTTCTCTAGGCCAATGAAAATTAAATTCTTCAGCTCTTTCAGAAGAGACTGATTCTGTAGACTGCTGGTAGAGAAACAAGCAGCACCAAGACTTCAACCCACATCCCAAGGAATGCTGTAGCAATTCTTGGCAGACACTCTCACATGTTTTTTCAGTAAAAATTTCAAAATCTTTTGGTTTTGTTCCACATCACAGCTCAAACTAATTCTTTATACAATACTTAATGCTTTTTACAAAATGGGATTCTTGTTTCTTGGCGAGCCCTATAGAAACTGAACTGCACCTGAGGAAGCTTATACTACTGCTACCTGTTTTGTACCTATGCACCTATTTTTAGATGGATTCAGTCCACAGGTCTTTCAAACCATCTCCTTTCTAGAGCATTAATTCACATACCTATAAGCAGGGTCTAAATGGATTCTTCCCTAACAGCTAGATAGAAGGGTGGGGGCAGATATTCTGGTCACAAGGCTCCTGAAATATGCCTGGTGTGGTTTAATCTGTTTCCCTGTCACACAGCTGAGGTGAAGACCCCATCCAAAGCAGAGTGAGAGTGCTTACCTCAAGCCTATCGTGTTTGTATTTGCCCCTTTTCTCCCCAGCCAGTGTCTCCAATTTCACATACCAAAGTCTATCTACTCCTTCCCTCTAAGTCCCCTGGTCAGAATCTATATCTAGCCCCCATTGGCAGGGCAGCACAATTCAATAGTCCCAATGCTACTCAATGGTCAAAGTCTGTAACTCGCCCCTATTGGCAGGGCAGCACAATTCAATAGTCCTAATATGACCCAATGATCAGAGTCTATTTAAGGGGCAGTAGGGGAAAGGTTTGCATCCCCCAGCAGGGGAGTCCAGGCTCTCCCTCTCCATGGACTCCAACCCAGGACCCTCTTAGTGGCTTGCTCTAGCCACTGAGTCAACCGGGAAATTCCAGCCACAACACACTGACTCTCCAACAGCGGCCGGTGTCCCTCGACTCTATGATATAGGGGGTCCTTCCAAATATCAAAGCGTGGGCTCTAAGTTGTTGGAGGGACCCTCTCTCCTGCTTGATCACTGACAGAGGCTTGCTCCCAGGCATGTCTGAGAGTGGGATCTTCTCTCTGCTCTTGCACAAAGTCCCCATCTCTTTTGAGTTCCCTCTGGGCTTCCTCTACCAAGGAACTAGCTAGTATAGGTGGGGCTGGGGGATTTCCATTGACCTGCAAGTCCCCTTCCTGGGGTCTTCCTTTCATTGGTCTCTCCCCAACAGTCCCGTTTGCACTGGTCACCCTCTTTCCATGGCTCAAGAATTCTGAGTGACCCTTCACACTAGATCGCCAAACCTGGGCCAATACCACCCTAAGATCACTCGGTAAGCCAACCTGGGAGTCACTCCAATGGAGAGGGTGACAGTCTGATTGCCTATTATGCTCACTTTAGCAGCGGGATAAGCATGGAAGTCCCCATGGATCCACTGCACATAAATTGGGTCGTATCAGGTACTTTGAGTGTCATATCAGGTACCAAGTAACTCTGAATCGGGGTTTGACTACACCCAGAATTTATAAGTACTGTCATGGAGACCCCTTCAAAACCACCAGGACTCTAAGCTTCTTGGAGCCTCTCCTTCAGACTTGGGATCCCGCTACCCACACCTGTGTATAGCTGCAGTGCATAAATGGGCAGTCCCGGTGGAAATGTCCTTCCTGGCTGCACTCGAAACAATGATCTCACCTGCCTCTGGTTGACCTGTCTCTTCCACCAGCTCAACTCCAATAGATGGTACCTCTTTTCATTGAGTGGAACCACTACAGGCAGGAGATTTATAATTAAAGTCCATTGACTTACATTGAGCCACCTCCCCACATCACAATACCTCTTGAGGAAACAATTAGGGCCATATTGGGGGAAGCTGGGCCTTCCTCACCGGTTCTTCCACCTTCTGGGAGCAGTGGTCCAGGGATTCCGTGGCCAGGTAATCTTCCATCAGGTCCACTGCTTCCATCAGGGTTGTGGGCCTGTGTTTATGCGCCCACTGCTTTCCTCCAGCAGGAAGGATGTGAGTGAACTGGTCTAATACCACTGCCTTGGCTATCTGTGCACTAGACCTCTGATCAGATTCTACCCACCGCAATGCATAGTCTGGAGGTGTTGGGTGACCACTCTGGGTCTGGCCCTAGCAGGATACTGCTCCTGTCAGAAATGCTGTCAGTATATCTCAGGATTAATGCGTGTCTGGTCCAGTATGGCAGCTTTCACTTTTACATAATTCAGGGTTTCTTGAGGATCCAAGTTACGATACGCTGCTTGGGCCGTTTCCGACAAATAAGGGGCTAAAACGTTAGCCCAATGTCTAACTGGCCATTGGGCAACCATAGCCACCCATTCAAATGTTACTAAAAATGCCTCTGGGTCTCATCTTTGTGAGTCTCAGCAGGAGTCCAGAGGAGAGGATCTCTGGGTCCATGTCTCCTGGTGTACTAAACGGGTGCCGGTAGGCCTCCACAGCACTGCCAATTGTTGGACCAAGCTCTCCTGTTGGACTTATTGCTGTGTGACCAATGCCTTCATCTTTTTTTGTTGGTGTGTTGTCACTTGTAACAATTGAGCATACGGACGCCATTTCCGTGTTGATCACATGAACCTCTCTAACAGACAAAGGAAAGGGAAATCCTGTAGTATGTCCAACTTCCCTTCATTTCCTTAGTCTAGGCCTCTCCTCAGGCCTGGGAATTTGCCCACATTCTCCACTATAAGTCACATGGGTGAGGTGAAGACGCTGTCCAGGCTGTTATGCTTATGTTCACTCCTTTTCTCCCCAGCCGGTGTGTCTAATCTCACACACCAAAGACTGTTTATTCCTTTCCTCTAGTACCCTGGTCAGTATCTATATCTAGCCCCTATTGGCAGGGCAGCACAATTCAATAGGTCTCAGTGTGACCCAAAGGTTGAAGTCTATAACTCACTCTTTTGGCAGGGCAGCACAATTCAATAGTCCCAATGGTAAGAGTCTTTTTAAGGCTCAGTAGATAGGGGAAAGGTTTACATCCCCTGGCAGGGGGGATCCAGGCACTCCCACTCTAGTGAACCTCAGCCCAGGGTCCTCTTAGTGGCTTGCTCTAGCCACTGAATCAGCAGGGAAATTCCAGCCACAACAGCAGACTCTCTGACAGTGGCTCACTCACCCAGTAGCCGTTGCCATTCCTGGGCTGCTTCCTGCTACAAATGTCTCTTTTCACGGGTGGGTCTCCAGCTCCCCTCCTTCCTCTGGGATCTGGCTACTTCCACGTGCTTCTGGAACCTGTGCAATCTCTAAATGCATTGCATCTCCTGCCTGTGTGGTATTGTCTTGGCGTTTGGGCAGGCGCTGGGGTTTGCGGGGAGCTGGCCAGGCATGTCCTCTCCCTTTGGCTGCCAGCCTCAATTGAGCTGAGCTGTTCTCTTTGATAACAGTGCAGCCCAAGCATGCTCAGTAAGATAAAGGGGGTGTGGCCTTCTCAGCTCTCAGAGCTGAGTTAACCCTCTCCAGCTCAGTGAGTACGCCCAGTCACATTCTCCCACGCTGTTCAAAGACGAGCTAAATGGGCTTCGTTGGGAGTCTACTTGGGTTGGGACTTTTACTTGGGATTTATACCCTGTTTGTGGTATTTTCCCAAATCAATGCCAAGTTACTTCCTTCCTTTTATTAAAAGTTTCTTTTCTGTTGTCAGACTCTGTGCTTGCCGGTGAGGAAGCATTACCTCTCAGAGTGTGTCTCAGGGATGGTGTATGAAATTCCCAGGTTACTGGATGGGGACTTGAGCCGGTTCTGTGTTAGACAGATGGAGAGGAACTCCTAGATATTGAACTTGGCCCTGGCTGCTGCTGGCTCCACCTGACAGAAGGGTTACATGCTTGGCAATTAGTTATCAACAAACAATGTCCCCAGTAAAATCCTTGTTCTTCATCCTTCACCATCTGAGAGAGAAATAGATAAGCTCCGAATTCATTAAGCTCGTGAGTGCAGTGAGTCAGCATTGCATGTGACTAGACAAGCAAACTTCTCTCTATTGGATTATTGTGGGGTATCTGCTCAGAATGAGTTTATTTTCCTTGAACAGACAATTTTCAGAGAACTAGTAAGCATACATGGTAAGTAACTTTTTAAAAAAGCAGATGCCCCATAAATATCATTGTATTAAATAAGAATCTATGAAATGTGAAATATGAAAGCCCCTTTCCAGCAACCAAATTGGATAAAAATGTGTGTAAGTGTGCACATGAATGTGTATATACCAAATCCCATTGGAGTAGTGTGGGCACCTTCCCCCCAGTGTTCAGAAACCAGAAGATGGTGAGATGGGGCAATATCATGATTTCTTCCAAATCAATCACGTGTTCCACACCAACCCAATTATTTATTTCCAGCTACTTTTGATCTCTCAGGGCTGGCGATGCTCTGTCCCACTAGAATGGAAATGAGAAGAGAGAGGATGATGGAACTGAATTCCCCTTTCTTTTGCTGCTCATGTGCTCTTGTCATAGGCTCTGGCCCCTCTCTAGGCTCTGGCCACTGGTAATGCCATAACACAATAATGCCATTAAATCATTACAGAGCCACTCTCTTGCTAAAGTTTTATAGACCATTGTATCACAATAGTTTTCCTCACAAATGTGCTGAGCTGCCTGCCCTCCATTTAATTTATAGAGAATGCAATTAGTTCCCACAAGACACTCCACTAATCTTTCAACATGGGGAAGCTTTTATCTCCCAAGGAGATGGCCTCTTAAATGGCATTTGTAACAGTGACCTTGGAAGTATACTGAAGCGCGTGGAGTTTGATTTGGCTCTTGCAATTCTCCTCTTTCTCTTCTGCAGCTGAACAGCTAGGAAAGCTTCAGCAAGCTTGCCCTGAGCTACATACATACATGTAATCTCTGTCAGCCAGGGGAGCAGAGGTTAGAGGCTGCTTGTCAGCAGCACTATGCAGAGTGACACAGCAGAATTATGAAGCATGTCATGAAGGCACTAAATAAAAGACTTAAGGCAAACTGAGTGTGGGGATCAATTGCTAAGGCTACAAAATTTGCAGGATGAGATTTTTAAATTGGCTAAACTCTAAACTCTGATGTTGATGGCAGAACTTCCATTGAGTTCAATGGGAATAGAAGCACTAAGTGCTTTCAAAAATCCCACCCATCAACTACACTGCTCATTCTTGAGACAAATGTCAGTCTCCAAGAATGGTGCAAAATATGTGGTATGTAGCCCAAGTCAGTGCATACAGCTCACGTGGAATAGCAAACGGAAGAGCTTTTTCCTGGAAAGCAAATATGGACTTCAAAGAGTGGGTTCTTTGCTGTGCCGAGACATCTTAATTTTCATTGTTAAAATGTCTGATTGTGTTATTTCAAAAGAAACCAATCTTTCACTCCAAAACATCTCAAGGACTCTCCAAACTCTTCAATTTTGATCATAAGCAAAGTAAGTTACAAATCTCCATTATTATTTTTTTCACAAGATAAAACAAAACCTGGAATTTATTTCTTCCTCATATTGATGGTACTGGATTTTAGAGAGTTCAGCTTCCTATCTAAGCAAGTGAAAACGAAGACCTTTGCTGTTACATGGGGGCTTTGCTCTGTCAGCAGCAGTCATCAACGGAAACTCATGTCACCAGGCACCAATTCCTCACATACTTTTCACCCTAACTTCTTACGCCCAATTCTGTGCTGCTCCACATCTATGTCATCAGGTACAGTTGTGCAAAGGGCACATGAAATGGGGGAGTAAAATGCTCCCGCTGTTGTAAGAGAGGAATTCTGACTTGGCAGCATTCTACACCCACTATCCACAGGTATAAAGGCCATTGGAAGACTCTGGGCAGTGCAGAATCATAATCATTAGCCCCACTGCTGGTCCTAATAATACATCTCTGCTTTTTTCATACTTAGAAACTGTCTACCTTGGATTCTCCAGCTAGTCAGACCTGCCTTTGTTAGTTTACTGGGCTGAGTGGATTATTCAAGTGTAGTAAAACAACAGGAAGAATAGTACATTTTGTACTTTGCAGAGGAAGGCTACCACATTTCTTTCTTATCCCATTGGAACACCAGGGCCTGAAGCACTTCCCCATCTCATTTGTATGCTTTAGCCCACATGTGAGACTGATTAAAAATCCTTACAGGCAGCTGTTTTTTTTTCTCTTCAGCAGTAACTCTTGGCTCTTTTACAAAGCGACACCTAGTACATCTATGAAAATGAGATACATATCGGTCAGTTATGAAGACTCTAGATTAGGACATCTTGAGGGACAGCTGATTAGGAAAGCTAGTCTTCACTGTTCCCAATTGACAATCAATATTTCAGGAATGCATTACGCACTGGGCTTCTAATCTTAATTCATGGCAATGCAGGACAGTAATCCTTCCCCAGCGCAAGCACTTTCTCTTTCTACTGTATGTTTCAAAAACAGACCCACCACCTTGGCAGGCTTAGCAGACATTTGCAGATTTAGCATTGCACACGTTGCCTTGTCCACAAGCATAAGTAGGAGTCATTAACAAGATAAATTATATTGAGTCCTGCCTGAATAGGTGCCGTCACTTACAAGAACAGGAGAATTTCCCAGCTTTTCTATAATCAGGAAAAAGTTACTGACAAGGGAAATAAACAAATGAAATTCATTGTCGCTTTGAAAGACTCCAGGAGGCATCTGAGCTGTGTATATCAAGGTGCAAAAGAAGAACACCATCTCTACTCTGTAGGACATTTGTGAGTGCTTTGGGAAATGTGGAGTCTCTTTTAACCATGGATACTTAGCACACAGAGGAAGAATGAGATACATTATTGTGAAGTCTGGGAACTGTCCGTATTTTGAAACTACACAAGATGGGCGATAGCTGACCAGAGTGACAAGACAGGAGGTAAAGTGGGACCAAGGCCTCTATGTAGCTAGGAAATACATCCTTCCTGGTTCTGAATCCAATCATAACCAAAACCATAAGACATCAGAATCTAATAGTAAGAATCTACTGGTGGCAGCATGTTGCCTGACCACACCAAAGGACGCTGGAAATCAGGAATAATTAGTGAACATCTGCTCCCTGAGGTACAGTATTTCCCTGTGTAGTAGAGGAGAGACTTTTTTTACTCTAGAAAGGAAGGGATAGGAAACAGAAATTACATCAATTTTAGGCCAGATTCTATTGCCCTCACTCACTCTTGGGTAGAACTTTCTCCCATAGACCATGGACTCACATATTATCTGCAGGGGGAGATGCTACTCAACATACAATGTTTCCTCAGCTATCAGCAGCTGTGTGTTCAGTGCAATAACATCCCAAGCTCCATAGCTGTAGTGAAAAATGCACAACTTGGCTTGAAGCTCAGCATGGGTGGTTGGTAATGCAGGCAAGGGAAGGCTCAGTCTTCCTAAAACTGCCTACATGACTGATTGCCTAAGGCTGGGGTCGCCGCTGGGGAAGGCTGGAATTGCAGCGCGGCAGCTCGGCTCTCCATGTGTGGCACTGGGCTATTGGGGGGGAGGATGTGGGAGAAAGGCTGGAACCGTGATGCAGCAGCCCAGCTCCGCCCGGCCACTGGCAAAGGCAGCCCAGCTCAGCAGCCTGGTTTCCGGCGGATGGGGAGGATGGGACCATGGTGGGGTAGTGTGGTGGAGGGCTGTGCCAGGGGCATCATGATAGCCCCAGCTCTTCACATTGCCAGGCAGCATTGGGCTGGGGTGGGCAAGGCCTTGGGCAGAAGGGACAGGACTGGATCTTGCCTTCCTCAGCTGGGCTTTCACCTGATGCCCATGAAGTTCAGTTACTTAACTCTATCCAAATCCTAAATCTGATGTTGCCTTGAGATCTGTCAACATATATTTATTCTAGATGGGGGAATGTGAATGTCTACTCTTTGTACAGGTTACTTCATCTCATCCCAAGTAATTCATCATGTCATAAATGTCAGCAAAAAAATGCAAGAGCCTTTCTGTATGTCTGTATTTCTTTCACTGAAGTAGTGCTCTGAAATAAGAAAGAAACAAAATGGGCTCATGTCAGATTGGCATACTAGGCCAGGCTGCCTGCATCCTAGTCCACAACAAAATGATACTGAAGGATCAGATGCTTAAGGTATACTCTTGGGCTGTGTCTACATTGGCAAGATTTTGCGTAAAAGCAGGCGCTTTTGCGAAAAATCTTGCCTCCTGTCTACACTGGCTGCGAGTATTTGCGCAAGAACACTGATGTTGTAATGTACAAAATCAGTGCTTCTTACGCAAATACTCTGATGCTCCCGCTCAGGGATAAGCCCTCTTGCGCAAGTATTCTTGCGCAAGAGGCCAGTGTAGACAGGCAACGTTAATTTCTTGGGTAAGAAAGCCCGATGGCTAAAATGGCCATCGGAGCTTTCTTGCGCAAGAGAGCATCTACACTGGCACGGATGCTTTTGCGCAAAAGCACATCTCTTGCGCAAAAGCACATGCCAGTGTAGACGCTCTCTTGCGCAAATACTTTTAGCGGAAAAACTCTTCCGTTAAAAGTATTTGCACAAAATCTTGCCAGTGTAGATGTAGCCTTGGAGTTCCTTCCATCCTCACAAGCAAAGAAAAACAGAAGCCAGAAGGCCCTGGAAGTGAATGGCAGTGTAGGTATGTGGTATAAGGCAGGTGGTTTTTATTTTGTGGAACACTGGTCTACCTTTTATTGTGAAAGGAGCTATAAAATTTGGATGGGCTCCATTATAGTAGATGGAGAGCCAATCTACTCAAGTATAGGCTGGCTAGAGCGGGTGCATTTCTAATGGGGTCCTGCAGGGATTGGTTCTTGGCCCTGTGCTCTTTAATATTTTATTAATGATTTAGAGGAAAACAAAATTACCCCGATAGTTAGTAGAAGGCAAAAAAAGACTGGGTGATTGGCAAATAATGAAGAGAATAGATCACTAATGCAGTGTAATCTGGATTGCTAAACTGGGCACAAGAAAATAGCATTGTTATGACATGGTCAAATATAAAGTGATGCATCTAGGGACATAGAATGTAGGCCCTACTTAAAGAATGTGGGATTCTATCTTGGGAAGCAGTGACATTGAAAAGAACTTAGGGGTCATGGTGGATAAATCATGACCTGATCATGATCCTCCATTGCTACACTCTGGCCAAGAAGGGTAATATGATCTTTGGATGTATAACTAGGGGGATCTTGAGTAGCAACTGGAAGGCTATATTACAGAGCAGAGCAAAATATGGCCCATGGGCTAGATCTAGCCTGCCAAGCTGCCAGATCTGGCCTGTGGACACAATGGGGAACCTCAGGTAGGCTGCCTGCCTGCCCCACCTACTGGCCTGCCACTCAGAAAAACGGCTGTTCAGCCATTTGTCTTTCAACAGCTGTGGGCTCAGGGGAAGGGGAGCAGAGGCTTCACGTGCCGTCCCCACTCCCAGCACAATCCCATTGGCTGGTTTCTGTCCAATGGGAGATGCCTGTTTGCAGCGCATGAAGTAGCCTTCTCCCTCTCCCCTCAGGCTCATAGGTATTCACAAATGCACATTGCCCCAGCAGCCAGTGTGGAGGCCGAGCAGGCAGGAAGCCTTCCTGGGAAACCTGCTGGGCTTCTGGCTGGGAGTTGCCTAGGTAAGTCTCCCATCCAGAGCCTGCCTTTGTCACCATAACCCCTCTGTCCCCCAAACCTTCTGCCCCCTCCTGCACCCATACCCCCTTTCAGACCTTCTGTTCGCTCCTGAACCTATGCCCCCTCCCAGACCCTGCACCCTGCCTCAGATCACAACCCCCTCCTGCTTCAGGTCACACAGCTTAAACCCTTGCAGTCCTGCCCTAGGTTACAATCTCCTCCCAGTCCCTCCTACACCCCTTCTCCAGGTCCTCCTGCACCCATTATCAGACCCTCTCCTGGACCCTGGACCTCAATTCCCTGCCCCAGGTCACAACACCCTCCTGTTCCAGGTTATAAGCCAAATCACTGCAGCTTCTCATGCACCCCAGGCCCCTGCCCCAGGTGACAACTGCCTCCTTGACCCAAACTCCCTCCCAGACCCACATGCCTTTCTGCCCTCCAATCTGTTACCCCAAGCTCTCTTCTGCACTCAAGTTCTATCCCACACCCATGATATTACTGGAGGAGGTGCAGGAAGAATGTGGCCCTTGACCACTTTCCAAATTCTTGGTGTGGTCCCCCATCAAAAATTATTATCCACCTCTGGACAAGAGTATAACAAGATTTAATAAAGTTGTGAGAAACCTTTAGCTCATTGGGGTTCTATGTGTGGCCGATGAGACATTTTGTTTACTGTTGCTCATGCACAGGGTTGTCAGATTCTGCTGGTTTTTGTCTGCATAGTTTTTTTCCTACTGATATTACTAAAGTGATGTGCACATTGAACAATGGCATGTGAAGTGAGGTGCATGCTGATTGCACATAACATTGTGAGAGCCATGTGTTCCCCCTGCATCCAATCAAAGCACTGTTATGGTTGAATCGGCACACCTCTCAAATTCTAGGTACACAAGTGCAGTTAGCAAAACTATCCTATCCTAGGAGACCATCTTAGTTATGACAGTTTTGTGGCCTGCTGAGATGAAAGAGAGACACTCATGCAGCCCACTGACTAGTTTAGGTTGCCCCTAACTGATCTAATGGCTAAAAGCTGCAGCTAGAAAAATTCAGAGTGGAAACAAGCTGCAATTTTTTTTGCAGTTAAGTATAATTCATCACTGGAATATCTTAGGCTGTGTCTACACTGAAGAGAAAAGTCGGAAAAAGATATGCAAATTGTGAACTGCAATTTGCATATCTTTTCCCGCTTTTCTTTTGAAAGAGGCTTTTCCAACATTTGGCCTGTCTCCACTGGGCCAAATGTCAGAAGAAACCCCCTCTTTTGGAACATCCCTTCTTCCTCGTAGAACGACATTTATGGGGATGCTGAAAAAACGCGTCTGCTTTTCCAAAATTTTTTGGAAAAGCAGACACGTTCCTTGGATGCAACAGAGTTTTTCCAGGATACCTCCGATACCCTGGAAAAGCTCTGTAATCTAGATGTACCCTTACTAAGGTTTGGGGTGGATTCTCCATTATTGGCAGCTTTTAAGTCAGCATTTTTTCCCCCTGAAAGATATACTCTAATTCAAACAAGAATTCTTCCAGAGAACTTCTTTGTCTTGTGTTCTAGCCACTCTATCTATGAAATGTTTTCTTCTATTTGAAATGTTTTCTTCTATCTGCATAGTAGCTCCCTATTATGTGACCCCCATCATATCAGGTTCCAATCCCAGCTAACAGCACTTCTGCCTCAGAAAATGTTCGAACATGCTATGGATTTGAGCAGAGACCCATGAAGATAAAAGATGGCTCTCTGATAGCTTTCCTCATGTGTTAATCTGCCTTGAGCACATTTTAGGAAATATTGATTAGGAAAACACTGCTTCCAATTAATTTCTGAGGAAATCTTATTTTGTTCTGCAGCTTTGTGGCAAACATCAATACATTATCCCCAGCAAAATATACCTTAGTGAAATATGCAGTAGCACATATTAAAAGCACTTACAGTTCTGGGCAAACATCCAGTTCTAGTTGCATGCTGCCTCTCCTGTGAATGTTATGGATCAGCCACAATATATGAAGTGTATAGGTGTGACTAATTGAAAGCCCCCTGGTTAAAAATCTCTTCTGGGGAAGCACCTCATTATTATTAACCTAGATCAAGAATATTTCATTTCTGCAGATTTTTCCCCTTCAATTTTAATTTTGTGCATGCATTATTACTAATAACATGGCCCAATACTCAACTCTGTGCAGGGAGTTAGCAATGACCTATGCATCATCAAGGAGTTAAGTTATGCACAACGTGTATACCAGCCCTCTGCACACAAGTGAATTTTGCCAGAGGAGATGATCCTCAGTTAGATGGGATGGGGCATATGGAATGCAGGAGTGCACACTCCCAGCATGGCCAACAACTACTGCGGGCCCTGGGGCAAGGTATGTGTGTGTTGGGGCAGTGCTGCACCACTGGAAAGGGCAGGGGCCTCAGGTGAAAGGGGCAGGACCGGGGGCTGCCAGCCCTCAGTGCCACCCAGACTGCAGTGCATCCTTCCCAGCCCTTAGAGCTGCATAGAACATCCAGCATGGCGATTCAAAGGGGCCTGGGGCTGCTGGGCCCTGGGACAGTTGCTGCACTGCTATGGTGGATAGTGTAGTACAGGGATCTCCTACCTTTTAAAGCATAAGATCACTTTTTGAATGTAAATGCAGTCCAGGATCTACCTCAAACCTAGATACCCTTGCCCCACCTCCTTTGTGCCCCTTCTGCAAGGCCCCACCCTTGTTCAGTCCATCTTCCCTCTCCCATTCTCCCTTCCTTTCATCAGGTTGGGGCACAGGCTCTAGTTTTGAGCTAAGGGATATGGAGTGTAACAGGGGCTCTGAGCTGAGCTTGAGGCAGGGAGCTGGGATGCAGGAGGGGGTTCAGGGTACAAGCTCCGTAAGGGAGTTTGGATCCAGGGGGCTCAGGGCTGGGGCAAGAGGTTGGGGTGCAGGAGGGGATTCATGACTGGGGCAGGGGTTTGGGATTCTGGCTCAGGCTGGACAACCGCTTACCTCAGGTGGCTCCTAGGTGGTGGTGCAGTGGGGCTAAGGCAGGTTCACCCCGTCATGGCAGTGCACCACTCTCAAAAGCAGCCAGCAAACTCCTTCTATCCCAAGGCCTGTTGTGCCCTCCCCCCCCTTATGTGGAGATAGAATACAAGGTGGGAGGGGGGCACCTTGATATCAACACTCCTTCCTCTCCCATCCCTGCTCTGTACCACAAGCAGGAGGTTCCCAGGGAGGGGCAGGGGATACATAGCAGTAGGGGGAGGGGCAGCAAAAAGTGCTGTGCTTGGTATCCTCGTGGCCAAACCAGTCAGGATCACCTGTCAGAGGCTCCAAGATCTATCAGTAGATCCTGATCTACTGGTTGGTGACCACTGGTTTAGTAGTTCTTTATGAGCTTTCCATACCCTCTAAGAAGAGCTTCCTTCACTTTTCCTGAATCTAAACACTTCCTGAAGCTAAACACTTGCTCACAATGGGCAGTAACCAGCATGTGGTACAGTCCTGGTATTCAGTGGTCTCTGCCTGAAGCTACAGCTTTGTGAAGGAAGTTCTACTCTGGGAAGGATTTTAGGACATGGTTTCATGCCACATCAAAGTGAAAATGAAAAATTTCAAAATTCTGCCTAATGGAAACTTTGGAAAGAAAAAAATAGTTTCAAGTTGATCAGCATGTTCTCTTTTGACAAAGTCATGTTACTTCCATTGTGCCTTTTTTACATAAATTCTGTGTTATTAAAATATATAATCTCACCCAGAATTTAAAAAAAAAAAATGAAAGGAAGCATTGCTTAAAGACAAAAAATCATATTAGTCTGTTACAAAAAAAAAAAAAAAAAAAAAAAAATGTAGGAACCAGATGTTCTGACATTTTCAGAACAAAATGTTCAACGCTATTGTTACTACCCCACCAAGCTTTTTTCTATTAAGGACTGTTGTAAAGAAGATGATGATCAATTGTTCTCCATGTCCACAGAAGGTAGGAGAACAGTACTTGGTGTGATTTTTGGCATGGGAGATTTGGATTTAGATATTGAAAGAAGTTTCTAACTACACAGATAGTTAAGTACTGGAATAAGCTTAAAAGATTTTGTAATCCTCATTAATGGAGATTTTTGAGAACAGGTTGGACAAGCACCTGTTAGGGATGGTCTAGGTATACTAGGTTCTTGCTTTAGCCCGGGGAAGAAGGGGTGGACCAGATGACCTCTCAAAGCCCCTATATTACTATTATTCTACATAAGGCAGCAAATCTGTATTAGGCTGGATTTACTGGGTATATGATTTATACTCTACTAGAGTTGCTTTCCCATTGCTGCATGGAGTACTGTGTATGTTATTCTCACTTGCCTGTAGAACAATAAAAACAAAGCTAGAAGATCAATACCAAAAGAAATCATATTTTCACTTAGGATTGCTCATCCCATAAAAAGCAAAAACTCTCAGTAAGAAAAGATTCCCCTTAAGCACTCATGAAATTTTTCATCTGTAGGTCCAATAGGGAGAGTGGAGGTCAGGCAAAATTCCACTTTCACTATGACTACAGCAAACCTTGCTGTGCTTAGGGGAGACGTGGGTGGAAGTGGTCTGGAAAAGACCAGCCTGTTTGTCCTAGCAGAGTGTCTGAAGGAAACAATGCAGTGCCACAGAGCTATGTGGCTGTCCGTGAGTGCTCAGAGACCAGTATTCATAACCAACCAACTCTTCCCTTTCTCTATAGCTGGAGAAACATCTCCGATTGTACAAATGGGCAGTTCCCCTTCGGAATGGGGATGGCGGCAGGATTTGCAGGGGCTCACACATGGGGGTGTGTTTTCTCCATGTGTGGCACTAGACTATTGGTGGGGGAGAGCAGATCTGAAGGCAAGACCATAGGAATCCATTGCCTTGGAAAAGAAAGCAAGGTACAAAGCTTCTCTAAGGCCATGTCTACACTAGGAAATAAAATCAAAAGAAATAAAATCGAAATAATAATTCCTGAAATAACAAAATTGAAATAGCATGTCCCCACTACTGGACTGATATTGGAGTCTGCCTCTGATATAGAGCCCCCAGAAGCACTTTGGGGAGGACACGAGGAGAGCGCACACTTCCTGTGGCTGCTTGGTCAAGCAGCCGCAATGTGTGCTTTCAGGGGTTCCTCTCTATGTTCATGTCTCACACTCCACTCCCCCCTGGCAGGACACCAAATGGACGCAGTGTACTCTGGTTGCTCTTGTGGATGCCACAGCACTGACATCGTGGAGCCAGAGCTGCTGCAAAGCAGTGCCATGCTCATGGACCTCATGCTGCGCCTCATGGCATAGTTTGTCCAGATTGCCCACATGCTGCTCTAGCAGGACAATGACCAGTCTGAACTGAAAGACCTCTTCACCCAGGTCCTGGAGCCCCTGCTGCTGCACATGCCCCTCAATCCCCTGGACACCATGGAACACCACTTCTGGTGGAGGGAAACCAGTTTGGACTGGTGGGACCACACTGTCCTGCAGTGGTGGGATGACCAGCAGCGGCTCCAGAACTTCTGCATGTGGAAAGCCACCTTCCTGGAGCTCTACAAGTAGCTCGCCTCTGCCCTCATGCAACAGGACCCCCGACTGCGACACGCCACCCCCCTGCAAAGGCGCATTGCCATTGTTGTGTGGAAGCTTGCCACGCCAGATAGTTACTCTCCGTTGGGAACCAGTTTGGTGTGGGGAAATCCACAGTCAGGGTCATGCTCAAGCCAGCTCAGCTTCCTTCCCTGTCCCAGATACACTGGGTCTACCACTGGCAGTGTCCTGCAGAGATAGAACTCCTATCCCTGCCTATTGGAGGAGGATGTGTGTGTTGGGAAAGGTGTGTGTGAGTGGCAGACACCCCTTGCTGGAGAGAGTGCTCCTGGGGTCCCCTTTTCTTTCTCCCCCCAGCAGGTTCCCATGCAGGGGATCGGTCTCCTCCACATCGCTGCTCTTGGCAGGGAGAGGATGCTGCCTGAGTGCAGGCATGATCCTGTGCCATGTGTGGCACTGCTGTGTGATTCCATGATCTCAGACTCCTTAGTGGTGGCTTGTTGTAGGAAGGTGTCCCACCACGGAGGCCAGAGTAAGGCAGGCCTCCCCAGGAATCTTGTGAGAAGGACTAAGGGGTTCCTGTGTGAGAGCATCATTGGGCTGAGTGCTCTGGACTGGCGCTCCATGTGCACCCACATGCACAGGCTGTAGTGCAATCCCCAAGCCAAATAAGCCGAGTGAGGAGTGCACAAACCCTTGCAGCCCCTCATCTGCCCTCACATGTGCATAGGGAAAGTGATAGAACTTATCTGAAGTGCCTCCCCTGGGTTCGTCTGATGCCTGGGAGACATCCTGGGAATGAGGGCTGGCTCCAGGGTGAGGAGCAGCTCCTGGCTTGTGGGCATAGTCGCCTGGCTGATCTCCTCCTTTTCCTCCTCCTCTGCAACCCTGCCTTCAGGAAGCTGATGCCGGGCGAGCCCTGACCAGACTCTGTGATGATGGGGAGGGTGAGGTGACTGGCCTCCTTCCCAAGATGGCATCAAGCTGTTCATAGTAACAGCATATGTGAGGCGTTGCCCCAGAGCATCCACTCTGCTCCCTGGCCTTGTTGTAGGCCTGCCAGAGCTCGTTGATTTTCATCTGGACCTGGTCGAGGGTCTGGGTATGTTCCTTGCTGGCCAGGCTAGCAGCCATCCAGCCATAGACATCATCATTGCGCTTTCTGGTGCAGAGATCCTGGAGTTTTGTCTCCTCGCCCCAGACCTCAATGAGGTCCAGGGTTTCTGCACCAGTCCAGGCCGGAGCTCTCCTGATCCCTGACCAGTGGCAGCCAAGGGTGCTGCTGGAGTGCTGGCAGCTGTGGATAACTCAGGGTCACTGGGTTGCTCATGGCTCTGTCGGCTCCTGTTGTATGGCACGGGACTTGCCAAGCTGGCCATGTGCCACAAGCCCTTCTACAGCGGCCTGCTGCAGGAGAAGGGGATCAGTGGAGATGGCGAGTGTGGCCAGAGCGGCCACAAATGCAGCTGTGAGAGGTCTCTGGAGGCCAATTAATTTGGAATTAGCAGCACCGGATCACCCACACTACAACGCTATTTTGAAATAACAATTTTGAAGTAAGTATTATTCCTCATGGAAAGCAGGAATACAGATATTGTAATAACCAGCCCGTTATTTCTAATACCTGTCTGGATAGTGTGGATGCTCCACTTGTTATTTCAAAATAAAGGGGGTTATTCCAAAATAACTCCCTAGTGTGGACAGGGGCTAACTGCTGCATTACAAAAGCCTCTGTATAACAGCTTAGCAGCTGCTTCCCTGAACCACTGTATTAATTTCAATGGAATAAATGGGCCCAAAGAGGCATAAATGTTAACATGGTCCTGGAACTGCCTACCATTAAACAATTCTAAACAAGGTTTGAGGTTTATATACGGTGGAGTTAGGGAACTGTGTAGAGTTGGGTACCACTGGCCCACAGAAAAATCAGTTGGGGGCTATCTACAAGTGAGAAGCAACACCCCCCCCAAAAAAAAACCCCTCACAGACATTGCCCCCAACTGATAAGCACAAAAAAACCAAGAGAGACATGATGCCAAACTTGATCCAGCTTACAAGGCTGCCCCTCTCATGAGCAGGGGAACAAACGCTGGCGCTCCAGCTATGTGGAGGAGTCTCAGACCTCACAGGCTGGATCAAGGGAAATCCGACAGACCGTAGGTTCCCCACCCCCAATATATAGAGACCTTAGCCTGCTTAGTATCCTGGCAAACACCATTACAAACTCTTTGGAGTCTTTCCTTAAAGAAAGAAAAATGTTAAAGTATTTGAAATGCAAAGTATTAAGCCGAGCCTCCCTGGGCCTCCAGGCAAGGTGTGTGTGTGTGTGTGTGTGTGTGTGTGTGTGTGTGTGTGTGTGTGTGTGTGTGTGTGTGTGTGTGTGTTGGGGGGGGGGAGCTCCATGCTCTGAAAGTGGTGGGGCCTCAGGCAAAAGGGGCAGGGCTGGGCCAGCCAGTCACTGTGTCACATGGAGCTTGTCATGGGCAGTTGGTGAAGGTAGGGCAGGGGGAGGCAGGCTGCCAACCCCTCCTACAGCCCTGCCCCTTCTGCTGAGGCCCCCAACCCCATGGGGAAGGGAGGAGGGCGCAATGGTGTGAGCATATACATGCCCTAGCCTCCCTAGACCCGGAGCAACAGGGGTGCATGACCCTAGCCTCCCCAGCCCTGGTGCAATGGGGAGGGAAGAGGGTATGAGGCTCCTTCCTGCCCAGCCCTGGAGCATGGGGATGGCAGGCACTCAGGATCAGTAACATGCCGCCCTCAGTACTCCTACAGCAGGCGTTCTGGGGGCAGAGTGTGGGCAGGGCCATGCCTGGTGGTTTGGGAAGGCAGAGCCTTCCCTTGCCTACGGTACCGGATGCCCACGGTGCTCGTAGTATGCCCCTCCCCCAGTCATTAGCATGGCAGTGTGCATGGAGTGCAGTGAGGCTCTCTCGCAATGATAGGGTCTGGGGCTCTGGCCACCACCGCTGCTGCAGCAGTAGCTGTGGCAGCTGGGAGACCCAGGCCCCTTTGAATTGCCAGGCCTTTGGGAAAGTGCTTTCTTTGCTCCCCTCCCCGCACTGGAAATCTCACTGTTGGCAAAGCACATACCAGTGTTATAGGACCAGGGAGGCTGGGGCTGCATGCTGCCCACCCTTCCCATGCTCTGGGACCAAGGTGACTCAGGCCATGTGCTGCCATGCCTCCCTGTGATGCTGGGATATGGGGCCTGAGCAGAAGGGGTGGGGCTGGAAGTGGGGGTGGGGACTTGCCTTCCCAGCCCCACCTTCATCCATTGCCCATGCTTATAGCAATTTAATTTGTTGGGTGATATTAGCAGTGTATCCTGCCCCTGTTAACTACAGCAGTAGTGATACACACAGTCTGGTTCCTTACAGTATTTGTGTAGTACAGTATTTCCAATAGCTTTCCTATTGTGGCAATGAGGTCACATATATTACAATTATGTTAACAAGCCTGCCTTTCTAAAGAGCTGACTATTTTTCTTCTCATTTCCCCGAGACATGTTTCCCCATCTAGCCATAGCAGGCTATTTTGATGGATTGCCACAATCACAAACAACAATTCTGCTCCTTGAGCAAACTCAAATCAGTGCAGTAATAGTTGTGGATGTCTCAGAATAAAGCCTAATGCTTAGAAAAATCTGCTGGGAATATGTTGAAGATACCTGACCCTATATATGTTCATTATATCCAGCTCTGTCCTTGGGGAAAGGGCTATAGGAAGGCTCCATATATTCATTCTCTAAACTATTTCAACACTGTATTCAGCTGAGTGAGGAACAAAGAAAGAGACCTGCCAGACCTCAGCCATGGTCCATCTTGTGATGTTCTGACACTTGGCTGTATTGGATACTTCTGAAGCAGGCCAAAAAGTGAGTCCTCCTTAATTCATGTTGCCAAGGCTGAAAGTTGACCGCTGTATAGAGGTCTAATATGAGGCAAACACAATACGAAGGCCATGTTTTAATGGCTTAGATGGAATGTAACTGGGTGCATAAGTAATCTACTGGTTAGCGTGTATTACAGGTCCTCCTTCCTGTCTGATACACACAGGACATGAACCCTAAGCCTTTGGTTTTTAACTCTAACATTAGCAGCTTATGCTTCTTGCTCAGGAAGTTCCTGGTTCACTCCCCAGTCTGTGAGCAAAGGTGACAGATATCACAAACCTGGTGGAAGCCCTTTAATCAACCCTACAAAGGAAAATTTCTTCCTGACTCCCTTGCTGGCCAGTTTATGCCCCAAAGCATGAGTGCGCGTAACTTTTCTACTTGTTACCTACTTAGAATAGTCCAAATGCTATTATTTGTTTGTTTCACTTACTGCCAAAGATCAACCTTTGAATTGTGTTTCATGTCTGTCTGGAATTAATTTCATTATTACCATGTTAAAAGACAATCCCTGTGATATCTCTTTTTAAAAGGCTTTCAGCACTCAATGCAATCAAATGGAAAACTTAATTAAAAACCCCAAACAATAAAATGAGATGAAATAACTCATGCCCATTACTGCAGGGCTGCTGTGACACTTGCTGTTGGGGTGGTCCAGCTGAAAGTAGAGGAAAATCAGTCAGGCCAACATAAAAAAAAATTATTTCCTTTACAACTTGAAAGGAAAGAGAAATGTAAATCCTCGCTGATGTTTCTGGATTTCTGAACTGTTAGGGTGTGTCTAGACTACAGGGCTTTTTAAAAAAAAGTGGCCTTTTTTTGGAAAAACTGTTACACCACGTTCTGTCGACAGTAAATCAAAAGAACGCAGTGGTTTTGTCGATGAGGGTAAACCTCATTTTACGAGAACTAACGCCTTTTTTCCAAAGGCATCTTTCGAAAAAGGCACTATTGCATGGAAACAGGACTTTTTCGAAAGAGAGCGTCTAGACTCGAAAAAGCAAGCTGCTTTTTCGAAAAATCTTCTTGTTGTCTAGACGCTCTTTTTCGAAAGAGGCTTTTTCAAAAGATACTTTTGAAAAAGGCTTGCAGTCTAGACGTAGCCTTAGAAACAGACATCTGGCTGACACATCACACAGCTCCTGGAAATCATTCGTTTCTCATCTCAGTCCCTGCCCTGAGCACTGGAAGCATTGCCATTTTTGGGTGACAAGATGCTCATTTTTCCAGCTTCCAAGAAATCTTTAGCCACGGCATGTCAGCTCTAATTAGCCCATACATGTGGCAGCAACAGGTGGCTGCTGAGGACTCAGCAGTGACGCTTGCTTATTTGGAGATGGAGCATGAAGTTCTGCCAATGGACTTATTGAGAGCAAGGGGATTGTGCGTTGGTTTGGGCATTAGCCTGGGTCGGGGGAGATCCTCTGAAGATTTCCTTTGTCACCTTGGGCTTGTCTCTTTGAGCATGTTTAGAGAGATCAAAATTGCAAATGAAGCCAGGATTTGAATTTCCCGCACTTCATTTGCATAATGGCGGCTGTGTGTTCTTTCGACATGGGTATTTCGAAAGTGAAACTGCTGTCTAGACGCGGTTCTTTCAAACCTCCTCCCCTTTTTTTTGAAAGATCCTGTACTCCTCAAAAAATTAGGTTTACAGAATCTTTCGCAAAAGGGTTTTTTTCCGAAAGAACCACGTCTAGACAGCGGTTTCACTTTCGAAATACCCATTTTCGAAAGAATGCACGGCCACCATTATGCAAATGAAGCATGAGAAATTCAAATCTCGGCTTCATTTGCAATTTCAATCTGTCTAATTTACATCCCTCTTTCGAAAGAGGGATGTAGTCTAGACATAGCCTTTAAGTCTCTCTATTGTAATATGAGGATCAGAAAACCTCCCACAAAGGGAGGTTCTCAGGCCGAATGCATAAAGATTGTGAAGTACACAGATACTATGGGAATAGGGCCAGACAAATGCCAACAGACTCACCACACATATACAGTGGGGAGACCAATCTGAGCAAGCGCAGACGTTGAGAACCTAAAGCCCCAGCACAGCAGCTCTCCTGTCCTCAGTGGGACTGACAGCCTGGCCAGGCCCTGGGGCAAGGAGGTGGGGGCCCTTCTCCATACCTGGGAAGGGGTTGGGCCTCTACAAGAAGGGGTTGGACTGGGACTAGGCAGCATTCAGCACCTCCTGGAGAGCACTGCACCTCCCCCAGGCAGCCCTCAGTGCTGCCTGGAGTGCAGTGCATGGCACTCTGGAAACCGTAATGGCAGCAGCGGTTGGGAGCTCTGGGCCATTTTCTATCACCAGGCCCTGGGATAGTTGTCCCCATTGCCCCTGCCCTTCCCCATTGGTGGGCCTGTCTGCCCTCTATCTGGACATCTCCTGCTCTTTTAATTTTCTTCCCAAGAATAATAGGCCATCCACCATGTTTAACTATGGACACCACTCAGAAATGATGTGACCTCAGCCAAGTATAAAGCCAGACCTCCAGCAAAGAATGGTACCTGCCAAAGGAGAGGGTCAGAGGAGGGGTGAGAAAAATGAAGCTGCAGGGAGATGAGAGGAAGTAGATGAAAGGAGAGGAGAGAGTCTGAACTCCTCTGTGCTTTCAGACTCCACTGCCCCATGAGCAGAGAGGTCATCCCTCAGCTGGTGCTTAATAGAACAATGGCCAAATAATGCTGAAATAACCTTTGTAACCTAGCCCCTCTTCTGAGTAACAGTGTACCGACAAGGTCCAAAGGCACGTCTGACACTGACCATATGATGAAAAGATTATTCAAGTCTCCAGCATGGACAGCGTCTAGCAAATCCTGCTTCATCAGCCTTTTGGGAACTCGCTGCTACAAGGACAGGATGAATTTTGCCTAGGTAATAGGATGTTTTCAAAGGTAATCGTCCAGATTAATTCCACTCCCTGGCATGGTGCTGGCAAAAGCAAAAAGGAGTTCTGCTATGCCTGCCTCAGGCATGGATGCAATTATATAACTTAAAGGGTAGAAAAAGGAGACAATCTGTTAGAAAAATATAGAGTAAGGATCTCGAGCATCTCAGTGTACAGCCAATGTGCTAACATCTGCCAGGGATTGGAGTCATATGCTACGAGAGAAATTCACAAAGATGTTCTCAAAGACACCTAGGAGTCAAATAAAAAATCACCTTGCAGAGACATGTGTGACTAAGTGTGTAACTCAGCTGTTAGCGCACAAACAACCCAGGCAAGCTCAGAATCAGAAGTTCTGGACCAGCTAAAGTGCCAGCACACGTTTTCCAAGTCACATTCACTGTGACAGTAACTGTGGGTATCTACACTGCCACCCTAGTTCGAACTAGGGTGGCTAATGTAGGCATTTGAACTTGTAAATGAAGCCTGTGATTTAAATATCCAGGGCTGTTTTCACTATATTTGCATACACTCATTATCACTGAACTGAACATTTAGCTACCTGCCAGCGGCTGACAGCGGCACGCGGACTCAGGAAATTGAAATAGCAGTTTCCTAATCCAACTGAAACATAAAAACTTCCTTGCAGGAGGAATAATGGTAGTTCGAATTAGGAGCTTTAATTCAACTCCCTAGTCCGCGGTAGCCGCGAGCAGGTAGTTCGAACTACGGGTATTTAAAAATGGCGTACTTGGGAAACATGCAAATGAAGCCCGGATATTTAAATCTCGGCTTCATTTGCAAGTTCAAATGCCTACATTAGCCACCCTAGTTCGAACTAGGGTGGCAGTGTAGATATACCCTGTGAGACTTGTAAGGGCATTACCAGCAAGGGGTTAAAAAAAAAGTTTGGGAATTCACTTGCAGGGGGCCAGTAGCAACAGTCAGAGTTGGGAGTCACTTTCCTGGAGTACATTATCCACAGCAATAACACTTCATGGTGGTAGCAACTGAAAGGAAATCTAATTGATGACCTTGATTCTCTGCACTTAGCTAGTGCTGGAATGGTAGGCTGCACTCTTAATTAAAGGAGGTAATGAGGCTGTTTGGGAACAATTGTATGCAACTATATTATCTTTCTTCAAAAGAAAAAAATGGGACCTGAATGCAGAGGAGCCTTCGAGCAAGGTATGAAGGGGGTGGCTCCGCAATTCTGAAATGGGGCCGAAGGAGCAGAGCCAAGGGCAGCCACCTTCAGCGCTGCATGGAAAGCAGCGCGGCCCTCCCCCCAGCCCATAGTGGTGCAGGGAGTGTAGCAATTTAAAGGGCTTGGGGCTCCAGCCGCTACAGCTACTGCTTCAGCAGCCCTGCATCCCTTTGAATCACTGGGCCCCAGAACAACTGCCCTCTTGCCACGACCCCGTCCGTGGGCCTGCCTGAATGTGAGTTTTTCCTTCTCTCCCTCCCTCAGTAACTCCCCTGAGTAGTGTCGCTGATATCAGTGCTTCTATTTGCATGAAGAACAGCTGATCTCTGTGAAGAAGGGGTTCCCAATCTGGCCCAAACAGACAGTCATCTAGCTATTTTTAGTGACCCACCAAAAGATCTGCCAACTCCTAGCTGCACACAAAGGTGCCCAGGCTACTGATTTGCTGACAATTGCCAGACGGCTGCCCAACCTTGCCCCTTGCCTACATGCTGGGCAATCTATCCATAGCTCCTTAAGAAAAGTAATGAGTAGGATGCTGACCCCTTCAGCCTGGGAATAATTTTTGTTTTTAATCTGGAGAGAGAGAAAAACTGCACAAAACTCAGCAGTGAGAGTGTGAAAATGTGCTGTGTTTGGGGGGAGGGTGCAGAAAGGGAGTGACTCCTGGTATTTCCAGGCATCCTTCACTGACAAATGAAAGTGCTGCCTCTGCCAAGCAGTAGTGAAAACATCTATAAAGCTCTAAGATGCCTCCTGCCATCAGCACATGCTAGTTCTCAGGACTCATTATGCATGGCAAATCAAGCACCTCCAGGTAGCACTAACTGTCATCTTTCTGGAAAGAGCCAGATTCCAAAGTCATTATTTGAACCAATTAGACCTCACTCATTCTACTGTGATAACTTGGAATTAATCAGCATGGATCTTCCTCTCCCTTACTCTCCTCCCTTCCCCACAGGCCTGTAAAATGATGAACATATTTCATTTGAACCACTTTTTAAAAATCTAGATTGAGCTCAGTCAGTGTTTCATTTTTAGGCATCAGATTTAGGTATCTGACACCTGACCAGTGTTCCCTGTAAGATGAGCACCTGGCTGGCCACCCTGGAGGGATTCAGGTGCCACTCAGCTGATTAACAGAACACCCAGAGCCGGTGTCATGTGTTTCTAAAACTGGTGCACATCTGCATATGATTTGGAGCACATAACAAAATTTATTTTACAAATAGATGGAAAAAATTAGAGGGAACATTGCATCTGACCTACATTTTTTTATGATACCAATCAAGATACAGTACCTACAAGAAGCTTGGTAGTTCCTCTGGGTAACAAGGGGACCAGATAGCCCATCATCTTTGCATTGCAGATGTCATAATTACCAACTGAGTCAACAGGTCTCCCAATGAAGTGGAAAATATATTTTGGAGACTGACTGTAAAACCTACCTCCATACTCTTCTATATTCAAAACAAAGCCAAGACTCTATTGCTTTATTGGTCTTGTAGATAGGAACTTAAGAGCGACTCTGAAACTTACAATGCTCACCTGCCTTCATGATGCCCTGCAATGAACCCTCTGAAACATCATTACTTATGCAGTTGGAGTGCAATTATATACACAGTTAGCAAACAAGGCAAACACTGTTTTCCCTACTCACTTCTTTCCCTGGCAGATATGACAAAATGCTCAATATATTACATTCACCTATATTAACAGGAATGGTGCTGAAAACTCAAGTAGTTTCTATGAACTATTCAGACATCTTAGAGGAGCCTGGGCCTGCACACTGATTAACACAGAGGATGATCCTACTACATATTGTACACTTAGGTAGTTCCTTTCATCTGATGAGGACAAAGCAATTGGCTCATAAAGAAATCAGATCAGAAAACTCGGCACTTATTCTGTACCCCTCTCTGGGATATTCCTGTGCCCATCCCTGTGATAGTTCAGTTCTTATAAACTAAACCTTGCAACACCGTTTATAATACAAGCTTTAGCTCCTTCCTTTGACAGGTGAGGAAGAAATGGCAGAACAGAGAACTGAAGCACTTTGTCCAAAATCACAGTGTCTGAGCTGGGAACAGAATCCTGCTTTTGTTCCACCAAGTATCCAATCTGTTGGACCATGAAGAGAAGTTGTATTGCATTTCTTTTTTTTTATGAACAAGCAAACAGAGAGTGAAGGTCACAGCCAGGGTAGAAGCCAGGAGCTACTGTTTAATCCCTTGCTCTAATGGCAAGACAAGATTGTTTTTCACAGCCCAGTGACAAAAGAACAACATTTAAACCACATTGTCTAGTGCTTAGTGCACTGGACTGGGATGCAGGAGATCTGCATTGTAGTCCCAGCTGTAGCACTGCCTGGCTCTGTGACCTTGGGCAGGTCACTTCCCTCCTTAATGCCTGTGTCCTCCCCCTGCCCCCCCCACACTCATTGTCTCCTTAGGGCACATCTATACAGCAGCATTATTTTAGAACTATTCCAAAATAACATAGTCCGTGTCTATACACAAGCAGTTATTTCGACATAATATCGAACTAGAGGACTTCTTACTCCAACCCCTGTAACCCCTCATTTTTTAGGAGCAAGAGAAGTTGGAGGAAGAAGGTTCTTCCTTTGACTTTCTGCTGTGTAGACAGAGCTAAAAGCCTAAATAAGCTATTTTGGCTTATCCTACTCAATGGATATAGCTCAAGTAGTGTTGCTTATTTCGGCTTTAGCCCTGCTGTGTAGACGTACCCTTAGAGTAAGCTCTTCAAGGCAGAGGGTTGTCTCCTACTATGTGTTTGTAAAGCACCTGGCATAACAAGGCTTAGATTTTAGCTGAGTTCTCTAGGTGCTACTGTAATGTAGACACCACCAATAAAAGGTCCCAGCAACAAAAAATAATGGCATCATCAAGTGTCCACATTTGTTGTAGCACAGAAAGAAGCAACAGAAATGACTTTAGTTTCCAATAGCCATGGTGAGGAGGCATTAGGCAAAGCTGATAAAGCTCTTAAAATATACTTAGGGTTAGTTTAAGGTTAGAAAAATAAACCAGCTTTTTGTTAGTCAGCCTGGGACATTACAGGCCAAACTGTGGTCTGGCTTCACAATCTGTCAGACTAACTCTAACTAATGGGCTTATGTGGAAAGAGTCAGTCATGGTACCATTTGGTTTTGGAGTTAAAAGCATTTGGTTTTGCAGCTACTCAGAGTCTATAGTTCCTTGGTGCCCCTTCTCACCTTACAGAAATGACACAGGGAACACACTTGAATGGGAAAACTTCAAGAACAGGCTTTGGCAAGAGTAGAGGTAGGGTGGTGGGCAGTGTTCCCTGTAAGCTGCAGGGCAGTACAGCTTCATAGGTGATTAATCAGACCCGCCCAGTCAGAGCTTCAGGGCTCTGTGAAGGGAGCTGACTGACTGGGTGGGGCTGATTAATCAATTGTGAATCTGTGCTGCAGCTACCTTAGGGGAATAGTGTTAGAGTATGACATTGTTCTCACTTCCAAGTAGGAAGGCAATGAAGATAGTTGAAGTTGAATAAGCCTGGATTTAATATCCCGCGCTTGATTTGTATGTTTCGTTAGTTGATTTTAGAAATTATCAGCTCACTGTTCGCACATGCAGCAGTGAACGGAGTCCGATGAAGTCTCAATTCTTAAGTAGCTGGTAAACCTCATTGCAGGAGGAATACCAGCTACCAATTACGGCTTTAATCAGACTTCCCGCTTCACTGCTGCGCGTAGACGCGGCAGTTACTCCGGGTAGTGAATTTCAAAATGGCGATCGGTTAGGAACATGCAAATCAAGCCGTGGGATATTTAAATCCCGGGCTTGATTTGCAACTTTGGTATGCTTCATTTGCCTCCCTACTTCCAAGTAGGGGCAAGTGTAGACATACCGTTGGTGTGTAATTTTGAAGCATTCTGTCAGATTTCCCACTGACTCTAATGAGATTCATGCTGCTCTGATCAGCCGAATGCTTTCCCAGCATTCCCATGGTGACAGATGCTAAACATATTTATTGATTGATCGAGTGATTGGTTACTAAGGATTAGGCGATGGACCATGCACACAACTGTATGAAAATCCTGAAGCATCAACATGGCTAAAAATTCTAGAGAGATCTGGAGGGAAGGGCTTTATGCTGACATGTATCCAGAATACACATGCCCATGCGGAGCAAATAATGACAAGAGGCATACAGAGCCAGTGGCATAGATAGGACATCAAGCCATGTGAAACCACACTTCAGGCTGTTGTTACCTTCATTCAACTGTTGACCAATCACAGCCTTGAAAATCCCTTCAATAACTGCAGAAGCAAAGGGGAGGAATGTTTACTAGATTGACCAATGTATGGTGAGGCAGGACTTCTGTGTGCTCATGTGGAGTACTCTCTTTAAGTCACCAATTACTTCTCTGTGTGCTGCATTTTACTCATGGTAGCATAATGCTACTGCTACAGATATGTGTTGTGAGGCTTAAATAATATTTGAAAAGCTCTTTGAAATCCTTGCACGATTAAACCATATCAATGCACAATAGCATTGCTCCTGAAACATTTATGGAGGTCATAGCTGAATCTGGGCTGATAAGTTTAATAATGTGCTAATGAGCCAACATACTCCACTAGTTTTGCACATTAGAACTGGGATTTCCAAAGCCACCGAAGGGACTCTGGTGGCCATTTCCGAATTACCAAAGTAACTTTGAAAATCCTATCCTGTAAATCCAGATTTCATCCCAGTTGAGTGATGGGGAACTCACACTGCAAAGTCTGAGTGGGGAAGGTCCTTTAGACCACCATGGTTTATATGACACTCTCAGACATCATGGAAAGAAGAGCTTTTCTATTCAGACAAGCTGACACACCTATGCACGATCCATTTAGGAAAATATGCAACTGATAATCAACAAACAGCAGCTTCACTTGTTCTCCATGGGGCGCTCACAGAAATGTTACGTCTTCACTACATACTCCTACAACCAGCTGGCAGAAATGCTCCTTCTCAAACACAAGTGCTCCCCTGACAGCTGTGCACAAATCACTGGGTGGTGGGAATTGGTGGAATTTTACATTATTTATTGTTATTGATTTGTTCTGTGATAGCACCTAGGAGTCCAAACACAGATTCTAAGTCTAGAAGGGACTACTGTGATTACCTAGTATGAACTGCACAGCACAGGCTATCACATTCCCCTTAAATAATTCATGGATCAAGACCCCACTGTGCCAGAATGAACAAACACAAAACCTAAATCCAGTCCATTTTTATATCATATGTGTTGACTATGCTGCTCAGTACTGAATCACTGCTTCTCTAATTGAGCCCATGCCAGAACTGGAGTTCAGACTGATATACAGATTCAACTCTCTAGTCTGGACCAAATTTGCTGGTTCTCTCATCTGAACCAGAGAATTTGCTGAACTGCAGGAGATCAATATTGTCTAGCAGTATTACCAACTTCCACAGCTTAGTGGGCTCTTAGAAGACATTTGGGGGTAAATTAGAGCTAAATAACAGCACAGAACACTGATAGCCAGGACTGGTGGTTGTAAACTAACTTTATGGGACTCAGGAAACTTGACCACACCCATGATAAGTGGATATTCCACTAATTAAAATCATGCTGGACCATGGATGTTGCTGGACTAGAGAGTGACGGACTAGTGAGGTTCAATTTGTATGTGAATATGGGTAGCCTTCCAGTATCCTGCTACCACAGCCTGGGGCTTGAATCTCTTTTCACTGTCATTGGTTTTACACTGGTGTCATTTCAGATGGAGTTACTGGAGATTTACAGAGGCACGAAATAGATCAGCATCAGAACCTATGGATCATCCCCAAAGATGTTACTTGTTTTGCTGAGAGTCATGCTTCTAGAAAGGGTGGCACATTTTCAGTTAATCAGCAATGCTTTATATCTCTATAAATCCTGGATGTACAACTTTCAGGAGTGGGAAGAGTAGAGCTGGCTGGTGCTCATTGGCTCTCATCACTGTCAGAGTTTTGACAGTTTTACACCATGCTGAATCACTTGGGGCCCAAGACTGTTTCCAAAAAAGGTTCTCTTGCTAATGGTAAAATAGAGAACCTGGGTTACTGGAGGATTTTTTCCAGACAGACTGAACAATGCAGGTTTAGGTCTACCAAAAGTATTAGCCAATTTGACACAAATCTGGTGAATAGTTTCAGATTAAAAAAAAATTGGGCAGTGGGATGGATTCCCAAGGCATTTAGCCTCCCTTCACAAAGCAATTTGTGGTGCTGTCTTTATACCCACCAGCTCCATTGTTAGAGCTCTCAGCTGGAAAGCGGGAGACAATTTTAAATCTCTATTTCAGGAGCTAGGACATGAATCTTGGTCTCCCGACTTCAACCATCTGACTACCAGATACTCTAGACTGGGTCACTCTGTATCTGCAGTTGAAGCTGTTCCACTTTGTATAAAATCCTTGAATAGTCATTTGACCAGAAAGAGAGCTGGTTTCTAGCTTGATGATTAGAGTACTCCCACGGGCTATGAAAGCTCCATGTTTAAATTCTTGTTCCAGTGATTATTTACACAAAGGGTATGTCTAGACTGCATCCCTCTGTCGGCAGAGGGATGCAGATTAGGGCAGGTTGACATTGCAAATGAGGCAGGGATTTAAATATCCCGCACCTAATTTGCATAAAAATGGCCGCTCCGTTTTGCCGACTCAGCACTTTGTTGGCAAAAAGTGGCAGAAGGAGGTTTACAGGATCTGTCAAAAAAGGTTTTCTTTCTCAACAGATCCCCCTCTAGACTGCCACTTTTTTGACATACTCAAAATGGAACAACTTTAATAGGAGATCCTGAGAAAGACCCACTTCAAACAGTCTGATTCACAGAGAGGAAGACATCTGGGTTCAAAAATCTGCTTTCCCATATCCCAGGCAAATGATCTAATTTTGTGGTACTGAACATAATGGGCGATTGTACTGACACCACCTCAGACACTGGTTATGGGAATTCAGTCCTTCATGTCCTTTTCTTTTCTTTCCAAAAGGTTAAAGTGCTCAAGAACAAAACAAAACACTTCATTATTCATCAAGCAAAACATTTAATCAACCCAATGAAATGTTTGTTGACTTTTTATGAGCCAAAAGTTCTTAAAAATTTCAGTTTTGATTCAGGTCAAAGAATTCCTCCACTCCTCTGATTTTCTGGTATTATTTGCCCAGCTTTATGGTGAAAAGAGTGAAGTCAAAGACTCTGATTGGGGTAGGGTTCAAGACTCCCTCTGGCAGTGAGATCAGAAAGGTTTTCTTAGCCACAACTCAGGATTATACAAGCTATAGAGCAGGGGTGGGTAAACATTTTGGCCTCAGGGTCACATCTGAGTAAGCCCCTGACTCTACCCCATGGTTGGAGTGCCAGAGCAGCATAAGCCCCGACCCTGCTCCTTGGCTGGAGTGCCAGGTGGGTGAAGCTGAAGCACCAGAGAGGGGCAACAGAGTTTGAGGGCTGGATTACAAGCTGTGATGGGCCACACATGGCCTGCAGGTTGCAGTATGGCCACTGCTGATGGAGAGCTAATAAAAGGGACAAGAGCTCATACAGGAAGAAACCTTTGAATTGGCCAGCTCAGGAGTGTGCACATATAAACAACAATTCAGAGGCGCCTGCAAAAGCTTATCCCCATGCAGCCCATCAGACATCTGCCACTTTTCACAAATATTTTCTTCTATGGAGACCATGTGACCAAACAGCAGCAACACACACTGCAGTGTCTATATATGGTGCCAAACATGCCCTGTGGAATCAGTCTTTTATGCTTTCCTTATGCTTATCCCCAGGTCCTCTCTGTGACTGTACATTGCAGCTGTGCCATGGGCTCTGGGTTTTCAGGAAAGGTGAACACTGGACAGCTCTATTTGTAAGAAAAGTTCCTTGGAAAACTGTACTTACTAATGCTAAGCTCTCAGCATTGGGAGCTGGCTGTAGCCCAATGTGGTTTTAGCTTCCACACGCAACAGCAGGCTATGTAGACAGCATATGACAAGAGCTGACCACTAACACAATTATACTAAATACAGGCGGATACCGTGAATCTATCACCCATAAACTTACCCCCAGTATTTAACACAGCCTAACGCCGAACATGATTCAATATCCTTATGCTCACTGTGACAAATCTGGGCACCCCTATAGATAAGTAACAGGGAGCAAATAGGTTAGGCCTGGTTTCCACCCCAAAACACATGTTTTTGCTATGTCCTAGTAGTCATGGCACTCTACTTCTTTGCACCTCAGTTATCCCATCTGTAAAACAGGGCTACACATGCATTTGAGACTTACTGGAGGAAAAAATGCCATGCATGTGCAAAGGATTCTCATTAAGCCCACTTTACAGATAGGAACAGTGAGATGCAGAAAAGGTAAATACATGCTTGGGCAATGTTTGGTGGACTGGGTTATGCCTAATCCTACGACCTGGTATCCATTCTGCTCTCTGCTAAGTATTTGCTGTGTCATGCTGGGCAAGTCGCTTTGCTTCCCCACCAGTACAATGGCAGGTACCTACCTCAGGAAGGTGCCATGAGGGCCATTAGGAATGCTCATGGGATTCTTTGAAGAAAAAGATGGGAGATTGTCAAGAGATAGGGCACAAGTATTTTCCACAGAATCAAAAGTTGCCTGCTAAGTTTGTGTTGCATGGATCAGCAATCCTGGACTAACTTCTGGCTTTTCATAGTGTGTGTGTGCCTGTGTGTTTGTGTCTGTAGGAAGCACAGCAGCCAAGAGAGGGAGCCCTGATTTAAAACAAAAAACAGACAGAATGGATGAAAGGGATTTGGAAGATGTGGTTCTGACTACACTTACTACCCCCAGCACACACTTTCATGTGATCTAGGCTTTCAGTTGCTTCTTGTTGGGGCCAAAAAGCAACAAGAGTTACCAGGGATCCTACCTAATGCTCAGTGGATCCCTGGCTCTGGATCCTTCTGCCTCTTCCCATGGGACTCACACACATGTGGCAAATTTTAGCTCCAAATTCGCTGTTATATCAGGGAGGCCTGAGAGGGAACAAACACTAAGGCTATGTTTACACTACAGGATTTTTGAGCAAAAACTCGCAGAGCATCCACACCTCAAGCGCGTTTTTGCACAAAAAAACCAACAACAACCAAACAAAAAACCAGTAAATAGACAGGACAGAGGGCTTTTGCCGGTAGAGTTATTCTTCTCCCCACGAAGAATAACTCCTTTTTGCGCAAGAGTTCTTGTGCAAAAAGGCGTGTGTGGACACTCAATAGGGGTTTCTTGTGCAAAAAGAGCCTATCACAAAAAAGCACAGGTGCTCTGATGGCCATTTTGTGAATGTCAATCAGAGCTTTCTTGCACAAGAAATGTCCATGCAGTGTGGATGCTCTCTTGTGCAAAAGCCCATCGCTTTTGTGATGCGCTTTTGAGGTGTGGAAGCGCTTTTGCGGAAGAAGTTTTTGCGGAAGATCTCTTCCACAAAAAGCTTCTTGTGCAAAAACCCTGCAGTGTAGACCAAGCCATAGAGTGAAGCTGTCTCTTTGCAGTGAGAGATGGCCCCCTCTAAGTACGCAGAGAGCTAGGCTAGTAGGCAAGCATGGCAGAAGGCTTGCCAGCTGCTGCCTGTGCCCTACCTGTTCTGTGCTGAGAGGACATTAGCCTCCAGAGCTTGTCATCTCAAGCCCATTCCACCAGGATTAAATACACTGCAGCCCTTGTAACAAGCTGGCATGGACATGTCATTAGCTGGGTTATTCAGATCACATTTTTAATGGGATAATGTACCACTTCTATATTCATTTGGAACTCTCCAGACAAAGGCTTATAAGCAAAGAATGTTTTCCAGATGGTGAACGTGACTTCTTTCCCCTCAGGCATTTTCCTGATAGACTGCATGTAAGTTTGAAAGCAGGATGTTCCTGACTGGTATGTTATTTCTCATACAATTTTAAACAGGGTTTATCTAGTTTGAGGAGATTTGGCTTCTTCAGTCAAAAGTTGCATGGCCCTAGGGATTCTCCACCAGATGAATGGATGATCTTTTTTAACACCTTCAGATTCTGACGTTCATATCTTGCATTAAAGCAATCTCTTGTTCATGATTTATATTTATGCCAATGCCCAATTCTATTATAACTCTCTCTTCTGCTTTCTCAATTTCCTCTAGTATTCTTTTTTTGGCTCAAAAATATCCTTTCAGTAGCTGAGTCATAGGCTGTCACTTCATATTTATGAATAGAAATATAAATGTGCATTATTGCTTTGTTTTTATGAAAGTCCATAATGACTAACACGTTGATGGAATCTCTAGAAAGCTTTATGTTTGACTTCGTGATCCTCCCCTCAAAAAAAAAATCTTTATATAATTGCAATATTTACATACTGAATAGGTTGTAATATTTCTTCATCTCCTCCCGCCCTCCAGAGGACTTCAAAAATTATTATGGGGTTAGGTGAACATACTAGAAACTGCTTAGCATTTTTGTATATTTCAGGCTAGATTTTTTTTTTCTAAAAGGAGGAAAAATACTTCCAACAAATTGAGGAGTATTAACCAAAAGGAACACTCCCAAGCTAGTTTTGACTATCGGAACTGGCAATTAGGTGGTAGGACGTAGCATTACTTTCCCAATCCCTTGCTGAGTTTGATTCTGTTCCTTTTTTCACCCGTATCTCTCTGTTATTTTCAACAGGATTTTCTCTTGATTTACAATCATAATGGTGCAGGCAGAATTGGGTTTGCAGAGTGTTTGTGAATTTCTTTCCTGTTTTCTCATTTCCTCATGCTGAGGAGCAGAAGGCCACCCATTTAGATATACTGGGCTCATCCCACTCGCCTGGTCCCTTTGCATTGATGTCATGGTGCAAAGGGTACAGAACACAACTCCATTATTCCACCATAGGGCTCTTCCCAGCTGACCAAGACCTGGCATAGCTTCTAATGCCATCCTTTGATGAAAGGGGCATGCTGGAAACATTCCTAAGAGGAAGGGGTCAAGGCCAGAATGTGCTGTTCTCCAGCCATGGCTGGTGGGTGGATGGGTCTTTGGGGCCATAGCCAACTCAGAATAATTTAGAGCAGCCTTGGGGCTGCTGTAAACAGCCAGTAGCCAAACTGGGGCCTCCATCTAGGGTTGAGAAGCTGCAAATGTCTTCCTCCATCTATGCTGTCTTCTGCAAATACTGCAGAGATGGCGGCCATTGACTCTAAAAGCCTCTTTTTAGGCTGAAAATGTTACGCTAGCCCTGTAATAAGCTTGTGAAATCAGCAGGGTACTTTGCTTGCCACATAACTGTTTGGGGAATAAGAGTTGTTCTGTTTTTGTGACATAGGAACTGGATTGCAATGACAACTGAGATCCTGCTGAGCCAGAATTCTGGAATTGCTCAGGGTATATTTCAGCTTGACCGTGATTCTGAAGTAACGTCTGCTGGGATTTTCCAAAGAATAGAAAGAAATTGGGGACACAACCCTATTGAATTGTAATGGGACTTGGGAGCCTATTGATAGGAAGACTTTGAAAATCCTAGCCCAGGCATGCTAATAAACTCATGTTCTTGATTTTTTAATTCATGTCTGGACCTTTTTTTATGAAACACAATACAAAGTAAATCCCAAGACAAATGCAGTATTTCTCTGGGCTGCCAGCTCTAGCCATCATCTTGCCATTGCATTTAGTTTCCTCTCTTCATTTTATTTTGCTTGTGGATTTTGCCAATATACTTTCCATGAACCAATGCTGACTCAGGGGGCATGGAACAATTTCTGTACTGGGAGTGATAAAAGCCATTGAACCAAACTACAAACTGGGTATATGCTGGAAACCACTTTAAGCCAGGGAGGCTGCCTCTAGATTGCAAGCTTCTTTCGGAAGAAGCTTTTCCGGAAGAGATCTTCCAGAAAAACTTTTTTCAAAAGAGAGCGTCTACACAGCAAAAGTGCAATGAAAAAGCGATCCACTTTTTCGAAAGATAGCATCCAATCAATGTGGACACTATCTCACATTTCAGTTGTGATTACTGTGGATGGAGTGGCCACCAGGGCACCTGTGCTTTTTCCTGGAGGCCTCTTCTTTCAAAAAAAAAACCACAACAAAAAAAACCCTCCTCCCCATCCACACACACCTTTTTCCGAAAGAGCTCTTTCAGAAAAAGGCTTCTTCCTCATAGAAAGAGGATTACCAATGCCAGAAAAACCTCTTTGGTCTTTCGGTTTACTTTTGGAAGAATGTGATTGCAGTGTGGACGTAACGCAGGTTTTGTCAGAAAAACGGCCGTTTTTCCGACAAAACTCTGTAGTGTAGATATGCCCGGAATGTGGCAGCACCTCCAGCATCTCTAGCTCCAGCATCTATGGACTGAATCCCTCTGGGGAAGCTCACTGCAAATCAAGAAGCAGTTTAAGGCCTCATATCACCATGATCATCATCCGGGTGTTTAAAAGTAACATCTGGCAAAGGCATCTGATTAAACTTAATTATTTAAACCTTGAAATGTTTCTGAGTGGCACAGCACTACTGATCTTTTGTAAAACAGATGACTTGTCTTTTGCTCAGCAATGACAGAAGCTGGAAAGAGACCAATATCCTTCTGCTTTGGATAAAACACCCCTGCAGCGTAACAGCAGAAGGGTTCCTGGGCTGTGGAACAAGGAAATCCTCTTCTGGTTTAAGCGCCTCAAGGAGCATCTTCATTCACAGCTCCTAATGAAATTTGAATGGTTTCTTTTCCATGATTTTTTTGACACATTTTATGGCATTTAGTTTCTCATTCCAAACCCTCAGGTTGTTTTATTGTCTTGACAGCAAAACAAAACAAAACCTATCAGTAATTAGTTTTGCTGGCAGCCAACAGATCTGAGCACTAAACAGTGCAGGTGTGAGGAATCTAATACTGTGTTATAGCCTCTCAGGAGTGCAAGTCCCCAAAGAGGCATATATCAGTGACTGGAGCTCAGTCAAATGTAATTAAAAGAAAAGGAAAATAGAGATGCAATTAGACACATGCACCATTTAGCCTTGCAGCAAAAGACACAATTTGGAAAGTTTCTTGTCAAATGTCTACAAAAATTAACATGAGAACATGAAAAGATATTGCCAGAAAGACCCATTCCCTGGCCTTTCCACTGCAGATAAAGTTACAGTGCAAAGCGATCACAATAAAGCCCACTTCACCCTTGGGGAAAATCAATTGCTTTTAGGCTTTGTTACAAGCTAGAAACTCAGCTCAGCCTCATCAAAATGTTCACAAAACTTTCAAAGAATCCTGGGCCGATGTACAGGTTTGGCTCTAAATCAGGTGAAACTTGGTGGCCCTGGCTATGTTTTGCTTTGATGTTGTCCTCAGAGGGGCCAACAGCCTCACTGGACCCCTGAGCAAGGCTGAAAGGAACCTGCTCAGTGCCCTGAAAGAGGCAGGGCCTCGGATGGAAGGGGCAGGGCCTCAAGAGGAAGGGACGGGGTCTCAGGTGGAAGGGGCGGGGCTGGGATTAGGCAGCCCTCTGCACGACCTGGATTGTACCATCTGGTGCTCCTGCAGCAATTTTAATGGCTCAGGACTCCAGTCACTGCTACTGTATCCCTTTTGTATCTCTGGACCCTGGGGTAGTTGCCCCTTTTGCCCCTCCCCCCCCCACCCGTTGGCAGGCCTGGTTGTACTAAACTATCCCATGTTGGTGCCGTTCTACTTAGCAGGACAAGCTGTGCTCTAAGGGCTAGGGTCTTTCTGCTGTTCCAACAGGATAAACTCTATCAGCTTCAGTGGGGTTACTTCAGATTTATACTGCTGTAAATGAGATCAGAATCTGGCTCAATGGCCAAATCTATATACAGTTACAACTCCAATTTGGGAGGACTCTCCCTTCCCTTGATTAGAGTACACTGTATGTGTGTATCTGAGAACAGAGTTTGGCCCAGGTTCTCTATTTTAGTGGCACTCAAGTACAATTAATATAATGGTTACAGACAGCTTGGCACACATGCTTTGTGCTTTTAGGTGCCTAGCCAACAAGGCAAATTATAAATTCTCCTACAACCAGAGCTTTGCTCCTCTTTCTCATTGGCTTGTGGTAATATAAAATGTAGCTTTTCATTACATCCTGCACCAGGCTTGAGGTTTTTGTGTATAATTTCTGTCAATGTCCTTTCATAATCAAAGAGCTCTGAAATCACATATATTACGTGACTTTTTAGCCACATCTAAAAGCCAAAACTAGTTGATGCTAGTAAATTCATAACTCCAAATAAGACTCCACATTTACTTTAATCAAAAGGCTTTTTTGAGTCCCACACTAAATAGCTGTTTGCAAAGAGATTACTTTTTTTTTTAACATTTATTAGCTTTATGGGATCATGCGCTTTGGGATGGGAAAAGGCAAAGTCCATCTTTTACGATACCCACTAGCTCCAAAGCCAGTTTTAAATGCTGACTGAAGCTGAGCAGCCAAAAAACACAGTTATCCTGTAACCAATTTAACAAGGTAAGCCTAAATTCAAGAGACTGAAACAAGGGACTCTCTTTGCCTATGCATGGGTAGCTAGTGCGGTAATACAATAACATAACTAATGCCTGCTATGAAAAAAAACAAAATACATATAGCACAGACAACATCTTAGCAAGTTTATAAAAGGAAGGACAGAAAATCCACCCACACAAACACAATATCAGAATAAGAATGTTGTTATAGATAATCATGATTTGTAACCACTTGGATTTAGATAGTACCTTTTATCCAAAGATCTCAATGCATTTTGCAAATATTTCTTAATTAAAGCTCTCCGCCCCCTTTGAGGTAAAAGGAGGAATGCAAGCCAAGTTTATAAATGAACTAACCTGGGACACAATGACCATGCCTTTGCTTGTTGCACTGGAGATTGATCTTGCGGCATTCGATTTAGCAGATCTAGTCAAACCCGCTAAATTGAATGGTCGGCACCAGTACTCCTTGCAGTCATGAAGACGGCACCAAGCTCAGCTTAAGGTAAGCTGATTCCAGCTACGTATTTTATGTAGCTGGAGTTGCGTGCCTGACCCCAACCTTCCAGGTCTAATGGAGACCAGGCCATAGTGAGTCAGTATAGGTCAAACAACCCAGGAGTCCTGAATGCCAATCTCCTGTTCTAAAGCCCAGACTATATTTCCCACCCACTAGCTATAACAACAGACTACCTCAATATACTGGTTGCAGAGCACCTGGAGAAGAGAAAATTCTGCATTTGATTATTCTATTATAAAAAGGTGAGTCCGCTTTTCACTGTAATACATTTGCTCTACCGGACCTGTCCCCTATCTTATGTGCCTAAATGGCAGCTAAGCTCTTTTGGAAAAGCTGTCCTCGGACAAAAACTACTTATACTAGTATACATAAAGACAATGTGGTTAAGAGGTAGGTGTCTGTACATAGTATGTACATGGGAATTCCACATTCCTTTCACCTCAGTAGCAAAATACTCAGTTTGCCAGTGTGTTAATATCCCTGAAGAAAAAAAGTCTTGCTATCTGGTAGCTTTTAAAAAGCTGCCCTAGGAAGCCAATACAAGAAGGCTGAAAGGGGCAGTGTGTTGAAACTAGAAGTGTGGAGAGGGCAGGATCAGAAAGACGCAGAGAAAAAGATTTAAGAAAAACCAGGCACGGAAAAAGGCAATGGCCGCTGGTGGAGGAGCATGACAGCATTACAGAAGAACAGCGGGAGGAACAGAAACGTGAAGCTGAACAAGGATAACAGAGGGAGGAAAAGCCAATGAGGATGGCACTGAATGTTAGCAATGATGCCATTGTTAGACTATTGAAAAGTCCATTTCAAGGGGGATGCCCACACCCATATAATCTTTCTGGAATACCTACATAGTTGTACAGGTGGTGGCGTGACAGACAGAAAAATCCATGGAGAGACAGATGCCTGTACTCCATCATTATGCATTTTATGAGCACTCCTGCAGGATTTCCTCTTGAAGTTAGTATCAGTGCATCACTATTCAGAATTACAAAATGCCCATCTGTGGTGCTAAGTGGAAATAATCTAAGCAGTCATTCTTTCTCAGGAGCCAAGATTCCTAACTCAGCTTTATCTAAGGAGTTAATAGTGCCCATGGGCAGTGGGTATAAAAGGCAAGGATTACCTCCGCTGGGTCTTAGTGCCCGAACACTCCCCCTTTCCTAGCCCTAGTCTGAACATTCCTGCAGGCATCCCACAGTGGGCTGTTGCAGCCTGGTGAGTTTTTCTGTCAGGGGAGGAGGGAAATCTAGTAACTTAGGGTATGTCTACACTAGCCCCCTAATTCGAACTAGGGAGGCGAATGTACGCATTCGAAGTTGCAAATGAAGCCCGGGATTTAAATATCCCGGGCTTTATTTGCATGTTCCTGTCCGGTCGCCATTTTTAAATTCCACTAGTCCGAAGTAACTGCCCGCGGCTACACACGGCAGTGAAATGGTAATTCGAACTAAGTTGAATTAGGAGTAACAGTTAATTCGAACTAAGGACTTAGTTTGAATTACTGTTTCACTGCCGCGTGTAGCCGTGGGCAGTTACTTCGGACTAGTGGAATTTAAAAATGGCAACCGGACGGGAACATGCAAATAAAGCCCGGGATATTTAAATCCCGGGCTTCATTTGCAACTTTGAATGCCTACATTAGCCTCCCTAGTTCGAACTAGGGGGCTAGTGTAGACATACCCTTAAAAGTAAAAAGCTTTCCAGCTTGCCAAACCTATCATCATAACATTGAGCCCGTAAAGAGTCTATGCTCCATTTTCTTTAGAAAGAAATTGTATAAGAGTGTTGTGGGGGTTTTTTTCCAAATGTCATTTACTACATTTGAGTTGAGGGATTTGGCTAGAAGGGGATGAACAGGGAGAGGGAAGGAAAAGAAAGGGGAGACAGTGGGGAAGGGGTGGGCTTGGGCAAGGGGGGGAAGGGCTGGTCAGAATCACAGGCTAGGGAGCTTGCCTCCCCAAGCAGCAGCTTCACCCATCATGCATATCTGTCCCTATTTGTTACTAGCTCTCCATACTCCAGTGCTGATATTCTCTCTGCTTCATAAGGATTCTCTCCATGCTTTTGTTCTTCCACCAGTCCTGGAAAATAATCCTTGGCTTGGTAATTAGTGAGCATGATTAACTGCCCATTAGTGAATAGGGAAAAGATTAGTAAAATTCTTCATTTGAATGCACGGATCTTGCCAGAAGTAAATTCCTTTAGCCAGGGATCTGACATAAAAACAATAACCTATTTGCTAAAATTGGGGAAAACAAGGTCAGGATCAATGTTCCCTCTAATCTTTTCCATCCATGTGTGGAATAAATGTTGTTATTTGCACTGAGGATTGTGCAAATCTGCACCACCAGGAAAAACACAAACCTAGCTGTGAGCACTCTTCTAATGAGCTGGGCAGCATTGGAATCTCTCCTGAGTAGCTGCACAAATACATAACTTATAGAGAATACTGGTCAGGACCTTACTTGAACAGTTTAGAAAGCAATTAAAAGTGTCCAGAGAGGGTCTACAGAGTAATGAGACTTCAATCAACAGATCTAAGTGAACATCTTCACACACAATCTCTGCCTATGGCAGATACAAAGGAATGAGTTCTACATCTCTATTAATCCACCAACGTTTTGTCAAAGGGAGTCTCAGGCTACATTGTGATTAATGTCAATTTAGTGGGGCTGCTTCAGAAAAATAGTGAGCTCCATCCTAATTAGTTTCTGAGAAAGTCAAAGACATCACAAAGTAATAATAATACTTTGTACTTAAGTAGGGCCTTTCATCTGAGCATCTTTACACAGCTGGGTAAGCATTACCACTGGCGCTGGTAGGAATTCTCACAGAACACTCTTTTGTCAGATGAGATGAGTCAAAAATGAAATGGTCAGATCGAATCCTGCTTGACAGGCAGGTTTCAAACCTTCTCAGTAGACCTCTTGAAGGACTGTCCCAGGCTCTGGGGACTCCAGGTTTTCCAGGGTCCATGGCTCCAGGGTAGCTTGCCATACATACCACCCATGTAATGTTCTTTCTAATCTTTATTACCCATGTGCAGATTTTTTCCATCCATGTGTGAAATCATTTGTATGTGCACCAAGGCATGTATGAATGTGTACCACCAGTAGAAACATAAAACCCTTGGTGGGCCCTCTGCTAATCAGCCAGGTGGCATTTGAATTACTCCTGAGCGGCTGCACAAGTGCACAACTTAGAGGGAACACTGCCCCCAGGGCTTTCAGGTTTCCTGACATGGATCCAGGAGTCTGGCAGAAAGCCCCAGTTCTACTCAGTGCTCTCAGGGTTTAGATCCCTGACTCTGCAGCAGGGAGCCTGGAAGTCCTGGGGGCTGTTTTTGCAGAGTTGGGAGACTGGCAGCCCTGGGAGCCATGATTCTCACACTCCCAGCTTAGCTGTGACTCCAAAGGCTTCTAGGTTCTCAACTCTGCATCAGCCCTGGGAGCCACAGCGGAGCAGGTGGCCTTGTAACTTGGGCTGGGGTTCCTGTGTGGAATTTCATTTACAAATTTTCACAAAGAAACATTTTCAGTACTGCAAAATGACATCTTGGGGGGAATTTCCACTTTTTGTTCTGAAATGAAACTACTATTTTTCCAGAATTTTGGCATTTCCCTGAGAATGGAAATTCCAGCTTTTGATCTGCTCTACTTGTCACCCCCCTCTTACCAGGGCATGGTACACTGAAATGGTTGGAGCAGAGTTGGGCTTACAAGTCAGGTTTCTTGCAGTTTACTCCCATGGTTTAACTACTGGACCATACTGCATCACCTTCATCAGTTAAGGAGAAAAAAGGGTTGTGAGCTAGAGATATTACAGTTCCAGAGGCCTGGGTCCAAACAGGTCCTCCTCACCTCTACCCACCTCCAACATTTCCTTTGTTCCCTCTCCTTCAGTATATCCCGCTATCTCCAATGGGCCTCTGGCTTCTCCCATTGTCTCTATATACTGCAATACTTTCCCACATGCCCCACATCTATTTTTCAGGATGATGGATGTGGTTTCAAGGCCTATCCTCTCCAGGATCTTCTCTGCTAATTTCCAGGAAATGGGCCAAATCCTCAACTGCTATTAATTGGCATAGAACTGACATTTTTCAGGGCTCAATGCTCTGCTCTATCCTAGGTCCTGCCCCCATCCTAGCTCTTCCCACCCCTGCTGTGAACCAACCCCAACCTAATATGCCCCCTTCCCAAGGCCCCAACCCGATCCTGTCTCTTCTTGTCCCCACTCCACCCCTCCCTCACACCTTCCCCAAGGTCCCACCCCCATCCCACCTCTTCCTGTCCCCAATCCATCCCATGCCCCACCCTAACATCTCACTCAAGTCCCCACCTCAGCCTTGCCTCTTCCCAGCCCCCACCCCTGAACCATGCCCCATTCCTGCTCCCTCCATCTCTCCCAGAGGCTCCTGCACACCACATAACAGTTGATGGCAGAGGGCAGGAGGTGCTGGGAGAGCAGGAGATGAGTTGAAAACTGGAGCTGCCAGTGGGCAGAAGGTGCTGGGGAGGAAAGAGGGGAGATGGCTGGCAGTAGGTGTTAAGCACCTGCTATTTTTTCCCCATGGGTGCTCCATGCGGCTTTCTGTCAGCTGTTGATGGATGATTGGCTGCATGAGTGTTCTTTCTATATGCCACCCCAGATCTGAGCAGGTAGTTGGCAAAGCAAACCTCAAGTGAATTGTCCAGTGACTACGAGATGTGATAACGTACAAATGCACCGAGCAGGTTTATTGTTGTTAAAGTCTGGAACTAGTATTCTGTGGACTCTATCAGACCACTAATGCATATATGCATGTAACAGAGGACTCAGCGTAGTCAATATTGGAACTTTCCACTGCCCCCCAAGGCTGGACAAAGGCAGCCCATCTGCGATACCTCTTTATACACAGATACAAAAAAGTTATGTATCATTACTGACACATCAATCACATTCTCAGACATATTAGGGCACTACTCGCTGACGTATCCAGGGGTCTCTCATTATCTTAGGTAAATATGGTAGGAGACCAGATTGGCTTACCGGGGAAATCCTTGGTGAACTTAAGCACTAAAAGGGAGCTTACAAACAAAAAGTGGAAACTTGGACAGATGACTAGGGAGGGGTATAAATGTATAGCTCAAGAATGCAGGGGAGTTATCAGGAAGCAAAAGCGCAATTGGAATTGCGACTCACAAGGGAGGTGAAGGATAACAAGATAGGTTTCTACAGGCATGTTAGCAAGAAGAAGGTGATTAGAGAGGGTGTGGAGCCCCTACTGGATGAGGGCGGTAACCTAGTGACAGATGATGTAGGGAAAGCTGAAGTACTTAATGCTTTCTTTGCCGCTATCTTCACGGACAAGGTCAGCTCCCAGACTAATGCGCTAAGTGACGCAATATTGGATGAAGGTGGACAGCCCTTGGTGGAGAAAGAACAGGTTAAGAACTATTTAAAAAAGCTAAACGTACATAAATCCATGGGTCCGGACTTAATACATCTGAGGGTACTGAGGGAGTTGACAAATGTCATTGAGGAGCCTTTGGCCATTATCTTTGAAAAGTCGTGGAGATCGAGAGAGATCCTGGATGATTGGAAAAAGGCAAATGTAGTGCCCATCTTTAAGAAAGGGAAGAAGGACGATCTAGGGAACTATAGGCCGGTCAGTCTTACCTCAATCCCTGGAAAAATCATGGAGGGGATCCTCAAGGAATCCATTTTGAAGCACTTGAAAGAGGGGAAGGTGATCAGGAGTAGTCAGCATAGATTCACGAAGAGCAAGTCGTGCCTGACCAATCTGATTAGCTTCTATGATGATGTAACTGGCTCTGTGGATATGGGAAAGTCAGTGGATGTGATATACCTTGATTTTAGCAAGGCTTTTGATACGGTCTACCACAATATTCTTGCCAGCAAGTTAAGGGAATGTGGATTGGATAAATGGACGGTAAGATGGATAGAAAGCTGACTGGAAGGTCAGGCCCAGCGGGTAGTAATCAATGACTCGATGTCAGGATGGCGGTCGGTTTCTAGCAAAGTGCCGCAAGTTTCGGTTCTGGGACCGGTTTTATTTAACATCTTTATTAATGACCTGGATGAGGGGATGGATTGCACCCTCAGCAAGTTTGCAGATGACACTAAGCTAGGGGGAGAGGTAGATACGCTGAAGGGCAGGGATAGAGTCCAGAGTTACTTAGACAAATTGGAGGATTGGGCCACAAGAAATCTGATGAGGTTCAACAAGGACAAGTGTACAGTCCTGCACTTGGGACAGAAGAATCCCAAGCATGGTTACAGGCTGGGGACCAACTGGCTAAGTAGCAGTTCTGCAGAAAAGGACCTGGAGATTACAGAGGATGATAAGCTGGATGTGAGTCAACAGTGTGCCCTTGTAGTCAAGAAGCTAATGGAATATTTGGTTGCATTAAGAGGAGCATTGCCAGTAGATCCAGAGATGTGATTATTCGTCTTTATTCGGCTCTGGTGAGGCCACATCTGGAGTATTGTGCCCAGTCCTGGTTCCCCAATTACAGGAAGGATGTGGATGCATTGGAGAGGGTCCAGTGGAGGGCTACCAAAATGATTAGGGGGCTGGAGCATATGACCTACGAGGAGAGGCTGAGGGAGTTGGGTCTATTGAGTCTGCAGAAGAGAAGAGTGAGGAGGGATTTGATAGCAGCCTTCAACTTCCTTAAGGGAGGTTCCAAAAAAGCTGGAGAAAAGCTGTTCACAGTAGTGATGGATGGCAGAACAAGGAACAATGGGCTCAAGTTGTGGTGGGAGAGGTCCAGGTTGGATATTAGGAAAAACTATTTCACCAGGAGGGTGGTGAAGCACTGGAATGAGTTACCTAGGGAAGTAGTCTCCATCCCTAGAGGTGTTTAAGACTCAACTTGACAAAGCCCTGGCTGGGTTGATTTAATTGGGACTGATCCTGACTTGGGCGGGGGGCTGGACTTGATGACCTCCTGAGGTCTCTTCCAGCTCTATGGTTCTATCTTATACATGCTGGTTCAGTCAGAACATCTCTATTCATTGTGTTGTCATCATGACCTCATCTTTAGGATGAGTCAATGTGTTCCTGTTATCGGTGGGGAATATGTTTCTATTGAGGTGTTCTGGTACCACCCTTCTGGGACATCCTTGCATGAGTGTTCTGTGTCTAGCAATATCAGCCCTGTGCTTGTGAAATTCTGGGACCAGGAAATTCTGGGAAATTCTGTGCCTCTTGCTCACAACTTGACTTTGCTTTAGGGAAAAGGGACTGAACTTCCTTTTCCAAAATCTCAGAAGGCAGCCAATCTCTTCAAAGGAAGAAAAATGAGAAATTCCCAATTAAGTAACAATAAAGAGACAATGCCTGGCTGACAGCTCTGCAAACTAGGTCATTAGAGTTGTTTCCTGCTTCTTACAACCACAAATGACCATTACCTGCCTGTCTGCATCTCACCAGAAACAATTCAGATCATTTACTAATGAGAAGTGAAACTGTTTATTTTTGCTCCCTGCTCCACTGGTCGGTCGGGAAGAAATTCCTTACCAAGAGTCTAGCGAGAAATGCTTTTTGACAATATTATTTGGATACTATTAAGTAGCTTGTTATGCTTTATCAGGTTCATGCCTTACTATTGTAAGCAGGGTCAGGATAAGCTCTACCCTGACATCTGGTGGTGAACTGTGGCAAGTGGTGCAAAGAGACTTCAGGGGCTGATCTCATTTGCATAGATACACCCAATTTGCATAGACACACCCACCCCGCCTAGTATGTGCTCACAGCAGCCCAAATGGTCACTTTGGCCACTGTGGGATCCCCAGTCTCTCTGTTATTGAGGCAGGGGGGATAAAGTGTTGTTACCCTGATTATGTGAATCAAGGACAATGGAATGGTGGAACTGTTTATGACAGAGGGATTCGCCATAAACTAAGTAGCACTCACTAGACAAGGGGCATGGGTTCCAAATCCACTCAAGTTGAGAGGGGCTGGGGACAGGTCTTTGTACTGGGTGGTGGGGCCCTGTCTGAGGGCCTAAAGAACACCAATTGTACCACCTTCTCTCTCTCTCTTCTTTCCCCACTGTAGAATATCAGAACTAATTTGGATTCCATTAGGAATCTAGTTATGAGCTGCTAAGTTGATTTCACTGTGGGCCACTGGTGCACAAGCACTGAAGCTCCTCTATTATGAGCTGAACTTGCTGAAGAGCTGAAATCACTGTGTGCTGTGGGGAGCCTGGCACTATACTGCGGAAGAGCTGAAATCACTATTGCTGTGGGGAGCCTGGCGCTATACTGCTGAGCTACTAGCTGAGCAGCTTGCAGGGACAACCAGCAAGTGCAGGCAGACAGCAGAGCGGTTTGTGGGGATGACCGGCAGGTGCAGGCGGACAGCAGAGCAGTTTGCGGGGATGACCGGCAGATGCAGGCGGACAGCAGAGTGGTTTGCGGGGACGACCTGCAGCTGGTAGGAGCGGCAGCAGACAGCCAGTGGAGCAGCTGCAGGAGCAACCAGCTGGCGGCCAGGGGCGTGGACCGAGACGACGGCTGGCGGAGCCAGACAGTTCGTGGGACAGCTGAGGCGGCTCACTGGACAACAGGTGGAGTGTGGCGGAGTGACTCGTGTTGACGGTGGCAGCAGAACCCTACGGAGAGGCGGAGCCATTGGCGGACACGTAAGGTGTATCAATCCCCGCCCCCTCCGGGTTGGGATGGTAAAACCCTGCCGGGTGAATTTTTGAACCCTGGGGCGGCACTGACCTGGGGCAGAGACTTTTGGGGTGTTGGACTTTGGGACTTTGGGTGATTGGTGGCTGAGGGGTGGGTCTTTGCTCATGTTTGGTCTATGAATCCGAGTTGTGGTGTTTTCCCAATTTAATGCTGATGTCGGTTACCTCATGTTATTAAAGATTTGCTGCTATACAGAGGCTCTGTGCTTGCGAGAGGGGAAGAATTGCCTCTTTGAGGCACCCAGAGGTATATGTAAGATTTCCCAGGTCACTGGGTGAGGGCTCAAGCTGGTGTTGTATTACCTTGTTGGGAGGAGACCCCTAGATACTGAACCCGGCCCTTGCTGCTATTAACTCGGCCTGGCAGAAGGGTTACACTATTATTAATTAGAACTACCAGTGGTGAAAGGAGGTTATTTTTCTCTGCATGCACTGGCCATACAGTCTCTGCCATGTAGACACAAAGGACTAAATTCACTGATGCCTGATGTGGAGGCATATTTGAACATCAGTGAAAGTCCCATGTCAGCAATGAATTTGACCTATGCTACCATAACTATGGCTCCACATTCAGCCTCTGTTTCATGTTTTGTGATTCTAAAGAAACATGACCTTGATTTTTGCCTCATAGAAATTTCTATTGAGAGCCAAGCTGAACCTTGACCTTCGCAGAAGACTAGTAGACAGGTGTGATCTCAAGAGAGAATTTCAGAGAGTCCTGATACCAGTCCAACCTATTGGAATGAATTGAAATGTACACTGGAAGTTATGGCAAATTCTGCATTGAGTACATACTTTTGCCTTTCCTGATTTTAATCCGGGGAAGATGAAGGATCTATTTCTGCTCCCACTAAAAACAACTTCAATAGCATCAAGCGTGGGCACACTAATTATTCCTGTGATCTTTATTTTAATATTGTGTTTTCATGATCCCTGTGATCACTAGAGCTGACTGAAAAAAATGAAATTTTTGTTCCCCTTCAATCTTCTTCCTGAGTTGTGATGAAAAGTAAAATAATATTTTTCATGGGATGAAAGCTCTAGAAAAATTTTCATTCGGGAATATTGAAACTGGGTTGAGATAATTATTTATTTCAATACCATTGATCACAATTAAATGTTTAGGCACTCCCGAATTGAAACTTTTCATTTCCATTTGTTGAGCTGAAATGGAAAGTTTTATTTCAAGTTGATGTTAATCACACTGTGTCATGATAGCTTAGCCACAGTGAGACGCCACAATGCATAATGGGAAATGTAGTCCAGTCAGGCTACGTCTCTACTGCAGTCTTCTTTCGGAAGAGAGTTTCCAAAAAAAACCTTCTTCCGAAAGAGCATTACCACGCTGTAAAAGTGCATCTAAAAAGTGATCTGCTTTTTGAAAGAGAGCATCCAGACTGAATGGACAATCTCTCGCATGTAAGCTGTGATTGCTATGGATGGAATGGCCACCACGGCATCTGTGCTTTTTCCTCTTTCCTCTTCTTTTGAAAGAACTCCCTCTTCCCCATCCACACACGCCTTTTTGCAAAAGAGCTCTTTCGTAAAAAGGTTTCTTCCTCATAGAATGAGAATTACCAATGCCGGAAAAACACATCTCTTTTCGATTTTCTTGCGGAAGAACGCAGTTGCAGGATGGATGTTAATCAAGTTGTCGAAAAAGGGCCGTTTTTCTGACAAAACTCTGTAGTGTAGACATGCCCTCAAAGACCAGAGCTTAAAGGGGAAAATGGAGGCATGAGGAGCCAATGTTCCCTCTACTTTTTTCTGCCCTCTTGTGCAATGCTGTTCTTCCTGAAAAGTAATAGGTGTAACAGCATTGCTCAAGAGGGTTTTTCTTGCGCAAGAAGGGGCAGTGTAGACGCTCCTTCTTGCGCAAGAGCCTCTTCTGAAAAAAATGGTGGCTCATTAGGTATGCAAATGAGGCTCGGCGATATTCCACGCTTAGCCTCATTTGCATATTACTCACGCAAGAAGCTGCGAGTGTAGACATAGCCTAACTGTCCAGCTCAAACTACAGCCCTAGTCAAAACCATGGGCCTGATTATCTTTTCCCATTGGTTTTAAACCCATGTCACTCCACTGATTTCTATGCGGTGAATTTTCTCCAGAATTATATTGGTGTTAGAAAGAGGAGAAGTGGATGCTAAAAGTTTAATATTTTAAAACGCAGCCTGTGTCAGGCTATTTCAAAGGCTAGGATGCCTTAATTCTGGTGGGAGCAACATGTAGGCTGTGTCTACATTGGCACCCTTTTCTGGAAAAGGGATGCCAATGAGACAAGTCGGAATTGCAAATGCCACGGGGATTTAAATTTTCCCCGCGGCATTTGCATGAACATGGCTGCCGCTTTTTTCCGTCTCGGGGCTTTGCCGGAAAAAGCGCCAGTCTGACAGGATCTTGCGGAAAATAAAGCCTTTTCCGGAAGATCCCTTATTCCTCTTAAAATCAGGAATAGGGATCTTCCGGAAAAGGCTTTATTTTCCGCAAGATCCTGTCTGACTGGCGCTTTTTCCGGCAAAGCCCAGAGACGGAAAAAGCGCAGTTATAAATTATGCAAATGCCGCGGGAAAATTTAAATCTCGTGGCATTTGCAATTCCGACTTGTCTCATTGGCATCCCTTTTCCGGAAAAGGGTGCCAATGTAGACACAGCCGTAATGTATATCACTTAATTAGACGGAGGTAATTTTTACTACTAACAAGACCACACTGAGTTTTTAGTGCTGAATTTATCATTCCTCAATAAGACTTTACAAAATGTCAGAGGCATTACTGTCCTTTCAGTACTACTCAGAGTGGATAGAACAAAGTTGCCTTGTAATCCTTGCCTCAGAAACAATAACAGAATGCTGATTATTCACACCTGAACTGTTTGAACCTGGTTTCTGCAGAGGTGGTTTGATAATAAAAATAAGCAATGCTCTGGGGCTACATCTAGACTGCAGGCTTCTTTTGGAAGAAGCTTTTCTGGAAGAGATCTTCTGAAAAACTTCTTCCGAAAGAGCGTCCACGCTGCCAAAGTGCATAGAAAAATCCATCTGCTTTTTCAAAAGATAACGTCCACACTATCTTGCAGTGTGGACGCTATCTTGCATTTCAGCTGTGATTACTATGGATGGAGTAGCCACCAGAGCACCTGTGATTTTTTATCTTTCCTCTTCTTTGAAAGAACTCCCTCTTTCGATCCCCACACATCTTTTTCTGAAAGAGCTCGTTCAGAAAAAGGCTTCTTCCTCATAGAAAGAGCTTTACCAATGTCGGAAAACCCCCTCTGTTCTTTTGATTTTCTTTCGAAAGAATGTGACCACAGTGTGGACGTAAGTGAAGTTTTTTCAGAAAAACAGCCTTTCCCAAAAAAACCCTCTGTAGTGTAGACATAACCTGGGGTAGAAATTCACTATTCCATTGTCCACCCGCACCTGGGAGAGAGCAGCATTTGGGCAGGCTAGATGCAGGAAATCTATCTTTTGGCCATGGACCTGCAGGGTAACCCTCTGCTTGTCCAACTGCAATGTAGCCACCTCATTTTAGTACGGAGGCTCTCAGTTCCCTCTTCATCTGGATCACACTCTGAAAGGACTTCGGCAGGCATCATGAGATACCGAGGGTCTGGTGCCTTCCTTCTGTTACGAGTGTGGGTACAACATAGACGAGGGCTTTTGGAGCTGCTTTCTTTTTCATAGCTTTATCTGATTTCAACTAGTAGAACACTAGAAATGAAGATCCCTCAAGGAACTTTGTTAGAAGCCTAATATATTTTTGGATAAAAATCAGTTTATGAGTGTGCTGTGCTCTGTATCAAATACTCAATGATAGAGTATTGTCTAAAGCAGAGGTGAGCAAATCCTTGTTCATGGGCCAGATCCAGCCTCCCAGCTTAGCCCCTAGTAGGCCTCCACACCACTGCATTTACCTGTGCCTCTGCAGGTACAGGGGATCATAGCTCCCATTGGCTGTGGATCACGGTTCCTGGCCAATGGGAGCTGCAATTGCCCTTACCTGCAGAAGCGCAGGTAAATATAGTGGCAGCAGTCCACCAGATACTAACCCTGGTGAACAACTGCTGTTTTATTGCCCACGCTGGTCTAAGGGTTAGAGTAGGAAATTATGTGCCATTAAGAATATAACATAAGAACATAAGAATCGACATTCTGGGTCAGACCAAAGGTCTATCTAGCTCAGTATCCTGACTTCCAACAGTGGCCAATGCCAGATGCTCCAGAGGGAGTGAACAGAAACAGGTAATCATCAAGTGATTTCTCTCCTGTCATCCATTCCCGCCCCTGATAAACAGAAGCTAGGGACACCATTCCTACCCATTCTGTCTAATAAGTATTGATGGACTTAACTTCCATGAATTTATCGCTCTCTTTTTTGAACCCTGTTAAAGTCCTGGTCTTCACAACATTCTCTGGCAAGAAGTTACATAGGTTGATTATGTGCTGTGTGAAGAAAACATTTCCTTTTGTTTGTTTTAAACCTGCTACCTATTAATTTAATTTGGTGACCCCTAGTTTTTATGTTATTGGCACCAACTCAGTGCGTGACTTCCAAAAAATTCCTGTGGAAAAGACTGTTTGCTGATTAGGATACATGGCTAGGACTGATCAGCTTTGGGTTCTATTTCCTGCTCTGAGAAAGTCATCGGCTGTGTATAGACTGGCAAGTTTTTGCGCAAAAGCGGCCACTTTTGCGCAAAAACTTGCCAGCTGTCGACACTGGCCGCTTGAATTTGCGCAAGAGCACTGACTTTGTAATGTACAAAATCAGTGCTTCTTGCGCAAATACAATGATGCTCCCGTTCGGGCAAAAGCCCACTTGCGCAAATGTATTTGCGCAAGAGGGCCAGTGTAGACAGCTAAAAAGTGTTTTGCGCAAAAAAGCCCTGATGGCGAAAACGGCGATTGGGGCTTTCTTGCGCAAAACCGCGTCTAGATTGGCACGGATGCTTTTCCGCAAAAAGTGCTTTTGCGCAAAAGCGTCCATGCCAATCTAGATGCTCTTTTCCGCAAATGCTTTTAACAGAAAAACTTTTCCATTAAAAGCATTTGTGGAAAATCATGCCAGTCTAGACGTAGCCATCTTGTATTACCTTGGCCAAGTTTCCAAGATTTTCTATAAAATGACACCACCCTGCTGCAGGCAGGTTTTGTGAGGATAAATACCTGGAGGTACCACAGTGATGGGAATCAGGGAGTAAGCTTTTCAGAATCACTCAGGACTGGCTTATGCCTACTCCCTCAGAAGTCTATGGGACATAATGATAAGGACTTTGAAAAAATATCACTCTCAACCTTTTACTTCTCAGAGTCTTCATTAGTGGCATGAGGATCTGTGTTCTCTCCAAGCTGTGTGGCAGCATAGCCTACAGCTGCTTAATGAACCCTGCCCAGTTAGGGGCTCAGTACTCGTGCACAGAGCTGCCTGGCTGGGGGAGGGACTGGAAGAGACAGTGAGTCTCTTCCAGCAAGTAGGGAGGAAACACTGAGAGGATCATAACATGCTTTCGGGGGTATTGGGTGGATTATTATGGTCCAAATCACCTTAAATGATCACTCATCATCAGTAGGTTTCCATCTAAGTTGCACAACTATACAACTATGCAGCTGCCTAAAAAGCCCCACACTGGGGCTCAGAGATGCAGCACACAGAGCTGTTGCAATTGTGGGAGAGGCCACAGTGAGACAGGCGGGGAGCTGTCGCGGCTGGGGAGAGGTGGGCCTCCCGGAGTTGCCACAGTCAGTAGAGAGGTGCCTCTCACCTGGCGTGGAGCTGCTGCTGTGAGAGAGGACTAGGGGAGCCCTCTCTCCTGTGGGAGCCAATACCCAAACCTCCTCATCCCTAGCCCCACCCCAGATCCTGCACCCCCCAGCCACAGCCTTCACACCGGCACCCCAACCCTCATCCCCAGCTCTGGGTCCCCTCCTGAACTCCAAACCCCTCATCTTCAGCCACACCCCAGAGCCTGAACTCTCAGCCAGAACCCTCATCCCCCCCCAACACTGAGCCCCCTCCTGCACTCTGAACCCCTTGGCCCTATCTCCACCACAGACTGTCCACCTGTAGAATGAATTGTGTTATGTGCACCAATACGGAAGGGATGTGTTGCACATTTTCTCCATATGGGTTTACATAACAAAATTCATTCTACACATGGACATAAAACATTAGAGGCAACACTGGTCATTGCTGATGGTGAATTAGCAGCTCAGTATCTGCTATAATTTATCTCGTGTAACCTTGTTCAAGTCAACAGTATTTCACAGGGTATAAAACAGGAAAGAACTTGGTCCAATTTTGTGCTTTGAAGTTCCAAATGAATGGAGCTAGTAATAAACATAACCCTGAAACAAAGACTGGCACTGACTACCCTCATCCTCTGGGAAAGATTAACAAAAACAATATGAGAATAAAAGACAAAGCAGAAAATATCTGATCTCTTAAATGTTACAGTACATGAAATGGATACATTAAAAAAACAAAGATGCAGAAAAAAAAGGAAAGGAAAACCACCTCTAAGGACAGTAAAGAAAGAATTGTAACTTTAATCTTTGTATGATGGGCATTTTTAATCAACTGTTTCTTTCTTTCTCTTATTGTTCCAATACCCAGAGAACAGAAACTCTAATTACAACCCCATGCTGAAGGCTGACCACTAATTATGTATGTTTATCTTCATTACTTGAGATTTCTGGGTACAAGATTAAGTCTGAACACAGCTGGTATACTGAAAATACAGTGATCCATGGAAGTTTAACTAAGCCTGCAGAAATTGGTTTTCTGCTGCAAAGTCATTGAGGTCCATGGGCCTCAATTTGTGGAAGCCAGGACCTTCTCAATTTTAACTGATCAATCTCTATTTGGTCATGGTCTAGTTATCTACACACTGATCCCGCATACATTTATGCATGTGCATAACATGTTAGGTACCTAAGTAATCACAGATTAAGTTAAAGATGAACAAGACATTGGCCTTGTTGTCTAATTCTCTTCCAATGCAGGATTGTTTGCTCGGATGTATTTATTTCCTTTTCTAAACACTGGGTACTACTTTGGTAAGATTGACAAATGTTCACTATTTAACAAGGATCACTGTTTATTTTACATTTCATTATCCAGTCTAAAGGTCTCAGCCACCTATTCCTAGCCACATTGCAAGCTTCTTTATTAACAGTTTAAACTAAAAAAATCTTTATAAATCTTCTACTATATGTTTTAGAGAGTTTGTGCATCTGTCTGTGTCTCTATCTGGCTGTCTGTGAGTCCATTTGTTCAAGAACTCCTCCTAAATTGTAAGAGCCAGGACCGTCAAATTTGGTAGGCAACTTCCTCTTAGCATAACTTCATGCAAGGTCAGGGAGTGTTTGTGCCAGGACAATGGGATGTGCATGGAATGTGACTGTTTCACATCTAATGGAAAGAAAGGGGTGTGATAGTAGGGACAGCTATACTCGTAAATGACCACAAGGGAGCAGCAAGTGCCCCAGCCCTGGGGAGCAGCCCACTGGCTGGCAGCACAGCTCCTCCCACCCCAGGCTGCCTGTGGGGTACAGCCACCCACTGCGCAGTGTGGCTCCTGCTGCTCTGGGCTAGGCGTGGGCAACACTGGGTAAGTCTAGTATCACCATGCAAAGGAAGAGGGGCCAGTTCTCCAACTTATATAAACTGATGTAACGTCATTGATTTCATTTACATAAACTATGAATTTGGTTCATGATCTCCACAATGATTCAGCAATACAGGCAGTCCCCGGGTTACATGGATCTGACTTACATCGGATCCCTACTTACAAACGGCGTGAGGCAACCCCGCACTAGCTGCACTCTCCCCGCCCCCCCAGCACACCGCCGAGACGCGCCGTGGTTCTGCCGCCCACGTCCTCCGCGGCGAGAAAAGCCGCTCTGCGTCTCCTGGTCTGCTGGGCCCCACAGCAGACCAGGGAGACGCAGAGCGGCTTTTCTCAGCAGACACCTCAGCTTGAGAATAAAGGACTGAGGGAAGTGGGATGTGGGAGAATAAAACTGAGCTCTAGAGAAATGTTTGGCTAGAGTTTCCCCTACAATATGTACCAGTTCCGACTTACATACAAATTCAACTTAAGAACAAACCTACAGTCCCTATCTTGTACGTAACCCGGGGACTGCCTGTACATGCCAACAAATTTGATTTTTTCCCTGAATCTACATTCTGTTCAAATCAATTTCTTAAATCAGAGGCATGTTTACTAGATTCAGGAGGATCTTGCAGAAGCAGTAAAAAAAGAGGATTAAGAGAGACAGAAAAGCATACTTAATCAGAAGCCATCAGCATGATAGCTGGATTTGCAACTGTTAAGATAAATGGAAACCCTGTGTAAATTTCAAAAAAGGAAACATAATACACTGGACTTTCAAACTGCTTGGCCTCATCTTTGGTACAAGATATTAATATGAAGATAAAATTTCCTAAAACAAGTAAAATGGGTGTAAATGTTACAAGTAGACAGGCTACAAGTTTTTCAGTCAAAACTTTTTTCCACTGAAAAATACAGTCTCGGCCAGCTGAAACATTTTGACAAAATGTTTGAGTGGAGAAAACCCTAAATATTAACAAAAAAAAGTTTTTGAATGAAAACATTTAGATTTCTCAATTCAAAATGACTTTTTACTGTGAAATTTACTTCAGTGTATTTAATTTATTTTTGAAAAAGTAAAAGCTCAAAATTTAAATGAAATGTTTCATTACAGAGCAGATGAAATGTTTCGACAATCAAAATACAAAATGTTTGACTCTAAACAAAATATTTTCAGCTTTTTGGTGCAGTGAAATTTTTTTGTTTGAGTCAATGTGACACAATATTTCCCTTATTTTTCAGAACTGCCAGCAAACTGAGAACTCAGTTATTTGGACAGCTCTAATTATAATCTCCCAACAGAGAAGTTAAAATATAGCTAACAGCAGTCACTTTTCACCATCTACAGCTCTATGTGTTTCAAGATGTTTCATTACCTTGTTACTTCCCTCCTTACCTTGTATGTAAACTTCAAGCTCTCAGCAGGCTGCTCCTGACAGTAACATTTGATTACCTGCATTGGTCTTAAGGGTGCATGTTAAGGAATATTAAGCAAAGACTCCAGTTGCTGGTATGCACCATTTGAACAAAATGCAGTTTTCAGTTCCACTTCAACGCTACAGGACGTCCACTAGGAAAGCCCTGTTATCAGCTAATGGGGCCCAGAGAGGATAGATTTGGAGCTAAATATTTCCTGCTGGGGTATGAATCCATCTTAAAATGGGCAAATGCACTGCTGAGGGAGTGCAATATTCCTGTCAGCCTTTGTCTGAGAAAAATATAGCACGGGGCCAGATCCTCAACTGCTGTAAATTGGTGCAGAACCACTGAAGTCAGCGGGACAAGGCTGATTTACACCAGCTCAGGGAGAGGCTCACAGTGACTAAGTCCCATTGGCTGCCAGATAAGTTAGGTTAAAAATATTTTAAAAGGCAACTTTGGATTCACAAAGGAATTTGCTTTTAGTCAGTCTGGTTTTAACTCTAATTTTTGGCTGTGTCGGCCTATATTTAAGGACAAGTAAAATGGGTGTAAGTGTTACAAGTAGACAGGCTACAAGTTTTTCACAGGCCAGCTGTGAGTTTCTGAAGTGATAATGGCAAATACCAGAGAAACTGGTATTGTCATCATTCTGTGCTTGGTTTCCTCGCTCCCACCTCATACCATCCTCTACCTCCAGCCCTGCCTATCATTGTCTTCCCTTGTCCACTAACATATATCAACCAAATGTGGGATGCTGAGTTTCTTAAAAAACTTTCAGTATTCATAGTTGTATTATTCCACATTGAATAAACCAAATGGCCAGTTCACTCTCACAGAAAGCTGATGGTGAAATCTACAACCTTTCAGAGCACATCATCGTGCATTACAGTAGATGCATAATGAGTCCTTTGTACCCATTGAGAAAAAAATATAGCCCAATCTGTCATTGTGCTGATAATCTCTTGTGAGATGCTTAATCCCCAGTTTAGGGATGTAATAGGTTAACTGGTAAATCTCACCCTTAACCTGTCCAGGCTCTGCAGTATTTAAGCTTTATACTGAAGAGCCCACTGCAGTGTGTGTAACCTTGTACAGGCCGTCCTTGCTATAAGTCCAAGATATGTTCCAAAAACCTAGGATTTATAGCAAAATAACTTAAAGCGGGGAATTATTTTCCCCGTGGCTGATTTCCACAGGCGCAAACTGTGTTTGGTGTTTTTTGGTGTGAGTTAAGAGCGGGGAACAGAAGGACTTATAATGCATCAGTTCCTACAAGCATCAACAACGTTAGTGTGGAATCAATGTATACCTAGGTGACTTATAGCGGGGACACGATATGACTGTTATAATTTTTTGCAATTACACGGTTACATTTTTAACTGCATTTTTACATCCCTAATGCCCAATGAAACCAGAGGAGTAATAGAGTTGGACCTGTAGTTATCAGAAGTTGAGGGTACACAGCATCTTTCCTGATTATGGCCTCTATCTCTAAGATGTCCACTATGTAGATTTACTAATTTTAAGATCTAGTTTTATCTCCCACATACCACAGACCATTGATTTTTACCCCATAATTCATGCATTAAGCCCAACAGCTATGATTGTATCCTTTACAAAGGGACCCAATCTTGTATTATTTTAGAAAGCCATGCAATATTGTATAGGAACAGAACAAACTATTCATTCTCCATAAGATATATGAAAAACAGAAGTAAAAAAGTATATAAACAGATCCAAATCCCTTCTACCCCAAACTTTTCAAATCTTCAAAAATCACATCTGAACTTTTTGTCTTGAGACAATCATTTCTAGTATTAATGATGTGTTGGCAGGTTAAATGAGTGAAAAAAAAGCAGGAATGAAGAATGAACTTAGGCTGCTTTTATTCTGAACTAGAGCAGTTGTGAGTACTGAGTGCAATGACCTGAAAAAGCAAAGTGTTGAACTCTCAAAGTCACATGGTATCCCCAGCTCAGAAGTGAAAGTTTGATTGGGATATATGTGCTGTCTGGCTTGAAGGGTTGTAGAAAGCACTCAGTTTATGAGCTGTGGGTTTTTTCTTACACGTTTGGGGCCTGATCCCCGTGATTTTACACTTGTGTGTCACTCCCTTGTGTGAAAAGTAATATACATGGCCCAAGGTTTGGAGGACAAGAACCCCAGTGCAGAAAGTTCTATACTACTAAAAGATCAGTGGCAAAATAAACTGGATCTTGGTTCAGCATGTTTCTCTCATGAAGACATCATATACATTGAGTAATTTCTCATGTGTAGGTGTTTGTGCTTTATTTGTTACAATTTTATCTTTTTTCTTTCTTCTTCCAATTCATACTTATGAGTGGGAGGCACTTCACTTGCAAAGCAATTTTCCTCCCATCACATGGAGGTTCACTTTCATTTTCTGGTCCTCAACAGAATAAGGCTCACAGTATTCACTATCTCTGGATGCATTTCTCAAGGCTTTTTCCATTTTAATACATGTTTACTTGCTCTTCAAGCAGAGAAAACTAGGAATGGCTAAGAAGTCAAGTGAACCTCAACTGGCGACAAGGAGACAGAGAAAGTATGAATAGTTGAATGAGTTACACAGCACAAGCAAGGCTGCACATGAGTCTAATCCAGTGTCACTTTCTCATGGGCTACAGGAACACTTCGGGTGTGTCTACACTGCACCACAGGTTGAAATAAGATACGCAATTTGAGCTACACAAATTATGTATCTTATTTTGATTTTATTTTGAAATAGTTTATTTCAAAATTTGGCACTTTCTACACAGTACTTATTTCAGAATAAATCACTATTCTGAAATGTCCCTTACTCCTCATGGAATGAAGTTTGCAGGGATGTCGGAATAGTGAGCCCACTATTTTTTGAAATAACGGATGCTCTCAAAAGATGCAGAATAGCTATTTTGGGATACCTCCTGTATTCCAAAAAAGCTCTGCAGTGTAGACATAACCTTCCAGTCCCTCCACGGGATGTCTACACTGTGGCTGGGAATGAACTGCCCAACCCAGGAAGACAGATTGGCAATGGCATTAATACACTAAACATAGCTAATCGGGACACAGCACATAGGCCAGCAGAGGCTTGTACTACCCACCTGAACTTAGACCCAGAAACTAAAATGGGCTTCAGCAGGGTGGAAAAAAACCCAGACCTGCACCCGTATTGCTATGTCCACATAGCTATTTCCAGCACGCTAGTGTGAGTTCTATTATAAGAAGACTGTCTATCTGGATAGGGAGGCTTGCTCCCAGCTGCAGTGTAGACATACCCACTGAGGGACTAGAAAAGTGGGATGAAACAGGAGAAAGCAGCTACTAAGAAGGTTTGCAGTGGACTTTTTTCCCTTTCTTCTGGCCATTCAGTGACAAATTTTGCTGTCAGTTTCCCCAGTGTACCCCATTCATTGATTCAACCCCATTGAAATAAGAACAGAATTTAGCCCTTACATTATTACCTTGCTGGAATGCCATTAATCCCAGCAGAACTACTCTAGATTTACACCAAGGTGAGAGAACTGCAAGTGACACAGATACAAAGTCCTTAGATGAGAGTCTCCCCTGCATCAGAGTCTGTGCTAACTCTGCCCTGAAGCCGGCATAGCTAGCCAAGGCAGAGTCACCCTTGTGTGGACTAAATCACCTGTGAGAGAAGAGGCAAGATAGAGGCCAGGTGGAGGGGTGTGGTCACTGCTGGGCGCTGACAATCACTGACCTCTATGGCTCAGTATTTACTTTTGACAAACACCCTCCAAGATGCTGAGTGGAGATTTGGGGTTTTCAATGTGTTTTAATAAGTCCAGTGCACTGGTCTATACATTACAATGACAGTTCTTTGCTTTCTAGTGGAAGGACAATCAGGAAGGGATTAAACTAGCCACACAGAGAACAGACTCCAGTAGGTCAGAGAATACTACTGGCAGCATTTCTTGCAGAGAGTGGCCTTCCATTAATTAAATGATAGGCTCTTACCTTAATTACATCTTCATCAGATGATCTACACTCCACTGATTCCAGAAGATCAGTCACTGTCCCATCAACCTCCACTGAGACCACCTTAACAGGGACAGCCACAGTTTTCCCAGTGAGAATCGCTGTGTTCAGGATCTCAGCTTCCTAAAACATCAAACAACAAAACATTGGTTCAGATGTTCCTTCCTTGTCCCCATGTCTTCCATCAACCAGCAACTCTCCTTTTCTTGGTCCACCCTTAAACACAATGAAATGTACGTTAATTTCCAGCTGATCTTCCAAGACTCTGGCACAGTGGACAGGACAATTGTACAGTAAATTGCACCAAGTGGAAGGTAATACTGAAGAGTGGGATCCTTCTCCAAGATTAAGGGATTGCCTTCAGACACATGTAATTAGGCATCTTGTCGCACTGATCTCCCCTTATAAAACTCAGTAGCTATGCTCAGAACTTTGCAGCAATGCAGCACTGTATGCTATTAGTCAGAGGTGGTGTTTTAGTGCATGGTTGGAGGAAAATGAGAGGTCTGTTTTTAAGGGTCTAGCTTGCTTCATGAAAGCACAGAATCATTCTCTTAGGGATGGCTGAGAAGAATCAGGAACTCTAATAGTTAGAATACTATGAGCCAGCAATATATGGAGAAGATGACAGTGCTGAATTGGATGTGTACTAGATCCCAGAATGCCCTCTTCTGTAATCCCGTGTTGATTATTAATTATTGCTGTTATTTAGTATTTCTGCTATCGAAGTCCCAGATCCTACCTGAGATTGATAACCATTGTACTAGGTGCTGTACACATAATGAGAGATAGTCTCAGACAACTTACATTTTAAACAAATAAAAGAAACAGAGAGACAGGGACTTTCCTCATGTTATAGGCTAGTGAGCAGCAGAGCCAGGAATAGCATCGCAGTCCAGTGCTCTAGCCACTCAACACAGCTGTCTCTCATGGTGCTTCCAGAGTGTCTCTGATTCTGTACAGTGGATGTCCATTTGATTCTAATGCCAACCTCTCTTCTATCATCAGAGCTGTTAGGGTACTTCCCCAGTTGACATTCAATGAATATCAGGTATTAGAGGATGACATCTAGAGGAGATTCCACATAGCATGGGCATGCATGTGTCCAGTATTTAGCAGTGGGTTCTTTAGGAGATCTCTTCATGCTGATCTCAGTTAACAGCCATGTTATTCACCTGAAAGTACCATGATATCTTAACCTTTGTCTTTTTACCATTGGACTCCTGCTCCAGAAGATATCCTATAGCCAATGACAGTCTAGAAAGACGTCAGAGAAAACACTACTTACATAGTTAGAAGAAGGATGATACAGTGGTAAAGGCATTAGTTTAGGACCTAGGACACTCAGGATCAAAGTCTTCCTGAATGACCTTACGTACGCCACTTAGCTGCTCTGTGCCTCAGTTCTCCATCTGTGAAATGGGGACAATAGCACTGCTTTACCTCATTAGGGTGCTAAGAGGATAAGTACACTCAGGTCTGTATGGTGCTCAGTTATTTTGTGGTAACTGGGGCCATACGAGCACAGGGAGTGAGTCCGAGACTCCACTGCTCTGCATGTTTGTATCGTTGGTTATGCCATCACTGGCTGGGATGATTTATTTGGGATTGGTCCTGCTTTGGGTAGGGAGTTGGACTTGATGACCTCCTGAGGTCTCTTCCAGCCCTAGGTTTCTATGATTCTATTCCAGAGTGTTTTGAAAACATTACCACTCAGATCTGATGTAAGCGACCACAAAAGATGGAAGGCAATGGAGAATCAGATCCAATGTATCTTGTTTTTAGAATCCAGGATGGTGAATCTGGAAACCACCCTGACTCTGTCACTGATTTGTCATATGACCTCTGGCAAGTGACTTCGCTTAGTTTCGTCTCAGTCCCTCAGAGGCTAATATAGAGCTACCATGTCTCAAAGAGTAAAGCTGTCTGAAAAGTGCTTTGATCTCTTTACATGAAGTGCATTATCTAAGTGAATAGCATTACTATTGTATCACTATTGTCACATTATTCCAAAAGGAATATTACCCTTGGATGCATTACCTGCACATTTTAAGAACAGTAGTACAGATTATACTGCTATATTTTGATTCAGAAACACAGTACTAAATTGTCAGTTACCCTGGTATAACTTCATTGTCTTCCCTGCAGTTATCCTTGATTTACGCTAAAGGAAACAGGGAGCACAATTTGGCTCCTGCATTCTTCCATTCCTAATTACAAGGCACTGCTCATTCCTGGAAAGGTTGTAAGTTTTTCAGAACCAGGTTTCTGTAGCAAGGAATATCCCTTAGAACAAGAGCTCCTTGATTTCAACTTTTCTTACGAACTAAAGGCTTTGAAAGCTCCCTGAGTGTTAACTTCTCTATCTAAATAGCTCATGCTAAGGGTTCTGAGTCTGACCTGATTTCACTTGTGGAAGGAAACAAAGCAATATTGAAACTAAGTAGTCAGAAGACAATGACTCCCCCTACTGTCTATTGGGGTAGAGCACCGATTTTTCTTATCTAAAGGATGGGATCAAAAAAAGAGCTCTTCACACTATTTAAAGGAACAGACACTTTATTCTGGTTCAAAGTAGTATCTAAAGATGGAAAAAATCCTAGTCCTTTGATAGCTCCCTTGTCTGAATCAGCCCCTGCAGCCCCATGATCTTTAAGGGGAGGAGGAAATAGAATTTTACAAAAAGAAAAGTAAAGAAGAAAGGCTTCTTCCCTCCCTCAGACAGCCCCCAAACTCTTCAGATATTCTGATATTACAATTTACACAAAGGTAAATGACTCTGAGGACAGACAACCTGCAGTGTGAGGCCTGGCACCCAGTATCTTCAGGAGGTTTGCACTAAATTACCAGATTATTTATTTTTTTCCTTGTATTGAAGACACCACAGAGAATCTCCAGCCTACTATAATCATAAAGCTCTGTTTTGCAAACATTGCACCTAATATATAAGTGCTGTAGAGCCAAGAACCTTAGGCCCAGACCCTGTAATACCTTGTGCATGTGTTTCATTTCAATAGGATTACTCATGGTACTAAAGCTATGTTGGCAGCAACCATTAAGATGGCATTGATCTCTCTTCTCTGTACCATATTTTGTAGGCTCTTGCTGGAATGCCGTATAGCAGTGATGGGCAACCTAGGCTAGTGAGTGGGTCACGTGAGTGGCCCTCCTTCCTCTCAATGGGCTGCAAAATTGTTGTAACCAACACAGTTTTCTGGGTAGAGTAGTTTTGTTAACTGTGCTTGCATACTTAGAATTTGAGAAGCGTGCTAAGTGAATCGTAGCAACACTTAGACTGGATGCAGAGGAAGATCCTGGATTTTACAGTCAATTTCACTTCATGGGCTCTTTCTTTATATGTGTGTCACTTTAGTAAAACTGGTACAAACAAACCCAACATGGATGGAAACCAGTGGAATCTGGCAACCCTGTGTGTAAGCAACCATACACAAAATGTCTTGTGGGCTGCACATAGAGCCCTCAGGCCACAGGTTGCCCACCACTGTCATATAGGAAAGGAGGACTTGTAATGCACTCTTGCAAACAATCTGACTAATGAGATATGTTGCTCACAAGAACAACCTGGTTAACAGCTAGTAGAGGCTGAACCTCAAAATGTTCAGGAGTTTGCTCTGAGTAAGTAGCTAGCAGTATTGAAGCTTATCAGAACCATATCTGAATCTTTTTGGTCTGCAAAGAATGCCTTGGAATATGAAGAAGACAGAGCGCATCATAGAATTTCTGGCACCTCTGACATTTAGATGGGCTAGAAAGCCATGGAAACAGTCTCTTTTATGGATTTCATTGGCTATAAAGAGGCACTGGCAAAGTAATCCACCAATAAAAAGCAGTGTAACAAAGTTAATATAATTCACTAGTAGTTTACATTTGGATTGAGTTTGGGTAGTGTGTCAGGTAGCAGCATTATTGATTAACAACCACTTAATAACCCAGCGACAACCATCTGAATCACTGTAGCTATGGTACTCGGAATTGTACAAATGCTGGCAGATGTGGTCCCTATCCCAACTGTATTACAGTGACCCTATCTGGATCCAGAAGATCCGGATGTGTGAGTTTAGCTTTATACATGTGAATAGCCTCATTGTCATTAGATTGGTCAAAGGCAAAAAACCCAAGTGTTTGTGGAATAAGAATCTGAATCAAATTGGTTCTTGCTATGTTTAGAGAGGGTCTCTACCATATTCAATCATTCAGCTTTCAAGGGATTCCAAATCTGGGGCTTGATCCAGGCTCAAAATTGGCTTGCTTTTTATTTCTAAAAAAATTAGGCTGCATGATGCCAAACACCTGTCAGCTTGACACAGTATATTATAACATTACTACTTTTTAAAGGACCACCAAAGACTCTTTAAAAACTTGGCAAACATTTTTTTTAAAATGCCTAGAGTGTATAGAACCCCCTAACATTCTAAAATAGGGTTATGATTTCCCATCAACAAGCATCAAAGCATTTACTCTATCCCAGGTAGACAAATTCATTTGATACTTCCAGAGAGGTGCAAAGTGAAATGAGCAATGTTTAAAATCGGTGAAGCAGCCAAATCTTATTGTGTCTGCACAGTTTTCAGCAATTCCACCTTTGTGCACTGGGGGAATTTCTTCTTTAGACATCTTGGTCTGCATTTGTCATTTGAATGGAGAGGTGTAAAGTGAACTTACACCAATTTAAAGAACAGGGGGCATAAAATATTTCTGCAGTCATTTCTTTATAGATAGAAAGGGCTTAATGTTCCCATGGTGAAAGTAAATAAAAATATTTCATTCCAAGAAAACAAACAAGATACTTTATACAGAGATTTATCATTCAAATTCCCAATATGTTGCAGCTATAAATCTAAAAACAGTCACTAATTTCTGCTGTTTAAAGGATACTGGAATCATTTGAAGAAATATTTTATTATTTGTCCATATCTAACATGGATTATAGGAGACTTGGTGCCACAGGAATACAACTAGGAATACTTATGGGCTTTGAAAGGCTTTATCCTAATATTCTGTCCAGTGAAAGTTGATTTTTGGAGGAGCTATAAGAGGATGATCTTTTATAACGATTATATTATGTATTTTGGTGCACATCTCTTTAACTTATGCACAACTAAATTCAATAATAAAATAAAATAATAATAGCAGATGAAAGGATTTCTCTCCTCATCATAGGAGTGGACTTATCTAGTAAAATTCATACCAAATAACTGAAGAAACACATTGGCTGTGTCTAGACTGGCCAGTTTTTCCGGAAAATCAGCCGCTTTTCCGGAAAAACTGGCCAGCTGTCTACACTGGTCGCTGAATTTCCGCAAAGCACTGACTTCCTGCTGTAAGAAATCAGTGCTTTGAAATACTATGCTGCTCCTGTTCGGGCAAAAAGTCCCTTTGCGCAAAACTTTGCGCAAAGGGCCAGTGTAGACAGCTGAGATTTGTTTTGTGCAAAAAGCCCCAATCGCGAAAATGGCAATCGGGCTTTTATGCAGCATCGCCTAGATTACGACGCTTTTCCGCAAAAGTGTTTTTGCGGAAAAGCGTCCGTGCCAATCTAGACGTTCTTTTCTGCAAATGCTTTTAACGGAAAACATTAAAAGCATTTTCCGTTAAAAGTGTTTGTGGAAAATCATGCCAGTCTAGACGTAGCCATTGAGAAGCTTCACACAGCAACCATGTTTTTAACTAGAAAGGCAAATGGAGTATCTACTAGCTGTCCAGCTTTAATTGGTAGTGCCCTTTCAATTTAATTTCCCTTAGAATAATTGTTGACCTTTCATTTTTAAAAGGGAAGAAAAGAATAATATCTTCATAAATCTTGGGATTCTTTTCCCTCCTCCCAACAGGTTCTTCGCTGCCCAACAGTTATTTCTGAATGGTCATCTTCATGATTACTTGACTAAATAAGCAGATGACTGACTCATGCTTAGTATCTAAGTCTCTGCACTGGATTTATAATAGGGCCACTTTGTTTCATATTAAAGTACAAAATGGTGATGGTCTCTGTTCTCTTCCAAAAGCACTTCAACAGGATTAAAGAATTTATTTTAGCAGCCTTCTTCCCTTGCCCTTACAAGCCACACAACACCATAGGCAACCGTGAACAAAGCACCAATTTGTTTTTCAAAGAAGACCTACAGGCATTTTTCCTTAAAATAACTTGAGCTGATCTGCAGCCTTTAGCTCCAAGGAGGAGCAGAAAAATGCAAGGAAGCATGAAATATGAGCTATAGAAATGGTGTTTTAAAAATGTAGATTCCGATTTCTGATTTCAAAGGAATAACTCCAGATTTACATCTGAGCACAGAAACTGGCTCTAGTTCAGAGTGGGAGGATGAAATCAGATTTTTAAACGTCATACAGATTTAAAAAAAAAGAGAAATTTTAGTTATTTCACAAAAGAAGTTAGTATGGGGGATGTATATGAATAAACATATTAATGTTCAATACATCTGCTGTGGTCCATTTCTTTATATAAGGAAAGGAAAGAAACATTAAATAGTCACTGAAATACTGTAAGTCATTGCAAGAGTGCCAGTTCTCAATACACACATTTTTTTTAAACTACTGGAAAGGATCAGAGGGGTAGCTGTGTTAATCTGTAACTTTAAAAACAAAGAGTAGCCCTGTGACTGTTGCTGTTGATCTTCCAGGGTTCAAATTAGCAGGTCTAGTTAAGAAAGCTAATTTGAAGTGAGCGGGGTGCTCCAGTCGATGACGGTAACCTTGCTTTTACAAGGAGTAAGGTGAGTTGCAGGAAGTGATCTCCCTTAGGGTATGTCTAGACTACATGGCTCTGTCGCCAGAGCCATGTAGATTAGTTTACTAGACATACCCAAATGAAGCGGTGATTTAAATAATCGCCACTTCATTTAAATTAAAATGGCTGCCACGCTGTGCCGATCAGCTGTTTGGCAGCACAGCGCTGTAGTCTGGACGCTCCGTGGTCGACATCAAAGGCATTTGTTGACCTCCCCGGTAAACCTCATCCCACGAGGCATACCTACACTAGCTATGTCAGTTAGGCTATGTCTACACTGCACATTTATTTCAGAATCAGCTATTCTGGAATAGAAGCTTCAGGGGGTAGCCGAGTTGGTCTGTACAGAAAAAAAACCAACAAATTGTCTGGTAGCACTTTATAGACTAACAAAACATGTAGATGGTATCATGAGCTTTCATGGGCACAGCCCACTTCTTCAGATGACCAAAGTTTTGTTAGTCTATAAAGTGCTACCAGACCATTTGTTGTTTTATTCTGAAATAGTTATTCTGAAATAGATTATTTCAAAATAGCACATCTACACTGAAGAGAAGCCTCAAAATTAGTCCAAGGCAGGCTTCCCTAATGTAAACATGTTATCTCGATTTAGAGCCTCAGGAGGAATCATTTAGAATGACCTTGGTGAGGGGCTATTTCGAAACAGCAGAAGTGGAGCGTCTATACACGCCTTATTTCAAAATAGCTATTTTGGAATAGGCGTTATTCTTCATAGAATGAAGTTTACAGTAGTTGGAATAAGCCTCCCATTATTTCTAAATTATTTCAAAATTACATTATTGCTGTGTAGATGTTTGCAAAGTTTGCAATTTTGCTGTGTAGACACACCCTTAGAGACTGCTGTGTAGACACACCCTTGGAGACTAACAGAAATATATATACAGTATCATGAGCTTTTGTGGGCAAAACCCACTTCTCAGATGAGCTCATCTATACTATACATTTTTTTTGTTAGTTTCTAAGGTGCCACAGGACTATTCTTTGTTTTTAAAGTAAAGATTCAGACTTGACATCTGCTTTATGATACCTACTGAAAATAGTAAGGAACAAAATGTATCTCAGTCTTTGAGTTTAGTAGCTACAGACTCTATTAGGGAAGGGAATAACAGTTATCGAAACCTTTTAAGGTCAAGTACATGCCACTAAATGAGAATGAATAGCTTGTCTTACAACTGTCTTACTTGGCACTCACTAGTATACTCTCTTTCCTCATAGCTTTTCCATGTCTCAGTCTCCAGAGCATTAATCCTGGGTGTCACCCAGAATCCCAGTGCTGTTTATTTAAATGAGGTCTAGCTTCTCCTTCTCTTCTGCTGGAAGCCATCTTAGCTGTATCACAGAATACATGCCTCAGTCATGCATAACTAATTTAAAATCTTATTTAGCATCAAGTCTCAGAATTAAGAAGCTAAGTGACAGCTGTTTAATTAACTCCTTAAGCTGATTAGACAGCATTACAGAAATCCCCCCAAGGAAGAGTTTATAACTGTCAAGAGAACCGAAGGCCATGTTAATGCTTCTGTTTAAATTTAGTAAGCTTCTAAACCAATAAACTATAAATTCCTGACATCCTCAAGGATGTGGTCATATTTAGTTGTTTTCCCTTACGCTAACCGCTACAAGGATGGGCAACAAAAACATCATATTAGAGATTTGCCCAGAAAAAAAGCTAACTGGGGGGAAGGGGATATAAAGAGTCACAAGTGTCCTTATGAAATGGTTCATGTTTATTAATTCCAAACACCTGATGTTTGATTATATTGGATTAGTCCTCAGTCCTGGAGTAAAGCTGAGCCCACACCTAAAGTGCAGAGCTATCTCGCAGCACTTTGGTGTGAGGATAAAGATGCAAAATCCTGAGGTTGATTTAAAAATCATAAGAGTCAAAACACCATCCGTGCCTCCTCCTAGAAAAAACCATCAAAGTCTGAGTTCTTTTTATTTGCCTTCTGGTTTCTGAGTCTTCAAAATGCACATAGATTGTATTTTTCAGCTTCTCAGCAACCATCAGGACTAGAGACTGACTTAAAAAAAAGCAGATTGTGCAAACTTCTCATTCACTCTTCTATTTGACATGTGCACATATCAGTGACACTGAAGGCTACTATATGAACTATATTAAATGGAAGGAGGGGACTGCCCCTCTTTTATTTAGTTTTGTGGCTTTGTACACTTGTTAGTATGTGGTGTATAACCAGTTTCACTGTTTCCCATGTACAGATGAGATGGGTTTCCTTTCCGAAAAACTTCTTTATTCCACAGAGCCTTGAGCACCAGCTTAACTTTAAACACAGAGATAAAGTGAAGCCCACTCTTAGGGTACCTCCAGACTGTTGGCAGAGGGAAATAAATGAGGCCCTTCGAAAGTGCAAATGAAGTGGGGATTTAAATATCCTGCGCTTCATTTGCATAATCGCATCATGGTGCTCTTTCGAACAAGCACCATTTCGAAAGTAAAACCGCAGTCTAGACACGGTTCTTTTGAAAATGGCAGGCTTTTTAAAGATCCTGTACTCCTTAGAGTACAGACTGCAGTTTTACTTTCAAAATGGCGTTTGTTCGAAAGAGCGACATGACACGATTATGCAAATGAAGTGCAGGATATTTAAATCCCCGCTTCATTTGCACTTTCAAAGTGCCTCATTTACATCCCTCTGCCAACAGAGGGATGTAGTCTGGACACAGCGTTAGGTATTTAAGAGGAATTTAAGCATATGCTCAATTGCATTCTTGAACTGCGACCTTAGTCATCTCCCGCTGCTGAGTGTATGGGACTTTCACACAACAATGTGTGTGAAATATGGAGATATATTTTAAAAATAGGAAAATGTGATTGTGAAAGCAGAAAAATGTATAGGCATAAGGGAACAAAAGCAGTAACTGAAATGACTTTTAATCCTTTTTCCAAAAACAGACTATATTTCAAGATGCTGAGTTCCCTTTAATATTAGCCAAACAAAATCCCATCCTCTACAAAAGACAGGCAGTTTCCTTCTTTTCCCATCCTCTGAACCTATGAAAATATTCCCCAAAACAGACAGGAGAAAGGAACAATAATATGCATAACCCTGCACTGCCCGCCGTCCAGGGAGTCCAAAGCACTTTATATATGAACTAAGCCTCACAACACTACTGGTTATAAACCTCCTAAATCATGGCTTATGGGAAGCATGAGTAGTTAGATTATTGCCACATGAATGAGGTGTTACCACTTGTGATCTCCAAGGTCTGTCAGAAAATTACAATATTGAAAAACTCTGCTCCTGGTGGCAAGATGACTTTGCCATCTGGTATGCTCAGAATGTTGCATGCATCTTGCTTGAAATTTCTTGAGAACAACTTAGAGTGAGGTCTCAATTACTTTTTAGAAATGAAGCAACCATTGGAGATCCAGGCTAGTGCAAAGTAGAGAGGAGGCTGTACATCCCTTATATATTGTACAGGCATGGAAGTTCCTTCAGTAGGCTACCTCATTAAATATGTTTTATTTTACTGATATATCCTATTCTAAATACAGCTTCTCCTTTCTACATAATTGAAACAGCAGTAAAATACTCTGATGTAAGAATTAACATTAACCTAAGAAGGGTAACACACACGCACACACATACTCAAATACTTCCACATGCAATCTCCAAAATAAAGTGCATAATTGACATTTTATTAAAAAAAAAAATTAAAAAACCCAAAACATGTTTTAGTACCTTCCTTAAAATCTAATCTTCAATGAAATTCTTAAACTAAACTCAAAACTTAATAAACTCTTATTTAATAATACATATGGGGATGTAACATTACCACCCAACGGAGCCCAAGTAAAATGTACATACATTAATTCAATTATATCCCCATTTTTATTAAAGGTCCCATGCAAGGTCCCAAGGACCCTTGTGATAAGTTTAAAAATCCACTTCATTTAAACAATATCTCAATAAGGAGCAATGACATACATTAAGATAATGTGAGAGTCCATATTAGCATACCATAAATAGGCTAATAGTGAATTATGACATCTATGACGTCAGTCATCTATCCACCTATCTTTCTACTTAATTATCTGTGGGTTTCTGTAGGGCCCAGCAACACAGTGTCTATAATTTAGAGGTGTCAAATTATGTAAACTGTCTCAGTTTCCATGTACTTTCATGTCTGTCTGTCTATCCATGTGTTTTCCTTTGTCTTCTACTTAGACTGACCTCTTTTGGTCAGAGAGCCGTGTTCCCTCTAATTTTTTTTCAACCATACGTGGAATGTATTTTGTTTTGTGCACCAAAGCATGTGCAGATGTGCATCACCAGTAGAAATACATGCTGCCAGGTGTGGGTGCTGTGGTCACTCTGCTAATCAGCTGGGTAGCATCTGAATATCTCCTGGATGGCTGCATGAGCACAAAGCTTATAGGGAACATTGGCAGAGAGTGTCTCATAGTTCTGTGTTTGTACAGAGGCTAGCATAATGGGGTTCTCACTGATGATTAGGACTCTTACGCTATGGTAATAATAATTAGCTTATTAATATAAAACTTGCTTCTTTCCAGGAAAACAAATCCAGTCTTGTTATTTCAACCATAAGACCTCCCAGGGATCAACTATTAAGGAACTAAAATGAAACCACAAAACTCAATCTCAAAAATTCTAGCGAGAACAAACTATTTCATTTTGAAGCTTAATTAAACTATTATAGATCAATAAAGTTTCACAGGAAGCCAAGCAGGTTTAATTTCCAAAAATAGCTGAGTTTTACCATGAAAAGTTCACATAGCTCTAGTAATTACCATGCTACCACAGTGGCTCAACAGCAATTTAAAGTCAAAATCACTCTTGGTATAGGTAGCTGCCTCACCACCGAAACCAGGATCTGTACCCGCTCAGTGCAACAACTAGTCCCTAAAGGCCAAAAACAAAGATGAAACATAAAGTGTTTCCCAGAGTTCTTGGACTGTATTTGCAAAAAGTTGAACAGTGTAGTACTGTAATTAATAGAGAACCTAAATTAGTGTAATAAATTAAACAGGTGTAAACCAATACTGTCCTAATCTTTACTCAATAAAAATATATACTCAATTTTTTAAAAAATTTTTAGTCAAATTCTGTGTAACTTCTTTGGAAGAAATATGATTCCAGTAGCTGACAGTTGCATGTACGGGTTGCCACCAGTCAAACCAACGGATTCTGTGGCCCTTCAAACACGACATCTCTGAGAGACGAGAATATCAGTACATCTGGGCTTGTTTGTAAGGGAGATTCTCTAGGGATTGAGAATGGGAATGGGCAGGCAGCTTTGGTGAAGACAAATAGTGAAATTCAGCCTGTGAGATACTTAAAAGTGCAGCTGTCAAATTTTCCCACTTAAAAACAGATATCAGTCAATGACTGGATTTTGCTCAAGGAAAGAATTCAACACATCAATACCACCACAACAGCTGCCCCTTCTACCTCTTATGGCACCCTGTGCATGCAGAAAACATTCTTGATGTGAACTTATTTTTAACCTTTGTGAGGACCTCTGGACAGCACTAAGAATGACTTATTCCTTCCACCGCTAAAATACAGAAACTTTCATTTCTAAACACCAGATACAATTTACCACGGACAATTTAGAGTTTAATCTAAAAGACATACAAATATCCCAGATCCTCTGTGGAACAAATCTTTGAAACTACCTCAGATCAACAAATAGACTGATAGTTCTATTACTGGCCAATAAGGAGTTTGAAAAGTTAGAGCTGGATTTTTAAAAGGGGAAGGGCCTTTAATATTATGAACAATAGTAACATGGTTCCTATTTCCCCGAAGGTAAGAGTTGTTTCATACTTCAAGGCATAAACCATTAACAACAAGAGTTAGGAAGGAACGAAATGCATCTTATGCTGACACAGTAAGTATGTGCTTACTCGATTTGGTGAAGAAAAAGTGTGTTTCAATACAATGAATTCTATATTCACATGTTTCTGTGCATCACCAATGAATGTCATAGCATAGATACCCATGAGTTTCGGCAGTCATTGTACAGCTCAGGAATGAAAAGGCATATTATCCAGTTGTACTTTATTATATGATTCATTCCATCTTGGTAAAGTATGGTTCCATTCTGTTAAAATGGGACTGTCTTACATGATCATTGTCTCTCACAGACTCCAGATCAGATTTGCTCTGCTTGTAGATGGAAATATTTGATTTGCTCCCTGTTAATATCCCTGTTAAGATCCCAGGGTGAATTAAGGACCCAAGGATCTTAATTTCTAGGGTTTTTTTTTTTTTTTTGTGGCTTGTACGCGATCATCAGGAATACAAATTCTGCTTTAAGTTACACCTTCATAGCCCCAGTATCTTCAAAGGGATTGCACAGATGCGATTCATGGCAGAATACAGTATTTCTCAGTGATGCACAAGTCAGAATAAAACTTCCCTCCCCTCTCACAGCAGAAAATGGCTCTGCACATTACATCCTTTCCCCTAGTCTTTGCCTGTCTTTCCTATTGAGATTGTAAATTCTTTGGAGCATGGACTATCTCTTGCTCTGTATTTCTGCAGTGTCTAACACAGAATTCTGTTGGGATCTCAAGGAATAACTCCAATACAAATAAAAGTAATTGGAGTAAAATGTATAATTCATTTCCTTAGATTAAGAAATTCAGGTGTGAAATATACACAGGGAGCAGAGTAGAACTAAACTATTTCAAGCTTCTACACTTTGTCGAGGAATCCTTACAGCAGAAGGCATGCAAATTGTACCTGAAATCTAATGGAGAGTGCTGAGTTCATTAGTGCAGGGCCAATTTGGCTTGAACACCCGCAGTAAGCTACAGAGTGGTCGACTATCTGCTTCAGAGCCAGGTGATTGCTGAATCAAGCGCTCAGATTTCTGCTGGGAGTTTTAAAAAGCTAGTTTTTAAAAAAATCTCCCACATTTAAAATGGTCCATGTTCCCTTAATGTTTTGACTTTTAACTTTTTGAAATTGGTTAATCACAAGTCATAGCTGGTGATTTGGTGGTTGTTGGCAATAAGACAGTTGGGATGACACCGGAAAACTGTAGTGTGTGCACACTGTCTGCTTATCAAAGTCAGACAACTATGCAGACTATGAAGTCTGTGGGTTGTCAGACTATGATTCTTCTGAGAAATCACTAATTAATTTACAGGCTCCAAGCTGTAATTCCATGAAGCGCTGTATGCATATTTGATTTTGGTCTCTAGACAGAGTTCTTTAGCTGATAATCAAGAGTGCTCACGGTTTAAAAAAAAAAGTGGTTACGTTTTCCTCTGCTTTTTCTTAAGCAAAGCTTTTATGCATCGCTATGGGGGGAAAAATGCATGTCTGATTGTCAAAGGAAGCCAGCCTTTGAGAAGAGCAAAGCTAGGAGGTCTGGCCTAAGGTACACAAATATACCACTGTATCTGATGCTGCTGAATTGCAAAGACTTGTGAGACTGTTAGGGACATGTCATGCAAAATTAGCTAAGCCCAATCAAAATTTCACACACGGAACCAGTTTATCATTCCCTGGATTGATGTGCTATCCATGCAGGTTCTTTTGATTCTTGGACCCGTAGTTAAGAAATATAATGTAAAGGTTGGTGCCCTTGGGGTCTGGTACTCTTTTGAGGAAGAAGATGGGGTAGTGTTCAGGGATTTCCAGCAACAAAATGAAAGCTTTAGGGTATCACTTTAAGGGAAAGATCTCATCCAGCCACTAGAAATGCAATTTAACAGAGTAAATATTTGCAGCTACGCACTGCAGAATCTAGCAGAGCCAGAAAGTCTGGGATCAAACTGAATGGCACAGATTTGCTTTGAGGAAAGGAGAATTTAAAACTGCCCAAACAAACTGCTGCCTCTGCTTAATGTGTCCTCTTTCTTTTCCCTTTGCTTGGCTGTTGAACTTAGTGGGCTACACCATGAATTTTGCTTCAACCTTACTGTGCCTCTCCTGTATAGCAGCTCATGTGCCAACCCCATTTCAGTCCCTGGTTTTGAGAGTATAAGAGGATGCACAGAAGAACCATACTGAACTCCAGGGCCGCCTAGAGGGGGTGGCAATTTGCCCCAGGCCCCACAGGGGCCCCCATGAGAATGTCTGAAATCTGAGGTCTGAGACAGGGAGTGCCAGGAAGGGGCCCCCCAAATTTCTTTGCCCCAGGCCCCCTGAATTCTCTGGGTGGCCCTGCTGAACTCTACCTGACAGACAGCTCCTTGAGGGCCTAATCAAATAGGAGTAGTTTAGAGCAACCCTGGGAATTAGGAAACTGCCAAGCTCTTCTTGCATTTGCTGTGTTCACCCTCCCGTCTCCAACTGTACTCATCTGTCTCTGCTTTCACTGGTAGTGGTCAGTAATATGGACAAAGGACACTGAAAGAGACATTTCATCAAACCCTGTGCATAACTGGGCTCCAGCACAAAGTGTCCCCAAATTCAGGGCATGTGGATTCAGCTAGCTTTGTAAACAGGCAATGCTTGAGGAAATTGAAGTCTTTATTTTTGAAGTGTCTTTAGATCCTCCGGTGTTTTACCAGCAAATGTATTCACACCTGCAAACAACTTCAGTATAGTCTATTGGAGTGTGATGGAGTGTCTGCTGTGCACTGTCTGTTTTTTTTATTATGAGGGATTTCATTTGTGATTTAAAACATTGCATGTCCCTCCCTGCAGTGAGCCATTCAATTATTTTCAAATACCAAGCCATGGTCAGCTGTTTGCCTTGGTGACTCACCATTTCTTTTTCTCTCCTTTGTTTGCACGAACCACTTGAAAGCTAACTTGAGACCTCTGAATGGGTAGAAGCATTGGTTAACCACTTCAGTGCTACCTCACTTTTAGGTGCATCTGCATAGAACGCAGCTCCTTTGCCTCTGCATCTCTCAGGAACTCTCTAACATTAATAAACATGTGCACTTGCTTGTGCCTTTCATTTGATGATCCCCATAAGTAAAGCACAAGCTTCTTGTGTTTATCCATAAGAACCTGGATGAATTGGTCCCATCCTACCTAGCTGCCTTTTCAGTTCATCAACTCTCCCTCCTCCCCTCCATCAAATTTCCCAACTTTTAATATGTACCAGTCAGCTTTCCCCACTAGACTATTCCTGCTGTCTTCCAAACGAGCCTGCTTGGTGTAGCCAGCTACCACCTTATATGGCTTCAAACCCCCTCTTTAAACCTCATCTCTGCCTTGATGCCTACAGGATACTGCTGACTGAGAATAGTTAGTTGGTCTGCCATGACTCAAAGTTACTGTGCAATCTTGTTTTCCTTCCCTATCTCCTCCCTGTATGCCAGTGTCATTCTAGTGTATTTTGTTTTAACCTAGACTATAAACTCATTGGGGCAGAAGATGTCTTTGGAATAAGTGTGTGTGTGTGTGCGTGTGCGTGGTGAGGCACAAAAGGGATCTGAACCCTGCCTGAAGTCATTAGGCACAACTCTAATACAAATAAATGTTTGCCCCATATTTTGACACTACTGTCATCCTTCTGCTGAGCAGAAGGAGATGTTTAGGGTGTTGGAGGTGTAACTCTTTGACCAGGTTGAGCCAGCAGCAGCCAGGGCCAGGTTCAATATCTAGTGGTATGTCTACACTACAGAGTTTTGTTGGAAAAATGGCTGTTTTTCCAACAAAACCTGAGTTATGTCCACACTGCAATCACGTTCTTCCTCAAGTAAATCAAGAGACCAGAGGGGTTTTTCCGGTGTTGGTAATCCTCTTTCCACAAGGAAGAAGCCTTTTTCTGAAAGAGCTCTGTCAAAAAAGGTGTGTGTGGATGGGGAAGAGGGAGTTCTTTCGAAAGATGAGGAAAGAGGAAAAAGCTCAGGTGCCCTGGTGGCCACTCCGTCCATAGTAATCACAGCTTAATTGCAAGATAGCTTCCACACTGAATGGACACTACCTTTCAAAAAAGCAGATCACTTTTTTGATGCTCTTTTGTGTGTGGATGCTCTCTTTCGGAAGACGTTTCTTCCGAAAGAAGCCTGCAGTCTAGACATTGCCTAGGGGTTCCTTTCCATCCATCCAACACAGAACCAGCTCAAGCCCTCACCCAGTAACCTGGGAAATTCACACAACACCCTGGGTGCCTCTGAGAGGCAATGCTTCCCCACTCACCAGCACAGAGTCTGAGTGTAGAAAAGAAACCTTTAAAAAGGGGGGAGGGAAGTAACATGGTATTAATTTGGGAAAACACCACAAACAGAGTTCATAACCAACACCACGAGTAACTGTCCCAGTAGGCTGTGCAATGCCCTTTTCCTCTCAGGTCTTAAGCCCAGCAATGGAAATGTCCCCTTCACATGACCAACCCTTCTCTGCACCCCACTCACAATTGCTGCTCTGGGTCAGGGCAGACCAGAGCTCAGAGGTGCACCGCAGAGTTCACCTCTCATTCTGAGTGGGGGGGGGGGGGGAAGGAGGCCTCTTAATCACTCTGCCGGTCACTCACCATCCACCTGCTTGCTGCTCTCTGCCGCTCTCTGCTGCCCCCTTGCTGTCCATTTGCCTCACCTTGCTGCCACTGCTCAGCTGGCTGCTCATTAGACCTCTCCATACCTGCTCTGCTGGATGCTCATTGTGCTGTCGTTACTCTGCTAGCCGCTCGTCACATCTTCCACTGGCTTGTGGTGGTTTTGGCACTGGATCAAACCTAGTGATTTCAGCTCTTGGCCCAAAGCAGAGTCCAGCCACAAGAGATTCCAGCATCCACTGGAGTAAATTTAAAATAATAAAGAGACTCCTTATGGAGTCTGCTCTAGTTCTATCATTAGAACAGAGGGAAGAAACAGGTTGAACCAGTCTTACAGCTCACACCTGGAGGGCATGCAGCCTGCTGATTCAGAGTCCTCTGCCCTTCCTCCAGTCAATTTCACAGAGGTTTGGCAGGGGAACCCTTATTCCTCTTAGGTTCTTTACACTGACGGTGTGTCTAGACTACATGGCTCTGTCGACGGAGCCATGTAGATGAGTGTACTCGGCAAAGGGAAACGAAGCAGCGATTTAAATAATCGCCACTTCATTTATATCAAAATGGCCGCTGCGCTGTGCCGATCAGCTGATTGTCGGCACAGCACGGTAGTATAGACGGGGATCAGCCGACCCCAGATCCCTTTGTCGTCAGATCCTGTATGCCTCATTTCCCCTCGTTTCACGAGGCATACAGGATCTGACGACAAAGGATCTGGGGTCGGCTGATCCCCATCTAGATCACGCCAGCCGACAATCAGCTGATCGCACAGCGCGCGCCATTTTGATGTAAATGAAGTGGCGATTATTTCCCTTTGCCGAGTACACTCATCTACATGGCTCCGTCGACGGAGCCATGTAGTCAAGACACACCCTGACAGTCTATCTAGCAGGCCTAAGCAAACTGAGTGAACTTTATTTACATGCACTTGTCCAGAATCTCATTCTGTAAACTGGGAATGTTTCCTTCCTCTGTGCTAGATTAAGCACAGACTTTCTTCTTTTGTATTCCCCCAATAATTACATACATTGCAATTAGTGTTATACAATGTGTGACCCAAAACCAGACAAATGGATTACAATGAGCAAAGCACCATTGTGAAGCTGGATATCTAACACATCTAAGTGAAGCAGGGGCAAACTGTATTTACATAACCACACACAGGATTTCTTTCCCATTCCAGCTGGCTACAATGGAAGCATTGATTCAGACTCAGCTTACACAGGATAGCTTCCCAGTGAAAGAGAAATCAGTGATATGGAGACTGGGTACATTATAGATGTAACTTGCTTTATTTACACCCATACACTTGTCCTGGAACAAAGTAGTCACAAACAACATGAAGGCAATCCTCTCTTCCAGGCTCCTCAACCCAGCACTAACACCTGCAATAGAGCCAGCGGGTGAGCTGCGCCTTACATCTTTTTTTTGTCCCTCATGAACGCACCCCTCAGCACTCTTAAATGTGTACCCTCCTGGTTAAACCACTCTGAGACTGGATCTGTTGGCCGCAGCCCTCTGTTCCCCAACTGTGTTAATGTAATAGGCTCAATTGTGTTTAACATCTCTCTCCCCTTTTCCTTTGGGAGCCTGGGACAGCAATTGTTTACAGTGATTCAAAGTAGGGATGTGAATGGTTAACTGATTAATTGTTTACCTGGTAAACATCACCCTTATCGGGTGTTGCTTACCAATAATGGTTAACTGTCAGGAATCCGAGCAACCCCATCCGCCCACCACGCGTTAGTCACATGTTTGGAGCAGCTCCCACCTGTGGCAGGCCTGGTGTGCTGTGGGCAGGAGTGCTTGTTCCGCCTGCCCCCATTTAAATTGTTGAACATAACGTTTAACTGGTTAACTGATTAAATGGGATTTTACATCCCTAACTCAATGAGTTTCTTCAAATCAAGTAATATTTATTCACCCAAAAATATATAGCTTGCAGAGCACACAGTTAAAAAAAAAATCAACATGCATTACTTCTGCTTACCTAAACCATAATTATTCTTTGCAAGATTTGGTAAGTTCCATTCAGACCACTTACTTCCATATGTGGCGTGGGAGAAGCATGCAGTAGGTGCTCTGAGTCTTTCACTGTGGGAGACTCATTACAAGCCACATGCTCATAACCTCCTTCCTTTTCTAGACAAAGGGCCCTTTATTAGTTTTTATATCTTCTTTGATCCTAGGCTCAGACATGGCAGAGTAAACTTTGCTAAGCTGGATGGATTCAGGCAGGGGCATTCCCCAAATAATAGCACCACTCCTTTGTTCCCTTAAGGAGCCTTATCTCTATCATTAGTTGTTTCCTATTTGTCTGCTCCCCATCCTCCTCCTTTGTTTTATCTGCACAGTCAGGAAGGATAATATGAAGCAAGTAAACTGAGATGCACATGATCATGGGCAATTGGTGAAGGTAGGGCTGGGGGAGGGAAGCCCCTAGCCCCACCTCCAGTACCTCCCCTTCTGCTAAGGCCCTGCCTCCTCTCCACCCCCCATGGAGAGGCAGGGTAGCATACCACATGCGGCCCCGCACCAACCACGGGGAGAGGAGAGGGTGGGTATGAGCTCGCCCCAGCCTCCCTGGCCCCGGAGCACCTGGGAGGAAGGAGGGTGTGTGGTGCAGCCAATGGCGCCATTTGGGGAGGGTAAGGGGGGCAGCAGCCATGCACTCAGGGACATGGCTAGCTTTTCATTCTGTCCCCAGACAGTGAGGGAGTGAGGGGGAAGTATGTGCATTCCACGCACGCCTCCCACACCAGGCTGCTGAGCTACCTTCACCAGCCAGGTGTTAGAGGCTTGCATGGAATGCAACGCTTTCCCCTCACCTAGTGTCTGAGGAACGGGATGAAAAAGTAAACCGTACCACTGGGGTGAGGAGAAGGGTAAGCAGCTCCAGTCTCCCTGCCCTGGAGCACAGGGATGGCAGGTATTTGGGGGTGGCAACATTCCACCCCCAGAACTCTAAGCAGGTGTTCAGGCAGCAGAGTGTGAGCAGGGCCATGCCTGGTGGTTTGGGAAGGAAAAGCCTTCCCTCACCTAGGCTACCAGATGCCCATGCACATTTTATTTATTAAAAAAAACCCACATGAGCATCCGGTACGTAAGGTGGGGGAAGACTTTGCCTTCCCAAACCGCCAGGCATGGCCCTGCCCACACTCAGCCCCCAGAATGCCTGCTGTGTGCATTCTGGGGGTGCAGTGTTGCTGCCCCCAGTGCCCGCCCTCCTGGTGGTCTGGGGCTGGAGAACCTGGGTCAGGCTGCATGGCACACTCTCCTCTTCCCCAGTGCTCTGGGGCCAGAGAGACTGGGACAGACCATGTGGTGCGCCATCCTCCCTTCACTGGTGCTCTGGGGTTGGAGAGGCTGGGCCGGGCCGGGCCGGGCCACACAGCATGTCTTCCTCTGGGGCTGTGGAGGCTGGAGCCATGCCGTGCACCCTCCTCCTTCCTCCGGGGCTGAAGAGACTGGGTCCATGCCGCATGCCCTCTGCCCTCCTCCTTCCCTGGGCTGGGGAGGCTGGGGCCATGCCGTGCACCCTCCTCTTTCCCCCAGGGCTGAGGAGACTGGGACCATGCCACATGCCCTCTACCCTCGTCCTTCCCTGGGCTGGGGAGGCTGGGTGAGCATGCGCTTGCCCACTCCACTCCCCTCCCCTATGGGGAGTGGGGAAGGGGTGGGGCCTCAGCAGAAGGGATGGGGCTGGGGGTTTATGTCCCCCCAGCCCTGCCTTCACCTGCCACCCATGGAAACCCATGTACACATAACTCCCTCATTCACCACAACCTGGAACTAACAAGGCAAGCAGCAACCTCTCCTGCTTTTCATATAGCTCCCATTTTCCCCCAAACTGCATCAACCTCTGAAATCCTGCCTAATTCAAAACTAACCACCACAGCATGTCTCTCCAGAAGTCACATCTTACACGCATGCTAGGAAAAAGAGCTATTTATAATAGAATCACCTACTGATGCCAGCCACAGCAGTATCCTCTGCACTTCCCAGAAGGGAAAACTGAAGCCCACTGAAGTTAAGTGACTTGCCCAAGTGCAGTCAGCCAGTGGCTGAGCTAGGAAGAAAACCCAAGAGTCCTGATTTTCCATTCTTGTATCAAAACTTTCTGAGTTCTCAAGTGGCACTTTTCGTACTTTACCTATTGGAAATCATTTTTTCATTGGTTTGTGTGTATACAGGGAAATCAGTGTTTACTGACATTTACTGATAAATAGCTAATCATTCCAAGCCTAAGTGTGGTATATTGAGCCATGCCTGTTCTTGGACACATATGAATGACTTCAAATGAAGGCCACCTAACATCCAAGGACAGAATTTTTTTGGCCCATAGTGTTTCTTTTCAAGATACAAAAATATCCGGGACAGCGATACATTAAGGCACACCGTACTATGAAGCTCTGGTGAAATAACTATTGGTAAGATTTACAAAAATGCTTGAGGCCATGTCTACACTGCATCTGCATTGTATCAGCACAATCCCATAGCGTAGATGCTGCCGATAGCAATGGAAGTAGGTTTTCCACTGCTGTAGGGACACCCACTTCCCCAAGAAATGGTAGCCAGCTTGACAAAAACATTATTCCATCCCACTAGCTGCGCCTGTATCAGGGGTTGGGTTGGCATAACTACTGCACTCAGGGTGTTGATTTTTTTCTATCTCTGAGCACTTTAGCTAGGCTACCCTCTATTTCAAGTGAATTCTAGACCAGGCCTAAATGGTTTAGGAGCTTACGTCTCATTTTCAAAAGTTACTTGGGCAGTTAGGAGTCTAAATGGAAGTCAATGAGACTTAGGCTCTGACGGAAGACATTTGTAAAGGTACTTGTTGCACCAACCTGGTCCGGCACTCTTGGGACCTGACTGGTCCCAAATGAAGGAGTTTGCCAGAACAGGAGAGGTCAATTCTGGCCCCTCTGCTGATGGACTCTGGTCTCTGCTGAGGTGCTATCAGCCTCCCGGCTGGTCTCCCCACCTGCCTGCTGATTTTGCTGCCAGCCCAGTCACCAGGCTCTATTGCCAGCCCTGGCTAGGCTACCTGCCCCCAATCTGCTGGCCTGGCTTTGTTCCCAGCCCCAGTTGGGCTCTGGCCATCGCACCCCACCACCAGTTGCCCAGCTCTGCTCCCAGGCACTGGTTCCCTGGCCATAGGACCTGCTCCATTCCCAGCCCTGGCCAAACTCTGGTCACTGACTCCAGGTACCAGACTGGCTCCGCTCCTGGCTGCTGATCCTCCAGCTGCCAGCCCAGCTCTGATCTTGGCCGCAGCTGGGTTCCTGACCTCTTGACCTTAGTGATGTAGGTAGTTTAAAAAATATTACTTGTAATCACATTACTAGATAGTGTGAGAACTGTGTGCTCCCTTGCATGCAATCTATGTGCTGATACACCCCACCAATTCTAGATATGCGAGCGCAGTTAGCAAAACTACCCTATCCCAGAAGACTGTCCAGGTTACAATAATCTTGTGGACCACAGAAATGAAGGAGAGCCACATATGCGGCCCACTCACTAGCCTACTTTGCCCCCCGCCTCGCCACTGCCTTAGATGTTGCTGGATGTTACACATGCCCTTCCTTTTATAAGTAGACATAGCCTAAATAGGTGACAAGCAGAACAGAAAAGAATCCAGTTGGAATGGTAGAGTATTGAAGAGAAACTACAAGATGATATTAAAATAGAAAAGTGACCCTGAGGCAAAGGGATGAACTAACCGTGACACTATGGATGACTGCACTACTTTTGGAAGCAAGAGCCAGAGGCTTTCTGTGTCATGTGTGCAACAGTTCAGGACAGGTTATGTATTGTGTTTATCTCCAGAAGCTTGAGTGCTTATCCAAGCCTCCACTAAAATCAAAGAATGTCTTTCCATTGCTTTCAAGGGGGCTTTGGATGGTGCCCTCCACTCATCTTTCAAATGTGCTGCTGCACTTGTGATATTTTTGTAGTCACTCAGAAGCCTTTGCTTAGAGAAAGTAAATAGTTTCTCATGTTTTTATCCCCCTTCTCTTTTAGAGACAGAAGGATACAAGCTAGAGGCAAAGACTGCTGAAAAGGTGTTGTTTTACCTGCAGTAAGTGAGGAATCATTGATAAACCACTGCAATCACCTGGTGAAAGTACATGTATCCCACTGGCTTTTACTGGCCTTTACTCCCTAAGGAGATAATTGTTTCAACTGGGGAGTACTAAACATCCAGGGGAGGTTCTTTTTTAGCTTCCTGTGCTAGGATGATATGAGCTATAACTCATCTGTGACCCTGAAGTTCCTACTGATCAGGTACATAGGAGAGAGACAACTATGAATCCGAGTACGATCAGGGGTTTGTTGTCGTTATAAAAGTGAGAGAAATATGGACATGAAGATATTGCATTCAGGGTCAAATCAGCAAAAATTAATGCAAAACTGTTTTCTGCATGAGCTCAGCTATGGTTGGTATAACATTAGAGATATAATGGCACATTTTTCAAGAGATGGATGGAGGGCCTGGTGGATTGTCCAAATTCCAGTGTAGATTATTGAATCCTGCATAACTAAAATTCCAATGCAACTTCAATTGGGTATTGGGTTCTTCTGCACACCTATCCTAAACTGCTGTGTAGTGCTCTCTCTCCAGCAAAGAAGTTGCCAGAATGTGTATTGAAAGCTCAGTGGTTAGTGAAGAGTTTTCTTTAGTGGGAAATGTGTACAGAATTTAAGATCCATTGGGATGAAAGACACAGTACAGTAATTACTCGTTTAACACATGCCCGCTTAACACGTTTTCTCAATAGCACAATTTTATTTTAGGGACCATTTTTTGAATGACACTACCATCCCCAAAATAACACAAAAATAATCAAGTGGCGGATACTTCGCGCAGCAGTATAAGTTGGTGAAAACAGTGGTAATATGCATGAGTGGATGAATACATGTGGTCACAGCGCTCCTCCGCTCACTCACATGTTTATCTTTGTGTTTTAACAAACCATGGCGACTTGTGTTGCTAGATATCTAATGTTGACATTGACAACTCAGCACCAACAAAAAATTGACTTTGCTACCACCACCCGAAACGCAACCCCCACCTTTTCCATTATTTTTAAATGGGAAAATTGACTCCGCATAGCACGTTTTTGCTTAGCACGAACATTTTCAAAAATACAGCTATAGTGTTAAATGAGGAATTACTGTAATCAGAAGATACTCAATGAATTGGGCAGCATGTATGTGTACCACAGCCCTCTTCTGGAGAGAGTCAGAACTGCTCCACTTTTATTATAGCCCTTAACGGAGAATCTCCTTTAATTTAAGCATTTGTGCTTTTGGAGCAGATTATAGGTCTGTTGTCATAAAGCTCCTAGTGATCATAGTGTGCAATAAAGGGACAGTTTTGAATTTCTTAGAGCGCCAAGGATTTGATCAAAGATTATTGTAATTAGAATGGGCATATGTTTCTATTAACTTTGGGATCAGAGTTGATTTATGGCACTCCTACCTGTTTTTAGAACACACACTCAAATTAAAATTCTTTACTGTTGCATGTTTTTCAAAAAGAGGACTATGGAAAAACTTAGAGCCTCAACTGGTGTAAATGGGGGTAGCGTCGTTGACATCAATGCTGACTTCAGTTCCTCTGGTGATTTATATAAGCTGAGGGCCTACTGCACTTGTTTTCTAAGGGCGACATGGTACCCTTTAATGCCTATATCAAGGAGCAGTGTTGAGTTTATGAGGACTTAAGAGGGAGAAATGGGAGGGTGGAAAACCCGAAGGCCTCTGCTTTGATCATGTAGCCTCTGAAAATTTGGGGCAAATTTTCTTTTTCTTCAAGAATCTGAACTGATACAGATTTACATGAGCAGTTAAAAATAATACCAAGTGGGAACTAAACTCCTTCCCAGCTCCACAGAAAAACAATAAACTAAAGAAGCAGTTAGACAGACAAGAATGATCAGAAATGTTTTACAATGAAAAAAATTATTAACAATGAAAAAAGAGCTGTTGGATGTTTGTAAATCAAGCTGTGGCAGGCTGAAAACAGAGAATCCAAAAAGCCATTAGAAAAAAGACATGAAAAGTCTTGTAATAATATCCTAAGGAACATGCATACTACAGATTCAATGCCTTTAAGACTATATTGTGTGTTCTGCAACAATTGTTTAATGTCTAATCCTTCCGGAATGATTGCACAGAACTTATTGTTAATGTCAACTCAATGTGCTCAAGAAAATAAATCGGAGCTTCACATCAAATTACTTACTTTGTACCTGGAACATTTGACATATTTCCATAATCGGATATATAGGGAGAATTGCATACAAGATTTTACCTGATAATAGTGCAGATTAGTGGCTTCCCCCTCCTTCTTTGCTAACATGCTCTCTTTACTGTATTTTTGGCTGGTCTTCTCCAAATGGAGAAAGGGCAGAGCCAAGGAATGACAGAAGCTATGTATATCGAGGTGATTGATTTACTTGTCTAGGTTCCATTAGACAGTTACACAGGATTTCATTAATTGTTGTCAATACTAACCTACTGGGGTTTGGGTTGAATACTATACTACTCACTTTCTATTAGGAGAGTGCCATGGAACAATACTGGTCGAGTATTATCTATATTGGAGAGAGGAATCTTTTATATTGTTACTAAATGTTTGGTACTTCTCAGCCCCATGGACACATAGGCTGCTTCTATACTAGCAAGAAGATTGATGCTGTGGTGATCCATCTTCTGGTGTTTGATTTAGCAGGTCTAGTAAACACCCACTAAATCGAAATTGGAGAGTTTCCCTGTCAACTCCGGTACTGCTCAATTCACAGTGACTGGGATGTTATCACATATTGGTGATCATGTATTACCCCATGTATTGGCGATCATGTGATACCCCATGTATTCATAACTTCATTTATCCCTAATTCCCCTTTGTGCCTTTGAAAAAACTCCACCAACCACAGTTCCCCAGTTGCAAAATGGGAATAATATTATTTCTTTAGTCTTTCATGTCTATTTAATCCATAAACTCTTGTAAGCAAGGACTATACTGTATACTGTGCCTAACACAACAGAGTCCTGACCCCACCATTGGGCTAACAATATTATGAATGATTAGCCATCAATAACAGAAATGGAGAAAATGTGACATGAACATGTCTTTATATATCATGAAGCATCAGGCACATATTTCTTGACTGTTTTGCTTGATGATCACTATTTAATATTTAGTACTCATCTTCCTCTTCTGACAATATTTCACTCATATTATTTTAGTGTAGGCTATGATAGCTGATAGAACTTTTAACTGATCTTACTAGAAACCCTTACTTTTTTTACTCTAATCATGTCTTAAAACTGAGATTATGTTTAAAAGTGTGCGGCATAGATTTGGTCACCTTTTGTCCGATTTTCTGGGAAACCTTTGTATAGGTTGATTTACCTCAAACAATTATATTGGTTAATGGAATGGTCTATGGCATTAGTGAAAAATATAAAACCTCAATATGAAATATTAAATTACTCTTGATTAATCCTTTTATGGTCTTGGGCTTACAACTGATCTAATGCCTCCCGGATAATTACTTCTATTATAATTCTGTCTTTGATTTTTAATTAACTGTTCAAAGTTTCTCATTTCAGCTTAATGTTGCCTTTCTACAAATAGTCAACTCTCTCCTTTGACATTCAGTTAACATTCGACTAATGTTTCGATTTCAGAACCTGAACTGCAAATCTTTCCAAATTGTGTAGCCATATAAAGGAGAGTGATTGCTTACTCTAAATAATTATCTAATTTTTAAAAATGCTTTGCTTCAACATGCTGATCAGTGACATTTTATGTGTCGCCCCATACTCTTACTGATATTATTCCCTAGAAACCTTAACTCCTCCTATACTTTGCTGGTTATGTCTGTAATGAGAGATTCCATTTTCAGTTACCTCAGTGGGATATCTCACCTGCTTAAATTAATCACTTAGATGTTTGAAGGATGGGGGCTTCAGCTTATTAGCTTCTTGGGACAAGGATCAAGTCTTTTATTTCTTTTCTAGAAGTATCCTGACCTGTCATCTAAAACAATCTAGGACACTCTGTGGAACTGTTGACATAATGAATTGACACTAATAATTATTAGCAGCAGCAGGCGTATGTGCATGCAGACTCATTTTCTTTTCCTTCTAGAAATGCATGTTGAAATTTAAGATAAGCATTCCAATAGCTTTGAATGGTAGTAAATAAAACTATTTAGCTGAAGAGAGAGAGCATGGTCTAATGTTTTGGTACCAGTCTAGTAGTTAGAGCAGGGTACTAGAAGACAGTATGGCATCTGTGCTAGTCTTTGTTGTTCTACAAGATCTCAGGCAAATCATGTAGGCCAAAATTTTCACACTGTAGTGCTCGATGTTAGGCACCTACAGGAGGGCTGACTCCTCACACATGGAAGGGGCAAGGCCTTCGGAGGAAGGCGCAGAGCTGGGAGCAGAATATGCCATCCCCACCCCTCAGATCCACCTGGAGCGCTGCGATTTAAAGGACTCTGGTTACTGCTGTTCCTGTGATAGTGGTGGCAATCGCTGGGTGCCCCTAGACTCTTTTGAATCACCGGGTACCAGGGCAACTCTCCCTCTCCTTCTCCCATGGGCATGCCTGGGCACCTCATTCCATATTTACGTACCTCACCACAGACTTGATGAGCATCCACACATTCCATTACAGTTCAATGCAAGTGAGGTGAACTAACCCAGGATGTTGTATGTGCTCAGCACCTTAGAATACCAAGACCCTCACAGATAGGAGCTTGACAATGTACTGAGGTGTTAAACACACATGTTTGAGTATGTTAGCTTGGCTTTGACCTACTTGTGCCTGAGCTTACCCAGTTGCATAGTGAGATGATGATAATAATACTTACAAACCTCCCTGAGGTGATATGAGGCTTAAAAGCACTGTGAGAATCTTGGCCAAAAGGTGCTACATAATGCAGAGTACAGTCATTGGTTCATAAGCTATTGAATTGTACGAAGAGCTGGAGTTGCACATTTTCATCAGCTCCTCCACATGTGCACTTTTGAAGATTCTCTCTGGCTCTTCCATACATTATTTACCCATCCTGATGTAAGGGCAGCTAAGTAGGGCTGGGGATGGTACCAATCATTGCCAGTTATGAAGCATCCAGAGGGTATTGCTGTAGAGTGGCACCAACACCTCCCTGCATCTTGATGTCAACTGTGCTTCCTCAGCTGTACTGCTGGTTCCTTCAGGCTCAGAAGCAAGGAACAGAAGTGAATCTTAAACTCTGACCCAGCACATGGAATCTTATACAGCTACTGAACTAGCACCAACATGGCTTCAATGAAAACCTGTTATCAATTTCCTCCAGTAAACTATGATCTTAGAAAAACACAGTGCAGTTTTTCTAAAACACTCTGATACCACTTTCATCTAGAAACTAGGTGCAGTTCTGATTTCTTGCAGAATCTAAAACTGTTCTCTTTAGAAACAACAAGGAGTCCTGCGGCACCTTAAAGACTAACAGGTTTACTTGGGCATAAGCTTTTGTGGTTAAAAGCCACTTTCTCAGATGCATCTGTAATTGTCTTTAAGGTGCCAACAGGACTCCTTGTTGTTTTTACAGATACAGATTAACATGGCAATTAAAGGAGCAACACCTTAAATATGATTTACTCTGCAACAGAGGAGAAAGTAAGCAGGTGCTCCCTGGTGAGCAGCTCCAGCAAGAGCTGGCTAGAACAAAGGATAGCAGGGAGCTATTTAAAGAGCTGGCAGGGATCAGGGTTGCAATAGGAGAGTACCTGTAAGAAATTTTAAGTTACTTTCACCGCTGCTCTATATGCACATTATCAGTTAGTCCTCTCTCTGTGCCCCATGCTCTTTTCCAAGTGTGCACACATGACTGGACACATTTCTGGTTTGTAATGACTGATAGCATGGCAGGCAATGGATTTAAAGAAAAAGCAATGATGCTGTCAAAGATACCCTCCCCAGACCAAAGTGAAATCAGCAGTCAATGTCAGGAGCTGATTTACAATGAACTGATGTAATCTTCTTTAATTAAGTCAGAAGATCAAAGTATTTACTGGCGTGCTGGGCTGGCAATATATCGACAGCACCTCATATCAAATCCAAGTGACAGTCCAGCTAAAGTACAGTCAACATGCTCTGTGAGCTACTCAGAGGGAAGGTATGTTTGTATAGGAAATGAACTTCCCGGGAACTTGCTGATGGTGAATTCTGATATAGTGACACTCTGACTGTAGAGCATTTCAATACACTGCACTGTGCCCAAACATGTCCAGAGGTAGCTGAGCAATGCAAGAGATCACAATTCATTTGTGACAGTTGAACCAGCATCACTGGAGGAGTGGTTTATGGGGAGCTTGGTGGCACACAGGATGGGGTGGATTAAACTGTCGTGATTCCTTGTTAAGAGAGGAAGCCGTGGTTCTGAAATCCAGGGTGGGAAAGGAAGGAAGATAAGCCTAAAAGGTGAATGACAAAGTCATGTCATATTTGAAGGCAGAAAGCATCCACTGCCCCAAAAACAATCAGTATCTTAGGATATGTTATGTTACTAGCCTGCAAAATAACAATTCTGTGCACATGGTCGCACCTTTCCCGAAGAATCTCAAGCAACGTGCAAACACTGCAAACATCCTTGTGTGTTCAGTAACTACAGGCTGAACCTCTCTAGTCCAGAACTCTCTAGTCCAGAAACATCCATTGTCTGGAATTATTTTAGTTAGCTGGATGTCCATTTATCATGGGCTTGGTCAAGTTCCATGTGGTCCCATAAAGTTTGTTTACAGCCACCAGTCCTGGCTCTCAGTGTTCTGTGCCATTATTTAGCTCTAATTTACCCCTTCACGTCTTTTAAGAGCCCAGTAAGCAATGGAAGTGTTGGTAATGTTGCAGGACAATACTGACCTCCTGTAATCTGGCAAATTCCCTGATTAGGAACTGGTCAGTTCCCAACAGTGCCAGACTAGAGAGGTTCAACCTGTAGTGCTATTTTCATTTTACAGATGAGGAAATGAAGCCCAAAGACATTCAATGATTTGCCCAAAAGCATACTGGAAAAAACTGACAGAGCGAGGAAGTGCACCCAGGAGTCCTAATTTGCAGTCCCATACTCTTACCAGGGGACCAGGAAGTTCCAACATGGGGGTCCATGAACAGGTGTCAAAGGTGACCACCTGCCTTTTCCACAGGTGTTATCTAGATGAAAGTAGGATTTTAGTGTGGAATAAGAGGTGAACCATTGGCCTGCTTTTCTACCTTTGATTTTTCAGGACAGAATAGAGACAGCAGGAGTTAATCTTTCATAACGATGGCAGTCATAGGTGGAACTGTCCTTGGTTTCCCATCTAGCAAATCTTAGTTTCGTAGCTGTCAATGTGCTCCAGGAAAGTAAGGTCACCTCCCTGCTCCTCTTGTTCTTCCTTCTCTTTTGCTTTCAGCAATGATTTAACATGTGTGACTGAGTGAGGAAAATAAGTGTCATCAAACCCAACATAATTGTTGGTCATTATTAACCCAGTGCAAGGGAAGTGGCTCAAGATCTCAAGTCCCGATCCTTTTCTTGTCACCAGAGTTACACCTGACGACATGGAAGCATCTGAACTCTACCTTCAAGCTCCAAGATAATGGTAACTGAGGAAGAATAAAGTCATCTCAGAAGATGAAATGACATTATGAAGAGAGCACGGGTAAATATTCTCACTGTAAATACTTAAAATGATTGACACCACATGTTACTGATCTATGACACCCCTGCTTTGGTTCCACCTATTCAAATTTCAGTGATTTCCAGTTCTTGATCACATTCGATATAATAAGATATAACTGCATACTCTGAAGTTTTGCATTTGATCACCTGGAGCATAACTATTTGTGAGAATATGAACAGTACATCCCAAATAGCTTTATTCTGTTGGGGATTTATTTTTTGGTCTGGTGAATAGCTCCGATATGCATCTTAAGCCCAGACCCCTTCCTCCCTGTCAAGGGGCATGTCTCCCCCTCGGGGTTGGGGCCACCTGACCAGGTTCTATGACCTATCCCTAGGGTATACAGAGCCCTTGCAGCCCAACCCAAAAACACCCTTCCCCCGTGTTAGGTTACAGGCGTCCCTTAAAGCATAGCCCCAAAGTTCATGTCCCTCTAGCAGGGTATATATGGCCCTTGAGGCTCAGTCACAAAGTTCAGGCCCCTCTATCAGGATATAAATGGCACCTCCGGCCCAGTCACATGAAATGTCCCTCCTGGCCAGAGGTGATTGTCCAGGGTGCGGAAAGGGTGGTAGGGGGACCCGGGCCCTCCCTCTCCACCGGGTCCCAGCCCAGGGCCCTTTAGGCAGAGACTATTGCTCCTGCCTGCTCAGTGGGGAACCTGGCTGATACACACCGAGCTGTGCTATCAGTCCTCTGCCCTGGGCTGTTTCCTACCGCACCCTGGTGCCCCCGTAGTCTGCTGGCCCCCCGGACTGGTCCTTACCGGGGCTGGGGCTGCGGGTTCTCCTGCCTCCCAAGGGGGTCGCTGCTGGCTCAGCTGCAGGCGGCGACTCGGGTCTCAGCTGCTGCAGAAACACGGGTACGGCCTGACCTACTCCTTCCCCCAGCGGCCTTCCTCGCTGCAGGGCTCTTTCTGCTTTTATACTCTGGCTCTGCTGCGAGCACACCCAGCAGAGCTGCATGGGTGGGGCCTTCTCAGCCAGCTGGGCCTGGGCTATTCCCTGCCCTTCAGTGCGGGGCCTGTCTGCCCCGTCACACTCCCTACGTCCAGTATCACAGAACAAGCAGGAACCTACATTATTCCATTAAGCCAAAAAGGCACAACATGCTTAGTGCTAGTAATTACCTCTTCCAAAATTTCCCTTGTGTCAAAACATTAGAATGACTGTTAATATCCCACAGATAATTGTAATTGGGGATGAACACACACAAGCACCTGAAAACTGGTGAGAAGACGTCGGGGATTTGATTCACTGCTAAGGTGTTCTACCGACAAAATAAACCATTGCTGCTCTGTCTGCCAAGAGCTTTAAAGGTATGGTCATTAAAGTTATAAAGAGTGCCATAAAGAAGAGCCTGAACCAATACATTTGCCCCAAAGCCAGAGTTTTAAAATAACATTTGAACAAGAGACAGAAAGGAAGAATAAGCTACTTTATGCTTTGCTGGTCTTGTTTGATACTGTCAGGAAAAAGCCCCACAGACATACTGTCTGTCATCAAAATAGTGGAGGATGTTTGATGTTACGTTTATCTCCCTAGGTTTCTGGCACAGCTGTTGCACTGCATATTAGCTTGTAAAGCAGTGAAAGCCCCTCTTCTGTGATCTCCTAGCTAGGTACCTTACAAATCTTATTCTAAAGATAAGATGTCCAATATAGATTTTCTGAGCTGATAATGTGGGACTGTTAGCACTACAACTATCACATAGGAAAGGATGGCTTCCACTGTTCAAAAAAAAATTTTACTTGCTCATAATAGCTTGAAAAAATTATATTTCATTGGCAACTGAGGGGCTGATTCTATTGTTTATCCCAGTTTCAGATTAGTAACTCACATTCATAGCATGTGGTTGTCTGCGTCTACTGGCCTGATCGTATCTAGATATTTGGTGTTTTCTACAGCCTTTGAGCCAACAGGGCTGCACTTTTAGCTTGAACAATAAAGGTTCATGCTTTTAGATCCAGAGGTTCTCGGTTCTATCCCCACAGGTACCCTGAACAGAGGTATCACTGTATTCTTTTAACTTGAGTGGAATTATTTATAATTTACACCAGGTAGATCACAATCACTTAATAGGTTTTGGGAAACAAACTCAAATGTGCATTGGGAAGTCTTGCCCCTTAACTGATGGGATGGCATGCTGAACCTTTAACAAAGATGTAATTCTCCAAAATATTCATTACACTTTGGAGTTAAAATACATGTTAACTAAAAGCAAGCAGAACACAGCATTTGACATAGTCTGAGTATCTTCCACATCTCCATTGCTCAGCTTTCACTCTCTCGTCTTGTGATATGACCACTTATGCTTTAGTCATCTGAGGGTACATCTACACTGCACAGCTATTTCAAAATAAACTATTCTGGAATAGTTATTCCAGAATATCTTATTTTGAAATAGCACATCTGCACTGCAGGGAAGCCTCAAAATTAGTCCAAGGCAGGCTTCCCTAATGTAGATGTACTATCTCCATTTAAAGCCCTTGGAGGCATTGGAGAAGGAGAACTTTGAATGGCCCTGGTGAAGGGCTATTTCGCAATAGCAGCAGTGGAGCATCTCCCCATGCCTTATTTTGAAATAGCTATTTTGGAATAGGTGTTATTCCTCATAGAATGAGGTATACAGATTTCGGAATAAGCCGTCCATTATTTCAAAATAACAGAATGGCTGTGTAGACACTTGCATTGTTATTTCGAAATAACTCTAGTTATCTCGAAATAATGGTGCAGTGTAGATGCACCCTTAGAGTTTTTCAGGCTAGACAACAGCTGAATTTCTAATTTTCAAAACAAACAAACAAACAAACAAACAAACAAAACCTCACCACCAATCCCAAGCATTATCTTTCAGAGGCACTGTAGTGTGGACAAGATGATCAATGTCTGAAACAAGTTCTCAACAGAAGAATGTTTGGAAGATGCACAGTCTCAGTCTGTATTATTATTAATTATTATTATTATTACTATTATTACTATTTTACTCCACAAGGGCTGAACAAAAATGAGGCCGGTATCAAAAAGGTGCATGTCCCTCCCCATTCTTTTTCTTTCTCATTTTTCCCTCTCCTCTTTATAGCCACTTTCCCCATTTCTCTCTCCCCATATCTCTCTTCTGTCACTAAACCACTCTCAGGTTCTCTCCCAGACTAAATTCACTGTCATATTAAAAACAAAACCAAACAAGGGATCTGATTCTGGTCTCCCTTCTGCTAGTTTTACAGCAGTGTGACTCCACTGAATCACTCCTGATTTCTACCAGGGGAAGTAAGCTCAGAGTCAGACCCTAGAAGTTCAGTATTCTGCACAGGCTCCCATTCCATTACTGAACAGTCCTTTTACTTTAGGCCGTGCAGGGCAAACACGGACACAATGCCTCACTAAAGCCAACTTGTCAATCTAAACCTGGTATGTTAATTTTTTTAGATAGCTTTCAAGGACATTTACTATAAATCTGTAAAAAGAGAGCTACTTACAGGCCTGGGATTTACAGAATGTGCTGCCTATTTGTATTCTGTCTTTTGTCAATAGCATTAAGATTTGCAGTTTGCACTGAATTATCCACTGACCTAAATCCTTGCAAGCTATCAAAATCTGTTTCCTAGATAAAGTCATGCTAGAGTTTGATACATTTATCAGTGCTAGGCACACAGCAATGCTTACAAGCAGGGCTATTTTTTCAAGTCTTCTCCAGAGTCAGACAAAAGAGAGATACAAATGAATTACAACCCATTGACACCAATGGTTTAAAATAATTATCAACCGCTTATTGTCTGGAAACACAATAGCACAATTGCTGCCTACCCATTTCCCACACACTCCCAAATACAATGACACACTATTTATTTACGTAATGTAAAGCACCTGAGTATTCTACTGACAGGTCCAAAATGATTTATTGTTCTTACATTATGCTAAATACTCTGGGTAGATCATGCCTCATTATACAAAATATAATCCATTACCATTCAGCTGAATGAAACTTGATAGGGGAGAGGCAGGGGACTTGCTAATTGTCACAATAGCTTCATGGTGACATATTCCCTCAGCGGCAAGACTCAAATATTTGACAAAAGGAGACTCTCCATTCCTTCTGTCCTCTCCTAATGCAGGACTCTCTCCTCTTGTTGAAGCCACTGGGAGTTAAATGGGAGATAGGAGCAACATAGTTTCTAATTATATAGTTAGTGCCTTTCTAGTCCAAAGTGCTCTGCAAACTATAGTCCTGATCCTGCAGTCCTTTCTCAGGCAAAACTCCTATCCAGTCACTGAGTGTCCTGCCTGAACAAGATCCCTGGCATAGATTAGACAGGCACATGCAGTCAGAAATCACATCCCTCACCATTCTCCAACTGCAAATGAGCAACATCCAGACCATCCTAGGAAAGTAACTTTTGTTTTGGGCTGCTTGCCTACACTCACTTCAGTGCATAAAGTGCATATTTGCAATAGCCACCATTTCAGCCCATGTACTAAGGACTGAACTGGGGACCACCAGAGCTAAATTGCTTGAGATAGTATAACTCAGGAGTGGGCAACCTGTGGCCTGCAGGACACATACAGCCCACTGGGAATCCACCTGTGGCACGCAGATCCCCTTTCCCCGCCCCATTCCCTATGCACTTCTTGTGCCCTGAGGCACCAGAGCCCCGCACTTCCTACCATCCCCCCCTTTTCCTGGCACTTTCAGGGTATGTCTAGACTACATGGCTCCGTCAACGGAGCCATGTAGATGAGTTTACTAGACATAGCAAAATGAAGCGGCAATTTAAATAATCGCCGCTTAATTTACATCAAAATGGCCGCCGTGTTGTGCTGATGATCAGCTGATCGGCACAGCGGGCAGTCTAGACACTCCGTGGTCGACAAGGGAAGCCTTTGTCGACTGCTCCGGTATGCCTCGTGAAATGAGGTTTACCGGGCGGTTGGCTTCCGCGGCAGTGTCCTGGGCTTTGCCCACTGTGCCGATCGGCTGATAATCAGCTTCTTCTGCGGCCATTTTTAATGTAAATGGCGGCGTTATTTAAATGCCACTCATTTGCTATGTCTAGTAAACTCATCTACATGGCTCCGTCGACGGAGCCATGTAGTCTAGACACACCCTCAGAGTGGGAAAATCACCTGATTTGCACTCTGGCCTCTCTCCTTCCCCTCTCTTCCAGAGCTCGAACAGCTGCAAACAGCTGATTTGCAGCATTCCAGCTCTGGAAGGGAGGGGGAGAAGCAGGGTCAGAGTGCAATTTGTGCACCCCAAAAGTGCTGGGAAGGAGGGAAAGGTGTAAGATGTGCAGGGCTCCAGTGTCCCAGTGTGCGAGAGGCAGATGGGGGAGGAGGGAGGATGGGCTGCAGGTGGCTCACTGACATAAAGGAGGCAGTCACTCCCTATATTTGGTCACCCATTGCTTGTATATCCTGAATGAAAATGACATGTGTTCTAGCGTGCCTGCAACAGACTCATCCCCTTGGTGGCTCAGCCACAGGGGTACTTGTCGTACAACTCACCAGTGAATTACACATGGGTGTCACTGAAGGCGGGATCTGGCCCACTCTGAGACTGAACAGAGGATGATGAGGTTATTCTGTCAGGACTGTAGCTCACTGGACTGTAGTTCAGCATTCCCTGTAAGCTGAGGTCTTGGGCAACCACCCAGGAGAGATTCAAACGCCACCCAGGTGAATAGCAGAGCACCCACAGCCGGCAGCTGGGGGAGCAGTAGCCTTGCTGGACCCCTGCAAAATGGGGGGGATTGACTCTGTGCTCCTGAAAGGGGTGGGACCTCAAGCAGAAGGGATGGGGCTACGGGCAGTCAGCCCTCAGTGCCACATGGAACACACCATGCCAGCCCTTAGTGCTGCCCAGAGCATGCCACACGGTGCTCCAGTGGCGATTAAAAGGGCTTGGGGCTCCAGCTGTTTTTGCTCCTGCAGAAGTGATATAGTGGCCAGCAGTCCCAGGCCCTTTTGAATTGCTGGACTCCAGGGCAACTGCCCCCACCCCTACCCTGTCAGTGGGCCTGGCCAGCAGCATGTATTTCTCCTGGTGGTGCATAGCTGCACATGCCTCAGTGCATATAACAAAATGTATTCTGCATGCGGATGGAAAAATTTAGAGGGATCACTGTAGCTCCTTGAATACAACCACAGTGTGTGCCTCCTCCCAGTCTTGCATGCAGTCAACTCTTTCTAGCAGTGGCACCCAAACTCTGCCTATAGTCTGGAGCAATGCTTCCTACTTCTAAACTCGGCTGGAAATTCCGTACCACAACTGCATTAGTGGGGCAGTCGAGTCGGTTGAAGATTTCTCGCTGGGGATAAGGCGCTGAGGGTAATTCTATTTTTCAGCCTGGAACCATGGAAAGCTAAGTCAGAGTATTCTGAGCCATCAACAGCTCCAGCTTGCACTGCCATGGGGGAATCACAATGAAAAAGGAACCTCTCTGCTGGGATACAAAGAGACGCCTCATCTGCTTTCCTGCTTCTGGGCAGATACAATCTGCATTGTGAAAGGGTCTGGCCTTCTGAGACACTGGAGTGTCCATCTGGTAGCAGTGCAGACGCTGCTGAGCAGACAGAGCATTGTTAACGCCTTCAGCAGACGCAGCCTATTATGGAAAAGCCATCAACTCTCCATTCGAGCTTCCCAAGAGAAATCAGCCTGAAGGTTGCTGTGTATCCTGGGATTTCTGGGTAGGACCTAACGTTTCTAGGGAGGTCAAGGGGCAAAGCTTCAAGTCATAAAAATATCCACCTCTCAGCTGCCTTGGGGAAAGGTTGTCACTCAGGTACAAGGAGCAGAGAGAGGAAAGGGGGAAATTTTGCTGCACAAAATCCTAGAGTGAGAATGTAAGAGTTTTAAAGAGCTTGTGAGAGAATTCGGATGGCATTTGGAAGCATTCTAGAGTGTAAAGCCCACCTTAAGGTCAGCTTAGGTTGCACAAGTGCTTTCTTTCAAACTCATTATTGTTATTGTTATTATTATTTATTATTGTGAAACCCACAATATGAGCACAGTAAATGACTATGGCATTACAGCAGAGGCTATGGCCTCATCTCAAATGCTGCTTTCTCTAATTCTCTGACTACAGGGCCTGGAGGGCTTTGCCAGCTTGGAAAACCCTGTTAGAATCCACCGTGTCCCCTTTTGCTCTTTCCCCAAAACAATTACTTTACAACTTAGTTGCTAAAATAAGGTTAAGGGTGAGATTTTAATGCTGAGGCATGAGGAAGGCAGAGCTGGGCTTCCATTCCATGGAGTAGTGGTTAGACCTGGGGATGGTATTAATATACCTGGCCCTGTGCTCTTCTCAATGTTTTCAAATATTTATTTTTCTTCCTGCAAATGCCAGAGATAATATAATACCACCTGCTTTCCTAAGATATTCATTTTCGTTATGAATCTTAGAGATAATTTAAAACAAATATCTGACACTGTCCCACAAAAAATGCCTGTAAATATAATTAGAAAACAATCCAATGAACTGTGATACTCTATAAAGCCAAACTAAACTAAACTGCTTGGGAAAATTCAGAAGCTGATCTTAGTAACGAGTTGTAGACCAGATCCCAACTAGCATGCACTGGAGCAGCTCCAGTGGGTCGTCCTGATTCATACTAGTTGAAGTTCTGCCCCCTTGATTGCAGAACAGATAAAAATTATTATACAATAGATGGAGACAGAAAATCATGCTGGGATTAGAACAGTAGTCCTTCAGCACCAGAAATATAGGCCTCTACTGCTCAAGCTAAAAGGTAGTTCCTTTACCTGTTGGTAATAGTAGGCTTCTTATCTTAGGTGCGGCATTACAGGAACACATCATTCAGAGACACGCACATAAAAGCTTGTACTTTACCTCTACATAATGCCACACAAAGCTTATAATTTTAGACAAGTCTCAGAGGGGTAACTGTGTTAGTCTGCATCTGCAAAACAATGAGGAATCCTGTGCACCTTAAAGATTAACAGGTTTATTTGGGCATAACCGTTTGTGGGTAAAAACCTCTTCATCACATGCATCTCATGAAGTGTTTTTTTATCCACAAAACCTTGTGTCCAAATAAACCTGTTTTGTCTTTAAGGGGCCACAGGAATCCTTGTTGTTCTTATAATTTTAGTCAAGCATTTGCCTAACTTTGGGCTAAATACAAGGAGGGGTTTTCCTTCCCCACACACACTTAGTTGGTCGGAGAGAGCTGGATAGAGAGATGTCAGTTATTGTTGCCCTGTGTGAACAGATATGGCTAATGTTTGTGTTTTAGTGTATGCCATGTGTCCAGATGCCACATGAATTGTGCACTTTATTGAGGGCTAGATTCCAACATTCTTACACATTGTTGAAATCATTGGGGCTGTTTGATGGGCTCCATACCAAAAGGAAGCAAAATGGATCCTTACATAAATAACCTAAACAAACAATATGAAAGAACAACAGAAATAGATGGATGCAAGAAGAGACAGCTTCAGAAGTATGAATGTTACTCTAAGGCTGTAGCATTTCCCAGATGCATTCCAATTGTTTTTGTCACCATGCAGTGTGCACGTCAGTCTTTCATAAGAAGCTATTTCAATTAAAGATGTCTTTGATTACTGAAAAGGATTTTACTTGACAATTATGATGGCTTAGTCAAGTGGTTGGCAAAAAAGCATTTGAGACTCTGTTCCAAACAACTCAATCAAAACTGGTCAATCAAATTTAAATCATGTTGTTCTTTAAATCCGTTGTAACATACCTATATATACTAATTTCTACAGTGCACTGATGACATCTGAGTGATTCAATTTCTGAAAAAGGCCAATATATTAAGCCCTAATGTTTATTAAATAGAAATGCTGACAGACCTTTATATCTATATTGAGATGTGCTGATGTAATTGAGAGCGAGAGTGGTTAGGTGGGCAGAGAGTTCCTGCTAAGATCAGGTCCTAAGCAGAAAACGCATCTTTTCAAATTGTTTTTCACATTCTGTGCCAAGCTGTGTACTGCAAAGCAAAGAAGTCTATTTATGTTTACATTATAAGCCAAATCTCTTGTGACTAGGATTTTTAAATACATAATAAACAGTTTTTTTTCTTTTATGACCAAATATGTTTGTGCAAGGAGAAAGATAGAGGCAAGAGTCTGGTGCTTTGGTGTGAACGCTACACTAGTCTCCAGAATTATTTGCATTTCCTGCATTTCTTCTCTCCTTTAACTCCCAGTTCAACAAAGCACATGTTTAACTTTGAGCACATGAATTGTCCCATTTAAACCAATATGCTTGAAATTAAGCCAATGTTTAGTACAGATTGAACCCCTATGAGGTTCAGGGAGCCCTAGGAGCTGGAAGCCCAGCAGCTGGGGCTGACCCCAGGCAGTGGATTCCCAGTGGCCCAGCATCTTCAGTGGTCCAAGGCAACGGCATCCCTGGTGGCCCTGGAACAATGGAGTCCTGGCAGCCCCAGGGCAGTGGAGCCCCAGCGGTCTTGGGGCAGTGGTCTGGCCATGGAGCCGGGAGCCTGGCAGCAGGGGGAAGGGTAACCCTGCCGGGTCTGCTGACATATCCCAGGAGAACCCAGAGTCCATCAGCCAACGGATGGAATTGACCTCCCCTGGTCCATCAAATTCTATCGTTCTGTACTGGTCAGGTCCCCAGGGTGCCAAACCATGGAGGTCCAACCTGTATTTTACTGAATCAGTGTCTGAGTCTCTACTCTGTGCCACATTACTGATGGATATTGCACAGTTTTGCAAAAGCTGAACTCACAAGTGGAACTACATGGCTCTCTCATTCAAATTGCTTGCTTTCTTACCTACTCTTCCACTATGTCCAGGCACCTACAGTTAGGTCCAGATGCAAATTTTGGAGGTCACAGCTAAAAACTTGGTAGCGAGAGAAAGAGGTGCACAAGGTGTCATTGCACTTTATAGTCTTATGCGGTACTACTTGCACACAATGAAACTTGAGGTGTTTGTTCCATTTTGCAGAACTTCAGGCCATGAACTTATTTACAGTGTCCATTGCAAGGAAGGTTCCAATCTCTGTGGATCTGTAAGTTCCCTGTAAGTTCCCTGTGGATCTGTAAGTTCCCAGGGCTTCTCATCGATCCAAAACAGACTCTTGGTTTCTGACACACATTTCTCCCTTGGCAGATCGCATTAGTGTGGGTACTGTACAACTACTCAATCTGGGGACACATCTGGCTAAAATCATCCCTTGATGCCATCCGTTGCAGCTGAACCATTGAAATAGTTAGCCTGAACTTTAAGCTCTTTCATGTTGTTGAAAGAGCTAATCCACTTAGAAATATTTGAAGGCATTTACACATCCAAAACAACCCAAGGAAACTGTCAGCTAAAATGAAAGGTCTCACTGTCTATTCTTAAGTGTACCCCACCTAGCCTTTTCACTTTGAACTACAAATCATTGACATGATGATTAACTTTTGAGGATCCCATCCCTACTTCATTACTAAATAAAGGGAGGGCTACGCACACTCTCTTCTGATTACAACAAGCAATCAACTAGTCCAGAGATGGCCTCTTGGCATGAATTAAAGTTAACTTATTTCAGAGATTTCACAGCTTGTTTGCTGGGCTAAATATAAAAAGCTAAGTTAACTTGAAAATATGTGGGGAAGTCAAGTTTGGTGGGCAGAAGGACTTTGTTGTACTTTCCGAAAGACTTAGGAATCTGACGAAGACAGAGCTTTGCTTAAGAACCCCATCTGAAGAGAGGTTTTAAGGAGATCTGGGCTAACATGGAGACAAATAATCTATTGAAAAAAGGCAGTTTCAGTCAACTCAAAGCTATTTAGGAATTTGGTATGAAGAGTGTCAGCCATTGGAAGAGAAGTGGCGCCCACCTACCCTAAAACTTTTAACCTCGGTCACTCTCCTTCCCAATGCCCTGTTAGATCCTCAGGCTGCGTCACTCGGGAAGGGGACTTGGGGGAAGAGGTCGAGAGGGGTCAAGAAGTGGACCTGGGGCAGAGAGGGGAGTTGTTCAGGGCCCTGCACTCTCCTACAGACAGCCCTATAGGCCTGGGTTAGGGGTGGTGTAAAGAGGAGATACCTAGGCTGGCAGTCACATGACCACTGGCCTCCTTGTGACCCTTTCTAGCAGTAGCCTATGCTGGAGAAGGGTCACTCTGCATTACACAGTGTAAACTAGGCCCTTTAAGTTGCTCTGAATCCCCCAGTCTGGCCCTGCATGCTACCGCACCACACATGGAAAGTCTCTGTGGCCTGGGGGGAGGTGTGAGCGGAGCCATCATGTCCATGGGACACTTTGGGGCAGCCACCCTGGGCTGCATGCTTTGGGGGCCTACACAGTGGCCACCCCAAATGTTCTATGGGCAGGATGGTCCCCCATATTCAGGTAGGTCCACTGATGCTGGCTAAATGGGTCAGGCCTCCTACATTCACCACAGCAGTGGGAGCTGCAGGAAAGCAGAGCAACACAGCAGCATGATCTGCTCTGCTGCCATCTCCTTGGCTAGCCCAGGGTACGTCTGTACTGTGATCCTCTTGCGGAACTGGAAATGCAAATGGAGCACTCATTTTTTGAGGAAGAACAGCTCTTGCGCAAAAGGGGGTTTTTGCGCAAAAAGGTGCCATCTACACAGAGCTTTTTTGTGCAAAAACCTCTTGCACAAAAGGGAAAGGAAGAGGAAATGCAAATGATAGCGCAACATACGCAAATGAGTGCTCCATTTTTATTTCCTCTTCCTCAAGAGGATTGTAGTATAGACGTAGCCCCAGTCTTTCCACTTCCCTCTGGCTCCTGCTATTGTGGTGAGTGTGTGAGCTCCTTCTGCCACCCCACACAAGCTCTCCCAGTAATCCCTAAGGGTGAGTCCTTTCAGGGGAGGGTGAGAAGGGGTTCAATAGGGAGTGTGACGGGCAGAGCTGTGGCTTGGATGGTGCATATGTGCCAGATTGTGGTACTGCGTGGGCTCTAGATGGCTTGCAGGTTGTGAGTTTGAGACCCCTGCTCTGAATGAAGTCTTCCCCCACCCTTGCTTGATATTCTCCACCCATCCTCTACCACACTTTTGCTCTGCCTCGCATATAGGCAGTAGGCTCTTGCTGCTGGTAGGGATAGGGTTAGGGTTGCACTATAGAGTCTTCTCATCACCATGTTAATTCTCATCTCAGGTTACCAGGTTTAATGCTACAAATTTAATTTATTTTTGAAGAAAGGACCCCCCTCCCGCCATTACCCTTCAACTCACTTATTTTCGTGCACATGGCCCAGTGGCAATTTGTTACATTTGTAATATACTTTCCACCACACCAAGAAACAAATATTCCTGCCGCAAGGAGCCATACCTGGAACACAGAGAGATTTAGTAGGGCTCTAGTTTGTTACTTCCTGTTTTGTCCTTGGGAATAGAGCAAATACATTCTCAGTGGCAGACTGATTCATGATGGAGGAAGGTCCATTGCTTGGCCATAATTCTGCATTAAGGGGAAATGGGTTCAAGAATTAGCTCAGGATGTTGCTGAATCATTGTCAACAAAAGCCGCAATCAGAATGGTTACTGGCAAGAATTTGCAACATCAGTTTGACAGGTACATATTTCTTGTTTATACCAAAGGAGGGTCCAGAGCAAGAAACTATTATTTTACGTTCCTCAATGATGGACTCTAATAATATACAGTCTCTCACCCAGGAAAAAGAGGAATTGTTTAAGAGTCTGCAAAAAGCTATAACTAGGGACATTAGGATGAAAGCAAACAATAGAAAATTTAGCTTGAACACCAGAAAACAATTAACAATGATGGTTTTATATGACTGCAAGATCCCAGTGGAAGTGGTGAATTCCCAAGCATCTCAGTCATGTAAGGATGGTTGGACACTGAAGATTATATTGAACGGAACAAGCTACCTAAGGCCTTGATCCAGCATGTGATTAAGGCATTTTGTATTTGGCTGTATCAGGGTTAGATGGCCTGATGCAAGACTCATTGAAGTCAATGAGAGCCTTTCAAACAATTTCAATGGTTTTGGATTGGGTCCTAAATCAATTTTTCCATTTCTGTTTCAGATTCTTCTGTGACTGCAGATCAAAAACTGGGACTATATTAACAATATTTTCCAGGTGCCTAAAATTAGATAAAATTGCACAACTTTAAACTTAGAAGCTAGCACGATAGGAAAAAAGTTGAAAAGGAATTTTGTATTTTTTATCCCTTAGTGAAGCCTGTGAATAGCAACTGGTTTGATATAGCTTTTTCAAACCCTGTCCTTTGCATAAAATGCACACATGTAAATATTATCTCATTTATCAAGCACGCCCATCCCTAAACTGCATGACTTCATAAAGGACATGTTAGGGAGATGTTCAGTCATCAGATAATTTCATCGTATTTGAAGTTAAGTACGTTAATGTATCTTGAATTAATTTTCTTGGTGTTAAAGTGCAAACTGGGCTAATAAAAGTGACACATTGACTTTTTCCAGAGAATGATGTTTGGCTTATGAGGAATGGCAGCATAAATGAAAATTAGCCTCAAGACAATGTTAATTACGTTTTATCCATTAGTAGGAGGTAATTGAACCACTCATTTTCACAGCAAAGAAAACCCTGCCGGCTTCATAAAGGGAAACTATTGTATTTAATGTGCTAATTAAAGTCTAACAATGTAGCAATATGGAAGAGAAAGAAAAGCAAAATGGAGGCAATATATTATATACCTATACAATACAATAATGACCATCTTTACGCATTATCAGCCTCTAGTTGGGTTAAGATGGACTTCAGAGGGACAACTACATAGTAAGACAATGAGTCTCTCCTGTGCTAGGCTCCAGCCAATTGTCAAGTCAGGAACTGGTCTGGTGAGTCCCAGGACATGTATATAAGCTTCACAGGAGAAACAGCAGCTCAGTTTGTTCAAGGTCTCTTCAGGGATTAGAACTCTTTCCTGCATTATGGTGGCAAGATACTCCCTAAGCCTGAGGCCACGTCTTTACTTGCTGCACCAGAGATGGATCTTCTGGCATTTGATTTAGCCTGTCTAGTTAAGACCCAGTAAATCAAACACTGAGAGTGACTCTGATCAGCATGAATACTCCTTGCAGTCCCTCCTGTCAGCCTCCCTCTGTGAAGACTTAAGGTAAGCCTACTCCAGCTACATATTTTACATAGCTGAAGTTGAATACCTTAACCCAACTTCCAGGTCTAGTGTAGGTCTGGCCTCACCCTCACTCCAGCTCTGTTCCTAGGTGTGCTCTAGTCCTACTCTGGGGCTCCTTATTATGGCACTGACTCCTGGCTTTGGCCATTAGGCACAACCATCCCATGATGATTTCTGACAGTAAACAATGTTATATGAAGTAATTAAGATCTTCTGACATGATTACACTATACATAAATACATGTATAGTTAAAACAAATTCACTGTTTATAACAAGGGTGGGCAAATTCCACCCCACAGCCTGGATCCCTATATATTTCCTTGTGCCTCCAGAGGTGTTGGGCGATTGCAGCTCTCATTGACCACGGAGTGCTGTTTGTGGCCAATGTTAGAGGCAGAAAACAGTCCTGGTCTGTGCTGCTTCCCACTGCTCCCATTGGCCATGAACAGTGATCCACTGCCAATGAGAGCCTTCATGGGTTGAACTTTTGCTGGTTCAGGACTATATATTGTCCATTCAGGAGCTCATATCATAGAACCTTTGAATCATAGGGTTGAAAGAGACCTCAGGAGGCCATCAAGTCTAATCCGCTGCTAAACGCAGGGCCAGTCCCAACTAAATCATCTCAGAGATTCTTCCATTTCCCTAGGTAACCCATTCCAGTGCTTCACCACCCTCTTAGTGAAACAGCTTTTCTTAATACCAAAACTAGGCCTCCCACACTGCAACTTGAGACCATTAGTGCTTGTTCTGTTATCTGTTACCACTGAGAAAAGTCTCTCTCCATTCTGTTTGGAATCTCCATTCAGGTAGTTGAAGGCTGCTATCACATCCCCCCTCACTCTTCTCTTCTACAGACTAAATAAGCCCAAATCCCTCAGCCTCTAACTAAAACAATTGCTCAAGAAACTTCCTGCTACAATTCAGGACCAAATCTACACAAACGTACCCCCAAATCCCCAGCCAGGAGTTTTCTATCTACTACACAAGATACACAAACCTGGAAATCCCGGACAACCCATCATCTGAAGCATTGGCATCCTTACAGCAGGATTATCTGGCTATATTGATTCTTTCCTCAGATCCTATGCTACCAGCAACCTAGCTTTCTTCGGCACACCATTGACTCCCTGAGGGAACTACAGAGCATCAGTAATCTTCCTGAAAACACCATTCTGGCCACCAAGGATGTAAGAAGCTCTTTATGCCAACATTCCACACAAAGATGGATTACTGGCTGTCAAAAACACTATCACTGATGACGCCCCTGCACACTTGGTTACAGAGCTCTGCGACTTTGTCCTCACCCACACCTACTTCCAATTTGGGGACAATTTATAGCTTCAAGTCAGCGGCACAGCCATGGGCACCCACGTGACCTCACAATATGCCAACATCTTTCTGGCTGACCTTGAACATTTCCTCAGCTCGGCCCCTAGCATCCTTACTTTACTTATGCTACATTGACGACATTTTCATCGTATGGACCCATGGGAAGCAGACCCTTGAAGAATTTCACAGGGATTTCAACAACTTCCACCCCACCATCAACCTTAGCCTGGACCAGTCCACATAAGAGATCCACTGCCTTGACACTACAATACAATTACACGACGGACACATTTCCACCACCTTATATTGGAAACCTACCGACTGTTACACTTACCTACATGCCTCTAGCTTCCATCCAAGACACATTTCCCAATCAATTGTTTACAGCTGAGTCCTAAGGTACAACTGGATTTGCTCCAATCCCAGAGACACAGAAAAACACCTACAGGATCTATATAAAGCATTCTTAAAACTGAAATACACACCCAGAGAAGTGGGTAGCAGATCAACACAGCCAGAAGAGTACTCAGACATCAGCTACTTCAAGATAGGCCCAACAAAGAAAACAACAGGACACCACTTGTCATCACCTGCAGCTCACAACTTAAATCCCTACAATGCATTATCAACAATCTACAACCTACCCTGGAAAATGACCCCTCACTCTCACAGGCCTTGGGGGACAGGCCAATCCTTGCCTACAGACAAGCCCCTAACCTCAAACAAATTCTTTACAGTAACCATGCAGCACACCTCCATCATCCTCTTCTAGGACCCCATCCATGCAATCAACTCTGATACCAACTCTGTCCACACATCTGTATAAGTGATATCATCACAGGATCTAACCACGTAAACCACCACACCAGAGGCTTATTTAACTGCACATGCATTAATGTGATCTATGCCAGAAATGCCCCTCTGCCTTGTATATTGTCCAAAATAGACATTGTCTCTGAGAAAGAATTAATGGACACAAATCAGGTATCCGAAAAGGCAATATACAGAAAGCTGTTGGGGAACATTTTAACTTGCCTGGGCACTCACTAATGGATTTCAAAGTCACCGTATTATTTCAAAAAAATTTCAAAAGCCAGCTCAACAGGGAAGCTACAGAACTTAATTTCATTTACAAGTTTGATACCTACAACAGAAGTCTAAACAAAGACATTGGATGGATGGCCCACTACATTCCACATCCTAATGACATAAAAAAAAAAACAAAAACAAAGGGTACTTTGAGTAAACTCTCTAATTGACAATTTCTTTCCCACTTTTTTCCTCTTCTTTTTCCTTCTCTCCTCCCCATTCCCTCTCTGGGGGGAGGCTATATATTTGAAAAATGGACCCCTTAAACTCCATTCATCTGAAAAAGTAGGTTGTGCCCATGAAAGCTCATGATACCATCTACATTTTTGTTAGTCTCTAAGGGTACGTCTATACTAGCCCCCTAGATCGATCTAGGGAGGCTAATGAGGGTGACCGGAATTGTAAATCAAGCCCAGGATTTAAATATCCCGCGCTTTTGCATGTTCCCGGCCGGTTGCCATTTTTGAAATTGACTAGCCCGAAGTAACTGCCCGCGTCTACACGCAGCAGTGAAATGGGATTCCGGAATAAAGCCCCTAAATCGAATTAGGTGGTAAACCTCATTCCACGAGGATGATTCCCAATCATATTCCCAATCATTTTCCTCTTTTCCAACTGCTTCAAAATGGATTCCTTGAGGATCCCCTCCATGATTTTTCTGGGGACGGAAGTGAGGCTGAAGGGGCTGCAGTTCCCTGGATTGTTCTTCTTTCCTTTTTTAAAGAGGGGGCTCTACATTTGCCTTTTTCCAATCATCTGTTCTTGTTACCTTTCACATCTCTTGCTAGCTTCAATTCCAATTGCAATTTGGCCTTCCTGATTACACCCCTGCATGCTTTATGCTCCTCCCTAGTCATCTGTCCAAGTTTCCCCTTCCTGTAAGCTTCCTTTTTGTGTTTAAGCTCGCCAAAGATTTCACTGTTAAGCCAAGTGGTTAATACACATCAGGATGGTTTGTTCCTGCACCTTCCATAAGGCTTCTTTAAAGTACAACCAGCTCTCCTGGACTCCTTTTCCTCTTATGCTAGCATCTTAGGAGATTCTGCCCATCAGTTTCCTAATCAGTGTAATATTGCAGGAGCAGAAACATTTTGTTGTGGATTGATGTTAGAATAAAGGAAAGTCTGAAGCGACTCAGATGTTTGGAATGGCAGAGTAAGTTTCTGGTGAGACACACTACGGGTTAATGTGCAAATAAGGTTTTCTGGGCACAATTATAAAGGCAATTTACCATATGTACATCACTACAGTTATATACATACACATACCGGGCTGTCAATTGACATGCGTTAACGCCTGTGATTAACGCAGTCCAGGATTAATGTGTTAAATTTTTTAACCCTGTTAATTGCAGGCATTAATGCTGTGCTGCCCCTTTGAAGTGCGCTGCCCCAGTGATTAAAAAGGGCAGCACTGTATGGAGCCCATGGTCAGCTTGGGACTCTAGCTAATCCTGGGCTCCATGCAGCAGCACTGCCCCATTGAAACAACACAGCAGAGTTTCAAAGGGAAGGTGCACGCAATTAATCGCATGATTAATTGCAATTAAATTTTTTAATCATGTGATTAATCATGAATAATTTTTTTAATCACTTGACAGCCCTAATATATACACATTCTTCTCTAAGATACCTAGAATGAGACTTTTGAGGCTAAATTCATTGTTATATTAGTGAAATGGGTTAAAAGCTTCAGATGAAGCACACTAAGGAAGTGCAACGTATTATCCTTATACTGCGGCATACACTCAAGATCACCATATACAGAAATGAGGGGAGAGAAAAAACTTTTTTTGACTAGAGATGAACAACTGCACAGAAATCCACTAAACAAAGGTCCATGATATTGGGGTCAGGAAGTGGATTGTACAAATAAAGATGTAACCAGAAATAACAATTCTGCAATCTATTCCATCTGCATTTGGGGACCTTGTACTAATCACACTTCATGGCCTGGGCTGGATTCTGAGTTGGTATAAAAGCAGAGCTGGCCGCTAGGTATAGATGGAAAGCATCTGTTTACCTGAAACAATTGTTCAAGAACCATCACATCCATCTTTACATAACAACTTCCTCTGTAATGATACTAAAATCAATTCTTTCTCTCCAAGCACAGTCAGTTCCTCACTGGCAAACTCTACTCAAGTACAACAAATGTGAAGAAACATTTTCATGAGCAATGCACACCAGGCTGCCAGCTCCACCAATAGAAAGAATTGCTTTCCTGGGGTAAGACCCAAATCCAGAATTTGGATCAGGCCCTGGATCTTGCCAGATGCACAAAGTTCAGTTACAGTACCAGTCAGCTAATAAAAAGGAGGAGTATTCTGCCTCTAGCAAGCTCTGAGTTCAGCTTTGTGGGGGATGCACGTTTAGAAGGCCATGAAGCCAAAAACAGAGAGACCAAAAAAAAAAAAAAATTACAAAAAATAAATAAATAACAATCAGCCTTTGTCATCATTCGTTAAATTTTTAAAAACATTCTTTTATTATGAAAATGAAATGACTTAAATTTTCCCTCATTATTGTTTTCCCAGGGGGAAATAAAAAAGCTTTTTATTTCAATGTGGCTGAAGCTGCCATTTGCATTTAAATGAAGAGATCTGAAGAACAGGAGTTTGAAAGTTACTTTTTTTTCTCTTCTTGTGTGCAATGAGATTTCATTTCATTTTGCTGTTCTGCTCTAATACAAACCTGGCTCCTCTTTCTGCTTCATTAAATAGTCTATCACAAGCTGTTTTCTAAAAATGCACAGAGAGAACTAGACTCAGATGATGCTCAGTCAAGGTTTTGAATGGACTAACAATATATTTTTAATATCCCTTTTAAAAGCTGCTTTCATGACTGTTTATTTATTACATAGCATTTCAGTTGACTTCTCAAATGATACTTTTAAACAATCTATATTTTTAAAGCTCCATGGTTTGTGGTCCCTCCCCCCCCATCAGAAACTTATTTAAATTGAAAGCTTACAAGCAGTTCCAAAATACACACATCCGAAAGCACAAATATTCATTGCACTGTTAGCTGTGCTAAGGAAAAAAGATACAGAACTTGAGCTTGCACCATTGAAGTCTATGAGAGCGGTGCTGTTGATTTAAATGGGAGTAGGAGCAGATTGTGGTATGAAATACACCCCCAGAGTAAGGACTACCAGGAGATCAATGAACCAATTCCTACTTAAGTTCTGTTTGATGTAAAGTATGATGTTCAGGTCTTTTGCTGGCTTCTGCACAGTGATAACTTTCACCATAGTAAATAACAGGTAGCCATTCAAGAAGGCAAAGAGATCTGGGACTGCCTTCTGAAATCTTAAACCTGACACTGGTACCTAGTTTCAAAAGGTGACTATTCTCATGGGGGAAAGCACCCACCAAGGAAAGAATCTGAAACTAGGAAACAAGTCAAAAGAAAATAGAGAGTAGAAAGAAGGGCTGGTGTGCTGGTGATTAGGAAATTACTGAGCAAAGTAGCGAGGAGTCCTGTGGCACCTTATAGACTAACCGAAGTGTTGGAGCATAAGCTTTCGTGGGCAAAGACCCACTTCACAGATGCATGTAGTGGACATTTCCAGAGGCAGGTATAAATATGCAGGCCAGAATCAGGCTGGAGATGACGAGGTGGGATCCAATCAGGAGGATGAGGCCCACTTCTAGTAACTGATCTGGAGGTGTGAATTCCAAGAGAGGAGAAGCTGCTTTTGTAGTTAGCGAGCCATTCACAGTCTTTGTTTAATCCTGAGTTGATTGTGTCAAACTTGAAGATGAACTGTAGCTCAGCAGTTTCTCTTTGAAGTCTGGTCTTGAAGTTTTTGCTGCAGGATGGCTACCTTTAGATCTGCAATTGTGTGTCCAGGGAGATTGAAGTGTTCCTACAGGTTTTTGTATGTTGCCATTCCTAATATCTGATTTGTGTCCATTTATTCTTTTCGTAGGGACTGTCCAGTTTGGCCGATGTATATAGCAGTGGGGCATTGTTGGCACATGATGGCATATATTACGTTAGTAGATGTGCAGGAGAATGAACCAGTGACAGTATGGCTGATCTGGTTAGGTCCTGTGATGGTGTTGCTGGTGTATATATGTGGGCAGAGTTGGCACCGAGGTTTGTTGCATGGATTTGTTCCTGAGTTAGAGTTATTATGGTGCTGGTGAGAATATGCTTCAGGTTGGCGGGTTGTCTGTGGGCAAGGACTGGCCTGCCTCCCAAGGCCTGTGAAAGCGAGGGATCATTGTCCAGGATGGGTTGTAGATCACTAATGATGCGTTGGAGAGGTTTTAGCTCAGGACTGTAGGTGATGGCCAGTGGTGTTCTGTTGCTTTCTTTCTTGGGCTTGTCCCGTAGCAGGAGGCTTCTGGGTACACGTCTGGCTCTGTCAATCTGTCTCCTCACTTCCTCGTGTGGGTATCGTAGTTTACAGAATGCTTGATGAAGATCTTGTAGGTGTAGGTCTCTGTCTGAGGGGTTGGAGCATATGCGGTTGTACCTCAGTGCATGGCTGTAAACAATGGATCGTGTGGTGTGTCCGGGATGGAAGCTGGAGGCATACAGGTAAGCATAGCGGTTGGTAGGTTTTCGGTATAGGGTGGTGTTTATGTGACCATCACTTATTTGCACCGTGGTGTCCAGGAAATGGACCTCCCGTGTAGACTGGTCCATGCTGAGGTTGATGGTGGGGTGGAAGCTGTTGAAATAGTGGTGAAATTGTTCCAGAGTCTCCTTCCCATGGGTCCAGATGATGAAGATGTCATCGATGTAGCGAGGTAGAGAAGGCGTAAGTGGACGAGAGCTGAGGAAGCATTGTTCCAGGTCAGCCATGAAAATGTTGGCGTATTGTGGGGCCATGCGTGGTGCCCATAGCAGTGCCACTGGTCTGGAGGTATATATTGTCACCAAATCTGAAATAGTTGTGTGTGAGGATAAATTGCAGAGTTCAGCCACCAGTTGTGCTGTGGCATCATCAGGAATACTGTTCCTGACAGCTTGTATTCCATCTGCATGTGGGATGTTTGTGTAGAGAGCCTCCACATCCATGGTGGCTAGGATGGTGTTTTCTGGAAGATCACCAATGCATTGTAGTTTTCAGGAAATCAGTAGTCACGGAGGTAACTGGGAGTGCTGGTGGCGTAGGGTCTGAGTAGAGAGTCCACATAGCCAGATAGTCCTTCAGTGAGAGTGCCAATGCCCGAGATGATGGGGCAACCGGGATTTCCAGGTTTGTGGATCTTGGGTAATAGATAGAACAACCCTGGTCGGGGCTCTAAGGGTGTGTCGATTTGTTCCTGTAGGGAGTGTCCTGAGCAGATGGTGCAGTTTCTTAGTGTATTCCTTAGTGGGATCTGAGGAAAGAGGCCTGTAGAATTTGATATTGGAGAGTTGTCTGGCAGCCTCCTTTAGGTAGTCAGGCCTGTACATGATGACAACAGCACCTCCTTTGTCAGCCTCTTTGATTATAATGTCAGAGTTGTTCCGGAGGCTGTGGATGGCATTATGCGTTCTGTACGACTGAGGTTACCAGGCAAGCGATGCTGTTTTTCCACAATTTCTGCCTGTGCACGTCGGCGGAAGCATTCTATGTAGAGGTCCAGACTGTCATTCAACCCTCTGGAGGAGTCCATGTGAAGTTCTTCTTCTTGTGCTGTTGGTGGGAAGGTATCTGTGTGTCAGTGCACTGTTCAGTGTTGTGTTGTAAGTATTCCTTGAGACGGAGACGGCGAGAGTAGGCTTCCAGATCACCGCAGAACTGTATCATGTTAGTGGGGGTGGTGGGGCAAAAAGAGAGTCCCCGAGACAGAGCAGACTCTTCTTCCGGGCTGAGTGTGTAGTTGAGCAAAGTAAGGAATGACAATTTGCAGTAATAGCATTAGGTTTGGGGGCAAGGAACTAACATCTTGCAATCTAAGCAGGACTAAGCCCAGTCAAGATTAGATGGCAGATATTCCATTTCTCTTTCCTTTAGGTACACAAAAAAGGGGGAGATAGGTAAATTCAAGGTGCCTTAAAGCTACCAGTTAGTCATGATGTGTCCTGTTTATGAAGAGCGCGGATGGCCTAAAACCAAAATAAGATTTGGTTTTCAATATGCATAGGGGCAAGAAAATTCAACAATGGCCTATATGGTCAATGAGAAAAAACAAAGGCTTTGTACAAAAGCAGCCACCATTGTCCTCACATGCCCTTCACATAGGAGAAGAACAGGCTGTCTCCTTTACTTGGCCATCTTACAAAGCAAAAAGTGGGTTTGAAATTGGCAGTAAAATGGGCAGCAGTGCGCCAGCAGTTGCTGATCGAAATGTTCATCAAAAAGAGAGTACGCTTAACAAGACTGCATGCTTTGCTTGAGGGGGTCACTTACTACTAGGCTGCACTAGTGGGAGTCAGTGGTTTTAAAAAACCAATCTTTCGTTCACCAGCTGCTTCTGACTGATTTATTTCACTGAAGTATTGGGCAATTTTACAGTAGCTGCGTGGAAAATAATACTCAAATGCAGAGACCAAGGGAGACAGGAGGTTAGGGCTCAAATTATATCTAGAATACTGTAGTTTATAAAAAAAACACATTTGTTTTTATTTAGAAATTTGCTTCTATCAACAGCTAGATTGCCTGCAACACTTACCGATGGAATGAATCACAGGAGATTCATGTGAACTGTAATTATCCATAGACACAACTGTTAGTGTTGCTACATTTTTAATGCAGTTGTATCAGTTATCAGTTAAATACATAGAGAACAAAATAAAAAAGTGATTTTTCTCCTCTCTTTTATTATGCTGTACTTAAAGTGCTTTTCAAGAGAGAGACTTTTAGACTAAGTACTGTAGTAAAACAATCTAACTAAGAGAAGTATCCTTCTGGAGCAATATAAAAACATTTGTATTAACTGCACTGGTGTTGCTATTAAGGGGAACAGAAGAGAAGAAATAAAGTTAGAAGGAAAGCAACAGGAATTATGGAAAGAAGGATCAAAGTCTACCCTCAGAGGCAATCTGATGCAATCTCCATCAAAGTTCATCGGAATTGTGTGTGCATATTCAAGAACAGAGTTTGCTCTAAATGGATGATTTTTCAAGGGTGCTGAATTTGCTGTCTCAAAACGTAGCATTTCACTAGCCAGTTTGCATTTGTATGTGCAAGATGGGTAATAGCAGTCTCACATGTATACTTCGGAGTGCAATTGTCTGTTCTGAAAACACAACAACAGGGTTTTGTTAGTGCAGTCTTGTTGCATCCTTAGAACAGATGGTCTATTTAAGATGGAGGGGAAAAAAGTGAGAACCCCACTGATATACTGAAGAAATTAATCCCACATGCTCTGAATACCACCCATGGCTAAGGGCAAGCAATGCATCCCACATACTTTCCCAACACCCACCTGTAAATGTAAGCACAAAAAGAAGCATTCAAGTGGCAGAACTGGGGACACTGTGTATTTTCATGGTTATAATTCCTGCCCTCTTGAAATGTATGCATATGGTGGAGAGTCAAGAGGGTCAGAACCATACATAGTGTGTGTGTGAGCACGTGCACATATGTACAGTTGCCAAATTTCTAATTGCACAAAACAATGCCCCCTGCCCCTTCCTCAAGGCCACATCACTGCCTTACCTCTTCTCTGAGGCCCTGTCCCCTCCTTGCCCCATTCCCCCTTCCTCCATCGCCCACTCTCCCCCCACTTTCATTCAGCTTTCACTGGGCTGGGACAGGGAGCCTGGGGGTGAGGTGTGAGTGTTCTGGCTAGGGGTGTGGACTTGGGGGTGGAGCCAGGGTTGAGGAGTATGGAATATAGGAGAGGGCACCAGGCTGGGGCAGAGGGATTGGGTATGAAGCAGGTATGGGCTTCAGGGGCCAGGAATGAGGGGTTCAGGGTTGGAGAGAGTTCTGGGATGGAGTAGAAGCCAGGAGTGTGGGGAGGCTATGGGCTCCAGCTGGGGATGTAGGCTCTGGAGCAGGGCCAGAGATGAGAGGTTTGGCATGTAGGAGGAGACTCAAGTCTAGGGAAAGGGATAGGGATGTAGTGGAGATAGGGGTGAGATACAGACTCTAGGAGAGTTTGGGTACAAGAGGGGAATCCAGGCTGGGCCAGGGGAGTTGGGATTCAGGGTCCCGATGGTGCTTGCCACAGTTCCTGAAATGGTTGCCAGGTCCCTGCAGCCTTTAGGCATATGGTGGGCAGCCAGGAAGGCTCTGTGCACTGACCTTATGCCTGCAACAACACCCCTACACATTGCCTAGATCATGGTTCCTGGCCAATGGGAGCTGTTGGGACAGAGTCTGAGGGCAGTGTGTGGAGCCTCCTTGGCCATCCTTGAGCCAAGAGGCTACAGGGACCTGGCAGCTGCTCCTGGGAGCTGTGTGGAGTCAAGGCAGGTAGGGGAGCCTGCCTTAGCTCCAGGCCCTCACTGTGCTGCCAACTGAGCTTTTAATATTCTAGCCGGCACTGCCAACCAGAGCTGCCTGGTTCCCTTTTCATGCAGATGTTCCAGTCAAGAACTGGACAACCCTACACATATGACTAGGAGTCAAATGGCAAAATGACTTCACTGGCTAGACTAGGGTCCAGCATGGTATGTTGGTAAAGTTCCTAACTGCCTAATAAACCATGAGTCTCACATCTCCCCTTCGCCAGCAATGTGTTACTTTAGAATCACCAGCTTAATGACATTATGCACGTGCAGTTTTTAAAGTAACCCCAAGGCCTCACATGGAGGCACAGTTTCCTCAAGCCAATTCTATATTAGAGTATTTTTAGCCCCACTTTTTTTTTTTTTTTTTTTTTTTTGCAGATGCTTTCAGGAAAACATGAAATAGTTGCACTCCTCTGGATTAGAAATAATTAAGAACAACCTACACAGGCATTTTGGGAGCTAAATTAATGTTTCCATATGAGGCAGCAATGGCACAAAACAGAATAAACAGATACTTTCAAGAGATTAAAAATACCCAACCTTGTGGTTCTTTTAAATCAAATTTTTCTATTGCTTGCACATTTGGGACCCACTAATTATAAAACTGCAGTATTTTTCTATACTGAAAGCAGATTTTATCCATTTGCTAAGATGGAAAGATAAAGACACTAGAAAAGCTTGTGGTTATTATATCTCATCCAGATGTTCTTAAAAGCATTTTTCATCAGATTCAGTGATGCTTGTTGAAGATAAGTTAGCCATGGTTATAAAAATCAAGCTACCCAATCCTCTCAAAGTGCTAAAGGAAATACCATTTGTGAACTGTTCAGAACAGATAAAAATCCTGAACATATTTATATCTTCCACAGTAAATGATAAATGCCATAATTTCTAAATGCTCCTCCCTTACCTTGAAAATCTGAATCTCACAAAAATCAACTGGATTTTAAAAAAAATTGATAAATGTATAGCTGTTAAGGAGACTCCTCCATACCAAGAACTATAAAGGAGTTTCATAAAACAATTAACAGAGGTTTTAAGCTATAGTTGTGAGCCAAGGTATTCTTTTATCAGAGAGGGTTTAATAAGAGAAAGGCTAATACCAATGAGGGATTACATAGTTTTTATAACATCTCCTGTTTTGCTAAGATCAGAGGTCTCACAGAGATCCCATTAGCCTCTAAGACAAAGTGATACGCAAAGATTTATTCTAAAGAAAAAGAAAATTCATATTTTTATAAATTAAGAGAGTATGACTTGAAGATAAGATATGCCACCTCCTGAGGGATGGGTCGCCTGTGAGAGACATAAGTGGCTCATCGTCAAGTTCCCAATGAACAGATTTCTATATCTTGAAACTTTTAACCATGCAAACTGTCACCTATTGGGTCTAGGCCTGGTACTCTTGAAGTCAATGGCAAAACCCTCATTGACTACAAAAGAATCTCAGGGAGGTGATTAAGAAAAAGCAGAAAGCATATAAGGAGTGAAAGATGGGAGGGATCAGCAAAGAAAGCTACCTTATTGAGGTTCGAGCATGTAGGGACAAAGTGAGGCAGGCTAAAAGTCATGTTGAGTTGGACCTTGCAAAGGGAATTAAAACCAATAGTAAAAGGTTTTATAGCCATATAAATAGGAAGAAAACCAAAAAAGAGGAAGTGGGACTGCTAATCACTGAGGATGGAGTGGAGGTTAAGGATAATCTAGGCATGGCCCAATATCTAAACAAATACTTTGCTTCAGTATTTAATGAGGCTAATGAAGAGCTTAGGGATAATGGCAACATAACAAATGGGAATAAGGATATGGAGGTAGATATTACCAAATCCGAGGTAGAAGCCAAACTCGAACATCTTAATGGGAGTAAATCAGGGGGCCCAGATAATCTTCATCCAAGAATAGTAAAGGAACTGGCACATGAAATTGCAAGTCCATTAGCAAAAAGTTTTAATGGATCTCTAAACTCAGGGGTTGTACCATTTGACTGAAGAATTGCTAATACAGTTCCTATTTTTAAGAAAGGGTAAAAAAGTGACCCGGGTAACTACAGGCCTGTTAGTTTGACATCTGTAGTATGCAAGGTCTTGGAAAAAATTTTGAAGGAGAAAGAAGTTAGGGACATTGAGGTTAATGGCAATTGGGACAAATTACAACATGGTTTTACAAAAGGTAGATCGTGCCAAACCAACCTGATCTCCTTCTTTGAGAAAGTAACAGATTTTTTAGATAAAGGAAATTCAGTGGATTTAATCTACCTCGATTTCAGTAAGGCATTTGATACAGTACCACATGGGGAATTATTGGTTAAATTGGAAAAGATGGGGATCAATATGAAAATTGAGGGGTGGATAAGGAACTGGTTAAAGGGGAGACTACTGCGAGTCATACTGAAAGGTGAACTGTCAGGCTGGAGAGAGAGGTTACTAGCGGAGTTCCTCAGGATCAGTTCTGGGACCATTATTATTTAATCTTTTATTACTGACCTCGGCACTAAAAGTGGGAGTGTGCTAATAAAGTTTATGGATGACACAAAGTTGGGAGGTATTGCCAATTCAGAAAAAGATCGATATCATACAGGAAGATCTGGATGATCTTGTAAATTGGAGTAATAGTAATAGGATGAAATTTAATAGTGAGAAGTGTAAGGTTATGCATTTAGGGATTAATAACAAGAATTTTAGTTATAAGCTGGGACACATCAGTTGGAAGTAATGGAAGAGGAGAAGGACCTCGGAGTCCTGGTTGATCACAGGATGACTATGAGCCGCCAATGTGACATGGCTGTGAAAAAGGCTAATACGGTCTTGGGATGCATTAGGCGAGGTATTTCCAGTAGGGATAAGGAGGTGTTAGTGCGTTATACAAGGCATTGGTGAGACCTCATTTGGAATACTGTGTGCAGTTCTGGTCTCCCATGTTTAAGAAGGATGAATTCAAACTGGAACAGGTACAAAGAAGGGCCACTAGGATGATCCGAGGAATGGAAAACCTGTCTTATGAAGGGAGACTCAAGGAACTTGGCTTGTTTACCTTAACCAAAAGAAGGCTGAGGGGAGATATGATTGCTCTCTTTAAATATATTAGAGGGATAAATGCCAAGGAGGAGAAGAATTATTTAAGCTCAATACCAATGTGGACACAAGAACAAATGGATATAAGCTGGCTATTAGGAAGTTTAGACTGAAATTAGGCGAAGGTTTCTAACCATCAGAGGAGTGAAGTTCTGGAACAGCCTTCCAAGGGAAGTAGTGGGGGCAAAAGACCTATCTGGCTTCAAGATAAAGCTAGATGGGTTTATGAAGGGATGGTTTGATGAGGTAACATGATCTTGGCAATTAATTGATCTTTCACTATCAGTGGTAAATAGGCCAATGGTGGGAAGATAGAGTTGCTATAGAGAACTTTTTTCTGGGTGTCTGGCTTGTGAGTCTTGCCCACATGCTCAGGGTTCAGCTGATCGCCATATTTGGGGTCGGGAAGGAATTTTCCTCCAGGGTAGATTGGCAGAGGCCCTGGAGGTTTTTCGCCTTCCTCTGTAGCATGGGGCACGGGTCACTAGCGGGAGGATTCTCTGCATCTTGGGGTCTTTGAACCATCGTTTCAAGGACTTCAATATCTGAGATATAGGTGAGAGGATTATTCTAGCAGTGGGTGGGTGAGATTCTGTGGCCTGCATTGTGCAGGGGGTCAGACTAGATGATCAAAATGGCCCCTTCTGACCTTAAAGTCTATGAGTCTATGAGTCTAAAAGGAGATAGATTTGAGCTCCTTTCTTTGCAGTCTCTCTACAATGGCCATTGCCTGAACCATGGAGTCTGAACTGTTCTCTTACATCAAGATCTGGTTCCTTCAGGACAGACTTGAGACATTCTGGTGTGGTAACATGAGAGATAAACTCATACCATGCTGACTTTGCAGTACCTGTTCTCAGGGCTGGCCTTACCATGAGGCAAACTGAGGCGGTCGCCTCAGGTGCCAGACTGTGTGTGTGGGGTGCCACTAGGACCCAGAGTGTAGAAAATTGTGTCTGCTGCTGGTGCATATGTATTCTCTCTGCAGTACCATGAGAGGAGTAGAACAGGAAGAAGGCAGAATTGAGACCTTTCAAAGTTTTGGCCCAAGTGAGGGGGCATAGGGGCATCATTTGAGCTCCCCGCCTCAGGTGCCAAAATGTTGTGGGCCAGCCCTGCCTGTTCTGCAGCTGAGATTGTCTCTCTCCCTTGTCCAGACATGCATCCATCCAGGTAGAGTCCCTTTGGGTAGCATTCACTGAATCCTTGGGTTCCTTCTTGGAGCAGCAGGCTCTGATTGGGGTTCTGTGCTCAATGTCCTCTTCTGGTTCCTTTGGTTTGATCCTAGAACCTGCACCCCATCAATATCTTTTTTATTCATTATCCCCTATATTCTGGTCGGTTCTTGGTCCTGTAGCCCCTTCCTTGCCAGAGGAGGTGGGTTTTCTGTTACTTTGGTGGACTCTGTCAAAAAACGTCATCATTTAAATAGAACAGCATCCTTCATCAGCACTAAATCCATTTAAAACATATTTAGAACCAACATTCATTTAAAAATGTGAACATGGGCTCTGCTATTCCATATGGGTATGTCTACACAGCAAAGTTATTTCGAAATAACAGCCGTTATTTCAAAATAACTTTACTAGCGTCTACACAGCCAAACTGTTATTTCAAAATTAATTTGAATAGCAGAGTGCTTATTTCAAATTTGGTAAACCTCATTCCACGAGGAATAATGTCAAATTCAAAATAGCTATTTTGAAATAAGTGCTGTGTAGACACTTATTTCGAAATAGAGGGCCTCCAGTGGCCACTCCAGCCTCAACCAAGAACACTCCTCTCCCTCCCCCCCCCCCCAGAGCCCTTAAAGGGGTTGACTGGCCACAGTTCCCGTGCCAGCTCCAAGTCTGCCAGCCCAGAGCCAGCAGTCACTGCCAGCAAGCCACTGGCAGCCAGCCCTCCACTGCTCCCCAGGAGCAGTCTGCCAGCTCCCAGGAGTCTGCCAGGGCCTGGAGAAGGCGGGTGCCTTCCTGGTCCAGGGTGGAGATCATGGACCTTATTCAGGTTTGGGGGGGATGCCCCCAACGTCCATGATCTCTGCACTAGATGGAAGAATGCGGCTGTCTATGGCAGGATAGCTGCCAGCCTGGTCACCAAAGGCCACATGCGAACCCAGGAGCAGGTTTGCATGAAAATCAAGTTGGTCCGGCAAGACCCCCAACCCTGAGCCCTGAGCTTCCCCTTCCCCTTCTTCCCCTGGCTTCCCCCTTCCAGCTCCCTCCTTCCAGGTTTCCCCCTCCCCTCTCCCACCTTCTCTTCTCCCCTCTCCCGCCTCCTTTCCCAGTCTCACCAGAGTTTCATTCCCCAGTTTTGTTAAATAAAGAGAGTTTGTGTTCATGAAAATATGTGTATTTTATTTGACATCAGGAAGGGGGTTAGGAGGGGTAAGTGGAAGGACGTGAGGGAGGAATGAGGCACAAGCCCCAGTGGGGCAGACCAGGAGGCTCTTAGTGCTCTCAGGTGGAAGCTCTCCCTCAGGGCCTCCTGGATACTGACAGCCTCCCGGATGGACCTCCCAGATGGCAGCCTGCAGAAAGTGCAGCCAGGCTCATAGTAACGCATCCAAGAGAAGCACCAGAGTGCCCAGGGGCAGGTCTGGCTCCATGTTGCAGAGTGCTGTGGTGTCCTGAGTGAGGGCAATCAGAGCACGCAGAGACAAAATGCTTTGCTGTCCCTCATCGAGGTAGGCAAGCAAGCAGGGAAAGCTGAGAACTGGCTGTCCAGGGGGTCCCTTTAAGCACAGGCCTCAGATAGCCTCAGGCAGCAGCCACACAAAGTAACTCCTGACCTGATGCCCTGCCGGACCTGGTTCCAGCCAGTCTTAAATGCGATTCAGCATCCACTCAGTGTGGACGCGCTATTTCGAAAAAGCAAAACGCTATTTCGAAATGCATTTTGTGTGTAGACATGTTATTTCGAAATAACTTATTTTGAATTAACTATTTCGAAATAACGCTGTAGTGTAGACATTCCCTATATCTGGAACAGATCCTAGGTTATTTTTGTAGTTTCTCATTTTTTCTAGTTTCTCTTCTAGCAAGATTATCTTTTTAAGGAAAATGAAGAACAACAACATTATTTCTTGTTGCCTGATAAGCTCTCCTCATCTAATGTCAGGCAAGCTTTGATAAGCACATAAAGTGAATTAGCCAAAGGACAATAATTACTTGATTACTTTATTCACAATTCAACATTATCAATTCAAGATTGAATAGGGATCTCAACTGGTTAAAGCATTACAAAGGCAATTCCCTCCTCTAAATATTCACATCTCTACACCAAATGCTGTGAATGACCCACCCTGGCCCTTATTAGTTTCATTAACACTGGAAACGTCTGTGTTAACGAGTTTGGTAGTGTGGACATTCCACTTGTTATTTTCAAATAAAGGGTGTAGACCAGGGCTAAGGTGCCACATGCCTCCTTGTTGTTTTTGCAGATACAGACTAACATGGCTACCCCACTGATATAATTATTTGTGTTCAAACTCTCTTATACCCATCCATGTATCCATTTATCCAGCTATTTATACTAGTGCTATACACCTAGACAGAATGAAAACAGTGTTAAAATGCTTCCCCCACTATCATATTCCAAGGTTCAACCTGGACTAGGGAAGGTTTTTTTCACAAGCTGCTTGACAACCGTGAGTGACTCACAATGCTTTGTTGTTGCAGCTCACATTCTGGGCCACTCACAAGCATCCTAACAGCATGCAGGTCACACTCTGAGGCTTTGTCTACACTGCATCATTTTCGCAGAAGAGGGAATGCAAATGAAGTGCTCATTAGCATTTCTTGCACTCTCATTTGCATATTCTCTTCCGATCCTTTTTGCAGAAGAGGTTTTTGTGGAAAAAACGCAGAGTAGACGGGGCCATTTTGTGGAAAAAAAACCCCTTTTGCGCAAGAACCCTTATTCCTCATTCCAAAAAATGCACCAGGTGTCTTGCCGCAGCTGGATGTCTTCCTGAAGTCTGTGGTCCAGGGTCAGCTCCATGGATTGGAGTGCCATGATCAATGGATTTGGCTGGTGCCTCATGTCCCCATTCTCTTCTGTGAGCCAGGCTTCATGGCTGGACTCTCTCTCTCATAATGCACTGTGATCTCTCCTCTTTCTGGCCTCCACAGAGCATCACAGGGGTTCCAGGTGCGCAGGGCGTTCAGCCAAAAACTAGAAATTCTTCACTTGTGGGTTGTTCTGTTTTCCACAGAATGCAGATATGTTTTGTGAAGTTTCAGTTACTCAAAAACACAATTTTGCATAGAAAGAAAATCCCATTTCTGACAGATTTTTGACCAGACCTACAACCTCAACAGGAAGGAGACAAAGGATAGGCAGGGAAATGGAGGAGTAAAGAAAATTACCCAATTTTCACAACGAGTGAAGCAATAGAATTAAATCTTAGGCCTTCCGACTCTCAATCCAGCACCCTATCCACTAGGGATGGTAAAAAGTGTGCGGGGGGGGGGGGGGGCGGAGCGGAGAGGAGAGAGTTTGGTAAACATGTAACTGCTGAAAATTTCAGTGATTACATGTTTACTCAAGGCAGCTCCCCTTGAGCACCGGTTCCCACCTGCTCTCTCCCCCTGCCTCTGATACAGTGGCAGCAAGTGGGGGGCTTGCATGTAACCATGAAAGTTAGCCAATGAGTCCATGGGCCCTCATCCTTGTGGGACACAGAAAGCTATGGTTACATGGAGTGAACTTGCTGCCAACCCCTTGAGACAGAGCAATCACTGCTGCTTGGGGTAAGTGTAGGGGATGATTGCTCCCCAGTGTCCACTGTCCTCCTTCAGGTCTCCTCCCCTCACTGGGCTGAAGCTGGCTTGTTTTCCAGGCCTGCCCCTTCTCCATTAATGGCTTTGTCACATTCACCAGGATCAAGGGCTTTGAGAGGCTGATGATGAGATCTGACTCGCTGAAGAGGGGTACAATAACAAAAAAGGACTGGAAATCTCTGTACCCAGACCACGGTAGAAGCAGGAGTCAATTTTTTCTGAGAACTTTTGAAAATGTAACCATGTATCACCAACATTTGCATGGTTCCACAGGAAAAATAGATAAAGAGACGAGAGATGCTCAGAGAGTGAAGGAGAATGTCTACTGCATTAGAAAGCCTCACATGCATCAAGGAGTCCATTCTATAATACAATAAAAATACTCCCATGACCCAAAGTAAGCACCATTAAAATTGCTGAGATGTATAAAAAGTAAAGAACATAATGTGCCTTGTATACCTGTTTAGTCCCCAAAGCAGTGGCTTGCTCCATTACATTTCTTTAAATGGGATACAAGTGAAAAACTTTCTTTGAAACACTGTTCCACTCAACACTACTTAGTTAATCCTCTAAAACAATAGAATTTCCTTATGAGTGACAGTGCAAGATTAGCATATAACTACGAGTAACCTATGAAACATTCACAACTATATATTGCCATTACCAAAAGCAAATGATGCACTTTGGCAGGATTCACATGCCATCCAGTAGAGGGCAGGAAGAGGATAGAGATAAGGTTAGAGTAATGATTTTCAGAGATTGATCATACATATTCCTTGAACTTTTTATTCAATTCTCCTCCCTTTTATCAGCATTTATTAAGAAGCTTCTATTGGAAGTTTCACAATTGCACCACCAAGTTTATAGGATTAAACCTCACAAGAGGCTTTTGTGGCAGGAATGGAAAAGCATGATCTCCATTTCAGAGGACAGCAAGGTGAGTTTACTTCAGCAATATTTACCTATATATATTACCCAAGCTCATGGAGCAAGCCAGCATCTGCCTGGGGACTTGCAGCCTCTTCTTTTGATTCCTGGCTTTTGTTGGAGCCATTGGACTACAATGTTTCCACATCAACACCCTGCTTCCTTCCCCCTTTTAAAAATCTACCTCACTGATCTGCCTGAAGGGATGATGACCATCTGTTTTCTACATAGCTTCCCAAAGCTGAAATAGCCCATTCTTATACCATTCGTTTCATGTGATTTTTTTAACGGAAGTGACATAGGCAAACCATTATTTCTCCAATGTGCTCAGTATTGTTGTGTCTAGGGATGTTAAAAATAGTTTAATATGGTAACTGTGTAGCCACTAAAAATCTTAGCAGTTGCATATGCTGTAGGCTTTGCAGTATAAAGCTTTATACTGCAAAGCCTGCAGCAAAGCCTCCCCGGGAGTGGGGCTGCCAGCCCCTGCTGGCCCGGCTCCTGGGGTGGAAACTTCGCTGCTGCAGTGAAGCCTCCTGCTCAGGAGTGGAGCGGGCAGCCCTTACCTGCCAGGCTCCTGGGGTTCAGGCTTCGGAGCTGGCAACCCTTTCCTGCCTTGCTTTCAGGGGGGAGGCTTTTCTGCCCTGCTACAGCGAAGCTGCCTCCCTGGGAACTGGCTGAGTTACAATTAATTAATAAGCATCAGCTTATAAGTAATGGTTATTTGATTAAATTCTAACATCCCTAGTTGTGTCTACATCTAAGTATAATATTTAGTATCTTTACGGGGAAGTTTGTTCTTTGTCTGAGAATGCTCATAAAATATTGTCTTTATACAGCTAGATATCATAGTGCATGTTTTAGGGGAGATGTCCTGAAATTGCTGATCCTCTTTTTAGAAGATTCACATTTACTAATCACTGTGAAAAGTCAGTAGCAAGAATTCTTATAGATTGAGCAATTAAGATCTGCTCAGTGAAGTCCCCATTGGAAAACTAACCATAAAATATTACAAACTCACTGAATTGTAATGGGCATGCACCAAACTGGGTAATTTAGAATGTAACAAGAAATACTTTACATTCTAAATTAGTATGAAAAGAAAATCAGCAACAGCATCACCGGCCTTTGTATGCCACAGATGAGTCTCATAAGCATATTCCCTGACAAGACTATGTCAAAATCATATTATGAGTAAAGAGATTTCGTTGGCCATCCAGACATTGCAGATGCTGTGGCTAGGGCTGGCTTTATAAAAAAATGAGGTTGTTGCTATTAATTACTTGCATTGCCATAATGCCTAGGCACCGTGGCCAAGGACCAAGATCCTGTTGTGTTAGGAGTTGTCCAAACACAGAACAAAAAGATCATTCCAGAGGTTGCCAAACTGGCTTTTGTTCTGCAATGTAATAGAAGAAAAACTTTTAATTTAAAAAGCGGAAGACAAACCCATCCTGTGGAAGTCAATAGCTCAGTAGCTACAGCACATACATGGGGTGAGAGAGAACCCTGATGAAGTTTCTGCTCTGAAGACAGAACTGGGTGGCTATTCGGGGTTGTGGTCTATCTCTTGTGGCAAAAAATCAGTTTGGATGAATCCACATTTTCTGATGAAAAACATTTGATCAAAAAACTCCTAATCAGCTCTAGTTATAATCAACCAGCTGTTTTACATGGACACATAGAAATATTAAAATCATGGTATACGCAGGGGATTTGCTGGCACTATGAAAACAGAGGAAAACATTTCTCTGCAGTCTCAGGCACAAATTACTGAGGGATTTTTAAGCTCCCCTAGTATAAATCTGCTGACAGAGGGGATGGACATCTGGGCTGTGTGTTGCCCCAAAGGTATTTACTGCAGTAAGGAAATTAGGTTACCCCTCAAGGTTTTTGCAGGTAAGAGAGCTGATATTTTAGGTGGCCACCTGTTGGCTTCACTAGGAAAGATGCTGAATCTTCTTAGAGCAACTTCAGAGCTCCTGATAAGTGGTAAATGCAGAAAAATCTATTTCCAACTCTCCTCAAAGTCTAGAGTTTCTGGAATTCACAACAGATGCTATGATCCAATGTCTACACTGATATCTTCACACAATTCCATTTAGGATTAGAAGAGGAGAAATCTATCTAGAGAAATGGCTTTAACCCTGGATGCTTTCTGGTCTTTTAGAGATGGCAGATTTTTTTGACCATATCTTTTTTCCCCAGCCAAAAAAAATGCAGATTTGGGTCAGCTGAAACATTTTGTGAATTCATGTAGATTTCAGCCAATTGTTTTGACTAAAGATAATGTGAAGAGTTGGAATGCTTCATTCTTACACCATATGACAAAGTATAGGGCCCTTGATCTCAATTAATTTTCCTGGATTCAGGAAATTTGATAGTGTATATTTTTCTGCTCTTTTTAAACTGTGTGCGTGAATGTTGATTCCACTGATTTGGTAATCTTCATGTTTGCTCTCTAGAGCTGGTGGGGAATTTTCTGATAAAACATTATTTTTATTGGAACATGATGATTTGTTGAAATCAAAGCTTTTTGCAAGAAGGGGCAGGTTGGGCATAGCCATGAGTGGGTCTGAGTGGGCCACAGCCCACATACTCTGCATCCAGGTCTGCTACCCACCAGCCCACCAGGTGCTGCAGCCAGGCAGTTGGATCAGCATAGGGGCTCACCGCACTCTGTCTGGTGACCCATCTGGGGAGCAGGGCCAGGGCACTGGGTCTTACCCTGATCCATCTGGTACTCCAGCTGGGGAGCAGGAGTAGCTGGGCTAGAACCCACATTGCAGTGCCGGGAAGGCATCAGAACAAGGGAAGCCCCTGTGTGCAGACTCTACTCTCTGAGCGCATGTCTGGGTTTCTCTGGCCAGTTGCAGGGAGGTGGCCCCATCCTTCTTGTCCTGCTCCCCCCCATGTCCCATTCTTACCCATCCACCCAAAGTCAGGGCTCAACCATGTGGGCCCTTCTGGCTACACCACTGGGGCAGGGTTTGACAAATCTGCCAATTTTGAGAAAATTTTGAGAAAGTTCTGAAATTGCCAAGACAGCCTGTTCTGACTTTTTCTGGTTGAAAAGATCTATTAGTAAGAATTAAAAAAAAATTAATAGAAACAAAATATTTTGAAATGATCAAAGTGAAATATTACGGTTGACAAAATATTATTTTGTGCAGTTGGCAAAAATTTTCAAGATTTCAACTTTTTGCCACAATATGGTATGGGAATTTTTTTTACATTCTCAAATTCTCACAGGATGGGATAATCATTTCCTGATCAACTTTAGTGTCTTCTTCTGGTTTCATATATGGCAGTGTCAGTTGTTCAGACGTGCAAATATTTGCACATCTGTTACTCCTATTCCTGTCGGGAATGTTAAAATGTTTTTTCTTCCTGTTCTCTGCCCCTCTAGAAGTCATAACTTTTTTGGTGGTACCTGGTGTCAAATCTGTGAAGATTTATCTATAAAGAATTCCAGTAATGTTTGGTGTTACAGTGGTTCACAAACTGAACATGAGTCAACAATGTGAGGAAGCTGCAAAACTGCTAACTCTGGGGTGTATAAACAGTAGTGTTATGTTTAGGACATGAGAGATAATCGTCCTGCCCAACTTGGCACTATTGAGGTGTCAGCAGGCATTCTGTGTCCAGTTCTGGGCATCACATTTTAAGAAAGACAAATAAGAGAGTCGGGAGGAGAGCAACAAAATCATGAAAGATTTAGAAAACTTGACCTGTGAGGAAAGGTTAAAAAAACCCCAGGCATGGTTAGTTTTCAGAAAAGAAGAGTGGGGGGAGATGGAGATGACAGTTTTCAAATTAGGGATATAAAATCCCATTTTAAAAATTAACTGGTTAAATGGTACAGTTAACCCTTTAACCAGGATCCCATCCTGACACTGTGCCACAGGGCGGGGGGCTACTCTGGTTGGGCCACACTGTGGGTAGGGAGTTGTTCCAGCCGGGCCGGGCCTCCTGCCTTGTGTTGTTGGTACAGAGCTGCTCTAGCCTGAGTCCACCATGTTGCACCATAAGCAGGGGGGCTGCTCTACCCCAGCTAGGCCAGAGCGTCTCCTTCCCCACCCACAGCACAGCAGGCCTTGTTGGGCTGGAGCACCCTCTGCCCACAGTGCGGTGTGGTGGGCATGGCTGGGCCACCAGTTAAGGGTGATGCTTACTGGATAACTGGTTAACCCTTTACATCCATATTTCAAATATGCTAAGGATGTGCAATTTTAATTCATGAGCGCTGAAGCTAGAACAAGAAGTAACTAGCTTAATGTAGAAGAGAGTTTTAGGCTAGATATTAGGAAAAAGTTTCTAACTACTGAATATAGTTAAGCACTGGAACAGGCTTGGACAGACATCTGGAAAGAATTTTCTGGGGTATACTTGGTTCTTCCTCAGCTCAGGGGAGTTGGACTAGATACCCTCCCAAGGTCACTTTCAACCATACCTTTTTATGATTCTGTGAAAATTTAGCCCCACCATCATTGTTCAAAGGGCAAGGAGAAACCTATACATAAAAACAGAGTGTCTTTATTCTGCTTATACAAAGAATTGCCTGCTTTTAAATCTACTGTACACAATCGACTGTACACATCGCACTGAACAAAATTTGAGATTTTACATATGGAATTACAATTAACATTTTTCCCTTTACAAGCATTTTGCCTTTTATAAAACAACATTTTTCTATATGTTGTCCTTCTACACTATTTTTTACTGCATTTGACAGCCTCACAATCTATTTTCAAGAAGACTGATTTGCATGCAAGGTACAGAGAGGGTTATATACTTTCTTCCACAGTGTTTGGAGCTGACAGGTTTAAGAAAAATAAGTTTAAAATTGCAGAAAAAAAAAGCCACTTTGAACTGTAGCTACCGTATCTCCAGAGTAGTAATTTTGCAGAATTCTATTCCAGGGTAGTAATTCTGTTATTTTATGACAGGCCTACTAGTAAGTGGTCTGAAAGGGAATCAGAATCCGCCCCCCCCCCCATTTACATTTCTTATATGCGTACAATTTAGTCCTTTTATATGTCAGCTTTTTAAAATATAATATTTACCCCATCTCTGATGTTTTTTCCCTATCTTCCTCACCTTAGAAATGATATCAGTGAATATTAAATAGTGAGATAGGTGCTCTGAAATCTTTACATTTCCACTCTTCCATTTCTCTCCTTGGCTCTCTTCAAGGTCATAAACCCTGTGAAAGAAATGACTCCTTACAAGTCTCCTTTGCTTATTGAGAATGCTTTGGTTCCATTGGATATACTCTCAAGGCAAACCTTCTCTCCTAGTTCCAAGGGGAGCGGGATAACTCTGCTGCGGTTCATTTGCTCATACTATTCCCACCTATCTACTTACTACTCACCTTACAATACCTCTCTGTACAGTCCATCAGCTTCTTCTTCATCTCTAAAGGCTCGATTGTCTCTCCAGGCATGACATGATCTGTTCTATCACAGGAAGCATTGGGAGTCACAATCTCTTCCTTTGCTTCCCTTCTGCCTATCTGAGCAGCCAGTTACTAGCCTCTTGCCTCTCCTTGTTCACCGGGGGGCAGATTCTCTGATTTGCCAAGTTCACCGTGCACAACCACAGTGCACAGTGGAAATAAAGCAGCAGGATTTACTGCTGATAAAGCCTGTCTGCATCAAGGCAAGTTCTGCTGGTGTGCAACTGGCAAAGGCAGCTGTACACCTTCCTGTGCCAGAATCTCATGTCTTAGCCAGTGATGTAAAATCCCGTTAAAAAGTTAACTGGTTAGATGTTACATTTAAATGGTTAACTGGGATCCCGAGGGTGCAGGGCTTATTGGGTACGTAAGAACATGAGAAAGGCCACACTGGATCAGGCCACAGGTCCATCTAGCCCAGGATACTGTCTGCCAACAATGGCCAATACCAATTGCCCCAGAGGGAATGAACAGAACACGGAATCATCACATGATCTGTTTCCCATTCCCAGCCTCTGACAAACAGAGGCTAGGGACACCAGCTGTGCCCATTCTAGCTAATAGCCATTGACGGACCTATCCTCCATGAATTTATCTAGCTCTTTTCTGAACACTGTTAAAGTCCTGGTCTTCACAACCTCATCAGGCAAGGAGTTTTGTGGGTGGTAGACTGCTCCAACCTGTCCAGGCCCACCATGTTGCACCATGGGCTGCTGCCGGTTAACTGGTTAACCCTTTACATCCCTAGTCCTAGTATATGGGAGGAGAGGCATGGCCATGGCAGAGTGCAGCAAGGTGCAGGTGCACCTAAGTAGCTCAGTGGACAGGGAGCATGCAGCCTTCACACAGAAATTGACAGGCTGGGCTTCACAATGGTTGAGGGCTGATACCCAAATGCCGGGACAGTTTCTGGATCAAGTGATCCTCAAGAAGTTTGTGCAGGGCCACCCTAATAGCACTTGGGCCTGGGTTCAGCAGCATCAACCTGGCACAGTAGATGTTGCAGTCAAAATGACTGAGGAAGATGCAGAGGTGGAGTTAAGGGAGCATCAGATCCAGAGAGACACAGAAAGAGGGAAGAAACACCATAAATAATCTCATGGTAAGCCAGGAGACAAGTGACACAGAGACCACAAGGGAGCCACTAGTCACCTAAGACAACTCATATTCTGGTTAAATGGACAACTGGGGCATAAGAGCGGGGACTGGCTGGTGATGGACTGAGTCATGGAAGTCCTGCAGCTGGCCTGAGGCTGGGGGTGGAGAAGGAGGCTTGGGTTAGCCACCATCCCTGTTCAGGTGGGGAGAAAGGTCCAGAGAGGATTGGTGAATGTGGTCTCTGCCTGCTCTCTCATACAAAGGCATTAGAAAAGCCACATTGGCCTATCCCCGGGGAAAGAATACAGCTCAACCAATCCAGGAAGATAGGAGGTATTATCATGTGGCCCAGGTACCCCTGCAAGTCCAGTGAAAATCTGCCTGGAAGTGAGTGGGGGATGTTGAAGGGTTGCCCTACCCGATGGTCTTAAGTTTGGATCAGAATCCTGCCCCAAAAGGGAAAGAGGGCACGGGGGAGAGCAGTGGAAAGAGCGAGAGGGAGGAGTGCAAAGGGAGGAATCAAAGCCCTTATGGGAATGGACTCCAGGAAAGAGGGTTCCCCACAACCCCAAGAGGATGAAGAGAGAACCCCTAGACAATCAAGTCAGGATCAGGACCCGACAGAGGTGGCCAACGGGGAAATGGAGACCCTGGGACAGGACCACCCAGGGGAGGGAATCCTGGTGATAGAGGAGGAGAGGCTGAAGGCAGACTTGAGGATAGAAACCCCAAAAGAGGAAGCCCAACCTCTAATAGACAAAGGTGCAGAACTGGAGACATGGGGCAGCCTGGGAGAGCAGTACACACTGATCTGATTCCTGTACCAGGGAAGAAAAGGGAATGTCCAAGGGGCAGTCCACCCCCCTACCCAGTGCATCTTTTGTGCATGGGGGATGTCAGAACCCCAAATGGGTGAGCCCAGTTGGGCAGAGAGGATGTCCCCAGAATAACCTCCTAGGCCAAGGAAGGCGGGGCTGATCTTAAGACTTAAGGGTGGAGGTATGTAGCAGATGGCTGGTGTAAGAACAACTATTTAGCCCCTGCCCTGTCAACCCCAATCAAGGGGAAGAGTTTGGGGCTGATGAAAAAGCCTGATGCGGGCGTGAAAACTGGCAACACTAGCCAGCCTGATGAGCCAAGGGCCTGGAGGGGCATGCCTTGGGCAGGGAGCACTGCAGTCTGGCTGGAGCAGCCCCCAACAGCAGTGGGCCTACCTTGGTCTGGAACTGCACACTGCGGGTGAATGCATTCCAGCCCAGCCAGAGCAGCCCCCACCTGTCCCCATTTAAGTGGTTAACTGGTTAAACATGACCACTTAACTGATTAAATGAGATTTCACATCCCTAGTGACAAAGAAACCTGTGGGAAAGCAGGAAATTAAAATAATCTTCTCAATCTTAGGCCAGTGCTTCTTCCACCACATTAATCTTGCTCTTCCTCTGTTTTGCTTCCTATATCTGATGCTATCTGACAATGGAGAAGAAACTCTCTTTTAATACGAGTGGCTGCCAATTAAAAGAAGGATGGAAAAGTCAGAGAATAATTCACCTAATTGACTACTCTTATTACTGCTTGTAATCTAGATGAAATCAAATTAATTCTACATGAAGAATGACTATTCTTTAGTGAAGTGTAATTCCAGATCTCTGGGGCTTCATTTTATCAGTTGTTAAATTATCCAATTACACACTTGTAAAAATCCATTTTGGGGAGATCTTCATGCCTTGTAAACAATTTCCAAAGATTTAATCCTTCACAAAGCTCAAACAGTACCTCAAAAATCACAAAAAACTCTAAACAAAATAACATAAGAAAATTGAAGAAATGAATGCTGGCATGTTTTGTTTAGGCAGCACCATAAAACCTATGCAACTATTTCAGAGGTAGGATGACTTGGGTTTTGTTTCATAGGAAGGCTGTCTCCCATTCAATATTTTGGCCTTCCTTCCTTCCTTCCACATGGAGCTAGAGCTGCTGCAAAGCAGTGCCAGGCTCATGGGCCTCATGCTGTGCCTCTTTGCACAGTTGATCCACATTGCCCACATTCTGCTTCAGGACCACAACAAGCAGCCCAGACCAGGGGACCTCTTTGCCCACACCCTGATGTTCCTCATGTAGCAAATGATCCATGATCCACTGCACACCATGGAATGCCACTTTTGGCAGAAGGAGACCAGTTCCGATGGTGGGACCGCATCGTCCTGCAGTGATAGAATGGCCAGCAGTGGCTCCAGAACTTCCGCATGTGGAAGGCCACCTTCCTGAAGCTCTGTGAGTGGCTTAACCCTGCACTCAGGTAACAGGACACTCACATGAAACCTGCCATCCCCCTCCATGTAACTATCACCCTGTGGAAGCTCACAATGCTGGACAGCTACCACTCCACCAGAAATCAGTTCGGTGTGGGGAAATCCAAGGTCAGGGCCATGCTCATGCAGGTAGTCTAGGCCATCAACATCATATTGCTGCAAAGGACGTCACTCTGGGGAATGCTGATCTGATCATTTCTGGCTTTGCCGCCTGGGCTTCCCCAATTGTGTGTGGGGGGGCCATGGATGGCACCCACATCCCCATCCTGGCCCCCGACCACCGTGCCTCAGCCTATGTCAACAGGAAGGGGTACTTTTCGATGGTGCTTCAGGCCCTGCTGGACCACAAGGGCCAGTTTACAGACACCAATGTCGGCTGGTCGGGGAAGGTGCACAACGCCTGCATATTCTGGAACTCAAGCCTGTTCCAGTGGATGTATGCTGGTACTTTCTCCCTTGAATGCACAATCAGGGTCCAGGACATGGACATGCCCATATGCATCCTGGGTGACGCAGCCTATCCCTTGTTCCCCTGGCTGATGAAGCCCTACGTGGGCAGCTTGGACCCTGCCAAAGAACACTTCAAAGCCAGACTCAGCAGGTGCCACAGGGCGGTGGAGTGTGCCTTCATCTGCCTAAAGGGGAGGTTCATAAGTCTCCTCACCCACCTGCACCTCAGCAAATGGAACATCCCCTACTTGGTGGTGGCCTGCTGTGTGCTCAACAACATAAGGAGGAGACTTTCCTGCCAGGGTGGGGGGCAGAGGCTGATTGGCTGGCTAGCGCTTATGAGCAGCCAGACACCAGTGCCATTTGGCAAGCACATCAGGGGGCTACGCTCATCTGCAAGGCTTTGGGGAACCTTGCTCCCTGGCTTTTGTGGAGGTTTGCCAGAGTTCTTTAATTTTCATCCTGACCTGGTCCAGGATCCTGGTGTGCCCTTTCTGTCAGACTGGTGACCATCCAGCCGTAGATATCAGCATTGCACTTCTTAACTAACAAAAAAGGTTAACTAACAACAAAGGTTTCTACAGGCATGTTAACAAGAAGAAGGTGATCAGAGAGGGTGTGGGGCTCCTACTGGATGAAGGAGGTAACCTAGTGACAGATGATGTGGGGAAAGCTAAGTACTCAATGTTTTCTTTGCCTCTGTATTCACGGACAAGGTAGGCTCCCGGACTAATGCGCTAAGTGACGCAAGATGGGATGAAGATGGACAGCCCTTGGTGGGTAAAGAACAGGTTAGGAACTATTTAGAAAAGCTAAACGTACACAAATCCATGGGTCTGGACTTAATGCATCCAAGGGTATTGAGGGAGTTGGCAAATGTCATTGAGGAGCCTTTGGCCATTATCTTTGAAAAGTCATGGAGATCGGAGAGATCCTGGATGATTGGAAAAGGCAAATGTAGTGCCCATCTTCAAAAAAGGGAAGAAGGACGATCCAGGAACTATAGGCCGGTCAGTCTTACCTCGGTTCCTGGAAAAATCATGGAAGGGATCCTTAAGGAATCCATTTTGAGGCACTTGGAAGAGAGGAAAGTGATTAGGAATAGTCAGCATGGATTCAGGAAGGGCAAGTCATGCCTGACCAATCTGATTAGCTTCTATGATGAGGTAACTGGCTCTGTCGACATGGGAAAGTCAGTGGATGTGATATACCTTGACTTTAGCAAGGCTTTTGATGCAGTCTCCCACAATATTCTTGCCAGCAAGTTAAGGGAATATGGATTGGATAAATGGACGGTAAGATGGATAGAAAGATGGATAGAAGGCCAGGCCCAGTGGGTGGTGATCAACGGCTCGATGTCAGGTTGGTGGTTGGTTTCTAGCGGAGTGCCCCAAGGTTCAGTTCTAGGACCAGTTTTGTTCAATATCTTTATTAATGTCCTAGATGAGGGGATGGATTGCACCCTCAGCAAGTTTGCAGATGACACTAAGCTGGGGAAGAGGTAGATACGCTTGAGGGCAGAGATAGGGTCCAGAGTGACTTAGACAAATTGGAGGATTGGGCCACAAGAAATCTGATGAGGTTCAACAAGGGCAAGTGCAGAGTCCTACACTTGGGACGGAGGAATCCCAAGCATTGATACAGGCTGGGGACCAACCAGCTAAGTAGTAGTTCTTCAGAAAAGGACCTGGGGGTTACAGTGGATGAGAAGCTGGATATGAGTCAACAGTGTGCCCTTATAGCCAAGAAGGCTAATGGCATATTAGATTGCATTAAAAGGAGCATTGCCAGCAGATCCAGAGATGTGATTATTCCTCTTTATTCGGCTCTGGTGAGGCCACATCTGGAGTATTGCGTCCAGTTCTGGGCCCCCAATTACAGGAAGGATGTGGATGCATTGGAGAGGGTTCAGCAGAGGGCTACCAAAATGATTAGGGGGCTGGAGCATATGACCTGAGGAGAGGCTGAGGGAGTTGGGTCTATTTAGTCTGCAGAAGAGAAGAGTGAGGGGATTTGATAGCAGCCTTCAACTTCCTTAAGGAGGTTCCAAAAGGCTGGAGAAAAGCTGTTCACAATAGTGATGGATGGCAGAACAAGGAACAATGGTATCAAGTTGCGGTGGGAGAGGTCCAGGTTGGATATTAGGAAAAACTATTTCACTAGGAGAGTGGTGAAGCACTGGAATGGGTTACCTAGGGAAGTAGTGGAGTCTCCATCCCTAGAGGGCTACGTCTAGACTGGCATGATTTTCCGCAAATGCTTTTTTCGCCATTTTCGCCATCGGGGCCTTTTTGCGCAAAACAGTCCTGAGCTGTCTACACTGGCCCTCTTGTGCAAATACATTTGCGCAAGAGGGCTTTTGCCCGAACGGGAGCAGCATAGTATTTGCGCAAGAACACGGACAATCATACATTAGATCGTCAGTGTTCTTGCTCAAATTCAATTGGCCAGTGTAGACATCTGGCAAGTTTTTCCGCAAAAGCGAATGCTTTTGTGGAAAAACTTGCCAGTCTAGACACAGCCAAGGTGTTTAAGTCATGGCTTGACAAAGCCCTGGCTGGGTTGATTTAGTTGGGATTGGTCCTGCCTAGAGCAGGGGGGCTGGACTTGATGACCTTCTGAGGTCTTTTCCAGCTCTATGGTTCTATGATTCTATGATTCTTGGTGTGGAGATCCTGGATGTTGCTCTCCTCCTCCTAGACCTTGATGACATCCAGGATCTCCTCACCAGTTCAGGTCAGTGCCCTCTTTTGCCCCTGGCCAAGGACATAAGAGGGTGCTGTGAGCATGTTGGCACAGAGGGAGCACTGGGGTCACTCCTGGCTCCACTCAAGGGTGCTGTGTGGCATGGGGCTAGCAGGGCTCTTCTGGTGCCCCAAGCACTTTCCCTTCTGCCTACATCTTTAAAGACTGTAGGAGAAGAGGAGCAGTGGAGTTGTCAGAGGTGTGGCCAGAGTGGCCACAAGTGCAGCTGTGAGAGGCTTCTGGAGGCCAACTTTTTTGAAATAGCAGCTGCTGAGCATCCACACTAATGCTATTTTGAAATAAGAATTTTGAAATAAGCATGATTCTTCATGACAAGCTGGAGTTATTATTTAGAAATAACAGGCTTGGTAGTGTGGACGCTCAGTCTGTTATTTTGGAAAGAGGGGAGTTATTTTGAAGTAACTCCCTAGTATAGACCAAGGCTAAGGTTGAAAACCAGAAGAATAAAATGTGTTTGTAGACTTTTATCATCTATCACCTGTATCCTCTTAGGTGGGCTATCTCATAATCCAAGAATTCAGAATTCCAGAAAAATAAGAAAACTTTATAGTAGGTAGTGTAGCCTAGTGGTTAGGGCACTGAATTGGGCCTTAAATCTCCTGGGTTCAATTTGTGGCACTGGTCTGCTGGGTGACATTGGGCGAGTCACAGTCTTCCCTGTGTCTCAGTTTTCTCCATCTGTAAAAGTAGGATAACACTATCACACATCTTCATAAAGTGCTTTAAGATCACTGTGTGAAAATGACAATAGATCAACTAAGCATTATTTTGCAAAGAGTTCCTTATGAGTCAGTTCCCTGAGGTGCCAGACAGGATCTGGTTTCCATTATGCTGTGTGCTGTTCAGAAATAAAGAAAAAATAAAATGGTCCCTGCCCCAAAGATCTGATTTCATGTGAGACAAGAGGTAAGAAATGGGCAAAACAACCAAAAAATGTAGCTATGCAGATGAGCTATGCAGAAAAGTAAATGGTTCTAAGTGTGTAGGTTCCTCTGAAAAATCTCAGCAACAATAAACAAACCAACCAGCTATTAGTATCTCCCAGTTATTACTATCTACTTAGCTCCATGAGCCCATTGTCAGTTGTTTTTTCCTAATGGGCTCCATGGTAGAAGTGGATCTTAATAAAAAACCCTGAAGGAATAGAGGGTAGAGGCTTTAGGTGTTATTCTGTGGAGGAGAACCTTCCCTCTAGACAAGAAGAATGGACAAATCGTAGTGGTCAAGGTGGCATTGTTGGCAAAGCCAAGAGAAATGGAAAATCTGACCCAGGACTTGGACTGGGAGGTTCCAGATTCAGAAGAACTGGGAACTATAGTACAGGAGTAGCTGAATGCTAGTTTCAACAACATTTACTTGAATCAGAGCTTTTAAGGTGATATGTTCTTTAATTGCACACTAATGTTTTTTTATTTCTATCAGCTCCATGATAAACTCACCTGCCCTTTTCATGCTTACTTGCTCATCCCAGAAATCTGCCTCACAATGATGCCAATGAATATAGCTTTCAGGAACAAAAGGCAAATTGTTCCTTGTTACACATATTTTTAAAGTGTGCAGACGTTGATTTTTTTTTGTCAACTGCAGAACAATTTTTAAACAAATTGTTTCTCATTATGAAGCAATTTGGTATTTAACTCCCAACAACAGATTATAATAAATTCATTATTTCAGTGTTTTCATTGGTAGGTTATTCAGCTGGGTACCCAGCATATTTCCACAGAGGTCTCTTGTACTTTTCAATTAGTTATTTGGTATTAAATGATCTGCTATGTAAATTGCCTAAATGCTGTTAAGAAAGATACACTCACGAGCAAAAAGAAAATTTTATAATTAGTATGCACGTAAAGGAACACTACCAAGTCAATTTAAGCATTAAATTCAGGCTTTACAAAACTTCGATTTTACCACTTAGATTTTACCAAACCTACATTTGAAAAAATGATTAGATAACTTTCCTTGATTTAATTTTTTTAATTCCAATTAGAATCATTTAGTGTTTGTAATTAAGCATTTCATTGTCATTTTTGTTACCTTAATATGGCAGCATTACACTTGTGCCTTACACTTGCATAAGAGCAGGAAGTGAAACTGATGTGAAACAAAAGTGACACTGATTATAGTAATCCATTTTCTGTACACTCTGTATTTCAGTAAAACTCAGCAAATCGCAAACCTTGGGGAAAATGAATTGATTTTTAAATATTCTTTCAGTGTGGATCACCAAGACTCATTAATAACTGATGTAAGGGAATTAAAAACATAAAGGTCCAAGATTTTTAACAGTGACTAGTGATTTTGGGTAACCATCCTGAGACACTTTAAAAGAGCCTGATTTACAGAAAGTGCTCTCCCCTACCCTCTGAAAACTAGGGCCTCTCAATCTGGCTCAAGATGGGCATCTACTTTACCAGCTGTTTATGAGAAATCTTGGCTGTGGGAGCCAGATCCACCTCTTTATTATTTCAGTTTTCATAGCTATGTTACTTTACTAAAACCAACAGAATTACAGCTTTGTGAGACTGGTGAGCTGCCCATGGGCATGTCTACACTAGGAAATTATTTTGAAATAACTTATTTTGAAATAACTCCCAAAATAACTATTTCAAAATAGTGTGTCTACACTATGGGGAAACCTCAAAATTAGTCTGAGGCAGGCCCCCTTAATGTGGATGCACTACCACAACTTAGAGTCCCAGGGAGCACCGAGGAGTAATTAGTCTGAATTACTCTGGGGAGAAGTTATTTTGAAATAGTTGCACCGGAGTTAATTTTGAAAATAACTATTTCAAAATTAGTGTTATTCCTCGTGGAAAGCAGGAGTTACTATTTCAAAATAATGGGTATGGTAGTGTGGACGCTCTGCTTGTCATTGCAAAATAATCATACCAGGGCCATGATTTTTAAGCGAAGCGTCCATTAAATAAGGAGAGAGTTCTGGGTACTACTTCTCCAGCCTCAAAATCCCAATACTTTTCTTGCCTTAATCAGTCTGCACCTTTAAAGCAACATAGTAAAGCCAGGGCTAAGGAATTGTGTTGAAACAAGAGCAATCTGAGAGCTTCTCGTCAGACAGAATGTATGTAGCACTCACTTACGAAAGAACAGCAGCTGTTATGCAAAGCCATTTTTCTTTGACTTTAATTTATAAGAAAAATAAACCCCTGTTTGCTCCTGCTTTTCAAGGAGGACCCAATTTTCAATGCTCTGCATCAAACTGCAGTGCTGTCAGTAGCGTTGCCAGCAGCTAGTCCAAGCCCCACATTACTCAATCCCCTATTCAGACAAAAAATGGGTGCCTATTGCCATACATCATTAGTGGTGATTACAGTATTAGTCAGCTGGCGACTGAAGCTCCCAAATACAAAAACAAGATTTCTAAGCTCCAGAGTTAAACCCTGCAAACAACAATAACAACAAAAATCTTTTTTCTGTTGTGCTTCAGTTCTCAGGAGGAGAAAATGGAATTCTATTAAACTGGAATTATGCTTTCTAGCTGGCATTCACTGCTGGGGAAATAGCATTGTTAATTGTTTGCCCTTATTTTGTGGTTTAATGAGTAATTAATGCGGTTGTCTCTTCATTGCTTATTCAACAGGTCAGCTAAGTGGCTAATTGCAGAAGTACAATAGCTATTACTTAATTTTTCTAGTGTTAAATGCACCAAGGTCTCAATTAACTCCAAAAAGGAAAAAAAGGTCTCAAGAATATTTTGTTTGTTGGATGCTGTGGTTAAAGGCAAGAGGCAATCACCTTTTGCTACCTGATGCTAAATGCTTGCATTACCTTTTCAATTCAGTATTTCTACACAAAACAAAATGCTTCAATAGCTACCTGTACCTTTGTCTATTTATTGGCATTTTTAGAATAGAAGCCCTTCAGGCTAAGGGCAGCGTCTAGCAGATGAATAATAATAACAGATAAGTGACAATTCAAAAACAAGTTTAAAAGGCAGTTTTCCTCCAAAAAGCAATTATGAAAAATTGGCACATATAGGAAATATTATGCTGGACTGAACCATTCAGCCATTTGATCCAATATCCTATCTCCAGGCTATGTCTACACTACAGAGTTTTTCCAGGGAATGCGTCCGCTTTTTCGGATCACCCCATGTTAGTGCCTCTGCACCAGAGACAGCAGCACAGGGAAGCAGCCAGCTCCCCAGGAGCGAGGTGTCAAGCAGCAGCCAGTGCAGGCCAGGAGCGTCTGATTCAATGTAAGCATGCAACCACTGAAATGTTCAGCTGTTACTTGGTTAGCAAATTATACTCATTTTAACATCCCTAATTCTTAGGAGGCTTCAGAGGAAGGTACAATAATAGATAATTATGTAATAATCTATGATAAACATTTCTCTTAGCTCCAAGTAGCTAGAGCTTCCATTTTTCTCTGAATCATGAAGATCCATATTTTCCATCTTACCTGGTCTCTATGTTACTGACTAAACTATTTACTTACCAATTTTTGCTCCTCTTAGCTCTGCATATATTTTACATCTTGAGAGTGAGAGCAGTATGCTGGTCTGACTCATGCATCATATACAGACAAGGACAGTGGGTGGCCCCACCCTTTTGGGGGATTGATCCTCCCCCCACTTGAGCCCCAAGCATCCTCCTCTGCTCCCCCCATACTGTGCCACAGGAGCTTTGGACCAGTCAGAGCCCTGAACCCACTCTGTGGTAGGAGAATCCCCAAACTTCCCCAAGTCCCAGGCTGACTCCCACTGCTGAAGGGGAAATATGCTATCCAGGCCTTGAGACCCCTGGCAGGAAAAGCAAAAGCTCTTCCCTAAGAACTCTGGAGCTTTTGATATGTGCCATGACTGTTGCAGGGCAGCTGAAGAGGCGGTATCAGAGAGATTACTGATGAACCCAGGAAACTGAATAGCCGATACCAGAACCTGCATGGGTATGATCATAAGCAAAAACTCCCTCCAGTGGAAGCCCAGCCCACTCCTAGCCCTCATGAACTGCAAAACCCCTCAACTCAGCATCCAGCAACAGCAGCAGTGTCTGTTTCAAGGGAGGCTTAGCCTGCTTTGGCCTATGATACCTGCTACCTATGTATGCCAAATTACTAACAAAGGCCCAGAGCCACAAAGGAACATGGGTATTGCAATGGTAAGCATCACAACACCTAAATTCTAGGTGCCTAGAAAAACCACAGGAACAAGACACAATCCACAAAGCCCAAGTTAGGAATGAAGGCTCCTCTACAATGAATGAATGCATCTTAGAATGCAATCCAGACAGTCCCACAGGCTAACCTGGGAGCTACCTTAACCATTGATGGGAGATGGTGACAAGAGGATGTGTCCTACGTCTGGCCCCTTGTCAGAAATAGGCACCTATCTATGTTAGCGCTGAACATACCAAGAGAAGGTGGGTTTTTCTCTGCCTAACTCATGTGTTAAGCTGCCATTCTCCACATAACGTGAAGCTCTGATGTGCTCATTCAGGATGTGAGAGACCTGTAGTGAAAATCCCCCGTTTGATGAGGGAAAAAAGATTTAAATAGGGATCTGCCACCTCTCATGAGAATGCTCTAGCCATGGGGCTACAAGATTCTGATATTGGGCTCCTTTCATCTGCTTATTATAGTTGTTTAATATAAATTAAATAATTGAATAGTTAAATATTAATTGGGCCAAAGATCCTATAGCCCAACAATTAGCATACTGACGAGAGATGGCATATGCCATCTCATCAGGGAGAGGTGAGGACTTGAAGCTAGGGACTTGTACATCCTGGGTGAGTGCTCTACATGGGAGCCAACATCCTGCATGGGTCCCTGCATAAGGTGGGACGGCCAGTTCTGTGCTCCCAGAAGGGGTGGGCCCTTGGGAAGAAGAGGCAGGGGCAGAAGCTCCCCCTCTCCCCAAGGCACAGAGCCATGCGGACTGGTACTCCACAGGTGATTTACAGGGCCACCACTGCTTCTGTAGTAGCAGCATCCAGAAGCCCTGGACTCCCTTGAATCACTAGGCCCTGGGGCATCTGGCCCTTTTGCCCTCCTATTGGCCAGCCTAGCGTTCTGAGCATTGACCTAGAGGTTATAAGAGAGCACCTACTCCTTGTTTTGTGTGTGGATTTAAGGAGCAATTGAGCATGCCTACTTAATTGGGCCCCACATGTAAGCTAAGGAGAGGAGCTCCTGTTTTCCTCCCAGTGTGTGAATTGTTCTGGAGTTAGGTGAGAGATAGGCACCTGGACATCTAGGGTATGTCTAGACTACAGGGTTTTTTCGAAAAAAATGGCCTTTTTTTCGAAAAAACTTCCCCTGCATCTAGACTGCCGCCACGTTCTTTCGAAAGTAAATTGAAAGAACGCAGCAGTTTTTTTCGACCGCAGAAAACCTCGTTTTACAAGGCATAACGCCTTTTTTCGAAAGTGCTCTTTTGAAAAAAGGCACTGTACTTACGCTAACTACATCGATGACATCTTCATCATATGGACCCACGGAAAAGAGACTCTTGAAGAATTCCACAAGGATTTCAACAACTTCCACCCTACTATCAACCTCAGCCTGGACCAGTTCACAGGGAAATCTACTTCCTGGACACTACAGTACAGTTAAATAAGAACATAAGAACATAAGAACGGCCGTACTGGGTCAGACCAAAGGTCCATCTAGCCCAGTATCCTGTCTGCCGACAGTGGCCAGCACCAGGTGCACCAGAGAGGGTGGACCGAAGACAATGATCAAGCGATTTGTCTCCTGCCATCCCTCTCCAGCCTCTGACAAACAGAGGACAAGGACACCATTTTATCCCCTGGCTAATAGCCTTTTATGGACCTAACCTCCATGAAATTATCTAGCTTCTCTTTCAACTCTATTATAGTCCTAGCCTTCACAGCCTCCTCTGGCAAGGAGTTCCACAGGCTGACTAAACGCTGTGTGAAGAAGAACTTTCTTTTATTAGTTTTAAACCTGCTACCCATTAATTTCATTTGGTGTCCTCTAGTTCTTCTATTTAGGGAACTAATAAATAACTTTTCTTTATCGGCCCTCTCCACACCACTCATGATTTTATATACTTCTATCATATCCCCCCTCAGTCTCCTCTTTTCTAAACTGAAGAGTCCCAGTCGCTTTAACCTCTCCTCATATGGGACCTGTTCCAAACCCCTAATCATTTTAGTTGCCCTTTTCTGAACCCTTTCTAAGGCCAAAATATCTTTTTTGAGGTGAGGAGACCACATCTGTACACAGTATTCAAGATGTGGGCATACCATAGTTTTATACAGGGCAGTAAGATATTCTGGGTCTTATTTTCTATCCCTTTCTTAATAATTCTTAGCATCCTATTTGCCTTTTTGACCGCTGCTGCACACTGTGTGGAAGTTTTCAGAGAACTGTCCACGATAACTCCAAGATCTCTTTCCTGATTTGTCATAGCCAAATTAGCCCCCATCATACTGTACGTATAGTTGGGTTATTTTTCCCGATGTGCATTACTTTACACTTATCCACATTAAATTTCACTTGCCATTTTGTTGCCCAATCACTCAGTTTGGTGACAAATAATGGACAAATTTCCACCTCCCTATATCGGAAACCTACCGACCACTACACTTACCTTCATGTTTCCAGCTACCATCCCAGACACATTTTTCAGTCGATTCTATACTACCAAGCCCTACGATACAACCGGATTTGCTCCGACCCCACAGACAGAGACAATCACCTACAGGATCTTTACAGAGCATTCCTAAAACTGAAATACCCACCTAGGGAAGTTAAAAAACAAATTGACAGAGCCAAAAAAATACCCAGACATGAACTACTTCAAGACAGACCCAAAAGAGAAAATAACAGAACTCCTTGTTTTTACTCTACAGTCCACAACTCAGACCCCTCCAACGCATTATACACAATATACAACCCATCTTGGAAAATGATCCCTCACTCTCAGAGGCCTTAGGAGAAAAACCTATTCTTGCTTACAGACAACCCCCTAACCTGAAATGTATTCTTTCTGATAACCATGCCACACAACCACACCATAAGCCACCAGGAACCCAGCCCTCCAACCAAAAAAAGATGCCAAATCTGTCCACATATCTACACTGGCGAATTCATCACTGGAGCAAACAACATAAGCCACAAAATCAAAGGGTCATTTGACTGCATATCCAGTAATTTGATCTATGTCATCAAATGCCAGCAGTGCCCCACTGCTATATATATTGGACAAACTGGACGGTCTCTGTGGGAAAGAATCAATGGACACAAATCGGATATACATTAAGGGAATATACAGAAGCCTGTTGGTGAACATTTCAGCCTGTCTAACCGCAGTCTGACAGACCTGCAAGTAGCTGTCTTGTCACAAACCAGCTCCACAAGCCAGATCCACAGGGAGGCCCTGGAATCACAGTTCATCCAAAAATTCAATTCACATGCTAATGGACTCAATCGTGATATGGGCTGGTGGGGACTCTACCTACTTAATACCACTGAAGGTGCTAACAGCAAGAGTTGTTGACTCGAGTCCCATGACTTGAACTTGAGTCTGACTTAAGTCGCCTAGGTGACTCGACTTGAGACTCGACTCGGGTTCATTGTTTGTGACTTGAGACTCGACTTGAGACTTGCTAATTTTGTTAAATCGACTTGGTGAAAAAAAGTCCCGAAAATGCTGATATTGATGGCTTGTACAAAAGTGACTTGACATTTTTTTAAATTAAGACTTGAGACTCAACTTGGGACTTGACTCGAAAGTGACTTTAGGGACTCGAGACTCGACTTGGACTTGACAATGACGACTTGAAGACAACACTGCTAACAGCTCCCAGAGTGGTATCCTTCCTGTTTTAGGAATCTATCGATTTTGATTTTTACCTGCTTAGGTTTAACTACCCATTCTCCATATACTTAATGATGCTCTGTCTCCACCCCCTCCCTTTTTCTTTCTCTCCCCCCCCTCCCCTTCCCTTCTCCTATTTATTTCGAGTTTTCTTATCCCCAACTCATAACTCCGGTCATCTGAAGAAGTGGGCTATGCCCACAAAAGCTCATGATACCATCTACATGTTTCGTTAGTCTATAAAGTGCTACCAGACCATTTGTTGTTCTTTTCTGTAACAGACTAACTTGGCTACCCCCTAAAGCTCCTGGTTGTAGTCTAGACGCTCTTTTTCTAAAGAGGCTTTTTTGAAAGTATCTTTCGAAAAAGCCTCTTTTGAAAGAGGCTTGGCAGTCTAGATGTAGCCCTAGGGAGGACAGTGCTCAAACACAAAACCTGGGAACATAGGGAACTTCTACACCAAAAAAGTAAGCTCCAAGAGAGTTTTTTGGGTCTCAGTGTCTGGGAATAAGAAGCCTAAGTATCTCGGAGTTTCTTAGCCTAAGTTCTAAATTATCCTTCTTGTTGATTCATGAACCAAAAAAAAAAAAAAATCCAACGTGACTTCAAGATCCAAGGTGAGACTGCAGGACTGGCATTTAGTAGAAAAATATATCAGTCAGCCAAGCAGATTTCATCTGTAAGTCAATGATAGCATTTTTAAAAAAGTCACTTTTCAGACCAAGCTCAAATTTTAATGAAGCCTTTAGAAAGCTGCGGCGTAAAGTTTATTCCAGAGCCTTCAAGAAGTTATCAGTTAGGGACTTAAAAGTTCTCTAGTATTGTAAGAAATCATTTCCAGATAGGTTTTCTTAAAGATGATAATCAAATGGATATTTTTTAAGTTCTACAACTTTCAGGAACAAGATGGCTCAGGAGGGCTGTGTGTCCTTATACTTTTAAGCTGCCAGGTCAAATCTAGGCCATAAGTGATCAATAATTGTTACCACTTGTAGTCAACAATTTGTTAGTCTATGTCCAAATGTATCAATGGAATTTCAAAATCAATGGTAATATAGCCATTGATTTTAGAGGGTTTTGGATAACGCTCTTGATATCTCTCTTATTTACCCATCTGCAAAATAGGAGGATGATGATGATAGCATCATCTCTCACCCCCTTTTTTCCTATCTTATCTATTTAGACAGGTCTTCAGGGCAGGAATAATCTCATATGTGATTGTACAGCCCAGCATAATAAATAAAGGGCTCTCGGCTCCAGGGCACTCAAAACAGGAACCTATTCTGATACCTTGGGCAAATCCCGGGCAAAATCCTGTCCCAGTTACGGCTGATGACAAAGCTCCTATTAACTTCAGTGGTGTCAGGATTTCCCCTCTATGTCTCTGTTCCCCATATTTTAAAATGTAGATGATGTTTACTCCTTTTCTCCCTTTGTCTGTACAGACTGTATTCTTCAAAGCAGGGACTGACTCTCACTATGTATTTATACAGCACCTGGAAGAACGGGGCCCTGATCTCAGGTGGGTCACACAGGCACCACAAATAAAATAATAAATGGAAATAAAATAAAATAAATTAATAAATGGAATGTTCCAAATAAGCATTTTTATGAGGCCATTAGCACATAATTAGTTTGAAGCAGCCCTGCAGTGTATTAGCCACAGGGTGGACTGCTGGCATTTGTAATTATATGGAATTACTTTAGCATTGAGACTTCTATATGAGAGATACTTTCTCTGTGATAAGCACAGATTTTGATTAAGTTTGGTTTTGCTCTATCAATCCAGGTTCTTATATTAATGGAATGGAGAAATGGTTTTTTTTTCTACTGATGTTTGCTATAAGTCAAAACAACAGGACATCGGGATGAAGTAAAAAGATTAAGTATCCAATGGTACAATATCAGACTTACATTTGTTTTTCTGGCTCCAAGAGATTTAACAGCTTAAATGTCACTGCCTGCCAGACAAAATAGATACGATGACAAAAGAACATGACCATCTCTGGAAATACTAAATAGGAAGCCCAGGTTTATATTTTTATGTTGCTAAGTAAGTGTCAGGTGAAACTTCTGTGGTGAGGCAGCAACTTGCAAAATCAAAGGAAACTCCAGAACAATTTTTAAAGAACAGAAAGCTCACATTAAAAATAAAGCTTATGGCATGCTCCAACTGACAGACACTCTATGATCAGCAAGTACACAGAACCTTCATTTTCCTCAGGTTTTTACATAGCTGCAATTCTAAAAGAAATACTACATTAGTGGTTTAAATTACTACAAAAATTAATGGAATTACACCAGTCCTAAAAGTTTAAAAATGGTTTTACTTTGAGGTGTTGTAAGGAACAGAACAGTGGTTTTACAATGGTGTTTTACAGGAGAGGTGACTGATTCTGCCATTGAAAATCTTTAACTTCTAACATTTTGAGTTGGTGCAATTACTCTTTGGACCTATGCATGTGGGCTTGATTGAGGTCCTGATTCATGAAAGACTTTAAGCACTTTAAGTTCAACCCCTGTTCAGGAAAGCATATAACCATGTGTTTAAGTGTTTTCCTGAAGGTGCTTGTCTGAGTTGGAGCCCAGATAAGTAAATATGATTCCTTTAGTTCTTTATGTTTTGTTTGCTACAAAGTAGCAAACCAGACTCCAGAAACTGCTTCTCTTGTTAGGATGCACAAATCAGGAGTCTCCGCGTCTGATTTACTTCAAATTCAGCAGGAAAAATTCTACTTCCACTCCAAATCCACCTATTGGTTTTCAGGTCAGTATTTCATTTTTTCTGGATTTTAGAAGAGAGGCCAAAGTCAGATGGATAATGGACACAACTGCTACTGCTACTTCATAATTCACTCTAAGAATGGCTAGCATGGAGAAAAGCACATGAGAGTTTTAACTGGAGATGTTCTCCGACCAAATAGACTGCAATAGTTTTATTGTTAATTGAGTTTCCTCCCCACCTCATTTCATATCATTAGTAATGAGGTTAATTTTAAGTACACATTGACTGTACTGTACACCAATTTAGGAGTTGCCCTGCTGCATTCAGTGAAAGAGAAAGAATGCTAATCAAAGGACATGTAAAAGGCATTTAATAACAAAATAAAAAACAAGCTCAGATTGATAAAGATTAAATGAACAGAAAAATTCTGCTAGTTTCTAGAAAAGATGAAAGCTGCTAATTTGGCTCTAGTGCCAAGCAGGCTGCTTTGTTTGTCAATGAATTTAATTACCCAGATGTCTCTGGGCAGGAACAAAATTAAATTATTAATTCTGAAATGTTAGTACAGGTTGAACCTCTCTAAACCATGACTCTCTGGTCCAGTGCTTGACCACGGATGTTCCTGGACCAGACGGTCTTGGTGAAGGGCCAGTAGCAAGAGCTCTGCAGAGGCCAAGAGCCCAGCTGAGCTGGCTGCAGGGGAGGCGGCGGCCAGGAGCCCTGCTCTGGGAGTCCAGGAACCCCAATGGGCCAGTGGGCTACTGGCAGGGCCAGTGTGCGGAGCTGGGAACTCAGGTGGGCTGGCAGGGCAGCTGGGCCAGCAATACAACGGTGTTGGCAGGGAGGCTGGCAGCAGGGGAGCCGGCAGCCCTGCTGTGGCCATAAGCCTAGCTGGGCTGGTGGCAGGGGGAGACCTGGCCTGGAAGCTAGCAGCCAGACCAGGTGTAGAGCCACGCTGCAGGGGGCCAGTGGTAGGAGGACCACAAATGACTTCCTCTGGTCTGGCAAAAGGCCTCATTTAGGACCAGTCAGGTCCTGAGGCTTCCAGACCAACAGGTCCAACCTGTAGTATGATTAATATGAGATAATCAATGGCTACGTGGCAACTGTTATATCTAGGCTGAACCATTCTGAGATCCTTGCTGTAGAAAGCAGGAGCATTTGCATTGATTCCTAGCTATAAAGATAATGCAAGGAGCTCTGTTACCTGCAGCTCTGACATGAGGGATAGGGACTCTTTCAAGGAAGTGAGACAGATCTAATGACATTTGATATCTCAGACAGACTATTTAACTGCTTCTCCTTCCTTTGCCAGCATTCTATGCCCAATGGAAAAGTCAGAATTTAGGCAGGTCAGGCAGCCCTGCTTACTAAGATTACTGAACACAAGAGCCTATTTTCAGCTGCTTATAACTTTGTGACTTTAATCATTTGTTCTGACATTTTCCATGTAAGTTGTGTGCCTAAGACTGATTTTTTTTTTAATTTCACCCAAAATGATTCATTTATTTCTGAGAATAAGGCTGAGGGAAAAGACTCTTTTTTAATATGGGCAAAACAATGTGTGATTTAAAGAAAAAATCTCTATCTACTCTGTGGCTTGGAGCACAAACTTTAAATTTGTCATGGGACAGGGCTTTATAAGGGGGATGAATTGTCTGCCATTTCCATAACAACCCACACGAATCTCACCAAGTTACAAACCTTATAGAACAATCACAGTTCACACATGCTCAGTAGAGACTTACTCCATTTTGGCAGCTAAAGTCTTCAAAGATTCCAACCTCACTAGGCCTGTCAGGAATTTTCAGATGAAACAAAGCTAATGAAAACATTTCAGGTTCCATGAATTTTCATTGATTTGCAGACAGTATTCCATTTTGCTGATTTTTAGGCTGGTTGCCCTGCTAGTTAGTCTGCCTCAAATGAGGGCTCTGGGTTCTGCAGGCTCCCTGCTGCTGAGTTGGGAACCAGAAAGCCTGAGAGACCTGGCTGTAGCTCATGGGTTTTTCCATGGTGCTCATCACCACAGTACCTAAGTGCTTCAGAAAAGTTAATTTAACTTCACAACATCCCTGTGAGGTGAGGGGGCATTAGCCCCATTTTACAGAAGGGGAGCTGAAGTACAGAGAGATTATGGCTACTGATCTTGGGTGCCCAATTTGAGATGCTTAGGACCTGATGTGTCAGAATATTTAACATAATACAGCAATCTGTATGTTCCAAGCACAGCTCCCCTGCCTTCATTTGTAGAGGTGAGAGGTCAGCACTTGAGCAAATCAGCAGTGTCTGCTGTAGCATGAGGTGAGAACCAAGGTACTATACAATTCTACAGCATATAATTCTCTATTCACTGTCCCCAGAAAAAAAAAGTTCATTGCTCTGAGACATGCAGCATAGATGCCCGATACATATCTATGTGGCAGACACTGCCCTGGCTCCAAAGCCACTAATAACTATGAGCCCCAGAATTAGAGTCCCCCTCTAAACTCACCTGGATTTTGCTGGATTATAAACACATCCGCACAATCAGGCACAGGGGAGTAAACACTCTGCACCTAATGTCCGGTATGTCTCTGAGGTACCAGAGTGGCTGATATACTGAGACTCCTGTTGCTTTTTCTTGCGCCACTATGAGGGGACAGCCCTGGTCCCTGCTGACAATCGGCTGGATCACTGAGCACTTCTCTTTCTGCAACATCCCATGAACTAATTAATAATTGTTTGTTATCCGACAGTCTCCAGGTAGAGGCACTTTGTATGGATTTACAGCATCTGTGCTATGCTCTGGCCTTTAAATAGTATTCTGAATGTAACTCCTTTATTGTGCCAGACTCCAAGGATCCATATTTTTAAGCTCAATGTATAGAAGTACAAATTACATAGGGAAACTGAGGCATGGATATGGATGATAAAAATATTACCATGGTTCCCACATTCATCACAGCACTAGTTACCAATTTAGATTGAATACAGGGACCATTTAGCACAAGACCACAATTTTAAACCATAATATCATGGGCAAGAAGGCTGCTATATTTGTCTTTATTGATCCATAATTGACTGCTGAATTGGAGGTCTACAGGACATGTGAAAGGTCCAGCAAGCTACCTGGTCAGGAAAATCCTTCCAGACATAACTAGAAAAGATCCACAATCTGATCCAGAAATTTGTGACCATGCCTACATTGTTGTGCAATCTGAGTAGAGTGAAACTGTTGGAACATCTGTATTGCAGCATATGCAGACATACCCACATTAGCTTTCATCTAAATATCTTGGATAACAAGAGCAGTGCAGCTGTGACAGCATGAACTCCAGCTACTCGAGTAAATAGCCCAGGATCCCATGTGGGCTAGCACAGTGGGTACATGCTGCTGCAGCTTCACTCTTAGGGAGCTATGCAAATTGTGTAGTTTATTTTGAATTAATTTTGAAATAGCTTATTTCGAAATTTAGCGCTGTCTACACCGTGCCAGATTTCAAAATAGAGCGCTATTCTGAAACATCTCTTCATCTTCATGGAATAAGGTTTACAGGGACCTCAGAATAGCAGACCCGTTATTTTGAATGCTATTTTGGAATAATGGGTGTGCTGTCAAGATGTGGAAAATGCTATTTCAGGATACCGGAAGTATCCCGAAATAGCACTGCTGTTTAGACACACCCTGGCTGTGTCTACATTGGCACCCTTTTTCGGAAAAGGGATGCTAATGAGACCAGTCGCAATTGCAAATCCGCGTGGGATTTAAATATCCCCCGTGGTATTTGCATTTACATGGCTGCCGCTTTTTTCCGGCTCGGGGCTTTGCCGGCAAAAAGCGCCAGTCTAGACGGGGATCTTGCGGAAAATAAACCCTTTTCCGCAAGATCTCTTATGCCTACTTATGCATGCATCTGACCAAGTGAATCTTTGCCCATGAAAGCTTATGCTCCAATACATCTGTTAGTCTATAAGGTGCCACAGGACTCCTTGTCACTTTTGCAAAATGATTAGGGGGCTGGAGCATATGACCTACGAAGAGAGGCTGAGGGAGTTGGGTCTATTTAGTCTGCAGAAGAGAAGAGCGAGGGGGGATTTGATAGCAGCCTTCAACTTCCTTAAGGGAGGTTCCAAAAAGGCTGGAGAAAGGCTGTTCACAGTAGTGATGGATGGCAGAACAAGGAACAATGGTATCAAGTTGCGGTGGGAGAGGTCCAGGTTGGATATTAGGAAAAACTATTTCACGAGGAGGGTGGTGAAGCACTGGAATCGGTTACCTAGGGAAGTAGTGGTGTCTCCATCCCTAGAGGTTTTTAAGTCTCGGCTTGACAATGCCCTGGCTGGGTTGATTTAACTGGGATTGGTCCTGCCTTGGGCAGGGGGCTGGACTTGATGGCCTTCTGAGGTGTCTTCCAGCTCTATGGTTCTATGGTTCTATAGCACTAATCAAGTGGCTATTCTAAGTAGGAGTTTTCAGCCTTGGTAAAATGACCCACAGGGAGATCACAAACAGGGATCAGGGGGTCATAACTTTGCTGCTTTTCTCAGATTACTAAATACGAGTGAGGTGCTAGCTAGATGGTGCGGTGCACTAAAAAAGGGTACCAGTATGAAGAAGGTTTAGGGGGTACACTGAGGCAATCAGGTGATGTGGGTATTTCAATCTCAGTTTAACTCCAAAACAGATATATTTTAATGGTTATGATTAAGATATATTTTAATGGTTATGATTAATAATCATTTAAAAAATAGTATTTACAGATCATTTACCAGCATGTTAACGTGCCCTCTGCCTATGCCCAATAGAGATTATCTTGCACACATATAGATGCCTTCAGCATTATTTGTCTCTCTCAATCTATTCCGAATCACTGAGGTTCCACAAAAGGCAAAAGTCATAATTACGAAATAGCTAATAGGTTGTTTAAAAATAGAAAAGAAATTGGACAGTCAATATTGTGCAGTTGATTATTTAACAAAACAGATGGAAGAGGGTAAAAAAACCCACACAAGTGAAATAAAAACTGTGAGGCTGACTCTTTCTGGTGAATATAAAGATTATGCTGTATCTGGAAAATCCGGGAGTATGGTCTCTCTGGGTCTCATGGTACATCATCAAGCTCTCAGCTCAGCAAGCCTCTGGATGAGGGGTTATTATGTTGAGGAGATTCTGATGAGGATTTTATGTAACAAATGAATAGCACTAACACCACTTTAACTTCATATTTCCAAGGGTTTTAAAAGGAATTGACAAGGTCCATGATTATATGGATGGCCCATTACCAGCATTTGAAGAAACTGAATGTGTGTGCAGAGGAGATCAAGCCAGATCTTACTAACTGTATAGAAGGAACTGGATTTGAACTGGTGAGGAGTTGTTTTGGATTTCTGGAGGTTCTTGAACCACAGACTCCAATAATGCTGTGTGGAAACCCCAAAGGCCTCTTCATCTGCCATCACACCATCTGCCTCTGTAAGGCCAGTACAAAGGAGACAAATTCTGAACACTGCTCTCTCTCATCCCCTACTTGCACAAGGTCCATGGAGGTAGAGGGTTCCCTAACAACAGAACCACAAGCAGAGTGGGAAAGGATTTATGGGGGAGACCATGCAGGGAGTTCATAAATGGCAGACACTGTGCATTACAGCTCTGCTGGTGTTTCTTCAGTGAAATTTTGGACTGGTATTTCTGGGTGGAATGGGCCAGGGGTGGAAGTTCCACTAATAAAAAGATCCTCTAATCTAGAGGTGGGCAATAAAATGGTGGCGGTTCACCAGTTAGCCTCTAATGGGCCACTGCCGCTATATTTACCTGTACCTCCACAGGTACTGGCAACTGCAGTTCCCATTGGCCATGGGTCATCATTCCCAGCCAAAGGGAGTTGCAGGAAGCAGTGCAAACACTACTTCCCGCAGCTCCCATTGGCTGGGAATGGTAATTCGCAGCCAAGTGGAGGTGGATGTAAATACAGTTGGCAGCGGCTTGCAAGTGGCTAACCCTAACAGACCAGCTCTGGCACGTAGGCTGGTATTTGCCCACTCCTGCTGTAATTCCTCTCCACTGAAGAGGGGGCATGTAGTGGGGACATGAACCGACTGTAGCCATTAGGATGGGGCTGCAGGGTAATTCTGCAACCTCTCGACAATCTGAGAGGTGAAGAAGTGGCAGAGAAAGATCCACCGTTGGCTCAGCTATACTACGGTGGAATAGCCTCTAAGGGTACATCTACCCAGTAACATTATTTCAAAATAACTAAAGTTATTTCAAAATAAGGCAGTCCGTATCTACACAGCAAACAGTTATTTCAAAATAATGTTGAAATACTGTCAAGCTGGAGGAATTCTTACTCCGATTCCTATAACCTTCAGTGTACAGGGAGTAAGGAAAGTTAAAGGAAGAGTACTCTATTTTGAAATAAGTGCTGTGTAGATGCTCCCAATTTCAATTTCAAAATAAGCTATGCAATTGATGTAGCTCAGTTTTCATAGCTTATTTCCAGTTAAGCCCTGCTGTGTAGATGCACCCTAAGTGATTCATTAGGTGAGGAGTTGCATTTACACTGCAATAAAACAACATGGATAAAAAAAAAAATAATAAAACTCACTGGGCCACAGGGGTTATTGATGAGAGCAGAATTTGGCCCAAACTTGTTTAATTGCTGGGTGGCCATAATAATCCATCTAAGGTTATGAATGTTCACCTGGTTCTTCATGCTTTGAGGAATGTCTCCCTTATGTAAAAGAGGCATGGCATTTCTGCAAGGCCTATAACATGCATTACAAAGCAATTGCAGTGATAGGCTATATGCTCTTTGTATCCAGTAGCTCCCTGAATAAGCATCTCTGCCTGTGTTTTATCAGCTTAAAGGGGATGAACAGTGCATCCCCAGAGCCAGAACAGGTGGTTATCATAATCTAACTACATATCCAGATGTTCAAAGTGATTTTATCTGGGTATAACAGGGCTTTGTTATTGGTAAATTTGACTTGCAAGCCCATGTTTCTGAGTTACAAAATACTAAAGCTGGCTGGTGTCCAGTACATCATTGTCTGTTGTCAACACTGATTTTTGGGACCCCTGGATCATCAGAACCTGAAAGGTACTTTATTCCTTTCTTTTCTTTGGATTTGAGCAATCCTCAGGTAAGATGATAAAAGAGGAAGCAAAACCTTCAGCCAGTCAGAGGAGATCAAGAAAGTTACTCTTTTTCAAAAGCCAAATACAACTGTTTTGGCGATAGGATTATTTAGAGATTGGTGACAGATAAGAGTTTTTCACTTGTGGGTCACTGAATCAAATTCCAGATCAAGAGTGACTAAAAGTCTCAAAGTTGTTTGGCAGCCTCCCTTAAAGTGACATATTCAAAGCCCACTGAAATAAACAGAAAAACTCTCTTCAATTTGAATGGGCTTTGGCTAAGTGCCAAAATGTCTCACTGCAGTTCCCAACAGACAGCCTCCACATTTCTATTGGCACTAACTGGAATTTGGCCCCTTGGTTGACAGTCTCAGCAAAGAGGTCAGGACTGAACTATCCTGGACAATGCTTTGCATTCTTAGCTTTTACAGGGGCTCCCTGCAGATTGTGATGATAGATGCATCCTGCTATGGCAACATGGGAAATGGCTGTCTCCTATTCCACACCTGTCTGGCTAGAGGATTTCAGTCTGTACGGCACCTTTCATTAGCACTAAAGTCACTTTTTAAAAAGCTGACTAAACGGGCATTCTTCCTCCACATTCCAACTTCCATGTGGGGTAGGGGTGGGGGAGAGGGGAAGGAGAGCATGAAGATTAATATTCCAATGCAAGTAAAGACTCATTCACTGCATGTTGAATGAAACATGTCTTTGGCTGTGCTACCTTAAAGCCTGCTGGCAACAGCATGCTAGGCTCCCATGCATAACTTGCCTAAATGGATTTTGTCATGCTTTAAAATTAGAAAGGGCTTAGTTATTAAAGTGTCAGAAAGGCTGGTCTTTATGGTACCCACACATCAATAACATGCACAGCACAGCTTTTTTCATCAGGACCCTAGAGCTCTTCTAAGCTTCTTGTTGCTGAATAGTCCTGCAAAGTCTCAATAGTTAAAATGCTGACTTCTTCATAAAACTGACCCCCATACTGGGGAAAGGTAATGTTGTTGTAGCAACAGTCCTAATAATATTAATGGGGATAGGAGATTTCCAATAAACCTTGATGTTGATATGACACAGGATAGAATCTATAGTCTGATGCATTAATCAGAATTTAATTATCTTTTCTCTTAGAGTTTTCTAGCTTAAAAATATATTTCATCAAACTGGCTGATAAGCTGCTGTTACTGACTCACAAATCCATGACAGTAATCAAAAAAGAAATTGCAGAATAGAAAAGAGTGCGAGGGTATTAAGTGGTAGCCTACAAATATGTATGCAATTTTAAGATGTAAACATGTTCTTTGGAAGATTCACTTTAATCACCATGTTCAATTGCACTGCAGTTTGGTGGTTGCAAACATGAAATTACATGCTCCATAAATAATGAAAGCCCAACAAAGCTAACCTGAGCTGGTTCCAACTCTCAGAAATATTTGAGCAGTTTAACAGCTATGCTTTCATTGCTGTTCTCCCTGGACACAGATTTTGGCTTATATGGCTTTTATTTGTACTTTTTATTATTTCCTTACCCCCAATTCCTTTCCCAAAAAAGGCCTGGCTCTGACAAAGTCACATGGAATTCTGAAGTGCCAGACTAGAGTTACACATCTTGAAAGATCTGTACCTGAATCATCATTAACTAAGTGCAGAGTGAAGTACTACAAAGATGTTTAGATTTTTCATGAACAATACAGTAAATACAAAGTAGGTTAAGTCTGTCCTTGGTTTGTCAGTAATGATGAAACACCTGCCACATACCTATGCTTCCTCTGTCACCCAGTACTCCAAACACCTGTTGCCTTGCACCTACTGCTACTTCGTAAACTTCATAATGAAGTGAGTATACAATTCTAGATTTATTGACAACACGTCCCATTTATCTGTAGAGTGATGGCAGAGTCCTGGCTGTTTTGCACAAATGATAAGGAACATGGCTGTTTCTTTTAAAAAGACTGGCCAAAAAATGTGATCTGCTACATCCTGCTGTGTTTTGTATTATGAACACATACAAGCAGAAATAGTGTGTTCCCCCGCTAGCACTGCAAGGAAGGCAACACATACGTTCATTGGGACATGGTGCAATCACAATTGCCCATAATATAGATCATATAAAACAGATCAGATCTAGGGTTTCAGCTCTGAATACCTCCAAACTTTGTGGAAGTTCAGATCTCCACCCAACCTCTCTCAGGCTTCTCTGTGGTATCAACAAAGCAGCAGAGCTCACCTGCTACTTGAAAGTGAGAATTAGCAGATGGAAACACTCCTGCATGACAAAGCATTTATAAAAAAACATGGCTGGAATGTGGTAGGTGACTACAGTCCCAGATGGAAGCAGCTGTTTCAACTATTATAGCTAAAGCAGCACTGGAAACAAGAGGTTTTTTTAAAAAGTAAGTGTATGTGTGTGTGTGTGTGTGAGAGAGAGAGAGAGAGAGAGAGAGAGAAGTGAAATACCATTTGGTGAAAGTAATTGTCAGAATGACATCTGAGTTGTTTTAAAGTTGGTAAATTACAATAATGGCCTATATCAGCTGTGTGTAGTTCTGATGTGCACAATAACACTCTCAACCTTCACTAATGGCATAATAATTAACTGGCTGTCACTAGGCAACAATCCAGGTTCCTTTTATTTTTAAACACTTCATGATTGATTTTTATTTTTCTTTCAGTGCTAAATAATAACATGTGTCAATATTTTCTAATTGATGGTCTAGGGGCAGACACTGGGCAATCAAATCTTGGATGATTATACTTTATTCCTGACAGGAAGGTAATTGAATTGTGTGTGGGGAGGTATCGGGGGCAGGGGGAGAAGGGGGCAGGCGAACCACATAACACATTGTTTCCAGTGTGAATCTGGAACATCCAAGGGTCTTAGATGAGATCAAGGTCAAAGAACAACATGCTTTATTAAGCATCTTCTTTGCATCTTGATTATGGAGTTATCCTTGTGAGCAGGATTAGATACTCAGTTTTACATAGTACTTTTCATTATCCACATACTTCACAGTTCTTTGGAAAGTGACACATCCTGACTGGTTGCCCCTCACATAAATCAGAGCCAGAGTTCAAAAGCAATAAAAGTGTCCATTTCAGGAAGATGATTAAGAATGAGCCTAAATTTAAATATTGCAAATGGGAGTACAAGGTTGAACCTCCAGCAATATTCATGGCCTGGCATGATTTTAGTTAGCTGCATAGGTGTGACCAAGTTTCCCGCAGTCACCTAAAGTTTGTTTACAGCCGTCAGTCTTGACTGTCAGTGTTCTGTGCTATGGTTCAGCTGAAATTTACCCCAAATGTCTTCTGAGAGCCCAGTAAACAGTGGAAGTGTTAGTAATGCTGCTCTTGTTCCAAAGAGGATGGAGAGAGGCTGTTATCAGTAGTGAGGGATGGCAGAACAAGGAGCAATGGTCTCAAGTTACAGTGGGGGAGGTCAAGGTTGGATATTAGGAAAAACTATTTCATGAGGAGGGTGGTGAAGCACTGGAATGGGTTACCTAGGGAGGTGGTAGAATCTCCATCCCTAGAGGTTTTTAAGTCTCAGCTTGACAAAGCCCTGGCTGGACTGATTTAGTTGGGGGTTGGTCCTGCTTTGGGCAGGGGGCTGGACTTGATGACCTCCTGAGGTCTCTTCCAGCTCTATGATTCTATGATTCTATGACAATATTGACCTCCTGTGGTTTGGCAAATTCTCTGGTTCAGCACCAGTCAGGTTCTGAGGCTCTCAGACTAGAGAGGTTTAACCTGTACTCATGGGCTTAATGGTAGGCATTATGGGGCCATCCTTGTGTGCCACAGTAGGTGTTAGGGTAAAATACTGGGGATGCTGTGACCATGTACTCAATCCCTACTCTCCTTGAGGTTAACAGCAAAAAATTTATTCAAAAGGAGCAGGATTAGACTCTACGCAGGCGACAGTGGCAGTGTTTATGCATAGACTCAGCAATAAATGAGAAACAAATTTGGAGGTCAGAAGCTGTTTTACTGAGATAGTGGTATAACATCCAAGTACCCACTCATATAGACACAGACTATAGAGTTCACTGGGTTATATTTTTAAGAAATTAATGAAGCAGCTTGATTCTGAGCCTTGGGAAAGTGAAATATTTTTTTCCCCTGTAACCGAGATGTGGTGACAATTCCACACCTTCTTATTATTTTTATTTATGAAGCCTTGTCTATATTGTGGAAATGTGAACATGAAATGTGTGAATGGGTAAGGAACTGCATTTGTGTTTTTGTAACTCCGAGGACAATGGGTCTTATACTATGACTTGGAAGGCAATGGGCCCCAATGGTGAAGGACACATTAAAGAGTCTTAGCTGTTCACCAAAACACAAGAGATTGAGATCATCTGGGAATAATCCCCTCCTGTTATTCTCTAATATTATTTATCTGGGAAGGAGACAAACTTGTCACACACTCTAAAAGGAGAATGCCTATTTGTGTGATGGTACATGAGCCACAAGACTCTGCCTGGTTTCCGAAATGGCAGGTCCTGACCAACTCTGAGACACTGCAAGACCAGCAGGCAAAAGAGCAGATATTATTTTTTCTACGTGACTTTATTCTTTTTGGCTCCTTAACAGGACATTTGAACACCTGGGCATGGATGCCTATCCAGAAAGATCAATACTAATATTTTTTTGGAGAGGGGATGTCCATTAATAGTAATAGCAAAAGAGTATATATGCATAGTATAAGCTACCATTAGGAATGATTAACCTATGTTTGAAGCAACTCTTATCATAGATCACTAAGAATCACCTGGGATACCTAAAGAATTGAATCTGAATTTATTATTTCCACAAGGTAAAGTTGAAGCTGCTAAGTAAACCCCACAGAGATTGCAAGATTAAATTAGTAATTTAATCATTTGTGTTATGTTAACTTTGTGATTTGATTACTGTTGCATTCATGCAATAACTTGACCGATAGTTGCTCTTAAGTTGTGTGCTTTGTAGTTATCCAATTTTAAATTGTATTACTGTTAACAAGTTGATTTGACTAACTCAATTTATAGAGTCATGTCAATATTAATTATATTTTAACACTTTAGGGAAATAAAATTAATTGTCTAACTCTGTAGTTATTAGTGCTCTTGAATGAAATTGTAATTGGTTTTCTCTGATCAACTAGAAACAAGGTAAGAACATTGTACTCAAGTCCTAGGAAAACCCTTATTGTTACAGTGGAATTCTTCCTTATCCTTTTACTGGCTATGTCTTCATTACAGAGGGTTTTTTTTTTTTTAGCAAAACGGCTGTTTTTCTGAAAAAACTTCACTTACGTCCACACTGCAATCGCATTCTTTTGACAAAAAATTGAAAGAACAAAGGGGTATTCCCGATATTGGTAAACCTCTTTCTACATCGAAGAAACCTTTTTCTGAAAGAGCTCTTTTGGAAAAAGGCGTGTGTGGACATGGAAGAGGGAGTTCTTTCAAAAGAAGAGGAAAGAGGAAAAAGAACATTTGCCCTCGTGGCCACTCCGTCCATAGTAATCATAGCTGAAACGTGAGATAGCATCCATTCAGTGTGGATGCTATCTTTCAAAAAAGCAGATCACTTTTTCCCTGTTGAAGGGAAAGGACTGGGCAGGGATCGTCGAATTGAGGACGTAAATGCGTGGTTGCGCAGGTGGTGTCGTAGAGAGGGCTTTGGTTTATTCGATCATGGGACTCTGTTCCGGGCACGAGGATTGTTAGGAAGAGATGGGATCCACCTAACAAAGAGAGGAAGGAGCATCTTCGCAGGCAGGCTTGCAAACCTAGTGAGGAGGGCTTTAAACTAGGTTCGTCGGGGGACAGTGACCAAAACCCTGAGGGGAGTGGGAAAGTCGGATACCGGGAAGAAATGCAGAGAGGAACGAGCAAGAAAGGAGGACCCTGTTTGAATGGAAAAGATAGGGCAATCAACTGGTTACCTGAGATGTTTGTACACTAATGCGAGAAGCCTGGGCAACAAACAGGAAGAACTGGAGGCCCTGGCCCAGTCCGAGAAATATGATTTAATTGGGATAACAGAGACTTGGTGGGATGACTCGCATGACTGGAGTGCTGTCATGGAAGGGTATAGACTGTTCAGGAAAAACAGGCAGGGAAGAAAAGGAGGAGGAGTTGCACTATATGTAAGAGAGCACTATGATTGCTCTGAACTCCAGTATAAAGAGGGAGAAAAACCTGTTGAGAGTCTATGGGTTAAGTTTAAAGGAGCAAACAACAGCAGCGATGTTGTGGTTGGTGTCTGCTACAGGCCACCGAATCAGGTGGATGAGGTAGATGAGGCTTTCTTCGGACAACTGAGAGAAGCTTCCAGATCGCAGGCCCTGGTTCTCGTGGGGGACTTTAATCACCCTGACATCTGTTGGGAAACCAATACGGCAGTACACAGGCAATCCAGGAAGTTTTTGGAGAATGTTGGGGATAACTTCTGGCACAAGTGCTGAAGGATCCGACCAGGGCCGTGGCGTAGCTTGACCTTCTGCTCACAAACAGGGAGGAACTAATAGGGGAAGTAGAGGTGGGTGACAACCTGGGAAGCAGTGATCATGAGATGGTAGATTTCAGGATCCTGACCAAAGGAAGAAAAGAGAGTAGTAAAATACACACCTTGGACTTCAAAAGCAGATTTTGACTCCTCAGAGATCTGATGGGCAGAATCCTGGGATGCTAACATGAAGGGGAAAGGAGTCCAGGACAGCTGGCAGTATTTTAAAGAAGCCTTATTGAAGGCCCAGAAAGAAACGCATCCCGACGTGTACCAAGAGAGGCAAAAATGGTACACGGGATTGGCTTACAGGGGAAATCCTTGGTGAACTTAAGCACAGAAAGGAAGCTTACAAAAAGTGAAAACTTGGACAAATGACCAGAGAGGTGTTTAAATGTATAGCTCGAGAATGCCGGGGGGTTATCAGAAAGGCGAAAGCGCAAATGGAATTGCGACTGGCTAAGAATGTGAAGGATAACAAGAAAGGTTTCTACAGGCATGTTAACAAGAAGAAGGTGATCAGAGAGGGTGTGCGGCCCCTATTGGATGAAGGAGGTAACCTAGTGACAGATGATGTGGGTAAAGCCGAAGTACTCAATGCTTTCTTTGCCTCTGTATTCACGGACAAGGTCGGCTCCTGGACTTCTGCGCTAAGTGACGCAAGATGGGATGAAGATGGACAGCCCGTGGTGGGTAAAGAACAGGTTAGGAACTATTTAGAAAAGCTAAACGTACACAAATCCATGGGTCAGAACTTAATGCATCCAAGGGTACTGAGGGAGTTGGCAAATGTCATTGAGGAGCCTTTGGCCATTATCTTTGAAAAATCGTGGAGATCGGGAGAAATCCCGGATGATTGGAAAAAGGCAAATGTAGTGCCCATCTTCAAAAAAGGGAAGAAGGACGATCCAGGGAACTATAGGCCGGTCAGTCTTGCCTCGGTTCCTGGAAAAATCATGGAAGGGATCCTTAAGGAATCCATTTTGAGGCACTTGGAAGAGAGGAAAGTGATTAGGAATAGTCAGCATGGATTCACAAAGGGCAAGTCGTGCCTGAACAATCTGATTAGCTTCTATGATGAGGTAACTGGCTCTGTGGACGTGGGAAAGTCAGTGGATGTGATATACCTTGACTTTAGCAAGGCTTTTGATACCGTCTCCCACAATATTCCTGCCAGCAAGTTAAGGGAATGTGGATTGGATAAATGGACGGTAAGATGGATAGAAAGCTGGCTAGAAGGCCAGGCCCAGCAGGTAGTGATCAACAGCTCGATGTCAGGATGGCGGTCGGTTTCTAGCGGAGTGCCCCAAGGTTCGGTTCTAGGACCAGTTTTGTTCAATATCTTTATTAATGACCTGGATGAGGGGATGGATTGCACCCTCAGCAAGTTTGCAGATGACACTAAGCTAGGGGGAGAGGTAGATACGCTTGAGGGCAGAGATAGGGTCCAGAGTGACTTAGACAAATTGGAGGATTGGGCCACAAGAAATCTGATGAAGTTCAACAAGGACAAGTTACAAGCTGGGGACCAACCAGTTAAGTAGTAGTTCTGCAGAAAAGGACATGGGGGTTACAGTGGATGAGAAGCTGGATATGAGTCAACAGTGTGCCCTTGTAGCCAAGAAGGCTAATGGCATATTAGGTTGCATTAAGAGGAGCATTGCCAGCAGATCCAGAGATGTCATTATTCGCCTTTATTCGGCTCTAGTGAGGCCACATCTGAAGTATTGTGTCCAGTTCTGGGCCCCCCCACTACAAAAAGGATGTGGATGCATTGGAGAGGGTCCAGCAGAGGGCAACCAAAATGATTAGGGGGCTGGAGCATATGACTTATGAGGAGAGGCTGAGGGAGTTGGGTCTGTTTAGTCTGCAGAAGCGAAGAGTGAGGGGGGATTTGATAGCAGCCTTCAACTTCCTGAAGGGAGGTTCCAAAAAGGATTGGAGAGAGGCTGTTCTCAGTAGTGACAGATGGCAGAACAAGGAGCAATGGTCTCAAGTTGCGGTGGGAGAGGTCCAGGTTGGATATTAGGAAAAACTATTTCACTAGGAGGGTAGTGAAGCACTGGAATGGGTAACCTGGGAAGTAGCTGAAACAAAATACAGGACTATGTAGCACTTTAAAGACTAACAAGATGGTTTATTAGATGATGAGCTTTCGTGGGCCAGACCCACTTCCTCAGATCAAATAGTGGAAGAAAATAGTCACAACCATATATACCAAAGGATACAATTAAAAAAAATGAACACATATGAAAAGGACAAATCACATTTCAGAACAGAAAGGGGATGGGGGGAAAGGTAAATGTCTGTGAGCTAATGGTATTAGAGGTGGGGAAAGGTAAATGTCTGTGAGCTAATGGTATTAGAGGTGATAATTGGGGAAGCTATCTTTGTAATGGGTAAGATAGTTAGCGTCTTTGTTGAGACCGACGTGTAGAGTGTCGAATTTTAGCATGAATGACAGTTCAGAGGATTCCCTTTCAAGTGCAGATTTAAAAGGCTTCTGAAGCAGGATGCAGGTAATTAAGTTGTTGAGACAGTGTCCTTTCTGGTTGAAATGGCAAGAAACTGTTTTTTCTTTGTGATCCTGTCTAATATCTGTTTTGTGGGCATTGATCCTTTGGCGAAGTGTCTGAGACGTTTGTCCAATGTACAAAGCAGACGGACACTTTTGGCACATGATAGTAGTGGAGTCTCCATCCCTAGAGGTGTTTAAGTCTCGGCTTGACCAAGCCCTGGCTGGGTTGATTTAGTTGGGATTGGTCCTGCCTAGAGCAGGGGGCTGGACTTGATGACCTTCTGAGGTCTCTTCCAGCTCTATGGTTCTATGATTCTATGAATGCGCTTTTGCTGTGTGGACACTCTCTTTCTGAAGAAGTTTTTTCAGAAGATCTCTTCCAGAAAAGCTTCTTCCAAAAGAAGCCTGCAGTCTAGACATAGCCATAGTGTATATACCTTTGCTGCCACAGTGGTAAACAACATTTAGACCTCGCAAAGTAACGGGCAGTCCCTTACCATCGCCAAAGGCAAGACTCCTACAAGATCCTTCTGGCTTACATAGATCTTGGAGACTCCTAGATCAGACGATGTATCCCCAGGATATTCAACCTGCCATGTGATAAGCTGCGTCCCAGGTAGATCACTTAGGTCTTCAATTTCAAAATCAATCTGCATGATCTCAGAGGAAGGGTTGTCTGCACTGAAAAAAAAAAAAAAAAAAAAAAAAAAGAGAAATGCCTTAATTCATCTGAGTGACAAACCAGCAATAGAATTGCATTTACACTAATAAATCATTATCTGATGTTACACCGCATCATCTTCATAGAAAAATTGTTATGATATGAATATAAATAATACATACTTCATGCAAGGTGATTCATGTAAGATGTCATTGGAAAGGTTATGATTTAATGAATGTCATTATCCAATTTGTATACATGTAGCACTTCTCTATCTAAAGTTAGGAATACTGACTATACAACTATTTCAATTGGGTGTGTATTTGGAAGACAGTCACCAGACAATAAGCCATCAGCCTTGATGAGCCATTAAGACTGTGAAGATACTAATCTCTCTCCTTCTTGAGACACATCCTTGGAGTAGCTGTGACACTAGTGGTTCAGGTGTTCCTGTCACCTGATATTAAACGTTATCTTGGACATCTTGTAATTTTCCATTAAAAGGAGAGCGGGAGGTTAAGTTTAGGAAACAAAAGATTCCTGCCTCATATAAATCTTATTTAAGGGTGGGGAAGAAAGCAAATGGGACTCCCTTGCCTATCTACTCAAGACATTCAAAGGGAAGGGAAGGGGGAGTCCAGACTGAGATAGGGGTCCAATCTGAAAAAAGACATAACTGGAACTCTGAGCTACAGAAGCTTTGCAACCTCCCTAAAATAATATTTAACATATGAAATCACATTTTGTAACCTGTTTTTGAATGTATTAAGTTTAGCTTGTATTTTTTTGCTCAGTAATCTGCTTTGCTGTCTTTGTTATCACTTATACTCACTTAAAATCTACTCCTTCTAGTTAATAAATTTCTTTTTTGTTTACTCCGAAACCCAGTTTGTATAATCCATAATGTGCGGCCGGGGTGCATAAGAGGCTGTGCACCCCTTCCTCCACATTGAGAGAATGGGCAGATTTCACAGTATTCCTTAGGAGTCTGCACTGCAGGGGAATTGGGCACCTGAGTGCTAGGGCAAGTCCCTTAAGCTGAGTCTTTCTAGAATTGATCTCAGAGCCTGTGTGGTTCTGCAGCTGGGTGGTTTTCCACCTGTGCGTGCGCTGGAGGAGGCGAAGAGCCTGGCCCAGCAAAAAAGGGTGCCCAGGCTAGAAGAACAGGCAGGCTCAGTGGTATTTCGGTACATCAGGTAGCATCATAAATGGGGGCATACTGCTGCACATTGAATTATATCTGTTCCTAGATTTGTGGGATGAAGAAATTAGAAGTGAATTAATCAGATGCATGTATTATCCTGGGCCCTTTGTGCACTTCATGTACATTCCCTATGCTTCACAAAATAGACAGTACTTAGCTATTTGTGCTTTACCGATAGGGAAATGGAGTCAGGGAGAGGTTAAGCATTGAGGTTAAAGTCATAAGGTGAGTCAGTGGCAGATCTTGGAATGCCTGACTCTAAAGCCCTGTGTTCTAACCTTCAGATTGTATTTCCCCCTTGTTAAAAGAAACCTGAAAAAGGAATGACCTATAGACAGTTGTCCACTAAGATATGAGACTAATGCAGATTCTTTCTTTGAAGCAGCTCATGTCCTTTAAAAAGGGGAGGACGGACAAAACTAGGCTATGTCTGCACTGCGGAGCTCTTTCAGGGAGGCTGGAAATATTCCAAAATAGCTATTCCACATCTTTAAAGCTGCCCGTTATTTCAAAATAGATTTCAAAAGAACAGGTGTGCTATTCTGGCATTGCTGTAACCTGTGTTCCACAAGGGTTAAAGGATGTGTCAGAATAGCGCTTTATTTCAAAATTTGGTGCTGTGTAGAAAGCGCCAAATTTCAAAATAAGCTATTTTGAAATTACCTCGAAATAAGCTACACAATTTGCATAGCACAAACTGCAAATGTAGTCACACCCCTAGAGGCTATTTCTGACTCTACCCACCTCACTGTGATATGAATGGCAAATACCTTAAACTCCCTCTGATTTAGTTTCCTCTGTGTGGAAAATGGGGACAATAGTAAGTGCAGCTGTACTTCCTCAAGGTGTTATAAGGCCGGGTTGATGTTAGCAAAGCATTCTGGGAACTCTGGGTAAAAGGTAGTTGAGAACTACAATGTTATTAGCTGTGATATCCCTGGATCATCTGTATTAGAGTGTCTGATATAGCACCACTACAGTGCTGTTTGTTTTTATAGTGTTTTTTTTCTACATTCTGTTACAAAATGCTTTAGAAAGCAAATGAATCACAATCAAAAGGAAAAATGGTGGATGCTCTACAGGAGAGATTTAAAGCAGGGAACAGACCAGTGGCTCACGGAGTTAGATCCTGTAAACCTTATTATAAAATCAGCTACTGCACAGGAAACAGTGCAGTGCAGATTCTACTGTGTATTATTCTACCTGCTATTATAAAGGGGCCCCAAAACCTCAGGATGTGCAGTGACATTCCCTAGCAATGCAATGTTTTGAGGACTATTGCTGATGACAGTGATTTTACATCTCAATCACTGACGGCCATTTAGTGATCTTTAATGCAGTGTGTAGGGATGAATAGTGAAGGCTGAATGTATTTCAGTGCAGGGATGAGACCCGAAAGCTTGAGAGGAAGGAAGGAATGTCACAATTACAGAAGGATCACAAGCTGCTCAAGCTACCTCATCTCAGAGGGCATAACTGGAAGATAGAGAAAATGCAGCAAGTGATTGATGGGAAAGCCATGGAAAAGTGTTTAAACCATGCAATCTTCCCTGGTCGCTGTAGGAAGAGAGTTAAAACTAGCCATCTCCTTGATCAAAACCAGTTGTGACAAGAGCCCCAATTCAGGACTGCTCCCAAAATGCCCAGGGTTTTTTATCATTTCAGCTCTGTTCAATTTCTTGTCTAAAGCCACTGCTTGGCGATTTTAATCTGCAGCCCCTGAAAGCTGGACTCTAATGGATGTATTGAGTCATTGCTGTCAAAGTGAGAATTTAAAAAGGAGCTTTTGCATTGGTTCCACCCTTGGCAGAATTAATGGCGCTGAATGATTTTACATTTTATTCAATTCCTCATCACTTTATGTCAAACCCACGAAAGTGCAATTTGCAAACTAATACTGAATGCAACCATATTCCTCATGACCTGAGTGGGACCAGAAAACTGCTTTACACAGCTACTGCTATTGAAACTCACTTAGCCTTACTGTATAAATAGGAATAGGCAATGCATTACCCATACAAGCAGGATACTGATCTCACTTTGCACAATACACGTCAGCTTTACTTGTGTTAAAGAGACAAATTTAATCATTGCACAGAAGCATCCTGGTTCTGAGCTCTATTTCTGGTTGCCTTTCTTTAATCTTTTAGTGCACAGGTGGCTACTGTTACTAGTCCCTGTTGCTGTTGAATTGGTGCTGCCACAGGCAGTGTTTCCTGTCAATCATTGGCAGAATGGGCCACTAGGGAGGTTGGCAGTGCAAAGAGAAAGGCATGGGCAAGCTAGTGGCAGCTGCAAGAAGAGGATTTAATAAAAAGAAAGGATCAATGAAAACTTTTCAAGATATGGAGGGTTTTAGAAGGAAAGAGGGAGAAGTGAAAGGCAAAAGAAAAGGGAACAATGAAGGAGAAAAGAAGGGATCTAGAAGATAGTATAACAAGCATGGGAGAGGCTGCAGGGGAAAACCAAAGGAGTTCTGAATACTGCATACAGATGTGGTCTCCTCATCTCAAAAAAAATATACTGGCATTAGAAAAGGTTCAGAGAAGGGAAACTAAAATATTTAGGGGTTTGGAATGTGTCCCATATGAGGAGAGATTAAAGAGACTAGGACTTTTCAACGTGGAAAGGAGGAGACTAAGGGGGGGGATATGATAGAGGTATATAAAATCATGAGTGGTGTGGAAAAAGTGAATAAGGAAAAGTTATTTACTAATTTCCATAATAGAAGAACTAGGGGCCACCAAATGAAACTAATGGGCAGAAGGTTTAAAACAAATAAAAGGAAGTTCTTCTTCACACTGCGCATAGTCAGTCTGTGGAACTCCTTGCCTGAGGAGGTTGTGAAGGCTAGGACTATAACAGGGTTTAAAAGAGAACTAGATAAATTCATGGAGGTTAAGTCCATTAATGGCTATTAGCCATGATGGGTAAGGAAAGGTGTCCCTAGTTTCTGTTTGTCAGAGGATGGAGATGGATGGCAGGAGAGAGATCGCTTGATTACCTGTTCAAGTCACTCCCTCTGGGACACCTGGCATTGGCCACTGTCGGCAGACAGGGTACCGGGCTGGATGGACCTTTGGTCTGACCCAGTATGGCTGTTCTTATGTTCTTCTCCATTCTCCCCCCACATGCAACTTTTTTATTCCTTTTTAACAAAATTCTCTTCACCCTTGCTTTCCTCTTCATGCCACTGTGCCACACCTCTCCTCCTTAATTCAGATCCTTCTAGGGCAGGGGCCTTAACAATCTGCCTAGCTTTAGTTTTACTGACATCAATGGGATCAAGTGCTAACAGTTAGGCACATGCTTTTGTTCTTTGTTAAACTGGTCCTCAATGTTTACCTGCCTTGCAGTCAGTGCAAGTTAAGGACTAGGTAAAAAAGATGAATAAGAATATTAAGGTTTTTCACATTCTGTGGACTAGAGATTTTTCAGTAAGGAATCATTTATCATACTCATTTACAGTACCTACCCTAAGGGAGTCCAACTGGGTTGATGTTTGTAGGTGCTGCCACAATATGAATATTCAATGAAAATAACAAGAGGAAAAGCTCCTTTATTAGGAAACATCATCTTTGCACAATTTTCATTAAGCATGACTGCAGACCAAAATGAAATTATTTTCATGCCCTCTGTGATATTCTCATTGGTCAAAGAACAAGAATGATCACATAGCAGTGCCTGCGAAAATGGGACTCATGCTTAACCATACTGTTAGTCAAAACATTTTTTCCTCCCCATTGCATATCCAAATTTGCACTGAAAAAGTGGAATACTTAAATATTTTGTCTTCAAACTAAAATATTTCTATTAGGAATGCTGCCACAGTATCCCATGGAAGTTATAGGCATCTCCTAGTTTCATCTATGGGCAGGGCTCCTTGGTTGGATGACATCACCATAATCTCCCTTTGAGAGTTTTAACCTTTCATGAAAAACCACAATTTAGTAAAAAAATATTTTCTATTGAAAGACAATTCCAACCAGACCTAGGAATAGAAGGCTCTTTTCCTTATACCTGGAACTGACAGATCAAGAAGTGTTTTAACAATCCATAAGGATCTGAACATTAATACAAAAGATGTATAGAAAAGTGTAAAGGTTTCTCTGGTTCATGCCTAAAACCACCAAGTCAGGAACTTTTGCTTAATTAGTTAACTTGAAATTCAAACTTTAATTTACACTGCTATGAACATCTCTGTACGTATAATTCTGAGAAAGCAGAGTGACCATCTTTTAGTACAGGTTGGACCTCCCTGGTCTGGCACCTTCAGGACCTGCCCAGTCCTGAATGAGAGAATTTACTGGACCAGGGGAGGTGTCCCCTGCCACCTGTCCTGAGCCAGCTGACCTCCTGCCTCTGCCCCCACTACTCCTTCCCCAGCTGTCTGTCTGTCATGCTGCCACTGCACACCCCGATCTGCCATGGGCAGCCAGGGTTCTCCGGGCCCCAGCATTGGCCTTGTGCTGCCATGGACAGCCAGGTTTCCCTGGCTCCATGCTGCCGTTTGTGGCTGAGATTCTCCAGCACCCAACTACTCAATGTTGGGAGTGGCTGGGTTCTCTGCCCCAGCCCTGCACTATGCAGGTGGCTAAGATTCCCTGCTCCACACTGCTATGTTCTATCTCAATCACTGCTGTGGGCAGATGGGGTTCTCCAGCCATGGCTCCGTGCTGCTGCGGGTGACCAAGGTTCCCTGGCCCCACACTGTTGTGGGCTGCCAGGGTTCTACGACCCTGGTCCCAGTCCTGTCTCCAGTACTGCTATGGGGCTTCTCTGGACCTGCTGCCCCCAGCCCTGGCTGGGCTGCTGGCCCTCCTGCCATTAGGTTCCCAGGTTCTCTCGTTCAGGAGCCTGTAGTAAAATGGCCAAACTGAAAAAGAATTAGCAGTTGCAAATCTTCTATAGATAAATAAGAAGAAAAAAACCCCCTAAAGCTCCCCCCCCACACACTACTCTATGAATAAGAATGGGGTAGGGGTGCGGGAAGGTCTCATCTTCTTTAAACTAACAAAAATTTCCAGTGGATTTGTGAAGAGGGTATGGGGTGTCTTTCTGTTTAACACAAGAAAAAAAAAAGCTACATATTAATTCCAAACCTATAAGAGGAAGCAGACAACTTCCTGTCAGTATGAATGCATCTGAATTGCTAATATGTTTTTCTTTCATTTCCTACAAACCAGTGAAATGCCACTCAGTACTTAAGCTTCTGAAATCACAAGTTTAAAACATAGGTGGCGAAACCTGCAAAAACAAATGGGATCATCAGAAAAAATATTTGGGTCACACTGAAAATACTCGGGACTATTTTAGTGAAGGTATAGCTGGATTTTAATATAGGATTGAAGCTTGGTTGGTATCTATAATATTTTGATTTTTCATGCAATCGTGAAGACATAAGATTCTAGTTATCCTGCATGGGATTTCCTGAACTATGAAAAATTCCACTGAATATTGTTGTGCCTGTCTTCACAAGAATTGTAAGTCATGTTAGAGCACCATGTTTTTAACACAACTTATGGTTGTTTTGTAACAGACCCTGATTTTCCAATGAAGAAAAGTCCACTGAGTAGCTAGCCACTGGTGCTTTAACCACTCCTCTGTCTAACTCTCCTAAGAACAGATCTAGAAAATATGATGGTGAAAACACCATGTCTTCAGCAGTGCCTTGGTGAACATTGCCACCATGAGGACAGCTATTCTGGTGGTACCAATAGATAAGAAGGAAAAAGATAGTAATACAGAGACATAAGGGAGAGGTGTGGCCATGTATGTTTGTAACAAAGAAGTTCCACTAAATTTAGGGAAGTGGAAGAAACACGGTGAATGGTTAGGAGGAGTGCTGGCCTTTTCTGAATATCTCAGCATTTGGAGACTAAAAGGTTAAACTTCGGTAGCTATCGGGTATTGATAGGGAGCCAGGAGAGCCAATGGGAGAAAATATTGAGATTTGAATTGGAAAATATACCTGCCTGCTGTTCTTCATGTGAATTTTAAGCCAGAAGTTGGGGGAACAAGATTAATTGAACCAGGTAGAACTATCATGCCTACAAACAGAGTCGTAACTAGCTAATTTGGTGCCAGAGGCAAGACTGTTCTCCGCGCAGGCGGGGGTGCTGACGTGGCGTGAGGCACAAGTGAAGACAGTGTAGTAGCTGTCTTTTCTGTACCCCCTCAGCTATGCGCCCGAGGCAAGTGTCTCACTCGCCTCGCCCTTGTTATGGCCCTGCCTACAAAGAATACTGGGGTATAGAAATGGACTGGACCTTGAAGCACAGATTGTAAGTAGATGGGGAAATGTCTATTTAGACGTGATCAAGTTATTTTCTTTGTTTTGTTGTTTGGTTAAACTTCTTTGTACTAAGTCTTTGTGCCTCCGCTCCCCCCCTTCCCCATACACTGTATCACAGGGATGGAATTTTCTCTGTTTTTAAATTGTTCTTTTCTCAGTTGTTTTAAAACATCTAGCAACCAAGTATGCTTCATCAAGTATATCTTTTTGTTTTGTTAATAAAATCGTGTTTTTAAGGCAATGATTTGATTCTTGTGCCCTAGAAGGTAACAGGAGGTCTGTGTATGCATGCTTACGTCTGAGTGGTCAGCTATCAGAAATTACAGTTTGTTTTTTTCTTTTTTATTCAAGCTCTCTTGTGTTAGAAGAGCTTAGGCTACCCCTCTGGAAGAAGTTCCAAGTGTTTCTTCCTAGAGTCAAGAAGAAAGGGGGTTTTCACTTGATGGTGGCAGCCTGTCTTCCACAGCCAGTAAATCTGTGATTTTGGGAAGCTTTTAAGCAAAACCTATAGAGGCAAGGTATTTTTAAGGTCTCTTGTGGGCTTCCACCTTTTGCACTCAGAGTGCCGGAGTGGGAAACAGCTTTGACACAGAGTCACAAAGAAAGGAGGGCCTGCTATTAATTTAGACAGCAGCCAGAAAAAGGAAAAGACAAATATATTCCTCTTCCTAGTACAACCCCACTATTCCACCCTGTTTGAAACAGTTTGGGGAAGACAGCCCAGTAATAACCTTACATTTTATATCCAGCAGAAGAAGATCTCAAGGTCTTCTCTAGTTCTTAGTAAATTCCTAACAAATAGCCACAACTCTGGTTTCAAAAAGTTAACATTTTGTTTACTTATGTTTCCTCTTACAACTTTTCAGAAGACTCAAAATATTGCATCTGGGATACACATTTGCATTTTCTTTATGGAAGCAGGAGAGATAGAGATCACATCCCTTCTGCATAAAGAGGTACTCACTATGCAATAAACTCCCTCTGTTTGGTGTGTTGATGGAGCTGTAGATGTTAATATGTATAGGAAACACAAGTCAAAAAGAGTGGGGTCAGCTGCCAAGGAGACTTTAACACACAATTTAGCTGTATGTACACAATGCATGTATTTATGGGAATAAGAATGGAAGAAAGCCATATTTAGTGTTGGATCAGTTATCTGTATCTTTCTCAGGTGCTTATCGCTACAGTATGGACACACCAAACATACATTTAAGAAATATTATTTTAGCTGTTCTCTAAACTCCTTTGGATTCAGTCAACTGGGAAATCTTTGTGATGGATGATGCTGGGTATACATTTCACACCCACGTTAAATTTGAAATTATAATTTTTTTATTTTATCAACTGCAACATGACACCTCTAAGTTCTCCTGCATTGGTATTTCTTTAAAGCAACACACACAGTCATGTCTACTTCAAGCAAGATGACATCTCAGCAATACAACACCAAAAGCCAAAGTGGCGTAAGCTTTTCCTTAACGATACAAAAGCTTCGAATGCAGGATATCTATGGGGACAGTGACTTCATTGGGAATATGCTGCTATCATACAGGGTTAAAGAATGATATTACCCCACTCCAGATGATGTGATTAGCAATCATGGGATTTATAACAATTAGAAATGTGTGTGTGTGTGGGGGGTTATTTGCCTTCTGTTTCTGACCTTTTTGTGTGCACTCGTTTTACACAGTTGAGCTTTGCTTCACATCCGTAAGAGACAGCCAACTTGGTTGTTTAAATGAAAGCTGAGATTTTCATGCAATCTCTTGATTTCAGCAGCACGGGCTTAAAAAAACACTTTCAAATACTGCAAGACTGTGATAAAATCTCAAGAATTAGCAGCTCTGATGTTGACTTAAATCAGGCAAGGATCTACATTTATAAGCAGGCAGGATAATGTGGTCTGAGCTCAGCCATGGCCTTGAATCCCCAGTGAGAAAAGGGTGTATATAATTTTTTAATAGAATTTAGAATACTAGAACTGGAAAGGACATGGAAAGATCATCAAATCCAGTCCCCTGCCCTCACATCAGGATCAAGTAGATTAGCGGTGTAAAATCCTATTTAATCAGTTAACCAGTTAAATGTTATGTTTAACTGGTTAACCACTTAACAGAAACTGCTCCAGCCAGGCTGAAGTTCCCCTGCCCATGGCATGCTGCTCTGGCTGGGCTGGGCATGCTGCGGGTGGGGACTGCTCCAACAGGGCTGTTAACCTCTGGGCTGGAGCTGCCAGTGAGGGTGATGCTTATCCATTAACCAGCTAACAGGTTAGCCATTCACATCCCTAATCTAGATGATTTCTTATAGATGTTTATTTAACCTACTCTTAAATATCTCCAGTGATGGAGATTCCACATCCTCCCAAGGCAATTTATTCCAGTGTTTAACCACCCTGACAGTTAAGAAGTTTTCCTAATGTCCAACCTAAACCTCCCTTGCTGCAATTTAAAACCATTGTTTCTTGTCCTATCATCAGAGGACAAGGAGAATAAATTTTCTCCCTCCTCCTTGTAACACCCTTTTAGATATTTGAACATTGCTATCGTGTCCGTTCTCAATTTTTCTCTCATCTAAACTAAACAAGGCCAATTCTTTCAGTCTTCCCTCATTGGTCATTTTTTCTAGACCATTAACATTTTTTGTTGTTCTTCTCTGGACCTTCTCCAACTTCTCCACGTTTCTTGAAATACTCCAACACAATACAAATACACACAATACTCCAACAGAGACCTAATCACTACAGAGTAGAGCAGAATTACTTCTCATGTCTTGCTCACACCACTCCTGTTAATGCATCCCATAATCATGTTTGCTTTCTTTTTTTTTTTTTTTTTTTGCAATAACATCACACTGTTGACTTTCATTTAGCTTGTGGTCCTCTATGACCCCTAGATCCTTTTCTGCAGTACTCCTTCCTAGACAGTCACTTCCCATTCTGTATGTGTGCAACTGATTGTTTCTCCCTAAGTGGAGTACTTTGCATTTGTTCCTTATCAAACTTCATCCTATTTACCTCAGGCCATTTCTCCAGTTTATCCAGCTCATTTTGAATTTTGACTCTATCCTCCAAAGCAGTTGCAAACTTCCCAGCTTGGTATCATCTGCAAACTTTATAAACATACTCTCTATGCCATTATCTAAATCCTCAATGAAGATATTGAACAGAATTAGTCTCAAAACTGATCCCTGCAGAACCCCACTTGTTACACCCTTCCAGCATGACTGCAAACCTTTAATAACTATTCTCTGAAAATGGTTATTCAACTGTTATGCACCCACTTTATAGTAGCCCCATCTGCACTGTATTTCTCTAGTTTATTGATAATAAGGTTATGAGTGACTGAGATTGGGGACCTACTGTGCTAGGCATGGTAAAAGTCAGTCTCTGCTCCCAAAAGGGGACAATCTAAATATATAGCAGAGACGAAAGACTAGTATTCCATTATACATGGTAATTGAGGTCCAGCGAGATTTTCCGCAGGTGATGCAGGAAGCCTAGAAATCAGAATCCCCAGAATCCCAGCCCAGTTTATCAAGCAAATGATCATTCACCACAACAGATCAGGTAGGAAATACAGAAATAAATTAAAACTTAATTTTATCCAGTGTCATCTTAGCATTAAATATGCAGTAAGGGGGTGTCTGATCATTTTTCTTTAGGAATCAACCTTTGACATTAGTCAAACCAGCAAGAAAAATGGCAAAAGAATGAGCTTGCTAATCAAGAAATGGTTGTGCTTAAAAAAATTAGACCCATCTCGATACGGCATGATGTCAGTAGAGCTGGTGAAATAATATTTGCTGAATAATTTTTGATTAACTCTGTGCTATTTTCAAATGAATTATTCAACAGAGAATTTTCCAGCTGGAGATGTCACTTTGCCCAAACAACACAAACCAGTCATTTGATTTTTTCCTTCAAAAGAGCAAAAAATTAATAACGTCTTTAATTGGACATTAAATTTAAAGCCCAAATTCCCCTTCGAGTCGGCACTTCAGTTTAGAGCCCTGTCAATGCGCCAAATGTCTCTCGACATAATAAATCCAGTAGTTATTTGCCACATTATGCAAAGGAAATGATACATCAACATGGAATTCATTGCAACCAATCTAATAATAATCCAGCACGTTATTCAGCCTGACACTCAGTAAACATCAAGCACTTTTGAAGTAGCCCAATCAAGAAGCAATAGTGGAAAAGCTGCAGGGCTAAGGATGTGTGTTTTGACTGGGAACTGAAAGTCTGATCAAACACTGGATGTTGCTTTCTTAGGCTGCCCAGCCTATTCCCACCTCTTATTGTTTAAGAGCATTAAATATTTCTTGTTTAATATACAATATGGTGTAACGGAGAGAATCAAAGGGAAGGAATCCATATATACAGATACAGGACTTATGATTGTGTTATCAAGGTGGCACCCCCTTGTGTCTCCTCTGGGCACAACTGACCCAACTGTGGGTCTCTGCTGGTACGTCTGGTCGAATGAGGACCAGCATGGTGGTATTTTGGCCTTCCTGCCAAAATATCCTCCAGTCCTACCTCTTTCAGGCCATTTAAGGTTCAATGGTAATCAGGAATAAAAATAAACACCATTCAAATTTAGGGTCCTCCCACAAACCATCAGTGGGGTCCTATCCTCCCATTTAGGCTTGTTCCAGTTGATTCCCTTTTCAGGATCTGGTTGCCTCTCCTAAAAGGGATGGTCTGGCTGGCAAGAGAGTTCAATCTTTGTGCTGCAGCCAAGTCTCTCTCCTGTCAAGAAGGCAGAGAGCTGTCCTCCCTCCTGCTTGACCCTGAATTGCTCTAGGCCTTCTTCTGTTAACTTTCCTCTCCATGCCTGACATTCCAAATGTAGCGGGGCAGGGCCAACTGGGCCCACAAATGTCCCTAACTTTTGTTGCCAGTAGGGACTCTTTCAGCCAGAGTTGTCCTTAAGATTTATGGTGCCCCTAGGCCCAGCGGCAGCTGAGGGGGAAAGGGGGGAGGAACAATGATTTTTTAGAGATGTGATTTTATAATCTTCAGCAACATACCAATGAAATGTTTTTAAAACAAATTTTAAACTAAGGTCCTGCCAACTAACACAGTCAATTCAGAAACTGACAGTATATAGCTGGGATTGGCAAATGCCTGTTAAATGGCATCTTTATCACTTGAATGCCTCTTTCACTGGTTCAGTGTTCTGCTAATAGCTCTGGCAGGCTTTTTCACTTTTAAGTTAACTAGATCCTCTCTGGAGGAAGCAGAGCCACAGAACAGGAATAGGAAGAGGCAGGTGGGTGGACATTAAGACCCAGGGATGCCCCAAATTTTTGGATGCTCCACGTAACTGTATATTCTGCATATCGGTAAGGACAGCTCTGCCTTCAGCCTCTCTGACTTCCTTGTTGCCGGTGTGGGGTTATTTTTTTTCTCGTAATATGTTTATTGTTATTTATTGTGGAGCAGCCTCTGATGGGCCCAACTGAGACCGGGGCTCATTGTACTGCCATGATACTTACAGATAAGGTATGTCTGCACTGCAGTTGGCAGCATGTTTCCCAGCTTGTGTCAGCATACACACTAGCTCACATAAAAACAGCAGTGTCACCAGAGAGAGTACAGCTTGGACTGGCAGCCTGACTACAAGCACGTCTGGAATCCTTGGGTACATTCTTCGGTGAGTAGCGCGAACTGCTGCTTGTGGTATCTCTTGCTACACTGCCCTTTTTAGTGTGCTAGCACATCTGTCTACCTGAGCTGGGAAGCATCCTTCCAGGTGCAGGATAGATGTAAGCATAGGAAGAGCCCAGCCTTGCTCTAAAGAACTTTTATAATTTAAGCAGATAAGACAGACAAAAAATAAGAGAAAGAAGGTACGACCCTCATTTGACATATGGAGAACTGAAACAGAGAGAGATAAAAGGTTCCAGTGACATTATCACATGAGTACATAGTTTAGTGCTTTGCTGAGTCAAATCCTAAGTGACTTCCCCAAATCCCAAAGGAAATCTATGGCAGAGCAAGGAATTGAAACCAGATCTCCTGAGCCCTAATGCCTCAATCACAATATTGTTCTTCCCAGTTAACAACATTCCTAAATAAAGTCATTTGTGTGACAATCCCTTAAAAACAGATAACATAACACTCAGACTTGTGGGGCTTCATTCACTACTGTGTTCATCTAAATAAAGCAACAGCATGGGAAAGGGCAGAATCATGCTGGCCTAACACAGGATGAACACTCAAGGTATCTGCATACAAGTGGGAATACATGGCCCATCTTGCAAACATTTATTGTTGAGAGCAATACCAGCATACTGCAGGATAATTCATAACATTAAGTTTGTGCTTGACAGTAAATGCCCACACAGTTGGGCACATAACTAATGGATCACTAACTTTGGCCCTGATCCTGCACATACTTATATGCATCAATTCCTGGAGTAGCCCTGTGAGTAAATTTACTCATATGTATAAGTAATCATGGGGCTGGGCCATTAGACTCCAAAAAAGCTAGCCATCAAGTTGGACTCACCTGGATCCCATAATACAGGAAACTCTTATTGAATTTAATAGGAGTTTTGCTTGAGTAAGGATTGCTGGGCTGTAATGCTAAGACCATGACCCCTAAGGGTGCGTCCACACTGCACCATAAGTCGAAATAAGAGATGCAATTTGATCTATGCAAATTGCATTTCTTATTTTGAGGATATTTTGAAATAGCTCATTTCATAATTTGGCACTGTCTACACAGCATATAGTTCAAAATAAATGGCTATTCCAAAATGTCCCTTACTCCCCATGGAATGAGATTTATAGGGACATTGGAAAAGTGAGCCTGTTGCATAAGATCGTAGATTTCAGGATCCTGATCAAAGGAAGAAAGGAGAGTAGCAAAATACACACTCTGGGCTTCAGAAAAGCAGACTTTTGACTCCCTCAGAGAACTGATAGGCAGGATTCCCTGGGATGCTTATATGAAAGGGAAAGGAGTCCAGGAGAACTGGCTGTATTTTAAAGAAGCCTTATTGAAGGAGCAGGAACAAACCATCCCGATGCGCAGTTAGAAAAGCAAATATGGTAGGCGACCAGATTGGCTTACTGGGGAAATCCTTGGTAAGCTTAAACACAAAAAGGAAGCTTATAAGAAGTGGAAACTTGGACAGATGACTAGGGCGGAGTATAAATAGATTGCTCGAGAATGCAGGGGAGTTATCAGGAAGGCAAAAGCACAATTGGAATTGCAGCTAGCAAGGGATGTGAAGGGTAACAAGAAAGGTTTCTACAGGCATGTTAGCAAGAAGAGGGTGATCAGAGAGTGTGTAGGGCACTTACTGGATGAGGGAGGTAACCTAGTGACAGATGATGTGGGAAAAGCTGAAGTACTCAATGCTTTTTTTGCCTCTGTCTTCTCAGACAAGGACAGCTCCCAGACTAATGCACTAGGCAACGCAGTATGGGAAGGAGGTGGGCAGCCCTCTGTGGAGAAAGAACAGGTTAAGAACTATTTAGAAAAGCTAGACATACACAAATCCATGGGTCCAGATTTAATACATCCGAGGGTACTGAGGGAGTTGACAGGTGTCATTGCAGAGCCTTTGGCCATTATCTTTGAAAACTCATGGAGATTGGGAGAGATCCCAGATGATTGGAAAAAGGCAAATGTAGTGCCCACCTTTAAAAAAGGGAAGAAGGACAATCCAGGGAACTACAGACCAGTCAGCCTTACCTCAGTCCCCGGGAAAATCATAGAGGGGATCTTCAAAGAATCCATTTTGAAGCACCTGGAACAGGGGAAAGTGATCAGGAATTATCAAAATGGATTCACCAAGGGCAAGTCATTCCTGACCAATCTGATTAGCTTCTATGATGAGGTTCTGTGGATATGGGAAATTTGGTAGATGTGATATATCTTGACTTTAGCAAAGCTTTTGATATGGTCACCCACAATGTTCTTGCCAGCAAGTTAAGGGAATATGGATTGAATAAATGGACTATAAGATGGACAGAAAACTGGCTAGATTGTCGGGCCCAATGGGTAGTGATCAATGGCTCAATGTCTGGCTGGCGGTCGGTTTCAAGTGGGGGTGCCCCAAGGATTGGATCTACGGCTGGTTTTGTTCAATATCTTCATTAATGACCTGGATAAGGGGATGGATTGCACCCTCAGCAAGTTTGCAGATGACACTAAGCTAGGGGGAGAGGTAGATACGTTGAAGAGCAGGGACAGCATTCAGAGTGACCTAGACAGATTAGAGGATTGGGTCAAAATAAATCTGATGAGGTTGAACAAGGACAAGTGTAGAATCGTGCACTTGGGACGGAAGAATCCCGAACATTGTTACAGGCTGGGGACCGAATGGCTAAGTAGTAGTTCAACAGAAAAGGATCTGGGGATTACAGTGGATGAGAAGCCGGATATGAGTTAACAGTGTGCCCTTGTAGTCAAGAAGGTGAATGGAATATTAGGGTGCATTAGGAGGAGCATTGCCAGCAGATCTAGAAAAGTGATTATTCCCCTTTATTTGAGACTAGTGAGGCCACATATGGAATATTGCATCCAATTCTGGGCCCCCCACTACAGAAAGGATGTGGATGCATTGGAGAGGGTCCAGTGGAGGGCAACCAAAATAATTAGGGGGTTGGAGCACTTAACCTATGAGGAGAGGATGAGGGATTTGGGTTTATTTAGTCTGCAGAAGAGAAGAGTGAGGGTGGATTTGATAGCAGCCTTCAACTTCCTGAAAGGAGGTTCCAAAGAGGATGGAGAAAGGCTGTTCTCAGTAGTGACGGATGGCAGAACAAGGAGCAATGGTCTCAAGTTATAGTGGGGGAGGTTGGATATTAGGTTGGATATTAGGAAAAACTATTTCACTAGGAGGGTAGTGAAGCACTGGAATGGGTTACCTAGGGACGTGGTAGAATCTCCATCCCTAGAGGTTTTTAAGTCTCAGCTTGACAAAGCCCTGGCAGGGATGATTTAGTTGGGGTTGGTCCTGCTTTGGGCAGAGGGCTGAACTCGATGACCTCCTAAGGTTTCTTCCAGCCCTAGCATTCTATGATTCTATGATAGTGTAGATGTAGCCTAAGTGAGCTTCATGTGGCAGGTCTGAAAAGATGCTACTGAAGTAGCGCACACATAGCCACACACACACACACACACACACACACTATCTAGGTTTATTATAGTAATCATTTATACTCTTTTCTATTGTTACATTTACAATAGAAGGGGAATTTTAAAAAGTGATTTTGAATAAAGGGTCACCAACCTGAAATGAGATACAATGAGTGGTCTAAGGCATATCAGTTCTGAGGCCGACTCTCAGTATGGTGTAATATTTTTCCAGAATGTGTTACCATCTCCGCATTCTCATTATGCATGCAGCACTGTGTTACCTGACGCTCCAGGAATCCAACATCACTCTCTCTTTTTGATGCCTACCTTGGTCATTTTACTTTGGAATCCAATATAATGAATTACCTTCTTAAATCCAGAATAGAAGATCCAATATGTTAACCCATAACCCATTCCACACTTCCAAGGTGAGATCCATTTCACATTCCTTTTCATACCTTGCTTATTAGCACCCAGACTGACTCTTGAGTAAATGAAATTATATGTGGTAGCAGAGCTACATTTCACAAGACCCAAGGCAATGATATATTTTAGAATTAGGGGCTCTTCTGCAGTCCACAGAGTGTGTCCAATAAATGAGAGATTACTGTCCTCTGTGGAAGAATCTCCTCTGCTGTGAATTATTCAACAAATATTTCTGCAAAGTGAAGAAAATTGCAAAAATATACCAGTGCTATATTTTAATCTAAAAACTCACATTTCCCCCCTTTTCCAAACCATACAGCAGTTTTTGGCTGATTCTAGAAAGAAAAAAGAAAACAAAGAGAAGCTCTCTGTTTTGAGGAAGATGTATGCATGAATAAGATGAAATATTTATGGGCAAGACCCTTCCCATATCTGTCTTCCTGTCCATTTGCAAAGCAATAAGTTCAAATAAAAATGTAAGAGGAACTCTAAACTGAGGTGTTCCTCCTTTCGGAGATGCATTCTGTTGAAAATATATTAAACTTCTGCTTCTGCTTTCCACAGAAGGGTGATCTTTGGGAACTGATCTGTGCTCTTTTGGAAATATTTGCATAGCTTGGTAATGGGCCCAGCTGCACAATCTGCAAGTGAAGAGGGACTCATTCTTCCATGTGGGAAACAGATCACTTGCCTCTGTTTTCCACCTCCTCTGGATTCTGGTGTGTTGGGGGTGGTATTCTAAAGGGATTGAGTGAACCAGGGAAATAGAGAATAGGCAAAAGGTAGGTCCAGGGACTTGTGCCTCACTTCCCCCCTGCTCTGAGAAGCTAAGGGCAGAACTGTGATAAAACACCAGACATGCCCTTTATAGTCACACACATTCTTTAAGGGGTTCCCTGTGGTACTTGCTGGCAACAGCATCCCTGATAGTACAGTTCCAAAGGAAAGGAAGGCAGAGACCCAGAGTCAGCATACAGTCATAAGGACTTTATATAGATAGCCCAGCCTCCCATTGTTTTTCTGGGATCTGTGGAATTAGTAGGTGGCAAAGTCTTCCCCCGACAGAACAAATGGGGAGAACTACCCCAGAGGAGAACTCTGTGAAATGCTCCTTCCCATTAACTGCCCTCAGCACAGGCTCAGCATGCATTAGTGCACACTAAGGAATGCCTTGCTCACTGACACCTGCCCACACACACACACACACACATGCAGACACAAGCATGGAGACTTCCCCAGTCCCATTTATTATGGGAGGATTCCAGACTTGATTGCAGCTATGAGTTGTTGAGAGTTGTTGAGCCTTCCACTCTGTTGCATGGTATGAGGAGTGATTTTACAAACCACTGTGCCCAAACTTAATGGAAAGAAATCATTAAGGTGTGCGAGGAGAGCTGGAGTTTTTTAAATTCTCAGAGGCCATCCTCATCAAAAATAGATTCTTAAGTTGGAAATAAAAGATCCAGGGGAGTGCTAAGAAAGGTTATGTGACAGGGACTGCAGCGCTGAATAGCTTTTACTTAAAGATAGAAATTAAATGATAGGGCTCCTACCATGATTTGCCAGCCTATTTTCAAGACTGTCTGGCCTGCAGCAAAACCAATAGCGGCTGATCGCCCGTTCTAAATGGAAAACTGCCACCTCTATTTTCCATTCATTTAGTCATGGAATTCCATTGCTAGCTACAAAGGATTGGTGAGCTTTAGCGCAACTGAGTAGTTTAAAATGTAGCCATCTATTTCAATGTCATTAATATCCACTGCGTTTTCACTAGGTAATGAGAACTTGGTGAAAAAAAAAAAAAAAAGCACACATCACAACAGCAGAGGGCTTAAAGACTCAGTTGAGAAATAAATGTATGAAATCAAGAAATTATACAATGACTCTGGAAATTATATACTTTCATCTGGTGTAAACTGGCAAAGCTCCATTGACTTCAGTGGAGCTGTGCTGATTTTTTACACCACCTGAGAATCTCATCCTTATGGATGTGAAAGGTTAACTGGTTCCAGTTAACTGGTGGGGGCTGGAGCAGCTCCCCACCCATCCCAGGCAGGTGGGTGCTCCAGCCCCGTGGGGCCCGTCATGGACAGGGGTGCTCCTGCCAGGCTGAAGTAGTCCCTGCCAGTGGTGTAGGGGCTAAGGATGTTAAATATCAGTTAACTGAATAGTCAATTAACCTTATGAATTTTTATTGGTTATTTAACTATTCTACAAAAGCAACAAGGAGTCCTGTGGCACCTTAGAGTATGTCTACACTAGCTCGTTAATTCGAGCTAGGTAGGCAAATGAGGCGACCGGAGTTGCAAATGAAGCCTGGGATTTAAATATCCCAGGCTTTATTTGCATGTTCCCGTCCGGTCGCCATTTTGAAATTTCACTAGCCTGAACTCACTGCCGCGCGGCTACACACGGCAGTGAAACATTAATTCGAACTAAGTCCTTAGTTCGAATTAACTGTTACTCCTCATTCCACGAGGACTTAGTTCGAATTAACTGTTACTCCTCGTGGAATGAGGAGTAATAGCTAATTCGAACTAAGGACTTAGTTCGACTATCGTTTCACTGCCGCGCGTAGCCGCGCAGTGAGTTCGGCTAGTGAAATTTTTCAAAATGGCAACGACGGAACATAAAATAAAGCCCGGATATTTAAATCCCGGCTTCATTTGCAACTCCGGTCGCCTCATTTGCCTACCTAGCTCGAATTAACGAGCTAGTGTAGACATACCCTTATAGACAGGGCTCGCCGAGCCGCGGCGAGCCCCGCTCGCCAGCTGCTCTGTCCGGCGTTCCGCGCATGCGCAGATCGCCCGAACCCGGCTCTTCTGGGATGTAATCTACTCGCCACGGGCCAGTAGATTACATAGATTGTCGAGCCCTGCTTATAGACTCACAGATGTGTTAGAGCATAAGTTTTCGTGGGCAAAGACCCACTTCATCAGATGCATGTAGTAGAAATTTCCAGAGGCAGGTAATATGCAGGCCAGAATAAGGCTAGAGATAACGAGGTTAATTCAGTCAGGGAGAGTGAGGCCCACTTCTAGCAGCTGATGTGGAGGTGTGAACACCAAGAGAGGAGAAACTGCTTTTGTACTTGGCTAGCCATTCATAGTGTTTGTTTAATCCTAAACTGATGGTGCCAAATTTGCAGATGAACTGTAGCTCAGCAGTTCCTCTTTGAAGTCTGGTCTTGAAGTCTTTTTGCTGCAGGATGCCTACCTTTAAATCTTCTACTGTGTGTCCAGGGAGACTGAAGTGTTCTTCTACAGGTTTTTACATATTGCCATTCCTAATATCTGATACTGCACACAAATCAGTGTGAGGTGTCACCAAAAAAGGACAGCCAAAAAAGGATGCCAATTGGTCCCCATTGTGGTGATGGGAATTTTCATGCAATTAGTCCAACTGTACTTTCAACTCATTTCACAGAGCACCCTGAACATGAATACTCACCTTTGTTAAGATGACTTAAAGCACGATTTGAGGGCAGTTTTGAATGGTCCATTAGCAGGAAGATCATAGACTCAGCGAGTTTCAGGCTAGATTATCTAGTCTCACCTGCACATAACAGACCTCTAAATCCCACCCAGTTATCCCTGCATTGAGCACAATAACCTGGATTAAAATAATGATATTCCAGCCCTCTAGAGACTAAATTATTGTATGCCCCAGGCAGAGAATGGGAGGAACTTGAGATCCTAGGAGTGGCAGGGATGATTTGGTAGAATATTTCCAGATGAACCATGGTGCTAAGCAAGGTCTTAATGAAGCTCATAATATAAAACAATGGGCTACTTTTTACAAGAACTAATTATTTTGGGGAAATAGACCCAGCACAGTTCATTTTTATGGCCTTACTAACAACTCCTGTCCCAACTGAGTGGCAGTAATGATGCCAGACATCATTCCCATCCTAGTGTGAAACATCTGGGCTGTGGTGCGACAGTATGGCTTTGTTAATTTCTCAAGCAAAACTCCCAGCCAATAGCATTTTTGCTTGAGCCAGGGATGAGTGGAGAGCAATGAACACTGCTTGTAATCAGCAATCAATCAGAAATATACAGCTCATTACTTTGCAGCCCCAGTGATGAGCACTGTATTTTCAAAATTACCTGAACAACCCTTTAATGTCAGGTACTAAGCATTTTTAATGCAAATAAATACTGTAGACATTAGAGAAAGGAATGATTGCACAACAAACATGGAGAGAAATTTGGGTGTGGTGAGCAGCTAGAGAAATGGCAAGAAAGCTAATAAGGGTTAACAAAATTTTTAAAGAGAATCAGAAGCTCCAAGTTAGCCAGTGGGTCACTTTGATCCTGACATGCACAATGTCCACTGTTCATAGTCCTCTGTTGTTCTCTCTCTTCTACTTCTCCAAGCTTTCTGTAGGCTCTTAAGACTCTAGCAGACTTTTCTTTTCTTAGTAAACACCTTGGGATATGCTGAGTGCCAGGATGAAACCTTATAGACAGGATGAGGAAACAGGTCTACAGTACAGTCCTGTGCCCTGTCACATCAAATCAAAGACTCTACAGTACTGTCTGTGTTGAAAACTGTGTGGGTTCCAAGGCACCTAATACTCATGTTTGCATTTATGTCAGTTATTCCACTAAATCAACCAGTCGAGTATGAGAGGGGTAGCCGTGTTAGTCTGAATCTGCAAAAGCGGCGAGGAGTCCTGTGGCACCTTATAGACTAACCGAAGTGTTGGAGCATAAGCTTTCGTGGGCAAAGACCCACTTCGTCAGATGCACGTAGTGGAAATTTCCAGAGGCAGGTATAAATATGCAGGCCAGAATCAGGCTAGAGATGACGAGGTAGATCCAATCAGGGAGGATGAGGCCCACTTCTAGTAGCTGATCTGGAGGTGTGAACACCAAGAGAGGAGAAGCTGCTTTTGTAGTTAGCTAGCCATTCACAGTCTTTATTTAATCCTGAGTTGATTGTGTCAAACTTGAAGATGAACTGTAGCTCAGCAGTTTCTCTTTGAAGTCTGGTCTTGAAGTTTTTTTGCTGCAGGATGGCTACCTTTAGATCTGCAATTGTGTGTCCAGGGAGATTGAAGTGTTCCCCTACAGGTTTTTGTATGTTGCCATTCCTAATATCTGATTTGTGTCCATTTATTCTTTTACGTAGGGACTGTCCAGTTTGGTCGATGTATATTGCAGAGGGGCATTGTTGGCACCTGACGGCATATATTACGTTAGTAGATGTGCAGGAGAATGAACCAGTGATGGTATAAATCAACCAGTGTTATTCTTTCTGGATCTCAAGTGCAGTCAGATTTGTCAGCACTGTTCTTTTCTCCACTTGGGGCAAGATCTTCTCTGCACCTGAGCCCTGCTTAGCACTGCTGGGGAAGGGAGGGCTGATAAAGTTATCTTTACATCATCTTTGCATTCCTCTAATCCCAAGGTTTAATGGGACCAGTTCAGCACCTAGCATAAATTTAGAGCAGCCCCAAAGCAAACTATGCCCACTTCCTCCCCCAACATACCCTCTAAATTTGGTTCTGTTTCCATATCCTTGCAATCTTTGGCTGCTCTGCTGGGAATACCAACAAAGAAAATCAATTAGTACCAGTTGTGATAATTGTTTCTGTGTCATGAGAAAGCATTCATTAGGATCTGTACTAAGGCCAACAAACTCATTTCAGAGCCTCTGTCAAACCGTCTCCGGCGAAGGGCAGCATGAAAGACAAAGCAGGATAATTTATGCACATGCACCAAGCAAGCTCAGCCACCAGACGGGAGACTCTCTCTTGGCAGGTGAGGTCCACTTTAACGTCTGGCCACCAGCTGCCAGGCAAGCTGAACAGTTTCATCAGAGTCTTGCTTGTGCAGATGTTCCACAGGCTGGCACTTTCACATCCTCTGCTATTGATCCCCTCTGAGCAATTCCAGGTGATGGAGTACATTTCCCACTCTGGATCTTCACATGCCAAGAGGAAGCTCTTTGAAAATCCAAAACCTGGAAGCACTGATGCATAAAGCTACTAAACACTACCCGCTGCTCTGTGGGCCTATGGTCCAGAAGGAGGATCTTACTAGGATGACATGAGCATAGAACCCCAGTTCATCCTGCATTTTGTATGTCAAAAGACTACTGGCAACACAGAGAGGAGCTCAGGCAGGAATAAAAGCAAGGATTTGCTTCCATAAATGGGTTTGTTCCATGAGATGTGCATGTTTATTTGTTAAGAAAAGCTTGTATCCAACTAATGCAGTGGAAAGACAGACGGTGAGAAGGGAGTGGCACCCCTGTTGGTTTGGGGAACCTCTGGGGGACCAGAGTAGCCCTCAAGGCTGGAGCACAAAACACCGAGCCTTTGTTCAGAATTGCCAAAGCACAACATGCTCCTGTCATACTCACCCAATACCATTGCCACAGGGACATTCTGCTAATGAAAGAAAACTTGTGTGAGCTTTAAAACTTGGTTAGAATAATCAAAGCTTCATCAGAAATAGCAGCTCAACACTACCTCTGGATGTGATGGGGCAGATAACCCCCTTCCTGCCAGTGGGGCCGAGCTAAGGCCTGTGGTACTATTACATCTGCAGTAATTGCTGGAAATGGAGAAGGGCCTTAGAAGGAAGATGCCCAACTCAGTCAGGGGCTGACCAGGAAGGAAAGAAAAGCTCTGCTTTTTCCTCTCCAAGGGATACTTGGTTCTAGACAAGAGCCCAAAGCAGCTTGACCTGAGCAAGCGTTCCAGCGGAGAAGATTACTGGGTCCAGCAAAACCAACAAGAAGGACCTGCTGCACAAAGACCAGTCCGAGTAAAAGGGTGGGATCCTGCTGACAAACCATTGGATGACCCTAGATTTTGGACTCTTAATACTCCTAAAGAGGTGGGATTCAAGTTTGCCATAGCAGGAGGATTAAGGCACCTCAGCACTGGACCTGTGGGAGGCGACATATGACCATCAGGGTGGGTGAATTATGTCCTGTCAAGTCGTTTTGGCAAGCCAGATAGAAATGTGGTGGAGAATGTGGGCATTAGTCTAGTCCCTTCAGAAGAGACCAGGTCAAGACATAAGAAAAAGGAACAAAAAACATAAAAATATTTCCTCAGTTAATCAATATGAAACAACTATTGAAATGAATGGAGGAACAGAATGTTCAGCACCATCTGCAACAACTCCTACAGCTGATGGTCACTCAGCAGCAGCAGAGGCTTATCTAAGAGGCTGTTCAGCAGAGGCTGATCATATTGTACCCTCTCACAACACCCAGGCCTTCTAGCATGGCTCTAGTGGGGCACTGGTAGATTAAAAACAATGGGACCTGAAGATACTCCAGAGGCCTTTCTTGAGACTTTGAATGCAGCAGCACTAGGATTTGCCCCCTACTTGACCAAGATGGCACAAGTGGTTTATCATGGGAGTATACCCAAGTCAAGGTGTTCATTTTAGACTCACTGAATGTCTTTGAGGACATGTTCTGCCAGAGATTTTGGGAGGAGTGATATTCTATGGGCATCTGGCCCTATAGAAACAGTGAGACTGGTGTTGGTCTCGAACTCAGACCTGAGAGAAAGACAGGCATTCAAGCAGTGGAAATGATTCTGCCCAAACAATTTATTCAGATACTCTCTTCCAGGGGAAAGAACTTGATCTCATGCTGCTAGCCTGAAGCAATGAGGAAGCCATCAAGCTAATGAGATCTGTACAGTGACTAGAATAGTTGAAGGGACATCCAGAGAGGGACCCTTGGGGCCAACATAAAGGGAAACTGGTCAGGGGGACCTGGGTCAACATCCTGAAAAACCCTGCCAGGCTTGTCTCTCATGAGGATCTAAGATACCCAGGAAGCTGTATGGCTCATGGACAGATCAAGGAACCGAACTTCCCCAAGCTGACAGTGTTATGCAGCATCTCCTCACCCTATGTGGGAGGCTAGAAATATTAGGCACCTTCCAAGAAATTCCTAAATGAACAAAATCCCAATCAATCAACCTACAGTAAGGGGAGCTCTTTTCCAAGAGGTCAAACCCAGAGAGTGGGTATTCTTGTTGCTCCCTAGCTTGGAATCAAAACTCATTAGCAGGATCTTTACAAACTCATTTTCCAGATAGGCCCAGTGAATTATGAAATCAGGCAGTTGGACAATCCCTCCCCCGCCCCCCACTCTCCGCACAATAAATGTGTCATGCCAATCTGCTGTAGTCTAGGAGGGTCTATTTATAGCCCCCCTATACACCAGAATTAGAGAAAGGTCTCAAATAGCCAGCATCTCAGGGCCCTGTCCCTGTATCAGAGACAGTCTCACACTGGAACAGAAGGTCCAAGTCCAATAGCTGATAGCCACCTTCTCTGTGGTATTTTCTGCTCAGTCTGGGAGAACTCACCTTACCTCCTACCACATCTAAACTGAGCCTGGACACCATTATGGGGAGACCATGCCTTCACAGATATTGTTATTTAAGTTAGCTAGATCCAAGTTAGCTTGCTTATGTCTATATGTACTGCAGTCACACCTATGATTGCCATGTAGACATACCGTATATTCTAGGAAGACGCTTTCATGGACACAACCACCATGTTTTTGTAATCAGAGTGCTCCCCGGAGGCACAAATTGTGTTGCTTCTACTCGTGAAAGTTTCAGCACTTAAAAATCTTTCTAATTGACAATGGGAAGCTGTACATCCAGCTCTTTAAAAGGAAATATTGATCCTATTGAGCTGGCAGCAGGGGATAGGGGACCCTAATGATTATCACCAGGAAAGCAGTAATGCCAGAAATCATTATTGGTTTCAATGGGTTCATAAATCATTCTCATAACAGTAAGGAGCGGTAAGTGACGATCAATTTTTACTCCAAGGCATCAGAAAATGTGAAACCCTTATTGAAATTTGTGAACCAGATTTCCTTTCATGAATAGCATTGCTTGAAAGGAAGCTGACAATGAGACTTGAGGTGAAGAAGTCATGCTTCAGAACATAGGCAGGTTTGCAAGGCAGCTACCCAACATATTGGAGTGCTGGAAATTATCGACTTGCCTTTGTTTAATGCTCTGACAGCTATTGTGCTATAGTCCTGGAGTCCAGTCTTGTGATAGGGCCTTAATTGAATCTATAGTATCTTTCTTCCAAGGCTAACATCAAACCATTGACAGTAAGTACAATACTGCAATGTTAAACCTTCAAGGGTGCACCAATAGGCACCAAACAAAGAATGCAAAAAAAGTAAATTTAAAAATATCTCTCTTGTGGCTGGATTTCCATGATGTTTTAGATAGGTCACATATTTAAGACATCAAAACTAGCATGCTTCTTGGGATATGAACGGAAAAATCAAAGGGCAGCTGCTGTGTTTGGGAACATTCAAAGCAAGGGGATAACATCGGCAAAATTACTACTGCACCATGTGAATGTAAGTTAAGTATTTGGGTCAGATTCTTAACCTATGCTGCTTGAACTTTAGTGCATTCAGTTCTGGGTTCTGCATACCAGAATGAAGTATAGACACTGGAGGGAATTTGGACAACAGTGACAAGAACTAAGCAGTGGAGCAACTGTCACACAAAGAAAGAGTGGAAGAATCAACATCTTGATTGCTTAGTAGCCAATACTTCCACTGAAATCAATTAAGTACAGCAGGCAGGTAGGTACTTAACAGCTCTTTAAAAAGAATCAAACCATAGATATCTTGGTTTGAACAAGTGATGGTTATCAGGTGAAGGGAACAGGGAGTGATAATTATCCACAAGAACTGAACCTCCAGGAAGGAAGACAGTTGCTGAAGGTGGTAGAAGGGGTTATAATTAAGAGCAGTGGGATGGCATTAAGGAAATGTGAATTTTGGCTAAATAGAAGCAAATAGACAGGTAGCTGGGGAGCTTCCTCAAGGCAAGGGTAGAAGCCATCATTAGAATGGTCTGAAATCAGACTGTGTAACGCACCAGAACGGAGACTCTCTGCACTGACAATAAAGTGGGCCTAACAGGTCTTTTCTATTTTAACTTTTAGGATTCTATGGCTCTCATGGCCTCAGTTCAAAAGTACCTTCCTATTTATCGAAGAACTTAAGCACATACTTAAGAACCATGGGACCCAAGCACATTACATAAATTGGCTACATTTTTAAATGCTTTGCTATATTATCAGCAGGGCCATGCATCCCTAGTGGGGCATGCCTGGGACAATCCCCCCACAGCTCTGCAGGTGTGGGGCCCTGGGCAACTCCTACACTGCAGGGCCCATTCCACCCCGCCTCTGCTCCATCCTACCCTATGCCATCCCCTTGCCTGTAGCCCCAGCAATGGGGCAGCTGCAGGGGTTGCCTCCTCTCACATTCACTATGGTGGCGGGAGCTGGAGTAACCTGGCAGCCTGTTCCTCTACATCCTCTCCCAGCCCACTGCGCCCCACTTCTCTGCAGCAGTGGGAAGTGGAGTGCCCTGTGATCAGGGTGTTCTGATTCCTGCCGCCATGGTGAAGTGGTGAGCAGCATGCTGGGAGGCAGTGGTGGGTCAGGGTGGAGTGGAGCAGGCTGCTGGGTCATTCCAGCTTCTGACACTTCAGTGAATGTAGGAGGAGGCCAGTCCCTGCTGCTGCCATGCACCAGGCTTTCAGGTAATCCTGCAGGCCCCCTGGGCCCACCCATTGGATGGTTAAGGCAGCTGCTGCAGGGCCCCCCAAAACTTGGGTTCTGAGTCAGCTGATCTGAACCATCCTATGGACGGGATGCTCTGATTATCCGTTCACCTCAGAGCCCCATAGAGGCAAATGCACCTCCCTACTTCACAGACTTGATGCACATTGAAATCTGGTGATGAAAGGTGCTATAAAAGAGATAGGCATTGTTTCATGGAATGAATACATCTTGGAGAAATAGTACAGTGGCAGAGATATTTCTTCCTGATTTTCTCTAAAAAATAGGAAAAATTACCTTGATAGGGAATATAGAATAGTTTGCAGTCTTGTGTATGTAGTAGGATCCTGTTTAATGTTAATTCCACCAAAAGTTGTATAGGAGAGTAACAACCAATGTTCAGAAAATTATTGTGCATGAACAAGACTTCCTGCTCACTGCTGAACCTCCAAGCACAGTATAGAGTCTGACTACTTGGACTGTCCTCATTGGTCTTACTACCCTGAGAATAGGGGCTGATCTGGTCTCATCTCCAGCTCATACAAGTCTCCACAGGTTCCCATAAGTCATTGTGCATCTAAAATTCAGGAAAGACCAATAAATAAATAAATAAATATAAAAATTCAGCCATAATTTTTCCCATATAAACATGTAGCAAGGATTGGTTTGAAATAAAAATCAAATGTACTGCCTTCTCACAACATGGCTAAAGGACAGGAATAACTGGGGAAAAAAAAGGTCTCTACCTCTTATTTCCATATTTAATAATTTAGAGCTCTTATTGTTTGCTGAGAAGACAAGCAGTATCTTCTGCATGTTTTATGGATGTGTAAAACAAAGAGCCCCAAATCAGCATCTAAATTGCTAGTGAATGCTTTACTAACCCTCCTGAGCAAAGTATCCCTGATTATGAAATGATCAAGGACTGACACCAGGTTAAATGAGGATATATGGAGAGGAGATGAATTTGGGGAAAAATCATAAATCATGCCCACTGGAGATGTATACCTAGGGACTCAGGATTATATAATGGAAACTCTGATCCTATGCTGGCTAAGTTTGACAATGACAGCATCTATACCATGTATTTTCTATCTGTATCTACCACAAAATAAAAATATAGAGAGCCGGATCCTCAGCTGGTGTAAAGCAGCATGCCTCCATTACTTTTATGTTGTTCTAAATAAGATGAGATTCTAGTTTAAAATGCCAAACCAGAACCATTGTCAGTACTTGGTTTTATCAGTATTTATTAAGACTTTTGTCCAAACCGTTGGAAGTTTGGACACAATAGGTCCTGCGGTAGAACCAGCAGAAGCAGTGTGGTCAACATAAGGCATTGGACTTTGTAGCAAAGAGAAGTGGTGGTCCCAGAGACTGACAGCCAGAGACAGCTACACATGCCTACCCGCTTACAGACTGAGTCAGAAGAACTGGGTTCATTTCCTGGCTCGACTAGTCAGGATGGAGAATGACCTTGGGTAAGCCACTTCATCTTCCTTTCAGTCATCAATGATGAGAATGATGGTTAAGTCCTTCATAAAGAATTTTGAGATCTATAGATAAAAGTGCTATGTAAAAGGAAGGAAGAACCTTGATCCAAACTGTTCCCAGTCCTGGATCTTTGAGACAAAACCTTCGTTACTGAGTTTTTGCAAAATCAAAACCCATCCTTTAATGCTAATGGAATGGAATGATTTAAAATGCTTTCTGCTGAGATTGGAAAACACCAAAGAAGAGTCAGTCACTCAGTCTGACACTCCATTGTCAATGATGTACATCCCCATGGAAGATGTCTTCCCAATGTGGTAGATAAAGGAAAAACTGCAGGTCCCAAATATGAGTTCCTTAAAGATAGACCATTTCCCTCCTAATTAGGTTTTCCACTCATTTCTAACAAACATCCTAATTTCCTACATGTTCCCTTCAGTGCAGCTATACGGAGGCTCTTTCACATGGAGGCCTTAGCATTTTATCAGCTTGCCCAACTAACGGAACACTTCTGATTTTCTAATCAGAGACAAGACACGGCCTATTTTGATTTGCACCTTTACAAATTTGGGGGCTGGTTAGATCCAGCTTCTAATTCTGAGCAATGTAGCAGAGTTCCACCGTTTGGCTGCAGGGAAGAAAAAAGGAAAGCAGCATTCGGTGATTCCATCCTTCTAGGTGGATGGAGATGTATGTTGTCTATATAAAGAATGAAAGTCCAACAAACTAGAATTTTATAACTGCAGCAGGTTAGCAGCACTGAGTTGCAACATCAGCAACACCAGACCCTCCTGAGACACTGCAACAGGGAGAAATTCTCAGCTGTGCGTCACATTCCTACATACTACACAGCACTCAGTCCAGCAAATGCTGTAAGCAGCGCTAGCCTATAGAGATATAGATCAGTCTGATCTGGCTGAAGCAAACCCAGCAACGGGACTGTACCAAATTGACGTTGTTGTCTTCTTTCAGTTACGATACATCACTCAGGGAATCATATCATAATGTACAGTGACACATGTAGAGGAGTTAGAGCAGGAGAAAGCTTTCAAAGTATTTCAGCTCTTCTTTAGGAAACATAAACTCAGGACACTGAATTCAGTCACAGCTCAGACTGAAATGTTCAACAGTACAATCCACTTTCGGCAACTGAAATATTTATCCAGGCATAATTATCATATAAGATTAATATTTTAATTCAGGGTAATTTGTTTGCATTCTTCCTTTTCTTTCTTTTTAAGACACAGAGTTGTAAAACTGAATGAAATAATTTAGTTCTCAGAGTGGATTTTATCATTTATTAATAACAGCCTGGAATTATGAGCAATTGATCAAACTGTGCATTTTCCAGAGAGGGGGAGGAGAAATCTTAGCTTGGAGCTCTGGATTTTGCAGCCATTACTGTCAATTATACACCCCACTGTGGGAGCAAAAGGAATCTCTATCCATGCCAGCTGCAGGGGTGATTGCTACTGCAAATGCTGAAGGAGAGAAAAAAGCATATCAAGTTTAGTCATAATGCAGAGATTAATATTCTAGCCTCATATTTGGGGGCAACTGATTAGTCTGTAAAATATTGGAAATAACATTTTGAGTAACAGCAATAACAACGGTTTGGTTTTCAATAGTATCTTGCCCTTCATAAAGGGATGCAGTTATCTATTCCCCCATTTTGCACATAGCAAAACTCAAGAGGGAGGTGCAATGACTTGTCCAAAGCTGTGTAGCAGATTAGCAGCAGAGCTGTGAATAAAAATTGTGGTGAAATGCTGGCCCCAACGAAATCAGTAAGAGTTTTGCCATTGGCTTCAATGGGATTAACATTTCATCCCTGCCTATTGTCCTATTTATTAGGTCATTCACGGCCAACTCTAGGTGCAGCGTCACTGTAATGAAAGATGAGATCTGGTGCCCCTTCAAACAGCCCCAGTTATAAATGCACTGTAGGCTTCAGCATTGATTTCAGCAGTCATTTGCAGAGAACACGGTGCAACAAAAAATAATGTATCTCTCTTTCTCTGTATTTCTTTCCTTCCTCTCTTAGGGTACGTCTACACAGCAACATAATTTCGAAATAACTTAGTCTGCATCTACATAGTAGGCAGTTATTTCAAAATAATGTCAAAATACTGTCAAGATGGAGGACTTCTGACTTCCACTCCTGTAACCCTCATTGTACAAGGAGTAAGGGAAGTCAGAGAAGAGTGCTCTATTTTGAAATAAGTGCTGTGTAGATGCTCCCTATTTCAAAATAAGCTATTTCAAATTAAGCTACACCATTGATGTAGCTCAATTTACGTACCTTATTTCAAGTTAAGCCCTGCTATGTAGACGCACCCTTAATATCAGAGTTGTCTATTTGTTTGCACTCACAGACTTATACCAGTCTGCACATGCAAATGCAGGGCTTTGCGCATTCCCATTATGCTTGTGGCTTTACGAAAAATCAGTGGAGTGATGCTACCATAACACCATAATAACAGTAGTGAATCATGACCAAGACCTATTTTCCTTTCCCTTCCCCCCAGACTGATTTTTTATCTTCTTTCTTCCTTTTCTGTTGGAAGCCTTTATAAAGTTACACAGCAAGCTTCTGTCAAATTAGAGCTATGGATGATAAGCACCATGTGGCCGAAGCTGAGCTTCCAAATGCTGCAGGGCTCCAACTAAGTTCCCACAGAGTTCCTAAGCTCCACAGGAACCGAACAGTAAAGACACTCCTTGTCCCCACCTGCCGAGTTTAGCAGTTCCATGGTGAAATACAGCCTTGCACCAGTTGTGCTCCATTTGACTGAAGTTACCCAGAGTGGTAGAGAAACAAAGCTCCTGTGAGGCATAGGAGCATTACAGGAGTAACTCTTCAGTCAGAACAACCCCAACCGATTGTCAGTTAACTGGAGTTTGGAAATGTGTGACTTGCTCTGAACTGGGAGTTGTACTGATAGTGGTACTAATTGATTTGCTGCCATTCTGGGCAGCCCTAGGTTATATACATCTTCATGTTTTTTGTAAAGCCCCAGATCTTGCAGATACATGATAGGTAAGGAGCTCAGCTTTTTTTTTTAAGTCAGATTTTGGCCCTCAGACTTGCAGAAAAAAGCTTTAAAGTGATGCATGTACCCAAAAGACTCACAAATGAGAGGTCACATTTTATTCCACAGTAACAAAGCACATTGCAAACGTTAATTATCTTGTCAATAAAATGTTATGACCCCCACATGGATGAACTGATGTACACAGAGGGTAACTATTCGATTTCTGTTTTTATAGGCGCTTATTCTGTCCTCAGCTCTGCAAAATGTGTGTGCCTTCCAGTAGTGCGTTAAGTCATATAACTAACATCTCTCATTTTTGTTCACTCTATCATATCCACTTCCCAGGAGCATCTGTTTGGGGAGGGTTTCTTTTTGTATTCCCATGCTGGTTCCATGTTTATGTTTGAAAAGGCAGGCTGAAGAACTGTGCCTTGCACTTGGAGTGGAATCAGTGAAGTTCGTGACGTCATTGGTTCCTGGAGGAGTTTACTGCACGTTCTGGGATTGCATATCAGGAAAGTTTGGTCTCCTCCCCAGACAAGCTTTGCCCACATAACAGAAAATTCCATTATGCTGGAGAAATGAAGCTATCAACCACAGTCTTCATCTCAGAGTATTATGTGATTTCTTACCTAGTATGTGTCCAGATCATTGAATATCTTGAAGGTAAGGACTAAGACCTCAAATGTGACTCAATATTCTATGGGAATCCAATGCAGAGAGTGGAGGACAAGTCTGATATGTTCAGAGCAGCTGACTTTCCCATAGGTCTTGAATGAAGTCAAGTGAAACCACACAGTCCACTCGATTTCCATATGTTGGCTAAGCTTTGCTCAGAAAACTTGTCAACCTTTCAATAAACATGAACTGGAGTTCAAAACAATGCAAGTTGCTGAGTCCTTTCCATTTCCAGGGGAGTTAATGCATGTTATGGGTCCCCAGCAGCTCAGAGAAATGAGGTTTTGTTATGAGCTAGGATTTTAAGTAAATATTGCTATAAATAATCTGATACACTAACCCTAAAAACTTCAGGGGGATAGTTGCACAAAATGGCTTGGAGGTTCAGCTCCTTAGTTACTGCTACTTTATGTCTCTACTCTTCTATGTGATGTGTAAATGATCGAGTCATCATCAGGAGAGTAGTATCTTTTTCCTAAATCAGGGATGGAAATCTTTATCTATACAGCTCCCTGTTCTATCTGCCATGGTCAACGATGAGCAAGCAGCACACAAGGAATGGAACTACCCTGCTGAGGTTGCACCACTGTTTGAAGAATTAAATTCCTATTTGCAGGGAGCACTCTCAATGATGCACACAGGACAGGCAGATGAGAAGGCCAATTTCCTTTCCTTACTGTTTAAAATTTCAAGAGCTGCACTTGGGAACCACCAGAGTTACAGTGCACAGCATTAAAAAGACATTGAGAGTAAATGGACAGGAAAGCCCTTTTGTAACTTGAGTAATGGTCTTCTATTAGATTTTTCTAGGAATGGCATGCATGCAAATAACTAAGAAAAACAACAAAACAAATGTAATAGCTGGCTTCCAAAACTGGCTTGGGCTGGAGGATTTTTAATGTTTCAGTTTTGATTCAGGAACATCTGATATGACTGAAGTTTTCAGCTTGTTCATAAATAATCTGGAAAAGGGGGTAAACAGTGAGGTGGTAAAGATGATACAAAATTATTCGCAATAATTAAGTCCAATGTTGACTATGAAGAGTTACAAAGGTTCTCATAAAATTGAATGACTGGACCACAAAATGGCAGATGAAATTCAATGTTGATAAATGAAAAGTGCTGCATGTTGGAAAATATAATCCCAACTATACATGCAAAATGATAGGATCTAAACTAGCTGATACCATTCAAAAAAGAGACCTTGGACTCCTTGTGGTCTCTGAAAACATCTATTCAGTATGCAGTGAGAGTCAAATAAGCTAACAGAATGTTAGAAACCATAAGGAAAGGGATAGGTAATAAGACAGTAAATATCATAATGCCATTATATTAATCTATGGTACACCCACACCTTGTATTTCTAGTCGTACCATCTCAATACATATATTTAAAACAAAAAAGGTACAGAGAAGTGTGAGAAAAATGTCTGGGACTGTATCTTGGAAAAGAGATGACTAACGAGGTATACATTACAGGTCTATACAATAAGGAATGGTGTGGAGAAAGTGACTAATATGTAACACAATGCATAATTTAAGAAACAGAGGTCACCTGATGAAATTAATAGACAACAGATTTAAAACAAAGAGGAAGTACTTCTTCACACAACACAATCAAACTGTGGAATTCATTGCCAGGGGATGTTGTGAACCAAAAACTATAACTGGATTAAAAAAATAATTAAGCAAGTCCATGGTCAAACACTGGCTCTTAGCCAAGATAGTCAGATATGCAACCTCATGCTCTGGGTGTCTCTAAACCTCTAACTGCTAAATGGTGAAACTGGATGGTAGTGGTAGATCATTTGACAATTGGCCCTGTTTGGTTCATTATCTCTGAAGCACCTGGCATTGGCCACTGTTGGAAGACAGATTACTGAGCTAGCTGAACCATTGATCTGACCCAATATGGCCATTCCTATGTTCACGTTTCCTTTTTGTAGCCTCCTATTGAGATGTATGTGTTTTCAGGACATCACAGTTCTTCTGTGATTGTTCACCCCCAGACGTATGATGCTCCACCAATTTAGGATACATTAACCAATGTAAAGAACAGAGAGGAGATGCTTACAATAGGCTGCCCATAAGCCGCACATTGGATCTGTGGGAAAGATGAAGTTGAATGATACTGGTCAATTTCAAAAAGGGTTCCCCACAAGGAAACATTCAAAATTTTGCAAAACTTCAGGAGCTATTTGATACAGTGATTTACTTTACTCTTGTAAATGCATTCAAACCAAGCCTTAGGACACAAGCGAAGATGTATGTGGAGAGCTCATCCTACCATCTACTACCATTAGAGATGGAATGTTTAGTGATCAGTCCTAAAGGAACCCCACCCCTGGTTTAAGACAAGCTTGTCAGCTCATGTAAATAAGCATAGCTTAGTTGAAATCAATGGAGCAATGCCAATTTACAGCACATGAAGGCTTTTAATGTAAACTGAAATAAATAAATTCATTAAATAAACCATGTTTCTATATTCTGACTCAGAATATTAAAAAAAAAAAAAAACCAAAAAAAAGCAAAGAGGTCTGCAGGGCCTAAGAGAAATGCAGAATTTTGCCCACAGTGGGTTTGATCAAACATTTTCCCGGTCAAGCTGGAAAGAGTTCTGCTGATGTGGTGAGCCAACATTAAAAGTGTGTAAAAAGGAAAAGGGAGACAGTATCCCTCTGCAATATGCTTGTATGCCCTCCCAAGCATTAGGACTTCGTCTACACTGCAGGGTTTTTGTGCAAGAAGCTTTTTGCGAAAAAGATCTTCCACAAAAACTTATTGTGCAAAAGCATGGCCACACCGCAAAAGCACATTGCAAAAGTGATGTGCTTTTGTGCAACAGAGCGTCCATGCTGGCCATCAGAGCACCTATGCTTTTTCTGATAGGTTCTTTTTGCGCAAGAAACCCCTGAGGTGAGTCCACTCATGCCTTTTTGCACAAGAGCTGTGGTGCAAAAAGGAGTTATTCCTTGTGGAGAGAAGAATAACTCTACTGGCAAAAGCCCTATGTCCTGTTGGTTTACTGTATTTTGGGGGGGCACAAACATGCTTGAGGTGTGGATGCTCTGCCGTTTTTTGTGCAAAAATGGCTGGTTTTGCGCAAAAACCTTGCAGTGTAGACATAGCCTAGGTGTTTCAGAAGTTTTCTGACCCAGATATAGGACATCAGGAGTTTGGAATGACAGGGGAAGAATGCTGCTAAGGCTATAGATGAAGGACTTGGACAAGTTATGAAGAAGGGATCTCTAAAAAGTTGGCTCTTAATCTATTTTCAGTACTAACCATGCAATAGCTCATGGAAGGAACCTAGCCTTTTATCATCAGAACCAGTGGTAGCCTGGTGAAAACATTATTTATGTCAGATGTGTACATTCACACAGGGTGAAAGCACAAGACAGGGACAGCATGAGCAGTGGAGAACTAATGCCAGTTACCAATTTTACAACTTTTTACACTTTTTATTTTAAATATTAATTTGGAGAAACTTGAGTCTAGCACAGCGAGAGGCGCAGAAAGCATTAGCTAGGTGTTGCCCTGTCACCACTTAGCTGAATACCTAATAGTTTTGGGAAAAACTGAAGTGAATGAAGTATTGCCAGCCCCATGCTTTCAAAACCATGAGTCAAGTCTTCAAAAAAAAATTAAGAAATTAAAAATATATAATATATGCCTGGTACTTTTCATCTGCCTTTTGGTTTCTGAGTCTTTAGGATACACTTATGTCATCCTATCAATTTTTTCCTTTACAATCATGATAGCTAGAAATGTACCTTTTTTCAATAAAAAGAAAGAAAATTCAGATCTTCTCAACAGCACATAATTCTATAAGCTGGGGCATCCAATACAACCTGACTCATGATGAAATCACGAGACTTGGCAACACTGACATGCATGGCCAATCAGAGAGGAGATACAGGTGGGCCATTTGGGCTGGACCTCAAGCTCAAAGGGGGCCTCAAATTTAGACACTTAATTGTTCTTGCACAGAAAAAGGCTAGAAAAGCATTTGTTAAATAAATTAACATTAAAATTATGATCCCTCTTCTTTGGTGACTTATTTTGTTTTCATGTGTCATCATTTCTTATTTTTATTATGGGGACCTCTGAGAAGGCCTGCTAATATATCTGTTTTATACCAGCTAGTTCTCACACTAGGTCACCTGCTGCTCCCTGTCACTATCCCCTCCAGTGGAGAGGGGAAAGCAAAAGAAGAGATCCCATATTTGTTATTTTTTAAAAACATGATTGTTATGCCTCTTTCATAATTTTTGGCAATTGCACAGGCCTAGGGAACTCAGGGTCTGCTGATATACTAACATAGTCCAGGGGACTGTAAGAAAAAGGGACAGAGTGAGTGACTGAGTAGAATTATCCAGTTTATCACCAGACCATTGTGCTTGTGCCCACCTACTTATACAGGGATAGCTATGCACTCCTCACACACACTGAGCATCGGGGGCTGACAGATTTCCAGGCTCCTGGGAGAGATGGGGAAAAGGACCTATGCTCCCAGAAGGGTTGAGACGTTGGGCAGAAGTGATGGGGCTGGGGACAGTCAGCCCTTAGCACTGCCCAGAGTGTGACATTCCAACCCCTGCAGCCTTCAGAAGATTTAAAGAGCCTGCAGCTCCAGCTGCCGCCATTCCTGTAGTAGTGGTGGCTGGAAGCACTTTTGAATCCCAGGACACCAGGGAAACTGCCACCTTTACCCCCTCTGCCATCAGTGGGCCTGTTGAGCATAGCATCTTCAACCCAGGCTACAGTTCCACTTCTGTGAAACAAAGTTAAACTTAATGAACTCTGGCTAAACGCAGCTGTAAAGTTTGAGGGCAGCAGCTCCCAGAGTAAGCACACAAATGGCGATATCATAACATGGGTGGCTTCCAGTCACTGGGAGCCTCCTGGACAGCTTTTGCCACTGATAAATACAAGTCTTCTCAAGGGTGGCTGCAGTTCGCTGACTTTATTACATTGTCCACCTCATCACTAGATTTGTGACTTAGTCTTTAGCATAGTGCTGCTGTACATGGCCCCATGCATGTGCTCCATTCCTGACTTGGAGAGAGGGCTGAAAAAATATCAGCCTCTGTGACTATCTTCTCTGCTGAGGCTGCCAAGAAGCATAACACAGATACCTCTCCTCCAGGTCAGTGCTTATTTAGAACTATCTTCCTCTATAGGTTTCAAAATATATTAGAATGAGGAATACAGATAAATATCCCCATTTTAAGGGGCAATGGAAACAGAGATTACTGTGGTACCCCTCTGAACTTTTGTTTTCTGCAACTTGTGCACCTTCCTCCAAGTAGTGGCTACCTCTTGGGCACAAGGAATGTTTAGAAAGCATCTACCACATTGCTGTTGCTCCAAAAAAACAAAGATAATGATAATCAGAACAGGATTTAAAATGGTTAACTTAAGGCGACTGCCTCCAAATGCCTTTACCACTCACCTAAGGCATCTGGTCCTATAGTTGGTTTAAATTGTTTATTTAAACACATATTGAAGTTCACTTTATGATACAGTGACCAGTCCACCCATGAAAAATATTATTGATGTTTTAAACTTCATTATTAATAGACCTTATTTTGATTTTCTATTTTTTTTTGGTAAATTATACATTTTTGTTGGGTTCGCAAAGAAAAAGTAAAAAGCAAAATTCTTCACGTTTACCTGAAATCTAATATACACTAAGATATAAGAGAAGTTATTTTGCTTTGGCCTTATGGCTGGGTTTTTGTGCTTCTATCATGTCAAGGGAAACTTCAAAGCTGTTTGGGAAAGGGCTGTTTGATCCCCCTCAGAGCTCCTGGCACGATTAGATGAAGGAGTTAAAACTGAGTATCTTTGAAACACTCCAAGCTTGTGGGTTCACAGCAGGGATTTTCCTGCAGGTCTTGCAGGGTCGCATGCCTGCTACATGTTTGTGTGTGTGGGAAAAAGGGAGGAAGTGAGGGAGAAAAAGGCTTGGAATTTACAGGAAATGTATATACTGTACTTTGCTTGGAGGATGTGTCAAGGGAGAAAAATAAATGCCTTTTGACAATTGCTAGTCATTTTGGGCCCACAGCAATATACAAGAGCTATGTTTTCTTTCCCTGAATGCACACAGAGCACAGTGGATGAATCACTCTGGCAAATTAACCTTTCAGTAATTTGTGGCAGTAAATTGTCACTGACATCACAAAAACAAAGTGTAACCTTCTGATTTTATTAACATATCACAGAACGTCACTTAGACATACTCTGCTAAATGGCATATTTTAAGCTGTACAATATACTCGGTGTCCTCACCTTTCAGCCAAGATTGAAGAGGAAACACACAACTGAAGTCTGATATTATTATTCTCTTATTTTTACAAAATACACTACTTTTAATTTATTAATATGTCATGCACTACCATAAACCATGTGAACTAAATTGCACCTGTTGAAATATAAGCACCGAGTATATCTTGAGTATATATTAAGATATTATCTTGCTTATCTGGACTAGGTTTGCTCAGTTACTTGGTAGTTTGCAAAATGCTTGGATTTGCAAAGGGTCCATTTTTTCAATGGGAGGGTATGTCTACACTTGCCCCCTAGTTGGAACTAGGGAGGCAAATGAAGCATACCGAGGTTGCTAATGAAGCACGGGATTTAAATATCCCACACTTGATTAGCATATTCGCGGCTGGTCGCCATTTTAAAATGCCGGTAGCCCGAATTAACTCGCTGCGTGTAGACGCGGTAGTCCGATCCAAAACCCTTCCCTTGAATTAACTGTTACTCCTCATTGCATCTTTTAAAAGATGTCTTTTAGTCTAAGCAAGGTGAAGAATGAGCCAAGTAAAAGAAAAAAAACGTAATGGCAATGAGCAAAGTCACCTCTCTCAGGGAAAGGGACATGTCTGCCTACCCAAACACATACTCTAAGGCAGTATGTTTTTCTAGCAGACTCTTCCAAGTTGAAAACCCACCCCACATTGAGAAATTGACTTTCATTTGGGAGTTTCCACGGAGGCTGCCACCTTCCTTCCATTCTACAAGATGTTGTCATTTATTAAAAAAAAAAAAAAAAAAAAGGCCATCAGTAACTGGCCTGCTTTTATGTGGAATTAACATCTTCAGGAGAAATATTTTATTCTCTCCTGTTTCTTTAACCCAGGGAATATTTCATACAAAGGGACAAGAGCAGCGTGGCTTAAATCTGGCGTGACACCTGAGCAGCAGTAGCGCATCCATGTGCGCAGAAGGAATGTGGATTCCTTTATAAATGATCCTATTATTTTTTGAAACCACCTTCTGCGAAAGGATTACTCCCCTTCAAGGGTGAAGCACTAGATCAATCCCCCTGCAGCCTCTTTTGAAATAAATAACTCCACATGTGGCTCAATTCATGCTGTGGAACTATTTCCCCCTGCCCTGCCAGTAAAGCAACGTGAGGTTCCTAAATATATTTCAAAGGCAGCCTAGGGGAGACATTCTGCCCAACAGCCTATATACATTCCTGGCATCAAGATCTTGACTTATAACAAAAGAACCCCTCCTCTCCCAGACCTCCTTCCTCCTCTCTCCCCTCCCCCCCCCCCATGAAACCTACAGCATATTCCTTCAAGGGACTCAAGTGGACAGAGAAAACCCTGGGAAAGAAAGCAGAACCAATGGGATATGAAAATAATTAAAGCACAACATTTTCCCTTTTAAATGTCCAATTTTTATCCCCTTTACGTGGACGGGCTTTTAAAGACTTTATGTGTAACAATGACATGGTTAGGAGAGCAGCTCATTCTGCACCATCAGTGCCTGCTGTCAAGATAGCACCAACTAGAGTCATTAAATAGCAAATTAGTAAGGGACACAGCCCTGTAAATTACTTTCTCATTGTTCTGTCTCATACAGAGCTTCACTTTAATATCTAAGTAGGATAATTGCAACCCAAGGTGCTTTTCTTGTGCAGAGATTCAAAACCAACTAGCTGCTGACTGCCAGGCACTGGAGGGATTTTATTTTTAAATATCTCCATTGGGCAGGTCCTTAATATCCCTTTCCAGAATAAAAGAATAAAGGACCAGCTGAGGGCAGATCTACATGTAAAGGTTTTGGCAGTGTAATAATGTCAATCAGAAGGGTGATTTTTAATGGCATTTTATAAAGGCAAAGGCCTAAGTGTAGACAAAGTGCTTTTGTGACAATAACTTATTTCACTTTGTGAGCTGGTAAAAGATATACTGTCAATATCACTCTTTTGCTGATGTAGGTTGCACCTACAGTAGGAGGGTTTGCCAACAAAGCAATAGCAGACTAGGCCTAAGTAGGTAACATGAAATACAGCTCCTGAGGTCAAAGAAGGACTAAGGAAGAAAAGAGAGGCGGGAAGCACAAATCAGTACAAAGGGGCATTTGTTGAGACTTCCAGTGCTAGGTCAAAACAAGGATTCTCAAGAGCCTGTAGGTCAATGCTGATTTTTTGTGGCTGTCAATGTCAGCAGATCTGTGTTCTATTGTAGTATCTGCCATGGACTTGTGTTTCACTTAGGCCAAGTCATTTACAGCCAAATTCTTCTGCCAGTTACTATTTGGCAAAGCCCAAATTCAGCAAAGCTTTTTCAGGGCCTGCTTATCTTTAAGCATGTGAGTAACTTTATCGGTATTCATTAGAGTACTTAAACACATGCTTAACTTACTTCAGGTGCTAATGACCACACCTATTCAGCAATACACCTAAGCATGTGCCTCATACTAATTAAATGCTTCAACAGGAGTGTGCTTTAAAGATATACATGATCTTAAGAGGTTTGTGGAACTGGGGCCTAAATCCAGAAAAAGTCTAATCACCAATGAAGATGATTACATTAATTTGACCCTTAATCTTTCTGCATTTCCATCTCTCCATCTGCAAAATGAGACAATGATTGATATATGCCTCTCAAATGTGTTGTGTGCCTTAATATACTATATATCTGAGAATTTGTCTGTTTGTGCGTCTGTCTGTTCAAGAACTCCTCCTAGAGGGTAAGAGCTAGGACCACTAAAGTTGGTATACAGCTTCCTCTTATTGTAACGTAAAGCAAGGTAAGGGTTTGGTTGCGACAAGAACATGGGTTGTTCCTAGAATGAGATTGCTTCTCATAGAACCAAACAAAAAAGAGATAGAATCACCAGGCAGGTGAAAGGAGATGGCTAGGGGTTCCTCCCTCCCACCTACTGTCCAGAACTGCCCTAGCCCTGAGCCTCACACCACCCAGGTGCCCTTTATGGGGGTGGCTGAAGTCCACCACTCTATTTCTAGAGGAATGTTGCTGGCTGTTCCCCTTCGTCAGGGAGTGAGAGAAAAATGCACCATTTGCTGCATTTCTCACTCTGGATGGGGAGCACTGGGGCCTGCCCTAGCTGGGGGTCATGTGCCCCTTCACCAGATGTTCCTGCTGGAGCTGCAGTAGTCATGAAGAGGAGTTTCTCACCTGGCTCCAAGCTGCTATCGTGAGAGAGCTGGGGTAGTCCTCTCCCCCTAGGCAGCCTGCATCCTGAACCCTTCAGCCCCACCCCAGAGCAATGATTTCAATGAATCATGGACATTTTCATTTTATTTTCCAAAAATCAAAAATTGAGTGAAGGACCTGAGCAACACTGGTAAATCTTCTAGTTTTTTAATATTTTATTAAAACATGAGATCATCCACAAAAGAAAGGTGCTAAGTAGCACATTCATCCTTGTTGCTAGCATTACAAGTCTTACAAGTCCTATCCTGTTTTAGAATGATAGTCTGTTGTGTTTGAAGTAATAGTCTTAACCACATTCTGTGGGCATGTTAGAGACATTAAATTCAGCAGAGGTCAGTTGAAACTACAGCAGAGACAAGAGAAAGACAAACCTCTACAGAAACTTCTTCATAGTGATAGAAGACAAAACAGACAGGCTCCTGAGCATATCTACCCCTCAAAAACTCTGAAGGACATCAAGTTACAATCACCACATCATCATTTCAGAAAGCTCCTATGGAGCGATCCACCCAGCAAGTGGCACATTGTTTGTTTAAGGACTTAGATTTTGAAATAAGCCATTTCACTTGACATAACCAGCAAAAATATTTCACAGGACAAATACAACGGTGGCTATACACCTACAGCAACACTATGCTAGAAAGAAAAGTAGGCCTCCTCTTTTCTCAGCTATGATAGTAGAGCAAGCATCATGGAAGACTGTGCCATACTGAGATGCTTACGAGTCATTGAGCTTTCCATCAGGCCCTTTGTATACCTTTTGGCACTGACAGCTGTTGCACACCATCTGAATACCATCAGTACAAGGACTGCACTGCAAAAGCATTCTGTCTGGGGTTGTATTTTATGTTATTTCTAAAACTGCTTAGTTTTCGGCTAAATACAGGCACTATATTTTGATTGCCTAGAGCTGGCAAATGACAATTGGTCAAATTCCTCCCTGGTATAACTGTGTTCAAGATAACTCAGTGACACCAACTATTAACACGGTCAGATATCTTACATTTAAATAACAATTTAAAAACCAATTTTTCATCCTTGAAAACTCAACAAGACTTACCTGCAAGCCATTGATAAATATGGATTCCCAAAGAACTCATTTCACAGGGTCACTTTTCAGAATAGAACTATGCTTTCAAATGAAGAAACATAGTGCAGAGTAGTCAGGAAACAGCAGAATTTTGGGTTCCTTTCCCAGCTAAGCTGCTGACTTGCTTTGTGATCTCAGCCAATGAATACAATAATAGCTAAGGCTGCATGAGGCAATTTTACACTATGCAAAAAGGAAGGATGCTCCGGTGGTCCTGTGCTGAAGGATGGTCCAATGGTTAACTGGCTACCCTTCGATGCAGTTCCCAGTTCTATCACATACTTCTGTGATGTTGGACAAGTCACCAACTCTCTCTGTGCTTTTGTTCCCCATCTGTAAAGTGTGGATAATAGCACTGCTCTGCCTCACTAGGGTTTTGTAAGGATAAATGCTGTGTGGTGCTCAAGCAGTATGGGAATGGGCACCTCAGAGAGAAAGGCAATCTCAGTCGGGGTAACTCACAGCTTGACACAAGGTTTGGGTGCAATGCAGGGGTACCAGTGACTGATGTATTTATTTACTCACTTCTTCTGGGCATTGCAGAAAAGGTCAAGTATGAACTATGATAGGATGGGAATTTAATGTACTGGGGCAACATAGAGATGAACTGCTGTGTGCATTAACCTAAGACTGAGAAAAGTCTAGTCCAAAGCCCTGTTTTGCTCTTTGCTGTGGGCTGGTGTGGTCTAGTGCATTAGAACATTAGCCTATGAATTAAGAAAATCTGGGTTCCATTCCTAGCCCTACCCCTGAACTATTGCTGTCCAACTCTAAGTCACTTTACCTCTCTGTGCTGCTTCTTCCACTCACACCCTTTGCTTTGCCACTTTGCATTGTAAACTCTTTGGGACAGGAACAAAAACAACAACATATTTCTCACTTTCTACAGTGTCCAGGACAGTGAAGCCCTCACCCACAATAGCTAAGAGCTGCTGTAATATAGTCAATAATGATAATATACATGTGGGGAAGTGAGGCTCTGAAGTTTGCAATGTATTGCCATTTTTACTCTAAAGATTTTACCCAAACGGAATATTCTCATATGTCTTTGTTAGCCCTTCCCTTGCACGTTACTTACTGTTGTTGCTGTGATGACTTTTCCTTTGTTACTTGCTGTCAACTTTCAATCTTCTTTAGGATTAATAAAGATATACAGATGAGCTCCTTATCTTTGATAGGAATTATGTTTATAATCAAAAAATGTTTTGCTCTAGACAGGCAGTGCAAGAAAAGCTAAAGAAGAAACATGGAGGGAATAATGAGAAGGGTGAGGGCTGAGGGCAGATGGCTAGCCAAACACAGTTTAATTTGTAGTTAGAATTTGAGAGCTTATGTTCATGATGAGCTACATGTTTTAGATTTCACATGTTATTGCCTGAGTGAAGGTCAGGGTCTGAGCAGGTGAAAGGGTAGTTCACAGAGGCTTTGGGGTAAACCTGCAAAGGCATTTTAGAGCCTAGAGTTGCAGATAGCTGCCTAGTGGGATTTACAGAAGTACCTAGGCAAGTTAGGCCTTTAACTCCTATTGATTTGTGCTTACAATGTGCTTTACTGTGGAGCATCTGTTGCCAGTTGTTGACTTTTTAATGGTGATCGTCATGTGCCCATGATTTTTGGTAGCAAAGCAGAAAAGTAACTGTTCATTCTACAGGTGGCTCTGGTGCAAGTGAGTGGAATTTTGTACTTGTTAGGGAGCACAGCATTGCTAGAAAAATAGAAGAAAATGGACTCTGCTTCAGAGTCAAGCTACATGTCTCATCATGGGGCTAAAGGAGTGGTTTAGAAAGAAGGACTAAAGACTTCTTCTGGCAGAGTGATCCAGCAAAGTCTTTAACTTAAAATATGTAAATCATGGATAAAGTAAACAAAGACTATGTAAAGAGTCTCACTGACACCACTGTGACTACTTGGCCATGTCTACATTAGAAAACTATTTTGAAATAACTAAATTCAACTTAATAACTCCCAATTTTACAAAATCGAAATAGCGTATCCCCACTGTGGGGAAGCCTTGAAATCAGTCTAAGGCAGGCTCCATTAATATGGGCATACTACCTTGACTTAGAGCTCCAACAGGCACTGGGGAGTAATTAGTTTGAATTGTTCTGGGAAGTAGTTATTTCAAAATAGCAGCACCAGAACATCCACACTACTGCTATTTCGAAATAACTATTTCAAAATTAGCATTACTCCCTGAGAAAAACAGGAGCATGGATTCTGAAATAAGTGGCTCCTTATTTCAAAATAACGGGCTTCATAGTGTGAACACTCCACTTATAAATTCATCTTACTTTTTTTTAAAAAAATAAAGCCCTAGTATAGATCAGGTCCTTGTGTGTTTAAAGTAAAGCAGATGACTATGAGCTTTCTTAGATCAGGGCCAGGGCACTCTGTTCTTTGCAGGATTGGGCTGTAAAAGAACAAAATACTCTTGTCTGAAAGGTGTCATGGGCAGAGAGAGAAGGGAAAAGACACTAAGTGTCTTTAGCAATTTGAAGGGTATACATACTAAGGCAGAAAATGAATTATTGAGGGTAGTGCATAGGATGTGACTAGAAGTAAAATGGCAGAAATAAGAAAAAAGGAAAAAATTGGTTCCTTACAACTTCCTTACAATGAAAGCTATTAGCTTGCAGAGCAACCTTTCAAGGAAGTTGTAGAAATGCCAGGTGGTGGATTTCCATATCTAGACTGGATAATGTATGAGAAGAAAGAATTGTAAGGGGAAAAAATCTATATGGTAGGAAATGGGCTAAGTGACCTGACATTCTTGACTGATGGCCAGTAGTTACTTAAAGGTTACACTGTTTCTCCATACAGACATTGCATTCCCAAAAGAGCATCTTTCTTCAAAAGTTCCAAGGCATTAACTTGTGAGGGTGAAAGAACATTCCTATAACAATCCCCTCTTCACCTAGATCCTTCTACTTGCTAGACAATGATGAACATGTTTGTGTGAAGCCAAGAAGTAGAAATTCACAAATGAGCCTGCAAAAATAACCAATAACTGTGAAATGCGTAAACCAGTGACGAATTTGTGAAATTCAGCAAAATGAGGTGAATATGTTACACAGCAGAAAATAATTGCAAAGTGCTGCAAAGTCTTCAGAATCAATGCAAAATATATTTATAGTGAGATAAACCACTCAAAAGTTTATTGTTCCTGGTGTATAGAGTTACATAAGTCAGAACAGCAAAACATTTACAACCTCTAATATAACCCTAACTAAAATAAAGTAGTTGGACAACAAAAACATTTTCTTTTTTCAAAGAAAATGCACCCTGTCCTCCAATATTTATCCAATAATATATCATAAAATGAAGCAAAGATACATATTGTAGAATTTGAGCAGCACAGCACAAGTCATAGCCCTATTTTTAGAAACATGCTTATCCTTTAATGTGCATGCTCAGCTCCCATCGACACTAATTAGAGTCCAGTGTGTACTGGAGGACAGGTATTGCCCTTCGTTACTAAAGGGGAATATTTCTAAAACACCTTGACCTTTGCAGGCCTTATGCCTCATTGCATATTTATAATGCAGTACTCAGGTTTACATCATTAACCCTTGCAGTTTCTTTCACACAGAACCCCTGAACCTCTGTTCTCACCCTCAATCCCATGTCAAGGGACAAGGATATTACAGTATTGGTGCTCACCCTCCCCTGCACAGTATTTACTCTTGCATCAACATTGGTGTAACTCTGCATACCCTCTGGCAGCCTGGTATAAAGCAGCAAGTGTGTACTTTCCTCAGTTTCCCCTTTATGGGCTAGCAATAGGATTGAAAAGTTGAGCCCCAAAATACCCAGCCACACACTGTTGTGATAATTTTTTTCAAAATATGTCTTGTGAGATAACATCTCAAAATTCATAATTCACTAGTCAACAATATCATGAGCTATGTCGCACCACTTTATATGCAAAGTTAGGAACTGTCCCTGTATGATGTCACTGATTAACTAGGATAAATTAAGCAGTCTCCTGTCTTCTCTAACCTGCACTAGGGCCTACGGCAATATACACTGGGCCTGCAAATGACGGACTGGTTACCATATCTCTGACAGCCCTACACCAAAATGGGCCTTGGTGTTGTAGTCAGGTACATAACAGGCCTGAGCTATTGAAGCTGGTGGCAAGACTTCTGAGGACTTCAATAAGGCTTCGGATCCAGTCCCTTTTGAGCACTGCCAACATTTTTAAAGGCTAACAGCTGGTAGAAGGGGAAAGGGCAGAGCCAAATGTTATCTCAACAGTGTGACACTTGCAAAAAAAGCAAATATCATTCTAGGATGCATTATTAGTGGTGCAAGAGGGGTAGACAAGTTAGTCTGTAACAGGAAAAACTAAAAAAACAACAAATAGACTAGTAGCACCTTGAAGACTAACAAAACATGTAGATGGTATCATGAGCTTTCCTGGGCACAACCAAGTGGGTTGTGCCCAGGAAAGATCATGATACTATCTACATGTTTTGCTAGTCTTTAAGGTGCAACCAGTCTATTATTAGTAGTGTTGGCACAAAAAATCATTCTTCCACTCTACTCTGCATTGATTAGGCCTCAACTGGAGTATTATGTCCAGTTCTGGGCACCACATTTCAGGAAAGATGTGGAAGAATTGGAGAAAGTCCAGAGAATGATTAAAAATGATTAAAGGACTAGGAAATCTGAGCTATGAGAGAAGATTGAAAGAACTGGGTTTGTTTAGTCCTGAAAAGAAACTAAGAGGGAACATGAAAGCAGCTTTCAAGTACCTAAAAAGGTTGTTACAAGGAGGAGTGAGCAAATTGTTCTCCTTGGCCTCTGGTGCTTAAATTGCAGAAAAGGAGGTTTAGGTTGGACATTAGGAAAAACTTCCTAATTGTCAGGGTGGTTAAACACTGGAATAAATTGCTTAGGGAGGTTATGGAATTTCCATCACTAGGTCCTGGTCTACAATAGGGAGTTATTTTGAAACAACTCCTCTAATTTTGAAACAACAAGCAGAGCATCCAAACTACCAAGCCCGTTATTTTGAAATAAGGGACTGGTTATTGCAAAATAATAACTCCTGCTTTCCATGAGGAATAATGCTTATTTCAAAATAATTATGTATGGTTATTTCACAATAGCGGTATTGTTTATGCTTCACTGTTGCTATTTTGAAATAACTACTCCCCAGAGTCATTCAGAGTAATTACTCCCCAGTGCTTCCTGGGGCTCTAAGTTAAGGTAGCACGTCCACATTAAGGGACTAATTTCAAGCCTCGGACTAATTTCAAGGCTTCCCTGTAGAGGGAACACGCTATTTTGAAATAGTTATTTTGGGAGTTGTTATTTCGAAATAAGATATTTTGAAATAATTTCCTTGTGTAGACATGCTCTCGGAGATTTTTAAGAGCAGGTTAGAGAAACACCTGTCAGGGATGGTCTAGATCCGTGGTCACCAACCCATCGATCATGATCGACTGGTCAATTGCGGGGGCACGACCAGTCGATCACAAGGCATTCTGCCCCCCCCATCATTCCTCCCACCCCCAAGATGGAGCCTGCGCTGATGCTACCTCCTGTGAAAATGGAGGTAGTGCTGGCTTCCAGCAGCATGGAGAGGAAGTCCTGCAGCTACGGGCCAGGTCTGGGTCTCAGGAAGCACACAGGCTACTTACTCTTCCCCTTCCCCAAACAGCCAGGTCTGTCGTGCTGCCAGGAACTTCCTTTCCCCTGCTGCCTTTCTCTGCGGGGGTTGGGGAGAGGACAGGAGGAGAAGGAGTCCTGGGACCACACCAGCTCCAACTTCTCAGGAAGCGCACTGTCTTCCTCTGCTCCCCATGACAGCTGCATGCTTCCTGAGAAGTTGGAGCTGGCGTGGTCCCGGGACTCCTACTTCTTCCACTCCCTCCCACACAGGCAGCGGTGGCCCTAGACTAGCTGCCAGCAACTGGCGCCCTAGGAGAACCATGCAATCGGCGCCCCCACCTCCAAACCCCTCAATGATATTGCGCCACCATTTGGCGCCCCATTTAGCTTGGTGCCCTAGGCGACCGCCTAGTTCGCCTATATGGACGGGCCGCCCCTGCACACAGGAAGGCAGCAGAGGGAAGGAAATCCCCGGTGGTGTGACAGACCTGGCTGTTTGGGGGAGGGAAAAAGCAGCCCATGTTTCTTCCTGAGACCCAGAACTGGCATGCAGCTGCGGTATCCCCAGGTACCGGCCGAGCTGTTCCTGTCCCCTCCCCCTGGCCAGACCCCCATGAGTACCCTGCCCCAGCCCCACCAGCACCTTGCCTCCAGCCCCAGAACCCTTCCCCAGCACCCTGCCCCCTGCCCCAGCACCCACCAGCACCCTGCATCCTGCCCAAACACCCACCCGCACCCTTCCCCCTGGTCAGACACCATACAGCAACCTGCTCCTGCCCAGGCCCCCACCAGCACCCTGCCCCCTGGCCAGACTCTCACCTGCCCTCTGCCCAGGCCCCCACCAGCACCCTACTCCTGTCCCCTGCCCAGACCCCATCCAGCACCCTGCCCAGACACCATGCAGCACCCTGCTCTTGCCTTGTGGCCAGACACCCACCAGCACCCTGCTCCTGCCCCCTCCCTCCTGACCAGACACCCACCCCCAGTTTGCTCTTGTACCCTGATTCCACCCAGATTCTGCACCCCCATTCCTATACCACTCACTGGCAGCCCTGTCCTGCACACTGGATCCCTCATTTTGGCCCCACCTCAGAGTGTAGAGAGGCCCACAAATTCCATTAACACTGGAACCCCAAAAGAGTTAATCTGGCCTGGGGCTGGAATGCCAGGGGAGTGAGGTGTCTCAGTTGGGGCCACATTAGTGAGCCTTGGGGGTTTTTGGAGGGGTTTTTTTTGCATCTCACTTGAGATGTGGCCCCAACTGACTTTTCTGTGGGTCAAGTGACCCCTGACTGAAAACAGGTTCCCCATCCTGTCATAAATAAAGACAATGCTGAAACATTTTATGTTTGACATAATATTTTATTTAAAAATGAAGCCTGGCCAACAAGCCCCCAATTGGGGACAAGCCCCATCTAACGACAGCATCATAGCACTCCTGCAATCCCACAGACCCCAAATCTGAGCCTTTCATACACCAGAACTCCGTCCTGAGCCTCTCACATCCCCAACCTCCTGCACCCCCACATCCCCAGTCTTATGCCACAACACTTCTGCACCATCCACACACCACAGACCTGTGCCCTGAGCCCCTCATATACCCCAACCCAAACTCCTAAACCCTCACATCTACAAGCCTGAGGCTGGCTCAGCACCCCATCCCTCCACCTGACCCCAACACTCTCCAGCCTGGAGCCCCCTCCCTGAGCCAGCATCCCCTTCTCCAGTTCCTGCTGCACACAAATTCCCTCCCAGAGCTTGCACCTCTCACCCCTTCCCACAGCCAAATCCCTCATTCCCACCCCAGAGCCCGCAACTCCTGTCTCAACCCAGTGAGAGTGAGTAAGGGCTGGGGACAGAAAATGATGGAGAGGAGGGGAACAGAGAGGGTGGAGCCTCAAGGAAGGGGTGGGGTCTTGGGGAAAGATGGGGTAGATCTTGGCTTGCCCTGACATTTAAAAAGTGATCTTGGGTGTAAAAAGATTGGAGACCACTGGTCTAGACAGTGCTTGGTCTTGCCATGAGTGCAGGGGACTGGACTTGATGACCATTTGAGGTTCCTTCCAGTTCTATTATTCTATATTCTTCTAGAAATGGACTCCTAAGTCCCTGGTGGTCTCCTCTGTGTCACTGCAGTATCAGCCCTAAATTCCTGCCATCATGGAGTTGGGCAGAAACCTGATTTTTTTTGGTTCATTGGCTGTTTCAAAGAATTGAAAAAGAAATCATTTTGGATCTTTTTAGAAATTAGGTGAATCAAAAAATTGTTCTGGGTCAAACAAAATGTTTTGCTTGAGCCGAAATGAAATGTTTCAGTATGGGTGTGTTTAACAAAAGTAAAGGAAATGAAAATTCACAAAGACAGAGAAGGAAGTTGAGTGATGTTACCTTTAGCTCAATGGTTAGGACACTCATTTGGGAGACTTCTTCCCTATCCCAGGTGAATTTCCCAACCCTCAAGCTGTTGGCTACTCTAGTGTAGGGCTCTTTCAAACTCTCCTGTTAGAACTCTTCCACTTAGTATTGGAGCAAAGTTTTGTTTCTAGATCTTCCACATTCTAGCTGAATGTCCTAACAACTAGACTAATGATTAATGAAGAAAGGATGAGACATGGACACCAGTAACATTTTTGTGATGATCATCAATATCATAGAATCATAGAACTGGAAGGGATCTAGAGAGGTCATCAAGTCCAGTCCTCTGCCCTAATGGCAGGACCCAGTACCATCTAGACCATCCCTGATAGATATCTATCTAACCTGCTCTTAAATATCTCCAGAGATGGCAACTTATTCCAGTGTTTGACCACCCTGAGAGTTAGGAAGTTTTTCCTAATGTCCAACCTAAACCTCCCTTGCTGCACATTACTTCTTGTCCTATCCTCAGAGGCCAAGGAGAACAATTTTTCTCCTTCCTCCTTGTAACACCCTTTTAGATACTTGAACATCGCTATCATATCCCTTCTCAATCTTCTCTTTTCTAAACTAAACAAGCCCAATTCTTTCAGTCTTCCCTCACTGGTCATTTTTTCTAGGCCTTTAATCATTCTTGTTGCTTTTCTCTGGACCTTCTCCAATTTCTCCACATCTTTCTTGAAACGTGGTGCCCAGAACTGGACACAGAACTCCAACTGATGCCTAATCAGTGCAGACTAGAGTGGAAGAATGACTTCTCGTGTCTTGCTCATCACACATCCCTTGTGATATAGCCAGAATTACTGAAACAAACCATGTGAATATTTTTAAATGGAAATATTTCAATATTTCCTTTTTTGTTTTGTTTTGACTGAAACCAGTTGCTGAAACGGACATAATTTTTATCCATTTCTGCTGCCCTGCACCTGATGGTTCAACTTTGCAACCTTCAATAAAGTTTATTTCCTGTTTATCATCACAGCCACATTCTCACTCATTCCCCAAATCCCCAAATGTTTAGTCAGGGAAATGTAAAAAACCAAACTCAGATGAGTAATGGAACCCATGGCACTGTGACCAAAGCCCATCTGTGACCATTAAACAGGATGCTGGAAGACACAAAGCACCAGCCTGGATTTTCTGTTCTGAAACTAACAAGTAAACAAGGATCTGTAACAAAGCTCCATGCTGAAACAGCAGAAAGTTGACAATGTTCAGCATCTATCTACATTAGCTCTCCTCCAAGGCTTTGAAATGTATTGGAAGTGAGCCAAAGATTTCCTACTCTGAAAGCAAAGCACTCAGCACACATTAAAAAACCTGGTTTCCTTGAAATCCCTGACTAAAGCCAGGCTGAACACAAAGCTTGAAAGGGTAGGAAAAACTTAGTACAGACATACATGTGCAGAGTACTATGTATGTGGAATCTCTTCAAGTGCAACAGCCATGCATGAAACATGTGTTTGAATGAGATACATTTGGAGACCAAAGTTGTGTGGTGACAACGAGGAGTTGTAAACCACAAGTGTTTCATAGTGTAGTACATCATTGTACACAAGGGAACATCTGGTGTGCAGCAACTGGGTCCATGTGGACAGTGTACATCATGCTGCAGCTCTGTAGATTTACATTTCAGCTTCTTGTGTAGCAACTTTCCAGGTACATATGTCCTAAGCTTTGCTGGGCTTTAAGTCCCATCTGTAAAAATGGGGGTACTTCCCTCTCTCAAAGGTATTAAAGGTTGTGAGGGATACTGTAGTGATGGGGGTCATGTAAAAGGTAGAGTCTCCATCTAGTTCCCTGTCCCCATCTCTAAATCATGACCCTGAATTTACATGGTCTTTGTTAATGGCACACTAACACACTTTCGGTAAGTCACTTTGGTTATGTCTACACTGCGGTTAACATCTGCGGCTGCCATGTCACCTGACCTGGACTTAAGCTGCAGATCTATACAATTGTGTGTAGATGTTTGGGCTTGGGCTACAGCCTCAATTTCTATGCAACAATATTATAGTCCTGCAGGCTGAATACCATGAGCCGAAGTCTGCTGCCACGGGACTAGTCCTGGGTGTTTAATTGCAGTGTAGACATACCCTTTACTGCCTTACAACCATAGGTGTCTCATGGAAGTACTTGGGGGTGGGAGCGGTGGTACACCACCATCCATGCCAAAATTTTGATTGCTAAATGGGGTGCCTCCACATAGCCCCTCCCTGCCTCTCTAGATAGCCCTACCGGCACCCTCCTCCCCTGCAGGCAACAGTTGCCCCTGCCTACAATACCCTGGTAAGTAGGTAAGTATTAGTAAACTAATTTTATAGATGACTAAACAAAGTGAGAGGCTTTCTTGCTTCAACAAAGAACTGAAATATATGAATAAACCATGCTCTCTCTGTGAAAAAATATTATAGAAAATCGGCTTGTTTGTTGAAGATCCATTTGCAATGCTTGCAGTAGTGGCAAGATTCCATTACAAAAACATATATTAACTATTGTTTCAAAATCACAATTGAGGGTGGTGTGTGGGGATGCGGGTTACACTGACAAATCAAGGTATCATATTGAAACATCATAATAGTCATACATACTGTACGTTTATAGATTTCCTCAACCCTGTACTTGAACCCAGTACTTTGGCTTCAACGTCCTAGCTCCCTGAAATGGTAAATAAAAGAGGCAGCATCTGCCACTGAGTTACCAGGCAGGACACCAAGTATTCTTTTGTTGCTTGTCTTGCACCTGTCTAGTGAAGCATGCATTTTAATTTAGTCTGACACTTCAATATATTTTTAAATCTGATTTTTGCATCCCTTATGCACAACTTAGTTATTTTCCAAGCTGGGAGATGTGCTGCAGGGTGCTAATTGTAAGGAACAAAGTCAGTTTCTTTATATACACCACATATATGCAAAAAATTCTGTGCCAGAAGTTGATGAAACCTACATGTGGTCCTGTCTGAAGGAAATCAGAGATCATTAACAGAGCAGAATGAGAAAACGATAGTTCAGTGGACAGAGGAGGTACTTCGAATGCAAGATCTCCCAGTTTTAACCTTTATCAATGCCAATATTTGCCATACAAATACATACTTTTTGGCAATGATCATGGTATACTTATGTGGGCTATATACGTTTTGTGCTTTGCATCGTTAGAGGACTTGGATAGTTCAATCCTGTTAGGAAGTGATCTAGAAATGACTTCAATGCTTTTGACTACAATATATGCAGAATAAAAGGAGACAGCCAAGAATGGGCATACAAAGTTACGCACACCACTAAGAGACTGATTTTGAAGTATTTATATCTTTTTCTCCTTCTACACATCTCCCTGGGGCAAGCAAAGCTTCAGAGCAGTGAGCGGGAAGAAGCCATGGGAGAAGAAAGGTTCAGCAAGTATTGGTTACAACCACAGCCCCCATACATTGCTAATCTTTCACATCCTTAACTACTATGAAGACAAAGAAGTATTAAGTTGTTGCAGATATGACAATATCCTGGAGATACCTTATTGAAATAAATTTAAATATTTTAGGGGGTCATGTTAAAAATGCAAATATGTATGAACTATTGAGGTGAATAAAAAAAGTGAATAAGGTGAATAAGGAAAAGTTATTTATGTATTCCCACAATATAAGAACTAGGGGGTCACCAAATGAAATTAATAGGCAGCAGGTTTTAAACAAGCAAACGAAAGTTTTCTTCACTCAGCACATAGTCAACCTGTGGACTCTTTGCCAGAGGATGTGGTGAAGGCTAGGATTTCAACAGGGTTCAAAAAAAGAGCCAGATAGATTCATGGAGGTTAGGTCCACCTATTAGCCAGGATGGGTAGGAATGATGTCTCTAGCCTCAGTTTCTCTGGAGGTGGGTGACAGGGGAGGGATCACATGAGGATTACTTTTGTGTTCCCTCCCTCTGGGGCATCTGGTATTGGCCACTGTCAGCAGACAGGATACTGGGCTGGATGGACCATTGGTCTGACCCAGTATGGCCATTCTTATGTTCTTATATTCTTATGAGGGGATTGTATGTAATTCCATGTGGCAAGGGAGCCACTGCTCCAGGAACTAAGACCAGTGTGACTGTTTAGGCAGATTCACTCAGAGTGTGTCTAGACTACAGGTTTTTTTCGAAAAAAATGGCCTTCCCCTGCGTCTAGACTGCTGCTGCATTCTTTCAAAAGTAAATTGAAAGAATGCGGCAGTTTTTTCGACCGCGGAAAATCTCATTTTTTGAGGAAGAATGCCTTTTTTCGAAAGTGCTCTTTCAAAAAAAGGTGCTATCTAATGCAAACTGTGCTTTTTCAAAAGAGAGCATCCAGACTGCGGCTTGCTTTTTCGAAAGTACCGGTTGTAGTCTAGACGTTCTTTTTCGAAAGAGGCTTTTTTGAAAGTGTCTTTCGAAAAAGCCTCTTTCAAAAGAGGCTTGCAGTCTAGATGTAGCCTGAGGTTGCAGCTCCTACCACCATCTGCAGAGAAGCTCAGGTATACTGATTCAGACTGGATTCCCCAGAACCATACAAAGAAAGGAATTTTGGTGAAAGAGCCTAAGTGAAAAACTAACACTGGGCCTCGCTTCTCATCCAACAAACAGACAGGACCTGTGGTCTAGCCCAAACCTGAAAGAAAGGTTGGTAGGACTTTGGCCTATTGAAGTCCTATAAAACTAAAGAGCTGGTTCTGAGCAAAACCTGTTACAGACTAGTGAGCATAGAACACCCCTTGTGTGGTGTCTGAAGGGCTAATCCTGAACCAGAGCCCTTGTGGAAGTTAGAGGCAGATATCTGGTAAATTTATTAGCATGTGTGTAGGTTCTTTTACTGTTTTTAATATGTTTTTTCTGTAATGCTTTTATCTTAAGAATACACGTGATTGCTTATAAAGAGCAATGTGACAACTTAAATCTGTAGGCAATTACACTATGGATCATCACTGAGGAGAGAACCAAAGCCGGGCTGGTAGGGCCATCTGTCTTTTCCTAGGGAATATCTCTGTGAAAGGAGGAAACAGCCTATTCAGAAGGGAGAGAGATGGGTCTTGGCATAAATGAGGGACAGCTGAGGAGCAGGACAGCTGGAACAGGTGCTCTTGCCACACCTTAGACTGGGGACCAGCTGCCCACTACTGTGACTGAATCCAACAAAAGCCACAGACAAATGTATCCTACCTCCATTCATGTATACCTAGGATATATGTGTGGTACAAAGCCATTTGTTGCCCATGAAAATATTCTGTTTAACAAACATTTGCTCAAGAATTTCAAACTGACATGGTTACTGTAGAAAAACAACAACAACAACAACAAGCACTGGATGTGCACATACTTAGCTATTCTCATAGATCCATCTTTTCAAGGAGGCTAGCTATTACAGTAGACTTCCGATAATCCGGAACCTATGGGACCTAGGTGGTGCCGGATTATCAAATATGCCGGACTATCAGGAGGTACTATAAGCTGGTTATATATATACTGTATACATTATATACTGTATATAAAGTGTTCTTAACCCTTTTTATTGTACATACTGTATACAGTATACTGTAATGTTTTAGTTTTTTAAAGCCTTTTTTACCCTTTTTGCTCAGTTCAGCTGCTGCCGCTGTTACCTTGTGACTCATTTTTTGCCGAAGCTCACTCACTAGGCTCTTGCCATTTTGATGCCGGACTATCAGGAGTGCCGGACTATTGGATGCTGGACTATTGGAGTTTTACTGTATTTAGGCACCAACATAAGAGTCAGACTTTTTTCAAGCATTCTTAGCATCTAGCCGCTCCCATTCTAATACCACCAGAGAGAATTCATCTTCCAGGTGTTGGCGGGCTGGATCCTGGCCCACCTTCCTGGACCTACCAGCCAGACATCCTGAGTTCCTGGCAAGGCACGGCCTCCATTCCACACTCAGCCCAGGGGTGGCTAACTTATTCCCTGTTTGATGCAGTGTCTGGCTGCCACATGGAAGTGTTACAATAAATAAATGCTGTAAAATAAATGCTCTGCAGGCAGAGCTCTGCACCAGAGCAGCACTGGGCTGCTCTCCTGTCTAGCTGCTGGGGAAGGCATGTCTGGGAGCCTGAGACCTGCCCTGCTTAGGGGTTGGTACTGGGAGCTGCCCTGGCTGGAGCAGCAGGGAAAGTAGGCACTGTCCTACAGGCAAGGCACTGAAAGCAGGGAGCGCCACACCTCCTCTCTGGCAATCCTCCCCTAGGATTGAGAGCCCACCTGTACCAGCTTCACCCCCCAGGTCCTACACCTCCAGAGCAAGCTGCTCACCCCTACCAGCTCTAGCCCTGGGGAAGCTGGTAACTCACCTCCTTACTCTCAGCTGGTGCCATCTCTAGCCCTCAGGAAGCTGGAGGCAGCTGCCTGGCTGCTCTTGGAGTGGGACTCAAAGCCACAACACCCCAGGCTCTGGAGGTTAACGCCTTAGCCAGTAGGCCACTGGATGACCCACCCCAGACCTAGGCTTCTCAAAACTTCCATTGTATTCTCAAACATTCTCTGTGACAGAGGGTGTGATGGACACCTCTCCTTTTATAATAGTATAAATATAGATTGGTATTACAGTAGCACCTAGGAGCCCTAGTCAGAGATGGGGACCCCACGGTGCTAGGTGTTATACACACAAAACAAATACATAACAAAAAGATGGTTCCTGACCCAGCAACTTATAAGATTAGAGACAACAAGTGGATACAGACAGAAAGACAGGGAAGCACAAGGAAACAATGTTACAATATCAGTCAGCACAATAGGCAGTGGCCTCTGCACACTAGCCATTGTCAAGCTTTTTGTACGCATCAAGTCAAAGGAGAATTTTTAATAATAGTTTTAAGGAAAATGAAGTGGCTTTGCTATTTATGACAATGAGGGATGGAAAGGAGAAAGCACTAAAGGACTTCTTTGAAAATTTAACAAGTGGACAAGAAAGACTGGCCTCAATGATCCAGCAGATGCAGGAGCATATGTTTCAACAGTGACTAAGACAGGAGGGCAGGAATAGGTTATGAAGAGCCTCTTGAAAGTTTGGGCACTTATCTATAGTGTTTAAAAGGAAGTGGAGCTCTTTCAATATTCCTCTAGTAGTTCTCAGTGCTTCAACACTTTGGCTGATTATTGAAGATACAAATTACAGTAAGGAAGTGTTTTTCTAACAGATGTCCGCCTTTGTTCCAGCTATTTTTCCAGCTAGACTGAAGCCTCTACTGGCTTCACACTGTCCCTCATTTGGTAGATGGAATTAGGGTGAGCCTGCCAATAAGAACTAGGACTTCAAACTACTTTGTTCACTAATTAAGCAGCTAACCCAGAGATAGACCCCATTTAATTAAAAATACTTTCCAATTAAACATTTGGTACCAAATCACATTCTTAACTCTGAAAAGTTACTCCACAAATCTGCTGGTCCATTATGTGGTTTGCTTGGAGGCAAAGATAGCCAAACAATTGGCATTAAACCAAGTCATTAAACTGGACAGGCATAGTTTAGTGATAAAGCACATTGCTGGGGCTCAGATAAGTTCAGACTTCAGTTCCTGAGTCTGCCACAGAATTTGGCTCCAAAGCCAAAATCCTGCAAACTGGCCACATGATTTTGGGTGCCAAACTGGAACGCACTTTGGGCCAGATTTTCAGAGGCACTGAGCACCCAAAATTCTCACTTTAGCAGGAGCTGGATCCACAAAAATGGAGAGTCTGAAAACTTAATTGGTTGCTGATGAAAATTTGGTCTTAATCTTTCTATGGCTTGGTTTTCTCAAGAGAAACAAAATTTATCCCCACCCTCTTTGGTAGGTAATGATATGAAACTTAACTTGGATGGAAAGTACTATAGAAGATCAAAGATTAATATTATCCTGGGAGGAACATGTCCATCTTGGCTAGAGTATTGGAGGAGATGAATTAGATGACTTAAGTGGTCTTTTCCACCTCTAATTTACCAGGAAAATAGGGACAAAAGCATCTTTCTGCTCCAGATGGTGAACCTACATTCCCATATCAGTGTTGTCCTTCCATTCATATGTGAAAGCTACTGTCTTGACAGACATCAGGAATAGGAAAACATAAGTCTCTATAGCTTGAACTAAAGCCAGACTCTAGGAATGCAGGAGACTCACATCCTCTGTGAATCAGGCACAGATGGACGTATGTGACACACTCTTTTTAGTGGGTGACACATGGAACTCCTATACTATGCCTCCTCCACAAGGAAATCCACATACAAAAATAGATCTGAATATCTAAGTCAAGATGCAAGAAGAATTTTGCCTTTGGATTGTTATTTTGGGAACACTTTACAGTCTGCTTTCACATCTGTCTTCTTCCAATAAATATTCTGCTAAACTTGGCCATTACACTCTGCCCATTTCTGGGCACTCAAGTTAATGACAGGCAATGAAAATATTACCGGAATTAGAGTTTCATATGTTACAGTAGTGGCAAAAGCTGAGTGTTAGCAATTAAATGCAGGAAATTAAAAGTGGCTGTGAAGAGTTTCTTTCTCTCTCCCTCTGTCTCTAAATGTTTCATTTCTTAACCATCCCTTCTCCTGTTGCTTTAAGGAAGAAAAATACTGTAGAAGTGATTTCAGTATTAGAAGTGTCAATAGAGTCTGCCAACCTTTAATCAATGTGCCTGCCTGTTATACTAGATAGGCACAAACTTTCTGTATGAAATAAACATCTGAGTTATTACACTTCCTGTTAAATACTGCAAATACTCCCAGGCTACGTCTAGACTGGCATGATTTTCCGCAAATGCTTTTAACGGAAAAGTTTTTCTGTTAAAAGCATTTGCAGAAAAGAGCGTCTAGATTGGCACGGATGCTTTTGCGCAAAAGCACTTTTTGCGGAAAAGCGTCCGTGCCGATTTAGACGTGCTTTTGTGCAAGAAAGCCCCGATCGCCATTTTAGCCATCGGGGCTTTTTTGCGCAAAACAATTCTGGGTTGTCTACACTGGCCTCTTGCGCAAAAGCATTTGCGCAAGAGGGCTTTTGCCAAATGGGAGCGTCATTGTATTTGCGCAAGAAGCACTGATTTTGTACATTACAAAGTCAGTGATCTTGCGCAAATTCAAGCGGCCAGTGTAGACAGCTGGCAAGTTTTTCCGCAAAAGCGGATGCTTTTGCGGAAAAACTTGCCAGTCTAGACACAGCCCATATGTGTTGAATACAGCATTATTTAACTATCAGTTTGAATCTAAAACATGCTAATCCACAGAGATGGAAAACAACTGTTGTCAGGCATTTCAGTCAGTGACTGTGACCTTCATGAATTCTTCTGCCTGCTCACTTTTTAAAAAATCCCAGAAAAGATATTTTTGGGGGAGGAGGGCCTTGGGGCTGCTGCTTGCCAGCCAAAATAGTGAGTTTTCAGTTGGGGTTTAATCCAAACCAATGAAGTCAATGGGAGCCTGTCTATTAACTTAAATGGCTTTGAATCAGCCTCCTAGTATAAAACAGTGTAACCCCATGTCACAGAGTTGATACACACCCTGTCACTCTTTGGGGCAGGGAAGAAGTGTGTCATAGCTCTGCACCCAAGTTTGAAGAGATGCCCCACATCTCAGAGCTGTGCAGCTCAGGGCTGCGTCTTTTAATACAGCCCTTGACTGTAGGGTGGTGCAGCCAAAGTCGATACTGCAGCCCCTGCTGCCAGGGCAGAATGGTCCAAAGGCCAGAATCAATTTGCTTGGTGGGTTGGACGACCACCCATGGGCATGTGATGGCCAGGTAGGGGGATCCAGGCCCTCTCTTTCTACAGGGTCGTGACCAACAGCCCTGTCAGTGGCAGGTTTATTTACCACCAGCTCTCTAGGGATCTTACCAAGACATGCTGAGCCCTGGTCCAGTTCTTCCACAGTTGCCCAACAAAGCCCCCCTAGATCAACTTCTACCCATTGTCTTCTGTTACATCTTCTATGCTAGATTGAGAAGTACAAACGAACTGTAAGTAAGTCACCCTTCAAACTTCTCTTTGTTAAACTAAACAGATTTACTTTTTGAGTGCATCTCTGAAAAACATTTATTCTAATCCTTTGTTCATTCTTATGGCTCTGCTCTGAATCCTCTCCAATTTATCAACATCCTTGAATTGTGGGCACCAGAACAGGACACAGTATTCCAGCAACGAGCATACTAGTAAGGACGTAGGCGACTAGTCAAGTAGTTGACTACCCAATAAACCTAGGCTTATTGGATAGTTGAGTCACTACTTGACTACTTGTTTCCCCCCCTCTCCCCAGGAGTGGCAGGGGAGGCAGAGTCGCAATGGGGGAAACGGCATGAGCTGGGACTCCCTGGTTCACGCCAGGTCCCCAACCACTGCACCTCTGCCTTTTAAATGTAGTAAGAGTCAGGCAGCTCGGACTTCTTTTGAAAGGCAGAGGTGCAGTGATCCTGGAAAGCTCACGCTGCCCCCTGGAGCTAACCCCACTGCGGCTCTGCAGTTCAAATGTAGTAGGAGCTGAGTTGCCTGCACACCTGACTTCTACTACATTTAAACTGCAGAGCCACAGACGGGGTAGCAAGCACTCCCGTATCGACTAATTGAATAGTTGATGAAAATTCCATTGACTACTCGATTACCCAATTAAACACTACTTAAAATCCCTACATACCAGTACCAAATTCAGACATAACTTAATCTCTCTAACACACCTTGAGATTCCTCTGTTTATGTATATCAGGATCACACTATCCCTTTTGGCCACAACATCACAAGAAAGCTCATGTTCTGATGACTATCCATGATCACCCCCAAATCTTTTTCAGATTAATCGCTTCCCAAAACAGAACCCCCCATCCTATAAGCATGGCCTATATTCTTTGTGCATGGATATATACTTTTACTGTTTGCTGTATTAAAATGCATATTGTTGGCTTATACCCAATTACCAAACAATTCAGATTGCTCTGCAGCCATGAGGGTCCTCTTCATTATTTGCAACTCACCCAGTTTTGGGTGATTTTATGTTTTCTTCCGGGTCATTGATAATTATGTTAGGATCAACACCAGATCCCACCAGGGATGCACCACAATCACACCTTCCCAGTGATGATTCCCAGTTTACAATTATACTTGGGAGATCTGTTGCTTAACCAGCTTTTAATCCATTTAATGCATGCCCTGTTACATGTATATCGTTCTACTTTTATAAATCGAAATGCTATGTGTTACCAAGGCAAAAGCCTTACAGAAGTCTTAGAATATTATACCAACTCTATTACCATTCTCAACTAAACTGTAAGGGACCAGATAGCAAGCAGTTTGGACCAGCAGTCCTGGTGAGACTGGAATCAACAAGTCGAATATGGCCACAAAGCAGTAATCAGCAAGCAGGGATTAGAATAATGCCTAGAGTGGGGCAAGAATCAGGGTTGGGGTCAAAGACCAGGTGAGAATCAGGAGACAAGAGTTAGAATCAAGTCAGGGATCGGACACTGGACATCAGAAAGCAGGCACAGTCTAATCACAGGAGGCCAGAAACCTGTATGGTTGCCCAATCACCTCCCTGAGCCACTCTCCAGGGTAAAATAGTGCATATGGGCTAATAAGTGAGCCATAGAGTCCTATCACTTTGGACACTATCAGAGATACTCCCTTCGACACTTAATTTCCACAGCCGAGTTTGGATGAGGCTATGCATGCTTCCTGGGACTGTCCATTGTCCCAAGCTCTGTGAACCTGCACTCTAGTCCCATAAATCCTTACATCAAAAAAAGATATCACACTAGTCTGAAAAGATCTATTTGCTATAAACTCACATTGATGGGTATAATTATTTTACCCTCTTTAATTCTTTATTAATTAAATCTTGTCTCAACCACTCCATTTTCCCTTGGACCAATGTCAGATTGACAGACCCACAATTACCCAAGTCATCCTGTTTAAACTTTTTAAATATTGGCACATTAGCATTCTTACAATCTTCTGGAACTTTCCTAGTGTTTCAAGACATACAGTACTGAAAATTAACATTCATGATCCAGTGAGCTCTTCAATCAGCTCTTTTAAAACTCTTGAATAGAAGTTAGCTGTACCTGCCAATTTAAAGAAGTGTAACTTTAGTATCTGCTGTATAATGACTTCCTGAGATGCTAGTAGAATAGAAAGAGTATTGTCATAATCATATGACTATATTATATCACAGTTACAGAACTGAAATGAACACTTCTGAATTTATTGAGCACAGCTTTTATGTATTAATATGGATAATTCTACCATTTCAATGTAATAATGTACTAGTACCAATATTAGGGGTCTTTTGTTAATAATATACTTTTAAAATGCCATCTTGCCTTAATGATCCTGTCCATCGATTTCTTCTTGCATCCCTTTACTTTCTTTTAGCAATTTCTACAATCCCCATCTTCTGATTTATATTTATTGCTATCAACTTCTCCTTTCCTCCATTTGTTATTGTATTATAACAGCCTTCATTTCTCCTCTAAACCCCAACAGTTTTTTAACCAATTTGACCTTCTTCCTCACTTGAGAGATTGAAGCTTTGGGGGCATCGAGTAAAGTATGCTCAAACAATTCTTAATTATCATCAGGGATCCTAAAAGTTCGTTTGCCATGGAGTAAAAGCTTGGAAAAACATGGAATTTGAAAAACATGGAATATTGCTACAGTAAATCTATGGTTTTTACATTTTGTGAAAAATAAAAACATATGATTAAATATTAATAGATAACAATAAATAATTAATAGTTAAAATATGAGCTATTAACTAAATTTTACTGAAATTACCCAGTGCCACTTATTGAATGTGTGCAGCTTCTCCCTCTTGTGGTTGATTTTTGACAGCACTTTCAGTTTTCAGTGGAGCCCTATTTATTGGATGTAACTGGGACAGGGGCCAGATTGAATAATGAAAAATTGGGATAAGTAGGAGAATTGACAAAGAACTTTCTAGCCTATATTTTAAAATGGGGTAGGGGGAGGAAGCTAAGGAGGTCAGTTGTCCTGAGCTAACAGCTAACAATCTGAGCCTCAGCCACTGTCAGAGGTGAGCAGCTGGTGGTTTGGTTAATATGGAGAGCCAGGTAACACGGGCTCGGATAGATAAGGTTCTACTATCTATCAATAAAACACGATGTTCAATTGCTATCTTTTTGTATATTGTGGTAAGGGAAAGTAAAGTCAGTATTTCATTTTAATTGCAGTAAAATGCAGTTGTTTAGGCCTTTTTATTGGGGAATTTTATTGGAGAATTTTTTTATAATGGAAAACTAGGATCCCTAATTATCATTCATATTTTTCTGTCTAAATTCTTTCTACTAGCTGATTTGGCTCATCATTGTTTTCTGTTTTGTGAAACTGGCCCTTCTGAAACACCCACTACAAATAATACTGGGTTGGACTTTATTCCATTTGCCCATTGTAAGTGTGATCAAATCATGATTTGTACCCAAGCAACCTTCCTAAAGGGGCTCTGCAATCTATCCTGTTATAATGGAGAGTCAGTCTTGAATAAATTAATGCAAATGTGAAGTGGCAAATACTGTGTCTGAATTTGAACAACATAACTACAGATCTCATGCAAGTGATGCTGATGATGGGAACAGCAAGAGTACTATGAGAAAGATAAGTGCATTGGCAGAGCTGAGGGGGGATGCAATTGCAAAACTCGCAGTATGTATAGATTTAGAGCTCTGTATTGGGAAGTCAGGGCTCAATTGGCAAAACTTTTAAGAACAAACTTAAATCTACCCCACTAACAGATTAATTTTAAGCAAGTACTATAGTTTAACTTTTTGCAAATGTTTTATACCACGGATGTCTATAATATTTAAGCATATACTTGAATATTTAATATTTGTTTCTGAAAAATCTGTCTGGAATATAATGGCCACTGAAGGTCAAAACTAGAGACGCATTACCACAAATGGGTGAAAACAACTTGCAGGGCACCTAACTGCAGCACAATTACTTCCAAATGAGAAGCAGTTGCTCTCCCTGCAAAAAACATGTTACATATGAAGTTACATTAAAAAAATTAAAAAGGACATTTTCACCCAACAGATTAAGCCTTCCAAATGTAACTATAGCTGCAGAATGTTATAAACTCTGCAAGTTCTCTATAATTATGAGCCATATAAAACCCAGATAAGTATGCAGTCAAACTTCAAAAACTTCCTTTAAAACAAAAATCAGGTCTGTATTTCTGGCTAGCTACACCAATTTGTGGTACTTTAAAATACGTTCTCTCCTATTTCTATTGTAGCTTCTTTCTGTTGAATACAAACAGAATTTTAATTTTCTTCCTCCTCTCAGAGTGTAGCAAGAGTAACCAAATAGAAGTTAAGTATGTACATTCTAATGACATGTAAATAAATAAAGGCTTCCATACTACCTGAAGCAATATTGTTTTCTATCCAAATGCCCATAAAAAATGTTACACAATTAGAAAGTAGTTGGTGGGATTCTAAACTTATGTAAAACAAAACAAGAATGGAGGAAAGACAGAAGCTGTGAATGACCCCCAAAATAGTAGAGGAGCAAAATAAATTATGCTGTTTGGGACCAGGTCTTTGAGGTCAATTTAAAAGGATGAAATGCCGTCTCTCAGTTTGGAGTAGTCTTACTAGCTACCCATTTCCTGCAAGCAGGAATCGTGATGAATGACTCCACCACATTTGGCTCAGTTTTACAGCACAGCTCAGAAAATGTATTGGATTTTGCCTGAAAAAGAGACAGCATATAATAATGCTCATCTAGGAAGGATAAATAACATGCTGAGTATGGGAAGCAAAGCATCTCTCTGTTAATTGTGAGGCACACTGGAAAGCTGACGTGGATATGATGGATTGATGACAAAAAACTTCAAACTTGTTTCCAGCATGATCTGCTCAGCAGGGGTGTCCGTTTCCAAACAGGAAGTCTCACCTGTCATTTTTCATATTTACAATATAGCCCGCTTAGCCATATTTTCAGCGTGGTGATTTTATTTGTGTAATGATCTTTATATACAGTAAAACTTCATTTATCTAAGCCCCTGTTATCCTTTTCACTTCAACAGGTCGAGTGAAAATGTGGCAGCTAGATCTCATGCAAGCCACATCTGCTGTGCAGTCAGTGCCCTAGTTTTTGCCATATATGCAATGACACATTTATACCGTGTGATAACGGTACTTTCAATTTATATAGACCAGTGTTTCTCAAAATGGGCCTCAGGTCTGCTTTGGGAAAGCCACTAATGGGCTGCTCCACTTTGTATATCTAAAAGCTCCGTAGCCACAGAGCCTCTAGTCTCCCATTGGCTCTGGTTTGCTGTTTCTAGCCACGGGGAGCCCGTGGCCCACTTTGAGAAACACTCACGTAGACTAAAAAGACTTTTTATCAAGAGATTTAAAAACTTTCTATACATAGGTAAGAATCATCGGCCACCAGAGCAGCGCTATAATGGTGTTTATATAAAAGAATCAAGACTAATCCAGCATTCTAACAGTCTTCCTGCAGTCAGGGAAATAGATTCCAACATATCCAAAACTTTGCACCAAGACTTGCCATGTTCCTAGGGTCTGTCTAATTTGCTTACACAGTCACTTTATTCATTACATCAGTATCTAATTTATTGTATGGGACTCCTGCTGAGATTTACTGTGCATAAAAGAAACATTTTTTGAAATTCCTCGTGTTTTATACATTCATAGAATTTAAGGCCAGAAGAAATCATTAGATGTTCTACTCTGAACTTCTTCTATAAAACAGACACAGAACTGTACTTTCCTCTCAACCAGCTTTGAGATCCGCTTCAGTTCAGCCCCCTTCTTTTTACATATTCAGACCACATAAAACCTGATCTGCACAGAAACACTGATGGCTATTTTTCAGCATTACATCTCTTGTTATTCTTTTTTAATTATTTGTATTGTTATAATAATCATTGAGTCAGTTCCAATCGAAATTGAGGCTTCAGTATTCTGTGCACTATGCAAGGCAACCTCTCCTCCAAGAATTTACACATTAACCATAAAGGAGAGAAAAAAAATGGGAGGAAGCAATTATTAGTGTGGAGATACTAAGACACAAAGAGTCTAAATTACTTGCCCCCAGTCACATGGGAAGTCTGTGCACAAGCTAAGAATGAAACCTAGATCTTCTAAGCACTGGTCCAATGTCTTAACCACAAGATTGTCCTTCCTCCGCCACAATCACTAGGATATAAAGTTGTAGCATTCTTAATACTAGTCACAGGCTACATCTAGACTGCAGGCTTCTTCTGGAAGAAGCTTTTTTCAGAAGATCTCTTCCAAGAGAGAGCGTCCACACAGAAAAGCGTACAGAAAAAGTGATCTGCTTTTTTTCTCTCGCATGAAAGGCCACCCAGAATCACTTCAGACAGGGCTTTAGATCACCAGTTGCTTCCAAGAACTGTTGCCGGAGACTTGCAGAGACATGCGCTTAAAGGGACCCCGCTGGACAGCTGTTTCTCTGCTTCTGCAGCATGCGTGCCTACCTCTTCAAACAACAGCAAAGCTCTCATAGTGCCTGCTGTAGTTGCCTTGCTTTTGTGGACACCACAGCTTTTTCCTTTGTGCCATGGAGCTGGAGCTGCTCCTGGGCATGCAAGGGCCCCCCACGGCCATACTGCAGTTTTTGCAGCAATTTGCGCCAACTGCCTTCCTGGCTCTGACCGAGCTCAACCCCGAACTCATTCTTGGGACCCTCTCCCTGGGTGTGAGAGCTACACTCAGGCAACTGCACCCCTCATTGGAGATATGTTTCTGGAGACTTGACACCAGTTTGGGACCAGCTGGTCATGGAGCGGTGGGACAACCAGCAGTGGCTCCAAAATTCTGCATGCGGCCAGCCACCTTTTTGGAGCTGTGTGCCTGGCTTGCCCCTGCACTCCAGAGACGTGACACCCACCTGTGGCCCGCCATCCCCCTGGAGAAGCGCGTTGCAATCACCATCTGGAAGCTTGCCACCCCAGACAGCTGCCTGTTGGTGGGCAACCAGTTTGGCATGGGGAAGTGCACCATTGGGGCCCTCCTCATGGAGCTAAGGCACTCTGGGGGGACAGTTCCCGTGGGGGGGGGAGTCCTGGAAAAGGGGGTCCCTCGGGAAAGGAGGGTTGGGAGTGGGGGTGGGGTAGAAGCCTCATCCCTGGGGGATTCTGAAGTCCCACCCTCAACACAGCCCTGCTGCTGGGGGGGTGGCCTCATAGGGGTGGCTCCTGGGGTGTTTGGGGGGGAGGGGATGGTAGGGGGTCAGGCACCACTCAAGGGCTCAGGCACTCCCTTTCTCATTCTGTTTTGTGTGTTTGTTTGTCTCCTCTGCAGGTTGTGAGGGCCATCAACTCCACCCTGATGTGCCATCCTGCTGTGTCATCCACCTGGGAGACCTGGACCCCATCATGGCCAGCTTTGCTGCCCTGGAGTTCCCAAACTGTGGTGGAGCCATAGATGGAATCCATATTCCAATACATACACTGGAGCATATATTGCAAGGGCTACTTTTTTATGGTGCTGCAGGCTGTGGTTGACCACCATGGACAGTTCACAGAAATTTTTGTTGGGTGGTTGGGCAGGGCACACGATACCTGCATGTTTCAGAACTGTAGACTGCATGGAAAGCTGGAGGCAGGCACATTCTTCCCCCACCATGAATGTAACATTGGGAATCTGCAGATGCCATTGTGCAACATGGGGGACACGGCTTATGCCCTGATACATGACTTATAAAGCCTTATACAAGACACTTGGACTCCAGCAGGGACCAATTTAATGGCCACCTGAACCAGGCCAGGATACAGATTGAGTGCACCTTTGGCCACCTCAAAGTGTGGTTCAGGTGCCTGCTGACCTGCCAGGATGTGCGGGAGCACAACATTCCTGAGGTGGTCACGGAATACTGTATCCTCCAGAACATTGTGGAGAGGAGAGGCCTTCCTTCCGAGGTGGGGGGCAGATGCCAGCCACGAGCGGTGAGCCTTTAAGCAGCCATGGACAGCTGCCATCCCCAGGTCCATCAGACTGGGCTGCACAGCTGGAAGTCCCTGAGGGAAGAGGTTCTCTCAAGGACCCCAGTAACTCTCCCCAGAGCCTACCCAACAGGGGCCTTTGGCTTGCTGCCCTATCCCTTCTCCACCACAATCCCTTCCTTCGCCCTTTCCCTGACCTCTCAATAAACACACCAGTTTGGTTCCCAACAAAATGAAGTCTGTATTTCTCTGACATGAAGAAAAGGTAGGCGGGGGAGGGGGTTTCATAACCTGGAGGGCAGGGGGGCTCAGAGTGGCATGGGGGCAGCTGGATGTGCCACCTTCGGTGAAGGGACCTCATCGGAGTTGGGGTTGGGTGGGTCTGGAGACCACAGGGGAGTAGGCAGGAGGGGGGGCTGGAGCAGGGTCAGGGATGGCAAAGAGGGCAGGGGGAGGGGGCATAGGCATCATGTGGGGAGGGGGTATGGGAATTGCTTGGGGAAGGAGCAGAGGCATCGCAGGGCAGGGCAGAGGGAGGGAGAATTGACATAGATGGGGGGCCAGGAGGTTAGTAGGTAGGAGGAGCGATAGCAGGCGTGTGTGCCATCATTTCTTGCATGATGGCGCACATGCTATTGCACCACTGCCTGAGCTGGTCCCAAGCTTATGTCCACCACTTAGTGTCCTTGTGTATCTTCTGCGCCAGGGTCTGCTGCATGTTGTGCAAGATGCTGACATGCTGGGGCATGAGGTCTTCGTGGACCCTGGTGCACTTTCGGGTCCCCCAGGCTGAGGCAGCTGGCATGGGAGGTGTGGCTCACCCCTTAGTCCCAACTGGTCTGGCTGTAGAGAACACTAAGAGGGAGAGTCATCCATGCAGACACTGTCCCTGAGGCCATGCCCTCCTCCGTGAGCAGCGACCAACAGTCCTCGGGCCAGAGAAGGGTGATGTCCAAGGAGCAAGGCCAAGTTTGGCCTGCACAGCAGACTCTGCTTCACAGGGGCCCCTAGGTGACAAGAGGACCCTGGTGCCTGCTTCCTCCACCTTCCCGCTAGCCCACAGACAAGCAGGCAAGGGAAGTGTCCGACCAGAGTGGGAACCCATGGGCAGCAGAGGAGCCGGGAGCAGTCTGGCCCTCCCTTGTGTCCACACACAAATCTGCGGCTCGCAGCACTGCCTGCAGGAGCGGGTGGTTCCTGGCACGTGCAGGCATGCCCGCGTGCTATGTGCAGCACTCCTCAGGATGTCTAGGGTCATGCCTGAGCCCTTGTGGTTAGCCTGCTTCCAGCCATGGCAGGTGCTGGGAGGGCCACACCCCCCTGGGCCAGATGTGTGTGGCCTCCCCTGAGCCTGGCAGCAGGATCCCACCCATGGTCAGGGGCTGCCTGCTGAGTCTGTGTGCTGCATACTAATGCTGTACATGGTTCCTGAGAAGCCCCAGCAATATTTGCACCCCGCGCCTTGTGTGCCTGCCTCCCCCGCCCTGTGTATGTGACAAACTGAGAACACTCACTTGAAGATCTCTCCCCAGAGTCAGATAAGGCCTGGGAGACATCCTGGCTGACAAGGAGGAACAGGATCTCTGCTCCGGATCAGAAGGGTGCCCTCCTCTTGGTCCCCCTGGGTGGGTCCTGGGGCCCTTGGGGCTGCTCTCTACGAGGACCAGGGGTATTGCGGGAGGCTTGAGGCTGAGCCATGGGTGGCAAGGCCTGAAGCAGGGAGAGCTGCACAATCAGGGTGCTGCTCTCAGGCCGGCTTCTTGCCTCAAGGCTTGTCCAGGGTGCCTGTAGCTTTAAGAGCTGGCAGGAAACAGGAACTATAGACTTGTGATTAGTATGGATGGCGTGTCCACTAGGGCACCTGTGTTATTTCCTGGAGGCCTCTTCTTCCGAAAGAAAACCCTCCTCTCCTTACACATACGCCTTATTCCAACAGAACTCTTTCAGAAAAAGGCTTCTTCCTTGTAGAAAGAGGATTACCAATGCTGGAAAAACCCCTCTGTTCTTTCGATTTACTTTCAAAAGAATACGATTGCAGTGGGGATGTAACTCACGTTTTGTTGGAAAAATGACAGGTGGTCAGGGCGATCAACACTATCCTGCTGTCCCCTGCCACATCTGGTGTTTGGACACCAGTTCAGACAGGGGCAACACACAGTTTTGGAGTGCTGGGGAGACCAGCAATAGCTCCAGAACTTCAGAATGAACAAGGACACCTCCTGGAGCCCTGGGAGTGGCTCGTCCCTGGCCTGAGATGACGGGACCCGCACATGAGGCCTGCCATCCCCCTCCAGAAGCGTGTTGCCATCGCTCTCTGGAAACTCTCTGCATCAGACAGCTACCCTCTGTGGGGATCCAGTTCAGCATGGAGAGATTGACCCTGAGGGCCCTGGTCATGCAGGTATGGTATTCTCGGGAGGGGGTGGAAGGACGGAATGGGCTTCCCCAGAAAAGGGAGGGTGGGGGTGGTGCAAGCCCCCTTCCCGGAAGGGTTTGTTCAGTCTCACCCTCACAAAACCCTGCCAGGGGTTGGGGTGACTGCAGGGGGTTGCTCCTGGTGAGTGGGGAGAGGGAGGAATATTTGGAGGAGGGACTGGGGGAACTCACAGGTGCCCTGGCACCCCTGTGATTCTCTATTTGTTTGTCTCCTTCTGCAGGTGGTCAGAGCGATCAACACCACCCTGCTGCGCAGAGTCATCTGCCTTGGAGACATGGACGCCATCATCACCGGATTTGGCACCCTGGGCTTTCCCAACTGCAGGGGGGCTATCAACAGGACCCACATCCCCATGCGTGCCCCAGACCATTGGGTAGCTCTATACATCAACTGGGAGGGATACTTTTGGTGGTCCTGCAGGCCTTGACTGACCACTGGGGCCAGTTCACAGACACATATGTCGGGTGGTCAGGGAAGGCACACAAAGCACATATGTTTTGTAACTCGAGCATGTTCCAGAAGCTGCACGGCGGAACTTTCTTCTCCGACCGCAACATCAGGTTCGGGGATGTGGACATGCCATCTGCCTGGTGGGGGATGTGGCTCATGAAGCCCTAGATTGGCCACCTGAACCCCTCCAGAGAGGTATTCAATGCCAGGCTAAGCAAGGCCCACATGGTCATGGAGGGCGCCTTTGGCTGTTTGAAGACGTGTTTTAGCTGCTTCCTCACCCACCTGAATCTCGGGGAGCACAACATCCCACATGTGGTGGCTGCGTGCTGTGTTCTGCACAACGTGTGTGAAAGGAAGGGGGAGGCATTCCTGCTCGGGTGGGGGGTGGAGGCTGACTGTATAGGCAGGGCCTATGAGCAGCTGCCATAGCTGCCATCCGGCATGCCATCAGGGGGCCATGTACATCCAAGAGGCCCTGAGGGAGAGCTTCTCCCCGGGAGACCAGTGACACTCTCCCCTGGTCCACCCCACTGGGAGCTTCTGGTTCACTCCTCACTGCTGTCTCTCCACTTATCCCTCCCTTTCCCCCCTTCCGCCCTTTCCCGATGAAAAAATAGAAGACACTTAAAAAAAAACAACTAAAAGCTTTGTATTTTTAATGTGGGGTCAGAAAAACTGGGGAGAGACTGGGAAAAAAACCTAGGAGAGGGGAGGAGAGCAGGTGGAAGAAGGGGGGTGGTGAGAACTTTGGAGGAGGGAGGAGGGAGCTGGAAAGGAGAGGAAGGGGGGAGGAGAGGCTCAGGGTTGTGACTGGGTGTGGCACCAGGCTCTGGATCCCACTGTCACAGGTGCAGGGGCCTCGGTGTCCACAGGGGGGTGGAGATGATGTAGAGGGGAGAAGTGGGAGGAGGAGCGGGAGTGGGAGGAGGAGTGACAGCAGGAGATGGAGCAGAGGCTGGAGTGGGAGGAGGTATCATGCTCTGCACAAGGGAGTGGACATCTGTTCACATGGAGCGGCCCTGTTCAAGAAGCTCCCACCAGCTCTCCTGATGCAGCTGCAGGTCCTTCTGGACCCAGCCACGGATGGTCTGCTTCAGGGCTCGGAGTGCCGTCAGGTGCTGCCCCTGAAATTTGTTCATGGAACGGTGGCACCTGTGGATGCCTCAGGTCTGGGAGACTGTCCCGGGTGGTGTTGACCACCTCCCTCTTACCACTGGTCCGACTGTGGAGAATTAAAAGAGATGATCAGTCATCCCCCGGGACAGGGTGCCTGAAGTCCAGCCCCCATCTGCAAGCCGAGAGTGATAGTTCTTGTCTCTGTTGCAGGCTATGTGCTTGGAGCAAGGCCATGTGTGGGCCAATGGGCCCACATTTCCCTGGAAGTGGGTGCTGCCCTGAGACTGTGGGCATGCCTGTGTGCCATATGTAGGACTGCTGAGTGTGTGTGTGTATGTATGTCTCCTGCCTCCATCTAGAAGTAGCTTGTGGAGGGAGGGTGTGAGGATGTCCCACCCTGGTATCAGGAGTAAGGCAGGCCTCTCCAGACATCCTGTGGCCAATAGCACAAGGGTCCTCTGTGGCAGCCTCCTGGGGCCACGTGCCCAGGAGTGGCACGGCACATGCTCCCACGTGCACAGGTTGCTGCACAATCCATGGCCAGCAAAAGCCAAGCATGGAGCACCAAGCTCCCCATAGCTCGGCCATCCCCTCCACCCCCTGTATGAAGGGAAAGAGATGGCACTCACATGATGTATCTTCCCAGGCCTCAGACGACACCTGAGACATATCCACAGGGAGGCTTTCAGGCTCTTGAGTCAGCTGTGTGGTGAGGCTGGACTCCTCCAGGTCCTGCCCCTCCTCCTGATCTTCCTCATCTCTCTCCCCTCATGAGGATGACAGTGGGCACTCCTGGGTGCTGTCCAACTCCTTAAAATAAGGGCAGCTTTGGAGTTCTGCCCTGGATTGGGAGTTGCCCTCCCTGGCCCTGGCAAAGCCTGGCTCTTTGACCTTCATCTGTACCTGTTCTTGGTTGCGGATGTGGCCTTTAGTGGCCAGGCTGTCGGCCATCCAGCAGCCATAGACGTCCGTATTCCCACATCTGGTGAGAAGATACTGGAGGTTGGTCTTGTCCCCCCACACCTCAATAAGATCCAGGATCTTTGCACCAGACTAGGAAGGTGCACATCTTTTCCAGCCCTTGGCAGGCTCCTGAGAGCTATCTGACTGCTCCCTGGAAGCAGTGGAGAGCTGGGTGGAAGCATCAGACGGCTCATTGTGGGGGCACAGCAATACAGGTGCAGCTGCAGGGTGGCTCAGGGCTGTCAGGCCTGCTGCGAGCCACAAATCCTTTCTGCAGAGGCTGCAGCTTTAAGGGCTCCAGGGGACGGGAGGGGGATAGAATTTTGCTAAGTGTGGACAGAGCAGCCACCAAGACACCCTGGGAAGGGCTGGAATCCCCCTGTTTTGAAATAGCTGCTATTCCCTGTCAACACAGCCCCTATTCCTCATAGAATGAGGTTTACAAAAGCCAGAATAAGCTGTCCACTATTTAGAAATTATTTCAAAATAGCGGAATTGCTGTGTAGATGCTCGCATAGTTATTTCAGAATAATGGCTTTTATTCCAAAATAATTTTTCTGTGTAGATACACCCTAAGACAGCCTCTTCTGCATACAGCAATATGACATGTGCCTGCAGACTCAGCACATTTACAGTTATACTTCGCAAAGGTGCCTGTAATTTTGGGCCGACAGAAAATGAGCATCATGCTCACAAAAGGAAGATGTAACACTGCTTCAGATTCATTCATGAAATACTGTTTCCCCCATAATAACAAGGTGTTGAAAACAGAACTAGATAAATTTCCATCCATGATTATTATTAGCTAGGTTGGGCAGAGATGAAAGACCATGCTCTGAAGCATTGCTAGCCTCCTTTTGCCAGAAGGGAGAAGAGGCAAAAGGGGATGGATAATTTGATAATTGCCTATTCTGTTCATTCCTTCTGAAGCATCTGACACTGGCCACTGTTCAAAGCCTGGATACTAGGTTGGATGGACTATTGGTCCAACTCAGTAAGGCCATTCTTATGTTCTTATTAATTGCTTCCTTGCAATGCATCTGATAAAGTTATTTACATAGCAGAGAGATTTAAGAACTTTAAAAATGAAATAACTGCAACAAAATTGGACCTGAGAACTTTCCTAAAATACATGAGATACATTATCCGCTAGGCTTTAAAAAAGAGAGGTGAGAATTATTATAGGTTTTAAATTAGCCCCTGAAGTCTGCTCATGTTGTCCTTTAAATTTAATTAAAAACAGATTTATAGTAAATAAATGAATGTTCAAACTATGCATACAGAGGCATTTTCCAAAGGGCTTTCTTCAGTGGTCTAATTCTGTCATTGAAGTCAATAGTAAAATTCCCATTGACTTAAATGGGAGCAAAATTAGGCCAATGCTAAGCTGATGATTACAAGTGGGAAAGCAGCTAGATTTTTTATTTAATGGGAAAATCCATCTTTTTACCCTTCTGAAACAGAACATGCAAAAAAAAAAAAAAAAACAAATTTATCACAAAACAGAATTCCAAGGTTTTTTGTCTTAGGTAATCAAAACATTTCTTACCAATTTTGACTTTTTAAAATTTTATCATTATATAATGGAAATCTTTAAACCTCACTGGAACTCTTTTTCATCAATTTTTCTTTTGACACTAAATCTTGTCAAAATTGACATGTTTTGCTTTTGATGACTCAACATTTCTGTAGGAAAATTTCCTACCATCTCTAATGATGACATTTAACACAAAGCTCTTGTATTATATTAAAATACACGAGTTACTATGATAATTAGGCATCCAGCATTGTAAGTAAACAATAATTACTACATCACTTCCCCAAGTCATTTTGGCTGATTTATCAATATGACCAGCATTTATATTGCCCTTGATATTGAGTTAATCCAATGCCTAATAAAATCAAAGAGATTATTTTAGGCAGCTTTGAATGAGACACAAAGTGAAATGAGATCTGTAAAAAATAATGAACTGAGTTTAGGATAAGTGACTGAATTCATACAGCAAGCTGAGAACATAAATGTGTTTTTCTTGCTGGGTACTTTTTTCTGTTTTCATGTCAGGTTAATCAGAAAAATGAAAGAGACTGATCCTGAGAACATATATGTAGCAAAATGGGACAGTCCACAGTGCAAATTTTAAAAAACCACTGTCAAAACTTTCAAACTAATTTGGGAGGTAAGCTCCACCAAAGATAAACCTAATTAATTTAACAATAGCACAGATTAGTCATCTTTGTGGAATGCAAAATGCCTGCATGCACAATAATCTTTAGAAATTAAATGTCTCAATTCCTCCTAACTGCCAGCTGAAATGAAATAAATCCTTTGGTCTAGTTGCTGTTCCTAAATTAATCGCAGAACTAGTTACTAGTACAGGGAGGCTAAAGCAAGAAAATTCAACATAATTCAAACAAAATTCAAAGAAACACAAAAGTGCACTTTGACATGCACTTTTCCAGCTGTTGCAAACTGCAGGATTCCATTCTAAAGCCCTGCATACAAAATTTGCGCCCCCCCCCAGCTTTGCAACAGGAACAGTCCTGATGTCTGTGCAAGGGCAGGGAAATGCAGGATTGGATCTGTGACATAAAAAAGCACTTGCTATTAAATTATTCCTAACAAATGAAGAGTCTCAGGGAATCCTCTATCAGTCTGACTCTAGGGAGTAAAAATAACAGGCTAGTCAAGCCAGTCCATTAGTGAGTCTCCCACACAGAACATGACAGGAAAATGCTGTGTAGGCTGCTCAGATGCATTAACAGCCATCAAAACTGCCTGTATTTTTGGCACAGACAGCAAATGAGCAAGGAACCACTAGTATCAGTATAATGGCGTCCCTCTCTCTCTCTGCTAGCAAAAGATGTTATTTTTGATAAAACATCATTCAATTTGCAAAGTTTGGGGGGGCCTATTTCTTCATCCATGTGCCCAGAATTCAGGTTGGTATGACTTTGTTTCATTCATCAACTATCCTGTGTAACAACAGCACAAACTCATTTGGTAATTAATAAATTCCATCTGTCCTCAGCCCTTTTTGGTTGAACAATGAAAGAAGATGTAGATTTTAAAGCAGAGGAGATAACTAAACTGAAACATTTTGAAGGCAGAGGGAAGCTGGTCTAAGCCCATTTCTGATTCACAGTGTTCCCACATCAAAGTATGGAAAATTCCATTTCAGAGTGTGGTTGCCACCCATCCAGTTTTCAGCTGGCCAGTCTGGGTTTCGGTTTGTGCGTCTGGCTGCCATTTGTCAAGCCCTGGTGTCTGATCTGAACACAATGAGGTAGCACTACTATCAACTAGGGCAGTGTTGGGCTTTGTCTCATTGAATTCTAATGCAGACTATACCTTTCAAGTGAATGGGATGATCACCTCTGGTTACATTTAGGCTATGTCTACACTAAAAGCTTTTTGCACAAAAACAGCCATTTTTGCACAAAAACTGACGGAGCATACACACCTCAAGCAAGAGTTTGCGCAGAAAAAAAATATACAGTAAATCAAGAGGACAGAGGGCTTTTGCCGGTAGATTTATTCCTCCCTCCATGAGGAATAACTCCTTTTTGTGCTACAGCTCTTGAGCAAAAAGGCATGTGTGGACGCTCCGCAGGGATTTCTTGAGCAAAAAGAGCCTATCAGAAAAAGCACAGATGCTCTGATGACCATTCTGTAAATGGTATTCAGATCTTTCTTGTGAAAGAGCGTCCATGCAGTGTGAACGCTCTCTTGCGCAAGAAGTTTTTGCATAAGATCTCTTCCTCAAAAAGCTTCTTGCGCAAAACCCCTGCAGTGTAGACAAAGCCTTACACAATACTTAGCCTCACATCTCCAACCTCAAATACACACCATATCCAAGACTACAAGAGCTCAGACATTGGGATATATCTACACAGGGATATGTCTACACGGCAAAGAAAAACCTGCAACTGGCCTTGGACTCACCATGCAGGGCTGTTACATTGCTATGTAGAGTTCTGGGCTTGGACTGCAGCCCAAGCTGCTGGGACCCTCTCAGGCTTTGTCTACACTACAAGATGTGCCGCAAGAGCCTATGCAAATGAAGCGCAGATTAGCATTTTCCCGCACTTCATTTGCATACTTTCTTTTGGTCCGTTTTTGCGCTAGGGGTTTTTGCACAAAAACAGGCAGTGTGGCCGTGGCGTTTGCAAAGAAATCTTTTTGCAAGATCCTTATGCCTCTCTGGGACAGGCATAAGGATCTTGCAGAAAAAGAGGGATTTGCACAAAACGGCCACGGCCACACTGCCTGTTTTTGCGCAAAAACCCCTAGCGCAAAAACGGACCAAAAGAAAGTATGGAAATGAAGCACAGGAAAATGCTAATCTGCGCTTCATTTGCATAGGCTCTTGTAGCAAAAGTCATAGTGTAGCCATAGCCTCAGTCTCCAGGAACCCTGAGATCGGGATCTGCCTGAACCTGGAAGTCCACATAGCAATGAAACTCCCCTTCAGCTGTCCCCTTATCCCAAGCTGGCTAGCATGGGCCAGCAATGGATGTCCAGCTGCTGTGTAGACATACTCTCGGAGGTCCTCTGCAGAAAGTAAAAAATACAGAGATGTGCCAGCTGTGGAAAGCCTACTAACACTGGCAAATCACAGGCTTTGAGAGTAGCCAGACACTTCTCTCCAAGTGTCATTATGGTTCCAAACTCTGACCCAAAAAGATGATTCATATGTACTGCAGGATATGATTATTTGAGATAGAAAAATCATATTAGTGATTTTCTATTCCAATTTCCACATTAGCATGCATTATTGCTAATAAGATGCAAAAGATATTGATAAAAATGTCAACAATATATCACTCCTGTATTCATCTGGGAACAATTAAATATTAAGCTCATGCATTGGCCCTGTCTCTTTAGCACTGAAACAACATTTTCCCAGCATAACTTCAGTCAAAAAATGAGGAGTAATGTTAGTTCAAGCCAAGGGGTTTGGTTCGAACTAACATGTCCCGGCGCATACAGCTGGCATTCGGAGTAACACGCCAGTGAGATCATGCTAATGAAGCGTAGGATATTTAAATCCCTGCTTCATTGACTATTTCGAATGCCTGCATTTGCATCCCTAGTTCGAACTAGGGTGCAAGTGTAGACATACCCTCACTGTCCCATTTGTGGCTAGCCTTATGATGCAGTCTCCTTCACCCCCCTAGCACTTCCCTCTGAGGACTTCAAAACTTGTTACAAGCATTAATCAATTAAACCTCACAATCCCCTTTTGAGCTACATATTATTGTTATCACCATTTCACATATGGGTAAAATGAGGTAAAGTAAGATTCTCTCACTTGCCCAAAATCATACAGCAAGTCCAGAGCAAAGCCAAGGGTTGATCTCAGTCTCTTGCCTCTAACCACCAGACAATACTTTCCACATGATAATCTACATCTCTGAATATATACACCTGTTCTAACCAGGCATTTTCACTCTGGACACATAGGTAGCAGCAGCAAAGGCCTGGCTGGATCATGTTGAATACATACTCTCTATTTTCAGGTCACCTCCAGGTGACATCTCTTAAGTTCAGGACCTTAAGAATTCAATTGATACATAACCCCTCGAATGTTATACAGGCATATACTTTACAATAATCCAACCAATGGGCGACCACCTCTCAACAGAGAGCACACTTGCCATCCTTTGAACTATTATGTAAGTGTCTGACCAAGGGGATCCCTGAAAAACCCTATGTACCACCCTGTGCCCTCTGTCAGTGGCACTTAGAGGTCCCTAGGCCTCACATGGGACCTATTTCAGCCATTACAATATTTGATTAGTTGTGCTATAAATAAAGCCATACCAGTCACATACAGTAATAGCAGAAATGCAGTGGAAATATTTTAACTGAATCTACCATCCCCTATTTTCAAGGAGGCAGAAACAATTGTGTGCAGCTGACTCTCTAAGGGCAAGCATAAACATAGCTGTGGGTCTTGTTTTCCTTCAAAAGGATCTGTCTTCACAGACTGAGGCAATGTACACAGAATATGACACTGATTGCCACTGAAGAGCATCTCAATGGATTCAGCATCTTTCAGGGACTGACTGCTTGAAATATGCGGAATACACCATGGACCACATATCTTCTGTTACCATCTCATGCTTTTGTCATTCCCTGTCTCCATCAGTAAAAGGAGACACAGAACAGTGGAAAAAGGTAATCATCCAATTTCAGATATTTTGTTAAATGAACTAAAAAGGCTTTTGGAATAAATCCCTATTTCTTTGCTAGCGAAAAGCCCAGATCTCAAGCAATTTCCCCTTTTTCCCACCTTCTTTAATGTATTAATTGGTCTGGTACTCTCTCAAGCAGTTACTGAAATGTAGGGAGGAAAAAATATAGACTCTATGATTTTGCAGAGGGATGGGGTGATGTTACTTTGCTTTGTGTCCTGTGTGCGAATTGACCTGGAATCCATGGAGAGAAATGATAGGGCTGATCAATCTCTATTCCAGGACATTCAAATAATACTGTATCTTCAGATCCCTTTGTAGGCTGCTCATGAAATTCTGATCACACTGCCCAAATGTGTAGTTTGGACAATAAATGCAATGTGTTTGGAGAGAGGGAATGGCTATATAAAATGAATGCATTTGGTTTATTTACTTTCTAAAATAATTCTTATGGGCAATAATGTGGAAGGTGAGACAGAACTTTGTCCCTTTCAAGATGTAACTTATAATTTTTTTTAAACAGTGAGACCAAGGTATTTTCACACTGAAATGCTTCACGTACAAAATCAAAAGAATGCCCTTCAGGTGTGCTTCCATTCCAAGGAGAATGGTTATGCTCCCTCCCAAATAAAACCATTATTACACCATGATGCGGAATAAGTAGAACAGGGATATTCTCAGTGGTTTCAGCCCATGGGGTCACACTCACATTTTTTCCAACATCAGTTCACACAGATTCATTTAATATCAAGTTTCTGGTTTTAACAAAATACATCAAAGAGATACACACCTTGGGAAGTCTCACCTATGAGAGGTGAGGGGAAGCAAAAAGGAGCAGCAGTGAAGTCTTCAGGACAGAGCACTGAGTGGAGGTGTTGAGAAATGCATTCAAATCAATGGGAGTTCCGCTTTTTGTCTTCAGTGCAGCCAGAATTTTCACCCAACTCAGCCACTGACCTGATGTATGATCTTGGGAAGTTACGTCACCTCCCTGTGCCTCTGATCCCCTTCAGTTGTCAGTTTAAATGGCAAGCTCTCAAGGGCAGATACCAATACTCACTGTGGCTACGTCTAGACTGGCATGATTTTCCGCAAATGCTTTTAACGGAAAAGTTTTTCCGTTAAAAGCATTTGCGGAAAAGAGCATCTAGATTGGCATGGATGCTTTTGCACTAAAGCGCTTTTGCACAAAAGCATCCGGTGCCAATCTAGACGCGGTTTTGTGCAAAAAAGCCCCGATCACCATTTTCACCAACGGGGCCTTTTTGCGCAAAACAATTCTGAGTTGTCTACACTGGCCCTCTTGCGCAAAAGCATTTGCGCAAGAGGGCTTTTTCCCGAGAGGAAGAGTCATTGTATTTGCGCAAGAACACTGACGATCATACAATAGATCGTCAGTGTTCTTGCGCAAATTCAAGTGGCCAGTGTAGACAGCTGGCAAGTTTTTCCGCAAAAGCGGGCGCTTTTGCGGAAAAACTTGCCAGTCTAGACGCAGCCTGTGTATATAGACAATACCCAGAAAAATATGCCACAACCCTTACTGAGAAGTCTAGGCACTTTAGATAATAAAAGATAAAAAAATTAATGGAATCATCAAGGGCACATGCCTTACTGAGTAGCTAAATGAATTTATTATTATTTACCATCACCCCATTGTCTATGACCATGCCTCACTGTGTTCTCTAAGGAAAGGGATAGGATTCTTTGTTTATTTTCATTTTCATTATTGTGACAAAGTTTCTACTTAAACTCGGTGGGTCCTGCACTTCCTGTGAGCCTCTGAGGCAAGTAATTCCTGGCGGATTTGCTTGCCTCAGAGGCTCACAGCAGTCCCCAATTTTAGGCACCACACCTAGGCTACGTCTACACTGCAGGCTTCTTGCACAATAACTGTTTTGTGCAAGATTTCTTGTGCAAAAGGTCTTGGGCAAGAGTGCATCCACACTGCCATGTGCTTTTGCCCAAGAAATGTGCTGTTGCACAAGAGCATCCAGGGCAGTGTGGACACTCTTTTGTGCAAGAAAGCTCTGATGGCCATTTTAGCCATAAGGGTTTCTTGCGTAAGAAACCACTGTTGCCCGTCCACACTGCCTTCTTGCGCAAGAGCTCTTGCGCAAGAGGGCTTATTCCTCGTGGGGAGAGGAATAATTCTTGTGCAAGAAGCCCTCTGTTCCAACGCTTTACTGTAAATGTACTTGTGCAAGAACGCGCGTGCAGTGTAGATGCTCTGCAAGGTTTTGCGCAAGAACGGCTGTTCTTGAGCAAAAAGCCTGCAGTGTAGACATAACCCTTGGGTTTTAGTTTGCTTTTTGCTGAGCTATAAGTATGTGAGCACATTGGCCAGCATGTGATATAAGGGGAGAATAGTATCCACAGTCTTTTCACCAAGTGGAAATGGGGAGGTGGGTGTTGGGGGGAACGCGGGCCCATCCTCTAATCTAGGTTCCAGCCCAGGGCCACTTGTCTCTTTTCCTCCTACTCCCAGCAGCACTTTCCTCCATCCTCTCAGCTACCCACGCACACCACCAACTGCAGGCAAGTTCCTTTTATAGCCAGTCTCAGCTGGCTTTCCTTAATTAACCCAGGTGTCCTAATCAGTCCAGGCTGGCCTGACTCTGCAGGCTTGGTCAATTAGCCCCAGGTTTTCAACTGACCCCGATTGCCTCTGCAGGTCTAGATCAGGGCCCCTCCCGCCTCCCCCCGTTACCCTGGGAACAGAAATTTTCTTAGTCTGAGGTATACATATCTTCCTTCCACTACTTTTTTTATAGCCTTCACCCCCCTGTCACAGTATTTATTTATTGGAATTGCAGTAGGGCCTACAGGCCCTAAATGGGATTAGGGCTACTTTGTGCTACAAGTGGTACACCTAGCAAACATTTACACAGGTCTAAAACAAGGCTTGTCTGTATTTCATAGGGGGATAGTAGCTGGTCAACACCATGGCAACACTATGTCCATATTATTCCTTGAAGCCATGTCAAGTAACCTTTAAAAAGCTTTTTATAAAGAGATAGTTCAGTGTAGACTGGGGCGCACTGTCAGACCTACTAAGGCACAGGCATAACACCTTCTTTCTCCCCGGTTGCTCTACCCAACATATTCTTAGGATCTTAATTCCATGAGCAGAAAATGCAGAAATTTTAGGACCAATACATCCGGAAGCCTTCACTCATACAAAACTTTCAAAGATGTGTCTCAGTGTTTGAGGATGCAGTTGTGCAAAAACAAAAACTGTGCCTGTAGCTCACTGTGGGGCAAATAGTAGGAATTACTGCCAGTCACTAAAGGCAAAAAATTGCCCCTCCAGAAAATTAGGCTGAGTTAATGTTCAAATCTCAATTGGACCGTAATTTCAACTGAATTATTTTTAAGGACATTATTCGATTTGTTTTCTACTGTGATAGATAACCTGTGATAATTATTAGATAATCTGTGATAATTTTGTAGGCCTGCCTTGACATAAGTAATTAGATATATACAGCGGGTCCAACAGCCACTATTGGCCTCAGATAGACAGCACTTAGAGCCACCCAGACAGCAGTGCAGTCTCCCCATTAAGCCCTCAAAGCCACACAGAGCAGTGGAGAAGCACTGTGGCAGCAATTCAAAGGGTCCTGGGAAGCTCCTAGCTGCTGCTGCTACAGTAAAGCAGCAGTGGCAGCTGGGAACTCCAGCTCATTTTGAATCTCCAGGCCCCCTGTCGGTGGACCTGGATATATGGGATCACTGTGGGAAAACTGTCTCCAAATTGCAAAGTACAGTTAAACCGTTAACTGTAAACACTGGTAAAGTAGAAACCACGTATGAGAGAAATAACAAATATTGTGTGAGAATTAAAAAAAAATTCTGGCAAGCCCAGAAAATGTTTTGTTTGGCTTATGTTTCATTTCAAATCAAAATTTTCTATAATAATACATTGCATTATAAAATCTGGCACAAGATATAAATAAATTAAAATTAAAGTTAACATTACAAAAGGATGCTCTAAAAGCTTTATTTTATTCTAACTTCAATAGGGAAGAAATACACTGACCCTTTCTAACAGGGGCGCCGTCACCTTCCACAGGCCCCTGGGCAAGGACAAAGGGGGGAGGAGGGGCATTGTGCTCCTGGAAGGGGTAGGACCTCAAGCAGAAGGGGTGGAGCCAAAGCATGCCACCCTCCTATTCCTTAGAGCAGGGCCAGTCCTAACCAATTGGCGGCCTTGGGTGATCTCCTAGATCACCTGTAGGGTTGCCAGATGGTTTAAAAAAAATACTGAACAAAAATTTGTCAAGCAAAAACCAAAACAAAAACAAACAAAAACGCTGGGGAAAATTTGTAGAGCAAAAACCCCCCAAAACTCGGGGAGTAACTAGGGAACCCTGGGGGAGGTTGCGGCCTATAAGACCAGCTCTGTTGGTGGCCCCTTGAAAATGGCGGCCCCAGGTGATCACCCGGCTCACCCACCCCTAAGACCAGCTCTGCCAGAGCCACACAGAGCAGATGGCATGGCACTCCAGCAGTGATTTAAAGGGCTTAGGGCTCTGGCCAACGCTCCTTCCACAATATCTGCAGCAGAGGCCAGCTGCCTGGGCCTCTTTGAATCACCAGGCCCTGGGACAACTGCCCTTTTCGCTCCCCTCTTGCAGGGCCAGCCTGTTCCGTACATACACAATGTTAAACAAGCTGAGCATGCCAGTGGAAAGACTTTTGCCTTAAATCACTTCTATTTTTAGCTTTTTTTCCCCCCGGTTCTGTATTACTTGACAGACTTGCCCTGTACTCCCCTTCTCCAAGAACATTCTCCTCTAAAGTAATGGCACCTATTAACAGAACACTCAGCCCTGGAGTTAGCTTTAATGCCTCAGTTTTGTGATAATTAACGAAGAGAAATATTCAATGAAATAAATTAAAACCTATCATGCTAGACTGTGTGAAGTGGCCTTTAATCTTCTGGACAGTTCAAAAATGCAATTGGTTATTTAATTTGGAGATCTCACTAAAGCAATTTTCCTTCTCCTTCTTCTTCACCTCTTGTGAGTGAATTTTGACAGCCTGGAGAAATACTCTGTCCTGGTCCCAGCCACTGCCCCAAAGGTATAATAATGCAGTATCAGGGTGTGTCTAGATTACATGGCTCCATCGATGGAGCCATGTAAAGTTTACCCGACATAGTCAATGAAGTGGGGATTTAAATAATCCCCACTTCATTTAAATAAAAATGGCCACCACACTGTGCCGACAATCAACTGATCTGGCACAGCGCGGTAGTCTAGACGTGGAGCGGTTGGACAAGGGAAGCCTTTGTCGACCGCTCCGGTAAACCTCATTTCACGAGGCATAAGGGATCGGTCGGCAAAGGCTTCCCTTGTCGACCACTCCGCGTCTAGATTGCTGCACTGTGCTGGATCAGCTGATTGTCAGCACAGTGCAGCGGCCATTTTTATTTTAATGAAGCGGGGATTATTTAAATCCCCGCTTCATTGACTATGTCGGGTAAACTACTTTACATGGCTCCGTCGACGGAGCCATGTAGTCTAGACACACCCAATGAGTTCAAAGCAGTTTGTTTCACTGCTAATTTTAGAGGGCAAATACTACTGCTCGTTCCCCACATTGAACAGACAAACTAAAGATTTCTGCACATTCACACACTAAAATGTTACTGGATTCTGTATTCTCAAAAAAAGTGCTGCTTTTCCATTGGCATTAGGTTCAGGTGTTTGCTCCCAAGAACCTGAGCATCTAAACTTGCCCCAGAAGAACCTACTAAAAAAATGTATTAAAATCTATCTTATGGCCAGATGTTTCAATATAATGATAATTAAGATTTTCCCCCCAAGGAAGATGGTTGCTCAAATTGCTCTGGTTCCTTGCAACACAATACACTTAGCTGATAATTGCTCTGATTTCAATAGAAGCTAGGAGGCAATGCTTCATGCTTTAGCTCTTTCCACTGACTCACGATCACAACTTATCTATAAATCACACTTACTCTGAGGCTTTGTCTACATTTAAAAGTTTAAAACACAGCCATGGCAGTGCTTTAAAGTTAAAGTGTGGCCATAGCAGGAATGCTAGGAGAGAGCTTTATGTAAACCTTCTCCACGAGGGGAGTAGCTAACAGCTCTGGGAGCCTGGCTCCCAGCACTGTAGCCTGGGTCACATTGGTATTTTACAGCACTGTAACTTGCTGTGCTTGGGGGAGGGGGATCACATCCTGAGCTAGAAAGCTACAGCACAGTAAGCACCAGTGTAGACTTAGCCTCTCTATCAGCAGCACTTCGTTCTGGCGCTACAGGATGAATCTTTCTAGTCCAGTCCTCTCTGGTCTGGTAATGTCCATGGTACAGTATGATTTTAGTTAGCCAGATGTCCATTTATCGTGGGTGTAGCCAAGTTTCTCATGGTCCCATAAAGTTTGTTTATAGCCACCAATCCTGGCTTTTATTATTCTGTTCTGCTATTTAGCTCCAATTTACCCCAAATGTCTTCTAAGAGCCCAGTAAGCAGTGGAAGTGTTGGCAATGCTGTTAGACAATAGTGTTAGACAAACCTCCCAGGTTTGGCAAATTCTCTGGTTGGGCACTGGTCAGGTCCCAAGGGCAGGGCCGGCTTGAGCCATTCCTGCGCCACGGGCAGCGGGCGCATGACGCATGTGCAGCTCTGCCCCCGGGCACATGACGCATGCGTGGCCCCGCCCCCCGGCGCACTGCGCCCCTTACAGCTGCCATCGGGCATGCGGCGCCTGATGGCAGCTGTAAGGAGCACCGCACAGCTGGGCACGCGGCACCCCTTACAGTTGCCATCAGGCGCCCCCCGTAGGTTGGCGCCCCGGGCAGCTGCCCGGCTAGCCCACCCCTTAATCCGGCCCTGCCCTAGGGTACTGGATTAGAGAGGTTCAACTTATATAAGCAGTGTGGAATTCCTGTACTGTTACTTTCCAGCTTAACCTTGTCATCTAAACCTACTCAGAAAGTTAATTTTTTGGTAGTGCTCTTGCAAAACCTGTTTAGTGCCCCTTGGCCTATCACTTCATCTTTCTCCAGAAAAAGCAAGGGGTCAGAGATGCAAGCTCCTCTGTGAGGTCATCTGTTCAAAGAAGGTAACTGCAGAAGAAAGGAACCAGTGAGGACAGACTCAATTTATATGGCCCAGAAAAGACCATTGGCAATTGGGTGATCTAAGCACTGCTCTGCATCAGTTTCCCAAGTTTAAAATGGAGATAATGACATTGACCTCCTTTCCGAAGTGTTCTGGGATCTACTGTTGAAAAGCACAAGGTAAGAGCTTAGGTGCATTATACTGAACCTGGTGCATTCTAAAGGACAAAGGTCTTGGCAAAGGTTGAAAGTCAGGAAGGCAACAACAGCCTTTGGTTCTGGCACTGGCTTCCCCTGCTTTTGGTTCATACATAACACTGAGTTTCCTAATTGTCCAAGGTACAGACTTACCCAAAGCCTGAACAGGCCAACCTAAACCCCCATTTAAAGAGATATGCTCTCCTGGGCAGTCAACAGTTTGGAAAACCTCCTAATCTTGCACAGGATCTCACAGGATAATTCCTAAATAGAGGGGAAAGGTTTATTTTCTTACTATGTTTTAGAAATGTGTGTGTGTGTGTGTGTGTCTGTCTGTCTGTCTGTCTGTCCATCTGTCCATGAGTCTGTTTGTTCAAGAACTCCTCCTAAAGGATGAGCTAGGACCAGAAATTTGGTATGCAGCTTCCTCTTATAACTGAAAACACAGTAATGGTTGGTTGTACCAAGACAATAGGATGTGCCTGGAATTCGACTGTTTCTCATAAAATGAAAATGGAAGAGTTTGGTAGGAGAGACTTACATTGTAGAATGACCACAAGGGGCAACAAGAGGCCAGAGATGGGGACTGGGATAGCTATAATCCTAGTGGGCCAGCAGGAGGCAGGGTTGGAGAAAGAGACAGCTATCTATTTCAGAGAGTTTGTCTGCTTGTCTGTGTGTCTGTCTGTCTGTCTGTCTTCCCAGACAAGTGACATGCACTCTTTCCCCAGCTGGGCCTGCTGGAGTTGCAGAGGACATGGAGAGGTGCTTCTCACCTGGCCTCAAACTGCTGTGGTGAGAAAGGGCTGGGGTAGTCCTCTCTCCCCAGAGCAGACTGCATACTGAATCCTCACCCCCAGACCACCCTAGAACAATGATTTAAATGAAGAAAAAGAAATATTATTTGAATTAAGAACCCAAGCAATGCCAGGTAAATCTTCAGTTTTCTATATCTAGCAGGCACAGCCAAGTCCAGGTTCACGTGGTCCTCAGCCAGAGTGGGAAATGGAGCAAGCTGTGCACTTTCCTCTTGTTCCCTGATGAAGTGTAACATCAGCAATGTTCCTGAATGAATTGGGGGAAGGGCGGGGGAATCTACATGTCTCCCTACCCCACTCTTCCTAAGGAACCTGGAGGGTTGAAGGCCAGCCCTGAGATCATGCCCTCAGATGGGGATCGTGCCCTCAGCCAGCCCCTTTCATCTGCCTGGTGATTCTCTTTTCTATATGGTTTATGAATTCCCCTAGGAATGGGAGGGAGTTCAGTGGCCCCCAGTCCCATGCAATCAAACCCTCACCTTTCTTTCAGTTATGATAAGAGGAATCTGTATACCAAATTTGGTTGTCCTAGCTCTTACTGTTTGGGATGAGCTCTTGAACAAATGGACAGATAGACATGCTTGCTCACTCACAGATAAATATACTCTCTCAAATATATGATAGATATACATTAATAGGTAGGTGTGCATATATAGGTAAACACCCCTACACACACACACACACACACCCCCGCACACACACACAAGAGAGAGAGAGAGAGAAAGAGAGAGAGTGTTACATCTATACTATATTTCAATATATTATTTTCTGTTCTTTTCTGTGCCTTTCACTTGCTTGCATTAACCTCACCAAAAGGGCTTGGCATGTGGAGTAAGAAGCAAATTAATTGCTTTTAGCAATTAACAAGAAGATGCATCTCAGAGGAAACATGTCAGTCAGTTTCCAGGTACAATATTTGCTACCTAACCTATTCTTAATTGGATTGAAAATTACAAGGGTTAATTACTTTTCTTCCTAAATTTTAGCAATTTCAAAACTAAATATGAGTTGAATAATCTGAAAATGAAGGAGTTCTCACTCTGTACACGACATTCTTTTGTTCACAAGCTACTAGTCAATGTTATTTGTGTTCATGTATTAAATACAAGCCTGTTTACAAAGCTGCTGACCACTCAGAGGCTTATATACTATGTGGGAGATGCAGTATGGTACTAGGCATAGGGTACATCTACACTATCACGTTTTGTTGACAAAACTTATGTCAGCACCAAAAAATCAACAAAAGAAAAACTGCCAAAGGGAGTTCACACTTGCTCCCTCATATCCACACTGGGGGCACGATCATTGACAGTGTGACCAATGCATTGTGGGTATATATATCCCACAGTGCAGTGTTGTGGGAAGGCAGAGCTGATCTCTGTGCATCTTGGGATTCCCCCTGAGTTCTCCCACAGCATTCCCAGCTGCCGGGCGCTGTATCATGAGTCACTCTGGGTGTGTCTAGACTACAGGGTTTTAAAAAAAAAAAAAGTGACCTTTTTTCGAAAAAACTTTACCTGCGTCTAGACTGCTGCCATGTCCTTTTGAAATTAAATTGAAAGAACGCAACAGTTTTTTCGACCGCGGCAAACCTCATTTTATGAGGAACAACACCTTTTTTCGAAAGTGCTCTTTCGAAAAAAGGCGTTATTGAACACAAACAGTGCTTTTTCGAAAGAGAGCCTCCAGACTGCCTGGGTGCTCTCTTTCGAAAAAGCGGCTCTCTTTTTTGAAAATACTGGTTGCTGTCTAGACAATCTCTGTCGAAAGAAGCTTTTTCGAAAGATGCTTTCAAAAAAGCCTCTTTTGAAAGAGGCTTCTAGTCTAGATGTAGCCTCTGTGAGCTTGCCATGCTAAGGAATGTCAAAGCAGCACAGCATCCGTCTCCCTCTCCCTGCAGCAGTCTTCCTGTTGCTGTGTTCCTGGCAGGGTAGAATAGGAGCAGTCCAATGATTTGTTCTTTGTTCTCCAAATGGAACAGCTCACTCAGCTGTCAGAGACCTCCTGGACCCTTGAAAGGGGAGAGATGCTTTCCTGTAGGGCAACACAGATCAAAACACTGAACCGAGCCATCAGGGCAGGCATTGTGGGATATTGGTGGAAGCCAGGTCTGTTGACAAAACAAATAGCAGAGGCTAGGCTGGCTCTTTGTTGACCATAAAAGGCGTGGAAAAGAAACTCTCTCATACAGGTGGAAGTTTTTGTCCCCAAAACTGGGTGTTTTTTTCAACAAAAGTTGCATTGCAGTGTGAACGTTCTCACTGTTTTGCCGCATTAAGTCGATGTAAGTTATCTCGGGTAGGTTTTTTACAACCCTGACTGACATATCCTATGTTGACTTAAGCCAGCGGTTCTGAAACTTTTTGGGCTCCGGAGCCCTTTACATGTGTAAAAATTTATGTGGAGCCCTAGCGGTCCACTGATTGTATGTGTGGTACCTATCGATGTTTCCAGTTTGTCAACCTTGCGGAGCCCCTGGAGATGTCTCTCAGAGCCCTGGGGCTCCATGGAGCACAGTTTGAGAAACACTGACTTAAGCAGTAGTATAGACAAGGCCTAAGTTAATCCTATCCCCTAATCTCAGCTGATTTTCCCACCCATCTTGTATTTTCACAAATAGGACCATAGAAATGCAGGCCTGGAAAGGATCTCAAGAAGACATCTAGTCAACCCCCACTTCACTAAGGCAGAGTCAAGTAAACCTAGACTGTCCTTGACAGGTGTTTTCTAACCTGTTCTTAAAAACCTCAAGTGACAGGGATTCCTTGATAACTATTCCAGTGCTTAACTATCGTTAGAGACCGTCAGACCTACACTGTGGGGAGCAACGGGGGCAAAGGGGGAAGTTGCCTCAGGGCCCAGTGATTCAAAAAGGCCTGAGGCTCCCAGCCACTATTGCTGCTTCTGCAGGAGAGACTGTGTCTGGAGCCTCGGGACCTTTAAATCGCCACCAGGGCGCCATGCAGCATGCTCTGGGCAGTGCCGAGGGCTTGCTTCTCCCAGCCCTGCCTATTCTGCCTGAGGCTCCACCCCTTCTGGGAGCGTGGACCTGAGCCCCCCACCTTGCCCAGAGGCCCAGTAAGTTTGTGAGTCCCCCTTGGGGCAAAAAGCTTTCCAAGTATCTAATTTATGATTGATAATACAACATATGGTGTCACCTCATCAATCACTAAGCCCAAGGAATCATGAATAATAAATCTGAATAAAACTAAAGAAACATATCACTATACACCAGCTTAAAGCATTTTTTTTCCTATTGACTTTAATGGGGTTATGACAGTTTACCCAGCTGAGAATATGGCCCAGTTATGAGTGAAACAGCAAACTACTGTGAAGAAGGCATTTTGTGCTCAGCAAGAAAGATGAGTGTTGTGGGAAGAGACAGAGCCGCAAGGAGCTGATTGCGACTGCTGCTGCTTTTTATAGGGAGTCTTGTGACACCCAAAGCAAACCCAGAACAGGAGGCAGTACTAACCCAAGACAACGCTCATGACAAGGAGGCCAATAGGGCCTAATAGATGGAGTACGGGCAGGACGTGCCCTAGATGAAACTGTACCGGAGACCTGAGTTCTGTTTCTGGCTCTGCTGTTGCTGGGTGGATGACTGTGGATCACAGGAGCTCTGTACCTGAGTTTCCCCATCTATAAACAGAGATTAATGATACAGATTTCCTTTGTAAAGCATTTTGTCTACTCATGACAAGTGCTGGGTGCTACTGATTTTTAGTGGGTACTGTCATGTCATTTTGGGATTGGGTCAGTCCTCAAGACCTATCCCCAACAGTCCTGCACAAGCCATTAGAACTGAGGTCTCCAAGGCTATGCAGGCTAATATCACTCTTCTAGCCTGTTCCTCATCACAACCTTTCTGGCTTTGGGACATCTGCTGCCTTGCTGCAGGACTGAACGAGCCATTGGTGAGACTGAATTTCACATCAATCCTGAGAAGTCCTTTTATGTTTCCTGTCCTGATCCTTATTTAATTCTACAGATCGCTGTACTGTAGTATTCTGTCTCTTCCCAACAGCTGTTGTATCTCTCAATCAGAGCTCTTGTACTCGATTTGCAACTTGTTCAAGTAATGTGTTCATAGTTTAAAAGCACATCTCATCTCTGGCATTGCCAGCATTTTGCTTGCTGCTCAACCCTTTTAGATTGCTGTTCACTCCCCACATTTAGACTAATTTTTTCCCCAGGAATGTTACATTATTTTCAGGATGACTGATTTGATTGGGTTGGGTTGGGTTGGGTTTTTTGCAAGTGGGGGTGGCAACTGATGACTGGACGAAAAAGCACTGTGTAATAAATGACAATATATCACCCACAAGATCATAATATGACAGATACACAACATTCATTCAAGCAAAATAGAAGTCTGAAATGTAGACATTAGATTAGGTGGTGGAGCTAAGAGGTAAGTTTACCCTCAGATAAGACCAATAATGACCTGGAAAAATATATGTATACTGCAAGTGAAGCTATGACTGTAAATAAGGCTAGATATGGCTAAAAATAGTGCAGTTGTAAAAAGGGCATAATAGCACTGTCCTAGCTCCTAGGAGAGTTCAGAAGGTAACTTTGTTAGACTGTACAGAGTAAGAAAGCTTGACAGTTTGGCATTGGTCTTAGAGGTTGTTTAGTAAGCCAGTGATGGAGATAAGGGATAGAAGTGATACAGCCTTCTTTTTCCTATAGCATCAGACTCATATGGCTTCCCAAGAACAAGGATTTTGTAAAGGCTTCCACTGTTAGGGAATTACAATAGCTAATACAGTAAATGTCTAAGATGCCATTCAGTAATAATGAGGGCTTAAGGTGGCAGTAAGTACAAGATCTTACAACATCCCTGAGACAATAACAGCTAGTTTTATAAGTAAGAAAGGATGCCCACAGTGATATGAAGTTTAATTCCTGGTTTACTTCAATATTATGTTTACTGAATCAGTGCTTGTGAGAGGTGCCAGGAAGGCTGCATGGAGACCAAGAACTGCTTCAACACAGGCAGCGGCTGTGCAAGCAAACCCCTGTTCCCTCCCAACCAGAACTCTGCCCATGCACCCCGGCCATGGCACAGAGGGAACACCTCTAGGAGGAGGGAAAGCCTGAACAGGGTACCTGAGCCTTCTTTCAGTCCTTGACCTTTCTGACATTGGGTATGTCTACACTACAGAGTTAATTCGAAATAACGTTATTTCGACGTTATTTCGAATTAACTTTAATAGCGTCTACACATACAAACCGCTATTTCGAAATAAATTTGAAATAGTGGAGCCCTTATTTTGAATTAGGTAAACCTCATTCTGCGAGGAATAACACCTAATTCGAAATAGCTAATTCGAAATAAGTGTTGTGTAGACACTTATTTCGAATTAGGGGGCCTCCAGCCCTTCCCAGGGAGCCCTGGTGGCCACTCTGGGCCAAACCAGGAAAACTCCTCTCCTCTCCCCCAGCCCCGGGGCCCTTAAAGGGGTAGACTCTGGCCAGATGGCACTTGCCAGAGCCAGGCCTGCCAGCAGTCTCTGCCCCGACCCAGTGGCTCCAGGATGAGCCAGGCAGCCAGTGCCAGCCAGCCGTCCTACGCCCAGTCCCTCAGCACCCAGGGGCCGTAGATGGCGCGCGCCCTCATGAACTAGTGCGGAGATCATGGACCTCACTGAGGTTTGGAAGGAGGCCCCCAACTTCCATGATCTCCGCACTAGGTGGAGGAATGCGGCCGTCTACCATGGAAGAGCATCCAAGAGCAGGTGCGCCTGAAGGTGAAAGAGCTGTGGCAGGCGTATGCCAGGGCTACCGGGGCGGTGCCGCAGCACAGGCTGACACCTGCCCCTACTTCCCCACCCTCGACCGACTCCTGGGGGGTGGGGCAGTCCGCGCCAGCCTGGGCGGCAGCGAGCCGGGACCGGAGGGCCCTGACCCGGGCACACCAGAGGGGCCACCGCCAGCTGTCCCGGCACTGGAGTCGGCAGGGTCGTCCAGGGAGGCCATACCAGGTAAGTGCCAGCACTGTCCCCTACCCGGGGGGGAGGCAGCGAGGGAGACCAGGGACCGTGAGCGTGGGCCATGCCTCCCACAGATCACGCAGCCACCTGTGCATGTGCAAGCACGTGCCATGCCACCCTTGGGCAGGTGGCTCCAGCTGTGTGACACCCAGGGGCCATGGCCCAATAGGCACATGCGTGTGTGAAGAGACCTGACACGCTCCAGACCCCCGGGCGGGACCTGGCAGGACGCTTTCCCTTCACACGCCTCCTCTACACAGAGGCAGGGGACATCTCCCCCCCCGTCCCGGCCACACTATACATGGCACAGGGGCATGGGTGTGGTCTTGAGGCAGCTCCCAGTCCTGGGGAGAGCCAGACATCCTGACCATGGCCTCTGTGCAAGCGCATCGGCTCTGAGGGTGCAGGGCACGGTCGCCCTCACATCGCGGGGGGGGGCCGGGGCGGGCAGGCATCATCCACTGTGTCCCCAGGGAGAACTGACCACTTCTCTTCTTTCTCTACAGCTGCAGCAGCTGCTCGTGCAGGGCGCACCACCCCGCCCGGGACATGTTCCCACACCCGTGGCCTGCTCTGGACCACCACCACGGAGCAGGAGTACTGGGACCAGCACCTGGGGTCCTTGCGAGCCCTGCACCGCACAGTGGAGGCCTGGATGCGGGCAGACCTGCAGCTCTGCCAGGAGCAGCTGGCTGAGGACCGAGCCAGAAATGCAAACCTGCAGGCCCTGCTGCAGAGCATGCCTCCCTGTGCCGGTCCTGCGCCTGCTGCCCCCCCAACTACTGTTCCTCCTCCCACTCCTGCCCCCCCTCCCACCTCTTCCTCCTCAACCTCCGCACCCTCTTCCCCATCCCCCCAGGGACGCCGAGGTCCCCTCCCCTGCCGTGCTGGGAGGCGGTTGGCCCGGCGAGACCCCCAGCCCTGAGTGCTGAGCCCCTCCCCTTCTTCCCTTGCTTCCCCCTTACAGCTCCCTCCTCCCAGTTTTCCCCCTCCCCTCTCCCACCCTCTCTCCTGCCCTCTCCCGCCTCCTTTCCCCCATCTCCTCAGAGTTTCATTCCCCCTCCCCAGTTGTGTTAAATAAAGACAGGTTATATTTTTGAAAATACGTGTCTTTTATTTGACATCAGGAAGGGGGGGCTAGGGAAGGGTAAATGGAAGGACGAGAGGGAGGAATAGGGCACAAGCCCACACTGGGGCAGACCGGGGAGACTGTTAGTGCTCCTCCGGGTGGAAGCTCTCCCGCAGGGCCCCCTGGATCCTGACATCCCCTCGATGGTCCTCCTGGATGGCAGCCTGCAGACAGTGCAGCCAGGCTGCTGGCAATGTGTCCACGAGACGCAGCAGAGTCTCATGGGGCAGGTCTGGTTCCATGTTGCAGAGTGCCATGGTGTCCCAAGTGAGGGCAAGCAGAGCACTCGGAGACACAAATGCTTTGCTGTCCCTCAGCGAGGTGGACCAGCAAGCAGAGAAACCTGAGAACTGTCTGTCCGGGATGGGGGGTCAGGTCCCTTTAAGCACAGACCTCGGCTAGCCTGAGGCAGCAGCCCCACACACTAAGTCCGACCCTGATGCCCTTTTGGCACTGGTTCCGGCCAGCCTTACCTTCGATTCAGGGTCCACTCAATGTGGACGCACGATTTCGAATTAGAAAAATGCTATTTCGAATTAGTTTTTGTGTCTAGATGCGTTATTTCGATTTAGCTTATTTCGAATTAACTAATTTGAAATAAGTTCATTCAAAATAGCGCTGTAGTGTAGACATACCCATTGTCAGCGCGGGTGCAGGATTGCAATGATGAGACTGTTGCCACGTTGGATCTGCCCACTAGAAAGTGAATTCCAGCAACAAATCCCCATAAGAAGGGGAATTTCAATCACTACCAATCTGAGCCGGGCTTGACTCAAAGACCTAGATGTTATCACCTGAGCAATCAGCTCCCCAGTGGCCAGAAGCTTTAAGGTCCATCTCAGAAAATATACTTATCACTTCCAATACGGAGAAGCGTGAGGCCCTATGGAGCATGTAGTAGCAATGAAATACTGTCCTAATAAGGATTCCAGTAGCTAACCATAGCATCAAATAGTAAGCTTGTCTCCTTGGCATCCTCATATAACAAAACATGTATGTAGTTTGGTTTCTGCTCCCCCTCCTTTTTCTGAATGCCCCCTATCCTCTGTAAAAATTCAATTTTGTATAAATTATTGTGCAGCACCTTTTCTCTGCATTCCCATACTCAGTTTTTGGCAGCGCATAATACATAAAGAACAAAATTCATAAAACTGCACAATGAGGCTGGAATTCAATAAAAAAAAATCCGGATCTTAGGAAAAGGTGCAAATTGAAAGCAGACTCCACAGAACACAGGAAAACTCATATTTCAAATGATATCTAAAGCTGGAACTCATTCTCAGAAGCCTGGATGGGGGTGGAGAGAGGAGAGCAAGAACTGCTTGTTTCTACAGAAAACTGGAAAGAGCAGTGGAGTGTTTTTATTGCACACTACACCTACGTAACCCCTACATGCCCACTGAGGTCGAAGGGACAGTTCTGCCTTGCAGGCGCACACCATATCCAGACTTAAGATTTCTCTTCTTTTATAGCTAATGCTTTGATGTATAACAGACATCCCCCTGGGGCCAGCCAGCCAGCCTGTTGTCCCCGTGAAGTCAGTGTCCTCCTACGAACTTCCATATCAGATCATACAGTCCAGTAGGCAGTACCAGATACTTCAGAGGAAGGTGCAAGAAGCCCTGCAGAAAGTAGCTGTGGAATAACCTGCCCACAGAGAAAGTTTCTACACTAGCCACTGATTTTAGTTTATTGTTCAAGCATTGTGTTATGTTATATGTAATCATTGTATGCTACATATATTGTGGGATTATAGAGGCATAAGACTGATAAGTATTTAGGGCAATAGTCATGTATTAGCTATGTAAGTAGGATTGAAATGCAAGGCCTGTAGGCTGAGGACCACATGCAAGGTTTTAGTTCAGCTGTTTTAGGCTAATAAAAACTAAGAAATGCTAATATAAATAAGTGACCAAAGAAAAACCTAATTCTCTAAGATTGTGAGTAAAGAAGTTTGAAATAGAAATACTACAAAAAAATTAGCCAGAAGATTAATTTCAAATCATAAAAATGCTGTAAAGACACTTCTGTTTCCAGCATGTGCCTTAACATACTGTGCATGGATTCTATGATAATCTACTACATTTTGTCTCTTTGTCTGTGTGTCTGTCTATCTGTGAGTCCATGTATTCAAGAACTCCTTCCCCACCTAAATGGCAAGAGCAAGGACCACCAAAATTGGTATGCAGCTTCCTCTTATCATAACTTAAAGCACGGTCAGGGTTTGGTTTTGCACAAGGGGATGGACGTGGAATGTGACTGTTTCACATCAAATGGAAAAAGAGTGTGTGATAGCAGAGACAGTTATACTCATGAATGACCACGGGGGACAGCAAGTGCCCCAGTCCCAGGGAGCAGCTGATGTCTGCCACCACAATGGCCTCCCCTGGGGAGCAGCTGATGTCTCCCATGTGGCCCCCACCAGTCCCAGGCCAAATCCCAGGAGAAGCCACCAGGTGGCCTCTGTGACCAATCCTCCCCTCAGGCCAACCCTGGGGAAAAGTCAGCAGGGGGGCTGTGTGGTCCCCACTGCCTGGGGCTAGACTCAGGCAATTCCAGGTAAGTCTTCTAAGTAGGAACATAAATACCTAACATAAATAAGGGAAGTTTCAATGTATCTTCTTTAACTAGAGACTGGGTGATGCCTGAAAATGAAGGTTTCCAAAAAGCATCCATTTTAAATCCTCAGTTCTACAGTGCAAGATATTCCCCTTATCCCTAAAGCTAGCCATGAGGAGAAGAATCCATTAAACACTCAGCATGACATAAATAACAATATCCATTGCATTTCATCTCGGTACCTGTGGTTAAAATTTAGATAAGAATAATTTAAACATCTAAATACATATTAGACACACTGCATACCGACACAAGCCTTCCAATTTGTGCACTATTGTGAGCTGACTGAGAAGGGAAAATTAACATCCAATGACCTGCTTGTCACAGAGTGGGATTCCCTTGTACTACACCACCACATGTAGTCCCACTCCCAACTTTAACTCTGTCACCTGCCCACTTCTAAATGACAGAGTAATTAAAATGATTTCTCAGAGGATGTCCTTCAAGGGGAAGAAACCCCACAGCAAAATGGTGATAATTGCTCATGACACAGAATCTTCAGATATAACATTAGATTTTCCACGGGATGAAAGCAGCTTTCTCTCTTTTTTGGTACGTAGTAAACTCCTCCTGTCCCACTAGAATTGTGAGTAAGGGAGCTAGGGCCATCAATGTCTTAAAGGACAGAGTTTTAACTATCAGAGATACAAAAAGAATGCATGGTGATGATGAATCTTAAAGGTTCCTGAGGGAAATCTCTCCCTTCCCCCCCACACACATTAAAATTATGTTTATTGCACTGGACAGCACCTGCATAAAAATTAGGGTGTTAAAAATGTATGGACATGTCCAAATTATTGGAAAAGTCTTTTGTTTCTTGCACACAGCAGAAAAATAAAGTAGAGGAGAATTTTTGCATGTGCACACGAGCCACACAGCCTTTGGTCAAAGAGCAAGGGAACTAGAGGCAACACTCTCTGATTATTGCCAGCCTTTTTATGAGCTCAGGCAACTGTTAAACTGTATTCCTCAAATTCATGATTCACTTGGCTTACACATTTTAGGGTATGTCTAGCCTACTGAGTTTTTTTCAGAAAAAGTGGCCTTTTTTTGAAAAAACTTTACCTGCATCTGGACTGCCGTTGCATTCTTTCAAAATTAAATTGAAAGAATGTGGATGGTTTTTTTTGATATTGGTAAACCTACTTTTACCAGGAAGAACGCCTTTTTTTGAAAGAGCTCTTTCGAAAAAAAGCGTTCTTGAACACAAACAGGGCTTTTTCAAAAGAGAGCATCCAGATTGCCTGGGTGCTCTCTTGAAAAAGCAGATTGCTTTTTCAAAACCCTTGTGGCTGTCTAGATGATCTCTTTTGAAAGTCTAGATGTACCCCTACAGAAGTGTTTGTGGATTAGTAACTTGTGCCATGATCCTCTGAGGAAGGTGATAAAAAGACAAAGTGTTAATATTGTTCCTTGATTTTACAGGAGCTGATAATTTAGGATGATATACTGAAAAATCATAAAAATCATGAAAAACCTCCATAATAATCATCCAGGAGCCCACCCCTGCTATCAACCTTAGTGCCAACTCTGTACACACATCTATACAAGCAATATCATCACAGGACCTAACCTTGCAAACCACCACAGCAGAGGTTCATTTAACTGTACATCCACTAATGTGATCTATGCTGTCAAATGCAAGCAAGGCCCCACTGCCATTTATATTGGCCAAACTGGACAGTCTCTATGAGAAAGAATTAATGGAAACAAATCAGATATCCAAAAAGGCAACACAGAGAAACCAATTGGGGAACATTATAATTTGCCAGGCCCTCATTAATGGATCTCATAGTCATCGTAGTGTTTCAGGCCAATTCCACAAGCCAGCTACATAGGGAAGCCTTAGAATTTAATATCATTTACAGGTTTGATTCCCATGACAAAGGTATGAATAAAGACATTGGCTGGATGGCCCACTACATTCCAAATCCTAATGACATAAAAAAACCAAGCAATGGGTACTTAAGAACAATTTGCACCTTCTCTATTAGCTTCATGTAGTATGGACACTCTAAGGGTATGTCTACACTAGCCCCCTAGTTCGAACTAGGGAGGCTAATGAGGGTGACCGAAATTGCAAATGAAGCGCGGGATTTAAATATCCCATGCTTCATTAGCATGTTCCCGGGCAGTCGCCATTTTGGAAATTGACTAGCCCGGAATAACCTCATTCTATTTGGTTTAACTGGTAATTCGAAGAAAAGGGTTTATTTTGGAATCATCCTTCTCTGTCGCGTGTAGACGCGGGCAGTTCTTCCGGGCTAGTCAATTTCCAAAATGGCGACCACCCGGGAACATGCTAATGAAGCACGGGATATTTAAATCCCGCGCTTCATTTGCAATTTCAGTCGCTCTCATTAGCTTCCCTAGTTCGAACTAGGGGGCTAGTGTAGATGTACCCTAACTGACTATTTCTTTCCCCCCTTTTTTCTTCTCTCTTTTCCCCCACACCATCCCATATTTATTTAGAAACTGGACCTTTAATAACTCCATTCATCTGAAGAAGTGGGTTGTGTCCATGAAAGTTCATGATACCATCTACATGTTTTGTTCATCTTTAAGGTGCTGCTACACTATTCATTGTTTTTTTAAGTTTTTCCAGTTAGGGTATGTCTACCTTTTTGCAGGAGGCATAAGGGATCTGTCGAAAAAGGCTTTCTTTCTCGACAGATTCCCCCTCTAGACTGCCACTTTTTGCCAACAAAGTGCTGAGTCGGCAAAACACGGTGGCCATTTTTATGCAAATTAGGCACAGGATATTTAAATCCCTGCCTCATTTGCAATGTCGATCTGCCTAATCTGCATCCCTCTGCCGACAGAGGGATGCAGTCTAGACGTACCCTTACAGACTAACTCAACTCTAAAACTTTTGAAAAATCATGGTGAGGCCCCTAAGTGAAAAACTCTGGCATTCCAGCCCAGTCAGATAACCACTAAGTTTTGTATGACTTAAAAGTTACAGTATTACAATGATCTAGGCAATCTTGATTCTGCCTTCATGTATGTATTACCATACAATCTTCAATTACATGCCCATATACTAATTTGTTCCCTCGCAGGTCATCAGCAGAGGTTCAACCCAAGACCTTTCACATTCACCTCATAGTCCTCTACCTCTTGAGTGAAAGCATTAGTTGGCAATTATGATGAGGATGTTAGTGTTCCCATTCTTAAATTCTTAGCTGATTGTTTGAATAAGATACTATACTAGATACTGTCCTTTTCTTTTCTTTTCTTTTCTTTTCTTTTCTTTTCTTTTCTTTTCTTTCAGAGTGATAAGTAATGTTTGTAACCTTGTTTTCTTTTCTTTCTTTCACAGAAAAAAAACAATATAATGTAATTCCAAAATATATAGATGATTTTTTTCTGATAAAAAATTTTGGCCTCTGATCCCCGCTTTTCAGATGAGATCGGACAGGAAATTAAATTCAACTTTCCTTACCAGCACTGTGCACTCTGCCTGAAGCCAAAATTCTTGCTGTTCAAAGTCCTACCCCAGGTCATTGCTGAAATGAGGTTAGGAGAAGTCATCCTTAACGCTAATGTATGTGAAACATGGAACTGCTCCAAACTGAACTAAGCAGACTCTCTCTCAGGTTGCCTTCCATTGTGATATTTTATGTGGTGTGAAAATGTTTTTCAGAGTTGCCCGATGTACAGCTGTGGAGCAGAGTTACTAACTTTGTCATTGCAGAAACCTGAACAACCTTGCTTCACCTCTACCCTGGGCTTCTATGAGGCCCCGGCCCCTGCTCACTCCATCCCCGCCATTGATTGATGTCCCCCATGCTCACTCCCTCACTCATTTTCACCAGGCTGGGGCACAGGCGTGGGAGTGTAGAGGGGGTGAGGGCTTCGGCTCGGGGGGTGGGCTCAGGAGTGGGGCCAGAAATGAGGAGTTCAGGATGCAGAAGAGGGCTGTGTACTGGGGGTGTAGCCAAAGAGTATGGGCTCTGGGCTGAGGCAGGCAGTTGAAGACTCTGGGCTGGGAATATGGATTCTGGGGTGGGGCCAGAAATAAGGGCCTTCTGTCTAGCATATATAACTTCTGTATAGCAGCACTAGAAGATTTACCTAGCATTGTGTGACTCCTTAACTCAATTAACTTTTGTTTTTTGGAATATAAAATGAAAATGTACATGCTTTATGTAAATCATTGCTCTGGAATGGGGCTGGAGATGAGGAGTTCAGTATGCAGGCTGCCCCATGGACAGAGAACTACCCCTGGCCTCTCTCACCACAGCAGCTTGGAAGTAGGTGAGAAGCACCTCTTCACAGCCACTGCAGCGCCACTGGGCAGAGCTATGGGTTTGTGTGTGTGCATGTTCCCCATCTGGGGCAGGTCCAGGTTCATCTGCCCCTTCACTCCCCAGACAGGGTGAGGAATGCAGCAAACTGTGCACTGTCCTCTAAGTCTCTGACAAAGGGGAACAGCCAGCAATGTTCCTGTACTAATCAGAAAGGGAGAAGCTTCAGCTTAAGGTCACCTGGGCAGTGGAAGGCTTGGAGCTGGGACAGTCCTGGATGGGGGAGAGTACACCCCCAGCCAGCCCCTTTCACCTGCTATGTGATTCTATCTCTTTTCTATATGGTTTATGAGAAGCAATCCCATTCCAGGCACATCCCATTGTCCTGGCACAACCAAGCCCTTACCTTGCTTTAAGTTATGAGAAGCAGAAGCTGCATACAAAATCTGGTGGTCCTCACTCTTACCATTTAGGAGAAGATCTTGAACAGACAGACAGATGGACTGATGGATGGATAGAGAGGCAAACTCTCTCAAAGATATAGCAGATTTGCAAAGTGTATGGAGGTGGAAGATGCTGTATAAATAAATACAAGTTCTTACAGACAATTCAGTTGCAAAGAGCAATACCTCACTGAACTGGGGAAAGAATCCTTTTTCTTACAGAATGCTCCAAGAGATTATGACAACCATTAATTGTCATTTATTCCTTATTTTTAATACCATTATGCTCACAAAGAACCCCTGCTATGCTCCCTTCCTATGGATCATCTTAAAGTTCAGCAAAGATTAAAAGAAATCTTAATCTTTGTAATGACAGCTGCAATGCTCTGTGGTAACTTTTGTGTCTAAATGTCATAGCTATAGACACAAGGTCCACTTCCAAGATGCCTGCACTCTTTTTGTTTTTTTAAATAAATGAGCGTCATTCAAACAAACAGGTGAAAAAAGCCCCCTAATAGTGCCTTTGTCTAAGAATTTCTGGTTAATATTTCATCTCTTCCCCTTTGATTTGCAGCAAGAAGATGAGCACAATGTATTTCTTCAACACATTAACACTGGTGAGACATACTTAAGGAAAAGACTTGGTTTCTCAATAAATAAAATAAAAGTTTTATTATTAAAATTATAGAAAAATAGATTAATGTGGAGAAGAGTGAAGGAGTCAGGCCAAATTCTGTTCAGATTACAGTGACGTAAACCTGCTGCCAGGACTGGAATTACTCCAGATTTACACTGGTGTAACTGACAAGTAAACTCACCAAGGACCTGCTAATCAATATGTTTTAAGTCTTACTACAAGTGTTTTAAGTAAGAAATTGACACTTTACAACTGTTCTGCCCAATCTGTCTTGAAACAGTGACGGCTTAAACGTCATTTTTGAGGAGACCTATATATGGTATTCTCAGGGCAACAAAACAATTAAACAGTTAGGCTATGTCTACGTTTCATGCTTATTTCGAAATAACTCATGTTATCATATATATAGTAGCCCAATGTCTGTGACTCTGTAATGCTGAAATGCTGGCTGTTGCCTCTGGGCGGCGCTGTTGCCTCAGTCATGTCCTTTGCCTCCCGCCGTGGCGCTTGGCTGACTTCTGCACCGCTCAGCTGGGCCGCCGCGGGGGAGCAAGTGGTGCAAGCAGCCGTTTGGGCTCCGCAGTCCCCCGAGTGAGAGGCAGGAGAGGGAGGAGAAGAGAAAGAGAGAGTGAGAGGCAGGAGGAGGAGGAGAAGAGAAGAGAGAGAGTGAGAGGCAGGAGGGGAGGAGAAGAGAAAGAGAGAGACGGAGAGAGAGGCAGGAGGCAGAGGAGAGGTGGGGGGGAGGCAGTAGGAGGAGGACGAGGAGAGAGAGAGCGAGACACAGACGCGGAGGAGAGACCCGAAAATCCCATCTTATGATGGGCTATTGGCTACTTTTGAAATAATAGCGTGCATGTCTACTCAGCAATCCAGTTATTTCAAAATAATTTCTAAATAATGGGCTTCTTACTCCTACTTCTGTAACTCTCATTTCACAAGGAGTAAGGGAAATCAAAGGAAGAGTGTTCTTCCTTTAGCTTCCTGCTGTGTAGACAGTGCCAAAAGCTGAATTAAGGTACTTCGACTTCAGCTACACAATTTACGTAGCTGAAGTTGCATATCTTAACTCGACTTTAGCCCACAGTGTAGCTGTACCCTTAGATTACTGGAACAGCCCCCAAATGCCAAAACCTTTTCAAATCTAACTGATATGCATTATGGATCTCATGAGCTGCCAGGGAAGGGGCATTTACAACTGATGAAAAATCAGGCAGATTTAGCTCATTCCTTCTCCTAAGTGCCTGAGAAGAGAGAATCAAATTAAACATTGGATATTTCAGAATGAAATTAACACATAATCTCTTTCTGATTTAGTTAATACATTCCAGATCCTAATGGTGTTGTAGACTAGATTTTCTGATTAGAGCATTCACATACTTTGGAATGCTGAATCCTTAAAGGTGCCTGATTTTCAAAAGGCTTGGGGTTAATGCTTTATTAAAATGCCCTTTTAAAGTGTCTTTAGGCCCCACTAGAACAGGGCACCTAATATTACTAGTCACTTGAAAACCTCATTAGTTATTTGAATAAATGTACATTTTCAATTTAATATTTTCATTTGAACAATTTTAAATAATAAATACAACAGTGCAAATTAATGACTAACAATTTACATAGAGTCTGCAGAACTGGAATTTATCCACAGATTTGACACCATTATCCTGGGCCTAAACTAAGACATTAACTGGTTGGTGCATTACAAAGCCAATTTCTCCTTCTATTAATATCTGCATTTCAACATCAAAAGCAATACATGGGGAACAACCAGCCCACTTCATTAGGCTCATTGACATGGGTCATACAATTGACAGGTACTTCTTCTGCTGTTAAATATATATATATATATATATATATATATTTATATTAGTTTATGTTATTTCCACTCCAATTCATTTAATGAAGTGTGTTTTGCCCTCTAAAACTCATGATTCTATATATGTTGATTAGTCTGTAAGGTGCCACAGGACCACTTGTAGCTTTTAAAGTTACAAATGAACATGGCTACCCCTCTGAGACTTTTTAGATGCATTTGTATGGAGCTTCCAATTAGACTGCTAGGGCAGCCAGGAACAGAACACATTACTGCAGTCTAGTCTATTGGTGCTCAACCAAGATACGTGGGTCCCTAGGGAACTGTGAGCAGGTTTCAGGGGTTATGGCAAGCAGGGCTGGCATTAGACTTGCAGGGGCTCAGGGCAGAGAGCCAAACTCCCAGCACACTGCAGTGGAAGCCTGGGGCTCCAAATCCTGCCACCTGGGGCTGAAGCCAAAACCTGAGCTACTTAGCTTCGCAGGGTCCCCAGAGGTTTATGGCCTTGAGCAATTGTCCTGTTTGTTATCCCGAAACACTGGGACTGGCTTTATTGGAGAAAAACAGCTATTGTGGACACAAGTTGGCCATAGAGTGTTTATAGTATGTTGAAGGGAGGGGCTAAGAAAGAAAAAGTTTGAGAACCCTTCATTTCTGGCTCCACCCCAGAGTCTACATCCTCAGGCCAGAGCCTATTGCCCCTCTCAGATGCCAATCTCCTCCTGCCACCCATAGCCCACTCCCACACTCCAAACCTCTAAGTCGCACATCCCCTATCCAGAGCCCTCTCATCCCCAGCCTCACCGCAGAGCTTATACCCCAGATGGATTCCTCGCCCCCTCTTTAACCCCAATCACCTATCCCAGTCTGGAGCCCCCTTCTGTACCTAAAATCCACCATGAGTGGCCCTATCCCAGAGCCTGCACCTCTAACCAGAGACCTCCTGACTTCCTGAACCTCAGTCCCCTACCCCAACCCAGTGAAAATGAACATGTGATCCAGAATGGGAGAGAGTGAATGATGTGGGGCATGGTGTGCAGTGAGGGAGGAGTGGCCTTATTGAAAGGATGGAGCAAAGCTTTTTGATTTTCTGCCATCAGAAAGTTGGTAGCCCTGCTTATTCTGCTTTCAGCTATATCTATCACAGCAACCCCAGCACAGAAAGAGGTTTAAAGAGGTGACGTGACTCAAAATCTTGGTTCCCGATAAACAGAGTAAAACCAAGTGAGAGCCAGTCCTCCAAGCATGAAGAATCAGAAGATAAAACAAGGAAGGCAAGACCAAACAATTTTGTAATATAGGGATGTAAAATCCCATTTAATTGGTTAACTATAAGCAGGGGCTGCTGCAGCCTGGCCATAGCAGCTCTTACCTGCAGCGCACCCAGGCCGACCATGGACAGGTGCAGTTCCGGACAACTAGAACAGGCCTGTACATGGTGCAGTGCCCTGCCCATGGTGTGGTAGGGAGCTGCCCAGTCTCCACTGCTTAACCAGAATCAGTAAGCACCATCCATTAAGTGTTAACCTTTCACAACCCTATTATAAAGCACCAAAGAGATCAGTTGGAACACAAGCTGAATATATGTTCAGAAAATCAAGGCAGTAGAGCAAAGGAGCCAGAAACTACCCATTGCCCTGCACCTTTTACATCAGTACAGAGTGCTGCAAAACGCTACAAACCAGGGATGTTAAATATCAGTTAATTGACTGGTTGAGTAACTTCATGAATTCTTATCGGTTAGTCAACTAGTACTTAGTCCCTGGGAGCGGGGCCAGCAGCCAATGTGCTCTGGCATCATTCTGGAGGAGCCCCCTGCCACTCCATGCTGCTGCCTCTGTATCAAAGGCAGCAGCATGGAGTGCCAGGAGGGAGCTGGTCCGCGAGGGAAGCCAGTTTAAAAACCAGCTCCCCTTGAGGATTGACTGCCTGTTGCCCTGTGCTGCTGCCTTTAATAAAGAGGTAGCAGTGTGGGGTGACAGCAACCCCTGTCAAGGAGGTCTGAGCTCCCGGACCTGGCACGAGATAGAACTGAGCTGGGCTGCCTGCCCCCGCACCTCCGGCCCCTAATAAACTTTCAATGCTGAGCCGCAGCAGAGGCAGGTCCTGGATCCACTGCAAGCCAGGACTGAGCTGGGCTGGCCAGCCTGCTAAAAAATTTACTGGCGGGTGGAGCGGGGGAGGGAAACGCATGTAGTCTATAGCATTAACCTATAAGCTTAATTGACTACACTATCACATCCCTACTACAAACAAGAGCTGTAGCAGATTTTGCACAAAGTGCTGGGCATGGGAAATTTTGGCTCTTGGCTCAGGGAGCAGGTACACATAGGCTTAGGATGAGAGGAGTCAATGAAGAGCTTTGAAAATGAGGCAGGAAAAACTACCTTATCAAAAGAATACAAAGTGAATCAGACCTCTCTGAACATACACTCAAATGGGGCTTTTCCTCTACAGCAGGGATTTTCAATCTGGAGGTTGTGACCCTCAGGAGATCGTAAGGTTACTGCATGAGGGTTGCAAGCTGTTAACCTAAACCCTCAAACTCTGCTTTGCCTCCAACATTTGTAATTTATTTAAATATTTCAAAAAGTGGTTTTAATGTACAAGGAGGTTACCCTTAGCAGCTTGCTGTGTGAAAGGGATTACCAACACAAAAGACTGAGAACCCTTCCTGCACCCCAACCCTCCTGCCCCCCACTCTAGAGAACAAAATGCTCTTAGATTGTCATACAATTGCTTACATATGTACAAGAAACCACCTATTGCTTGTAGAACTATTGTAATGATATACTAGTTATGTTTAGTCCAAAAGCCCAGACAGCTTATATTACTATTTTCTCACTGAAATTTCAAGTCCAGTTATTTACATTAAGTTCAAATAAAGCATACGGAATGGGACACATAGGTCTTTTGTTTCTGTTTTGGTTGGGGAAGGTGGATTGGTAATTCTACTGAACACAGCATTTTATCTCCCCTAGCGTTAATATATACTTGGTGGGTAAAACTATGTAAAATGCAGCTTGCAGAAAAAAAAAATCAACATTACTGGTGATCTACAACACCGGACCACGTTTACAAAGCATTTTGATGAAAACCGGCACCCACGTAATATAATTATTGTTGCTATTAGACTATTATTTATGTCAAATTTGTTGCTTTTATAGCTCTAGCAGAGAAAGCCATACAGTATTTTAGGAATATAGCACTCTAGAGACCTTATCAAATGTAATGGCAGCAGCAACAAGTACAAGAATGAGGCAGTAACTCACTGCAGTTATAACTCCAAAACTAGATGCTAAATAATTTAATGTGAGATTCCACAGTTGATTTGAAAATAAGAGATGCGGGATACTAAACTTCCCAGTCTGTGTATAATAAAAACGAAGTATGGATAAATCATAGGGAATGTTACAATATGTTCCCTCTTCCCTTACTTCCAGATAATATTTAGTTTATCTCATACTCTTTTGCCAATTGTGGAGAAAATTTACATACCTCAGATTTTAGGTTCTTCTCCAAGATTTTCCAAGTTTGCCCATCTCTATTTTCAACATGAATGGATATTTCTCCGTGTATGGAGAAATACACTAAGTTCTCCAATACACATGCAATGGACAAAATTTAGTATTCATTGATGTAAACAAAAATAGAGTGGCTTAAAAGGCTTATCTGTCATCTATGTTAGGTACCTATTGTGTCCACTTCTGTAGTGTCTGAGCATCTCACAATCTTTAATGTATTTATCCTCACAACACTCCAATGAAGTATGGAGTTGCTATCGTCCATATTTTACAGATGGGGAACTGAGGTGCACAGAGTCTAAGTGATTTGTCCAAGGTCACATAGGCATACAAAAACACAAGCCTGTCCTTGCTATTATCTAGATCAGTGGAAATAAACTCATCTAGGCTGTATTGTGATAAGAAAGACCCATTCAATCATAGCCATTTATATGTGTTTTATTCCAAAGTTTTAACTAACTTTCTGTACTCAAGAATACTCTGGACTTCGTTTGATATTGAAAACTTCTTTTTGTCACTATGATGGTTCATATGTAACTGAAATTTAAAATATTAGGAATGCCTTATTCAGCATGTTGATTTTCTTATAAAATTTTACTCATATCTGTTTTGCCACTCACTTTTAGGAGAAAAAGCAAGCATTATAATGGGGAGAAAGAAGAGGAAGTGAGCTTCTATTGGCAAATAATTCCTCTTTATATTTGCATATTTAATGGTGCTAAATATGCAGACTGGATAACAGTTAAATACTGAACTCTTATCAAGTTGTTTGCTTTCTGGAGTTCTTTTATAACTTCTTCAAACTCTATTTACATATTGTTTAATTACTCTTAAAAATCAGAGATCTGATCACATGAATGCAGAGGTGGCAATGTTAATTAACTTGAGATTCAATGCTTTTGTGATTCTGATAGTTTTACATGGATCAGGAAATAGTGTTAATAAAGCTAACTTACTGTGACAGGTGTAATTTCACGGATTAAGGAAACACTTGTGCAAGTGACAAACTTAACTTAAACTTAGCCTGAACATTTCTTTATCTAAGTTTTGAAATATATCACTCATTTTGTTTCGGGAGGTTTTGGCACTGGAAGCTTATCATAACAGGATTAACATATAAATATTATCACAGCCAGCAGGATGTTTTTGTATGAATATTAACAGCAAATGTTATGCATCTGTATCAGAATAACTAATTAAGCCCAGCTGTCAAATATCATTTGAAGTTTTCAGTGCCCTGTTTAATACAGGCTGGTGACAATGTTCCAGATTAATGGAGACACAACCATAAGGTTTCCCTCTTCCTCAGTTCTTCACATTTACCCTCATACAAGCGTAAACGTATAATAAACTAAATCACGACTTCTATGATTAGTAAATGAATTAAATATCTGTAACAGCTGTACAATCCTTTACACTGTACAACTACCTATTTAAATGTTTCTACTACAAGGAAAAACGTATAGCAATAACTTTCTCTGTGAATGAATCAATGACTCAGAAATGCTTTATCTTGTGAAAAACTTAAAATTGATTGAAGTATCAAGTTTGCCATCCTTTGGTTTATCTTTTGAGTTTCTGTTTCATTATTCATCATATATATTTGCTCAAACAAATATGAAAACCTGAGTGTCAGTATATCCTGGGCTGCAGAAACTTTTCAGAGGCTTAAAGTTGCCCTATATGAAATTTGAAGCTGAGCTTTTCAGCTTCCCTAAACATGGCTGACACAAGAAGGAAGAATGCTTAGAACTCAGGAGACCTGAATCCAAATCCTTGCACCACTTACAGACTTCCGGACTGACCTGCAGTAGTAGTGTAAATCCAGAATTCCTTTGATTATGTAGGTTTATGCCCCAAAAGCATGAAACCATCTTCCTCAACAATGAAATCTCAAGGCAGTGTTCTGTTGAGGTCTATACTATAGTATCTGTGTTGTAGGGAGGAGGAAAGGTTTAGCCACCACACAGAAATTAAGTCTAAAACAGGAAGCTTTAATTAGCTGTAAAATTGTGGTCCAGGCATTAGATAATATTTTGATTTCAGTATTAATATACTTACCCATTTAAATTATATATCAGATTAATTTGGTAAAATTCTTTCGCTGGGATTTAAAAACAAAGTGGATGGCCATCTTTTTAGAACCCTCTTTAAAATGTATGTGAATTGATTATTTTTAGCAGTCATTTGATCACTCAGTTAATTTGAGAGTGTAATTTCAATCCACTACTGAGACTAATTTGTTGATTTGATCTTGATTTGATTGTTGTAATGCTTCATTTTTAGTGTAGTTGTAGTAGCTTCTCTTTGGTGATATGTTTTCTTGATTTTGTGTTTTAATTAAATTTAAAATAGATACTGAGCTACAATGCTTGCAATAAGCAACATGGATCTGGGACTTCAGAGGACCTGTCCTGGGTGAATACCACTTAGTCAACCAAAAAGCCTCTCTAGCTCCCCCCGCCCAATTAATATATGTTCTCACCTGCCTTATCTAAAGCTGCAAACCAGCAACAAACTAAATTTACTGGTCAGAGACTGGATGATAATGGTGCTCTGCTAAAATGCAGGGATTTGCTCATGCAGAGCTTATTGCAGAATTGGAGCCTAAATCACTCTGGGTATGTCTACACAGCAAAGTTATTTGGAAATAACAGCCATTCTTTTGAAATAACTTTCCTAGTGTCTACACAGCCAAACCACTATTTCGAAATTAATTCGAAATAGCGGAGCACTTATTTTGAATTTGGTAAACCTCATTCCACGAGGAATAATGCCAAATTGGAAATAGCTAAATCGAAATAAGTGCTGTGTAGACGCTTATTTTGAAATAGGGGGCCTCCAGCCCTTCCCGGGGGTGCCCTGGTGGCCACTCTGGGCACAACCAGGAAAACTCTTCTGCTCCTGCCCCAGCCCCGGAGCTCTTAAAGGAGTAGACTCTGGCCACAGTGCCTGTGCCAGCTGCAAGCCTGCCAGCACAGAGCCAGCAGTCCGTGCACCTGGCCCAGCATAAGCCAGCAACCCAGTGGCACCCAGCCCTCCACCACTCCCCAGGAGCAGGCTGGCAGCTCCCAGGAGCCTGCCAGGGGCCGCAAAAGGCGGGCACCTTCCTGGTCTAGTGCAGAGATTGTGGACCTCATTAAGGTTTGGGGGGAGGCCTCCAATGTCCACGATCTCCACACTAGACACAGTCTACAGGCGGATGGCCGACAGCCTGGCCACCAAAGGCCACATGCGCACCCAGGAGCAGGTGTGCATGAAAATTAAAGAGTTGCGGCAGGCTTATGCCAGGGCCTCAGGGGGCAGCTCCCAACCAGGAGCTGACCCGGACCCCTGCTCCTATTATGATGCCCTGGACTGCATCCTGGGGGGTCAGACAGTCTGTGCCCCCCAGATGGTCATCGACTCTGGGGCAGGGGGCCCTGCCCATGACACTGAGGAGGAGGAGGAGGAGGAAGAAGAGGAGGATGGCCAGGAGCTGCAGGAGCCTGGAGGGAGTGTGCCCCGTACCCAGGACCCCTGAGCCTTCCCAGCAAACCTGTTGCCGGTGTCATCCGAGGCCGGGGAGGCCTCGACATGTGAATGCCATCACCAGGGCTCGACAAATTATGGAAAAGCCTACTTGCCAGACAAGAAAGGGACTCGCCACCCTTTCCCCCCAAAGTGTTTTTTAATGGCATAAATTCCTAATAAGAATAAGAACAGTAATTACTAATAAGTTATTAATAAATATCACCCAAGTTATTAATAAATATCTTATAAACCTCTACCTTTTCCCTCTCCTGCCATGTCTCCTCCCCTTGCTCCATCAGCTCCCCTGGTGCCTGCTGTCCCCCAACCCCTCACCCTCCTCTGCTGTCCTGACTCCTGCCCTTCTCACTGCCCTCAGCCCTCCTGAGACCTGCCCCTCCACCAGCCTTTCTGTCCCCCGTGCCCACTCCTCCAGTAGCCCCACTCTGATCATGTGAGCTACCCTCCTCATCCTCTCCTAACACCTCCTCTACACATCTGCCCTGCCTCTCTCATCTGGTGCTGGTCCCTCCTGCAGGTGTCTGCCCTTCTGCTTCACCCCAGAATCCCTGGCACCTGCACCCTCCTGGTGCCTCCCTTCCTCACTTCCCCTGCCCCTTTGCCCTCTTTTTCCCTAATGCCCACCCCTCACCACCCTCTGCCCCGTTCTCCTCATGCCCGTGTGCCCTCACACATGACTTGCTCCAACCCCACCTTCTTTCAAGCCTTCTCCCAGCACCGCCCCTCCCCTCTAGCCCCCAATGCCCTTACCCTCTCCTCTTCCAGCATCACCCTGTCCTCCCTCCCACTGACACCTCCCCTCCTGCCCTTTTCCTCATTGTCTGCACTTGGCCCCCTGCATTTGTCTCTCCTGCACCCCTGTCCCTTGGTGCCTTCCTTTCTTCTTCTTCTTCTCCTGACCTCCTCTCCTCCCCTTCCTCAGCACAAGCCCCTTCCGCATATTTTCCCCCTCCCCTCAGCACAGCACAGCACAGCACAGCACAGCACAGCACAGCACAAGCCCTTTCCCCTCCCCTACCTGGCTTCTGCCTTCCACTTTGAGGGGTTGCTGGAGCCTTTTTGAATCCGGCGGTCACTGGCCGTGACATCAGGACGCCACGTCACGCCAGCATCCTGGTGTCTGCTGGCATCCCACCCTCTGGCTTGCGCGCCGCCTCCTCACGCCAGAGCTGCACGCAGGCAGCCCAGCACTAAGAATCGCCGCACTTCCCCCTTCCCAGTGGCGCTCTGCTCCTCCACCAGCCGGTGGATCGGATGGGGCCACGCCACCCGTAGTGCGGGCTTCGGCCAGCCCGTCACAATGGCCCACCGGGTCAGTCCGCCCCTGCACTCGCCAGCTGGTAAAATCTACTCGCCATGGGCGAGCGGGCGAGTGTATTTGTCGAGCCCTGGCAATCACTGTCCCCTTATGAGGGGCAGAGGGTTGGGGAGAGGGAGACCAGGGACTGCACATGTGGGCCTGGCTGACCACGGAGCATGCAGCAACCTGTGCATGTACCATGCCACCCGGGGCATGTGGCCCCAGCTGGCTGCCACACAGGTGCTCTGGCCTGTTACCCACACGCGTGTATGTATGAAGGCACATGACGTGCTCCGGACCCTGGGGAGGGACACTGCACGATGCCCTCCCTCCACGAGCCCCCTCTGTGCAGAGGCAGGGCACAGCTCCCCTTCCTCCTCCTCCCTCCCCCTACCCCAAAACTAGATACAGCACAGGGGCATAGGTTCAGTCCCGGGCCAGCTCACACTCCTGGGATAGCAGGACATACAGAACATGGACTGTGTGCAAGCACATCGGCTCCGATGGTGTGGAGACCTGCCATCCTCACCTTGCAGAGGGGGGCTGGGCTTCACCCACTGTGTCCCCAGGGAGAACTAACCACTTCTCTTGTTTTTCCATAGCTGCAGCAGCTGTCAGGGCTGGGCGCACCACCCAGCCCAGGATAGCCTCCTGCACCCGGGCCAGCAGGCTGACCCATAACCAGGAGGAGTACCAGCGTTAGCATCTGGGGATCCTGCGAGGCCAGCACCGCACCCTTGACCACTGGGCGCATGAAGACCTGCAGCTACGGTGGGAGAGCTGGAGGGAGTTGCTTGCCAAGGGCCATGCCATCTCTGACTATCTGCAGACCCTGGTGCAGAGATTGCTGCCTCCTGCCGCTCCAGCCCCAGCTACTGCTCCTCCTCCCACTCCTGCTCCCCCTCCCACTTCTTCCTCCCCCTCCACCCGCCCCACTCTCCATACTCGCTCCCCCCTGGGGACGCCAAGGCCCCCGCACCCGCAGTGTGAGGAGACAGGTGGACCAGCAAGATCCCCAACCCTGAGCTTCTCCTCCCCTTCCTCCCCTTGCCTCCCCCTTCCAGCTCCCTCCTCCCAGGTTTACCCCTCCCCTCTCCCACCCTGTCACCTCTCCTCCCCTACCCTCATTCCCCCCCCCCAGTTTTGTTCAATAAACAGAGTTTGTTTTTGTCAACACATGTGTCTTTATTTAATGGGAAGGGGGGTTAGGGAGGGGTCAGTGAAAGGATGTGAGGGTGAAATGAGGCACAAGCCCCCAGTGGGGCACACCAGGGAGACTTTAGTCCTCCTCCGGGTGGAAGCTCTCCCGCAGGGCCTCCCGGATACGGACAGCCCCCTGATGGGCCTCCCGGCTGGCAGCCATGTGGAGCTGAACATACAGGCCAGCCAAGTGGTCAGCCTCTGCCATCCAGCCCAGCAGGAAAGCCTCCCCCTTCCTCACACACAAATTATGCAGCACACAACACGCTGCCACCACGTGCGGAATATTCTGCTCGGATAGGTCCAGGCGGGTGAGGAGGCATCTAAAACAGGCCTTCAACAGGCCAAATGCCCCCTCCACCATGATGCAGGCCCTGCTGAGCCTGGCATTAAAGGCCTGTCAGGAGGGGTTGACGTGTCCCGTGTAGGGCTTCATCAGCCAGGGTTGTAGGGGATAGGCCACATCCCCTACCAGGCACACAGGCACGTCCACATCCCCAACCCTGATGTGGCGGTCAGGGAAGAAAGTCACGGTGTGCAGCCTCTGGCACACGGAGGAGTTGCGGTACACCCGCGCGTCATGTGCTTTCCCGGACCAGCCCACGTTGATGTCCACGAACTGGCCCCGGTGGTCAGACACAGCTTGCAGGATGACCGAGAAGTATCCCTTCTGGTTGATGTAGAGGGAGGCCTCGTGTTCCAGGGCACAGATAGGGATGTGTGTCCCGCAGTTGGGGAAGTCCAGGTCGCCAAACCCCTCGATCACTGTGTCCACATTGGTGAGGCGGATGACTCTGCGGAGTAGCACTCTGTTGATGGCCTTGACCACCTGCAGAGGGACACACAAAACCACCAAGAGTCACTGGGGTACCAGGGTGGCTGAGAGTGCTCCTTCCCCACCACTTCCCCGTGCCCCCACACCCAGGAGCAACCCTCCCTGCAATCCTGGCCACTGTGGGAAGCCCATAGTGTGGGTGGGACAGACTAAACCCTCCCGTGGAGGGGACTTGCACCACCTCCGCCCCCTTTTCCCTGGGGCAGCCCATCACCTCCTTGCCTCCCACCCCACCCCAGACACAGTGGCCGAAGACTGCCATACCTGCATGAGCACTGCTCCAACGGTGGATCTCCCCATGCCAAACTGGTTCCCCACGGATCGGTACCTATCCGGCATGCAGAGCTTCCATAGGGAAATGGCGGGCCTCATGTGAGTGTCCCATCGCTGCAGAGCAGGGGCAAGCCATTCACAGAACTCGAGGAAGGTGTCCTTCTTCATCCTGAAGTTCTGGGTCCATTGTTGGTCTCCCCAGCGCTCCAGGATGATGTCCCAGATGCGGCAGGACACGCTGGCATCAGGGAGCTGCAGCTGCTGTTCTCTGTCCCCCAGGAAGATCCGGAGGACGGCGTGGGGGTTGGGCTGCAGCAGATGCTGCGAGGCAGCCTGCAGAAAGCACAGCCAGGCTTGCAGCAACACGTCCAAAATGAGCACCAGAGTGCCCAGGGGCAGCTCTGGCTCCATGATGCCGAGTGCTGTGGTGTCCCAAGTCAGGGCAACCAAAGCAGGCAGAGACAAAAATGCTTTGCTGTTCTTCAGCGAGGTAGGCAAGCAAGCAGGGAAAATTGAGAACCGGCTGTCCAGGGGAGTCCCTTTAAGCACAAGCCTCAGATAGCCTCAGGCAGCAGCCACACAAAGTAACTCTTGACCTGATGCCCTGCTGGAACCAGTTTCAGCTGCCCTTAAATGCAATTCAGTGTCCAATCAGTGTGGATGCGTTATTTCAAAATAGCAAAACACTATTTTGTATGTAGATGTGTTATTTCGAAATAACTTATTTCGAATTAACTATTTCAAAATAAGATATTTCGAAATAACGCTGTAGTGTAGACATACCCTCTGTGTGTTTGTGAGAGAGAGAGAGAGAGAAGGAACATACTTCAGTTATGGGTTAACCTTACATAGCGATCTGATTAAAACAGGTGAATGTTTAAAGGCAACCACTGTATGCTTAGGCTTAGGAGAATATTGAAATCTAATAAGTAGCCACCCTTACTCCGACCTTGATATCATGTTATATTTCACTATTACCGAAGAGCAAGGACATGCTGCACTGCATCACAGAGCACGACCACAAAAAAAGGAAGGGTGGATGGTGGTAGATAATTCACTGTGATAATCATTACTTTGGGACAAAGCCCGGTAAAGTTAATGAAAAGGCTCTCATTACTACAGTGAGTTTTGAATCAGGTCTTCTAAGAATCTTTCTCCTTTTTTTTTTAACTGAGGAAAAAGCTGTCCTCTAGGGCATACATAGATTCCTCCCTAACCACTAAAATTCAGCCAGCTATGAAATGGCATATGGTTTAGGGGAGGAACTGGAAGATACCATATTTGGGGAGGGAGTTATTTTGAAATTGAACTGTAGTGTGGGGGATGTCTGGAAAATAGAGGAAATCTCACTTTCCCCTCCTTCCCATATTCCAGGGTCACTGATCTTCCTGTGTATCTAGTGGTAAGAGGTTTTCAATTAAAATGGTCCAAATCTTGCATTCAGTGTAAACTGAATGAATTTCAAAGGAATTTCACAGCAGATAAATCACTGCAGAATTTGACCTCCCTCTTCATAATGCAAATTTAATAGTAACAGTAATTAATATAACAAATCTCTGGCCAGTTAGCACTTTACCAATAAGCTCTCCTTATGTTTTCTCATGTCCAATGAATGAAGTGAAACCAAAATATATCAGACATTTATTCTTAAAAACACTCAACTGTGATTATAATCTGAAATAACAGTTAACCAACGATTGTTTTAGGAGTTCCCTTAGAAAGCTTAGGATATGAATTGAAGACTGTAATTAACAGTCGCTAGGATAATGCCTTACCCATTTGGAAGCAAATCATTTGAAAAGACTATACAACGTGGTTTAGCTAAATTCAGAGAGATAGAGCAAGTCCTTTTAAATGTTGTGAAATGAACATTTCCTGATGGTTTTCATTTCCTTTAGGCAATCAAGATGAATTTAGAATACATATAGTACAGTAAGCACAGTATTACAAGCTGAAGACAATATCAGTTTTTCTATTGATATATTATTTACTACGTGTATTTGGAAACTATAATGAAAGTTTTATTAATAATATAGCAAAGCAAATACACCTGCTTTTAAAAGACAAAATTATCTCATTTATAAAATGTAAAGCTATTGGAAATGACCTACCTGTTTTCAGAGGTAGCAAATTTCCGTTGACAAACAATAACAGCTGGTGCATATTTCCCAGTATAATCCATGCTCTCTCTAATATCCCATAAGTATGGGTTGCTGGCTCTTACACTGAAAATATTCACACCTTTCTTCACCTTTGCCCTAAGAGAAACAAGAGAATTTGTCAACAATTAGATACAGAATTTCATCTCCAAGCTGTTACATAGATCTTCATTGTTTTCTCATTACTGGTCCTCTGGAGATGCTATAGCTCATTACAGATGGACCACATTAGTCAGAAGTAAAGGTATAATGGAATTTAATCTCCCCATAGTTTAAAAGCATTCTGCCAAGATAATAATGTTATTGCTATAGCTGTAAATAGAATTGTATTTACATTTTCTTCCTATAATACATTAGATCACTAAAACCAAAAGAATTTTAAAGATTTGCTACAATTTTTCACCATTTAAACTGCTTTGATTTTAAGTTTCTCCATGTCATTTTGACACTGAAACTAGCCTAATCAATTATACTTTCAGCCCTCATTGGTTCTACAGCCCCTGATCCTGCAAACTCTTATGCACATGCTTACCCTTACATAATGAGTGATCTAGTTTCAGTTAGACTGCTTACATGTGCAAAATTAAGTACACAATATTGTGCATGTACTTGTTTGCAAGATTGTGTCTTCAGAGATCATGGTGATGGGACTGATTAGGACTAGAAAGGCTAGGCTAGAAAACATGGTGATGTCACTAACGGTAGAAAGTGTTACAGGCTCTAAGATTTCCTATGGAATCTTTTAAAAACAGTATCCTGGCGGAGTAAAAATGCACATGGGCAGAGCCTTCCCTTGAGCAGGAGAAATCGGGGTGACTGCCCATGAGGTCTGTCCCAGTATTTAGCCTTTTGTCCTGAATTGCAACAAATGAATGATCAGCAGGCAAGGAGGATGTGGAGGCAAGCAGGGAGGCAGGTGAGGAGGTAGGTGGGCAGACAGAAAGGAGGAGAGCAGCAGTTGGGTGGAATGGGGGGAGGAGCTGAATGGATAATGAGGAGATGAGCAGGTAGTTGAGTGGCGAGCAGGCAAGGAAGTGAGCGGCAGGTGGATGGGAGGATGGGGATGAGGAGGAGAGTGGCAGACAGGTGGGTAGGAGCTCCGAGTGCTCAGTGAGGAGACTTGTAGGGAGGTTGATTTGTCACAGACCCCACACCTTTGTAGGATTACCCCTAAGCATGGGATTCCTTCTATGAATTGGATATTATAGGTCAGGAGTGAGCAAACTATGGACCATGAGCTACATCCAGCCCATCAGACCTTTTAACCTGGCCCTTGAGCTGGCACAGGGGAGCAGGGTTGGGAGCTTGCCCTGCTCTGGTGCTCCAGTAGGAGAGCAAGGTCAGTGGCTTGCCCCACTCCACTCATGTAGCAGTTCCACATGACTCCAGAAGCAGGGGCAGCCAAGAGCCCCCTCCTGCATTCTGAACCCCTCGGTCCCAGCCCAAAACATCCTCCTGCACCCTGAACTCCTCCATTTTGGCTCCACCCCAGGACCTGCACCTCCAGCAGGAGTCTTCACCCATGCCTGCACCCCAAATCCAATTTTGTGAGCATTCATCATCCTCTACACAATTTCCATACTGAGAGGTCACCCTAAGGTCAAAAAGTTTGGCCACTTCAGTGATAGTTGTCACTATTTTATTCGTTTGAAGCACAGAGTTTAGCAACTGTTTAGCAATTTTCTTAGCTTGTCCATGAGCATTATTATGTGGAGACCAGATAATTTGAGCTTAGAGTCTTCTATGCCAGTTTCACAATATGCTGCATCATAGGCAGGATGCTGTATCCATTTATAGCCCAATTATAAACATCCCTCAAGATGATGGACCAATGACCCAATCAGAACTTTGGAAATTAACTTAGAGTCCATGCAGGTTTACTAGAGACACTGTGCCAGAGAAAGACAAACAAAACAAGGTGGATTGAACTTCAGTTGCAACTTCAACTAGTCCCAAAGACTGCAGTGATGGGAAATCTTTGTAGGTGCTCTGTTTACTTTCTGTCCCACTGGAAAGAACTAGTGTAAGGCCCAAATGGGAGGTAGAATGCCGAATGCCTTTCATGACCTGGGCCTAAATGATTTCATTGGGTCTTGAGGGCACTCAGTAGCTCTCAGGATCAGGCAGCTATGACTGTGAATTCACACATTCACACCCCTACATATGCCCCTGGTATAGTTTTCCAGAGTGCTCACCTAAACAGCTCACCAAACTGAAAGGAGTAGTACTGCTAATTATAGCATGCCAGTGTGGGATTAGGACTTCCTGTTAAGAATGTCAGGCCATGTCTCCACTTATGGAAATATCAGTACTGCGGCAGTCGATCTTCTGGTGTTTCATTTAGCGAGTCTAGTAAAGATCTGCTAAATCAAACACTGAGCGTGCCCCTGTCGATGTCGGTACTTCTAATCCTCATGTGAAGTAAGGGAAGTCAGTGGGAGCATTTCTCCCATCGACCTCCCACTTTGAGGACGCTGCCGAAGCTTGGCTTAAGGTACATTGGCTCCAGCTACATTTTTACTTATCTGGATTTGCGTACCTTAAGCCAACCTTCCCCTGTAGTGTGGACATGGCCTCATATTAAGACAAGTCTATCTGCATGGGCCTGAATCATTGCTGCTCCACACCTAGCATAGCCATTGATACTAGTAAAAAATGGGTATGAATCTATATAAGGCACCTTTCTGTGCACACTCACTCCATTATGGAAGTAAGCACCTCACAACATCATGTGAAGCAAGGGAGTGTTGCCCATGTTGCAACTGGGGAACTGATGCATAGAAATAGTATGTAACTTATCTAAGGCCTTGTCTATACTATACTGCCATCAATGTAATCTACATCACTTCAGCTACACAAATAGCGAAGCTGAAATCAATGAACTTACCACTGTGTCTTGTGTGTGGTAAGGTTGTGGGGGCTGCTCTCCATTGAAGTCCCTTACTCTTTTCATTCTGGTGGAGTACCAGCATTGATGCCAGAGCACTCAGAGATCAATTTACTGTGTCTGAGCAGACATGATAAATCAACAGCTGATGGATTGATTACTACAGCATTGATCCCCAGCATAGTAGAGACAAGCCCTAAGGTCACACAGAAAATCTGTGGCAGTTCAAGGGTTTGAATGCAGGTCTCCCACGTCCTTAAATATTGGCCAAACTATCTTTCCTCCCTAGCATAACAGTAGCATTTTACACCCACTGTTGACTGGAGTAAATGAGCACCCAAAATGCATGCAAACAAAATCAGGCCCAATATATTTATAGAGCTGTATCTAGAGAAGTACGTTGCATGAATGCATGCATCTGAGAAAGAGAGAGAGAGAGAGAGAGAGAGAGAGAGAGAGAGTATGTCTACACTGCAGTGTTTTTCTGGAAAAATGGCCGTTTTTCTGGAAAAACAATACTTGTGTCTACACTGCTATTGCGTTTTTTTGACAAAAGGTCAAAAGAACGGAGGGGTTTTTCTGACGGTGGTAAACCTCTTTCTATGAGGAAGAAGCCTTTTTCCAAAAAAGCTTTTTCAGAAGAAGGCATGTGTGGACAAGGAAGAGGGAATTCTGTCGAAAAAAGAGACCTCCGGAAAATAATACAGGTGCCCTGGTGTCCACTCTGTCCAAACTAATCACAACTCTATAGTTCCTGTTTCCTGCCAGCTCTTAAAGCTGCCTGTGACAAGCCATGTGGCAGGACGTCAGCCCTGGGAGCTGCACTGGACCATGAGGCTCTCCCTGCCACCCAAATTTGGACCCATGGCCCAGCCACAACCCCTCAGAGAGCCTCCTGGCCCTCACAGGTAGCACCACCAGGGGTTCCAGGACCCAGCCAGGGGCAGCAAAAGGTGTGCACTGTCTTGGTCCGGGGCAGAGATCCTGTCCCTCTTGGAGGTGTGGGGTGAAGAGGAGACCCTGCAGGATCTCCGCTCCCAGAAGCGCAATGCGGATATCTACAGCTGGATGGCCTAGGCTCTAGCTGCAAGAGGCCACCACCCATGGACCTTGGAACAAGTCTGAAGCAAGGTCAAGGAGCTCCAACAGGGCTATGCCAGGGCAAGTCCCTTCCCCACTGTGGTGGTGGACTCAAGGGTAGAGATGCCTGTTGTCACCCACCCAGGGCTCCCTGTTGAGGAGGAGGAGGAGGACAAGCTACAGGAGGAGGAGGATATGGCCAGCATGGTCACCCTCACCCTGGAGCTGGTACCCCAGGCCCTGGATATCTCCCAGGCATCTTCTGAGGGTGGGGAGGGATCATCAGGTGAGTGCTCTCAGTTTTTCACACACACAGGGTGGGGGAGGCTGGCGCAGAGGAGATGGGATGCAATAGTCACACAGCCTGCTTGGCATGGATATTGTGCTGCAGTCAATGCACATGGAAGCACATGCTGTGCAGGTCTGCTACACACAGCCTCAGGACGCAGCCCTGCAGCACCCCCGGGCTCCTGCTCACAGACTCTGAGGAGGCCACACACAAGTCTGACACCATGGGCAGGGGTGCCCTCCCACCACCAGCCACCACTGGAAGCAGGCTCGGCACAAGGGCATATGCACACCTGCACACAGACTGAGGAGTGCCGCACATGACACGTGGGCATGCCTGCATGCGCGAGGCCCCACCCGCTCCTGCGGACAGCACTGCGAGGTGCAGGTGTGTGTGCAGGTCCCATGGAAGGCCAGGCTGCTCCAGGCCCCTCTCCTGCCCATGGGATCCATGTGTAGCCAGACACTTCCCTTGCCTTCTTGTCCATGGGCTGGGGGGATGGGGGAGTGGGAAGCATTGTCCCCTGGGCACCTAAAACCCCTGTGAGGCAGGGCCCGCTGTGCAGGCCACAAATGGCCTTGCTGTCAGGACATCCTTGTCCTCTGGCCCAAGGACTGTTACTTGCTGCTCACAGAGGAGGGCACAGCCTCAGGGACAGTGTCTGCAAGGATGACTGCCCACCTCTCCCTCTTTATTCTCCACTGCCAGAGCAGCCATCGCTGAGGGGCGATCAGGGCCGAGGCAGCTGCCCTACCCTGGGGGAGCCGCAGGCACCGGAGGGTCCATGAGTACCTCATAAGACAGCACATGGCCTTCCTCCATGACATGCAGCAAACCCTGGCCCAGAAGGTCTGGGATGACACCCAGTGGCAGACCCGCACGTGGGATCTGCTTGTGCAGCAGGGCAAAAGCATGCGTGCCACCATCCACGAAATGATGGCACACCAGGCTCCTGTCCCTGCTCCTGCCTGCTCTGCTCCTGCCCCACCATATCCCCTGCTATTCCTATGCTCCAGCCCCCTCTCCTGTCCATCCCCCTATTGTCCCAGGTCCCACCCACCCCCGAGGTCACTGAGGTCCCTGAACCCAAGGTGGCACTTCCAGCCGCACCACGCGCCACTCCCAGCCCTGACCCCCCCTCCTCCCTGCCCTTATCCAGGTTCTCAGCCCCCTCCTCCCCAGTTACTTTGATTATGAAAAAAAAATACAAAGTTCTTGTTTTATAGCTCAAAACTGGTGTCTTTATTCAAGGTGGGAAGGGTGGGGTGGGAGGGGTTGTTATGGGAAAGGCATAGGGATGCAAGGCACAGGCCCTTTGAGGGGAGGCCCTAGGGAGAATTACTGGGGTCCTTGAGAAAAACTCTCCCTCAGGGCCTCCAGGATATGCACCACTACCTGATGGGCCTGGCGGATTTCAGCGGTGCATGGCTGCTCAAAGGCCCTTCCCTCCTAGCCAGCCTCTGCCTGCCACCCCGGGAGGAAGGCCTCCCCCTTCCTCTCCAAGATGCTGTGGAGAACACAAAAGGCTGAGACCACCTTAGGGATGTTGTGCTCCCCTACATCGAGGCAGGTCAAGAGGCACCTGAACCGCACTTTCAGGTGCCCGAAGGTGCTTTCGACCTGCATTCAGGCCTGGCTGAGGTGGGCATTGAATAGGTCCCTGCTGGGGTCCAAGTGGCCAGTGTACAGCTTCATGAGCCACAGCGTGAGGGGCTAGGCCGCATCCCCCACGATGCCCCATGGCATCTGCACATCCCCAACCTGAAAGTCACGCTGGGGGAAGAATGTGTCAGCCTCCAGGTTCTGGTACAGGCTGGAATTTCTGAAAATGCAGGCATCGTGTGCCCTGCCTGACAACCCAATGAAAATGTCAGTAAACTGTCCATGGTGGTCGACCAGGGCCTACAGCACCATCGAGAAATAGCCTTTGAAATTGATGTATTGGGTGGCTCAATGATGTGGTACGTGGATGGGAATGTGGGTTCTATCAATGGCTCCCCTGCAGTTGGGGAAGCCCAGGGCAGCAAATCTGGCAATCATGGGGTCCAGGTCTCCCAGGCAGATGACCCTGTGCAGCAGGATGGAGTTGATGGCCCTCACCACCTGCAGAAAACACACAAAACAGAGAATCAGAGGAAGTGCCTGAGCCCTTGGGAGGTGCCCACTTCCCTCCCATCCCCCCCTCAAACACCACAGGAGCCATCCCATATAAGCCCTCCCCCCCGAGCAGGGCTGTGTGAGGGCGGGACAGCACAACCCCCCAAGGATGGGGCTTCTCTTCCGCCCCCAGTCCACCCCCGCACTCCCACCCCCCTTTCCCTAGGGTCCCCCTTTCCAGAACTCTCCCCCTCCAGGGACTGCAGCCCGAGAGTGCCTTACCTCCATGAGGAGGGCCCTGATGGTGGACTTCCCTATGCTGGTAACTGTCTGGGTTGTGAGCTTCCAGATGGCGATGGCGACCCGCTTCTCCAGGGAGATGGCAGGTAGCATCTGGGTGTCCCGTTGTTGGAGGGCAGGGGTGAGCCAGGCACATAGCTCCATAAAGGTGGCCTTCTGCATTTGGAAGTTTTGGAGCCACTGCTGGTCATCCCACCGCTCCATGACCTGTCGGTCACACCAGTTGGAACTGGTATGCAGCCTCCTGAAGCATCTCTCCACCATGGAGTGCGGTTGCAAGGGCATTGCTCCTGCACACAGGGAGAGGGTCTCACTGATGAGCTCGGACCATGACTACAGTGTGCACAAAGTGCTGCAGAAGCTGCAGCATGGCAGTGTGGTGCCATTGCGTGCCCAGAGGCAGTTCTGGCTCCCTGGCAAGGAATGCTGTGCTGTCCTGAAGCACAGAAACCAGAGCATGCACTGCTAAAGCTTTGCTGTCTCTCGGAGAGGTGGCCAAGCAAGCAGCAGAAGCAGAGAAACAGCTGTCCGGGGGGGGGGGGGGTTCCTTTAAGCACACATCTCAGCTAGCCTTAGGCAACAGAACCTGGAAGCAACTGCTGACCTAATGCCCTGCCTGAACAGGTTCCGTGCGGCCTTAAATGCAAGATAGCATCTAATCAGTGTGGACGCTATCTTTTGAAAAAGCACATCCCTTTTTCATTGCACTTTTGCTGTGAAGACGCTCTCTTTCGAAATAAGATCTTCCAGAAGATTTCTTCCAGAAAAGCTTTCAGTGGGGGAAGAGGGGGAAAGGGGAGAAGAGAGAGAGAGAGAGAAAGAGAGAGAGAGAATATATATACAATCACAAATGAAACATACACATAAATATTTCTCTGTGAATTATGCATGTCAAAGAGTACGCAGAAAGAATATGTGATTTTGACTCTGGGTCAAATATGTTTTCATTCACGTGGTTAGAGAAACTAGTTAGAATTAAAAAAGAACAACTGCAGTCTTTTAGTGTCAGAAAGTGTGGGAGTGGAATAAAATGTCTTTGCAAATCGAATGTGCCAACAAATCCCTGTATATCAGTAGTAGTGTAAATTCTCCTCTACTCGCTGCCAAAATTAAGTAAAGGTACCTCAGTGCAAATGAGAATAGGGCCCAATGTCTTAGTTCTGCTAAAAATATAGCCACAAACATAGAATGGAAGGAATCTTCTGTTTCCATATGAAAACAATTTTAAAAGTACCAGAAAAACAGAGATGCAAACATTATCTCTCTCCTTTGTTATCTTCTAGCTGCATTTCCTAAAATAATAGTGTGGTGTAGCAAAGCAGGCTGGACACACAAACAGAAAGACAACTTGAGCTTGTTTACCCTTGACATTCACTTTTGATGTTTCAAAACAAACACAAGTCCTTGCATTCCTTCGTGGAATAATTGCAGTCTAAAGGATGAAGATTTCTTTAAAAGGGTTTTGATAAGGTCTAATTTATCAAGCCCCAAGCCCCTAATTTTACAGAAAACAATAATAGAACTAGATTGCTGTTTTCTACAGAATTAGAGGTTACTAGCTCTTTTTAGTAGAGTCAGTTATACATGCTCCTGTAATTACCACCAAAGCTTTGACTCCAGCAAAATCCAGTTTCATTCATTTTCTCAGGAGTTTCTTGATACAGTAAACTTCTGATAATCCGGCACCTTTGGGACCCACGGGGTGCCGTATTATCGGATATGCCGGAGTATCAGAAGGTACTCCGGAAGGGGGGCTGTGAGGGAGGGAGGTGGCGGAAGCCCCACGCAGCCGCCGGCGACAGGCCAGCTGGGGCTGCAAGCGGCAGCGGCGACTTGGGGAAGTGGCGGTGCAGAGCAGCTGGGGTGCTGCCGGGTTGGTCCTGCAGCGTCGCCCCTCACCTGGGCGGCGCGGGACCAACCCGGCAGCACCCCAGCTGCTCTGTCCGCGGCTTCCCCAAGTCCACCCCTTGTCAGTTTCAGCAGTGGCAGACTTGGGGAAGCGGCGGAGCAGAGCAGCTGGGGTGCTGCCCGGTTGGTCCCGCAGTGCCGCCCCTCACCCCTCTGCTCGGTGCCTGGCAGCACCCCAGCTGCTCTGCTCCACAGCTTCCCCAAGTCCGCCGCTCGTCAGTTTCAGCAGCGGCAGTGGCACGGAGCAGAGCAGCTGGGGTGCTGCCAGGCGCCAAGCAGGGGGATGAGGGGCGGCGCTGCGGGACCAACCCGGCAGCACCCCAGCTGCTCTGCCCGCGGCTTCCCCAAGTCCACCCCTTGTCAGTTTCAGCAGTGGCAGACTTGGGGAAGCGGCGGAGCAGAGCAGCTGGGGTGCTGCCCGATTGGTCCCGCAGTGCCGCCCCTCACCCCTGCTCGGCGCCTGGCAGCACCCCAGCTGCTCTGCTCCGCAGCTTCCCCAAGTCCGCCGCTCGTCAGTTTCAGCAGCGGCAGTGGCACGGAGCAGAGCAGCTGGGGTGCTGCCAGGCGCCAAGCAGGGGGATGAGGGGCGGCGCTGCGGGACCAACCCAGCAGCACCCGAGCTGCTCTGCTCTACGCCTCTTCCCCAAGTCTGCCACTGGTCAGTTTCAGCAGCGGCAGCAGCGGACTTGGGGAAGCGGCGCGAAGCAGCTCTAATTGTCCGGCTGGCCGGAGCACTTCCGGGTTCCAGTTGGTGCCGGACTATCGGGAGTGCTGGACCACTGGATGTCGGACAATTGGAGTTTTACTGTATTTTGTTTGCTAATATTGCACTGCAGAATTTTCTTCACCCAATTTATCTTGACACTCACACTAAATTATCAAAGAGAAACCTGGAAGAGATTGGGTAGTACTAAAAGCACATTATTTGTCAACAAACTAAAACTGAAGGTACTTGAGAAGTTTTTATAAAACTGTTGTCAGGCTTCAATTTACTTCTTCCAAATCCTTTTTTTTTTTTTTTTTAATTTGTGTCTGACTGTCATGGTTACAAGACAAGCTGTGTTTTTTTAACCCTTTGCACCCCACAAGTGACAGATATCTCTTCCTGAATCTCTCAAAGGGGGAAAAAAGCACAGTTAAATGATTTTTAGACTGGGTCTCTGGGTTATAGCCTCACTGTAACACAACAGGCCCAAAGGAAATTTTGACACACACACGAAAACTTCTGGGTGTCTGTGAACCATTCTGGTTGACATGGCCCAAAAACAACTTCTTCAAAACAGGTGTATTGCTTCTTCACCCACAGATCTGTAAAAAACAGATAAATTGACAAAACAACAAAAGTCTATGCCCATCTATTCTCACTTGCACTTTCTCCCTTCACATTTTTGATGTTTCATTCAGCCCATTCCCCTTCTTCTGGGCTGAGAAAAAACATACTATGTTGCCACATTCTTGTCAATTTCATGGCTACACGTGAAGTTGACAAAAAGACTGGGCTACCATAGCGGCTGGGGAGCTCCATCTAGAGCTCCTCTGCCTCCTGGATTATTCACTCCCTGTCAGGTTGCACTCATCGCATTCCTCATTTGCTCCCTGCCTTTCTCCAGCTCAGCTGCTTGCCTTGACTCCCAGTTCCGAATGGGATGTTACTCCCAGATCTGCACTGCCACCCGAGCTGCTGCCTGGAGTCCTGGTATTGCCCAGAGCCTCCTGCTCCTCTCTCCCTACTGCTGGGATCCTGGCTGTCCTTCCCTCAAGCTCCCCACCACCACACACATGCACACAGAGCCTCTCAGCGCCTTGCTCCCAACCTTTAAAAAAAAATTATTTAAAAACTATTTTTTTGTGAAAAAATAAAATGGAGGTTTTTCTGTTATTACCATTTTTCAACTGGCTTTAATATCTGAAAATGGAGAAAACTACTCAACAGGTTTTTTATCAATGTACAGGGGGAAAATTTAGTCCAATCATTTCTGAAAAACAGGGAGAGGGAGTGCGTTTATGTGTGTGTCTGTGTCTATAAAAAACAAAAGAAAACAAACAAACAAACAAAAACAGACAAAGAACTCCCCTGCTCCTCAGTTTTACATGTTCCAATAACCAGTTAGTCAAAGAAAGTGTCTCCCATTTATCCATATAATTATCTGTGATTTGCATCATTGTTTGCTTTATATACATGACAGCATGTTATTTAGTGCTGGTCTGCAGTTATGAGACCTTTGCACAGTTTACTATCTTCACAAATCAGTCCATGTAAGCAATGGGCTTAGGAAAATTCACCCACTGAAAATCTGTCAGTGCTGGCATAGTGCCAAACCAAGTATGCAAGAGAGGAAGACGGTATAGCGGGAACTCCCAGATTTTCCTAAGTGCGTAAAGATAGTGATTTCCCAATTTCATCTTATGACCCACTAAACACCATGTTTACTCCAGTGATAAAAAGAGGCTTCAACTCATGCAATTAAAATGCAGGAGGTGCCCCTTTTCATTTATCGAAGTGTCTGGTGTAACATCTCCCAGTTTTCTTTGTAGTTTACAACCAGTTAGCACTTAGCTTTCAGCCGTGTCATTACCGCAGGCTGGTAATGGCTGTGAAATTGTTACTTAAGTGTTATATAAAATGGAACAGCTGGCTGGTAAAAAATAACAGTGTTACAGCATGAGTGCCACTAAGTGCCCCAGTACAATGTCAACACAGTGTTGGGTCTAAAACACCAAGCAGAAGCAAAAAAAGGAAAAATTCCAAGACCACTACAGGGAAATCAAAGGGGACTGGCAGATAATCTAGATAATCTTCCTCTAGTGAGGACTGTCCTAAAAGGTCTCTGCCTGCAACATGTCATACAATTCATACAACTACTCACTCTTCTCCCTCCTGCTTCCACTCTCCCTCCAAAAAAAGCCAACCGCAAAAACATTTCTAAAAAAAGATGTTTCAAATCCGTGAAATTGATTCTGGTTTTCTATTACTGCAGTTGCTCAAGGCAAAGACATGTAGAAATCCTTCCTAGGAAAGGAGGCTATACAGGCAGTCCCCGGGTTACATACAAGATAGGGACTGTAGGTTTGTTCTTAAGTTGAATTTGTATGTAAGTCGGAACTGGTACATATTGTAGGGGAAACTCTAGCCAAACATTTCTCCAGAGCTCAGTTTTATTCTCCCACACCTCAGTTCCGTTAGTCCTTTATTCTCAAGCTGAGGTGTCTGCTTGAGAAAAGCGCTCCGCCTCCCTGGTCTGCTGGGGGTGCTAGCTTCACGTCTCCCTGGTCTGCTGGGGAAGCAGCTAGTGCGGGGTTGCCTCACCCCGTTTGTAAGTAGGGATCCGATGTAAGTCGGATCCATGTAACCCGGGGACTGCCTGTACTCAACATTTACAGAGAGCCTATGAGCTGCTGTGCTTCCAGAAGCTATCACCTCATTAGGGGTGGAATGGGCAAATGTATGTGCCTTGAGGGATGGGATAGATTTTCAAAAGCACAAGGTAGCCAGCTCCCACCAACTTTTTGTAGGAGCCCAGTTTCCCTTTGTGCTGTTAGAGATCTCCCCTGTTATTCACTACCACTCACTGAAGGACTTGAGAGGTCTGGTTTTTCATCTGTTGTACTTTTTATTGCACAGGTGGTTCCAGGATGTTGCACTGAAATGTCCAAAGCAGTATCTGACTCCAAGAAGTGACATTCTTGGTGCTCCCGGAATTCCCCCTGCTTTGCAGTGACAGCTTGAACCATATGAGTGATGGGCCTTTACCAATCCATTCAGGTTTTTAACACCCAGCACAAGATGGTTGCTGTCTTACCACGCAGTTCACTTAATAAAATATCTGGAGAAATGTTGCTCTACTTGCCAAGCACTACTAATAACAGGGAGGTAAGTGCTACTATATACCTAATGCAGTGGGCAAGTTTGTAAGGCATCATCATACACAAGCCCACTCAGAGAATCGGATAAAGTCATCCTTCCAGTATGCATCCAGCCAAGGTCAAATGAGGTCATCCTATACCACAGGGAATGTCACAATGACACCTGCATGCTCATTTTTCATACCCTGCATTTTCTTCTGGAATGGTTCTCTCATCTCCCCACCACTTAACTGTGAAGGTCTCAGAATCAGGACCCTGGGATCTTTTCAAGCACATAAGTAAAGATATCATTCTTTGCCATAATTCTTCACATCCTTGCCAGTTATTCCTGTGCTCTTGTTTCTTCCAACAGGTCCAGAATAAAAATCAAGGAGAAAAACCAGAGCTTATGAATTCTGCTTTCCCTCAAATCCTGAGCTGTTTACCCAGAAATAACCTATTTCTTATCTTGCACTGGATGTGCTAGCACCCAAGGATGCTTATACATTAAGGACTTATGAAAATGCATAATAATGTGTTTAACCTGAGACACAACTAGATTGCATGAAGACCAGTAACAAAAATGTTTGTCTTTACATCTGTACCACTTAAACAATCAGAAAGAGTTTCTCTAGTTGGATTTTTTAAAATTTTGCAATAACAAGAGACTGCACTATAGAACCAGACCTCTGGATAACAAGCTACCTGGCAAATAATGAATAGCATTGAGATGGAAAAGAACCTCAAAAAGAGTGCCAGACAGACACTGTAGGTGAGCTTTAGGGGCAAAGCCAAGTGAAAGATTCCCAAAGAAATCAGAAACAAGAGGAAAATGGATGTATTGCAAGTTCCTTTACAGTCTCTAAATACACAAAAGTCTAGTGAATCAATCACTGGGGGGTAATTTCTCTATCTGCTTTGAGATGCTGCTTCTAATAGTTAAAGCCGTCAGCTGACTAGGAACTACCTATGTAAGGGACCACTTGTCCACTCACCTTGACTGCTAGGCTAAGGGGGAGAGTCTCTCTGAATCGAGGGTATTCTTAATGGGAGACTGTCTACCCAAGAAGGATTCTGTGTATAGTCATCTTTGAAGACCTCTCTCTTTCAGAGGCCTTTGCCTAACATTGATGACAGCAAACTACACTGGCTATATTTCAACCTCTGACAGAACTGATCAAAATATCGAGTGCAAATCAATAATGCAATAAATGGTTGGAAAGTGTGTTGTTCTCTCGGTATTTGTACTTTTAATTGCATGTATACCACATCTAAACAATATGGTGATGGGAACTTTATACATTCCTAAAGATAAATTCTGCCTGATTTACCCCCATTGTTTTGCTTGTATGGAGTTAATGTAGAATAGAATGAGGTCCTCACACAGATGTATGTCTTTGCCTAGAAATCATGCAAAAATGTGTCTTCTGTGAGAAACCAGGCAGAGCTCCACAATTTCAAGTGAGTTTTACATTACGATTTTGGATTTATTTGTATTTTAAGGATGGGCATTAAAAACCACAAAAGCCACATGGGTCTGTCAAGATGCAGGATAGAGGAGTCTCTTAGGATTTTCCTATTAGGAACAACCCAGCATGTTGAAGAGTCTTTCCATCAGAATGCAAGGCTGCCTCCGTGAAGCACCCTCTTGAATGAAAACAACAGGAATGTCCTAAATACAATGGAACCTGTTGCATCTCTGAAAATCAAGGAACCAAGATTGGAAAGTTTTGGTCATTAATTTTAGATCAGCTTTGGTTCAGTTTCAGTTAGGCTTTGGTTCAGTTTTGGTTCAGCTTTGGTTCAGTTGGCTCAGTTGGGCTTCAGGACTGAGTTGGCTTTTGCCGTTGTTTTCAAAGAGGATGTCACAATGTTTCTTCTGGTTATAGCTTTGTTGGTTGAAATTCCACAGCTGAAGAGAATCAGGAATCCCTTACAGATACTGATGGAGTTAGAATAATTTATGTAGAGCGATCTAGCATAACACAAGCTATTTAAAGCTGTATAATATACCCACAAAGTTGTATTAAGGTCTGTGGTTTTCAACCCTGTGAGACAGAAACGAGTTATCATTATGCACCACCATGAAAGCAGATTAAAATTAAATCAATCTGTTTATCTATGGGCTTGCAATGCAGCTTTCTCAAAACCTAAAATATTCTCATCCTAATTAACATTTCAGGATGAAAAACCATTCCACCCGGACACTTGAACAGCCCCATTCAAATTGGGATATTAGAAAAAATAAATTCCAAGAGGTGTGGAAAAAGTGAATAAGGAAAAGTTATTTACTTATTCCCACAATATAAGAACTAGGAGTCACCAAATGAAATTAATAGGCAGCAGGTTTAAAACAAAAAAAAAAAATGAAGTTTTTCTTTACTCAGCACACAGTCAGCCTGTGGAACTCCTTGCCAGGGAATGTGGTGATGGCTAGGACTTTAACAGGGTTCAAAAAAGAGCTAGATAAATTCATGGAGGTTAGGTCCATCAATGGCTATTAGCCAGGATGGGAAGGAATGGTGTCCTTAGCCTCTGTTTATCTGGATATGGGTGACAGGAGAAGGATCACGTGAGGATTTCCTGTTGTGTTCCCACCCTATGGGGCATCTGGTATTGGCCACTGTCGGCAGATGGGATACTGGGCTAGATGGACCTTTGTTCTGACCCAGTATGGCCGTTCTCATGTTCTTAAGTTTAATAATCAAGTTTAATTAGTAAAAGAGCACAATATCAATTTAGGCCTCAGAAAATGAACTGTGCATGCCATGAGTTAAATAAAATAGACATCTTTGGAATATATTTCTCTTGTATTGGGCAAAACCTGCCTTTCCTGTTTTTTGTTATATGTATACATGGATCGGGGGAGGGGGAGCTTACACTTTATTTTTATAGTGTTCAGTCAGAAAGTTAATATGAAAGCATGTTTTGCAAGAAGAAAATTAGACTTAAAACCCATACATCCCTGGGCGATTAAAGGGAGTGGGGGGAGCATAAAAGGTGATTCAATACAGAGGTAAATATCATGTGTTATGCTATTCTGGCTTCCATCCACCTATATGATATATTCTTACAAACTTGGCCCTCTTTGTTAGTGGGAATTGTGGGTTCTCAGAGAACCTTGCATGACGAAACCTTCAGATTCTCATTTTTAATAAATATTTGTTCTGATGAACAAGTGTGTTTGGCTATGTCTACACTGCCAAGAAAAGTCGGAAAAAGATATGCAATTTGCGATTCACAATTTGCGTATCTTTTTCTGCTTTCTTTCTGAAAGAGGTTTTTCCGAAACTGGCCCATCAACATGGGGCAAAATTTCAGAAAAAACTCCTCTTTCAGAGCATCCCTTATTCCTCTCACTGAGGGGATGCCAAAAGAACAAGTCTGGTATCCCAGAAAAGCTCTGCAGTCTAGACATAGCCTTTGTTGCTTTATGATGTTGTGAAGTAATCTCAGGACACAATATTACCATCCTGTGGATTTGCCACATCCTGGCATGATATACCAAGACAAGCTCACAATGTTGTGACCTGATATCATGATAACAACATCACTGTGTCTTCAAACTATTTTCTTGAAACTTAAAAGCTTCTGAAAATCCACATGAGGTGGTGAAAACCCTACTGCTAATATGCCATTTAAGTAAACATTTATGTTTTAAGGGTACCCCAGGTAGCTGTATGAAAACTGATATTATCTTCAAATTTCAGCAGGCATGACCCCTCTACTCCCAATCTACACACAATGGCTGTGTCTACATTGGCACCCTTTTTTCGGAAAAGGATGCTAATGAGACACAAGCGCAAATCGCGGGATTTAAATATCCCCGCGGTATTTATTTACATGGCTGCCGCTTTTTCCGGCTCGGGTTTTGCCGGAGAAAGCGCCAGTCAGACGCGATCTTGCGGAAAATAACCCCCTTTCCGCAAGATCTCTTATGCCTTCCAAGATCGCGTCTGACTGGCGCTTTCTCCGCAAAACCTCAGCCGGAAAAAGCGGCAGTTATGTAAATAATACCGGGAGGATATTTAAATCCCATGATTTGCAATTGCGCTGTGTCTCATTAGCATCCCTTTTCCGAAAAAGGGTGCCAATGTAGACTCAGCCAATGTGTTATTATCCGAAACTCACCTGTATTCTAGGATTTTCCTTTATTCTCAATTAACAACAAATATGAGCCTTAATCTGAGTTGCCTTCTGAACTGGCTATTCCAAAGGGCTTTTCCTTGCAACACCCTCTTTACCTGGCTTTCCATTGTCTTAGAATAGCTCCCAACTTCTTCTATTCCTCAACTAGAGTGAAAGAGATCAACATGATCTAACTGTGTGAGTAGTGAGAATAGCTCTGCATACCCATCAGGGTCCTAGCAGCTGACATCTCAGGACACGAAATATGAGTGTGAAGGCAAAAGCTGTTTTGCTTTTGTTTTGCTTCTGCTGTCTCTCTGCATAGTAATATAGCTGCTGGTGGCATTTTCTTCCTGCCTTCTTCACACTAACTGTACTTAAAGAAAGCTGGGTTGCAGACCAGGGCGGAACAGGAAAATAGCAGTATTGTACCTACAAGTGATCTTATAGACATGGCTGTTACAAGCAAGAAAAACCTCATTCCTGGAATTAGCTAAGATACTGCTGTTAGCAGTAATGGTGTTATAAACTAGGGACACGCTAATGAGGTTTTATTGCATTAAAGGATAAAACCATGACCCTGCCAAGAGCCATGTATCAGTTGGAATTATGAGGCAAACACTCAGGTGGTTGCAGAGAAGTGACTGTCTTTGTGCTGTTGATAGTTATGGAATAGACTGCAGAGGAAAATGATCTTGTGTTTATCCAAAGGCCATTCACAAATGCAGTGCCAGTAATAGTAACTCACATCTGCATGCCACTTTTTCAACCACCAGTAGATAATTGGAAAATTCAGTGGGACAGTAAAATGTGTGTGTCCAAAGGAACAAAGTGGCTGTGTCTAGACTGGCATGATTTTCTGGAAATGCTTTTAACGGAAAAGTTTTCCGTTAAAAGCATTTATGAACAGAACGTTTAGATTGGCACGGATGCTTTTCATAAAAGCACTTTTATGCGGAAAAGCATCCGCGCTAATCTAGACGCGCTTTCAAAAGCCCTGATCGCCATTTTCGCGATCGGGCTTTTTTATGAAAACAAATCTCAGCTGTCTACACTGGCCCTTTTGCGCAAAAAGGGACTTTTGCCCAACGGGAGCAGCATAGTATTTCCGCAAAAAGCACTGATTTCTTACAGTAGGAAGTCAGTGCTTTATGAAATTCAAGCGGCCAGTGTAGACAGCTGGCAAGTTTTTCCGGAAAAGCGGCTGATTTTCCGGAAAAACTGGCCAGTCTAGACACAGCCAGTGAGTTTATTTATAAAAACAGGAGCCAGAGATGAACAGGGCTGCCCACTAAAGGAAGTTAGGAACCCAGTTCTTTGCTTCTGCCTAGCGCCAAAAAAGAGATGTATAAAAATATCTGTGTGGGCAGAACTATAGTGCAAATTCTTAACTAGTTTTTTGCTAGTAAAAGAAAAGAGTAAAATGGCTGCAAAAGCTGTTTATCATCCTGTGCAGTAAACTCATTCGACCTGTAGCTACTTGAAATTTTCATAAAATCCAATTCAGATTTGGGGAAGGTTGGAAATAACAATATTTCAAACAGCACCTTTGTACACAGATCTCCAAGCACTCTGCAACAACAAACAAATCAGCAGCTGCAATGTAGACTGTGGCCTGGGCAGTGAATAGAGATTGAATTGTCATGAGCTCTATTTTGCAGATAGGGAAATTGAAGCCAAAACAGCTGATGTGACTAGCCCAAGCTCTCCTAGCAAGCCAGTGGCAGAGGTGGTCCCCTGAGTCCCAGCCCACAGCACTAACCCCTAGGGCATACATCCTCAGAAGCTTTTGATCAGGGTTCCTTTTACCATGGGAAATCAGGCAGAGTCACTTCCTTTAATTGCCAACATTTCCTCTAACTGACATAACACTTATCAACCAGATCTATACTCACAGCCCAGCCTCTCTACTTCTCATATCTGCATTGCACCTACTATTTGTCTGGTGTTTGGTTTTCTGGCTCTTTTTTTAAAATTAGCTCCCATTGTAGCAGACCCTGTATTTCCTTGATCTGAATAAACTAATGGTATACAGACTGCTATTTAAAGACTGAGGCTAAAGTGGATACACTGACAACAATATTTTGCTTTTACATAGCACTTTTTATCTCAAATAGCCCTAAGGACATTTTATCAAAATTGTAATAAACTTGCTAGCATGTGTGTAACTCTGCTCTCTATTGAATGTTCAGTTATGGGTCATAGCTCTAAAAGTCCTACCTTTAATGAGGTCGCTCTAGTGACAGGGGCCAGTGCTTTGAAAGCAGAAGAAGCTGAATTCTATCCCTGTTGTCTAGCAGAGTGGCATCTGTGACATGAGTATTTGCCCACAGTCATACTCTTGGCTTACAGCTTAGTGTGGTGAGGTGATATAAATCACCGATTTACTAAGAAGCTTAATTTAAATGTCAGCAGGCTACTCCTATGTTATTCCAGGTTTTCATCCACCACTCCTTACTGGGCATGGAGAGATGACATGCTCAACCAATGAAACAGAAGCGTGACCTCAACAGAAGAACCTTAGACTGATCAGTGAAAATGGGTCAACACTGTTCCCTAGCAACTTCTGAGTACTGCAGCTAATAAAGCATTTTGTGGATTGTGCATACACCCCACGTACCTATACAAGAATCCCTTCACCCACCACCAAAATACAGTCACCTTTGGGGGAATGCAGCAGCTATTTAACCAAGAGAAGCAACATTACTCTTTAGCTAATTCCAAAAAGTGAGAAAGAATACTGCATGCTGCTAAAACAATGTTTCCATTCACCTTTTACTTCCCAGGGGTTCTTATTTCGTATCTGTCTTCTATTCGACAAATATATGAGACATTCGGGCTATTCACAGCATAACGAAAAACAAATTCATGTTAAGCCTTGCAGGAGATCCTTATTCACATGAGTAGTGTTACCAGATGTAAATGAAGCCACTTGAAGGCTTTCAGCACCAAGACAGTAGTACCGAAAATGTGAAACAAAGAATGCAGAAGGATGCAGATTCTACAGTGGGGAAGAAAAAAACAGCTGGATCATGCCAAAGGATTTTGATGATCACAAAGCACGTATTCACCCAATAGGACTTATTGTTCTATATATAGCATATGCTGGATATATATATTTAGTGAAGTACTTTCCCATCATTTCTGTCATCTGTGCAGTGCTAGTAGTTCCAAAAGCAATATTTCCTAACTAACAACAGGAAGCAGTTCTGCCATAGGCCAACCTTACCAGCTCACTGTAGCCACTGATGCAGAAAGGAGTGCAATTAATTAATACAATAATGACACAGTCTAACATTACTCTGTGTCCCTAATCTAGAATACAAACAGGAAGAGGAGGAAAAGTCACAAGGTATCTCCTGTATCTACCCACAGTACTTAACACCAGTTCCTGTCAGAGCAGATAAAAGAGCTACAAGAGATGGCTTTGGTGGTCTAGGCAAGGAAGAATACAAATATAACTTGGAATTATAGAAAATCTTGGTTGCTGATTGCTTCCTGTTTCACAGGAATATAAGGGTAGTTTGTAACTTTCTCCATATATAAAAATCCCCAAGAGAAACAATATTTATAATTGCACTCTCCTCTCAAAATTTCACACAATGTTCCTTGGACTATCTCATCCTATTTATATGTTTCAGTCTTTGAAATATAAATAAGAATGAGAGTTAAATGTCTTGCATCACAGCTTAAAATAATCCAATATATTACACTATACTACCTGATTTGCTAATGAACCCAGTGTGAATTTACAAGGCATGTTAGTAGCACGGGAACCAGTGTGGGCATTTGTCACATTTGGCGTAGCAGTGTCTGCATATTAGATGTAAGTGGGCAAATATTATAAAGTTCATAAAACATAGTATGGAATCATCAACTATTGACTAAGCCAGAATTATATTGGCGCTATGATTTTTCTTTGGTCCATGGGACTACAAAGTCTTTTTAATAAATGGATTGCAATGACCCTTAGTTGTGCAGACAGATTGATCTTTAAAAACTGCAAACGCTCTTTTGTGCCACTGTTAAAAGCCCAGCATGCTGATGTGACAGAAATTGCTTCATATAAAGAGATTATTTCTAAGATTAATGACAACACTGGTGACTTTTCCTCTTAGCCAAAGAAAAATACGTATGTGTTACTAGCTGGTGCATGTGGCCATTCACGAGTTTTAGGGTGATCAGGAGTGAGAACCCAATGCTTTGCTTTTCTAAAGAACTCCTTTGTTTCTTGCTTATCTATAGTTTGTTCTTTTTAGTCATTTCTCTTAACAATGGTTTAAAGAGAGACATTCTGTTAAAAATTATAGTGATGTGACCAGTTAAAATAGTAGGTTGCTACCGTGATAAAGATCTTGTTGGTGTAGTTCTTATAGATTCATAGATTTTAAGGCCAGAAGGAACCATTTTGATCATCTAGTCAGGTTTCCTGCAAAATACAGTCCATAGAACTCCCCCAAAACAATTCCTGTTTGACCCAGAGCAGATTGTTGAGAAGAAAACAGCCAATCTTTATTTAAAGATTGGCAGAGATGCAGATTCCACCATAGTCCTTGGTAAAATGTTCCAATAATTAATGACTCAATATTAAAAATGTATGCCTTATTTCCAGGCTGAATTTGTCTAGCTTCCACTTCTTGCTATTGTTTAGCTTCTTGAAGCTACAGAAGGCATCAATGTGAGCTCTTTGCGACATGGACAATGTTTTTGTCCTGTGTGTAGACAGCACCTAGCACAGAGTGGTCTTGGTTTTCGACTTAGGGTTCACAGGCACTACTGCAATACAAATAAATAATAATGAACGTTCATTATAAATTTGGGATAAGGTCATCAGCACTACAGATGATTGAAGGTTTCAGTGGCCTCTGAGATGTTGGGGGGAAGGAAGTACCTATAATTTCTGAACTGAATGGTGAAAAAGGACATTGCATTTCAGAACGTGGCTCTGTGAACACTGGTGATTTGCTTTGAGCAGTGGCTTACTGCTAATGCTGCAGCCAAAAGTGAACTTCTCTCCCTAGCTCAGAAATGTACCTAGACCCCAAATGTCCAAAGCAGCCACTGATTTCAATGCCTCAGTTTGGTATGTCCTGACATGAGACAGTGTACACCTAATTTCCCAAGTACATACATTGACATCAGCTGAAAATGTGGTGGCTTGGCATGTCTGAAAAAGTATCTAAAGTCAGGCATCTAGGGGGCACTGAATATTAGGGACCACTTCTGACAATCTGAAGCAAGGAAGAGGCTGTTTGCTACCAGTAGACATTAGCTCCTGAGAAGGAAATCTTCGTATGATAAGCTGCTGTGATAAAAAGCATGGAGAAATAGTAGACCTCCCATTTCAGCCCAGGACATTGAAATGGGTGAATTAGAAATGCCAGGGAGTGATAGAACAAATGGAAAAGGGTGGAGATTAAGGTGCAAAAAAGGAGAAATTGTGGAGGAGCCTCTCAAGGGACAAACGACACCCAGCGACATAACCTAAACCATTATCTGATGAGAAGTTCCTGTTGCCTCTTTCTTTAGCCTACATGAAATGTGAATTGCAGATTCACGAATCCCCATGATACTATTATATGGTAAGGATTTTACAACACAGCATAGATAATGCTATTGTTCAGCATGGAATATCTTTTTGTTCTAGGAAGGAAATTAATAGTTCACCTAGGGATTAAGTTATTGCTCAGATCCAGGAAAATCCCAGCCCGTGCTGATGTACATAGTTTGCATTACATCTCTACTGATCAGTGAACTTCTCTGCTATGCCAAATGGCAGTATGGGTCCCAGAACTGTTTGAGGGGGAGGGCTTTCCTACTGGTAGTGGGTGTTTTTGATACACACAATATCAAAATCAAGCTGTATATTTGTTTGGCTCTGAGCTCTCTTTACTATCATACAGAAATCCATCTAATCACACGGACATAGGATTGCAAACTTTCTCAAAGCACAAAAAATGCCTCCCTTCCTGGAGGCCTTCTTACTTCTCTGAGGCCCTGCCCTCTGCTCACTCCATTCTCCTTCCCTCAATCCAGGGTATGAACATTCCCTAGGAGACACAAGATTTAGCTCTGTGTGAGCTCCAAGCCTAACTACAAGCAAATGACAGGAGCATGGTGGGGTATGGGTAAGGCTGGGGGAATCCTCTGCTATTTGCTCTCCTCTCTCCTGCAGAAAAGAGTGAGAGATGGAGTAGGCTGCTTCAGCCACTGGGCTGCAGTAACTTCCGCTTTGTGGCTCCATGTGGGCAGAACCATTACCCCATGCCTCACGCTGTGAATCCACTCTGGCATAGCCCAGTTCTCTGGCTAGGCACTGGGCTCTAGATTTGTTGCTGATAAAGAATGTCACCCTCCCAGGCTGTCAATCCAGCATCTTATTGCAGCACCAAAACCCTCTATTTACCTTTGAACAAGAAAAAGTAGCCAGTCATCTCTCTGTGGTGCAAAGAATGTTTCTCTCCGTGGGGGAGAAAGCCAAAAGAGAAGCATAATATATTTTATTAAAAACCTCTTTCCTGTTGGCTGGAATGTTGGCTGCTGATAACAGATGGATGAAAACTGTCTCCGTCTCTTTTTTGACATGTTGCTTTTCCTTCTCATACATAAAACAAATTTAAAAAAATAGATGCTGGAGAGTATATATCTCAATAATTCCAGTTGCAAGATCAATCACAATTTAAGGATTACAGCCAATCCAGTATTTATTAGATCCATGGGAAAACTTGTAATTCAATTGTATCCCATTGAAGTTAAAGCCACCATACAGTGCTGTGGGATGCACTCCTTTTATCCATTTAATTGCACAGCATTTGGTACTGTTTGCTGGAAATACTGAATACGTCACAAGGAGAGGTTCCATGCTGCATAGAGCCTAGATTTTTAGAAGAAAGCTCATGTTACACACAGGTCAGTGTTCCCCCTCTATGCTTAATCCACAGAGCATGTGGGTCTCTAGCCTTTGAGCTGTCTCTTGTTCAAGAGCAAAAGGTGCTTGCTTCTTGTTTTAGAGGTTCCAAACAAGACCCTGGTAGTGACTGAGATGACAGCCTTCACACATGTACTTTCAGTTTGGTGTGCAACATTTATTTTAGGAAACCATCCTCTCTCGGGCTATGTCTATACTAGGAGATTAGCCCGAATTTACTAAATTCACTTCTGGGCACCAAATTTTACAGATTTTAAGTTCCGTGTCCTCACTACGAGGAAGAATCAAATCAGTCCTAGGCAGGCTCTGTTAATGTGGGGACACTATCTTGGACTCAGAGCCCCAGAAAGCACTCTGGGGAGCTGCAGGAGGCCTGCGACCAGGAGCAGCTAACAGGGAGTTTGGAGAGGGAGTTCTCCAGGTAAAAGAGGAGTAAAAACGGGACCCTTGTGGTAAGTGGCTGTCTGTAGTGTGTGTTTGTGTGTGTGTGGGGGGGGGTTATTTGCTGTGTGCTGAGCTTGTGTTTGTCTGGTTGGTTGGTTGGTTGGTTGGTTGGTTTGTTTGAAGGAGCTTCTAAAAGGTTTGAAATCTAGAAGCCCCTGTTAATTGGCTGAGTCTCAGTCAGGGGGAAGGGCTACCAGAGCTATATAAGCCTGTGACTCAGCGACCAGGAGCAGCTAACAGGGAGTTTGGAGAGGGAGTTTAGAGGGGGAGGTTAGAGGGCACTAGTGACTTCTGACCTTCTTTAAAACATAACTCTTATAATAATCTATATTCCAGAGGTTTAAAAAGAATCCCAGTTTATACTTCAACGTATTCATTAGAAAAATGAAGACAGAAGCCCAGCAGCAGAGTGGGGGCTATCCTGTTTATTGCGTCGAGTGTAACATGTATGATTACCTGCCCTGTGGGCGGGTGGCGTATGTGTGCACCCGTTGCAAGGAGCTCCTGACCCTCAGAGACCGAGTTCGGGCTTTGGAGTCCAGGGTGGCTGAACTGGAAGAGCTAAGGAGGTAGAGATATGTTGATGAGACTTTCCAGGACACTGTAGTACTGTCCCACCTCCAGTCTGAGAGCCCCAGTGCTCTTAAGGAGGATGAAAGTCTCAAGGGAACAGAGCATTCAATGGGAGCAGAGGAAACCATCCCGTGGTTGGGACCCTCCTTCCAGAGGATGTTGCGGTATCCTCTCGCACTGAGGATACCTCTGAGGGGAGGAATGCCAGTTGTTAGGAAGAGGCAGGTGTTAGTAGTGGGTGATTCGATCGTTAGAAACATAGATAGTTGGGTTTGTGATGACCGGAGAACCGTATGGTCACTTGCCTGCCTGGTGCGAAGGTTGCGGATCTCTCAAGGCATCTAGATAGACTTATGTGTAGTGCTGGGAGGAGCCGGTGGTTGTGGTACATGTAGGTACCAATGGCGTAGGGAAGGGTAGGAGAGATGTCCTGGAGGCCAAATTTAGGCTGCTAGGAAAGAGACTGAAATCCAGGACCTCTATGGTGGCATTCTCGGAAATGCTTCCAGTTCCGCAGCAGGGCCAGGTAGGCAGGCAGAGCTTCAGAGTCTCAATGCGTGGATGAGACGATGGTGTAGGGAAGAGGGGTTTGGATTTATTAGGAACTGGGGACACTTTTGGGAGAGGGGGGAGCCTATACAGGAAGGATGGGCTCCACCTAAACCAAGGTGGAACCAGACTGCTGGCACTAAACATTAAAAAGGCCGTAGAGCAGTTTTTAAACTAAGAGATGGGGGAAAGCCAACTGGTGCGGAGATGCACGTAAATTGGATGGAGACTTCTCTTAGAGGAGAATCCATTGATAGAGATTCTCTAAGCTGTAGTCAGAAAGAGAGGAGGGGAGAGGGCAAACCATGGGCCAGAGCAGACAAACAACCGCATACAAGGAATCCAATGCATCAGGAAGGGCAGACAAATAAGCAGTGGCAAATTTTAAAGTGCTTCTGCACAAATGCTAGGAGTCTGACTAATAAGATGGGTGAACTAGAGTACCTCGTATTAAAGGAGGAGGTTGACATAATAGGCATCACTGAAACCTGGTGGAATGAGGAAAATCTGTGGGACACAATCATACCTGAGTGGGATATAAAATATATCGAAAGGATAGAGCAGGCCGGGTGGGTGGCGGAGTGGCACTGTATGTGAAAGATAATGTAGAATCAAATGAAATAAAAATATTAAATGAATCAACATGTTCAATAGAATCGCTATGGATAGTAATTCCATGCTCCAATAATAAGAAATTAGCAGTAGGGATATATTACCAACCACCTGACCAGGACAGCGATACTGACATTGAAATGCTGAGGGAGATTAGAGAGGCTACCAAAATAAAGAACTCTATAATAATGGGGGATTTTAATTATCCCCATATTGACTGGATACATGTCACCTCAGGAAGAGAAGCAGAGATAAAATTTCTCAATGGCTTAAATGACTGCTTCTTGGAGCAGCTGGTGCAGGAACCCACAAGGGGAGAGGCAATTCTCGATTTAGTCCTGAGTGGAGCACAGGATCAGGTCCAGGAGATAACTGTTACAGGACCGCTTGGGAATAGTGACCATAATATAATAACGTTCAACATTCCTGTGGTGGGAAGAACACCTCAGCAGTCCAGCACCCTGGCATTTAATTTCAAAAAGGGGAATTATGCTAAAATGATGCTAAATTATGCTAAACAGAAATTAAAAGACACAGTGACTAAAGCCAAATCCCTGCAAGCTGCATGGAAACTTTTTAAAGACACCATAATAGAGGCCCAACTTAAATGTATACCCCAAATTAAAAAACATAGCAAGAGACCTAAAAAAGCGTCACCGTGGCTTAACCACCATGTAAAAGAAGCAGTGAGGGACAAAAAGGCATCTTTTAAGAAGTGGAAGTCCAATCCTAGTGAGATAAATAGAAAGGAACATAAACACTGTCAAATCAAGTGTAAAAATGTAATAAGAAAAGCAAAAAGGTTTTGAGGAACAGCTAGCCAAAAACTCAAAAGAAATAACAAAATGTTTTTTAAGTTCATTAGAAGCAGGAAGCCTGCTAAAAAACCTGTGGGTCCCCTAGACAATTGAGCTATAAAAGGAGCAATCAAGGACAATAAAGCCATTGCAGAGAAACTAAATGATTTCTTTGCTTCAGTCTTCACGGCTGAGGACATTGGGGAGATTCCCAAATCTGCACCGTCCTTTGTGGGTGATGAATCTGAGGAATTGTCCCGGATTGAAGTGTCATTAGAGGAGGTTTTGGAACAAATAGAAAAACTTAATGTTAACAAATCACGGGACCGGATGTCATTCATCCAAGGGTTCTAAAAGAACTCAAATGGGAAATTGCTGAACTATTATCTGTGGTTTGTAACCTATCCTTTAAATCGGCTTCCGTACCTAATGACTGGAAGGTAGCCAACGTGACACCAATATTTAAAAAGGGCTCTAGAGGCGATCCGGCAATTACAGACCAGTAAGTCTAACTTCAGTACCGGGCAAATTAGTCGAAACAATAGTAAAGAATAAAATTGTGAAGCATGTAGAAGAACATAATTTGTTGGACAAAAATCAACATGGTTTCTGTAAAGGGAAATCCTGTCTTACTAATCTATTAGAGTTCTTTGAAGGGGTTAACAAACATGCGGACAAGGGGGATCCAGTAGATATAGTATACTTAGATTTTCAGAAAGCCTTTGACAAGGTCCTCACCAAAGGCTGTTGTGTAAATTACATGGCCATGGGATAAGAGGGAAGGTCCTTTCTTGGATTGAGAACTGGTTAAAAGACAGGAAACAAAGGGTAGGAATAAATGGTAAATTTTCAGAATGGAGAGGGGTAACTAGTGGTGTCCCCCAAGGGTCAGTCCTAGGACCAATCCTTTCCAACTTATTCATAAATGATCTGGAGAAAGGGGTAAGCAATGAGGTGGTAAAGTTTGCAGATGATACCAAACTGTTTAGGATAGTCAAGACAGAAGCAGACTGTGAAGGACTCCAAGATCTCACCAAACTGAGTGACTGGGCAACAAAATGGCAAATGAAATTTAATGTGGATAAGTGTAAAGTAATGCACATCGGGAAAAATAACCCCAACTATATGTACAGTATAATGGGGGCTAATTTGGCTATGACAAATCAGGAAAGAGATCTTGGAGTTATCATGGATAGTTGTCTGAAAACTTCCACACAGTGTGCAGCGGTCAAAAGGCAAATAGGATGCTAGGAATTATTAAGAAAGGGATAGAAAATAAGACACAGAATATTTTACTGCCCCTGTATAAAACTATGGTATGCCCACATCTTGAATACTGTGTACAGATGTGGTCTCTCACCTCAAAAAGATATTTTGGCCTTGGAAAGGGTTCAGAAAAGGGCAACTAAAATGATTAGGGGTTTGGAACGGGTCCCATATGAGGAGAGGTTAAAGCGACTGGGACTTTTCAGTTTAGAAAAGAGGAGACTGAGAGGGGATATGATAGAGGTATATAAAATCAGGAGTGGTGTGGAGAGGGCCGATAAAGAAAAGTTATTTATTAGTTCCCTAAATAGAAGAACTAGAGGACACCAAATGAAATTAATGGGTAGCAGGTTTAAAACTAATAAAAGAAAGTTCTTCTTCACATAGCGTGTAGTCAGCCTGTGGAACTCCTTGCCAGAGGAGGCTGTGAAGGCTGGGACTATAACAGAGTTTAAAGAGAAGTTAGATAAATTCATGGAGGTTAGGTCCATAAAAGGCTATTAGCCAGGGGGATAGAAATGGTGTCCCTGGCCTCTGTTTGTCAGAGGCTGGAGAGGGATGGCAGGAGACAAATCGCTTGATCACTGTCTTCGGTCCACCCTCTCTGGGGCACCTGGTGCTGGCCACTGTCGGCAGACAGGATACTGGGCTAGATGGACCTTTGGTCTGACCCGGTACGGGCCATTCTTATGTTCTTATGTTCTCCCGGAGGCCAATAAATTAGAATTAGCAGCTCTGGAGTGTCCACACTAATATTATTTTGGACTTACAAGTTCAGGAATAGCATTATTCCTCATGAAAAGCAGCACTACAGAGTTTTAATTCCATGGTCCCTTATTCTGGAATAACAGGCTTGGTAGCTTACAAATTTGACCTTGGTGGGCCAATTTCGGACTAAGGTCCTGGTATAGACTAGGCCTAGGAGAGATGGAGGATAATTCTTCTAGGGGGAAGAATAAACAATCCCAAAGCTTGGCAAATATCATTAGGTTTTCCTGTATTATCTACTTTCTTCCTCCAAAAGTATGTGCATGGAGTCAAGGGGTTATTGCTGGAGGAGATTTACTAAAATGACTCCTATAAAAAAATAACAAACTATTTCATATGACAGCCCATTGTAAAGGTTAATTTGAAAAACTTCCCTCTAGGAGATTCTGTGTTTCTGACAGGAATGCCACTATACATATTCATGCATGTACTGGAACACTGTAAGATAGTACTTCATTAACTTTCTCTACACCTGGCTCTAAACAAATGGACTGAAGGGAAGAAGAGCCATGAACAGCAGTGGAGAGTGTCAAATAGGAGCAATACATTTAACACATTTTTATCCGTTTTAGCGGGGTGTGCAATAACTATGGTATATAAAGTTAGAATGAATTATCTGGTGTCAAATGTTCATTAAGTTTGTCCTTGAGAAATCACAGAGCAGGGTCAATCTATGTTTAAAACTTACTGGAGCGAGGGTTAGAAAAGTGGGTCACTCTCTTTGCTGCTCAGCATAGTGACATATAAATGGAGGCATTACCATATCTGCAAGTAACCTAGCAAGTCATCTGTTGTATAGAGAGACAAGCTAACAGCTTCCTCCCAAGACTTGTTATAATTTGGCTTTGAGATGATCCATAGTGCTGAATTTTCTCAGTGATTTGCTGCATGCCGATCATGGGTTTGATTAAAACAAAAACATAATTAGATAAAGGTGTGTGAGAAAATATCTTTTATTGGACCAAGTTCTATTAGAGAAAGAGGCAGCTTTCTCTGTAGCTCACCCATTTTGACTCTCTAATATCCTGTGGCCAACAGAGCTATAACAAACATTGCAAACAAAAAATAAATGTAACTTATGTTGCTTGTACAGAAATACATAGTTACCTAGTAAAAAATACAGCCTGTTAAATGAAGCAGAAAAGAGTGATAAAATAGAAATTGAAACACAGAAAGGGATAAAAAAGAATGTATTTAGTGCCACAATTTTCTAGAATTTACAATATGTGACCTTCACAATCTCTTTTAAAGTCACTGAGAGACTATTCATTAGTTTAGTAAACTAATAACATAGCTATATAGGATTTTTCATCTTCAAACATTAATTAATTCTCAGAACACTCCAGAGAAGTAGGTATTATTATCCCCACGTTAGAGAAAAAGAAACTTCAGCAAGAGTAGGTTTGGCGGGGAGGATGAAGGAGGAGTTCTTAATGATTTGAACCCAAAATTACAATGGAGTTCGTGGAAGACAAGGATTCAGAATTTTTTGGGTAGTAGCCCAGTGCTCAAACCACTAAATCATACACTGCTCATGGAATTTAAAGAGCTCTTCAGTGCCATCTCTCCAAATTGGTATCCCGGTACAAATTACTTGTCTCGCCTCTACGCTGTCTGCTTTGAATATCACTGGGTATAAACTGGTCCAGAATCCATTCAAGCACAACATTGGAAATGTTCCTCTTGCTTTACATAATGTAAAATGATTTTGATACCAAACAAGCTTGGGGCCAGTTGGGGTACTGAACTGCAGAACTTTCTTCCAAAGTCCCAAGGAAAAATTTAATTAAAGCTGTAGCATGGAAAGAGAAGGTTTATCAGTGTAAGGTGGGTGCATAAAAGGTGGATGACCAACCTTTTGATTTACACAGAAAGAAGTTGGCTACACTCCACGCTACTTTGCTGTTTAGTCATGGGCTATGTGTACATTGCAGCGCTATTTTGGAATACGGAAATATATTTTGAAATATAATGGGCTCGCTATTCCAACATTCCTATAAACCTCATTCCACAAGGGGGAAAGGACATTTTGGAATAGCGACTTATTTATAGTTAGGGTTGTCTGGTGTCCGGTATTGGCCCATATTTGTGGCATGTGCCCGGTGAAAAAAACCCAGAAAATACTGGACATGTAAAATGTCCGGTATTTTCTGTTTTTCTCGGCCGGAAGGCCACTTGGGCCATTCTTCCCCTGCCGCATTTGGTGGGGGAGGGGGCAGCGGGGAGATTTAAAAGTGCAGTGACTGGATTTTTTTGGTGCGATTTTTTGCTCAACCAATTTTTTTCTCGCCATGTTTGGTATTTTTTATGAAAGTATCTGGCAACCCTATTTATAGTAAGTGCCAAATTACTAAATAAGATATTTCGAAAAATTGACTCAAAATAAGCTATGCAATTTGCGTAGCTCAAACTGCGTAGCTTATTTCAAACTATGGGTGCAGTGTAGATGCACCCACGGTGAAATGTTTCTGCTAATGGCAGCCTACCAAAGCAATTCTACTCCCCAGGAACCAGATTATGAGGAGGTTTGCTTTGTTACACAGATCCTATAAATTCCTGCTACTTTCCTGTTACTTGGAAGAGAAAAATGAAAAGTTAGGTCCAGGTGACTGTATACCATGGTATTCCAAGTTTGCCAATGCTCTAAGCCAGAGGCGGGAACTTTTTTGGGGTCAGGGACCACTGACCCACAGAAAAAAACAATTGGGGACTGCATACAAGTGAAAAGCAAAAAACAACAACAAACAAAAAATCCTCACTCATGTGGCCCCTGACTGAGAAGGAGAACGACACTTCCCACATTCCCCTTGCACACCAGAGCCTAAGAGGGCCCAACCTAGTGCTTTCTGTGTTACAACCCTGTGGTGGGATGGCAGGGGTGCTAGAGCATCAGAGCAGGCTCTCCAACTCTGACGGTGATCCCTGAACCACAGGGGTCCCATCCAGGCAAGCCAGCGGCCACATCTGGCCCGCAGGTCTGAGGTTTCCCACCCCGCTCTAAGCAAAGAAATGATTATCTGAGTTTAAAAGAAGGAAGACATTTGCACAGGGAGTTAGATCTCTTTTAATTTCAAGTGTGAAAAAAAGATCAACAAAGTCTTGAAATTAGTAGAAAACTGTCGTGTCAGTATATTACACAAATGCAAGTTAGATACCTACCTACTAATGATTTTCTTGCTTCTGAAGAATATGATTGGGAGTCATGGAATCTGAGTTATGTTCCTGGTTTCATTACAGACTTTTTCTGTGCCTTTGGGCAAACCACTTAATTACCAAACATGCAAACTAATTTTGGGCACCCAGATTTCACTGAGGGGAAAATTCTGGCCCCACTGAAATCAATGGCAAATTTCCTATTGTTTCAATGATTCAATGCAATGATTTTACCCTGGATGTCTTATTTCTAGAGATGATCCGTCAGGCCATGTCTCAACTTGCAGGAAGATCGATACTGTGGTGATCGATTGTCCACCGTTCAGTTTAGCAGGTCTAGTGAAAACCTGCTAAATCAAATGCTGAGGGTGCCACTGTTGGCGTTGGTACTTCTGCTCCTCACACGGACTAAGGGAAGTCAATGGGAGTGCTTCTTCCAATTGACCTCCTGCTGTGAGGTTTGCGCCAAAGCTCAGCTTAAAGTACATCGACTCCAGCTACATTTTTCATGTAGCTGGAATTGTGTACCTTAAGCCGGCCTTCCCCCATCGTGTGGACATGGCCAAAGCTCTTATTACCTTATGCACAGCTCTGCGACAATGTCGCTCTTGGTGTCTCAGGTTGGACTCTCAAAAAATGGAAGCAACCATCATGAACATTTTGAAATGTTGTTTTGGAACTGTCTGTTTTTCAACTTCTCAATGGATAAAATACATTGCTATCCTGTTGTGGGCTTTAATTTCTCATAATAACAGAAGAGCTGATAATAAATAATACTGCTACTTAGCATTCATAGAGCACTTTTCACATTCCAAGCACTTTAAAAACATTATCTAATTTATGCTCAAAACAGCCCCTTCTCTTGATATCTGCAAAGTGCTTTGAGATGCTCAGATAGAAGGTGTCAGGTAAGTACAAAGGATTATTACTATTCATGTATTTGAGCACTCAGAGCTACCAGCCTCTCACAGATTTTCCTGTAATAACATCCTACAATAGTAAGGCAGCTTCTATTTATTGTAATTTCACAAAGTACATAATAATATTTAACAATGCTGCACAACACGATACCCTAGAAGAAAGCGTTGATGGTCTGGCTTAATGCTTTAACCCCTCTGGGTTCACTAAATTGGAATAAAGGTTTCCTAGAGAACACAGTGGAAATAGGTTCAATTTTGTTTATCAGGACAGGACAATGTTTTCTAATGACAGCTGTCACACAGATTTCCTACACTCTGAACAATAATATACTTTCAAAAAATGGCTGGGTGGATTAATATACTTGTTTGAAAGCTCTCAGCTAAAGAATGATTGAAACAATAACCTGAGATCTGCAGATAATCCAATGAAAATGTTTGTTCAGTGCACCATGGTGGTCAAAAATGCAAACAGGATGCTAAGTGCTATTAAGAAAAAAGGGATAGAGGATAATAGCGAACATATTATAATCCCAATATTACTTGGATTGTGAGTTCACTTGAGCAGGAGCTATCTTTTAGTTATGTGTGTGTACAGAGCCTCGCAAAATGTGGTTCATGCCTGGGATTTTAGGTGCTACTAAAATATAAATATAACTAGCAGACTTATCCAGCATTGCCCAGGTCCTTCAGGATAGCGGGCTGTCTGTGTGTAGGGTGCAGGGGTTTAGGGACGTGGAAGGGGGAATTCAGGAGGCTGGGGGATATGAGAGTGAGGGTTGGAGGCTGAGGAGGGGCTCAGGGCAGGAGGTTCCATCTAGGACTGGCCTTTTCTCTCCCTCCAGCTCCCCCATGGCCACCAGGGACATTTTTTCTCCTTCTCCTCTCCTCCCCCTGGCTCTGTGGCCAAGGGGGGGGGGAGGATTTGGGTTAGGGGGGCTACTTATCCAGTGTGCCTGCACGCAAGATGGCAGAGCCTCAGCCCTGCTGGCCACTCCCTTGGTGGTATGGCTGCCCCCAGTGGACACTCTGCAGGATAGCTCTCCCCTATGGGCTCATTGCCCTTAGTGGTCACTCTCATATTGTGTCCCTCCGAACAGCAGCCTTTCCCTTTGCATGTTATGGGAAACTGTCCTTTTCTAAGCACTTCCTGGCACAACCAAACCCTGACCTTGCTTTAAGTTAGAAGAGGACACTGCATACTAAATTTGGTGATCCTAGCACTTAGTATTTAGGAGGACAAAAGTCTCACAGACAGACAGATGCACTCTAAAAGATAGATAGGTAGATAGATAGATTAACACTAATAAATTAGGAATGTAAATCCCGTTTAATGGGCTAAGCAATTACACATTACATTTAACCGGTTAACCAGTTAAAGGGGGCACAGGCTAGAGGGCTGCTCCTGTCCTGCTGAGCTGCAGCAGTCCCGCTGCCCACCACAAACAGGCTCTGGCAGCCCCCTCTGCTGCAGCCAGGGGCTGCTCTAACCTGGCCCTATTTGTGATGAACCCAGGCATGTCCAAGACAGGAGCTGTTCCAGATGATTGGAGCAGTCCCTGCCTGCAATGTGCCTGGACTCACTGCAGACAGAGGTTGCTCTGGATGACTGGAGCAGTCCCTGTATGCAGCAGAGCCCCTGTGGGGCTGGAGCAGCTCTCTGCTCATGGCAGGCAGGGAGCTGCTCCAGCCCATAATGGTTAACTGGAACCAGTAAGCACCAAGTTTTAAGTGTAATGCTGACCAGTTAACCAGCTTACCTTTCACAGCTGTGTAATAAATGACCTGGCAGCACACCCTCGCCAGGATACTGTGTTCAGGTCCAGTCACCCTCTGTCTCTCAGAGGATTTAGCATGCCAGAACAAGAAAAAGGAGCAGAGTTTTGCAAAGCCTTCCATGTGAGCACAAATTTAAAAAAAAGAACCAATATAGTTTGGAGAGGAGATAAATAAGAAGTGATATGCTAGTGCCATATAAATTAATGAAAGATACAGAGAAGATCACTTGGGTGCTCCTATTTACCCTCTCTTATAATAAATGAACAAGAGGACATAGAACAGAATAAAAGGCAGCAAATTTACGTTAGACAAAAATGAAAAGTACTCCTCCAACACATACAGAGAATTAATCTGTGGAACTCAATGTCCTAGCATGTTATTAGAGAAAATAGCTTAGCAGGATTTAAACAAAATGAAGCATTTATATAAATAATAATATCTGCAATTCTACTAATAAAACTGAAGATGTATAAGGGATACAAACCTGCATGCCTCTGTGCACAATCACTAACTGACCGGAATTAGGATGATGCTTTCCCATGGGCATGTTTTTACACAGCTGTGCATTATCAGATTTTATACTCTCTCTACAGAATCTGATACCAGCAACTGTTACGGATGGGCCAGTGGACTACTGGTGGGAACCAGTATGATATAATTCCTATGTTCCAAAATCCCTCTCTTTAGAGCAAGTCTTTGACATTTTAATCAAAAGTAAGCAGAAAATTTAAAATGCAATGTATATTATTATTGAAAACATTTATACTGTTATCAAGAAAAAATTGAAAATATAGGAAGACAATTAAACATTTGCAAGACATGGAGAGGAGGAGCTCCATATCTCCATCTGAACTGAATGAGAAAAATTATGCAGTAATTTAGGAAGGCCTAAGAAACAAGTGCTACAAGTGCTTCTGAGTCTGTGGACCCACTATATAATAGCCCAGCTATTTATCCAAAACCTATAAGACGTCACCAGACAGTCCTACACTGGACTTCCTCAAAACACAATGTATCATCAGTGTCCAAGGCAAATGTTAACAAGCAAATTTTTATCAGAATATAATATTTCCATAGCAATGGGAAATTGCCTCGTGGCCCATTCAGGTCCATGAACAACAAGGCTGTGTCTACATTGGCGCGATCTAGCACTTTTGCGCAAAAACTTGCTGCCTGTCTACACTGGCCGCGAGTTCTTGCGCAAGTACACTGACGTTCTAATGTATGAAACCAGTGCTTCTTGCGCAAGAACTCTGACGCGCCTGCTCAGGAAGAAGCCCTCTTGCGCAACTGTTCTTGCACAAGAGGCCAGTGTAGACAGGCAGCCAAGAGATTTTGTGCAAGAGCCATCCAAACAGAAAAAAGCCCTAGTGGCCGCTTGGACGCTCCGTACGCGCAGGCAGCTCCGGACTTCCTGGTAACCAGAGCCCCCTTAAAGGCAGATGCAGCCTGCAGAAGCCACGAGGCAGAAGCACCTCTGCCACCCAGCTCTGCCGCGTGGCTCTGCTCCCTCCAAACAGCCACCAGACCATCCAGGATGGCCGCTCCAGGGGAGGAACAACAACCCGCACCCCCAGCACAGGAGGCCCCAAGGGGCACAAAGCGGCAGGCCACCTCCTGGTCCCCAGGGGAGATTGAGGCCCTCCTGGACCGCTGGGGAGAGGAAGAGGCTCTCCACGACCCACAGTCCCATCGGCGGAACGCAGACATCTTCCGCCAAATGGCCCAGGCGCTCTCTGACCAGGGTCATCCAGCCCGGACCCTCGAATAGGTCTGGGCTAAGGTCAAGGAGCTGCACCTGGGCTATGTCCAGGCCAGCGAGGGCCGGGGGCAGGAGCCAACAGCTGCCCCCATTACCAGCGGCTCCACGCCATCCTGGGAGAGGCAGCACCCCAGGGACTGTCGGTGCCAGTGGACACCAGCAGGCGCCCCCCCCATCACCAGGCCCAGCGAGGCGGGTGATGAGGAAGAGCTGCCCAGTGGGTTGGAGGAGGAGGAGGACCAGGGGAGCAGTGTGATCCTCCAGCTGGAGGTCCTCTCAGGCAGCCCGGACGTCTCCCGTGTGTCATCGGAGGCCAGGGAAGGATCCACTGGTGAGTGTTGCACTTTGCACTCACAAGGGCGGGGGGGAGCCAAGCGCCTGGGGTGGAGGGGGAAGGAGCGTCACTCAGGCCGCATGAGCTACACGCCGTGTACCATACCAGTATGCAGCACGTGCAACCACGTGCAGCCTGGTGATCGAGTGGCATGTAGCCGCGGCAGGCAGCTCCAGGGCACGCCTGGGACCATGCTGCTTGCACACATCTGGACCAGGGGGGAAGGGTGGATGCGGGCTGGAACCAGCCAGGGTCCCAGGGGCTCAGGCCAGAGCCCACATCTCCCGAAGAGTGCAGCACACAGAACAGTACACTGTTCCATGCCTGGGCTGTGCGGTCCAACCAGCTGCTCCTGGGAAAACTGCAGCAACACAGCCCTGTGAGCGTGGCCCCCACTGACCTCCTCACCTGCTCCCGGTGCCTTGGCTGGCCCCCCGAGGGAAGTCCCCACTGCGGCCACACTTGTCCCTGGGCTACATGTGTGAGGACTAGCGGGAGGGGGAGGTGGGAAGCGCTCGGGCTGGCCCTAGGGCCACCTGAGTTTCGCTGCAAGGATGGTACACTCCCCAGTCACCCCTGGTTCCGTCCAGGAGACATCCACGTGATGGGGATCTGAGAGCCCAGACCACGTCTGCCATATGTGCTCCCAGGCAGGCTGTGGGGATTCATCTTGCTCCCTGTCAAACACCATTGATTAGCCCAAAGCCTCACAGCCTCTCCTGGCAGGGAGTTCCACAGGTTAATACAACACACACACACACACACACACACACACACACACACACACAGAGAGAGAGAGAGAGAGAGAGAGAGAGAGAGAGAGAGAGAGAGAGAGAGAGAGAGAGAGAGAGCCAGGACACAGACCGGTGGTTACAATACATGGAGGAGCACCCTACTCCCGGGGCGGTCCTGTATGCAAACATACAACACGGGGATGAGTGGGCCCAAGCCACAGTACTGTGGTGTCACCTGGGCTCAGGGGCGGAGGGCATGGGATGTGGGGATGGTGGCCGGGCTGCCTGACTGACCCATCCTTTCCTCTCTTCCCTACAGTGGGACCAAGCAGGAGCGGGGGACCCTCCAGCCCTGCAGCAGCGGCAGCACCCCCAACCGCCCAGGCACCAAGCCGGCGGGTCCAGCAGCGGAACCAACTCCTTCGGCGGCACGTCCAGGCCGTCGAACGGATTGAGGTGGCCATCACATGCCAGGTGGATGTGGACCTGGAGTTGTGCCAGCAGGCCTTGGGCTGCTTCCAGGCCCAGTGTGAGCACATCGGCGATGCCATCACTGCCCTCACTGCACACATTGGGCACGCTGTGCATTATGGCATGGCATTGCCCCATGCACCCGCCATCCCTCCCATGCCAATGCCCGCGCCCCCTCCTCCTGCTGCCCCTCCTGCTCCCACAATGCCCCCTCCTCCTGCCCCTCCTGCTCCAGCAATGCCCTCTCCTCCTGCTCCCGCCATGCCCCCTCCTGATGCACCCCATCCTGCCCACCACCCCGTGCTGCCTGCCCTGATGCAGCCTGAACCACACGTAGTGGTCCGCCCCCGCAGAGGCAGTCGCAGGGGCCACCCCTCCCAGCAGTAGCTCCCTCCTCCCCCTCCTAGTTCAGAGCCTCCTCCCCCCTCCCACCCTACGTCCCCCCATTGTAAATAAAAAGTTCAAGACATTGTTTTCCAAAAAAACCTGTGTTGGTTGTTTATTGGGAGGTACGGGGAGGGGAGGAGGGAAGGGTTGGGGATGGGAGGGAGATGTCAAGGGAGACAGAGGTGACCCTACTGTGGGGCCTGGGAGAACATCTCCGCCAGGGCCTCCCGGATGTGCACCCCATCATGGTGTGCCTGGTGGATGGCAGCTGCGCAGGGCTGTTTGAAGGCCTGGCCCTCACCTGCCATCCATGCCGGGAGGAAGGCCTCCCCCTTCCGCTCCACGATGCTGTGGAGCACACAGCATGCAGCCACTACCTCGGGGATGTTCCGCTCACCCATCTCCAGACGGGTGAGCAAACAGTGAAACCGGGCTTTCAGACGGCCGAAGGCGCACTCCACCTGGTTGCGGGCCTGGTTGAAGTGGTCATTGAAACGCGCCCGGTCATGGTCTGTCCGCCCCATGTAGGGCCGCATCAACCAGGGCAGCAGGGGGTAGGCCGCGTCCCCCACAATACATGTGGGCATGGGCACGTCCCCGACAGTAAATTCCCGCTGGGGGAAGAAAGTGCCCGCCTCCAGCCTGCCAAACAGGCCGGAGTTTTGGAGAATGTGGGCGTCATGTGCCCTGCCAGACCAGCCTGCATAAATGTCCGTGAAGCGGCCATGGTGGTCCGTGAGGGCCTGGAGCATGATAGAGAAGTACCTCTTGCGATTTATGAAATGGGCCGCTCAATGCTCTGGGGCATGGACAGGGATGTGGGTTGCATCCAGGGCTCCCCCGCAGTTGGGGAACCCCCAGGCAGAGAAGCCGGCTACTGTAGCCTCCACGTCCCGCAGGCGGATGACTCGCTGGAGCAGGACGTCGTTGATGGCATGGACGACCTGCAGAAGGGTGCACAGAAACACAGGGGAACGTATCACATAAGGCAGGGTGAGTGCGTGCTCCCTTGGGGGGTTCCCACGTGCCCCCCCCCGTGATGCCCTCTGTCCTCACACACACACGCACACCAGGGCCCCCTTGCCCACAGGCCACACACACACACACACACACCAGAAGGCCTGTGCAAGGGAGGGACGGCCCAAACCCCTGGGTGATAGGGCATTCCCCATCGCCCCAGCCTGGAGTCTTGCCTGCCCCTGGGCATGGAGTGTAGCACCCTCCCCTCTCCCCGCCCCAGCACTTACCTGCATGACAACGGCACCGACGGTGGATCTGCCCACCCCGAACTGGTGTGCCACTGATCGGTAGCTGTCCAGGGTGGCCAGCTTCCAGAGTGCAATGGCGACCCTCTTGTCCACAGGGATGGGTGCCCGCAGCCGGGTGGTGCTTCTCTGGAGTGCAGGGGCGAGCCAGACACATAGCTCCAGGAACGTCTGCTTTCGCATCCGAAAGTTCCGGAGCCATTGCTGGTCGTCCCATTGCCCCAGGACCAGCCGGTCCCACCACTCGGTACTGGTGTCCAGTCTCCACAAGGGCCTCTCCACGGTGGGGTGGGGATGCCACAGGGATGCCACAGCCTCCCTGGTGAGGGAGTCCAGAGCGACCTGCGCCTTGAGGTCCTGGACGATGAGTGCAGCAGCATGGAGCAGCAGCTGCAGGCACTCCAAAATGGCCAGAAGGGGCCAGAGCAGGCACAAGGCCACCCCTGGCTCCATGGCACAGGAAGAGAGCTGAGGTCAAAAAATCAGCAAATGGCACTAAGGTACAAGCTATGGTGTCCAACAAGGCAGAGGGCAACCACAACTAGAACTGCTACGGCTGTCAGTCCCTGCAAGAGGTCCTAAAGCTCGCAGCAGGAGAGAAACGGCTGTCTGGGGAGATCCCTTTAAGCACGTGTCTCAAAGGAGCTCCAGCCCCCGGCCCCGGAAAGGGCTGGTGCCCTTTTGCCCTCTCCAAAATTGTTCTGGGCTCCTGCTTTTGCACAGGAGCGTCCCGCCTATGTAGATGCTCTCTTGCGCAAAAGCGCATCGTTCTTACAATGAGTCCCGGCCAATATAGATGCTCTCTTGCGCAGCTACTTTAACGCAAGAACTCTTGCGTTAAAGAGCATTTGTGCAAGATCGCGCCAATGTAGACGTAGCCCAAAAGAAGAGGGTTTATAGTTACCCTTCTAAGGCTGTCAGGACATTATTATAGAAAGCCAGTTAAATATGTTGTCACTACATCAATATTCCATTAGCCAATCCACAGAAGTGGTGTTTGTAATTATGTTGATTGGGGGGGTACATTCTCCTATTTACAAAAACATTATCAGTACTAATGACTCAACCCACGGGATTAACACTGCAGCAAACCACATTGTTGTAGGGCAGAGTTCTTAACAAATATCTCAGGTCAGCTTCCTTCTGCAGAATGGGTCAGAAATTTTGAGGGTTTTTTAATAGAAAATGCCATCTTCACAATCAGATCATTTTGAAAAAATGTATCCATTTCAATTAAGATTTTTGCAAAAATATTTAAAAAAGGATTAGGCTTTTGAGAAAAATGTCAAAATTTCACTCTAAATTATTTTATATTTATTTTTCATACTATTTGTACATTATTTCATGATATCAGCAGTAGACTATGCCTTTAGAACAGGCATTGCTACTGACATATAATATGACATAATGTAACCATTGAAACAGCATTTTATTTTTAAAAACTTCACAGGCAATAGCTGCTTAGTACTGATGGACACATTTTATGTTCTTTTCTAGATCAAAGTGCCTCCTGTTTGTGTTATAATAAAATGGCTTGAAACTTTGATATCTTGGCACAAACTTTTTCATGTCAAAATTTCCCATGGACATGTCAGACAGCTCTACCTTTCCGATGTAGTATTAGTCCATATCTTATCATCCCATTACCTAGACCACGGTAAAGGGTCCATACTTCATAATTCAGACCACTGATTATATGAACCATGCAACAAAGGCTGTCATCCAGCACACATTAGGAATTGCCCCCATTCTTCCCCTGCCAGATTTTTTACATGAGATCCTGCACTCTGGACTCAATTTAATCTGTCCCTAAATAGTCCATAAGAACCAGAAACAATGTAATGAGTACATTTTTAAAAACAGCTAGTTCATCACAAGATTTTCAGGGCTGATGGAAACCTATCAGGGACTTTGACGCTGGGCTGCACCCCAGTAGCTTTTCATTGCCAGAGCAGCACAAAAAAGTTCTAAAATTAGTAGGTCCTGAATCTGGAGAGTATCCTAGGGGCATAGAACTATTGTAGCTAGCTGCTCCTATGCCATACTCCATCCCTGTGGCCTGTACAGGCAGCATGGCAGGAAAAAAATGAGCCTGACTGAGACAACCATGCTCCACAGAGATCCCTACCTCTCAAAACAGCCCAGTGGGGCTGCTGGCAGCTGGCGCATGCTAGAGCAGCTCTAAAGCTGCTATAGCTTGTGTCAGGGGAGGTGTTTAAATGAAGAACTGTGCCAGGATCTGAGACATGCAAAGAGGCATCTTTGTGTAGCTCTTGCTCAGCTGCACTGAATGCTCCTTGGCTGCAGCTGAGGAACTGGGACTTGCTCCAAAACCCACCAAAGTCACTGGGAATCTTTCCATGGATTTCAATGGACTTTGGCATAAGCCTGTTAATTTTTTTTAAACCACTGATGATATAATAATATATTACAAAGCTATTTTAAATCACATGACCTTGTCTTCCTCAGCAAGACTGTGTTTGGAAATCTAAGGTTATAATATACATATTTGCTCCTATTCTGAACATTCAATTATTTATTAAGTCTCTTTCACATTTCAAGATTCCTAGACAGATAGTTAAAAATATGTGAAATGATTTATTCAAGGTTGAGAGCACTTACAGAATCCATAATAAATCTCAAAATGAGACTCATTTTTTTTCCTGGATGTACATTACTTACACTAGCAGCTGAAACATCTATAAAACTTCTGAACAAGTTTAATAAATCTTTGCAAAAACAGATGTGCATAATTGATCTCGTACATTTTCCCATGGAGATAGAAGATGCCGTTCATTTTTAAACCCTGAAAGATACTGGTTCCATTTGATTTCCTTGGGCATTAAACTTCCCAAAATTCATTCATCTAAATAAAAATGTTGCACTTTGATTTGCATTTGCCTAACCATTTTTCCAACTCTCAACTCACTTCATAAATATACCAATCTGTTCTTGTCATTTCCGCAATTCCCTCTTCTGAAGAATACTTCTGGCATTACAGTGTCTTCAGAACGACAAGCTGTTATAAGGCCTTTGTATTTAATAAAAATGCTCTTGATCTGCATCTGATTTTTTCCTCAAGGGGAAATAATTTGTTTTAATACTATTGTACAACCTCCTTAAGGCTTTTGTGGTGACACTGTAATTTTAGAAATGTAAGATCCACTTAGTTACTAATTATTTCTCATTAAAGGTAAGCAGAACTTTTGACTTTATAAGTTACTATACAACTTATATAAATGGGAAAAGAGAGGATATTCAAGGTACATAAGAGAATACATACAAGGTGAAAGAACAAAGATTATCAGCTGTAATGAGCTAGTGTCCTGTTATTCTAAGTTATATCAAATTGCCCCACTCTCATTTAATTCATCTTTCCCTAAGTAAGACTGCTCTATTTAAAATAAATATTCCCTTTCACCAAATTGAGAAAAGCTGGTTTGAAGTTCTGTCTAAATTCAACTGTTTATATCACACATTCAACAGTTACAGAACATTAAAAATGTCTGTGCTGAATTAAGTTCAACTACCATACAGAAATAGAAGCGTAGATGCTATGTAAAGAATGCTATTTCGGATTCTCCGGAAGTCTGAAGTCCAATTTGTTTGTGTTAGCAATCAAGTTGATTATCTATATTGCTGTGACATCGTTACTACTGTTAGTTATTGTTTATGTTGTGTAGAACCTAAGAACTCCAGTCAAGAGTGAATAAAATTGTTAAAACTGCCCTAGTGACTTAGACACCTACTTCCTATTGGCTTTCAATGGGAACAGGTTCCCAAGTGTCTTTAAGTCCCTTTTGAAAATTTTATCCTAGCTAAAAAGAGGGATTCAGGTATTATTGTTACATATTTTTAAAAGCCAGGCTATCACAATAGAATATGGCTCTGTCTCAGCAGGCCCTCATTATAAGCACCTGAGGTGTGCTTAAATCCCACTGAATTCCATGGGATTTAGACACTTGCACAAAGGGGAGCATGTGTTCAACTGATTAACTGGGGCCTAAACTGGATACCATCTGCAATTCAATATTGGCAGTCTAATCTCCAGTGCAATATGATTCATGGTTTACAGTTCTTTCTTGATCTCAACCAAAGACAATGAACACCCAGAAGGATGCCAAACCTAACCATACTGTCATACATGGTAAAGGTTTCAAAACTGCCCACATGATTAGGATCCCAAATCCTAGAAGCCTAAGACCTTCAGCAAAGCAACAGAATTTAAGTTCCTAAGTGACTTAGCTTAGAAGCTTTTGGAAATTTTACCTATATTATTTTTTAATGAAATGTACACAAAATTTATCCTGGTGGCAAGCATTCCTTTCTGACACCAGCTGCATTCTGTTCTAAAGACTTTAATTTGCAAAGCAAGCTTAAGTGTTTGGAACAGGATGAGGTCTCATTCTCTGCCTTGGTACAACATCATTTTTTAATTTTTATGACTGAATTAAGGTTGGAAGCAATCCTTTTCTTTCACTTAATAACTTTAGTTATCAGCTTCAAGAGAGAGCATTATGATCACAACAAATACCTGAAATAAAACCTTTTTTATACAGACTGGAATACACAATGTCAAATGTCTTTTCTCATTGTTTACATCCATTCCTTGACTTCATGCTGACTTTTCCCTATGAGCCACAAAGATTTAGCAGTTGCTTGCTGAGTTTTGTATGGCAGCTGGCCAGGTTTTAATTCCCCCCCAATCAACTTATAACATACTCTTCAAAGATTAAATCATTGTATCCTGGGAGCATTATGCTAGGTGTCTGTATCCAGCTCACAGTCCGTATGTTGGTGGAGCAAAAGGAGGAGTCCAATAGCTGAACAGCTTGTTTTCCTTTCATCCTGTGAAATATTGATTGCTGGGAGGGGGCGGGGGAGGGGAAACAGAGCACTACAAAGTGAGTAAAACAGTAGCTGCAAATCCCAAGCCTTTAGATTATAATCACTGTCAAAGAAGAGTAAAGGGTCTTTTTAAAGAGCCTGAATGCAGCCTCTTTTACTCTTAAACTGGACAAATCAGAAGCAAAAATTGTTGATCTCTTAATACCCACCAGACTTTACTGGACCAGGTGAGTTTATAAGGCACAATAAAGCACAAACTTTCAAAGCATGGGTATGGGCTGGTACAGACAGCAGAGTGAAAAATAAGCACACTGCTTTAAAATCCTTGCGCAATTTTGTTGAGTGCATGGTTAAGTTATGATTTTATTTCAGAAACAGATTTTATGAGTGAAGAAATGATGAATGAGGTACAAGAGCCACTCATAAATAAGTAGGTTCTGATAGAAATTGAACTGGTGGCAATTGAACTGGTTATTGATTACATGCTGCCACTTGGATGTAGTGAGATATAATCACTTATAAAGTATTTAAAAACTAACTATGTTACAGGTCTGTTTTGGCATTTGTTAGGTGCTCCACGGGCCTGGCAAACAAAAATTCCCTGCATATTCTGTGGTTTTGTTTGTTGCCATCCAACTTCTTTTCAAGGAGCAGGGAAAAGCAAATATGACTACAGAAGTAGAAATATTCAGAAAGGAGCAGAAAAACAGCGCTACTGGATTATGCTAAATTGCCAAGATGACAAGCGAGAAGAAACTGGTAAAAATATATGTATATTTTGTAATCTTCTGCACTGCCCAAGAAACAGTGACATTTTATTCCACTATCCATGCAGTCCTGGAGTGATCCTTCCATCATATACATCATCAATGTTTCCCAAAAGCCATGTGATCCTGAGGCCAATAGGCTTGTCCCAGCACAAACGGCACTGCAGAGCATTAGTTTATTCATCGGGTTCATATGGTAAGTGATGCCTGTGACTTTCTTTTTGTGTCTTCAAGCCTAGGGAGAGCATTTCACACTTCTCAAAATGCCTCTCCAATGCAGGTAAAACACATTGCAACATCCAGTTGCAACTGTAAGAGCCAATTATACCAGGCTATGTATTGCACTCTTGGCTGTGGCATCCAGATGTTGAATACAACAACAGAAAGAAGTGTCATTGCTGTCTGAGAGCGAACTAACTTAACTCTAAGGGTCAGATTTACTAAGGATTTAGGTGCCTAAAGATACCAGGAAGTGCCTAGTGTGGTTAAGCAGGGTGGGCATTCAGCTCCCAGGCACTTAACTAACTTCAGGCACTTTTGTAAAGCACAGCTCCTACTTTCAGGCACATAAGTACCTTTGTAAATCTGGCCCTAAAAGGTTGGCATTGCATCAGAGGATTGTAGGTCACACAATTTGTCCCCAAGGGTATGTCTAGACTACATGGCTCTGTCGATGGAGCCATGTAAACTAGTTTAGCCGGCATAGTCAATGAAGCGGGGATTTAAATAATCCCCGCTTCACTAAAATAAACATGGCCGCTGCGCTGTGCCGATGATCAGCTGATCCGGCACAGCGCGGCAGTCTAGATGTGGATCTATTAGCTGGGGAAGCCTTTGCCAACCGATCCTGTAAACCTCATTTCACGAGGCATAAGGGATCGGTCGGCAAAGGCTTCCCAGCTGACAGATCCGTTCAGATTGCCGCGCTGTGCCGGATCAGCTGATCATCGGCACAGCGCAGCGGCCATGTTTATTTTAATGAAGCTGGGATTATTTAAATCCCCGCTTCATTGACTATGCCGGCTAAACTAGTTTACATGGCTCCGTCGACAGAGCCATATAATCTAGACATACCCTTGGGGACAAATTGTGTGACCTACAATCCTCTGATGCAATGCCAACGTTTTAGGGCCAGATTTACAGTGGTACTTATGTGCCTGAAAGTAGTAGCTGTGCTTTACAAAAGTGCCTGAAGTTAGTTAAGTCCCCGTCGACGGAGCCATGTAGTCTAGACATACCCAAACAGAGTTCCTTTGATTATTACTTCTTGAGTACCAATAACAATGCCTAGCTCTAGCTGCAAGTCTCAGCTCAGAGACCTGTACCCAGACTGTGACAGCAAATGAAAAAACCTTGTTCATCAAACCTGATTTGGGAGAACAAAGCCCACACCAGCCACTGATAGCTCCTGCCCCTGAATGTTTCACATCTACAGAAAAACTTGAGTTGACACAGGAAAAATAGTCAGAAAACTTATGTAACTTTAGTATAATTTTTTATGGAGACTCCGACAGCATTGTATTTATTGCATAACTCCAACTCAAATATTTACAATATAATCTTTCTAAACAGCTTCCCCATCAGTATTCCCAACTATTTACTTTGTTGACTTTTTTCATTGTATTCCTTTGGTATATATGGTCATGCCAATTCTCTTCCAGAATATGATCTGAGGAAATGGGTCTGGCCCACGAAAGCTCATCACCTATTAAACCATCTTGTTAGTCTTTAAAGTGCTCCATAGTTTTTCCTTTTGTTTTCCCAACTAATACAGTTAAAGAAAGACCAGATAGTCCATTTCTAGTTTGTTTGGTGTCGGGGTTTTGGTTTTTTTAAACTTCTTTTTCCTTTTTAGCCTTGTTTATCAAATGTGATGGTAAACCATCTTGGCAAAGCTACATTCCCTGTTTTATTAACAGGCTTGTGGGCTTGCGTTGTCTGAGACTCAGACAGTTGTGTCCTCTCCACATGAACCAAGCAGTTGGTACTCTGAAAAGTTTTACCTCTAGAGAAGAAAAGTATTAAAATGCTATCATTTCTATTATATACACTGAGCTATCGGTGGATCAAATACAAAACTTGTATATTAATTCTCTGATGTATCCAAAGCATCATATGCTGTTCAGTAGTCATAGGGCTGGAGAAATGGTTGAATTTCTTGCATTTCTTTGCAGACATGCACCATAATAGCAGGATAAGTTACACAGAAACTCATCTTAGGGCTTCAATACAACATTTCTCTGTGATACATATTTACTATTGTACACAACTATAATAGGAAAGCAGACAGATAACAGATAATTACCATGATATACAGGCTAATTAGGTTAAGTACCTATGGAGGTATATTCATCTGGCATTACATTTGTACTCTGATGGTGGACAAGAGAAAATAGCCATCATTCTATTGGCTTCCTTAGAGGGCAAAGTGGAAACACAAATCTAATGGGCTCTTTTTCATCAATAAGTGAAGAAAGCATTCAAAACTCTTCCCCATTTATTGCTGGACATATCATCAAATATCTGCCTCTGTATGCAATTTTTCAAATAGCTGGGAGGCATTAAGACAGCAGGATTCCGTGAATAAGGGTGTGTCTAGACTATAGGGCTTTTTCAAAAGAAGTGACCTTTTTTCCAAAAAACTTCCCCTGTGTCTAGACTGCTGCCATGTTCTTTTGAAAGTAAATCGAAAGAACATGGCAGTTTTTTCAACTGCGGAAAACCTCGTTTTACGAGGAATAACGCCTTTTTTTGAAAGTGCTTTTTCGAAAAAAGGCGCTATGTAATGCAAACTGTGCTTTTTCGAAAGGGAGCATCCAGACTGCCTGGGCACTCTCTTTCGAAAAAGCGGCTTGCTTTTTCGAAAGTACTGGTTGTAGTCTAGACGCTTTTTTTCGAAAGAGGTATTTTCAAAAGTATCTTTCGAAAAAGCCTCTTTCGAAAGAGGCTTGCAGTCTAGATGTAGCCTAAGGGAAAGGACTCAGTAGACCTGGGTCCTGTACCCAGCGCTGACATTGACTTATTATAGGATGTTGGGTTATTCAAACAGTTAACTTTTCCATGCTTCAGTTTATCCACCTGTAAAATGGAGTAATGATATTGCAAAATGCTTTGAAAAAAGGGCTAGCTCAGTGCAAAGTTCTATTATTACATCTGTTTTTGTTTAGCCTTATAAGCTCATGTTTATTAAGATAAGCCTCAAGATAATAATTTTCTATTATTTTTAAGACACCAAACAGTACATTTACAATAGTTCTTCTCTCTAAGTTCTTCTTACACTGATGGTATTCTGGAATACAGGGGCCAAAATATTTCTTGCCAGCATCTATTTGCATCTACTGTATATACACCCCCACACTCTTTTTTTAGCTCTCTCTCTAGCCAAATCTTATCAAGACAAGAAACGTCTCATATTTGGCATATGTTGAAAATTACTAGTACCTGCTTCTCACATGCTGTTGCACTGAGCTGTGGCAAGAATATTTCCCAGGGTATATCAGCTTTTGCTGTGAATAAATTACCAAATGCTCTTCTGGAAAATGGCAATTATACACAAATTGTGGCAGTGGTGATAATGCATAGGTTTGCACACATTACATTTAAAGTTGGCTATTTCAAGCTTGAATAAAATGCATCTGTGGAGCAGACAGGCTTTTATTTTATTTTAGCTGTCTTTTCCAGCTCTCTAAACACCAGCTTAGCTACTAGGAAAAGTCAGATCTCCAAAAACCACAAGATAAGAAGTTTGTAATCTATGTAAAGCTTTCTTACTTTATTTTTATTAAAAGTATGCGCCCATACATCTTGGAGGTGTCTCTAGCAAAGAAGGATATGAGGACTTACTGAACCACAGTCTGCTCTCAGGTTGCTCAGCGTAAATCCAAGAGTGACTTCAGTGTAATGTATAGATTTACTGTAGATTTATACCAGTATAGCCAAGATCAGAGTCAGTCCTAGAATATGTGCAATATCACATCAACTATAGCCCATGTTGAGAGATCATGGATATAGGTGGTGGAAGGTGTTGCAATGTTCAGAGTGCACATTCAGTAATACATTGTTCAGCAAAACAGCTATGAAAAATAATACACTTTCCTCGTCTCCTTTGCACTCCATACCTCCAACCCTGGCTCTCCCTTCACTTCTGTTGTTGCCATTCTTTTCCACCAGCTCCAGTCCAGATGCCCTATAAAAAATATTCCATATATGGAAGCTGGTGGTGGCTGAGCAGGTAGCTGAGGGCTGGAGTCATGCCCACCCTAGGAGCAGCCACCACCAGCTTCCTGAGGGACGGAGCTGGCACCCTTGGAACACAGGAAGGATAAGGGGGGTTCTGACGGTAGAGAGGTTGGGCAGCCACTTCCACCCTCCCAGGTCTTCAGCAGGTGCCAGGCTGAAGATGGGCAGGATAAGGCATCCGGGGAAGGTGGTGTGGTGGGATGGGTCCTCCTGTGGCCTCATGAATAAGGCACCGGACTCTTTCACTGAATTTCACTGAATTATTTCACTCTTCTAGATTTGCATATCACACCCAAAACTACAAGAGTATCCGTTTGATCCTGCTGTGTGATCTCAGCTACTCCCTAACTCCCAAACCTACCTCTTACCCTCCATCATTAATCCTTCTATCTGATCTCACACCTCAAAATGTCACTCACATATTCACTCCAGGGGTATGTCTGGACTACATCCCTCTGTCGCCAGACGGATGTAAATTAGACATACCGAAATTGCTCATGAAGCGGGTATTTAAATATCCCATGCGTCACTATAATAAAAATGGCCACCGCTTTTTGCCGACGTGGCACTTTGCCAGCAAAAAGCGGCAGTCTAGATGGGGATCGGTCGACAAGGAAAGCCTTTTCTGACAGATCCCTTATGCCTCGTGCAACAGAGGGATGTAGTCTAGACATACCCCAGGAGACTCGCGGCTCTCTCAAACTTAGCATCTCACAAACTGGATTCTATTTCTTTTGCCAGGTAGGACCTTGTCACTTCTTCATCAGAATCACAGTCCATCCATTCCTTGTTCAAGCCTATCTTTATGCTTTGCCAACCTCTCCCCTTGATTTCTGGGTCCTTGTTCTCTCTGTCTACTCCCATGTTTTGCTTTTCTCTCTCCCAAGCTATCCAAAGTACCCAAAAAGCATCATAGTCAGTCTCATCACTCTCGGCTCCTTCCCTCCCTACAAGCACCTCGCTGTTTGTTCTTGTTCCCCCATTTGCCCTCACACTCTGTAGGCTCCTCTGAATCTTCTGTCCTGCCTGCTTCCTTCACTTGTCTCCCTCACACTTCCTTTGACTCCTTAGAGGGCTTTAATGATTATATCCTCTCCACAAGGTTGTGGAAGACAACCCAATTGTCACTGCATGTTAAGTGTCCAACCCTTTATCTGCCAGAGGCAAAGAGAAACATTCCCACTTTACTCACTCACTGCATGGATGTGTGGGTTAAACAGCAGAAATCTGTCTGAGGCCATTCACTGTATAACTCTGCAGAGGGTCACCCCAAACCTAAGTCCAGTCCTATTTATATGGACAACATGAGTCTTCATCTACTTTCTAGTTGCTCCAGTTTTATCCCAGTGTGACCACCACTGACTTCAACGTAATTATTCCTGATTTGCACCAGTTAGAGGTGCTTCTTGCCATCAAGTTCCTCATATCTATTCTCTCCTGCAGGTGATCCTGATGGCTCAGCTCCTCAGTTGATATAGATATAGCTCCATTGGCTTCACAAATGAGAATGTATTGATTCTAGGGACCTAATGTACAGAGCAGTAGACTGGGACTCTGAGAAGATGAGTTTTCAGCCACTAGTCTGCTTGGTAATCTTGGGCAAGTCACTTTGCCTCTCATGTCTCAGTTTCCCAATATGTAAAATGGGGATAATGGTACCTCCTTTATAAAAGCACTTTGAGTTGTACAGCTGACAAGCACTATGTAAGAGCTCAGTATTATTTAGCAGTAGTAGTAACTTCACTGGACTCAGAGGCTACGTCTACATTGCTCATTCTTGCACAAGAAGATATGCAAATGAGGCAAAGTAGTGAATATCGCTGTGCCTCATTTGCATACCTAATGAGCCACCATTTTTGCACAAGGGGCTTTTGTGCAAGAAGGAGCAGTCTACACTGCTCCTTCTTGTGCAAAACCCCCCTCTTGCACAAGAGATGCATCGCCATGCCTCAAGTCATTTGCATATCTTCTTGCACAAAAATGCTCAATGTAGACATAGCCTCTTGTGCCACATAAGAACTTAGCTGTTTTTCATGTCCCATATCCAAAAGGCGATTTGAACAAAAATACCAAAAAGAAAAATAATAATAAAAAAAGAACCTTAAATAAATGTCAAAAAGAGGGTGAAATCAGCTTTGAGTAGTCTGCTCTACAGTCATGTTATGTGAAGCTCTGTGATTAGTATTTTTCTAAAAAAGGCAGCATTGAGTCCCACACAGTAAGCGCCTGAGAATATTTAGTAGAAAAGCTGCAAACCTGCTCCTACTGAAATTATTCTGAACCTCTGGAGTCATAATTACACTGTCATAATGGGGGGGGGGGGGGGGGGGGAAGAACAGCTCTAATAACTAAATACCTTTAGTAAATTGCATTATGAAAGCAGTAATTCCCTCCAAAGTAGGCATTATCATGTCTTACTGCCCACATCAGATCATTATGGTGCCTTTGCCATCCCAATGGAACCTTCGTTTACTAAATGAATGTTTTGGGATGATAGTGCCAACTTGGTACTTATTAGTTAATTGAATATAGAAACATTTAGCCCATTAGCAAACATTTAAAAGTGTTTTATTTCAAAGATGTTAATTTATCTTGTGGAATCTCCCTCTCCCTCCCCTTCTTCTAATTCTTTCACTCCAGGGTAATCATCCTCATTTTAACTCAATTAGTTTTAGAAAAGGAAAAAAATGTCATGGTAGCAACTGTCTGAAAAGCTACGGTGAGTGGCATGTCTACTCTTACGGTTTTAAAACCCATCTTCTGGTCTGGCATTTGAAGTCTAGTTTACAGAAGCATTGAACCCCCAAAACTCTACTCTAAGGCCAGGTCTACGCTAGACCTGGAAGCTTGGTTTAAGGTATGCAACTCCAGCTTTGTAGATTATGTAGCTGTAGTCAGCTTATCTTAAGCCGAGTTTGGCAGCATCCCCACAGTAAGAGGCTAACAGGAGAAAATATTCCTGTCAGCTTCCCTTACTCCTTGCAGAAGTAGGAATACTGGACAGCGGGGGGGAGAGGCACTCTCCCAGTTCTGTTTAGCGAGTCTTAAGCAGACTTGCTAAATTGAACTCCGGAAGATTGATCATGGCAGATGTGGTCTTCCCTTTAGTGTAGACAAGGCCTACATAAATTAAAACAGCACAGTATTGCCATACTGAGTCAAAAACTATGAACCAGGCTACAATAAATCATGAGATCAGTTTAAAAATCATGAGATTTTCAAAATGATACATACTTTAACTGAAAATGGAGATCCTCCCTTAATCACATGACTCTAGAAGTTGACTTGTCTCCCTCTCATCTTCAACATGAAAAACCTGAGTTGGGTGTGTATGTAGGTATTTTCACAGGGTTTGCATGCATATACTGAATCTGCAAGTGTGAGAGTGAAGGTGGATAAAACTGCACGTTTTATTATGTGCTCTCCTGTGTTGTCCCAAAACAAACAAGTCTTCTTAAGTCTCTTGGGTCCAGTGCACTGAAAAAGTGAGAGAAGATAGGGATGTACTTTGCCACCCAGTTCTGGATTTTGCTGTTATCTCTCATGAATAGCAAATTACTCTTAGGCTACATCTATACTGCACTCTCTTCTGCAAGAAAATATGCAAATGAGATGAAGCAGTGAATATCGCTATGTCTCATTTGCATACTTAATGAGCCGCCATTTTTGCACAAGGGACTTTTGCGCAAAAAGAAGAGGTCTACATGGCTCCTTTTTGCGCAAAACCTCCCTCTTGCGCAAGAGCTGTTCTGCCTTTTTTCAGGAAGAACAGCTGTTGCACAAGAGGGGGTTTTGCACAAAAAGGAGACGTGTAGACGGTTCCTTTTTGCGCAAAAGCCCCTTGCGCAAAATGGCGGCTTATTAAGAGTATGCAAATGAGGCATAGTGATATTCACCTTTTCGCCTCATTTGTATATTTTCTTGTGCAAGAGAGCGCAGTATAGACGTAGCCTTAGGATTGCAAAATGTACAACGTATTTGCAAATGTCTGATTTCTAGTAATCAGAGTTTCTGTAAAATAAATGTATTCTAGCTGAACAACAGAATCATACAACCATAGGTGAAGGTTGTCAACTTTGTAATATTTAAAAAACTGCTATTCCAGCAGGAGTGAAGGATCATACCCTGTCTCTTCCCCTTGGGCCTCACCCCAGCTCCACCTCTGGTCCCAGAAACCCCCCTGCCATACATCATCCTCGCAAGGCCCTACTCCTGCCATGCCTTATCCCCCTGAGGTTCCACCTGGATCCTACTCTGACCCACCTTTTCCTGGTAGGCCACAGCCTCATTTTCTCCTCCTTCCACCTTCCCCATCTCTTGCTGCTTTTCCCCTTTCTTATCCTTCTCCTCCCCCCTCCAGCAAGGGTTGGTAGCTATATCTGCCCCAATGCAGATAGGAGGTGGCCCTGACTGACTTGGAGAGGGTGTGGGTGAGCCTGGTGCCTCCCCATCACCTCTATACCACAGGAACCAGACGTAGATCTTGACACCATCAGGACCCTTTTTTGGTTGCAGATTAGACAGGTTTGAAAGGATTATCTAGTCTAACCCCCTGTCAAGATACAGTAAGTGTTGTGTCTAAACCACCCAAGACAGATGGCTATCCAGCCTCCTTTTGCAAACCAGCAGTAAGTAGTTCAAACATTGGAATTCAACATTAGATGGGGCCAGATTCTGCCACCCTTACTCAATTTGAATAGTGCATTACACAGTGAGGAGACAATGAACTGCAACTGCTCATTTTCCGTTTTGGCCTGGAGGCTGGGCATCACATCTTTCTTCTACCTTCCTCCCACTGCCACAACTCACTTTTGCTATGAAAACCTCTCCCTTACAGTACTGATTCAAGGGCTTGCCTGGATGTTATAAACCCTGGATAACATGAGCTGCTTTCTATATCTCAGGCATCTCCATTAAAGGCAAGAAATAGTGCTGACATCTTCATTAAGAACAGATAATTTTATTAGAGGAAGAATTTTTAGGTAAAGAGGAGAAAAACTGCCAAGAATGTAGGAAAAAGGTGAAAGCATAATACAGGTTTTACAGGAATTCTGTTACAAGTTGATAGTGTTCCTTTAATCTTCTTTTATTTTTTCCCTTTATTGTTGCCCCTTTTCATTCTTAGACATGCATATACCTGTAGCTCTGCTATTTTTATTTCCATTAAAACAGTGGAAGAGCTAGTTATAACTCACCCCACAAACTGTAGTGTTAATGCTGGAATTTGAGATTGACCTTCCACATTTGTAGTTGGCCACAAACTTCAGCTCATGCCAATTGACATTATTCTTAGAAGATCTGAGAATTGGTCCTGCCTACAGACTGGTAAAGCAATTAACATGTCTGCCAATGTTAGACCATTGACAAACTCTATGGCACTTTGGAAAGGCAATTCTAGCAGGATTTAAAAAAAAAAAGTGGTGTCTGATTCAAACCCACACTGAAATCACATTGAAGACTGTCCTTGGCTTCAATGGGCTTCGGTTCACACCACAAAATACAGTAGTTGTATTTTGAACTACAGGATTTATGAAACATGAAGTTTTATTATTTTTATTTTATTACAATAATGCCAGGAGGTCCCCATCCACAACAGGGGTCATGCTTGGTACTCTACAAACTACAGTGTTGCTACCTTTCATGATTTTGTTTTGATACTTGGCTTTTTTTTTTTTTTTATGAAAGCTACTGATCTGGGAGTTTCCTGAATATATATGGAAAATCACTGTTTTCATTTTAGAAAGAATGAAACAAAGTATATTTCTAGCCTTCATGTTTGCAGAAGATAACTTGAAAACATGAACCCTACAGGTTCAAAAATCAGAAAGCTAGTTTTTGCTTGTATTGTACCAGTTCTGTTGCACTTCAAAGGCCATGAATCTCACTTGCTTTTGATGTGTGAAGAATTACTGCTGTTGTTTTGAAGAATGTAGGTAATTACTGCTGGGTGAATAATTGATTTTTTTGTTTGGTGGCTGAATAGAAAAATTGAAAAAAATTACTTTCAGATCAACCTCAAATGACAATTTTTTGGGTTTTCTTTCCCAAACAAAGAAAAATAATTTTGAGTTGAACACTGTGTTTTGTTTGATCTGAAATGAGAGGATTTTAACTCTTTTGTTTGTTAGTTTTCAGGGTATTTTAACTTCAACACAGATTTCATTTTGCCCCTAAGAAATTAAAAATTTGTGTACCCTGAAACTAGAGATCTAAGGATCTTTGACTAAACTTAAAGGGAATAGAGAGATGTAAAGCCAACAAACAAGACAAAATAAAATTAGTAGGATGAGTAGGATTGAGGCTCACTTGAAATGGTAAGGTTACTATATTGCCCAGTGATGTGCTGTGCAGGATTATTACAGAATGGGTTGGTATTGCAATGCACTGACGGGGATGAGAAATTCTTACCAATGGATGAGCTCAGCATACTACTATGGGAATGTATTTGGTACTGACATGTTCATAACACTTACTCACCAGCCCGAATATTTACTCTATTCTATAAATGTTCTCATACCTCACTCTTCACCATACTGCATGAGGGGATAAAAATGAATAATTTTAAAGCAAAGTGCAAGCAGATAGGAGGAACTGTAGGAGATGGTTATGGTCTAGTGAGTAATAAAATAAAAATCACTTGATGGACAATTAGTAACATCTCTTTCACAAGACAAGAAAGACATAAAATTGCCATTCTTTTCTGTCATTCACAAGTTCTAACATGGCTTTCTAGCTGAAAAGAAGTGATACCATGTATGGCAAGAAATATGAATGGGCTAAAAGAGGAATATAGGAGATATTTTGAGCTATAACCTCAACTGGTGACTTCAATTGGACTACGTGTTTTTAGATCCAAGCTGTGAATCTGACCCTATACATGCCTTGCAAGGAGAGTTGTCAAAAATTTCGCAAAACTTTTTGATGGAAAACTAGATTTCCAATTTAACAAAACATTTGCAAAAAGTGAAAACTGAAAATTGTTTGGCAGTTTTCAGCTGTTTATGGGTTTTGGCAAATTACAGCTGAAAATTACCAGTTTTCAGCTGTCAAAAACTGATGAAAAATCTACCTTTTTGTGCTGAAAATGTCAATGAAAATGATACATTTTTCATTTTGGCAAACTTTCCAGGGGGAAAATAAACCCTTTACTTACAAGGCCTGGAAGCAAATAAATCATTGTTCTGTGAAGCTATGGAAAATAAAACAAAGTGAGAACATAGAGAAAGTCGTCGGTCTCAGTAGGAAAATAAAGCAAAGCTGGAAAGACCAGCAATAATGCAGAAAGTAGCCAAAGTAAATGTTCACAGTTTGGCTGACTAACAACTGTGATTGCAAATGAGCTCCGCAGGGTGGAGGTAAGGGGGCAGAAATAAACATATCATTGACTTGAGCCAGTTAACGACCAGGATGGATGGAAAAAGGTCTCTCTGATGGCAACAGTTGTTCCAGGAAGACTGCAGCAGGAAGGTATCCAGATAACACTGCCTGCATTATGGCTGTCAACAGAGCAAAAAGAGGAAAGTACAATGGCTGAGAAAGCTGTGACAGATGGAAAGGGAGGCAAGCTGTAGAAGACAGAGCAGGCAGATGAAGACAGGAAAAGCCTCTGGTAAGCATCTGAGCCTGGGTAAATTGTCACTGACGAGCTCATAGGCTGGAGTATTTCTGATGGGGAAAGAATGTCACCATATCATGCCAAAAGTGAAGGAAACAAAGAATGTGTTTCAGGACTGAAATGCTACTGGGCTGATCTGAGCATTTTGAGTTCAATCTGACTGAAGGACAGCTCTTTGGCAGAAAACCTCTGAGCTGTATACCTGGCTAAAGAGGAGGATGTGGATGACATGAGCTAATTACGCAGTTACAAAGATTATTTTGGAGCTTGGATCTTACTCATCCGATAATTTTCACCACCACTTCTTGCAAAGGCTGAACTACCACACCCAGCTACCAAATCTTCACACTGACAAAGCGGGTCACTGGATGAGTTTTGTGAGCATGTAGCTGAATTTGGAAAGAAGATGTCTGTGAACAGGTGAAACTGGATAAGGTAACTAGACAGATTAATAGGCTACTCTGTAAGACATACCAGGAGAGGAAGGGTTGTGTATGGATTGTATGGGTCTGTGTCAGAACAGCGTCTAAAAGTTAAAAGTCTGCTTGGACTGAAACTTGCCATATATCTTTCTGTTCAACATTGCCACATGGAATTTCCTGAAAGGAGAGGAAGGAAAGTGAAGACAATGACACGAACATTTATAAGAATGGTAATAATTCATATGGGTCTGATAAAAGCCTATGAAAGATGCCTCTCATACAGCAATTCTCAATTTCAAGCTCCCAACAAGCTATGTACTGACGGAGCTCCACCCTCCCAAGCACTAGCACTAGACTTGTAATATATCAAACACAGAAAAAAAGAATGAGTGAGTGAGAGAGAGGGCATCCCAAGAGGAGCTTGGTGAGAGGTGGATGTGGGTCATGCAGAGAAGTGATAGTGATACGACACATTGCCTAACCAGGAAATCTGTTTGCTTAGTCACTAGAGGGAGGATATCATGTGAAAAATCTAGTAATCTAGCGACCAACAGGTGCACTTTTCACATGCATGGTGCCAGCTAGGAGGTCACAACAAAGAGCACATCTGAAAAGTGAAGAGTTGCTGGTCTGTAGTCAGACCTTCATATGTCTAATGGATGATTGACGGTAACATAGGAATGACCACATTGATCAGTGGACCCAGGGTCCCAGCTCCAGCTGTGGTCAGTAAAATGTTTGAGTGGAAGGTGCAAGAATGGGCATTTAGATAATGACATGCCCTTAGGGAAGTTTCTTGATGAACAAACCTTCTCTCATCCTTCCACAACAGTGTCACTTTTTTGGCTAATGTGTGGGGTTACGTGGACTAACAAACCTCTAAGGGCCACTGGAGTAAATGGAAGGCCTTAATTTAGAAACATCCACCTTACTACTTTAATTTGACAGTATAGCAGAACCAGACACTCCAGTCTGAGGATATAACCCTCTGGACCATCGAGATGCACTCATCTGTCTAGGAGCTGTGTGAAGCTGGTAGTAAACTCAATGGGACGTGTTTATTCTCTAAAATAAGTGAGGGAAAATGCTAGTCTGCTGATCAGATCTGGTTCCCCAGACCGCTGACAAGCTGCCACCACTATATTTACCTGCATCTCCTCAAATACAGGTGATTTCAGCTCCCATTGGCCACAGATTCCCAGCCAATGGGAGCTCCAGGAATGGTGTCCCAACCTGCACCACTTCTGACAGATCCCATTGGCTGGGAATGGTGATCTGTGGCCAATGGGAGCTGAGATCCCTGTACCTGTGGAGGCACAGGTAAATATAGCAGCATGGGGAGACTTTGGGGGTTATAGGAGTTAAATAGCAGCGGTGGCTAACTCTGGCAAACTGCCACCATTTTATTGACCCCTCCTGTTCTAGAACATGGGAAGAGGAGGGTGGAAGGTGGCTCACTGCAAGAGACTCGAGAGAGACTTTTGCTGATCAGACATAGTCCCTTACTTCTGACAGAATAATGGCAAGACTTGAATGAAACAAATTCAGCATTAGGGAGATTACAAGTGCTGCAGAACAGTGGATGTGTCATGTATTATCTCAAAAAACAATGTTTGATGCTTCTTTATTTATGTTAACACACCTTAAAGTCAGGTTGCTCCTAGCACTATGCCCTCACTTGGTCCTTTCTTCCTGTTGGGTTCACTTTATTGGTCGGTTGGGGATTTAAGTATATCACAGTGACATCTCCCACTATTAGGTAGAAGTGTGATGGATGACAGGAGCAGCACCTGCAAACAAGGCTTCTCACACGTTGTCAGTGCCAATCACACTTACCATCTGTCTTCCATTTATCTAGCACAGACCTGACAGCACTCTCTCAGATTGTTTCATTTTCTCGGCACAGAGGAACCTCTAATATTTTCTCTGCAGAGGACTGAGAAGCTGTCTGGGAGGGAAAAGAAACAAAAAACCCCATCCCCACCAAAGACACTGATTGCCAAGGTTTAACTCCTATAGCCCCCAAAATCTCCCCAAACTCTTAAAAACCCAAACCCATCTTTGCCCACCATAACCCAGCTAAGTGGATTTCTGCTGAGGCTTCTCTTCTATCTAAGTTAATGAAAACTATATTGAAAAATACTTCTCTCCTCTCCAAACACCCCAGTGTCTCTGCACTGCAGAAGAACAATAATTCTGAGCTTAGTGGATCAGCTGCCAGGCCCTTCAAGTCAATGTAATCTAAAAATTGCTAGCATGCACAGTGTTTTTACATATATTGCTTGGACTATATTGAAGCATTCGTCTCATCAATCATTTCAAGCCTGAAATAACACATCTACGGAACAAGGAAAATGTGTTCTTGATGTATATGTCAGAGTCTAATTACTTTACATTTTTACTTTATCAAGGGAATTTTCTAGTTACACACATAGATGGGCCTTTTTTGCTCAGGTTGCTTAAACCAACTCCACTTAAAGAGACAGCATCATGATAAATGGTTAAGCCCAGTTCTTGCTCCCACTTACACCAGTGGAACTGCACAGATATCAAAAGGGTTGCACTGGTGTAATTGACTGCATGAGCAGGGGATGCTGTCCCTTCTGAATCAGCATTGCATAAAAGCACAAACAAGACTTCTGAGTACACTATATATTGGAGATGCTGTTTTTCATATAAAAAACAATGTCCTGATTATTTGTGTTCATAAAAGCTCTCTTCTCCCAAATACTGAGTGCTCTCAACTCTTGTGGTTTGCAGTGAGAGAAGACAATGCTCTACTCTAAGCAGAAGCAGGTGATTAGTTCAAACAGAGAATGTAAGGATCAAACTGGGGAGTTCTAATTGACTGATAGGCTGTCTTGTTGATAGTAACGTACATGCCATCTCTGCACTCCTTATGACTCAAGAGACTTCACCATGGTTTGAGGTTGCACAGTGGAAGGATAAGAAATTAAAACAAACAAACAGCTGTGGACCTGCTGAGGCACTGTTCCACATAAGCCATGAAAACCAGGCACTTTCCTGCTCTGGCATCTTACGCTCAGACCACCAATTACAATTCAGTGTGTTCAGTCAAGACATGCTCGGTCTTCATTTGTCAGGCACTCTCTGCCATTGCTTAGAAGCTGAGGGAGTTCTAATTTATTAAGTTAAGCAGGGACAGCAATTTAATATCTGGAAAAAGTAATCTGTCAAAACTTGTTGGCTATTTTCCCATGATTTCCATATCCTCCAACATCACTACTGATCACCAGCCAACTACTCTGTAATTATTTCATCATGTGACTTGTTTTATACAATAGTCCTGGGATATTAGCATGCTTGTTGAAAAGGTCCCGTTTCCAGGAAAGCTGTGCAGGCCCCAGTAAACACTGATGTGAACTTAGCCAGGGATCTGATTGTAGGTGTTAAATATAGCTTATGTGCTCCAAATTATCTCCTTTGTTCTCCAGACAGCAAGCTCAGGAATAGCATGAGAACACAACTTGCACAGAAAAAGGGACTCACATCAGGTGCAAGAAACATACAGGGTCCGATTTCAATGGAGCCACACAGATTTTCACCAGTTGATGATATGGTTAATAGGGTGAAGCTCATCCTGCTGTAAAGAACCCTTCCCACAAGCGGCTATACAAGCCGATCTACCATGTGAGCGGAAAGAATCCCTCCTTTGAACTGGCCTCACAAAGGCTGGCATAGTAGACCACCTTGGGGGGCAGGGTTGTGGGCCAGGCCATGAATTTGCATCTGAAAATCCCATGCAATGGGCACAGAGGCACTGCAGTTGCTTTGAAAGGTCTTGGGCTGGAACAGAGGCCATGAATGTTGATTTGCCCTGGGCTGGGGGTTGCACTCTGAGTCCCTGCTCTGTAGGTGAGCAGAGGAATTTCACCCAAAAATGAGAGGCCTGGATTTTATTAGCTAGTTTTCCCTTGAACAAAAAGAAGTACAAACTGAATTATTTTATGGCTTACCTAAGGAAATAAACCCTCGCTGCCGTAAAAAAAAACAGTTAGAATCGACACTCTTCGTTTCCTGTTGTTCCAGTGCTGAATGCTTTATAAAAGGATGCCTTTCATCAAGACATGCAAGTTAAAAAGACACAAGGCTCATGCATGCACAGCACAGGACTACAATGACACAGGCCATTCAGGCTCCTGTGAGTGTTCTTACACACAGCAGAAACTAGGGATGTGAATGGTTAACTGGTAAGCCTCAGCCTTAATAAATGAGGCGTACTGGTTCTGGTAACCCGGTACGGGCTGGAGCACCTCGCCACCCACGGCAGGCAGGAGGCTGCTCAGTTGCTGCTCTGGCTGGCCAGATCATCTGCTGTCTGTAGCAGGGCTGGACCAAGTGATTCGCCACATGCAGGGACTTCTCTGGCCAGTTAGCTGGAGCAGTCCTTGCAGTCTTTCTCCATGGCTGGGGGCAGGAGAGCACTCCAGCCCAGGTATCCTCCTTTAACTGGTTAACTAATTAAAATGGGATTTTGCATCCCTAGCAGAAACCTGCACTGGAAGCAGTCTAAGCAAACAATGGAAATCATTTCAACTGCACTGTGAACTGTCCAAAAGAGAGACAGGTGCAGTTGTCCAAAATGCAGCAGTTCTCCACTTTGGTAATAGGATCCAAATGTGCGTACCACTTTGAAGCTTACTTCAGGCTATAGTACACCACACGGTAGCCCAGTGGGCCAGCTTGCCCCTATTATATTCATTGCTTGGCATAACATCCTGCTTTATTATATTTAGCAGTAATGTAAGGGGCCTACAGGTTTGTATCCTGTAAAGTAAGACATTGGCTTTGGCAGTTAGTATAAGTCTTGAGACCTACAAACTTTAGTGGTTGGAACATCCAACCGCAAATGTGCCATGTCAAGAAACTGACATATATAATAAAGGGGTGAAATCAGAGATATGCTAACAGAGGTGAAACTGAGCAGGTGCACCCAGGTGCCCAGCTCTGACAAGAGCTGGCTGCAACAAAAGCCAGCAGGGAGTTATTTAAAGAGCTGGCAGGGACCCAGGTTGCAACAGGACAGTACCTGTAAGAAATGTTGAGTTACATTCACCACTGTATCCTAACCTATAGAAAAAGCACACCCTAGCATTTGATAGGGGAGGAAATACAAATAAGCAAGAAGGGCAAACCCCTATTGAATATGCATTAGATATGTTAATGTCAGTGTAACGGATAATAAAAATGGCCTCCCAGAGCAGCAAGGGGAGAGACCTCCTTGGAAGGAGCTGGAACGATGGCCACTGGTGAAGATGAGGAAGAGAATGGTGAGAAGGAAAATAGTGGCTAACATATCCAGTTGTTCTGCAAGGGATGGTGTAAGTATGGATGTCCCACTGTACCTTCTGTATTATCTCTTGATACCTTGTGGAATTAGTGTGTGTAACTTTACTAAATGTGTAAATAAATAAATAAAAAATAATTCCTTTAGTGTGAGTGTTGTACCTGTGCATATTGAGGTTCTCAAACATAGAATAATTGTACTAATAATTTAACTGGGCCTGATCTTGGGACAAGATCCTGTCAACCTTCTAAGTGATAAATGGGAATCTTCAGATCAGTTATTTCGAAATTATGCTGCAGTGTAGATGTGCCCTTCCTGTCCTTGTGCACAGGGTGAATTTTACCCATACAGCACTAAAGAGCCATGTGCAATATTATCACCAGCATAATTTTATTATAATGGAACATTAAAAGGCTTCTCAGCTGGACTAGTTTCTCAGGTGCTTATGCAGAACTCCCATCTAACACAGTGTTTTGCATGCACACACAGTGAAATCTGACTAACGTATCAACCCCAGGGACCATGGCAAATCATTTGCTTTGTTAAAGACCTCCTTTTATAAAAGCTCAAACCAAGCCCTGCTGGATGTGGGAACCTCTGGGATACTTTCAAAGGGTTGTTTCAGACCACAGAGATTGCTCTGTGCAGGTGCAGGGTTGCCTGTGTATGTTGGTCGATTCTGAATGCTCATCTGGAGTGTAGCTTGAGTCGAAGAGACTGAAGCAGAAGCTCCCTATAGCAAAGAGAGAAGTATCAATCACAGCACACTGCTGGGCCCTTCCTCTTCTTCTCTCTCTGGAGAATGGAGCATATTTTAAATATTTGAAACCTACCATGCCTGCACTGGCTGTGATGCTCTGACTTTTTCACATACTTCTCTGAGGACACTGACCCAGATTTTTTGTGGGTGTAAACTAGTTCGGCTTCATGCAAGTCAGTGCCAATTTACATGCCCTGAGAATCTGGTCCGTTGTAACATTCCATGACTAGCCTACAGGTGCATTAAAGAGAGAGGCATCTTCCAGAATCTGTCTGTCAGCTCCTCTCCTCATACAGGCCAGATTCTCCAGGCTGCTAAGGCTGCTTGTGCAGAATAGCCAGTGGAGAAGTCCCTTTGCATAGGGGAACGTTCTGCTGATGAAAAGCCTTGGGCTTGCTATCTTGCCACCTGTAGAGGAAGGGGAGGAAAAGGGTACTAGGAATATTCCACTGGTGGAGTGAGGGGGGTAGGGATGGAATGAAAGACAGTGTCTGGTTCCCAATTTACTTGCCCTCACCTCTCCTTTAATTATCCTAGATCAGACCCTCAGCTTCTGTAAATAGTCATTGGCTTTTATGGCAATTGGCATCATTTGAAGATTTGGTTCAAAGTGCTTTCAAAAATTGAACAATTAACTTTTCTTAACTATAAACTCTCTGTCCTATTCTCTGCAAGCTCCCAGGTTTTTATCTAAACCCCCTTTTCCTACCCCTTCCCCATAAGATGCTTCTATCTATGAAGAGTAAAAAGCAATTAGCTCAGCGTGACTGCTTCATCCTCTGCCGTTCCCCAGAGTCTAGTGTGATCATCATCCCCACCATTCTGAGCAACTAATTACAGCACGGCAAACAACAGAGCACAGCAAAACAAACATCCGCTCTAGGCTGTTGAGTGCAAGGGGTCTGCAGAGCAGAATGGTATGCATCATTGTACAGCTTGCTGGCTTAGCAACTGTGTTCACCCGGGCTGTGCTCTAGCTCTGAGCATACAAGCTGGAAGGTGAGGATCAGAATTATTCCACCCACCTCCACTTTGAGTGGAAAATAAATCAATTCCATTGGAGCTAAAAGTGAAAGCTACCTAAAAGCCAAATAAACACGTCCCAGCTTGCTCTCATGGCTGTACATTTGGTTAAAGATCTGTGCTGAATTTTATTTAACAAAGAACCAGCTTCCTTTTCACTAACTGTTCCCATAAAACAGTCTCACGAAGCTAAGTGCACCAGATTTCCAAGCTGAGCCATTTAAGCACTGTACTACTTTGCTGTTTTTCCTTAATAATTCATAGACCTGATGCATACGATAGACCTTCCCTAGCTGTCGGCAGGACATTGGCAGACCCTGGTTGCCTGCAAGTAGAATCAAACCTGGGACCTCTGGAACTTAGTGTATGAGCTAAAAGACAGCTACCTTTTAGCAAAGGCTGAAGAGCAGACTCATTGCTATCTCTGTAAGTGGTCTCAGTGCCACTAGATGGAACAGTACATCACACTGAGGAGTATGAACCTCTTCCGCATGAACTAAAAGCCACATGGTTCTTAGATTAACAAGAGCTGGGATAGGCAGTAAAACGGTGGCAGTTCACCATAGGTAGGCCCTGGTGGTCTGCTGCCACTATATTTACCTACACGTCCGCAGGTACGAGCAATCACGGTCCCCATTGTCTGGGAATGGTGATCCACCATCAATGGCAGCTGTGATCCCCCCTATCTGTGGAGGCACAGGTAAATATGGTAGTGCAGGGACCTGCCAGCGGCTAACCCTGGGAGACCAGAGCTAGCCCACTCTAGATCTAGAGATCAATGAGTCTGAAACATTGAGAAACAACTGGGGCGGGGAGGGGAGGACAGAGTGCCACTTCAAGCAGGCACAGGTCACACTAGGATTCTTGAATTTTAGCCAGCAGTGAAGTTGCTCCCATACCACAGACCCAATTTACACAAGGGTAACCTGAAAAAACTTAAAAAGCAATGAATGGTCAATTTGCACTAATGCATCTTAATCCTGCTTGATGTAACCTCCATTACTCTGAATCATACCATGCTGCTGGGAATTATGTCAATGCTAGAACCCTGTTTGCATGTGGAAGAAGGAGCTTTTTCCATCAAGTTAGCTCAACAATGGGTTCATGTGATTGGAAAGCCCCCTGAAGACTCATGTCAACAACCTTGGACCCTTTACAGCCCAGGTGGGAACTTAGGCTACATAGCAACAAACTCATGTGGTTTTAAAGCTGTTCAGTTGAGTCTGCATAGCTGTGATGGGGCTTCACTTAAGCACCTTTTCCCCAGATACAGGCAGACCAGATACCAGTGTAGTTTTCTCAGTGCCTGAATTGCCAATGTAGGCTACAGGATGATTCCCTGCTGTATATTTTCTTCTGTCATTTTATAACTCAACTCAGAATGCCTAGCTCTTTTCACCTGGATATCTGAAAGCATTTTCCAAAGGAGGGCATTTTATCCCCATTTTACAGATGGAGAAACTGATGCTCCAGGAGGAAAAGTGACAGGTCACACAGCAGGCCAGCAGCAGAAAGAGAACTCAGGCCTACTGAGTCCCAGTTCAGTACTCTGTCCATGATGCATGCTGCCTCTAGCTTCATGAGTGGGGTTTTGGAGAATAACCACAGTGGAATCTATGCTGTACCATTCTTCTCATGCTGGGCCTGATCCTACAAACCCTTGTAGGATGGGGCTAATAGCCCCACTGAAATAAACTAATAGGGTTACCTGTGAGTCTAAGGACTACTCATGTGAAGGACTGGCTGGGGGCCCTTATAAAATAAATGGCTATTCGCTTTTTGGAGAGCTCAATTGCATATACTCTGAGGCCCTTATTGACATATGTCAGGTAAGCAGGACAGCTGGTGGGGGGCTGACAAACTTGTTGGGCCTGGGGAAAGGTGGGGGTGTCTGGAAAGGGCAGGGCATTGGGTGGAAAGGGTGGGGCTGAGGCAGCCAGTCTTCAGCAGTGCCTGGAGTATGCTGCATTGGCCCCCCTCAAAGCTGCCCGGAGTGTGCCATGTGAGGCTCCAATGGCCATTTAAAGGGCCTGGGGCTCTGACCGCTGCTGCTCCTGCAGTGGCAGCCAGGAGCCCCAGGTCCTTTGAATTTCTAGGCCCTGAGGCAACTGCTCTGTTTGTCCCTCCCCCATTGGCAGGCCTGGCAGCTGGTAAGACAATCATACAAATCATGTTAGCATTCAACGTTGAACAGAAAAATTACTTCTCTTTATAATGTCTAAAGCAAGTGAAGAGAAGAGAGGAGACGTCTGTCATAAAGCTAATCTGTCGTTCAGTTTGTGCATCTTAGAAAGAGACAGGATGTCACCACTAGGTAAGAGGGCAGTGCCAGAATGCCTTTTGAACGAATGCAGCCTGTTTCATCACAGTTCTGCTGCCCCAAGGCATGTCAGCCTCATGTTGGATGCCTGTAGATGCCAAACATTCAATTTGCTCAGGCTCATTAAACAATACCACAAAGGAATGTGATTGACAGGAGGCAGGATGGGGGTGGAAATGGGGGAACAGGCATTGAGATAGAGGCAATGTGCCCAATCCATAGGGTGGCATGTTTCTACAGTGCCCACAGTGAACAGATGAGAGTGAAACAAAACTCTAGCTGGGGGGAGGGGAGAGGGGGGTGTTATTCTGTGCACATCTCTGGCTTGGCTCATGTGGGTTTGTGTGCCTTACCCTCAGGTTGGTGAGATAAGACATAAGGGTGGTTAAGCAGGGGAAAGACAAAGAGGTGTGAATGATCTTGAAGACAGAAGAAGGAGGACTGTCTATTTGTTCTGTGTTTGTACTGTGCTTGGGGGCAGTGGGATACTAATCCACAGATTTGCCTCTAAATTTTTTATATTACTCTAGAATCTAAGAGGATGGCAAATGGGAGTGAACAGATGCAAGGAGCTGGGTAACGTGTAAATCCAGGGGGGAGTGAGATTTTTAGGACTTTGTATGAATCAGAGGGAGGGATGAGGGAAAAGAGATCAAACAGATTCTCCCCAGTCTTACAGCAGATACACCAATCCAGGGCTGGAATGCCAGGAACTAGCCACATAATATATGGCCCAGAGAAACCCTTCCTCTTACACAGGGTGGTGTGGGTAGTAACCTTCCTCATCGCCCTTTGTTACTTGATTGTCTCTACCAAAATATGATTTAGTTCAGTGCTAAGAATAAAATTTGATTTCACTCAGCACGAAGAGAGAGCACAAGCAGCTTGAAAAAATGTCAGTCCTATTTAAATTGCCTTGCTGTCTAAATTGAGTGCTAATGATCTTGACTCAGCTACCCTCACGTATTTATGCAACCTCTTTCATATTTGCTAGCTTATTATTGATTAACTGTTAGATGACAAGGCAAATAAAAGAAGTCAACGTAGCCTAACCCCTTGAGGCCTTTTAAGGAAACATTTTAATGATGATCAAAGTGCACTGTTTAGTCACTAATATGATTTCACTTTGGTCACTGCACTCCTATCATTTTCATTGGCTTCATCTTTAGTGATAATTATAGACGAAGCAGAATTTGAGCTTCTCTCTCAAACCCTTCCAAATCATAGTGGATTGGAATGGAGGAATGGAGGAACTGATCAACCCGTGTGCTTTACATTCTGAAAAATGTGAAAAACACCACACTGACATGGTTTCGCTAAATCAAAAACAATACCACTGGAGTTTGCCCAGTTATGAACATGGGACAAAACAGATTCATTTTCTCCAAGCCTTAGCTTTACCAAGGTTCACTACCGCTAGCCATTGATGTCTCTTAGGAACTATAACACCTGGTACCATTGGATCAGGTTTTCACAGGAAAAGGAAGGCAGACAGTGCAGCATCTCGGGCAGCAGGAGTTTGGCAGTGACTGTGCAGTATCTGAAGAGCACTGAAGATATTTATAGATGGAAGATGACATAGTAGGCTAGATTATCAAATGGTGTAAATTCAGGGTGTGTCTAGACTACAGGGTTTTGTCGACAAAAGTGGACTTTTGTCGACAAAACTATACCTGCATCTACACTGCCGCTGAGTTCTGTCGACATAACGTCGACAGAACTCAGCAGTTTTGTCGACGGCTGTAATCCTCATTCTACGAGGAATAACGCCTTTTGTCGACAGTACTGTCGACAGAAGGCATTATTGCATCTACACTGTCCTTTGCGTCTACACTGTCATGTCGATAAAGCAGCTTGCTTTGTCGACAGAACTGGATGTAGTCTAGACACTCTTTGTCGACAGAAGCTTTGTCGACAGTATCTGTCAACAAAACTTCTGTCGACAAAAGCCTGTAGTCTAGACGTACCCTCAGATAGCTTTATTAGTTTCAATGGCACTATACTGGATTGGCACCAGCTGAAGATCAAGCCCAGCATTTCTAATCTCCCACAAGCAAGAGGTAGAAAGAAAATACAGTAATCAAAGATCTAACGCTGTAAGCCTGAATGAAAGTCAAGAAAGTTAAGAAGTAAAGCCCACTCCAAACCCTTTTCCACATGATCTCTCAATCTCTACCATTTAATAAGCTGTTTATCCTACCTAACAATACTTAACATTTATTAAGAAAATGTGCACCAGGCAAACAATCCCCCTCTAGAAAGAGGATTGTGTGAAATGTTTCAGGAACCTGACCCTCACACCTGCCAACGGAGGTGAAGTGGGCAAGGAATAAAGGGGGCATTTGCCCTAGGGCACAGTGATTCAAAAGGGATGGGGGTTCCTGGCCACCGCTGCAGTAACTGGCAGCGGCCAGAGTCTCAGGCCCTTTAAATTACCACTGGAGCCTTCGGGTGATACTATGGGATGGTTGGGGGATGCGGCATGCTCTGGGGGATGCACTAAGGGATGACTGCCCCAGTCCTGCCTCTTCTGTCCGTGGCTCCACTCCTTCCAGGAGTCTTGAGCTGGGCCACCTCCGTTCCTTTCCCAGGGTCCTGGCAAGTCTGTCAGCCCCCCTGCTGTCACTTTTCAGAGACTGATGTATTTACCTAATTAATACAGGAAGAAATAAAAGCAAGAGAGTAATCAAAACTATCACACTATGAATAAGCCAGTAAACTAACAGATTCAAAGATGACAAGGCCAGAAGAGAGAATTGTAATCATCTAATCCAGGGGTGGGCAAAAGGGCCTCTGTGGGCCTGCCAAAAAGAGTTGATCCAGCCTGCGGAGGCCCTGCCACTCCCTCATTCCCAGGCCAATTAGGGCCTGGGAGCAGAGGGAAGCTCACAAAGTTTCCTTCGCCCTGCAAAGAGCACGCCGCGCTTAGAAGCGCCACACACTCCTGGCAGGGTGGGAGGAGACTTTGCACACTCCCCCACCCCAAGCCCTGATTGGCGAAATCCCCTCCCACCGCCAGGAGGGCATGAGGCTCCTAAAATGTCTGGTATTTTCTGAATTTTTTTTCGGCCAGGAGGCGAAAATGCCGGGCACCTGGCAACCCTACAAACACTCAGCGCCCAGCTTCCCCTTCACCCCCAAGTCCCCCTCCCAGGCTCCCGACCCCAGCCCCCCTGCTTACCTGGTTCCCCAAGGCTGCTGGCACAAAATGGCTGCTGGCCAAAAGACCTAGGGGAAGCAATGCTTTCCCCTGGGTCTTAGTGCTCAACCGCTCCTATCCCTGCACTCACTTTTAAAGGGGAAATGCTGTTTTAATGCTGTTTTATTTTAATTTTTGGATTAGTAAGTCCTTGGAGTCCTTTCCCCCTCCCCCCCAATTTTTGGGGTGTGTGTGTTCAGTATTTTTGTTTCAACCATCTGGCAACCCTAGTCACTGCAGACCGCAGCCCACTGGGGTTCCACCTGGACCTCATGGTCCTCCTGTCTGCCCCACCTCCGCTATGCACCTCTTGTGCACTGGGGCACCAGAGCCCTGCACTTATCTGCTCTTCCCCCTCTTTCCTAGCACTTTCTGAGCATAAAAATCATCTGATTCGCGCTCTGACCCTGTTCCTCCCTCTCTGTCTCAGAGCTGAAATGCCGCAAACAGCTGATTTGCAGTGACCCAGCTCTGGGAGGAACAGGGACAGAATGCAAATCAGGCAATTTGCGCCTCTTTCAAAAGTGCTGGGAAAGAGGGGGGAGGCATAGGAAGTGCGAGGCTTTGGTGCCCTAGTGTGTGAAAAGGAGAGGGCAGGCAGGAGGTTTGTGGGCTTCAGGTAGAGCCCAGTGGTCTGCATGCAGCCTGTAGGCCACAGGTTGCCCAACACTGATCTAGAATATAAACACCCCGGATCTTTCAATTCAGTGCAACCAACTTTTCCATTTATACTATCATCTCCTAAATATGCTGCAAGACTATCACCATGCAAAATGAGTTATCTTGGTAGACTGGGGAAAAAAACAACAACCTTGTACTTGGGCTGGTGAGGGAGGTGAAAATGTCATAGGGAGAAAAAAAGATTTGCTTTTAAATGTACCAGTAAATATCTCACATTGACACATAATCACACTGGAAGAAAAAGAGACAACTGAAAGACTTCATGCATTGAGTGATTATCTCAACCCACTTCAACAAATGGTTTCAATTCTTTACTTCCGACATTTCTTTGTTTAGAGCTACAGAAACGTCATCCTGGAGCTCACAAGCCTAGGCTTTTCAAATGGCCTGTTTCTCCATACTGAAGTGTACATGGGTGAAACAGTCAAGTTACTTCATACTTCAGTGAAATGACCTCTCCTTATTCCCAGCCTTTAATAGCAGTATCTCTGATAGGGCTGATGAACAGAGGAAAGAAGGTGGATTTAATCAGGTAACCAAGGGAGACAGTTCCCGTACTTTCGAACCAGCAAGGACACAGACACCCAACTATGCAATGACCAAACACACACATTTACTTTTCAGTGTAAATAAACACAGCATGGTAGTTTGGAAAGCAGCATCAGCTACAGCACTGCGTGCTTGCTGAATGCTTGCCTTCCAGGATGTTTTCATGCTAACCCCACTGATGCTTGTAGCAAATCTTATGTATTTTACTTCTTGTGAAGTCCACCACGAAAATATTGTAGTCTGATCAGGGAGCAGTAGGGAAGCATTGTAATGGATCTTAAGAGAAGGAAGAAGATGCAGCAAGATGGCATTTTTTCCAAAGTAATTGTTAAATGAGGCTGCACTTTCTTTTTGCTTTATGCCGATGTCAGCACAAACCTTCTGCTGACATATGACCTGGTGACAAGTGTATGTCAGCATCACAATCTGCCGCATACCTGAACCATGTTAGTCCCAGGGAGCTTTTTAAGTTACATTCTAGATCATGATGGAATTGTAGGAGCTCCAGTGTTTCCCCAACCTATTTTCTCATCATGCACAGTACACTACAGAGCTCACTGTTCTACATAGGTCTCTCAAATGCTCTGTTAAATACAATAGGAACCACATGGAACACTCACATTCAAAAGAGAAGCAAACAAAACAGGCTATGGACATATGCTATCACTCATAGCACTGGGTATGTAATACTTCAGAACTTCACTAGACAGATAGCATGACCTCACAGTTAGACCTCATTAGACAGAATGTGTCTAATCTTCAACACATTAATAATATTAACTGTGGGAAAGTTCGGTGTAGAGAGGTTAACGGACTTGACAAATGCCACAAAAGGGGTCAGAGTATGAGCTGAAAAGAGAACTTGTTTCTTGAAGCTCCTGATTCAGTCACTATCGCAGTTCACAGGCCAGCCCAATGCCCATATTCATACTTTATGGTCATTATTTCATTTTATGCGTTCCCCTCCCACCTAGCCACCCATGTCTCCAGTCTTCCTATGCTTTCAAGGAATTTTAACCTCTCCAGTGCACAAAAAACAAAGTATAATCTTTATGGGTTGTTTAACAAAATCAGTGTTGGCTACCCAACAATTTCATGTGTAACTACTTTAAGCCCTCTACCATGTGAAAGGTAATTGCTATGGGAAATAATGTGGTTACCTTTCAGTCTGTATTTAGTAGCTATATCTTCTGGAGTTAGTGTCTTCTGTCAGTTCAAATCATACCCAAGGAACTTCCTAAACTTTAACATCATTCTTTTGAAACAAATTTTATTGAAATGGAATTCGCAGTTTTTGACTGGTGATTGTGTTCCCTCAATGTTATCTCTCATTTTTGACCGCCACATCCTATATATTCCATCTGTTCAAGCCATAATTTCCAGTCCATTGGAGCAAAAGCAACAGTGAAAAAACATTTTTGCCAGATGCCCTTAGCCTTGCGTTTTGAACGTAGATGCCAAGTCCTGCTGCCACTCAAGACAGGATTTCCAAAAACAAGTGACTGTGCTTCAAAGAACAGGACAAAAAAGGCAATCATTTCATACTGTTTGTGGTGATGTTCTAGCTGCATTGGTCCCAGAATATTAAAGGAATGATAGAGGATAGAAAAAAATCTTTCATTGGACCAACTTTGGTTGGTGAAAGAGACATGCTTTTGGTCTACATGGAGTACTTTTTCAGGTCTGGGAGAGGTACTTAAAATGTCATAGCTAAATTCAATGTGGAGTGGATTGTTTAGCATAAGTGGTTAATATATTCTAAGGGACAAGAGATGCAGAACTTGAAGACATAGCACCATGACAGCACACCTTTCAAGTGACATGGGCCTTATACATACCTATCATGCCAACACATGTTACACCTCATCCCGACCACTAAATGCCCCAATAATAACTAGAGCCCCGTAAATGCATGGATATTTACTTTATGTCTGCAGGTATCCACATCTATGGATGTGGCTATCCTCAGTTCATTTTTACAGATATGGTTCAGTTACAACTTTGTATCTAGAGCCCTGCAAATTTGAAGATATCCATTTTATCTCCCTGGGTATCCACAGATGTCAATGCAGATATCCATAGCTCATTTTTGTGGATATGGATACAAATTTTGTGTCTGCACTAGGGATTTAAAATCCCAGTTAATCAATTAACCAGTTAAACATCAGGTCAACCTAATGTTTAACCAGTTAACTTACTGAGCCAGATCCTTACTGGGGACTGCTCCACCCACCTGAAGAAGCCCCTAGCCTTTATGGCTTCCACTCCCAGCCCCCAAGCAGGGAAAGGGGCTGACACCGGTTCCTAGCTCCCAGCCCCTTGCCACCTGTTCCCAGTCCCCTCTGTGGGAGCAGCCCCTGCATGCAGGGCACCCAGGTGCCCCTCAGACAGAGACTACACCCCTTCCCCACCTCACAGAGGCTACTGCAAACAAAATCAGTCCCTATGTAGACAACTCTGCTGGCCACCCTTCTCTGGTTCGCAGAGAAGAACAGTCTTCTAGGCCCTTAATAAAAATGCATCCAGTAAACTGCGTGTGATTATATCTGATTCAAGACAGAAAGAGATCAGAAGGATCCTTGTAATTCAGCATGATCACACTGTTGCTCTTAGGAGTAATTAGAATATAGATTGTGTTCTAAAGAAAATATGATGAACAATTAAAAGTTTGTACTAATAGAAGCATTGTACTGAAATAGATTGATACCTTTTGTATGGACAATTGTAACCCTTTTGCGATGTGTAAAATGATTGTGTCATTCCTGGGGAGGGGGAGTGAATGAGTTTGAAACGTCAGTGTTTGGAGAAGAGGTCGTAAAACTCAGAAGCACCAAGCAACCATACATTGGGCCCAATACAAAGCAGACTGATGGAGGACTTCTGGATGGCCTTGGAGTGTTAAGAAGCAAGCACCTTTTTACAAACAAGACAGCCTTGAAATAACACTGGGAAGGAGGCACCAACACACTGATGTCAGATGGCAAAGAAGAATGATTTCCAGATAAACAGATGTTAAAATGGTGATGAATGTAGAACTGATGCAGCAAAATGCATAGACCTGAGCGGAGGAAAAGTTGTATAAAAGATGAGGCATCTTGCGTGAATCTCCAGGTCTCATCTTGTCAAAATCAGTGTCAGTTCAGACAGAGAGAAGCCCCCGCTCCTCCTCCTCACATTTAATTTGCCTGGCCAGTGAGCAAGTTATTGTGAGCAACAGACTGGTAATTTTAAGCAACAACAAGACTATACATGTGTATGTTTGTGTCTTTGCATGTGTAAGTATATGTGAATATGAATATAACAGAGCAATGTTACATTGTCAATAAATGTGGTGTTTTGCCTTATCCCCCTAAAAAGATCCTGTGAAATTATTTCAAGTATAGCACCTGGCCACAGCAGGCCCTCTGTGTGGTTGGAGCAGTCCCTATCAGCAGCAGATGGGAAGCTGCTCCAACCCTCACCAGTTACCAGTTAACCAGAACTGGTAAGCATTACTGCTTTAGGGGGGTGTTGCTTACCAGTTAACCTTTCACATCCCTAATCTGTGCAGGGCTCTAATAATAATTATTTGGGTGAAATCAATCACTATGCTCTTGAATGGATTCACACAGAAAAATGCTAGAAAATAAATCACCATATCACCCCATCGCAAATACTTTTCATCACATGATTACTCCATATCTGACCTCTCAGTTCTTGTCTTCCAAACACATCTGCATAATAATAACTTCCAAAGGCAAACCTCAGAGTTTCAGTAGATAACTTTGCTTCACACTAAAAAACATGGTTTCAATGAAGCCATTTGTCTCATGGCTTATTACAACAATCTGTGACCTAGTAATCCCTGTTTCGTCCCATGGTTGCCGGGATGTTAACAGGTCATTTTGCCATAAAGTCTCCCTTAGAAGAAGAGCTCTGTGTAGCTCAAAAGCTTGTCTGTTTTACCATCAGAAGTTGGTCCAACAAAATAAACTATCTTCAGCCACCTATCACCTCATATCTCAGCTTGTTCCACAGAAGGGAAATGTCTCTGTTCCATTAATGTGTATATGTCCTTTATAAGAGGGTTCAGATTTATGTTATGATCAGAAGAGGAGCCCAGTGTGATGGAGAAGCAGACGGACGCAGTGCCCTGTATTATGATTTGTATTACAGTCATGCAAAAAGACTGTAATGCACTGGTGATCTGCACACACATAAAAGCTTAGCATTTTAAATCGCTAACCAATAAACATACTGGTAAGGGGCCAGCAGACCGGACAGTGGGCCCTAAGTTAAAATGGTTAACCAGTTTAACACTATCATTTAACCAGTTAACTGTTTTAATATCCCTAACAACAATAGCCCCTGCCTTGAAGAGTTTATAATTCAAGCAGAAACACAGATCCATAATGGGAGGAAGGATTGACTGTTATCCCCATTTTACAGATAGGGAGCCAAGATAAGGCAACGGAGGCCAAGAATACACTGCACATGCCTTACTGGAATATCTAGGCCAGCAAAGTCCCAAAGGCTACATCTACACTGCAGGGCTATTTCAGGATACCGGAGAATCCTGAAATAGATATCCCATGTCTTAACAGCAAGCCAGTTATTTCAGCCTGGAAACCTCATTCCATGAGGAGTAAAGGACATTTCAGAATACTGGGAATTATATTGGAATAAGATATGCACTTTGTGTAGCTCAAATTGCGTATCTTATTTTGAGCTATGGTACAGTGTATCCTAGTAGAGTAGGTATGGCTTGTGATGACAGATGGTGTTTTTTTTGTCAGCATAGTTACCTTATTTCCCCAAAGACATCTTGCTACACTGACAAAAGCTTTTGTCTGTGGCCATACCTATGACTACACTAGAAGTTTTGCCAGTACAGTTGCGTTGCTAGTCAATAGGTTTTTGCCCACTCCTGCCCAAAACAGTTATGTTGACAAAATTTGTAAAACATACCATGCCTGACTTGCTGTTTGGGCCTAGGGCCCACTAGGGATGTAAAAATGCATTTAAAAATGTAACCGTGTAACTGCTAAAAAATTATAGAAGTTACACATGCCACAGGCTCTGCGGTATAAAGCTTAAAGGAGTTTATTTAAGCTTCATACTGCAGAGCCCTCAGCAAAGCCTCCCTGGGAGTGAGGCTGGCAGGGGAAGCTTGGCTGCTGCTGGCCCTGCTCTTGGGGAGGCAGCTTTGCTGCTACAGTGAAGCTGCCTCCCAAGAAGTTGGTCTGGCCATGCCTGTGAACCCCTGATAGGTCTACACTACAGAGGGAACACTACTCCGGACCCCTGGATCCTTGGACAGGGCCTCATGTTAAGGGTTGCCAGATGTCCGGTTTTCTACCAGACAGTCCGGTATTTGCACTGTCTGTCCAGTAGAAAAATTCAGAAAATACCGGACATGTGCAATGTCCGGAATTTTGTGAATTCCCGGCTGGGCACCGGACGGAAGCCTGGCGGGAGCGGGGGAGCGACTGGGAGGCGGGGCACGATTGGCTTTGTGAGCCCTGTGGTCGCGCGCAAAAGCTGGGTGGGGCGGGGCTGGGGCTGGGACTCCCAGCCACTCCCCCCGCCTGGCTTCTGCACACAACCAGAGGCTCCCAGTGCCAATCGCGGCCCCATCTCCCAGCTGGGAGCCTCTGGTTGCAAGCAGAAGCCGGGCGGGGGGAGTGGCTCCCAGCCCTGCCCCCGCCCGGCTTCTGCTGGCAAGTAAAGGGAGCGCCTGCCAGGGGCGTGGCTGGAAGGACTCCGGCTGCGGCCAGTGGCTGCACACACACCCCCCCTCCATCGCCAGGTCTGCTTCCCTCCCTTCTTTCTCTGCCCCATCCTCCTCTCCATCCCCACGGCCCCGATCCCCAGCTCTGCTTCCGCCCCCTCTTCCTGCCGGCCAGCCCCGCGCCCCCGGACACCCCACCCCCGCCAGCTCTGCTTCCCGCCCCGCTCCCATCTAGCCCCGCTGCCCCCGGACCCGCCCCGCCAACCCCTCCCCTCGCAGCCGGTCCTCCCCCGCCATCCTCTGGACAAGCGTGTCCGGTTTTTTATCAGGGTCTACCTGGCAACCCTAATGTTAACCCTATGCCAGATTACCTGGCCCTGACACTTGGCCAAGGTCACACAGGAAGACTGTGGTGCAGTTGGATACAGACCCAAAATCCCTGAGTCTAACTCGACTGCCTTAACCATAAGATCATCCTCTTTGAAACTGATTGCATCAAAGCTCTACTCTCTCCTGTTCGTGCTGGCCCGAAAAGTGTGTGGGTTTTTTTTTTTTTTTTTTGCCATAGCCCTGCCACCCTTCCACCTCCTTCCCCCACAATCATGACTAATTCTTTCTCACTAGTCTCACTCCCACTTCACACCAGACTACCTAAGGATCCTGGGGCAGGTTAGTGATGATCACTGGAATATACCCCTCGCTGTCATTGATTTCATCTACAAATAGCTTGGGTGAGTGCATGCACAATTGATTGTTAGGTCCTCACAGACTCCAGCTGCACAAGTGGAACCCAGCTGCTTGTTTTGTTCAATCTCAGCAATTCGGTTATAACTTTTTATATTGTCACAGCTGCCTGTGCCACAAAAAGAGCAAGGAATTTCTTTCAGTCCCCTCCAAAAGCTGAGATTTTTCTTTATATTCCTAATTCCCCACAAATTAGGAGAGCAGGATGAAGCCATGCAGTTTGTAATAGCAACCTCTAGAACATGGGTTACCAAACTGGGGGGGACGTGCCCCCCGGGGGGCGCTTGAAGAAATTCCAGGGGGGGCACGAGGTGACCCCAGCCCCTCTCCATTACCACTCCACCCAAGTTTTGCTGCTATTGGGGGGGGCATGAGGGTTTCTCAAAAATCAAAAAGGGGGCGTGATGCCGAAAAGTTTGGGAACCCACTGCTCTAGAACACCTCACTGGTGACAACATGGGATCTTGAAACACCTACCTCTGCTCCACCTTTACACTAAAAAAAAAAATTGGCCACTGCGATGAACTTTGTTATGCATTTTTCTGATTTCATGTATTCGATGACAGCCACACCATTTCATTCAAAATAGTGGAAAAATGTCTTTCACACCTTGTTCCTATCCACTTTGCTTCTCAATTCTTATTAATTTGCATTGTGAGGCTCACTGGTATCTTTTCAGTTGGCCATCTGCACACATCTCTTGTTACCGTCAGTGGCGTTATACAACATAACTGAATTTGGTTTAATATGATGCCTACCATACACATGACATTCTATGAAGTAACACTGACTTGTGCAATTAGTAACAGTGAACAGAAATGTGGCCACCATTTTATGTGTGCAACAGTCATAACCTTGACTACAGAGAAGAAAGTTGGCACAGGCTCTCTCGCTGCCAGCAAAACATTGGCTTCAACTTGGTCTTGGCTGCCACAGGGAACTTGCACAGGTCTTCCCCTTCACTGGCTGCTTTCCCTTGTCAAGATGCATGGGGCAAACCAACCAGTGTGTCATACATTCTAACTGGGCTGAGACTGGATATCTCCTTCTTCCAGCAGGTAGATACTACAGCACTGGAGGGTAGAAGCGTTTTGAAAAGGACAAAGGAGATGCCCAACTCCCCTAGAATTGAGTGCTACAAGAATACCCCAATAGTCTTTCACTTTTTGTGGCTGAAGTTGTAGCCACCTGCATGAAAAAAATGCCATGTGTATAAAATTTAAATACCCCTTGGGAGGAATCTTTGGTCAGAACAATCTTCTACCCTTTTTAACAGCTTTAAGAGAACTTTAATTTGCACCTGTGCAGAAGGGGACCTTTGATTAAAAGTATATCTGAAGAAACCATTGGGCAACTCCACCCTTCCCTTGTAAGGCAGGTGAGGTAAAGGAGGTCTAGATGCTAGTAACGCAGTGAGTCTGAGAACTAACAGTAGACCCACACCTACAAATTATGTGCAACTGAGCTAAAATAACATCTTTCCCCTAAAATGCAGCTCTGGTTCTGATTCATGGATGTGATTGGTTGCCATGTTGTGAACACTAGTATTGCCAACTCCAAACATTCAGAAAGTTGAATTAATAAAAAATCAACCAACTGGCTTAAAAACAACAAATATCTTTATTTGCCTTCTAATTATTGAGCCAATCCTGTTTCGTGTTTTCAAGCTTTCCCCTGAAGCCCTGAAAGCTAGAAACTGATTTTCCTTTTCAAATGAAAGAGGAGAATCTAATATAATCCCATTACTGTGGGAGCTGGGACTATTAAAAAGTCCCACCAAATATCATAAGATTTGCAATAAAAAAAATTACAAGCATTGGAAACATAGGTGAATTATAACTCTACTGTATGTGTTAAACCATATCCACTGGTGTAAACTGATTTCAGGGGAGCTACACCAATGTATGCCAGCTGAGGTTCAGACCCATTATTTATCTTGTTCTTCAAGTAACAGCATTGCAAGTTATGAAAAAGAAAATGCATTGTCAGAGCGTGGAGAGGGAATGGTGCATGTTGCATGAACTACTGAGTCCATTTTCATTAAAATGAGCATGCCATTATGTGCACACAATCAGTGGATCTTAACTTGGGTCCTTGTTAATAGTCTCATAAAACATTTCCTAATTTTTTGTTCAGTGTTTCGGAAAAAGCCATATATGCACATGAGTGGCCAACCATGCACCACTGCCTTTTAATTGAATGGAAGCGAGAACAGCTGCACTGTTCAGTAGAAACTTTTTTTTAATTATAAGTTATTGAAAACTTAATTTTCACAGATCATAAATTAATTTCAAGATGGGTAAACACTAAGCATATCTTTTGGGTTTCATCAAAACGTGGTGCTTGGGCAATAAACAGCACTGTTGGTCCATGCAGTTCTGTCAGGAAGACTTTGTTACAGGTACATTTTCATTCAGAACAATGCACGGAGTCAAACTCTGGGTTTGTGTATGTAGGCTCCCTTTACTATAGGAGCCTCTGACTTTTACTGGGAGGATCCTTGTGCTGCAATCTGGCCCTAGAGAATACAACTCCCATGAACATGATGCATTTGAAAAAAAGGAGGGAAGATGGTGGGCTCTGTTTTGGAGAAAATAGCCAGATTGCTTTGTGGAGTCTTTTCCAGTCCAGGAGCTGCTGCTGGAAGCTACAGCCTGCTGCTGAGAGCCTGCTGGGGCTTGGATCTAGCAGCCTGCTTCAGGGGCTGTTGGTAATTGTCCATGGAGGGGAGAGACCCTGGCTGTGCTTATGGCTGACAAGGGCCTGCATAGAAGTAACTGTGAGTAACTGCAGCTATTTGGGAAAGTTCTGCCTGGGTTGGAGCAAAGAAGACAAACTGACTCTGGGTCCAAAGAGAAGCAGAGTGATCTGGCCAGTGAACCAGAGCTGCTGGCATTTGGTGGGGCCTGCTCCAGTGTCAGAGGGATTTTGCAGCTGGTTGCCTGCCTGAACTGACGCACACAACCTAAACTGCACAGCACTGTCTCCACTTCAGCTGCAGACCTTCAAGCATGCCGATGCAAGCGTCTGGGACTCAGAGATCCAGAGGAGTGCACACTCTGGGCTGGGATAAATGGTGGCAGTGCAAATGCCAGTTAGTTCCTATTACTTCTGAGTACTTTGCTAATTGATTTTATTCACTTTTAGTCTGTTAAACCGTGTTTCTTTAAGTGGTTAAGTAACGGTGTGTTAATTCTAATTTAATCAATTAGATGTATATTCTTTATAATTGTTGTTCTGGTGTTAGATCCAGATTATTACTGGAGAAAGTTCACTTCTGGGGTTCCTGAGGAGCACCATTAAGCGTGTACAGGTGCCAGCCAGGTGGAAGCACTGCCATTTTATAGTCTTTTAGAAACAAGGGACTGCAGCAAAGGGGTGGATAGGGGATCCCCAACTAGTCAACATCACCACTGGAGTACTCAGTTTCTCTTTTAATGTTAAAAATCTCAGGCGCCCAGGTGAGCATTGCCTGCTCCTGAGTAACGCAGGAAGGAAAGAGAGAGTTACATATAGATGAACAGTATAGATGAACATGGCAAGCTGGAGTGTAAATCTACGGCACACTAGCACACTATGCTATCCATGTGGACCCCACTACCTCACACTAATTAATGAGTTAAAAATTATTATTATTGTAACTATGTAGCTGGTAAAATTGTTCCTACAGAGTCAGCAGTGCAGGACAGCAGCCAGGTCTCCAGGAACCAGATCGGGAGCCAATGTGTAATTGTTTGGGTAGCCAGTAAGCTCATGCTTCTTGGTTACCCATTTAAACGATTACACTATAACATCCCTAACACTAATAGTGCCCTAATTCACTTTGATCTACCAGGGGGTAGGTAAGAGTGCATTAGGAAACTTTTAGTGAATGGCAGCAAGGTTCACATGGACAGTTGGTCCAAGGCAAGCTAATGAGCAAGTAGATTTACACCCCAGCTTGCCACCCTAAGGATACTTCTAAACTGCAACATTATTTTGAAATAACTAGCACTATTCCGAAATAACTTAGTCCACATCTACACACCAGGCAGTTATTTTGAAATAGCATCAAAATACTGTCAAGCTGGAGGACTTCTTACTCCTACTCCTGTAATCCTTACTTGTATGAGTAGTAAAGGAAGTCAGAGGAAGAGTGCTCTATTTTGAAAAAGTGCTGTGTAGATGCTCCCTATTTTGAAATGAGCTATTTTGAAATAAGATATGCAATTGATGTAGTTCAATTTGTGTAGCTTATTTTGAGTCAAGCCCTGCAGTGTAGACACTCCCTAAGAGACACTCCCTAAGAAACCAGACAAGCACTCTGAATCATAGGAAACTTTTTTTCTGGATTTGTACTGGTGTAACTGAGCACAGGATTTGGTAATCTATATTTTTAATAGTAAAAAACCCCCTATTTGTCTTGTTTGTATTCCTAATAATATATTAAAGTGATCAGAATGTTAAAAAATAAACTAATATGCTTTTCGCTATTTCAGCTGCATTTTTCTATTTTGCACTTCACTCAGCTTGGACAACCTTGTTTCTTAGTCTGTTTCACTTCCTAGTTCTTATGCACTAATCTGACAGTGCAGCCTAAAGCTCTCAAGTGTAGCAGGATCTGCTTTTCAGCCTCACTAAGGGACAGGAATGCAGGATCCCTCTGGGTCTCCTCCATGCTCATTGACAGTAGTTTCGCAATGGCCAAGTACCAGCTGAATTCTCAGATACAGCTGGTTGGATTATGGCTGTCTGAGCCACTTCCTCTCACAATTCCTTTGGCCTCCAGAAGTATTCCACAATACACTGTGAAAATTGCCCAGAGCAGCGAGAGCCTGGATGCTGGTATAAAGCACTCAGGGATACTTACCTACAGTGGCTGTGCCTGCAGTACGATGTTGTGTGCACACATGGCTTCAAATAAGGTTTGGCTGGAAGACATGAATTATATGCTAGGAAAAACTTGGAGATGTAGACATTTATTTCCATTCTGATGTGGAATAAAACCAAGACCTTAGGAAAATTTCCATGACAAATAGAGAGAGTGCTTCTCATTGCAGATTCAACAGCTCACTGGATAAGGGCAATCACCTTAGACATAAGAGACGCAAGTTCAAGACCTGGGACTTGAGGGCTCCCACATCCCTGGTGAGTGTTCTAACCAGTGGAGCTGTTGGCTATGCCTGGAGCCCTACCAAACTCATGGCCAATTGCATGGGCACAGGATTTAAAAATCCCTAAATTTCATTATTTCAGCTATTTACATCTGAGCTTTCATGATGTTGTAATTGTAGCGATCTTGACTACAAAAGGAGTAGTGAGGGTATCGCAAGGTCATTGTAGGAGTCATTGTGGTGCTGCTAGGGACAGCACAGCCTTCAGAGCTGGGCAGCTAGAGAGCCCTCAGTCAGCAGCTCCCACACTCCAGCTGCCCAGCTCAGAAGGCAGCAGCAGAGAAATAAGGGTTACTCTTATTGCTGCTGGCAATGTGCAGTCCCTGGAGCTGGGCACCCAGCCAACAGCTGCCGCTCTCCACTCACCCAGCTCTGAAAGCAGCACTGAAGTAAGAATGGCAATTAGGAGTATAAAATACCATTTAATTAGTTAATCAGTTAAATGTTAAGTTTAACCAGTTCACTAATTATACAGGGGTGGGCACTGTGGTCAGGGGCTGCTCCAGTTCAGCTGCATCAGACTCAGTTCCCAGCCTACATAAAGAGTTGGCAGCCCCACATGGGGCTGCAAGCGGCAACCCCACCCCCGATTCCGGGCAGCCACTTCTGACCCCACCTGAGGCTGCTGACTCCCAGCATGCCAGTCTGTATGGGCTGAGAGCAGTACCGTAATTTAGCAAATATAACCCGCGGGTTATATTCGTTTTTACAAACCCCGCTCCCCTCCACGGGGTATACTCAGGTGCGGGGTATACATTTTTTTTGTTACTCACCTGGTGGTGAGCACTCCCTCACCCCTTCCCCCTGCGTGGGAACCGGGAGATAAGCGCTCACCCCGCCCCTTTCTGCGGCTGTGCAGGAAGTGGGGGGATGAGCACTCCCCCACCCGGAGGCTGGAGGCTGCGCGGCCGCAGGAAGGCGCGGTGCGGGCACTCTTCATTCCCCCACCTGGAGGTTGTGCGGCTGCGTGGGAACCAGGGGGGTGAGTGCTCCCCCACCTGGAGGTTGTGCGGCTGCACGGGAACCAGGCGGGTTCGCTGCCTGCAGGGTGGCTAATTCCCCCCTCCAACCCATAGAAGCCCCCCCTCCCCACACAGTTTGAAACAAAGTCTTGTATACCCTGCGGGTTATACTCATGCGCGGGGTATACAAGATTTTTTTTTACTCAAACTGGAAAAACCGCGGGGTATATTCGGGTGTGGGGTATATTTACTAAATTACGGTAGCTCCGTAGGGCTGGAACAGCCCTCTGCCCTTAGCAGGCCGGGGGCTGCTCTGGGGTAATGGTTAACTAGGGATGCTAGCATATAGCAATAAGCCTGGGCTTATCAGTTAATCCTATCGACTGTATCAGAGGCAGTGGGGGAGGGGGGGCAGGAGTGGGACCTGGTGCCTATGAGGAACTGGCTTTAAGCAGGCTTCCCATGAGCATTGGATCCACCTGCCCTCCACACACACACTCCCACATTGCTGCCTCTGATAGAGAAGCCAGCTCTCCACACATATCAGCTCTGCGGACCCGCCTGTCCTCCACCTGCTGCCACCTACAGAGGCAGCAAGGGGAGGCAGGTGGGAACCAGTGCTGGGGGGAGCCAGCTTAAAAGCCAGTTCCCCCCAGCACCAGCTCTGCAGTGCTGTCTGCCCCCTTACTGTGCTGCTGCCTCTATCAGAGGCAGTAGTGGGAGGTGGGAGGAGGCAGAAGAGGATGCCATCATCAGGCCTCTGTCCGCAATGGCCTAGCCTCACTGCAGACAGAGGCTGTCCCATGGCAACAGCCCCTGTCCACAGGGTGTCCGAGCCCCTAGTGGACAGGGGCTGCTGCCACCCCACATTGCTACCTCTGATACAGCAGAGGCAGCAGCACAGGGCGGCAGGCAACCAGTCTGTGCAGGGAGCTGGTTTTTAAACTGCCTCCCCTTGCAGATCAGCTCCCACCTGCTACCCTATGCTGATGCCTCTGATACAGCACTGGGTGCACACTGGCTGCCGCCCCCGGCCCCAGGGACTATCAAATAGTCGTGTAACTGCTAAAATTTCATGTGGTTACACAACTATTCAATTACACAATATCTAACATTCTTACTAGGTTAACAGTTACCTGGTAAGCATCACCCAGAAAGGGTGATGCTTACCAGGTAATCAGTTTTCTGGTTACCTGTTCACATCCCTAGTGGCAATAATGCAACCACCCTAAAATAAACTTGTGACCTCTCCTCCCCAAAACTCCCTTTTGGGTCAGGAGCCCCTCTTTGAGAAACACTGGCCTTCTTCATGAAATCCATATAGAATAGGGTAAAAGCACCCAAAAGACCAAATGTCATGAGAAGAGACCTGATTTCACAGTCTGTAACATGTTTTTCATGACCATGAATTTAGTAGCACCCTACCTATGCTTGGTATGGGTCTCTCTTCTGTCCATCCTGGACATAAACCTTTCCTGAAAGATTCATTAAAACTGATATATTTACTAATGAGTTTTTCCAATATAAACAAGAAGTTAATTATAAAGTTCCTAGCCAGCTCTGCCTTCATTGGTCATTTACACAGTGTAACCGCAACAGTTTGAACTAGGGATGTAAAAAGTAGTTCAAAAAGGTATCCGTGTTACTGCTAAAAATCTTAGCAGTTGCACAGTAACACATGCTATGAGCTCTGCATCCTGGGCAAGGCAGGCGAAGGGAACCAAGCATCCTTCTGGTTTTGATTTCAAATGGACATTTACATCATAAGTGAAATAGTGTGATCAGGTTTCACAGCCCAACTAAACCTTCCCCATCTCTAACAAAGAAATTAACTTGTCTGTCTTTGTTCAGGTTGCTCAGACAGGTCAATTCTTTGCCTCTCCATGTACTTTGCAGGTCAGGTACAGAAGCCTAGAAACATCTAGCAGCTGATGTGCTGGGACTTGTTGCTATTCCTTGTAAACACTGAAGCTTAATTATGACAATTTAATATTAATGTTGTCAATTAAACTACTGATATTTTAAAGCAGAAATGTCCACTTGCATTGTGGGCAGAGTTTGGGTGCACTATCACCATAATTTTCCCTAATCATGGACAATTGATCGTAAGAGAGTCAGAGATTTTAAAGGATTTCCTGAACTGGTCTCTTGCATGACAGGCTGAAAAAACGTCATCCAGTAATTTTTTTTATCAAGCTCCTAATTTGACTTAGAACCATCGGAGTGGAGAAGGACTGATAGACTTAAGATGCTGCCAGCACTACCACTGTAAGGGAAGATTATATTTTGAAAATCAAAAGAAGTGAAAGCAGAGCTGTTGCTGTGTGCCATCAGAGACAAAAAGGGGGCGGGGGGGAAATCTAGGATACTATTGGAGGATCACAGACTAGAATGGGGTTTTGTAAAAGGCCTGGATGACTGTATATACAGTCAATTTGCAGGTCATTTGTTAGCAGCCGGGGTCCTAAGTGCACAGGCAGGACTATATGTGGAAAGCTGGCTTGGGTCTGTGTTACTCATCCCTCACTTTTATGCATCTTCAATTCACTCAGAAGGTTTTTTTTAATATTATCTAATAAAAATTGTGCATTTATTACAACCTAAGCACTCCACTGCCTGATCTGGAATTTGAAAAGACATAGTGGTACCTGCTGGACTTCCCTCTTCATTATCATCATCATCATCATCATCAACAATCATGGGCTCAACTCCCGTTGGTGTCCAATGCCTCCACTTCCCTCTTGCTGGACCTTATTCCACTATGCTCAGCTACTAGAGATTGTTGCATTTGTAATTGGTTGTTCACACTGGTGGGTATCAGCAGTCATTTCTGTATCCCCCAGATGTAATTAAGGAGCAGTGACTACAGCCTTAATACTGCCATTTGTGGCTTCATGTTTCCAGGATGGGTAGAAACCCCTTTTGAAACCTACACAATTGTATCTCTACAAACCAATGTTCGTTCCTTCTAATCTTCTCCATCCATGTGCAGATTTTTTCCATCTATGTGCAGAATAATTTTTATATGCACCAAGGCATGTAGGAATGTGCACCATCAATAGAAATAAAACCTAGCTATGGGCGTTTTGCTAATCAGCTGGCTGGCATTTGACTGTCCCCTTAGCAGCCACACAAGTGCATAGCTTACAGGGAATACTGCTGCTGTTTCTATCGCTTGTCTGCAGTACTGTGCATTCTGAAATCAGAATAGGCTGCTAGATCACAAATTATCAGTCCCATAACTGACAGGCTTATGCAATATAATGCTATGTTAGACCAACATGTCAGGTCCTATTTTATGATAGAAAGTCTTACTTCAGTCACAGGGCAGAGTTTGAGAGAGATTTAAATTGCCCTGCAATTAATGTCCTTTAACTCATAAATCCTTGGCATATAGACTTCCAGCAAAATGAATGTTAAGAGGGTGTCTGTACATGCTTGCACTCACAGTACTGCAGCCTTGTATGCAAATATTTGATAGCACCAAAAATGTTCGAGAGGAAAGAGACCTATTACACCATGCCTCCTGGGGACCAGTGGAGGATGTTCCCTTCAGAATATTTTTGCTGCCATGTCCAGACCAGTTTTAAACTGTCCAAGCAACTAGCCTTCCCCTATGATTAGACAGCCTAACAAAGATCAGTATCAGGAAGATGTTCCTAATATACAGCACATTTACCCTGAGTCACAAAGCACTCCTTCTCAATGGGACTCTGAGCATGTCTGAACATTCAGGATAGATGTTTCAAAACTGAATAAGGGCACTGAATTGAATGCCAAAGGCTTAGGCATCTTTGTAAATCTCTGTCTCAGAGCTCCCTTCTCCTCTCCCTAATTATATTACAAATTGAAAAATGCCTATACTAAATACTGATATGCTGTTCCAATGGATAA